>CM057456.1:1189695000-1191117500 GCA_016271365.2 Neoceratodus forsteri
AGCATGTATTTTGGCTTCCACGACCTTCAGAAGACCCTTGACTGTTCCATTTCCCATTTGGGCTGGAAATCTCTGGAAGGCACTGAAGGCAGTGATTGCTTTGTGCTTAACATAGTCTTGATGTTTTGTCCATCGAGTGCACTGGGAAAAGTGCACCCCCAAATAAAGATATAAGTTGACCGTCTCAATTTTTGCTTTATTAATAAAAAGTGTTGGTGTTCTTTTTTGTCTATTTCCAAATATAAACATTTGGGTTTTACTTAGGTTAATCAATAATTTGTTTTTACTGCAAAGTGCAGAAAATAAAGTTGCTTTCTGCTGCAAGCCCAAGAATGATGTTGACAAAAGAACAAGGTCATCAGCAAAGGCTAGCAAGGAGATTTGTTTCATTTTCGATGGCAGGAGAATGAAAGTCAGGATGTTCCAACTGCACTATAATTGTATAATATCCTCAGTTTCTGTATCGATAAATCAAATGAGCACACAGTAAGCAGTCTGCCCAGCTATGTTGCATCCGATGAGCCTAATGGCTAAAGGAAACCTGTCTCCACACATGTTGCTGGGCCAACTGGGTTGTAAGGTGTATAAGGCATTATTGCTCTTGTGTAAGCTGTATAAAGCATTATTATTCTCTTGTGGCAAAGCATCAAACAGGCTCATTAAAAGTCCGTTCCACAGGAGCAGTGGAGTACTGGCAGCGGTAGCCTCGCTAGCATGATTCCCTTTGTGGCTGTCTGCAGAGCGGCACCATACAGCGGTGTCTGTGTCACTGCCCCTTGAATTTCAGTCCACATTGCATACAGATTCTGTGTTGGCAGTACTACAGTGTTTACTCTTCTTCTGAGTCCTGTTAACTTTTCATTTTTTATTTATTTTAGTTTTTGTTGACCGGGTAAGTGCACGAGGCAGATTCTGCCTGTTTTCAGGCATGACCCGGGGGAAGGGGATACAGATGAATGCCAGCTGACCTTGAAACAGATTAAGCTGTTGGTGGTATTTTTAGTGAATGGGGGAAATTTGGCTACCGGGGGAAATTCCCTAGGAGAAGTGCCATGGGATCTCTAACATCCACCTGAACTACCACCAGAACAGGCAGACAGGACCTCGGTTTAACATCTCATCTGAAAGACTGCATGTCAGGAGTGCAGCGCCCCCCCTCACGCTGCACTACAGTATCAGTATTGGGGTATTAACCCAAGTGCCTGGTGTGGGGGTAGAACCCACAGTCTTCTGATCTCCTGGCCTCAGAGGCGAGTGTGCTACCTGCTGAGCCACTGACACTGATCACTCGTATCTGGGGGATCTTTACTTTAGCCACTTGACCAGAGTGGTGCTCTATGAAGAATATTAACTCTTAGAAAATAGCAAACTTGCTTACCTCTAACTTACGTTCTTCTAGAGTACTGTATCTCCACAGAGCAACTGCCCCATTATTCATTGCAGTGTATGGTCTACATATGCCTTCATAGAGGAAGGCATGGAGGTCAGCAAGGGGGGCAGGAAACTACAGTAGCTGGCACTCCCCCGCAAATTGGGGTAGGGAATAGAAAAGGGGGTGGGGAAATGGAGGGCAGGAGATTTGGAGGGCCATGTGTGCAAACGCTTGAAGCCTGGGCAACAAGATTGCGGACCTAGAGGCCACTGTGGCAGGGGAGGACCTGGATCTAGTCGCCATCACTGAGACCTGGTGCAATGCAGATCAGGACTGGGATATGGCAGTAGCAGGATTCACTCTGTTCAGAAGGAACAGGGTCAGAAGAAAGGTGGGAGGAGTAGCTCTTTATGTAAGGGACGGCATAAAAGCTACAGAAATACAAGGGGAACAGGAGGGAGCGGAGGTGCTGTGGGTCACTCTGGAGAAAAGAAATGGGACTGTTATCTGTACAGGTGTGATAATACAGATCTCCAGCACAGACAGAAGAAGTGGATGGGGAAATGCTGGAAGCAATCCAGAGACTGGCTTGCAAGGGGGAGTTGTTGCTGATGGGAGACTTCAGCCTACCTGATGTGGATTGGAGACTCCCAGCAGTGGCAACTTCCAGGAGCAGTGACATCCTGGATTCCTTGCAGGTGGCATTCCTTAGGCAACTGCTAGAGGAACCCACTCGTGGGGGAGCATTACTGGAGTATAAAAAAGCTGGTCTCATACTGTACACTTCCCAAAGTACAAATATGATGTGGTGTTCCTTCATCAGATTAGTCATTTATTCATGCTTGAACAATGTAAGGCAAAACACCAAAATGTACACCCAAAGTACACTCTTCTCTCCTCTGCGTTTCAAGGCACACTGGCTCTTTGTCAAGAGTGTGCGAGTTCTAACAGTTTAAGATTTAAATAGTAATTTAATCACATGGTACATACAATCAGTTATTCTACTTTTAATGAAAACCAGTTGGACTCACACAATTAAAAAGAACTCATCACTGTCAGTTCTATATCAACAGCAGACACAATTTGGGGTGGGGGGGTCTGGAACAACTTAATAGAGGGGAATGTTATTATCCCACCTCTAGGGAAAAGGAAGTTAAAAATCAAAGCATCCAGATCTAAATGCTAATAGATGCACATTAATATACTGCCACCTGCTGTGTTAAGTTAGAGTGGCTGGACAGGTAGTTTAAAGTGCTGATACTGTCCATAAAAATTCAATTTTAAATCTATATTAACATTTTTAAAGTTTTTAATATTAATAATCAAGGAAGGCTGACTTTCCCTTTAAATGCATGCAAAACATGAAGTTTGAAAATTATCAGACATATTAAGAAGGATATCTTGTGATATCCACTATTGGGGAGTGGAGGGTGGTGGTGAATGAAGTGCTGTAGATATGTGACATTTGCATATATGACTTCCTTTATTCTTAAATAGACATTCTACTAAAAAAAACATTATTTTCACATGGCAGATATTATTTTTCATTTATTTCGCTAAGAAATGTTTCAATTGAAGTTTCTCTTTAGTCCGATTGGGAGGAGAGCTTTAAGTGTACTGCCAGTAAGTCTCTCTTTGTGAAGCGGTTGTTCAGATCTCCCCCTCTTGGACTTAAGGTCACTTTCTCCAGGGCTATGAACTTGATTCATGGTATTAAAAACTTAAAAAGTGGGAAGTGTATGAGACCAGCTTTTTTATACTCTTGTGAACTTTGCTTGCATGCTGAGAATCCACTTCTACACTTTGTGCGGTCGTCTTTACTGTTCTGGGAGCATTACTGGACCTAGTGCTGACAAATGGTGATAGTGTTGCTGATGTCACAGTGGCGGACCACCTGGAGACCAGTGATCATTGGACAGTGTGGTTTGGTGTAAAAACTGGGTTTGCACTGAGCCGTACAAGGACAAGAGTCATGGACTTTAGGAGTGCCGATTTCAAGACAATGGGAGAATGCCTCAGGGATGCCCTGGCAGGGATAGCGATGGCTAGGAGGAGTTGAGTACCAGTAGATAAGAATAAAAGAGGGCATTGAAAGAGCTATGAATCTCTGTGTCGGGCAGGGTCTGCAAGGGAAAGTGGAAACAGAGACCATTATGGTTCTCTAGAGAGCTAGCATAAATAAAGTGACAAGACTGGCATTTAGAAGGTACAAAAGACACAGGATGTGCACAGGATAAATTACCAGGAGAAACAAAAGGAGGCAGAGAAGGCATTGAGGAGAGCAGAGGCACAAAGGGAAGAGAATATTGCACAGTCAATAAAAAAGGGGGATAAAACCCTTCTGTAGATATATTAGCGAGAAGAGGAAGAAGAACGGGGATAAAAAGTGAAGGGGGGTCTGTGAGGAAGAAGACCAAGGGAAAGTGGACATACAGTATTGAACAGATAACTAGTCAAACACAGTAGGAGCCGCCTGCAGGGGCCTGGTTCATCGTGACCACAGAGATGCAGCCAAAGGGAAAAGTCACAGAACTCAACTTGGTAGGGAGGTGGACACTAGTCCTTTTATGGATGAGAAGTCCACAGGGTACTAGTGAAATCAAAAGTTGACAAGGCAATGGGACCAGATGGGGCTCACCCTGGGATACTGAAGGAGCTCAGGGAGGTGCTGGCTGCACCCGTGGCAGCTTTGTTCAGCTTATCACTGGAAACGGGTGGTTCCAAGGGACTGGAGAAGGGCAGATGCGGTCCCACTTCACAAAAGTGGGAAAAGGGAGGAGACAGGAATTTACAGACCTGTCAGCCAGACTTCGGTAGTGGGCAAGGTTATGGAATCACTGTTGAAGGAAAGGATAGTGAAATACCTTGAAACAGGTGGATTGCAGGATCAAAGGCAACATGGGTTTATGGGAGAGGTCTTGCTAGACAAACCTGATCGAGTTCTTCAAATGGGTGACCAGGGAAATGGAAAAGAGTGGAGCGGTAGATGTGGTATACCTGGATTTCAGGAAGGCCTTCGATACTATTCCACATGGAAGGCTGGTCTGTCTAGGAGTGAGACAGAAATAATAAAATAATAATAATAAAATTTATTTCTCACAGCGCCTTTCAGCCATCAAGGCACTTTACAGAAAGATAAAAGATCGTAATAAAACTATGACTACAGTAAAATAGTCAGAGGATCAAAATTTAATCAGTGCCACCAAAGGCATGGCACCATAAATAGGTTTTCAGCGCCTGTTTAAACTACTACTGAAGTAGTAAACTGGATAAGAAGTTGGTTGAGCAACAGGAGTCAAAGGGTGGAGTTAAATGGAGTCCGCTCAGGAGACAGCAGGGTGACCAGTGGGGTGCCTCAGGGGTCAGTGCCGGACCCGGTCCTCTTCAGTGTCATTATTAGTGACATTGCAGAAGGGCTGGAAGGGAAAGTCTGCTTGTTCACTGACGACACAAAACTCTGCAACAGGGTGGACACACCGTGGGGGGAGCAGGGATGAGGAATGATTTGCAGAAGTGAAAAGAATGGTCAAGTGTTTGGCAGCTAGAATTCAGTGCTGAAAAGTGCAGAATCATGCACTTAGGGCACAGAACCGCAGGGCTACATAACAATTTTGGGGGAAGGTCCTGGCAACCACTAAACAGAAAAATAACCTAGGGGTAATCACTTCGGATGTCCTGAAGGTAGCCAAGCACAGTGAAAAGGCAGAGGGAGAGGCCAGTAGAATGCTGGGGTGCATAGAAAGAGGTATCACCAGTAGGAGGAAGGAGGTAATATTACCCCTGTACAGGTCACAGGTAAAACCACACCTGGAGTACGGTGTCCAGTACAAGAGGCCCCACCTCCGAAAGGACATAGACAGGGTGGAGGCAGTAGAGAGAAACCAGGATGGTGCAGGGACTGAATCAAAAGCTCTACACGGAGAGACTGAGAGAACTGAATATGTACTTGCTGGAGGAAAGAAGGGGAAAAAGGGATATGATAGAAGCATTCAAGTACATAACAGGTATTAATAAAGTACAGGAAGGTAGCATTTTCCACAGAAAGACAGGCTCGAGGACAAGGAGTCACATTATGAAGCTGGGGGGGGGCTCAGAAGGGATCTGTGGAAGTATTTCTTCACAGAGAGGGTGGTGGAGGCCTGGAACATCCTCCCAGAGGAGGTGGTGGGTGCTAAAACAGTCGCAGGATTCAAGCATGCATGGGACAGATACAAGGAGAGCTTGGAAGTAACACAAGGTGTGGGGATGACCGCAGATTATGTAGGAGCTGCGGTGGCACAGTAGGCAAAGATAATGGGCAGACTGGATGGACCAAAGGGGTCTTTATCTGCCTTCAACATTTTCTATGATCTTACTTCGAGATAGAGCTCTTGCAGCAGGTAACACTATTAGGACTATGCCGCAAGGCACTAGGACCCCACGAAAAAATTCTAGCTAGCAGTCTAAGGCGGGGGACCACCCCCCTGACATCGACCTCACCCCCGACGTCACCAGTGGTATAAAAGGGTCAGTCCCCTGGCACCCTCAGTTTTTCCCCACCGTCGATCTGTGCATATTGGCTCCATGGACACCTCCTGCTTCCAGTCGACCGCCATTTTTGCATTTTGCGCAGTTACCATTTTTTCTCATAAAGTAATAGTTCGTCATGTATGTCATCCCAGCCATCTTCCTCATCAGAGTGGTGGAAATTGAAGTGTGCGTGTGGCAAGCAGATCCCGGCAAAAGACAGCCATTCAGCCTGCTTGCTCTGCCTAGGTCCCGACCACAGGCCGGATGACTGCCCCCACTGCCAAGGCTTTCGACAGGAGGACCCAAATTTGCCACCTGTACACCTTGAAAGCATACCTCCTTGAACAGCAAGTAGCTGCCATGCAGAAGACCCAGTTGGTTTCACAGTTCATCTTCCTCCTCAGCGAAGGACTCCTCCCCCAGAGAGAAGAAATTGAGCGGAAAGCACCATCATTGGGGCGAGGACAGGCCCAGGGCAAAATCCCATCCTAGGTCCCCACACAAGACTTCCAAGTCTTCAACCTCCAACGCGAGGTCAGACTCAGCCACACCAATTTCACTGGCTCTCCCTGGGTCACAGTTGAGGAGTCCCCCGCCTCTTCTCCTCTGCATGGCAGGTAGTCTTCTGGGCTCAGGCTTTCTCAAGCCCCCCCCCTCCATGTCCCTGGCTATCTGACCCCACAAGCATGCGCTAGGGTCTCAGTCAATAGGACAGGCACAGTCTTCGTCAGGCTGCAGGTTGGAACCTGCCGTCTGCAAGACCGTAGTCCCTGGGTCGTCTGACAGGGCGACAAAGGTGGACAACACCAGGAAACACCAGGATAGTGAGCGCCAGAAGAAGCATCACTCGCCTTCCAGGCGGTAGTCATCTGAGGCTTCGGACCGACCGACGTCAGTCCTCAATGTCCTCTGACTCCACCATGGAGCCAGACCAGACGCTGCCCTCTAAGCCACCGTCTGCTCCACAAGGCCCAAATGAGAACCTGACAGACCAGATGTCATTGGTGGAATACCGTAAAAGGGGATCTTTTTCCTATGCATCTGGAGCCAACCCCAACCCCGCGGGGACCCTGGCTCCACCTAGACATCCTCCCCCCACCAGCGTCCGCCCCTGACGCTGGACCGTCCGACTTCAGGGGATAAGGGACATAGGTCACCAGTGCGATAGTGACATGGTCACCACCTGTTATCCAGATACTCCTCCAGGGGATGCCCGTATATGACCTCAGAAGTCCTGGCGAAGTTCTTAGGGTCCACTGACCCAAACTCTTGGTCGTCCTGCCCTTAGTGGAACCCTTCCAGGATGTTACAAACGTAGCCTGGAAGCACCCCTCCACAACCTCAGCGGTCCCTAAAAAGGCTGACCAACTATATAGGAGACTGAGGGGAGAACTGCATGTGAGCGAGCAGCCTAAGGTGGATACTATGATCCTCACGGCTGCCCATGGAAGAACTCAACAATCAAAGCATATGAGCTCTTTGCCACCGGATAAGGAATCCAAGAAACTGGACCACGTAGGATGCAATGTGTATTCCCTGGTCACCTGCACAGTCAGGTCACTTAATTTTTTGGCACACATGGTAATGTACCAAAAATCACTATGGAATAAGGCCGTGGACCTGGCCAAGTCACAACCTGATTCTGCCAACAAGACAGAACTATTGGCAGTCCTTCAATCCGGTGCTGATGTCGGTAAGCACATCTTTAGGTGCTCATATGATTCGGCAGACACTGCTGCCAGGACTGCGGCCACAGAAATATGCCTAACATGCCACTCCTGGCAGTGGGTCTCAGGATTCTTTATTTATTTATTTATTTATTATAACATCAGTTTAAAAACCTTTGAGCCAGAGGCTCATTTACAAAGGTACCTCGTCGAAGGCAGACACAACATACATACATGAGGTAATCCAAAATAATGTACAGTAAAAAAGACAAGGCAAGTAGCAGGCAAAGGCGAGACAGTCAGCAACAGAAATTAACAATAGGCAAAATGTCACAATTGCCAGAGAATGAGTACCAAAACACCATTGTCAGTTTAAATGTGTTTTTTTTTTTTTATACATATCAAAAAGGAGGGCAGACAGCAAGGGGGGTCAGGGGCAGTGGCAGGAGGTGGGAGGCGAGCAAGTGGTTTTTAGATAGTTTTTGAAGCTGGCGAGTGAGGGCGATTGTGATACCAGCAGGTAGGGAGTTGTACAGGGAGGGGGCTCTATAGGAGAACGCCCTTTGGCCCTGGGTGGTCCGTATCCTAGGGATGACTAGTGCAGTTTTGCTGGAGGCACGGGTGTGGACCGTGGGGTTGGAACGACGAATAGAGTTGGCAAGGCTAGGGGGGGATAGACCATGGAGGGCTTTGTAGGTAACTTGGCAAGTTAAGAACAGGAGGCGCTCATCGAGGTTGAGTAGGGAGGCCAAGGAGTACAAATGACAAGTATGGGTGAGTCTAGGGGCACTGGTAATAAGACTACAAGCTTTGTTAAGTGTAAGACGAACCTTTTGAAGGGCTGTCGGGTCGGCTGCGCCATAAACAGGGAGGCAGAGTCAATTAGCGAAAGCACAGAGGGAGGTGACCGCCAGGCGAAGAGAGTTAGTGGGGAGGCATTTTTGTGCCGGTAGAGGATACCAAGCCGAGCATTGGAGGCTGAGGTCAGTGCAGAGATATGGTTGTGAAAGGAGAGAGCAGAGTCGAAGATTAAGCCAAGGTATTTATAAGAGTGCACAAGTTCCAAGGGGTGAACCTGTGCGGAGAGAACAGAGAGAGGGAAGTTGCTGGACTTATTTTGGGGGTGGGCAAAAAGCACAGATTTAGTTTTCTTCAGGTTGATGACAAGACGGTGATCAGAGAACCAGTTTTCAGCTGAGGTGAAGGCAGCTGTAGGAGTTTTGGAGTAAGACAGGGTTACTGTCAGAGGCAAAGAGCACAGCGTCGTCTGCGTAGAGAAGGATTTTACCAGCGCAAGCATTGGGCAGGGAGTTGAGAAAGAGAGAGAAGAGTAAAGGCCCAAGAATAGAGCCCTGGGGAACACCAGAGCGAATTTGGCAGGTAGGGGGTAGGGTACCACCAACCCGCACACATTGGGAGCGGCTGTACAAATAGCTTGCGCACCAGGAGACAGGACCAGAGGCAAAGCCCACACTGGCAAGGGTGGCTAATAGTAGGGGGTGAGAGACGGTATCAAAGGCTTTCGATAGGTCTATAAATACCGCACCAGCAAGGGTGCCAGCATCAAGTGACTTATGAAGGAAGTTAGCAAACTCCAGGAGAGCAGTATTGGTGCTATGGCCAGTTCTGAAACCATGCTGTTCAGGACAGAGGACCTCATATTTTGTAAGGTAACGGGAGATTTGACTGGCAACTATTTTCTCCAAGGCTTTGGGGGAGGATAGAGATTGGTCGGTAGTTACCTGCGTGGTGATCTGTCACCACCTTTGTGAAGAGGGGTAACAGTGGCGACCACTCCAGATGGCGGGAATTGCCCAAGGCAGAGGGATTTATTAAAGAGGCAAGTAATGGGTGAGATGACCTGATCCAGGACCTGGCGTAGGAGACAGGGATCAAGGGAGTCATTGCCGATTGAGTTGCACTTTAGGGCTTTTTGTAAATAGGGCCTAACCTCATGGGTGGACACAGTACGAAGGTAGAAAGAGGGGTGGGGGATGGGAGGAGCAGACATGGGGGGAAGGGGATTGAAGAAGTTGCACGGGAGCACTGCACTAAGGTCAGTGAAGGCGTTGTTGAGGTGAGTAGCAATGAGTGCAGGGTCAGTGCAGGAAGACCCATCAATGTAAGATGTGCAGGGGGGAGTGAGCGTGTGCCACCATTAAGCTGCTTGATATTATCCCAGAAGGATCTAGGGTTGCCCCAGGAGGAGGTAAGAGTAGAGTTGTAATAAACTGACTTAGTTTTGTGGACAGCCCACGTACATTTATTCTGGGCAGCTACGTAGGCCAGTCTGTCAGCAGGGCGGCCAGTTTCAATGGCCAGGTGCCACAGGTTGTCACGCTGCTTGAGAAGTGAGCGTAAGGTAGGGGTAATTCTGCCAGGATCTGCAGGACCCCATCCTGGATGCCCCTTTCCAGGGCCCAGTCCTTTTCAGTCAGGAGGCTGAAAGGCTAACTGGATTGCAGGACTCGGGGAAGGCAGTTTTGGAGGTCCATAAAATGTACAAATCCGAACCAACTGTGTCCAGGTGTCACTCCTTTCATAGGCAGCAGGGCCAACAAGGAAGGAGACAGCAGCAGCAGCACAGAGGGTGTTATAAAAGGAAAGGTACCCCCCCATCCTCCAGAACACAGGGACCTAAGAGTGCTAAGAACGCCAGAGCTCCCTTGCCCACTTCAACAACCTTGGCATGACTTCCTGCCTGCCCCACTCCTCCGGCGGAGTTGCAAGGGGAGGCAGTAGGCAGAAGATTCTCCCTTTATCTCAATGGTTGGTCCAGTATCACCGAGGATCAGTGAGTTCTCCAGATAGTAGAGGGGGGTTATACTCTGGAATTCAATCAAGATCCCTCCAGACAACTCGCCTATTCTAACCCCAGGAATCTACTAATATTATTACTTCTTGCAGTGCTCTTTTAAGCCAGCACTGCCCGGAGCCAAATGGAATGCTATGCTAATGATAGAATCTTTAGCTTGTGCATCCAGTTTCAGAACTGCCCAGTGTAACTGCCTACATTCTAACCTCAGATTTCTTCTCTCCGCTGCAAAGTTCAGACGCCCTGGAGATCTTCTCTCAATCAAGAGTGCTTCCAGAAGTGCATTGAACAAAAAAAACTTGAGTATTTTGTTTAATTCTTTCATTACTGCCTAGTGTAATTGTTTGTTAGTGTTTTTACCTCCTAGTTTTAATTTTTAGTGTTATTCACTGGCTCTTCACAGTTCCTGTGAACCGACGGTTAGCCGATTCTTTTTCTTTTGAATCGGAACCTTTTTTTAATGGTTCCAATTACATTTTCCGTATTTTTTTATAAATTTACCACATTTCAGCCGAGGTTTATCGGTTCCCTCAGCTGCTTCTCGGTTCCGGATCCGATTGGAACCGTTAGTTTTTGGACTTTATCGGTTGTTGAACCGACCTCAAATCTTTTAAGAACCAACCGCAAATATTTAAATATTCTCTGTTTTTGTCGGTTCCATCAGATAAACCTAAAAAGAAAACAGGACCTCCTGGTTTTAAAAATTGCCTGAAGTGTACAGAAGTGTTTGCCAAGGCAGACAAACATGGCTTATGTTTGCTCTGCCTTGGTCAACAGCACTTTTCTAAAAACTGTGATATTTGTAAGTCTTTCCCTGATAAAACAGTGGATAAACGTAGGAAGAGGTTTAAAAGAAGATTAGAAGAGGGGTCCATGGGCTCTAACCAGTCCACCCCCTCTAAAACTGTGGCTGTTCCTTCCAGAGCCTCCAAATCCATCCCGATATGGGTGAGGGCTCTGGCAAGAGAAGCAATGAACTGGATGACTCTACAGTGCCTGCCAAAAAACAAAAGAAAACAAAGCACACTGAAACCCCGGCTGAAACGCCTCAAGGGGTCCCTCAGATGCCTGTACCTGCTCCTTGGCCTGCTGATCTAACCCAGTCTCTAGCCTTACTATAAGTGCTGCAGGATTACTACTCCCTAAGAAGCCTATGGTCACTCCTAAGAAAGCTACTGTTTTTACACCTCTTTTACCCACTGACACAGTGGAATGTGAGGAAGATGATCAGGATGAGGAAGGTATTGAACCTGAGGTCTCACCAGAACAGGACTTTGGCTCTTCTCCCAGACCCACAGAGGACTTTTCTTCCCATTTTTCTTTCGTTAGGAAAATGGTGGACACCCTGGATCTGCAAATTGCAAAAGAAATCCAGGATGAAGAAGAAGCTCAATATATGGAGCTCATGGGGCTGACACCCACAAAAAGGCTCCTTCTGCCTATGTACAAGTACTTTAAGAAGAATGTCCTGGAGACTGTCAAGACTAACACTGTCATACCCACTGATAAAAAGTGTGACAAGAAATATCAGCTTGACAGGTCAGGAGCTGAGTTTTTGTTTACTCACCCTGACCACCAGGTTATTGTTCAGCAGGCTGCCTATAAAAAGGTTAAAACTCCCTAGTCCTCTCACCTCCATGAGAAGGACTCGAGGAGGATAGACAGCATGGCAAAAAAAGGGTTCCTTTCGGCATCCTTGGCAGTTCGCCAGGCTTGTTATCAGGCTTATGCAGCCCTCTACCAGAAGGCTCTTTGTCCGTCCATTTTGGATAATGCTGAGGCTAATCCCTCTCCGACAGTTTCAGAGTTGCTGGATGCTGCAAAACTGTGCTTGGAGGCTTCCAAGTACCAGTTTCAAATGTCAGCTGACACAAACGACACAGCTGCTAGATGGATGGCGGGTACCATAGCACTGGGAAGGTTTGCCTGGCTGAGAGCTACTAATCTCACCCAAGACACCCAGAGTAAGGCTATGGACTTCCCTGTCGAGGGCCACTCTCTTTTTGGTGCCCAGACTGAGGCATACATGAAGAAAGTAGATGAGCATAAGGCTACTTTCAGGAGCAATTCTACTAAAGAGAGAGAGAGAGAGAGACTGTCCCTCCACTTCTTTTTATGGTAGGGGAAGAAGGGGTAGGACCTCTTTTAGGAGGCCTTTCTTTCAGGTGCAGGCTGTTCCTCAACAGCAGTACCAATCATAGCAAGGTGGCTTTTATAGAGCCAGTGGCAAAAGGAGTTCCAGGAGAGGATCCCAATCTGCACAACCCCAGCAGCAAGCAAAGCAGAATCCCTGACTTTTTCCACCAGGCTGCCTCTCCATCTCCTGTAGAGGGCAGATTAACTCACTATTTTCAGGAATGGCTGAAAATAACAACAAACAAGTGGGTTCTGGAAATAGTGAGTCAGGGTCTGTCCCTTTGTTTCAAGTCCCTTCCTCCTCCAAGATCAAATCAGTTTACACCAGCTTCTTTTTCAGAAAGAAAACTACTGGAGCAGGAGATGCAGGCTTTACTGCCAGTAAGAGCAGTAGAGCCTGTCCCTCTCCCAGCCAAAGAGGGCAAGGGTTCTATTCAAGATACTTCCTAACAACAAAAAAGAATGGGGAGTGGCAGCCTATACTAGACTTCAGACTGCTAAACAAGTACCTGGTAAAACCCAGGTTCAGTATAGTCACATTGGCCATGATTCTGCCAACTCTGCAAAAAGGAGACTGGCTAGCCTACTTAGACCTAAAGGATGCATATTTCCATATTCCCATAAGAGAGTCACACAGAAAATATCTGAGATTCAGACTCCCCTCAGGCTACTATCAGTTCTCAACATTTCCCTTTGGCCTCACCTCTGCACCAAGGGTGTTTACCAAGTGCATGGCAGTAGTGGTGGCACACCTAAGAAGGCTAGGTGTCACAGTTTTTCCCTATCTGGACTATTGGCTAATCATGGAAAAATCTCACCAGCAGGTGACAGAACACCTTCAGGTAACCCAGGATCTGTTGCACTCCCTGGGATTCCTTCTCAACATCAAAAAATCAGTCCTGACCCCTTTATAGATTCTGCAGTTCATAGGTGCAGAACTAAACGCTATACTGGCTCCCTCAGGGGAAGGCAGAAAGCATTCAGCTTTTGGTAGGCTCATTTGTCCTGGGCAGGCCAAAGCCAGCAAGACAGTTTCTACAACTGTTAGGGCACATGGCCTCAGCAACAAGCAGTCGTAGGTGCCAGGTTTCAGATGAGAGACGTTCAGTTCCACCTCAGTGCACACTGTTGCCAAAGGCGGGACTCCCTATCAAAGCCAGTATCAGTAACAAAGGTGTTACTACAGGCACTCCAATGGTGGATGGAGCTGGAAAACTTGAGAGAAGGGGTCCCATTCCTGCAGGAGCTCCCTTCACTGGTTCTCGTAACTGATGCTTCCCTGTTAGGTTGGGGTGCTCATTTGGGGGAACACACCATTCCCAGTACCTGGGAGAGTGCAGACTCACTCCTGCACATAAACCTGCTGGAGTGAAGGGCTATTTACCTGGCCCTTCAGGCTTTTTTACACCTAATACAGGGAAAGGTGGTACAAGTCAGAACAGACAATACCACAACAACCTACTACATCAACAAGCAAGGATGGACAAGGTCCACTCCACTCTGTACAGAGACAATGAAGATATGGAGCCTTGCTTACTCCCTAAACTCTCCCTACAGTTGATCCATCTGCCTGGCAAGGACAACACCCTGGCAGATGCCTTGAGCAGGAAAAACCAGGTTAATCACAAATGGGCACTGAACAAGCAAGTGGTGAATGCTCTATTCAGGAGATGAGGAACCCCAGAAACAGATCTTTTTGCATCCCACCAAAATCACCACTTTCCTCAGTATTGTTGCAGGGCCCCTGTAAAGGGGACAGTTCCCCTGGATGCCTATATTCTGGATTGGACAGGGAGGCATCTTTCTGCCTTTCCCCCTTTCACCTGATACTCAGGGTGCTCATCAAGCTCAGGTCGCAGCCAGCTTCAATGATTCTGGTAGCCCCAGACTGGCCAGACAGCCTTGGCACTCACTCCCGCTCTCTGTGTCGGTGACCAAACCAATTCACCTTCCACAAAGGTACAACCTACTGACCTCCTTTCAGGGGAAGGTCATGTACCCCAATCTCAGGTCTCTCAGGCTCAAGGCATGGCTCTTGAGGACTTAGACTATGCAGGCTGGCAATTCTCTGAAGGGGTACAGGAGGTCCTCAGTGGGTATAGGAAACCTTCTACTAAGAAAACCTGTGCCTCGAAATGGAAAAGATTCTCTATATGGTGTAAAGATAAGGGTGTAGTCCCAGCTCAGGCTGGCATCCCAACCCTGCTGGACTATTTGACTCACCTGCATTCCCAGGGGTTACGGCTCTCAACCCTAAAGGTCAGCCTGGTTTCAGTGTCAGCATACATTTCAGCCAGAAAGGACACCTCCTTAGCATCAAATCCTATCTTTAGGAGGTTCTTTAAGGGACTCCCTCATTTGTTTCTCCCTCACAGGGAACGAGTGCCAGCCTGGGACCTGAACATTTGCATTGCCCAGCTTATGCTTCCTCCCTTTGAGCCTATGGTCTCTGCAGAGTTTAAATTTGTTACTTAGAAGGTAGTCTTGGTTAGCAATCACTTCTGCCAGGAGGATAAGTGAGCTCCAGGCTCTCTGTGTGGAAAAGGACTATGTTTCCTTCCACAGGGACAAGGTAGTGTTGAGAACTAATAGGAAGTTACTCCCCAGGGTGGTCTCTGACTTCCATCTGAACCAGTCTATTACCTTGCCAGTTTTCTTTACTGATCAGTCTAGCTCAGGGGAGCATAGAGTGCACAGCCTTGATGTAAAAAGGACTTTAAGCTACTACATGGCTCATACAAAGGACTATAGGCAGGACAGGCAACAGCTGTTCCTCACCTATGGAGAGGTAGGTAAAGGGACACCTACCTCAGAAAGAACTATCTCTCGATGTATAGCTCAGTGTATTCAGTTTTGCTAATCAAAAGCAGATGAGGTGCCCCCTATTGGGCTTAGGACCTATTCTACAGGGGCACAGCTACTACTATTGCAGCTACCCGCGAGGTGCCTTTTGTGGAAATCTGTAAAACAGCTACCTGGAGGATAGTCGACACCTTCACTAAGCATTATAGCCTGGACACTTGATTCAGTCCAGAAGTGATGCCAGGTTTAGCACAGCAGTTCTGCAGAGTCTTTTTCCTAAATAGATTTTTTGGCCACCTCGTTGAGGTACTGCTGCATAGTCTGCAAGAAGTAATAATATTAGTGGATTTCTGGGATTAGAAGAAAAAATTACTCACCTGTAGTAATCTTGTTTCTTCCAACGGGATCCACTAATATTATTACTTCCCACCCTGCCTCCCCTACAGAATCAGTAAAAAGAAAAATCCTCTCCACAGCTGATTTGTATGTATACTTGGAGTGGTATGTCATCTACTGGCACTTCTTAGTAATGTTTTATAGCTTGTAGATCCTTTTTCTTAGGTAATCTGACATTAAGAAAAAGGGAAATTTCTCTCTTCTTTCCTGTGTATGGATGTTTACTAGTTGCCCCAGTTGGGGACCCCTTTTTTTTGTTGTTATTTTATTTATAGGTTATTATGGCCTCTTTGCAGGCTCTTAAGAAATCTGAGGTTAGAATGTAGGCAGGTACACTGGGCAGTTTTGAAATTGGATGCATAAGCTAAAGATTCCATCAGTAGCATAGCATTCCATTTGACTGCAGGGTAGTGCTGGCTTAAAGGAGCACTGCAAGAAGTAATAATATTAGTGGATCCCATTGGAAGAAACAAGATTACTATGGGTGAGTCATTTTTTCTTCCCTCCCATTACTCCCCATCTCATGCAGGCATTATCAGAGTAGAAATCCAAGCCCTCTTGAGCAAGAAAGCTATCCAAACAGTGCCACTGTCTCAAAGAGGAAAGGAGAATTACTCCCACTTCTTCCTCATCCCGAAAAAGGGGGGGACCTTCATCCCATCCTGGACCTCAGTCAACTGAACACTTTCATCGAATACAAAAGGTTCAGGATGGTGACACTGCCGGGATAGCTGCCCATGCTTCACCAAGGGGATTGGCTCTGCTCCCTGGACATGCAGGACACCTACATGAATATAAAGATACTGCCGTCCCACAGAAAATACCTCCACTTTACCTTCCAGAGGTAGCACTACTAGATCAGAGTGCAACCATTCGGCCTTTGGCACCCAGGGTGTTCACCAAGTGCCTGGCAGTAGTGGCAGCAATTCTCAGGAGGCAGGGGCATTATGTCTACCCCTACCTCGATGACTGGCTAGTAACAGCTCCCACAAAAGATCAGCTGTGTTGCTCTCTGGAAGATACCTTTCTCCTGTTCCAAGGTCTAAGGGTTACCTTGAACCTTCGAAAGTCATCCCCCTGGTCTGCCCAGAGGTTACAGTACATAGGGGCAGTCCTAGACACTGTCCAAGGGAGAGCCTTCCTTCCCTCAGACAGGACAGATCGACTAAGGGCACTGGTTCGGAGGATTACCTCCACAAATCAGATTCCAGCCAGAATGGTACTGCAGCTGCTAGGCCACAAGGCAGCCGCCATAGTATCAGTTCCCTTAGCTCATCTACAAATGAGGATTCTCCAATGGAACCTCAGGGTTCAGTGGGACCAGCGCTTGGACGACCTCGAACAGCCAGTCCGGGTCTCCAAGGCAGTGTGTCAGACACTGGAATGGTGGCTCACCTCTTCCCAGTTAGAATCTGGGTCTGTCTTCTAAAGTCCCAGTGCTCAGCAGATCCTGACAATGGATGCCTCAGGACTAGGGTGGGGAGCACATTTCAAAGACCATCAGACAAGAGGAACTTGGACCTCTTTGGAGCGCAATCCCCACATAAACGTATTGGAGATGAGAGCTGTGCTGTATGCCTTATAGGCATTCCAGACAGTTCTCCTGCCAGGGCCTTTACTGATCCAGTTGGACAACATGCTAGTGGTCTTCTACATCAACATGCGGGGGGGCACACACTCTTACCCCACCTCTGCAGAGAAGCCATAAGAGTCTGGTAATGGTCAGTGGAGCACAGCCAGGAACTTGCAGTGGTTCACGTTCCAGGAATCAGAAACACCCTAGCTGGCAGCCTTAGCTGCTCTCGGCCTCAGGCTCATGAATGGGAGCTACTACAGGAAGTAGTAGATGACCTTTTCGAAAGGTGGGGCCTTCCAGAACTGGACTTCTTTGCGCCCCCACTCAATGCCAAACTGCCCAGTTTCTGCTTGCTAGATACAGGGCCTGGTGTTTTCTGGAGAGATGCATTGTCCCTCTCTTGGGCAGGGAGGTTCCTGTATGTCTTCCCTCCCTTCCCACTACTTCAGAGAGTGTTACTCAAGCTACAAGCAGAACAAGCTGTCATGCTTCTCATAGCGCCATTCTGGCCTCAACAGATGTGGTTCCCGTTGCTTCCACAGTTGGCATCGGAACCTCCAATTCCCTTGCCCCTGTCTACTTGCTTGTTCTCCCAGGAACAGGGAACTCTGGTACACCCTAATCTTCAGTTTCTGCACCTGCATGCATGGCTCCTGCAGACCTAGTCAGGAGTAGATATGGGGTGTCTTCAAGGGTAGCGGAGTTCCTAGTGGGTGCAAAGAAACCCTCGACTAGGGCCACACATGCCATGAAATGTAAATGTTTCTGCCTGTATGCTTCGTCCCATCTCCTGGATCCTTTCACCTGCCCAGTGAATTCGGTACTAGAGTACCTTCTTTCCCTATCTGACAGAGGTCTCAGCTATTCGTCCATAAAGGTACACCTTTCTGCACTGTTAGCATACTGTGTACCTATGGAGGGCAGGATCCTGGCACGATTGGACTTGTCCAAGACCTTTTTGCGCTGTATTTTACATATCAGTCCTCCCAGGCGGGATCCCATTCTCCCTTGGGACCTTTTGTTTATGTTAGAAAAGCTTACGTTGTCTCCCTTTGAATCATCCACAAGTTGAGAACTACGCTTCCTATCTTGGAAAATGTTTTTGGTTGCCGTTACTTCAGCTCGGAGGATTTCCAAGCTTCAAGCTCTGAAGTGTAAAGAGCCTTATTTGATTTTTCAAAGGGATAGGGTATCCCCGCATACCAATCCTAAGTTTCTCCCGAAGGTTGTGTCTGAGTTCACTTTTAACCAGAGCATTCGACTTCTGGTTTATTAACCAGAGTGCACAAACACAGAGGAGGCCCTGTTGCATACTCCGGATGTTCTCAGAATTCGTTTCTACGTAGATCGTACTCAGTCTTCTAGAAAGACAGACCAGTTGTTTGTCTCCTTTGCGCAGCGAATGTTGGGGCACCAGTGACTAAGCAGACATTGGCCAAATGGTTGGTCAATTGTATAGTTTTCTGCTACTAGAAATATGACAAACCTTTACCAGGACCGGTTAAAGGTCACTCCACTAGGGGTATTGCCACTTCATATGGATCCCTAAGGAATGTCTCAGCAGCAGATCGTTGTGCAGCTGCTGCTTGGAGTTCAGTCCACACCTTCATAAAACACTACAGTCTAGACATTGCTTCAAGGAGGAGTGTGGAGAGGTTGTGGTATAACAGATGGACCAGATACCAAACTTCAAGTTCAACACACAATCTCTGTGTGATGTTTATTCAAAATGCAGTAGATAACCTTTAGCAATGGCATATCCCTTCAGTACATCAGTTTGTAGCAACAGACTATGCAAGTCTTTCCTCTACACTTAGCCATCACCTACTGGCTCACTGATCTTTGATCTAATTTAGCAGTTGTGATTCAACCTCCACCCCTCTGTGGGCCCTGTTTGCTTGGGTAGTGGGGCTCAAAAAAAAAAAAAAAAACAGCTAAAAACAAAGAACCTCGGTGCAGAAGCACTGAAACAAGGGTTACCCCAAAGGGCATTGACAATAAGCCAACTTTCAAAGAAACACAACATCACACATACAGTCGTGGCCAAAAATATTGGCGCCCTTGCAGTTTTTTCTAATAATGCACCATTCCTTCCAGAAAATTGTTGAAATGAAAAAATATTTTGGTATCCACATATGTATTTCTTTGGTTTGCAGTGGAATAAAACACAAAAAGCAGAAAAATTTACTAAGTCTTAGCTTATTCCACACACACAAATCTTTGAATGGCCTGGACAAAATTATTGCCACCTTTTAGAAGTAGTTAGAAATAATTAGATTTCAAGCAGGTGATTCTCCTTCACTTTGGAATTGAACTCACCTGTGGTGAGTTGCAGGTGCCTGCAATATAAAAATCACTCATTCAACCAGTTTGAATAGAGAAAAGGACTCATTCTCCTGTTCTGTGTCACTGTGTGTACCGCAGTGAGCATGGAGAAAAGAAAGACAGCCAGAGAATTGTCTGAGGAGGTCAGACAGAAGATTGTAGTCAAGCATGGACAA
Source organism: Neoceratodus forsteri (assembly GCA_016271365.2). NCBI lineage: Eukaryota > Metazoa > Chordata > Ceratodontiformes > Ceratodontidae > Neoceratodus > Neoceratodus forsteri. The sequence goes on from CM057456.1 coordinate 1,189,714,775, forward strand.
TCTCAAGGCTACAACTCAATCTCCAGAGACCTTGATGTTCCTGTTTCCACTGTACGTAATGTTATCAGAATGTTTAAGGCCCATGGCACTGTAGCCAACCTCCCTGGACGTGGCCACAAGAGAAAACTTGATCGAAGATTGCAGCGTAGGATTGTTCGAATGGCAGAGAAAGCACCTCGATCAACTGCCAAACAGATTCAAGCTGACCTTCAGACACAAGGTACGACAGTTTTAACTTGCACCATCTGTCGCCAACTCAATTAATGGGGGTTATATGGTAGGAGGCCCAGAAGGACCTCACTGTTGAGAGAGAGAGACATAAGAAAGCCCGACTGGAGTTTGCCAAAACACACCTGAACAAGCCAGAATCCTTCTGGTAGAATGTCCTGTGGACAGATGAGACCAAATTAGAGCTTTTTGGTAAAGCACATCATCTTTATGTTTACAGAAAACAAAATGAAGCCTTCAAAGAAAAGAACACCTTCCCTACAGTCAAACATGGAGGAGGTTCAGTGATGTTTTGGGGTTGCTGTGCTGCCTCTGGCACTGGGTGCCTTGAACGTGTGCATGGCATCATGAAATCTGGAGATTACCAGGTCATTTTGGAGAGCAATGTTGAACCCAGTGTCAGAAAGCTGGGTCTCCGTCGAAGGTCATGGGTCTTCCAGCAGGACAATGACCCCAAACACACTTCAGAAAGCACCCAGGAGTGGTTCAAGACAAGACGCTGGACTGCTCTGAAGTGGCCAGCAATGAGTCCAGATCTAAATCCCATTGAAAACCTATGGAGAGATCTGAAAACAGCAGTTGGGAGAAAGCACATTCAAATCTGGGAGAACTGGAGCAGTTTGCACGAGAAGAGTGGGCCAAACTGCCAGTAGAGAGGTGCAGAAAGCTCATCCACGGCTATAGGAAGCGGTTGATTGCAGTTATTTTGACCAAAGGCTGTGCTACCAAATATTAAGTCTAGGGTGTCAATAATTTTGTCAATGCCATTTCTTTTCATTTTCTGATTTAAAAGGATATATTAAATTCTGAATCAAAACAAAGGTTCTGTAATATTAACAGAGAAATAAAGAATTGTGGAGACCAAATACTGTACTGTTGTTAATTTCAACTTATGTTTAGAGGAATTGTGAGTTATTTGAAAAAGTGCAAGGGCGCCAATATTTTTGGCCACGACTGTACGTCCATAATGCAATGCATCATTGGATATATGCAAATCAACATGCCGTTTCAGATTGTCTCAGTTTACAGCAATTTACATGCATTTTAAATAGTACAACTAACTTAATTTTTATAATACAGTCAACTAGTACTTTTTACCTTTATCAAAAACCCATATAGATAGAGTAGGCTAAGAAACAGAAGAACTGTTGCAACAGATTTAAGAAAAGGTCGGTCCTCGAGTGGCAGGAGCTCCCTGTCTCAAGGAGGGCAGGCTTTGGCCTTGCCATCTTCCAGGGACTACTCTCTTAGTAGTATCAGTGGTTTAATGACTTTTATAACCACCACCCTTCTGACTTGCATTCTGTCCTTGTACTGCTTGAGACTCTGTCCTAATGGTGTTACCTGCTGCAAGAGCTCTGTCTTGAAGTAAGATAGTACAGTTATGTAGGAACATACTGTAACAGTAGATCTTCGAGAAGAGCTCTTGCAGCAGGTATGCTTTCCTTCCCACCTACCCCCGGAGTTATGTAACTGTCTTTGTCTCTGGGGGATGTGAGAACCTCCTCGGTCCCCCATCCTTTATGCTAACCAGGTCTCCAGCAGGCAAACTGAGGTGGTGCCAGGGGATCGCCCCTTTTATACCTTGGGTGACGTCGTGGGGGGGGGCAGAGCCGATGTCAGGGGAGTGGACTGCTAGCTAGAATTTTTCTGTGGGGTCCTAGTGCCTGGCGGCATAGTCCTAATGGTGTTACCTGCTGCAAGAGCTCTTCTCGAAGATCTACTGTTACGGAAAGTTCTTGCGTAACTGTACTTTTCTATGTAATATTTTTATGTTTATAGTTTATTGCTCTGTATTTTTTTCTTTCTCTCCTCTTTAGAAAAGGTACTGCGGTGGCTGGAGCCGGTGTCACCATTTATATCATCGGTGCGCATGGCACTGTAATTTGCTGCTGTATACATGGCACATGCCTGTCCCAAACATCCTGTTTTCTTCAGGGTTCTAATATAGTGTCTCTGGCTTAAGACTAAAGAGTGGTGCTTTATGGAGGAGGTACTCTAAAAGAACAAACGTTACAGGTGAGTAACTTTGCCATGTATGTCCATACTCAAATTGGGTATAGTCACTTGTCGCACAGCAGGAATGATGGACAACATGGATCGTCAGTTCCTTTGTTGTCCGTAATACTATGATAGGGCGTGCTATGGCTTTTTATTTTTTGCGCCAGTATTTTTGCCAGCATATATTGTTTTTGCCTCGTATAGTAGGCAGACCTATTTTTTCTCTATTTAATGTTGCAAAATAGTTTTAAAATTTGCCATTTCAAGCAATAAATCTTTTTTGACTTAAGTGATGAGTGGCAGAGCCAGCCCTGCTATAAATACATGTACCTTGTTGCACTTCTTATGACACATACAGCATCAGTTGCATAGAAACTCTGTAGTGTAGCATAGTGTGGTGTCAACTGCATGTACAGTCCCTTGTTGTCACCTGCTTTCGGCCACACAGTGGTTCATTGGCTGTGGGTGGATCAGACCAGGGATTTTCAATTTCACACGTCCCAATCTAAATCATTAAACTGCACTGCCTTCCATGGGCAGTTAATCACATTATACACACCATGGTCCAGATAACTAAAACCTCTTAAGACGGTACAAACTCTTTTTCCTCTCCATTTTTTTTGCCACAATTAGAGCTTGCACGGTTTTCATTTTTAATGTTTGTGCGTATAGCAAACATTTTGTTACAAAGAACCACATTCCAGAGGTCTGTCATTGTCTGGTCCAGTGCAGCTCAAGCTACAGTGGGCTTGACAGTAACATACCAATGTTCAGCCAGGCCGATCATGACACTGGTCACTGGTAGTGGGGATGGAAATTTCTTGTGGTTGAAAGGACCAAAGCAGTCCTACAGTATGGGAGAGTGCCTCAATGCTTTCGTATGCATGAAGCCACCTAGCAAGCAGCTAAGGAGCCTCACGATCAGCTCCGAGCTCCCCCAACCACTGCAGATTGAGATGTACAAAAGAACTCCCACCCACCTCCCGATTCTTCCCTAGGCACCGTACATAGAAAAGCAACTTCCTCCCAGCCAAGTATCCTGCACCCCTCCTGACTGTCTCCCGGTGCCTTGTCTGTGAAAAGCAACTCCCTCCCATTGCCATGTGTCCTGCCCACCTTTCGATTGCCCCCCCATCCCCTTCCGTTAACAACTCCCTCCCACTGCCAAGTATCCCATCCCCTTCTAATTGTCCCTTGGTGCCCCATCCGTGAAAAGCAACTTCCTCCCACTGCCATATATCCTGCTCGCCACCTGATTTTCCCATGATGCCCCGTCTCTGAAAAGCAACTGCCTCCCACTGCCAAGTATCCAGTTGTCTCCTGGTGTCCCATCTGTGAAAAGCAACTCCCTCCCCATTGCCACATATCCTGCACAGCTCCCGGTTTCCCCTTCCCATGTCCCATCTTTGAAAAGCAACTGCCTCGCACTAAAAAGTATCCCAGTTGTCTCCTGGTGTCCTGTCTGTGAAAAGCAACTCCCTCCCACTGCCAAGTATCCCGCCCATCTCCTGTCTATCCCCATGCCCCTTTCAAACACCTGAAATAAAGAAAACCATCCCTTGTAGTCTTTTTTTTTTAAACACCCATTAAAAAAAAAAAATGGTCAATTGATGTCTGTTGTGGCTGCCCCCCCCCCCAGCTGTCATTACTCTCCTCCCACACCCCTTGCTGAGGGGGTTCAACACCTTAATCCTGTCTGGACCAGAGACCTGTCTCCACTCTTCAGTGCCGGACCAGACACCTGTGAACTCTGGTATTGCATGGTAAACGTATTTCAGTATGTTTGAACTTGTACTCATAAGTTGGTCATTTTTTAATATCTCCCCCTCCAGTTTTCAGCATGGCCTTTTCGGGACCTCACCACATGAACAAGATAGGTGAAAATTTTCAAATCTGTCCGAAAAGTGATTTGAGCTACTCCATCCAAGTCACCTTTTGGGCGGGATTTGAAAATGTTCACTTACTGGGTTCTTGAGATGGGGTCATAAGAAAACTGTGTTGAAAATGAACAACAAAATTATGACGGTACATTGAAAGTTTTCAACGTACACTCATAATTTTGGTAATTTTCAATATTTTGACCCCAAATTTTCAGCATAGCCATTTTTTCACACCATCTCACGAGTGTGACAGGTGTCGTTTTTCAAATCCTGGTCAAAATGTGTTTTCATACTTGTGGCATGCAATTATGTTTTGGACAGTATTTTGTAAATGAACCTGCCGTGTTCAGAAGGGAGAGGTCATGAAAAGACTATGCTGAAAAATTTGAGGTCAAAATGTCACAAAACAACAAAGATATGAAGAAACATTTTAACGTATTCAATGTTTACTCATAACATTGAGAGGCGGGCAGATTTTGGCCCCCAGTTTTCAACACAGCCCTCTTATTACTCCACCTGATGAACATAAGTGGTGTCATTTTTTAAATCTCCTGCGAAACATGTTTTTGTATTAATTCCACAAAGTCACCTTTCGAATGAGATTTAAAAACTTCCACGTGCCCTGATTATAAGGTGGGATCATAAAAGACAGTGTTGAAAATTTGGGGTCAGAGTGTTAAAAGAACAACAGTTACGAGGAAACATTGAATTTTATTCAGTGTCTGCCCATAATGTACTGATTTTTGCAGAGTTTGGCTTCAAGTGTCCACATAGCCCTTTTTATTGCCCCACCTGATAAGCATGACAAGTGGCATTTTTCAAATACTCTTTGAAACGTGTTTTCGCAGTCACTCTGTGAAATCACTTTTTGGACAGGATTTAAAAGGAAATCTACCTGTCTTGATATAACATGGGGTCATAAAAAGACTATGTTGAAAATTTGGGGTCAGAATGTGAAAAACAAACAACTAAGTTATGAAGAAACTTTGTATTGTTTGAATGTTTATTCATAACTTTATTTTAGCAAATTATGGCCCCTAGTGTTTAACATGTCCCTTGTTTACCCCACCTCATAAACGTGACAGGTCATTTTTCAAATCCCCTCTGAAACTTGTTTTCGCAGTCAATGTGCGATATCACCTTTTGGGTGAGATTTAAAAAATTCCACTTGTCTTGATCATAACACCATGTCATAAAAAGACTATGTTGGAAATTTGGGGTCAGTATGTGGGGGCCCACTGAAAATTAGATATTGCCTCTCAGTTGGTCGATCCTGGGTATATACAGTCTAAAAATGTGTAAAAGCAGGACATCACTGAAAGTGAGATATTGTATCTCATCTTGTGTATCTTGAGTTAAATATAAAGTCAAAATGTGTAAAAGCAGGACCCCAGTACAGCAGAGCCCCCCACTGAACTGTGCATCTGTGCTGCTTTGTCCTGGAAAATACATTGTGAAAGCTGGTTACCCCACTGAAAATGTAACTTGCCTTTCAGCTGAGCTGTCCTTGGTAAATGCATTATAAAAATGGGTAAAAGCAGGGCCCCATCGAAAATGAGATACTGCATCTCGGCTGTGCTATCCTGAGTAGGTACAGTGTAAAAACTGGGAAAGTTAGGGGTGTGAGAGTAACAAATTTTATTTTCCGAGTACCACAAATAATGCACTATTTGTTATTCGGATCTGAATAATGAAAAGTGGCACTATTCATGCCTTTTACTGTTCAGAAAATACAATATTGAAGAGGGAGAAAATCCCTCACAAAAACAAAGAAAAAGAACCAGTCCCCCACCTTATACCCAGTAAAGTATACCACCCCCTGTCCCCCAAACTGTGATAGATTCCATGCCAACTCCTCCCTCTTCGCAGCACCCACAGTTTTCAATACAAAACTAGCAATATGGGGAAAAAAAATACCACGAATGGTGGCCGGCACAACCTGCCCATCTTCACAGCTGGATGCCGTTTGTCAGCGCTTATTTGAGCTAAATGAAATGTCTCCCCCACCCACCCAGGCAGCTTACCCCTGCAGCACCCAAGAGCTGGCGAGTGATAAGTATGATGGTGAAGAAGGTGACTGATGCAACCCACCCTCCTCCACAGCTGGCTGCCTTCTTCTGAATGAATGCACTTGCGAGCAGCAAATGACATACTTCATCTCTTCTGGTCTATCTTGGGTAAATATATAGTACAAAAGTGTGCAAGCAGGACCCAGTATAACAGCATGCAAGCAAACATTTGGCATTGCCAAATTACCCCCCTTTATTTAGCATGTCATGTCAGCCGTTACTTGCCATGTCTGCCGTTTATGTCACTTTGCAGGTGCTTTTGAAGAAATTATATCCACATGACGATAATGTGGTAGAAACTGCTGTAGAAAAGAACCTATTTTGGAAGACTGGACACCTGTAGAGAAAAACTAACAGGCATAAAAACTTCATGCAGTTGGGGCTTAAAAAGCTATAAATGAGCTTGGTATATCCAGCAGACCTGGGTTTGATTCCTACAGCCTCCACTTGCATACTGTGTGACGTTGAGCAAGTCACCTAACCAGTTAAGTCAAGTCATACTTAATTTCTACAACGCCTATTCTCTGGAGCTCTGGCCACTTTTCCATCAATACAGGACAAAATTGAAGCACAGCCATTATGAAAGTCAGTTCAATTTAAAATCTATCATAAATAGCTATCAATAGAAAATTATAAATTAATAATTAAATCTAGCTCACTATCATAATTATCACAGTTATTCAAATGTGCTCCTGAAAACAGGCATTTGTGCCTAGTGGGTCTTACCTGGTTACCAAAAGAATAAAATAAAATAAAACTGAAGCTTGTGGGAGTTTTAGGCCTTTGTAATATGGCTTTCCTCCTACCCTTAATTGGCAGTCGTGCACCATATGTCATTATGCATGATGCAGACTGGATGTGATTTATAATTTTGCTGAACAAAAACTTAAATTAGTTAAATTATAGTGGCGTGTTAGTGCCAGTATAGTTAGGGTTAAGATGTCACTTCCATATAAACCTCCTATACTTAACCACTTGCATATCGGCCATCTATTTAGATGCGGTCAAGAAAACTGTAAACCATTCCTTCTGAGCTAGGATCTTGGGGAACTACCAATATTGGAAAAAATTCATTTCAGTGTTTTACCACTGGACGCCAACGATATTTGGACATGAGGCAGGGTGTAGGAGGAAGGTGCCACTGGACACCAGGGACTGCTTGGTACAGAGGTGAGGGTGGGGGTAGCAGTTGACACCAGGGACTGCTTAGTACAGTGGTGGAGTAAAGTTGGGATGCCAGTGTACTACTCTCACTGTTTGGCACAGTGTGGGTTTAGGTCAGGGAGTGGCACTCTGTGCAGACACTGCTTTTCTATGTCAGTTCCATGTTTCTGTGAAAAGGAAGTGGGGGAAGGAGTAAGAGCTGTAGATCAAGTATGGTCTTTAGTAATAATTTAGGTATTGAAAAATGGGCAGACTGTGTGGGCCAAGTGGTCCTTATCTGCCGTCAAAATCTATGCTTCTATGTGTCATCAGCAGTGCTAGCCAAAGGCCAGCATTGTCAGTACAAAGTTGTGTATCTCTGTTATTAAATTTCCTTTTAAAAAACTTTTATTTATTTATTTAAAGTCTCAGATTACAAAGCCTTTGAGTCAGGGACTCATTTACAAAGGCTCCCCATCAGAGGGTGCATAGTAGTACAACAGTGAAAAATACAGAAAAAATACATTACATAAAAGGTTTCAGGCAAGGGAGTACAATATGAGAGCAAGGATTTACATAATACAGTGTGCATATAATGGCAGCAAAATACAGACATTGGCAGGAATAGCAGAAACACAATATTGCTACATTAGGAGAAAAGTTGGAGGAAACACAATTGAAATGGTCGTAGAAGATTGTGAGCACAGTCCGAAAAGGACTTTGTTATATACCAAGGTTAAGGAAATAAAATAGACTAAAAGCAGTACAATAGAAGGGAAGTGCCAGAATAGACAGTGAACATGATTGAGTGGAGGAGATATTTGGCTAAGCAAAAACCATCAGAGTTGACTTAGTCTTCAGTTACAAGTTGAGGGGAAATTGGGGAGGGGGGATGGAAGGCTGGTTACCAGACCAGGCCAGAGACAGACACAGCTATTGGCATCAAGTAGGTGCTGACGGAGTTTGGATTTAAAAGGACCTAGCTTGGGTTCTGCCAGGACATCAGAAGGGAGGCCATTTAGCCAGACAGGTGCTCTATACATGAATGTCTGCTGCCTATGGGTAGTCCTACAGAAAGGGACTTGGTATGAGGCTTTGGTGGAACTCCTTGTACCATGGGGGGTAATGGTCCAAGTAAGGAGTTTGTGTGGTGAGGGAGGAGTGAGACCAAGGCATATCTTTTTAGCCAGTAGGCAGGACTGTTAGGTAAGCCTGCCTTTGAAGTTTAGCCAGCTGGTTTGGTTATAGAGGACGCAGGTGTGGGTGAGCCTGGTCGCACCTGTGACCAGACAGCAAGCTTTGTTTAGAGCAACCTTAATTCTATTAAGTACAGTGTCAGTTGCAGAGCCGTAAATGACAATCCCATAATCAGTTATAGCAAGGACCGAGCTTGTTACTGAAAGCTGTAGATCATCTGAGTTCATACAGTTCCTGTGCCTGTAGAGTAACCCAGTTCTAGTATTCACTGCCCTACAAGCTAGGTTAATATGTTCCTGGTAGGATAGAGAGCAGTCGAGGGTTATCCCAAGATATTTGAAGCTGGAAACTTGCTCCAGTGGTAGGCAGTGGCTATTGAGGATGCTCAGGCACGCCCCCTCCCTTTTTTTTTCTTTTTTTTTTTTAAATGAGGGTTAACGAATAACATCACCTTAGTTTGGTTTTTTTTTGTAGATAATTTACGAGTTTGTGGAGCGCAAACCAGGACTTTGTTCCAGCAAAGCTCTTTTGAAGGGTGTTCTCCAGGGGGAGAGGGTCAGGGTGACTGGAAAAGATGACAGCATCATCTGCATAGAGGAGCAGCTTGCTGGAGCAGGCTTGTGGAAGGGTGTTGAGGAAAAGGCTAAAAAGAAGGGGACCGAGAATAGAATCTTGGGGGACTCCGGACCGAATGGGTAGGCTGGAGGAGAGAGTGTCGAGGATTTTAATGTGCTGCATTCTCCCATGTAGGTAGTTGGTGAACCAGGAGGTAGCCTCCTTAGAGAGAGGCCGGTGGCAGGGAGTGCAGCTAATAGGAAGGCATGATTAACTGTGTCAAACGCGTTCGTTACACCAATGTAAATAGACCCTACAATGTGACCATGGTCAAGAGCTTTATGGATGAAATCAGTAAATTCAAGAAGGGCTAATGTGGTACTGTGCCCCTTACTAAAGCCATGTTGCTGGTGGCATTGCAGATTATACTTGGTGAGGTATTCGGACAATTGATCGGATACAATCCTTTCCAAGGCTTTAGACAAAGGGGGAAGGATGGGTATTGGGTGGTAGTTGCTGTGGGAGGCCCTACCACCACTCTTGTGGACTGGAGTCACTACCGCAGCTTTCCACTGTTGGGGGAATTGTCCTAGACAGAGGGACAAATTTAGAATTTTGGTGAGGGGGGATAAGACAGCGTCAGGAGCGAGGTGCAACAGCTTGAGGTCCAGAGTATCACTGCAGAATCTGGATTTCCCCAGTACTCGCTGGATGTGCTTTTTGGCTTCAGGCGGGTAGACAACCTGAAACGGAATGGGGGTAGATGTGGGACCAAGAGACAAATGTGAGCCAGACAAATTAGGAGGATTAGAGAAGAAGTCGGGGGGCACCACTAAGGTCAGTAAAGGTGATGTTAAAGGCGTCAGCTATGAGCTGCGGGTCTTGGGTTAAGACACTATTAGTATTTAACATGGACGGGGGGACGTTTTGGGTTTAACGGAGAAGTCTTTTAAGTTATCCCAGAATTTTCTCCCATTCCCCCAGGTGGTGGAAAGGTTATCCTTGAAGTGGACCACTTTAGCAAGGCAAGTCTCACGGGTGCAGGCGTTTCTGGCAGTCTTGTACCTCTGCCAGTCTGTAGGGCTGCCAGTGGCCCGTGTTTTTTGCCAGTGGTGGTCCTGTGTGGCCATAGGTTTAAGGAGCACGGGTGGTAATCCAGGAGTTGCTGGAGCCTTTGATTACCCATTTCCTAAAAGGTGCAAAGCTATCACATGCCATATTAAAAGTGGAGATGAAATAAGCCAAGGCCTGGTCCATGCTGTTGGCCGAGTTGAGGGGGGGGACCAATCATAATGTAGGAGGTAGTCCTGGAACTGCCTTAGCTGACATCTTTTGAGGATATGACTATACAATGGTTTAGTGGGGAGTTTGGGGGAGTAGCTTGTCCAGCAACAGAGAACCAGAGAGTGGTCACTGAGCAAGTCTGGTAGGACCTCAGTTTTTGAGAATCTCTCTTGGTGGTTAGTAAATATCAGGTCTAGCAGGGTACGATTGCTGGTCCTGTAGTTGACCCTTTTAGGAGAAGTCACAAGCTGGGATAGGTCTAAGGCTGCGACAACGTCCCTCAGTGGGCCGGCTTCAGGGGCCAGTTAATATTATAATCGCCCAATAAGACTACCTCGGAGCAATTGTGTAAGCTGGATACGCATTCCAGGACAGAACTGAAGCCAGTTGTGGTGTCAGGGGGGACATGTACAGATAGTGCTGTTAGTGATTTACCCTTCTCGTCTATTGCAGTTTTGACAGCCAGTGTCTGAGCACTATTCACCAAGGTGAGCTTAGGAAGGACATGCCCTTGTAGTGAGTCAATTAGATAGATGGCACCCCCCCCCCCTTTTCCCCAGTCTGTCTTCCCTGAAGAGCGTGTAACCATTTAGGACGACAGCAGAGTCTGGTATTTTGGGGGACAGCCAGATTTCAACCACAGCGAGGACAGCTGGTCTGTGTTGCACAACCCAGACCTGGAGGAGGTCAATTTCAGGCAGTAGGCTGCAGATGTTAACTGAGGCAAATTTGAGACCATTCAAGTTGCTGGCGCTGGGAAGGGATTGTGACCCAGGCCCTGGGTTCGGGTGCACATTAGCAGGCAGCAGTATTAGGAGAAGGCATCGACAAATTATAATGAATCTTAGCAGCTTGAGATTGGGTTTAGTTCTTCTAGTGGTGGTCCTAATCTTAAAAATTGGTAATGGGAGGGATGGGAGGTATGATGCCAGAAGTAGTGTGGGGGCGCTAATTAGGAGAACAGAACAGCAAGTTGGCCCAATGAGGTTTGGTGAGAGGTGTGGTACTGTACTTGCAGTACCAATGGCCCACATGGCTGTATCTGTGCATGGTGGGAAAGGGGTTGGTATGGACATTGTGCTAACAGGAATAGTGGGGTAAGCAAACATTGATAGTTAGGGGCAAGATAAGACGTGCAAGGTGCCCCATGATAGTAGGAGCCAATAGTAGGGCAGATAGGGTTGGGAGCAGTGGTAGGAAAGCAGTGGACTGGTTGTGAGAGAAAAGAGCATGAGGGTTAGGAGGCTGTCGGTGCCCTGGAGTGGTAAGGGTGTGAGTAAGAGAGGAGTACATGGGCAGCAATTTCAATCAATCAATCAATCAATCAATCCAGTCTTTATTTAACCAGGCATTCATCGTTGAGCAGAAGCTCATTTGCAAGATGGACCTGGGTGGAGAATGAACAATTGTATATACAGGTCAACACAGGTATTTACAAGGCAATACAGATAATACCTACAGGTATTTACAAGGCAATACAGATAATACTCTTTACAGAGAGGAAGAAAAAGAAGTTTATATGTACATAGAATTATACAGATATTGTACAGATTACCGCGTATTTACATACATAGAAGTGTCTATAGGAAGATAAAGCAAGTTATCTAAGGTTGCAGGAGGAAATGTGGAAGAAAAAATAAAATATACACCAGGTAGAGGTGAAGGTAGGGGAAGAGGGAGGAAGTAGGGGAGAAAGGCTAGGAGGGCACGGTGCACAGAAAGGAGTTGGTAAAGCTGGATGTAGAGAAGGTGGATGGAGAAAAGGAGTATGTGTGACCCCCGGGATTGAATACTATAAAGTACGGGGCATGGTAGGATGTCACAACCCAGGGTAGTGAGCTCCTATCCGAGGTTGGGAAAGGAAGAATAAGGGGATGGATGGGCCAAGTGTTGATAAGACAGGGGGATAAGAGAGAGAACAATTAGGCTGGTGAGGAGCAAGCTGGGAGCAGTTTGCCAGGAGGAAGTGCACCTGATCCAGTAGTACAGGGATAGGGTATACGACTGCGGAACAAAAGGTCGGGGGTTCAAGACATGGATGGGGAAAGAGAGAGAAGTATAGTGGATATAGGCAGAAATTGTAGGAGTAGAAGTAGGAGAACAAAGGAGGTAAGATTAAAAGGAACTTCATTGCAAAAAATACATTTAGGCATCAGTTAGGGTTGCCCCACAAAGGAGACAGGAAAGGATTTTTACATAGTTAACTTCCCTTCCATCTTCCTTTCCATGCCAGTTATGTGTTCTGATATGCTCTGATGATTGTGTTGATTAATAAATAATCTAGTTTTGGATGCCGTCAGATCTACATAAGAGTTCCACTCTCCTCACCATCTACTGCACATTTTTTCATATTTCTAAGCATTCTATGACATCAATAACAAGGGATAAATTAAACAGATTTACATCGGAATTTTCAGCCCAAGAGTCGGTAAATGTGACTCAGTTGCCAGCATGATTAGCAGTGATTGCTGTTCATTAGAAGCCGGCCATCCCCCTAATTATTTTAATTTTCCCTGGTGTCTAGTGGCGCCCCCCCCCACCCTCCGATTGCCATCCCCTTTATTTTCCCCGTTGTGTAGTGGCCCCTCTCCTCGGATCACCATCCCGTTATGTTTTCCCCCATCCCTGGTATCTAGTGGCACCCCCACCATCTGATCACTGTCCCCATTATGTTTCTTTCCTGGTGTCTAGTGCCCCCCCACACACACACACATATCACCGTCCCTATCTAAAATAAAGAAAAGGTCCCTTTTTTAAATCTGCAAAAAAAGGGTCCCTCACTGATCTGACCCCACACCTCCCACTCAGCACCCCCACCCCCAGTCCACCCCACACACCTCAGTCACCTGAACAGGACCCAGATTCGAGATCCACTCTCCAATCAAAGACATGTCTTGCTGCTGGAACTGGCAACTGCAATATGAGAAACTAGGGTAAATGCATGTATTTCAATGGAGGTGTCAAATAATATTCATAACTCAGCTATCTGTGGACATTTTGACACCAGATTTTCAACTTAGCCATTTGGGGACCCCATCTCATGAAGAATATGACTGTCATTACACAACTCCCGCCCAAAAGGTGATTTCCAGGTCGCTTGGCGAATTTACCTTTTGGGTGGGATTTGAACATTTTTCCTGCCCTTGTTCATGAGATGGAGTCATGAAAAGGCTATATTGAACATTTTGGGTCAAAATATGTAAAAATGGCAAAGTTATGACCATTCATTGCAATTTCGCTATGCACGCTTATATCTTAGGAAATTTTTTATATTGTGATACCAAATTTTCAACATAGCCATTTTTTACACGACCCCAGGAACAAGACAGCAGTCATTTTTCAAATCTTGGCCAAACTGTTTTTTCGCACTTGTGGCATGGTATGACGTTGAGGTGGTGTGTAATCACATTTTGTGAATGAATTTTTGGTACCGGGTACATGAGGGGAGGTGGGGTAATAGGAAGGCTATGCTGACAATTTGGTCAGAATGGCAAATACAGTCTCAAAACTGTGTCTACAATGTCTATTTTAGCAATATATACAATTATAAGTAATAACTATGGTTTAAAGTAAAAATACCCATTTTAGAAAACGGCTAATCAAAATTGTCTGATTGCTAATCATGTTTTTTTTAACTCTGTTTTTATTTCAGCACAGAGTAAGGTACATACGGAGTTTGAGATGCCATGACTTACATCACATAGAGTCAGTAAGAACAGTTATGGCAACAGATTGGATTTTAGCTACAAATTAAAACATAGATCGTGTCCTACTTTATATAAAAAGAATAACTAATAGTAAGAAAGAAAAAGCAATTGCCTGAGAGCAGGATGCAAAATAAATGAAAGAGGAACAGCTAATGTCCAGACTGCTCCAACTTCCAACAATCGCTAATCATTTTTTATTTTGATTTGCAGAGGCCACTAATCAGCTTTCCGACACTAATTTATGCCTGGAATAACTCCCTTTCCATGCTGTTCATCTGAATGAGCTGGAATGGTGTTACTGATGTCATAGAATGTTCAGGCAGTATGAAAAGAGAGAGCAGCAGCTGCCGAGGAGAGAGGGATTCAGGGCAGTTACAAGGGCAATAAAATTAGGTTATTAATTTAACAAAAAAGATCAAAACATATCAGAATCCTGGGTACCCAATAAAAGAACACCTGGAGGGCATCTAGAGGTGTAAAAACTGTTTCCTATCACCTTTAATGCACCAGAAGTAAGAAAATGCAACTTTTAGGTAAAAAGAATTCTCCTGAGCTTTGATGAATTTGTGACATGCTGGTTCCGTGGCTTTGAATGGTCCCGCTGCACAGCATTGCAGTTGCTGTAACTTCAGCACCCTCTCTTCAATCACTGATGTATGGGTATTTTTCTGGTCCTGGTAAGACAGTGTTGAAGTTATAGCAGTGTTAACACTGCATCACATGATTGTTCAAAGCCTGAGAAACAACATAGTGTATCAAAGATTCACCAAGGCTCAGGGATTTTACTTACTTTTCTATTGCTAAGTTATAACTCGGCCATCTGAAGACAAGGGGTTTAGAATATTAGCATACTCCCTATAAGTCCTAGAGGCTAAGTACATACCTATTTTCAAAACAATTGATCCAGTAGTTTTTAAAGCAGTATTTAAGAGTCGCCATGTAGTTTTTTTTTCTGCACTAATGTTTTCCTGGCAAAAACTTCAGTCTGTCCTTTTCTCTGTTTGTGTGCTTTCATTCCTGAAGGAAGCTACTGGATTTTGAAGTTTTTAAAAGCTTCTGCTCTTGTGCCATGCCCTTCATGTACAAATTAAATATCTTGGTACAGTGCTGTGCTGCTTACCATCAGAAACGTGTGGTAGCACCATCTAATTACGTCTGCAGTATGACTCTAGTATTTACATTTAACAGGTAATCTCATTAGAAGCGTTTAAAAAAAAAAATTTGAGTGGTGGGTGGCCATCTTTAATGATGTGCATCATTAATAAAAAAATTAGCTATAACAGCTGTTTTAAAATACCCGAGGAAATCAAAACTACGCTGAGGATGAACCTAAGGATATCAGAAATACATTTTTGCTAACAGCAAAAAAAACTGTATGGTGACATTTTTTGCTGACTAACAAATACAGCTGCTTTAAGTTATAATAAGGGTTCTTTTTCAATCGTGACTGACTTCCAAATCAGTCATGTACAAAAAAATACAAACCATTGTTTCCCACCCGTCCCTTGCCAGAAATCTGCCTTGAACATGACGACTGTTGTGTTCATTTGTGATTCACTTATAACTGTGCTTAACTCTAACAGAGGCATTAAAGGGACACTGTCAACCTCCTTAGATCTCAAACTGTCCTTTGTTTAAAAAAATCATTTTATGATTGCTAGCATTCTGTAAAGATTGCTGATGTAGCTAGTAGTTTGATTCTGATTCTTTCTTTCTTTTAAAAAGTGAAAAACAGACTGCCCACCATACTGGTGTTACCACACAAAACAGGTTTGTTTACATTCCTTGATCAACTCCCACTGCATCTTTCTTGGACTGTTGGGAACATCCCCAACATAGTCTAGTCACTCATGATGCAGTGGGAGTTTATGTGGCACTGCCTCTTGAGTGACTGCATTGCTTGGGGGTGCTTGCAATGTTTAGGAAGTATTCAACAGAACAGATTCGGGATTTGAAACAAAACAAAGTTGTTTATAAATATACATTACCATGCATTTCAGTTCTGCTAAACAGGGAGACAAACAAAACGAACAGCAACATTAATTAATTTTAGAGACTGTAAGCAACCATAAAATGGGGGTTTTTAACTAGAAATAATATGATGCAAAACAGGTTGACAGTGTCCCTTTTAACACAGGTTTTTTCTTTTACAATTTATATTATACAACATTAGGAATGGGAATTGAGCATTAGTGACACATTTAAACTAGATCAGCTGTAGAAAGGGCAATTGTAGCTTTAGTTGCAGAATATCTGCCTCCCAAAACAAGAAAATAAATCTGACTTCAGTTTTGTTAATTGTATGAAAAACAGCTCAGGTCAAGCCCTTCAGTCAGTCCTTAATACTAACCATTAACAAATTAGTTATGGATATTCATAGTGTTTGGTAATGGACTGACTGGGCAGTAACCTGACTGTTTCTAGAAATGAGGGATAATTCCGAAGAATGTGACAAAGCTGCCATGAGGAACCTGTAATTTGAAGGTACTGTATGTGGGAGAGAGTTTCCAGTGTTGTGGACGCCAGTGAGTTTTTCACACCAAATAGTAACCTGGACAAAAAGTTTTATATGTAAAATAATAGTCCTTATACGGGTACAGTGCTGGCTGTTTTTAGAGGGCTGTGTTGGCAGATAAACATGTGACTTTGGAATACTTTCAAACAGTTGGGTTTGAGGATTTTCCTAGCCCATTTTCTAAGTTTCTGTGCCACAAGCCTAGTGTGACTCACATGTGTTTGTATTGTGCAGTTCATGTAGAAACCAAGTGCTGTGTGATTAGTTATGTGAGGAGGAGCGGTGTCTGTGGTAGATGGGAGAAGTATTAAAGACTGGGTTCAAGTGTTGTGGAGTATGTATTTTCATGTGGGTAATTCAAAAAACTACTTTCTGTATCTTGTTAAATTGTAAGTTGTAATAAAGGGCATGTCACCGTGGTGAGGTGCTGACTATATGGCATTTACGCACCCTTGCCCCTGCTGGTTGACCAGTGGTGTTCATGAAGGTAGCTGCTTGTCAGCCCATCTGACCAAAGGAAGAGTGCAGCAAGTTGTAGCTGTGCTTATAGGGGATGTGAGACAGGAGACACAAAACGGGAGGAAATTGGAGGTAAACAATGTAAAAATCAGTTGATTGAGTTCACTGATGATGTCAACTGTGGGGGCTTCTGGGAAGTAAATACAGTCGAGATGATGGGTGCATTGTAACAGGATAAGTCGGATAAAATGGTAGATGTTAAGGTTACGAACTTATTAGAAAGATTATATTCTGGACGATTGTGTAGGTTCCAGTGTTTTAGACATACTGCAGCTAAAGTTTTTTCCCCCCTTTAAGACATTTTTTCTCTATAGACTACCTTCTCCTCTTTGGAATCTGCCATCTTTATCATACTTGTGTCATCCACAAGGTTAATTCCCTTACTTGGGATCCTCCTGCTGGCAAGTGTTTCTGAACACAGCTGAAAACTGTTATTGCAGTCTCCCACATCACATCTAAGTAGCTGTTGTATTCAGACTGCTTTTTTACAACATTTAGGTTTAGTGACTCCTTTTTTAAAATGTATTTATTTATTTTGTCATTCGGACATAACCTTTGTGCAAAATGCTGTTTTTCAAAGGTTTCACGTCTTGACAGGAGGACAACACAGAAAGGTAGTTACAGAGTATGGGTTCACAAGTACAGAGACACAAAATACAAGAAATAACAGCAATTGGTCTATTTAAAATCGTAAACTATCTCATATAGAGGGAGAGCATATTGCAGTTAGTATAGCTCAAGGTACATGGTGAGTGCTGTGGGTTTAATAAACTAATTTAGCAGGAGGTAAAGCAGCCAGGGGAGGCACTGTCGTTATTTCATATAAAGTCGGGAGACTCAACATACTGTAGGCTTTCACACCTGTATGTTAAGGCAGTCAAGAGGA
Source organism: Neoceratodus forsteri (assembly GCA_016271365.2). Taxonomy (NCBI): domain Eukaryota; kingdom Metazoa; phylum Chordata; order Ceratodontiformes; family Ceratodontidae; genus Neoceratodus; species Neoceratodus forsteri. The sequence continues at coordinate 1,189,732,759 of CM057456.1, forward strand.
GGCTTTTGTGTTAATTCTAGTTGGGGGGTAATTTTCTGTGCAGGACTGACCTAGTAGGAACATACTAGAGAGCAATGTGAGGGAGGACCGTACACAGAATGAGCTGGGGGCGAAGACAGGTGCTTTGAAACAATCACATTTGTGCAGGGTCACTGGCAGGGGAGGGACTTAAAACAGAGTGCTGACTTAAGGACAGTAGATAGAAGGCTCGTCGACAGGCTGTGGCTATGGAAGGCTCAAGTTCGAGGGCTGACAAGTAGTAGGAGTTTAAACTCGGGGATACTGGGCAGCAGGATAACAAATCGGAGAATTTTGTTATGAGAATCACTGTTAACACTGTAGTTTATGATTTGGGGATTTACCTGTGTCAAGTAACCATGTACTTCTAGTATATTGCTTTCAAGAGTTATTTCTTGTAAGATACAAGCAAGAGGGCTTCTACTTTCAGCAGATACTTAAAAGCTAATATTATGACAACTGAAGTCTGTGGTGATTGTAGAAACCTGAAGAAATTTTGTGCTTGAAGGGAAGTCCTTCATCTTTGGTATGGGATATGTGACATGCAAGCAGCAATGGTGATAATCCTTTTTTCTCCCCACAGGCCGGGAGCTTGCCTCGTAGTGTCTGGCCCAGGTCTCATTCATGCTCTGGGTGGAATGGCTAATGCCAATGTAAACTGCTGGTAATGTAATCTATTTTAATCATGATTTAATTCTATAATATTTATTATTTATTTACTGATACTTTCAGATTCAGTACCTTCGAGCTGGATTAGGGTTAGGGCATTTTCCCCTCATACTGCACTTATGGGTACTGCCCTCTCTGTTTCCCTCCTTCCTCGAACTAAGTAACTGATTCGTATATATTCTAGGTTAATCTTGTGATCATCATCTGAACTGTGTTGCCTAACATCCTGTACTTTTTGGGGAACCCTGTGTATATGTTGCCTTTGTATTATATGATGTTGTGTCCCATGTTATTATGTTGATCTGTTCTTGCTGTACTTTATGTTTTCATTACCTTTATGTTATATTCCCCCACTGGATGTTTGTGAAAACGGGCATTTTTGCTCACATACTTTCCAGTATACAAAATAAATTGATTGATTGATTGATTGCTCTTTTACAAAGGTTCCACGTTGGTACAGGATATAGAAAGACAAGTATACACACATACAGGTACAGTGGGTACACAGTTACTTACAGCATTGCAGTTTATTTACCCAAGATAGCCCAGCAGAGAGGAAATGTCTTGTTTTCAGTGGGTCAGCTTCTACCTGTTTCCACAGCTGGGTGGGTGGACTTGAGCACTGGGAAGTTAAGTGACGTGAACGAGGGTCACACATTGAGTATTTGGCTCTGGTGGGTTTTGTACCTGCGATATCCTGGTTCCTAAGTTGGTGCTCTAACCACTAGACCATATCTTGTGAGGTAAGATAATTTTGTAACCAACTCGTAGCTTCAGAGCTCATGAGTTGTTGGGTCTTGCCTAACCATTTTGTAGTTCGATATCCCTACTGCAACTGAGACTACAGTCCATGTTTGTGTCTCTAAATTTAAAGACAAATTGCTTCCATGTAGTCTCCAGGACCCCGGGTTGAGTCCCACAGTTGTCACTTATTCACTGTGTTACCTTCAAGAAGTTACTTAATCTCCCTGGGTTTAACCTTGTCTTTTTCTTCCACTGCATTTAACCCACCTGAGCATTGCTCAGTCACACTTAATATGTGTGTGTGCGCCTTGTGGCTGATGCAGCTGTTCATAGAATGTGTGTGAGTGGGGGGATTGTTGTAATTAAAAACTGCAATAGACTAAATGAGAATGTCAGGGGTAAGTCACACTGGTCTGAGGCAGTTTGCACTATGCCTAGTGTGAGTAAATTAATGTTGGTGAACTTTTTCTGGCTCGACAGTCCACGTTCACAAGATCAAACTTTGCGAGGTTCACACAGCCCTAACTGATTGCGTCAAGTCTGTTTGTGTTGTGCCCCGAAAAGTGTTATTTTCAAAAGATGCCCTTTGCACTATGCTGGTCTTGAGCCGTCTGACTTTTGCCATATCTTTAGCTGAAGATGCCAAGGAACCAAGGCTATTAATTTCATAGTGTTAGCCATAGATGACTCGCCATTTTTCAGTGGAGATGCCGAGTACATTTTTCTCCCATGTATTTATCTAAGGATTTCTTGCATTCATCCATAGTTGTGCTGCCCACCACTGCTTCAAGAAGGGTATTCCATGTTGTCACCACCCTTTGGTTTATCCATCACCATCTTTTATTAGTTTTCGTAGTGCTCACCCTTGCGATGAAATTTGTGTACCCAAGTCTCCCTTTCATTAATTTTCCTTTCCAATCCTACACAGTCCCATAAATCATATTCCTGAAGAGCCCTGCTCTCCATACGCAAATCACTTCATCTGTATTCAAGCGAGTATAATTCTAGTTTAATCAACCTCTCTTTGTATGACAAGTTGGTAGAGTATTTAAAGAGCAGATTTCTAGTCCCCCCCAACCTATATGGCAGCTTACCTGCCCCTTAATCGATTTGTGCATAAAGTTCCATTTTTGTCTTGCTGCGTTCATAGAAAAAACACTCGTAAAAATGCTCCATGGAGCTGGCAGCCAAAACGCTTGTACTTCCATATGTGGAACCATTGCCTTCGCATGTTTGTGATGTCAATTCAAGAACAGTCGCGAGGCGTGCTTCATAGACTGCAGGCTTTTTATTTGTCCTTTAAGTGACGATTTTGACAAAGGAAGGCCAGCACTTAAACAAAGTGCTTGTCAGTTGAGCGGTTGCCTTCACTGTCAAGATTGGCGCTTAAAAATGTAGAAAAAAAAAAAAGGTATGTAAAAACTGCCCCCATTATAGCCTATGGAGTGCGCCCCCACGCTGTTCTTGTACTGACATCATGAAACATGCTAGAGTGGGGGCACGTCTCCATGAACGGAAGTACAAGCGTTTTGCTACCAGCTCCATGGAGCATTTTTCCGAGTGTTTTTTCTATAAACACAGCAAGACAAAAACTGAACTTTATGCATGAATCGTATTAAGAGGCAGGTAAACTGTCATATATGTTGGGGGTAGTGCTAGAAACCTGCTCTTTTAATAATATAAACAAAATGAAGTTTATAATCAAAATCACATCAAAAGTAGGGGTCTTACATATATATATATATATATATATATATATATATATAATAAATATACCAATTTCTGGATGAGCATGGGGTTGTTCCTTTTGGAACACTTCAAAAACTGTATGGACTCACTGGTAGGGAACATTTCAGGTACTTGCAAGGACATATATATCTACTTCATAAATGTAAAGAATACACTAAGCTTCCTTCCATACTTCCTTTACTTTTGGCCATGATCATAGATTTACATAATGACCTCCCTGGGGTCATGTGATTGGTAACGTGTACCTGGGGCCGTAAGAAGTAAATACAGAGTTGACCCATTCAATCCTGGATAAATGGAATCAGGACCTTCAAGTTTTTATCGATTACTTCCACTGAAAAAAATATGCTATCCTCACATACAAAATTACTTCCTTAACCTTGTGGCATGAGTTTGTGTAGAAGTGTCGTTCTTGATACTTCCACACTCCTACTACCCTTATGCACTTTTTACTGCATCACTTTGGAGATTGCTGGCAGGATTGTGGATATAACCCGGCTGACCAAGCCCATATTTTTCATTTCAGTCCACTATTGAGGACGTATTAAACAAAAGTGGTGAATCAGATTGACGTACTGACTGGTCACTTTTTCCAAGTAATCCCTGAATTTATTTTAATGTTGGTACCCTCACCTGACTACCACTTGCCCCATAAATCATTGATCTGGATTTACATTTTGGCAGCTAAAAAAGCGATAACTTGTCTGTGGATGAATCCAGCCCCGCCAACAGTGGGGGCGTAGCATTCTGTTATGCTGTACATATATGCAATAGAAAAATTTACAGCTACCCAACAGAAACCTGGAGTAATTTGAATTATGGTGGAGACCCTGTATCTTCTATTATATGTCAATAGACAAGCATTGTACCTCGTAATACTTTGCCCTGGCTCCCTTGTTCTTTTTCTCTTTTGTCAGAGATGGCTGTTATGAGTGTTGTTTTCTGCCCATAACTTACTTTTATTTGTTTTTGATGCTTGTCCTATGCCGGGGAACCCCACTGTATTGTTACCCTAAATTGTATGCATTGTACTTTTAATTTTTTGTATTTTTTTTTTCCTTTACTTTACATAATGCATGTAATAAGACTTATGTTATTATTTTGTTACATACTGTGCTTGTCCTGTATGATGCTTTAAGTTTATTTGCTGATGTGCTCTGTTGTGTTAATAAACATTAAATACAAAAACAAGTTGGGGTATATCTTAAAGGTCTATGTTCTCTGGCAACATTCAGTAGGAGAAGGAATTCAGAGCAAGATGTGTCTTTTTGCAGATGACACTGAGCTCTGTGGTAGGGTAGACAGTGAGGAGGGGGTTAGGGAGTTGCAGAGGGACCTGGAAAGGTTGTCCAGGATTTGGCATTTGAAATTCAATGCCAACAAGTGCAAGGAGATGCACACTGGGAACAGGAACCCTAGGACAGAATACTGGATAGGAGGAGTTAAGTTGGATGCTACCACTGAAGAAGAGAACATAGGACTCAGCATAAGTGACTCAATCAATTTAGCCAATGTATCAAGATCTGTAGGAAGGCATACAGAATACTGGGGTGTATTAGGAGGGGATTCAGTTGAACAGCAGTATTACTACCTTACCACACTTGTGCAGTACTGTGCCCAGTTCTTGAGCCCTCTCTCTAAGAAAGATAATGACAGGCTGGAGATGGTGCAGTGTAGAGTAACAAAAATGATTCATGGCCCGCAGGACATATCCTATGAGGATCGGCTTGGGGCACTGAACATGTACTTGCTGGAGGCCGTAAGAGAGAGAGAGAGAGGGGAGACATGATCGAGACCATCAAGTTACTGAAAGAATTGAACAGGGCTAACCACAAAGAAATTTTCAGCAGGAATAGTGAATCTAGAACACAGGGATATGAGTGAAAGCTGGTGGGTGGGAAATTCAGGAGGCAGTTCTTTTTTACAAAGAGAGTGGTTGAGCCGTAGAACAGCCTGCTGGCTGAGGTGATAGGAACCAAGGCGATTAACTGCTTCAAACACTGTTGGGACAGAGTTAAGGGCTTAATAGTCACTGGGGGTAGCAGCAAGGCAGGGAACATGGGGGTGGGTAAGCATGGGCATAAACCCTGTATACAGTAGGTTTAGGGGCTCGGACAGAGTATTACAGGCAGACTAGATGAACCAATGGTCTTTTTCTGCAGTCAACTTGTTGTGTTTCAGTGTGTCTCATATTGGTGAGATTTGACCATTGAGAAACAAATCACACAAACCAGAACACTCCCAAAAAACATCTGGCTGCACTCAGCAAAACAGCTGAAAGCCAACTAAGCAGAACACAAGGAGGTGGTGCACCAAAAAACGAGAAAGACAATGTTTACATTAGACCAAACTAACATAGTAGCAGTACTGGGAGGACAGAATAGTAACCCAGCACTTCACACCATTTGGTTTCATTCGTCGAGGGAAGACCCCAAGTGGTTTAAAGCACTGATACCATTCTGTCCGCCCAATACCACCATTGTATTATTTAACCATTTGGTCTAATTTTGTTGCACCACCTCTTTGTTGTATGTCATCATGGACAGCCCCTGGCTAGCAAAATTTTCCTAATGGTCCTGACACCAGTGGCTTACAGTTCTAAAGGTGTGGCCCAATGGAGGAGAATATCTTGAAGAGCTACTGTTACGGTGAATAACTGTTCTCTATGTCTGCTTTTGTGCCCCTGACTAACTTCTTGGCCTCCCTCATCTTTAACTGACATTAACTCCATTCCTTTTCTGTTTGTTTCTCCTTGTGTTGACTGAAGGTAATTTTTCTAGCACTCCCTGTGTCCATGAACTTTTTTGAGACCCTGGTTGGTCTCTTGTGCCCATTTCTCTTGGTAACCATTTTCGGGCATACCTGTTGCCTCTAGAATGGCCCATTTAATTACTTCCCACCTCTCCTCCAGTGTCTGATTTCATCCCCCCCCCCCAATTCATCCTTCAATAATCCCCTTGAATGGTCAAAGTCTGCTCTTCTGAAATCCAAAGCCACAGACTATGATAATATACTTGTACCCAGGGCCAGTTAGAACCATATGGTGTTATGGTCACTGGACCCCAGTGGCTCCCCAGTTCTTACTCTGCCTACCATTTCTGAGTTTCTGTGATGGCTCTGAGGTCTAATCCCACTCTACCACCATCATCTGGAGCTCACTAATTTTGTTACCTAGTCGCCTGGCATTTAGACTGCCTTCCAGCATGTGCCTATATCCCTCCCCTTCTTATAATCATCTCCCCCATCCCTCCTTAATTTCATGCCCCTTGCTTGTTCTGTGTGCCCCCCACTCGCTGACTCCCTTTTTCTCTTTATTATGGTCCTTGTCAGGATGTCTCCATCCCACTGCTTCTAAGTCCAGTTTCTGTGGAGTCATAACTAGGTACCCCTTTTGTTCTCCTTTCTCTGTGGTTTCTCCCATCCTCAGTTTCTCCACTCCTTAATTTAAATGTCCACCAACAAAACATCAAACTTTTGCCTCAGTGCACTAGGCCCCCCTTCTTAGGTTAATGCCAATACCCTTGAAGAACCTCTTTTCCCAGATGCCCCTCCCTGTCTCCAATAAAGTGGTACCCCTCTTCCGACACCATCCCTTCAGTCACTCATTAAACTCCTCAGTCTCCTTCTTTCTCATGCTTCCCTTCTGCTCCCCCTCCCCCACACAGGGAAGACCTCGGAAAATGCCAGAAAAGCAGAGTGTGCTATCACTATGTCCCCTAGCCATGGAAAGTTGTGCTTCAGCATCTCAATAGGCTGGTTTGCCTGATCATCGGTACCCAGGTATATCAACACTCCAAGCTCCCCTCCTCTATCATCCTCTTTATACTGTCAATGTCCCAGATGGCTGATGCAGCTGGAAAACATTTGACAACCCCCTCCCATTCCCACCACTTTCTCCACCCCTATAATTATCAAGTCCCCCACCATAGGATACTCCTTGCAACCTTACTCCTGCTCTTACCACTGGATGCCACCAAGTCATCCTGTGCACCCTTCCCGAGTGGCTTTGAGCTCCCACCATGGGACATGGTTCTTGCTCCTTCTCAAGTGGTCCAAATTGCTTCACTGTCAGGATATGGTTAGCCTGGAATCAGGATATGGTTAGCTTGGATGACTTCCCTGTGACTGCCTCTGCCACCCCTTCCTTTCCTTGCTAACCACCAGCTCCCTGGGTGAGTGAGGGTGTAGGAGGTGTCTGAGGGAACCAGTTCAGTGGGTGATGCAGCCAGGATCTCCTCTCTTGGTGCTACCAGTTGTGCTTGGAGCGCTGCAAACACGCTGTATATGGGACAGTGTCCTGTTCCCCAGAGCACAGAAACACAGAAATTGTCAGTAGATAAGGACCGCTAGGCCCATCCAGTCTGCCTGTAGGCCCTATACATTGTATGTGGCCACTGACTGTATGTGATCAATGGCTTTTCATCACTCCCTCCCTCCCTCCACACGGCCCTGGAGATGAGTACCTCACAGTCCCTACAGTTTGCTGTCCACACTGTACCTATGATTCATTTTATCTGACTGCTCCCATACCACAGTACTTACTTCACTCCTAAGGACCTAACTACACTCGGGTACTAGCTACTGAGCTGTGCTTCACTGAAACCCCTTTAGCTTTTTCCAGCAACATCCTACCCTAGATAGGGTGTTGTCCCATAATACTACCACAGATTCACCTTCACAATGTACTATTTTGTGTTACCCCAGATGGGGAGTTCCTTGATTTCCTTTACATGATCTGCCCAATGCCCGTGAGGTAACTTTGCTGACCTCTAGAGTCCCTTGTGACCTTCCTGCAGACATCGGTCAGAGCCCCACACCTTATGTGTGCCACTCACTCAGTGGGATGGGAAAAATCTTCCACATTGGGGATTGAACCTAGACCCCCTTAAACTACTCTCCTGGTGTTCTGCCGCTGTACTACCATTCCACATAAAATGTTCACCACTGGGACTCAAACCCAGCTGCTCTCCCAGCTACTGTCATGATGCTTTGCCACTGTGCTATCTTTCCACATAGAACTTGATAGCTCTACAATTATTGTGACTATATGTCATCCATTAGAAGAACACAGTTACAGAGGTAAGTAATGATCTTCCCTTGTCAATCTTCACCATTCATTACTTCTTGGGTGTAAGCCGGAGGCACGCACCCACCAGGAACTTTTTCTTTTAAAGGGCCAGCTCTAATGGCGCCGCCCTCGAGACCCGACGCGTGCGTCATCTCGCGAAGCTGACGTTAATAACTACCGACTCCTCCTCCATCTCAGTTCTGTTTCTCCGCCGTCGAGGCTGCACCTGCTGCGGTTGTGACAGTGAAAGTACGCAGTTCGTGTTATTTTCCGACTCCTCGTCGTCCTCGGTGTTACACCCGCGCCATACCATGGTAAGACTGTTCCTTTTCTATCTAGTAAGGCGTCAGGTGTTTTCCTACTGTTTTTTGCCTTAATTGTTTCGCGTTATGTCCGGTTCTGGGCGAAGCATTTTCAGCACGGCGGCGCCCGTGCGTCGGTGCTCCTGTGGCGGCATTTTCCGTCTCTCGGACCGGCATGATGTGTGTCTTCGTTGCCTGGGACCCAACCATGACATGGATTACATGCGCGCCTGTTTCTCCATGGACCGTCGTGTCCCTGAAGTCCAGCGTTCAAGCTCGGCAAGGCCCGCCGACCTTGAGGCGCGGCGTCGCTCAAAGGATTCCCAGGTAAGGTCTGTAGGCCCTTCCCGGGTCCCCTCCGGGCCTATCACGATCAGCGGAGGAGGGCTTCCTCCTCTTCTCTTGCGAAGAAGCTTCTTCAGCGGTGTCGAGGAGCGTAGCGGTCCCTCCGGGGCGCGACAGTGACACCGCCTCGGCATCACCTCCTCGGAGATGCAGGCTCCCCAGTGTCGAGGCCCGCAGTTTCTGGGCGGACACGGTGGACCCTCGGCGCCGCCTTCCAGCGCCATTTGAATCAGCGCCGTTTGCGGCGCCGGTATGATCGGCGCGTTTGGATCAACACCGTTCACAGCCGGTGATTGGGGCAGCGCCCGTTGGCGCCCGCGCTCATCCTAGCGCCGTTAGTGGCGCCATGGGCCGATCTCGCCTTCGCGGCACGGGTCGGTTTCCGGCGCCGGAAGCGGTGCCGTAGGCCTCGCTGGTGCCGCGGGAGAGCTAGGGCCGGGTCTGGCTGTCGCTGGTGCTCGGGGGTTGACCGGCGCCGCCTCTGGTACCGGTGCCGTTCGCGGCGCCGTTGCCACGGGGACCCCCAGGGTGGCCAGTATCGAGGTCCTGCTGGTCTCGTCTTCCTCGGAAGCCGGCGACTCAGATGTGGACCCATCCTGGTACCCTCACTCCTCGGGGTCGGGGTCTCCTGTGGCACGAGGTGCCAAGCGGCGCAGCGGGCCCCTTCCACTGTCCCCTCCCGTCCCTCCCCTGAGGGGCTCTCCGGCTAGGGGTGGCCTTGAGTCCCAGGGGGGGTGACATGGTGGGGACTAAGGGAGAGGCTCCCCCTCCCAGGGGACAGGTGACAGCAGCCCTCCCGGGTGCTGTTGCTCGCTGTGGGGGGGGCGGGAACGCTGCGGTCGAGGAGGAGGGCTCTCTCGGAGTCCGAGGGGTTGAGGGGCAGGGGGACAGGACCTCGGTCTTCATTGGCCACCCCTAGTGGGGTGGCTAGGAGCCGCAGTGCTGAACCCCGCCCTTCCCTCCGGGGCTCTAGAGTACCCTCCGGTGGCGTTGCTGTGGGCTGCCCTTCTGGATCCATGCAGTCCGGCTCGTCACAGGGAGGTTCTCCCTGGGCTCTTCCAGGCTCGCTTCCTCAGGGTTCCGTCTTGCGGCCTGGTTTGTTGTCGGGACCCTGCCAGCTCGGGCTCCGTTCCCCGGATTTCAGAGTCCTGGCAGAGGTCAATTGCCTCCTCGTAGGTGCCCCTCTCCCATATCTCTGCCTCCACCACCCCGCTCCCGGGCCATGTCGGTCCTATGGGTCTGTTATCCTGGGAGCAGTTCAGGGGTTCTGCAGCGGCCTTCCCCTCATACGTTAGATGTATGCATGAGCGGGTCTTTCAACTCTCCCCACCACCGCAGGAGTCCTCTGAGCATTCCAGCTCTCCATCATCCTCGTCTCCCTCCTCTGAGGGAGAGGAACCCCCTTCTCATCTCTCCTCGGACACTGATTTCACTGAATATCAGCGATTCCTCTCGAGGATGGTGAGGGACCTTCGGATCTCTTACATAAGGAGAGACAATACCGAACGGGAGACGCGTGAATTCCTTGGAGAATTCAGTGCCCAGCACTTGGTGGTACCTTCCTGGCCTATCCCCTTCCAGGAGGCGTCTATCCGTTCCTGGCAGTCGCCAGCCGCCTCTTCTCCAGCCCCGGCTGACTGTCGGCGTAGGTATTGTGCCCCCTCGGAATCTCTAGGTACTCTCCCCAACCCCCCCGCTTGGTGTACCTGGAGACTCCCTCCGGGCACCGCTGCCTGGCACGACTTCCAACGGACGGATTCTCTACAGTTCGACCCGGTGGGGCGAAGAGTGTTCTCTTCTTCTCGGCGGTTGCTTGTATAGCATCTCATCAGGCTCACCACGCTGCCTACAATCGGCACCTGTGGTCGATGCTCTCTCAGCTCCTAGCATCGATGCCTGATACGGAGCAAACCAGACAAACTGTTGCCCTCTCCACTATAGGCCTGGAGCTGGCAAGACACCAGGCAAGGGCATCTTATGACGCCAATGAGGTGGCTTCCAGGCTTGCGGGGACAGCGATCTGCATTAGGCGGACGGCATGGCTTCGTCTTTCAAGGTTGTCACCCTGGCCCGGCGTGAGGTGATGCTGCGCCTCCGTCCGGGGACCCGTCTCTTTCCTCCAGAGCTAGGAGACTTTTGCAGGGGCTCTCCGTCTCCACGCCCTCGGGAGGCACCTCCTAGCTCTTCTCCCACTTAGGCTTTTCTCTGAACTAGCCAGGGTCTTCCCCTTCTGTTTCTCACCAACAGGAGGCTGGGGGTCTTGTTCCCTCAGGGTTTTACCCCTTCCCCCCTCCAGGGGGAAGCGGGGCTTGGTACTCACCCAAGAAGTAATGAATGGTGAAGATTGACAAGGGAAGATATGAAAATTACGTACCTACCGTAATTCTTGATCTTCTCTTGTATCTTCACCATTCATTACTGATCCCACCCTCCTTCCCCTCAGTGGCCTCCTTCTGTGGCGTCTCCCCCTCCCGTCTCGTTCCTCTCTCTTATTGGCCTTATGCCAAAAAAAAATCTCAGTCCTTGCCTTTTTTCTTGAATGGTTTCCAGGAAATTCTTTACTCTAAGATTCTTGGGCATTTATTGCAGGAGTGCTATGTCGTGAGGGAGATGCACGACTATAGCACCGCCATATTTTCAGGCGAGGCACTCCTGGGGACTCTGCCTAACCCTTTCTGTGCAGTTATTTAGTCCCAGAATCTTCTGCTAATCAATTACTAAGCCCTGGAAACCCTCCCCTTTTTTCCAGAGTAAGAGGAACGAGTACGGTTATACCATTCTTTTCCTTAAAGCTGAGGGAACTCTTTCGGACTGCTTAGGATGCAATCCCTTGCCTTCTCAGGTCATGTTTCCTCATAAGCCTGAGAGTCATGCTCTGTCTTGACCCCCTTTTTCAAGAGCCCTTCTGCAGGCATTGCTGCAGGAAAAGCATTTACAGCCGCTGGCATATCTTGCCAGCCTCAAGTCTCTATCTGCCTTGGCATAGCAAGTCCGATTGAGTCCCTCTATATTCCTTACAAACCGCCTTCAAAGGCTCAGTTTCTTTCTATACTCTTCTAGAGCAGCTCTTCCAAGCTGCTTGGAATCAACTTTTCCTAGCTGGGCGCTCTCCGGAACAAGGGTCTGCTCAATCAGTCCGGGAGCTCTCAACTAGGATAAAGGAACGTGGCATGTTGGGGTCCAAAGACTCTGCCCTCCTTGGTCTGTCTAGCTGGTTCGGTGAACCTTCTCTTCAGCACTACCAACAGGGATTCTTGCTCCCTTGTTAATTCGAGCCTTAAGCCTCTCAGCTAACAATGCTTGTTGGGCATTATTGCCTCCTCAACATGCCACTCTTTCTTCTTCTTCTTCTTTCTTTCTGCTTTCTTCATCCTTTCTTTCTCCTTCCCTTTTCTCCCTATCTGTTCCTCCTAGAGTCGCCCCAGAAAGGAGGCCCTGCGATCCCTTAGGGCAGGAATACTCTCTCCTCTGTCTGTTCTCCATCGGCTTATTCCTTTTTCAGTTTTTTTTCCTTCCTTTGCTATCCCTTGGCTATCTTGCCTCGCTTTCTCTTTTTCACAATATATTTTTGCCTCTCCGGCTCACAGAACTGAGATGGAGGAGGTCGGTAGCTACTAACGGCCGCCCCTGCGCATATATGTAATGTTAGGTCGCGGCGCCTGTTGAGCTGGCCCTTTTAAAAAAAAAAAAAAAAAAGCTTCCCATGAGCAGCGCTCTGGCGACACCCAAGAAGTAATGAATGGTGAAGATACAAGAGAAGATCAAGAATTACGGTAGGACGTAATTTTCATTTTTCTTCCTGTCCTATCCTGCAAAGGGTTATTCAGAGGAGTTTTCTTATAGCTTACAGGAAGGGTTTTTACCTTTCAAGGAACAGCGCATTGTACAGTTATCTGATTACAAAATGACGTGGGTGTTTAAATAAACCGAAAACATTGATTAGCACTTTTGAACAGTACATTGTAGATCAATTCTGACACTTAGAGTCTGCTAACACTGTAGTGCAGCATGAAGGGGTACTGCACTCCTAAGATGCTGTTTTTTAGCTGAGAAGTTACGCCGAAGTCCTGCCTGCCAGTTCTGTTGGTTGTTCAGGTGAACCTTGAAGTTCCCATGGCACTTTTTGAAAAAGAGTTTGGGAATTTTCCCAGTTTCCTGGCGAAATTTCCTCCTGTTCACTAAAATACCACTAACAACATAACCTAATTGAGTATGTCATACGAACATACGAAGAAGCCAACAGAAGAAAGCCATTGGTCTATCAAGTCTGCTCGTATTGTAGGGTCCACAGCTTGAGCTAATGTCCGTGCCCTCCCTTCCCACTCCTCCCATTTTCCCTACCCATGATCCTTACCTTCCCCCATGCCTATCCCAGCCTCTCTTAAAGATGCCCACTGTCTTCAATGAGATGACCTTTTCTGGCAGCGCATTCCAAGTGTCCACCACCCTCTCTGTGAAGAAGTGCTTCCTGACCTCCCTCCTAAACCTCCCACCCTCCAACTTAAGACTGCGCCCCCTCGTGTTATGGTTGCCACTCAGCTTAAAGAGACTCTCCTTATCAACCTTATTTATCCCTTTCAAGTACTTGAAGGTCCCAGACATGTCCCCTCTCTCTCTCCTGTCTTCCAGGGAGTACATGTTCAGTGCCCTCAACCTCTCCTCGTATGCCTTGCCCTGCTGACTGGTTATCATCATTGTAGCCCTTCTCTGGACCTTTGCCAGCAGGTTAATATCCTTTTTGAGGTGTGGGCACCAGTACTGAACTCCATACTCTAGATGCGGCCTTACCAGTGACCTGTACAAGGGCAGTATAACCTCCTCTCTCCTACTACTAATCCCCCAGCTATGCATCCCAACATCTTGTTTGCCTTTACTGCTGCTTTCTTGCACTGTGTGGAGTGCTTCAGGTCACTAGTGATTATCACTCCCAGGTCCTTCTCCACCTCTGATGCAGATACTCTGACTCCACCCAGGTAGTACTCTGTCCTGGGATTCTTGGCTCCAGTATGCGTAACTTTGCATTTCTTGGCATTGAAGCCAAGCTGCCAGATCCTGGACCACCTCCCCAGCTTTTCCAGATCTTACTCTAGGTCCTGTATCCCTTCAGCTGTGTCCACTCTCCTGCAGAGCTTAGTGTCATCCGAAAGTAGGCACATTTCGCCCTTAATGCCATCCCCAATGTCATTGATGAAGACACTAAACGACACCAGCCTCAGCACCGAGCCTTGTGAGACCCCACTGGTTACCTCTCTGGTGCCAGATAACTCTCCCTCAACAACCACCCTCTGGGTTCTGTCCCTCAGCCAGTTTTCCACCCATCTGACCATCTTTTCCCCAACTCCAAGATCCACCAACTTCCTGATCAACCTTTTGTGGGGCACAGAGTCAAAGGCCTTGCTGAAATCAAGATAGAGGATGCCTATCACTTGTCCCCTATCTACTGTCTTAGTGACACAGTCAAAGACGTCAATCAGATTTGTTTGACATGCTCTATCCCCAATGAACCCATGCTGCCTCTCATCCTGGAGACCATGCTCCTCTAGATATTCCACCAACCTTTCCTTTAGTATGGTCTCCATGAGCTTGCCCACAATGGAGTTTGCATGTGTATATCCCCCTTCCCCGAATGAGGCTGAAATATGTAGAATTGCCTAACCTTCCTTTTCCAGCCAACACAAACTAAATAAATAAATAAAATCTGAAAATGCATGGCAGTTGTTTAAGTGATAGTTATGATAATAGATTCACTATACGAGGCAATAATCCAGTGGATAAAGTACGAAGTTGAAGATGAAGTACTTTATTTCCTGGAGACAATTGGAATGTTGCCTCGCATAGTGAAGTCACTGTTATATTATTGCCTAAATAATAGACAGAATAGTTGCATTCTGTGGGTGGAAATGCAGGCAACAGACTACAGTTGAAAATCTTGTGCTTAAACACTTAAAAGCTATGGACAGTACAGGCACAAGGTACTAAGATTTCCTTTATCTCTTGATTGAGATAAACTGTTAAGGTCAGAGATGTGCAATGTATATTTATGCTTTCTTTTAAATTATTGAATATGCAATAATAGTTTGGTTTAGTTTGGATACAGAGTATTTTATATAATGTTTTATGTTGTGTGTGTGTATGTGTGTTTGTTTTTCCTTTTATGTATTCAATATAAATTTGTATCAATTCACACTCCTTGAAGCTGCAGTGAAATCCGCTACTACTACTGCAATTGCTGTTCCTGTTGTCATAATAAATCCTTTGTTTTTTGATGAAAATGAAACCTCCCTTTAATGTAATACAGCGCCAGAGTTAAGTCTTTTAATTTGCTTAAAGGGGTTTTCCGGTTTCCAGCTAAACATTCACAGTTGGCATCTCCAAAGTGCAGATCATTCTGTAATTCATTTTTTTTCCACCCAGGCCGGTGATTGTTATTGGGGGCTCCTCTGACAGAAACCAGGAAACTATGGGGGCTTTCCAAGAATTTCCACAGGTACTGTTTATCATCCCGTGACTTTTGCTAGGTTACTAAAACTCTATGTTGCATCATGGTAAGATGTTGTAAGCATGATGACTAAAAATTAACCTTTAATATCAGGAACTCATTTTCTAAAGTATGATTAAAGAATTGACTATACAACAATTATCTATACCTTTCAAAAATTAATAGCTTCAAATCTGAATTATGTACATTAAAGATCTTCATGGAAATTGAATGACAAAAAGAAATGATTAAAATGCACAGATTTTTTTTTTGTTTGGGTCTTTTGCCTGACTAGAAGTGGAACCAGTTTCAAACACAGCAACAACAACAGCAAAAAGGTTTTGCCAAACATACTGCGTACTGTTTTCCAGATTAAGTACAGTAGTTTCTGGTAATGAGCCACAGAAACATTTGTTCAAGCATACTAAAACACCTTTGTGCCATCCTTGAATGCTGCTGCTCGAAGAGGCCAGTCAGGATCTGCAGAGACAGACTAGGCAGAGAACATGTGGGCAGACTAGCTTGGCCAAGTGGGCCTCATATGCCAACAGATTCCATGTTTCTAGTGTGGTTCAACATTTAAAAGAAGATTTAGACAAGATCCAAGGGTCTTTGACATTGCAGCACTGCATACCAAATTCCTTACTTAGTTATCAATATACACCACATTCTGCTACTAGAATTGTTCTTAAACAGACTTGTCTCCAGTTAAACCCAACCTTAATACAGAATGTGACAGTAGGCTGGTACAGCAGGAAAAAAATTCTCAAGTTATACCTAGTGGTTGTTCCTTCCAAAGTTTTTCTGGAGCATCTTGTCCTAGTTTGGAATTCATGGGGAAGGGGACGTAGGCAGAAGTGGATCCCTGGTATTGTAAAAATAAACAAATAAATACCTGAATGACTAAACCAATAATAAATCGGGCCCTGTAATATAAATATTTGACTTGCAAGGGAAAATGGTGGAAGGCTCTTGTAAATCAGATGATAGGGAGTCCCTATGTGCCTGAGTCAAATGTAGAAACAAAATGTCTCCAGTGACTGGGGAAATGCCAAAAAGTTCAGGTAATGAAAATGTGCCAGTAGGAGACAATGACCCCTTTTGAAATGTTAGAATAATGTTAAGCTTGCACCAGAACTACAGCTAGTTCTCATTAGGACAAAGGCATCAGGGTGCCAGCAAGCCCTACAACAAGCTTATTTTGTAAAGAACACGTTGAAAGATTAACAAGTGTTCTAATTTACAGAGGAAGAATTTTGTGTATGGAAGAGAATTTTGAGGTGCAGAATAGTCACTTGAGTTCTTAAATAAAATGCTTTCTTGGCCAACGGAGATCCCTATACTTTGTACATTTTAGGTTCTGTCCAGCTGCTTATGTTGGTTTACAGCTAAGAAATAGCAGTTTCAGATCTGGGAAGCACCTGTGCTAAAAATACAGTTCTCTGTATTTTGTTCCAGTTGCTCAGGAAAGTACCGTAATGACTGTGTTTTGGGAAAATGGACTTTGGCTCTTCATCATACACTGCAGTAGTGCCAGCAAAACAAACATGATGGCTAGATCCTCATAATGGTTTTGCCTTAGAGGTACATAGTCTGTCAAATTATTGTACATTGCTGTATAACTTTGTAGAACTGAAGCAAATTTATAATTCAGGGGCACTGATAGAGCCAGCAGAGAAAGTACAGTCTGCAGAGGCCTGTACATGGTTCTCATTGTTCTAGTTATAGAGGTGTTTTACCTGCATTCATAGGTCATGGAATTCAAAAGCAGTTGTTGTGTTCACTCAGCACTGAATTTGGGATCAGAAAGTTCAGAGTGACCCCAAAATGGTACATTCAGTTGTCAATAAAAGAAACAAAACTTTCAAGAGATTCAGTAGTTTGCTTGGCCCAGCAGTTGAGTTCTTGCATAGATAGTGTTCGCCTCATCAGAAGTCTTACACCGGCTGTCTGTTTAGAATTTGGCCCTTGTATGCAGACAGATAAAGAAATGCCTATATTCCTTTCTGCCAGTCCCCCTATGTATGTGTTTTCAGTTGGTGTGCACATCCAAGCCTGTATGACTGTTGGAAAACTCCATACACCTTTGCAAATCTGATTTGGGAAGAAACTGATTATTCATGGATTGTTTGCTCTTCAATAAAGTTTTTTTTCCAAATTCAAAACAATAGAATCCCCCCCCAAACAGATACTTTCTTCATGTTTTCACATGTGACTTAATCTAGTACTGCCTAATTGTTTGCAATTTTTTCTTCCTACCCACTCCTTGAATGAACTGTATGATACAAATCAGATGTTAAATGTTTAAAAGAAGAGCTCAGTCAAGTTGTAATAGTAATTAGAGTTTTAAAAATCTATCATTGTATTAGATCTGAAATATTGGAGCAAATAAAATTCTAAAAGATGCTGTGGAGGCTCTCGTTTTAGAGTACAGTAATTAGTAAATAATGGGGTTTCATTATTTTGTATTCCTCAGTATTTGTGTTCTCCACTCATTTGAATTGGTTTGTTGCACTGATAAGTAATTATGTCTTCTAAAAAGCTAAACTGATCAGTTTGTATCCCAAACAGCACTGCCCCCCTCACAAGGGTTCTGGTACTGGTTTGAAAATGGACTGTGGTATATATTCAGAACATATGCACAGGCAAATTGATGGGTCCAATAAGTACATACTTAGCTGCTTTATATCTTGATGCCCAGTTGCCCATAGGCAGCTAAATTTGGTGCACACATTTTAAAAACTGTTTTGTGAAACATTTCCAAACAAAGGAATGTTGCACTCATTATTTTACATGCATTAATGACACCTGTATCGTGGCTGCCCATTTAAGATTGTCAGAGTTATGACTAATTATTTGGGATGCCATCACAGAGGTGGTTCTCTTGGTCTACTTTGGTGCTGTCCCTGTAAATTCTGGGAAGATTTTATTTTGCAGAAAAAGTTGTTTTAAAATTTGCTGCAGTAACCAAATTGTACAAATACATATTTTGAGTGTCTGACCTAATATCCTTAATTGTCGACTATTTTACCTTTGTGTGGTGCAAGATAATACCTTGAGTGAAACACCGTTTCTAGGAGTGTGGATATGTTATTCATCTACACTGTCTGGCATTGTCCCTTTCCCCTTTAAATCTTGCCGGAAGTCTTCAAGCTTGCTCCTCCCACCCAACCGGGTGGTAATGTAACTCCGCCCATGGCGTAGATCTTCCTTTCGCTGGAAGATACAGGTTCCTCGTGCTACTTTGCAGTGACAGAGGCCCTGGAGCCAAATCGACAGTTTTCGCCGCACTTACTTGCCTTAAAACTCGTAAGAGTGTACGATTCGGATCCAAACGCTTTGGATATGGAGGACAAGTCGTCCCCTGGGTTTCGCTGGTGTCCTTGTGGACAAAAAATGTCTTGCACCGATCCCCACCTCTCGTGCATATACTGCCTCGGCGCTGTGCATGATACTTCGGCTTGCATCATCTGTTCAGCCTTCCATCCCACCGTTCTGGAGGACCGCAAGGCGCGCCTTAAGTTGGGAAGACCGGAGCTTCACAATCCACCGGTGAAATCGAAGGAGGCCAGATGGGTGGTTTCTACGGCTGCTGGATCCGCCGAGTAGCTCGAGCAAATGGCGGCCTTCGAAGAGGAAGCTGCCAAGCTTGCGCCAACCGAGCTTCTTCATGCTGCTCAGCTAGGCTCCACCTTCACGGGATCCTTCCGGAGTTGTGCTAGTCTCTCCCTACTAAGGTGAGGCCCGACTCGCACTCCTCCTGATCCAAGAAGAAGGATAAGGATCCTAAACCATCTTCTTCTACCCGAAGTAGACGCTCCTGGGACCGAGAGCAGTCTGACTCTCAGGAGCAAGGGGTCTCGACCACGGTCGAGATCGCCTCCTCAGCTGCTGGCTTATCGGACATCCCGTCAGGCCATGGCACCGAAGCTGAGGATACGGCAGAACCGGCCGAGATTTCTCTCGACCCGATCGAGTCGTTGTCGCCGACGCCTGTCGACGACTCCCTGGAGAGGACTCCCATTCTCTCCTTCCCAGATGAGGAAACCCGTCCTTCGGGCATCCCGATCGAGGGACAAGAGACCGAATCCCGGTTCTCACCGAATCCGGCTTCTCCCGACCGTCAGAGCCGATGCCATCGGTCTTGATCGAGGAGTAGGACCCCGTCAGTCGGTAAGCCGAGAAAGGGTCACAAACACTCCCGGAAGAGGTGCTGCCACCGTTCCTCATCCTCCTCGGACAAGGAGAGACTTAGACGGAAGCTTCGTCGACGTTATGAGGACCTCATGTGGCAGCAGCTTCTTTTAACAGGTCAAAAGCCGGCTGCTCCAGCAGTACCGGCCATTACTTGGCCCCAGCCTCTTCGGTCGACACCGATTCCCTCAGTTCCGAGGACTCCGGTTCTCCCTCCAGTGGGACCGGTGCGCATTTCAGCTCGGCCTGTTACAGGCTCCCCACCAAGTTTGGTAGAACCACCACCAAAACCACCTCAGGGAGGGGCTCCCTCTAAGGAGGACCGACGAACTACGGGCCTGCCCCATAGGTTGTCCATGACGGTCACTCCTGATCGCCCTAGGTGCATCGAGGGGGACTTAGGTGGGAGACCCTTGTATCTGGACTCCTCGGATTCGGATATTACCGGCCCTCACTCACATGATGAGCTGTCAGTGTCAGGCATGGAGGAAGGGCCTTCCTCCTTCCAGGGCATCCTTCGACTCATTTCGGAGTCCACAGGTATGCCTCTGCAGCCCATTCAGAAGAAGGTGGAATATCCTCTCATGGATATTCTCAAGAAGGGGGGATACCCCGACGGAGGCCTTCCCAGTGACCGAAGCCATAGTTGGCCCGGCTCTGGAACTTTGGCAGCGTCCAGCCTGCTGCCCGGCTCCCTCTGCCTGCATGGCCCGCAAGTATGCGGTGCCCATGGGGTCTTTGGCGGGCTTCACTGAGCATCCCTCAGCAGAAAGCCTTGTGACTGCCTCAGTGTTTAGGCGAATGGGCAGCTCTATGGATACTGACCGCCCTCCGGACAAGGAGTCCAAAAATATGGATCAATCGGCCCAGAAGGTTTACGTGGCATCATCCCTGGGCCTTCATCAGGCTAGCTCAGCAGTGATCATGGCACACTTCTTTGACGCCCTTTTGGGGTTGCTTGATGAATCCCTCCCTCATCTCCCAGCAGACATGCAGACCACGGTGAAGCAGGCCTGGGACCAGGGCCGTGCTATTGCTAAACAACAGCTCCAGATGGCTCTGGATATTGGTGATTCCTGTACCCGTTCACTAGCTGCCACGGTGGCCTGTCACCGCAGGGCTTGGCTGAGGTTATCCTCCTTTCCCGCGGATACTCAGCACAAGCTAGCTGACGTGCCCTTCCTTAGAACCGACCTCTTCCGTCTGGGTGTGGCAGGTCATCTATAGCGCATTGAGCAGTGTAATGCTACCTTAGATGCCACCTCTGCTAAAGGTTCTTCAGGCAAGAACCAGCAGAAGCGCAAGAAGTCCTTTAGTCATTCTTCCCCTGCGGTCAGACAGCCCTCCTTCCAAGGAGGTCAGCAACAGCAGCAGGCTCAAGCTTGGCGCCCTAGGCCCAACAAGGTCTAACAGCCCACAAAGGAGGCGAATTGCTCGTCAGGGCCTCCTCCTCCAAGCCTGCACAGTGGCGGGTCAGGGGTGCCTCCCTGCACCCATCACGCCAGTTCTGGGTCCTCCGTGGGGGCGGCTCCGCCACTTTCGTTCCACCTGGTCCGGTATCACTTCAGACGGTGGGTTCTGGAAGTGGTTGGGCAGGGACTGCCTCTAGAGTTTGAGCAGTACCCCCCCAGCCAGGCCCGTGCCCCACGGGAGGAAAGGATCTCAGCTGGCGCTCAGTTGGCCCTTCGGGATGACATTGCTCAGCTCCTGCTCAAGGAGGCGGTAGCTCCAGTGCCATATCCTCCTTCAGACCCAGGCTTCGTTTCCAGGTACTTCCTGGTGCCCAAGCGGATGGGGAGTTGGCGCCCCACTCTAGATCTCCACGACCTGAATCGGTATCTCAGGTCTCGCACCTTCCGGATGGTAACTCTGAACCAGATCATACCATCCCTGGAGCGAAACATGTGGTTCTGTACACTGGATCTTCAGGATGCATTCTACCATGTCCCAATCCATCCGTCCCATCAGCGGTTCCTCCACTTCAGGGTCGAAGGGACCCTGTACAAGTTCAGAGCCATGCCGTTCAGCCTGTCATTGGCCCCAAGGGTCTTCACCAAATGCATCGCAATGGTGGCAGCCCATCTTCAGTGTCAAGGGGTTCGCATTTACCCCTATCTAGATGACTGGCTCCTGGCGGGTTCCTCCCTTCAAGAGGTGGAGAGGTCCAGGGACCTGACCCTCCAAACCTGCCCCCACCTGGGCCTCCTAATCAATGAGGCCAAGTCAGAACTCATGCCTTCTCAGGTGATGGGCTTCATCGGGGCAGAGCTCGACTCTTGTTAAGCCAGAGCTCGGCTCCCAGCGGACAGGGCGGAGGTTCTTTCCTCCTTTACCCAGTCATTTCTGGTTGGGCACTTGCGCCCTGCCCGGGACTTCCTGCGCCTCCTGGGTTACGTGGCAGCATGCACCTCAGTGGTCCACTGGGCCAGATTGCACATGTGCCCCATTCAATGGGAGCTGGCCGCCCAGTGGTCTCAGCGTCAGAATCTCTTCGACCAGCTGGTCACGGTCATCCAGAGGATATGGGGCGCTCTCCAATGGTGGACTGTCCCGAGTCACTTGTAGGAAGGAATCCCATTTGTCTGCCCAAGCCAACGGTCGTCCTTATGACCAACGCCTCTGTCATGGGCTGGGGAGCCCACATGGGGGACAACAGAGCTCATGGGTTCTGGACCCTCGAGGAG
Organism: Neoceratodus forsteri; assembly: GCA_016271365.2. Classification (NCBI taxonomy): domain Eukaryota; kingdom Metazoa; phylum Chordata; order Ceratodontiformes; family Ceratodontidae; genus Neoceratodus; species Neoceratodus forsteri. The sequence continues at coordinate 1,189,755,010 of CM057456.1, forward strand.
TCCCGAGGCCACATCAACCTGTTGGAGCTCAGAGCAGTCAGACTGGCCCTGTCAGCTTTCGCTCCTCAGCTCCGGGGTCAAGTGGTTCAAGTCCAGACGGACAATACCATGACCATGTACTACCTCAACAAACAGGGCGGCATGCACTCCCGTCTGCTATGCAAGGAGGCGCTCCGGATCTGGACCTTCGTCAGCCGGCTGGAGTCGGATCTCCTAGCCATCCATGTGGCAGGAGTCTCGAACCAACTGGCGGATGCTCTCAGCCGCATAGGCCAGACATCCCACGAGTGGTCTCTCCATCCAGAGGTAGCTTACGATCTGTTCTCCCATTGGGGCAAACCGTTGGTGGACCTGTTTGCCTCCAGGGAAAACACCAAGCTGAGGCTGTACCATGCCCGGCCCCCTCAGCAGGGCTCGCTGCAGGGGGATGCCTTCTTGAGGCCGTGGACCCCAGGCCTCCTCTACACCTTCCCTCCATTTCCCTTGATCCACAAGGTGTTACTCAAGGTGAGGAGGGACAAGGCGAAGGTGATCCTGGTAGCCCCAGATTGGCCACGCCAGTTCTGGTATCCAGATCTCCTCAGCCTCAGCTGCAGGGTCCCGGAGCGGTTTTGTACACGCCCAGACCTGATATCGTTGAACCAGGGGAAGGTCTTCCACTCAGACCTTCAATCCCTGCACCTCACAGCCTGGTTCCTGAGCGGCTAGAGTTCCAGGCTCTGGGTCTTTCTGAGGATGTCTACACCGTGGTGGAAGCATCTCGAAAAGAATCGACCATGAAATGTTATGTCTTCAAATGGAAACGATTTTCCATTTGGTGCCAGGGAAAGAGCCTGGACCCCTTATCCTGCTCTGTAGCTAACATTCTAGACTACCTTTGGTCCCTCTCTAAAGGGGGTCTTCAGTCATCGACCCCTAGGGTGCACCTGGCAGCCATATCTGCTTACCGGGCGCAGGCCGGTCAGACAACGTTGGCACAGGAGACGGTGATTGGGTGCTTTTTCAAAGGCCTGGATCACATATCCCCTCCGGTGCGTGAACCTCCACCTCCATGGGATCTCTTGCTGGTTTTGGTAAAGCTCATGGGCAAGAGATTCGAACCCATGCACAAGTGTGAGCTCTCGCACTTGTCGTGGAAGACTGCCTTCCTGTTGGCTATCATGTCAGCCAGAAGGACAGGGGAGCTCCAGGCACTTTCGGTGGATTCCCCTTATCTGGTCTTTCACAGGGACAAAGTTGACCTACGCCCCCAACCGAAATTCCTTCTGAAGGTGGTGTCAGAGTTTCACCTCAACCAGGTGTTGACTCTGCTGGTATATTACCCTAACTACACCTCGGATGCCGAGTACAGGCTCCATACTCTGGACCTCAGGCGTGCTCTCTCCTACTATAAGGAGAGGATGGCGGAAATTCGCGGAGAGGTTCACCAGCTGTTTGTCACCTACGCTGAAGCCGCTTCTGGAAGACCTGCAGCCAAGCAGACTGTTGCAAGATGGATTACATCATGCATTAGTCTGTGTTATGAATTGGCGGGCAAGGAGCCTCCCAGAGGGATAAGAGCTCATTCTACCCGCCATACTGCTGCATCGGTGGCTGCTTCCAGGGACATCCCTATCCAGGAAATCTGTCGGGCTGCTACCTGGAAGTCAGGGAACACCTTCATTACCCATTACCACATGAACCTTGAGTCACAACGTGATGCTGGTTTTGGGGCCTCGGTTCTCCAATCTCTTTTTCCTAAATAGGGGGTGTGTGCCTTGCCTCCCTCCTCCCAGAGAACTGCTAGGAGTCTGCCAGACAGTGTGGATGAACAACATATCCACGCTTCCAGAAAAACAGGTTACTCACCTGTAACAGTAGTTCTAGGAGTGGTATATGTTGTTCATCCACACGCACCCACCCAACCTCCCCGGCTTAAGGCGCACAACCTGGCTTCCAGCGGGCTAGATCTGGCGTCATGGGGCGGAGCCGAGGTATTTACCACCCGGGTGGGTGGGAGGATCCAGCTTGAAGACTTCCGGAAAGATTTAAAGGGGAAAGGTACAATGCCAGAGAGTGTGGATGAACAACATATACCACTCCTAGAACTACTGTTACAGGTGAGTAACCTGTTTTTTCTGAACCAACCGAACAGCTGCTTAGAAATGCTCAATCAACATAACAAACTAAACTGAAATCTTATCCTACACAAATATTTTTTCCCCTTCTTTGTTTCTCCAGGTTGAAGCTTGCAGACTGTACAGCAAGTTCTCCGCTAGACCCAGCAGCTTGGAAGCCATTCCTGTTGTTGTTGAGAAGGTACACAGCTGTTATTCACTTAAGTTTCCCACTCTAGTAGAGAGCTTTTGATTGCCCCAACAACACAGTGGCTTGGGAGCTGCTTACCTTATGTGGGTTTGTATCTGGAGCCTGGAAGGTCTCAGAAGACTGGCATGAGGATTAAGAGTCCTCTGGGTAGGCTGGGCATGTTTGTGAACAAGGTTGAGTTGCCACATTCACAGTGTGCATGTACACACCAGTGTAACTTGTGTTAACAGTGTAACTAGTACATGTACACACAAAGAATAATCAGGGAACTGGATCGGGGAGGGCAGTGGTTGTGGCCTGTCTGGACTTTAGTAAGGTCTTTGACACTGTACCACACAGGTGCAGTCAAAATACAGTACAGATAACAGAATTCAGTACTAGTTGCTTACAAAGGCATTTTTACCTGTAAAATGGGGTGGGATTCGAACCCTAAGTAGCTAGTGTACTGTAGGTGGAGCTTGTGCTATCATACTGTATAATACATTACAGTTTGGAAGAGTTTTTGTACAAAAAAAAAAACTTCTTCCAAGTTCCAAGTAAGCATTTATTTTTGGGATAAGCAATCTTTATAGAAAAGGAACTGTTTGGCCAAAAAAAAAATTCTTGATTTCTTGTATTGAAAATGTAATTTAGAAGTGATTTGCCACACTATCATGACAATATACAGTATCCATACGGCTTGCAAAAAAAGTAAGAGCAAGAACAAGTTTCATTGTTGGTACAGTAGAAACCTAGTCCACAATTCACAAGGGTTTCTTGTATTCTAAATTTTCTTCTTCAATCTATTATTTTTCCCCTTCCAAGTCATACTTCAGGGATATACCCTGTTTAGGCTCTGTGAACCTTCATGGAGATGGCCAGGGTGTTTTGTTTTTTTTTCCCCCCTAAGTCTACCCTCCACCTGATGTGGGCCATGCATCCATCAGTCTCGATGTCACTGCATCCCTACAGTGAGAGGCAAGTTCCCTGAACCAGCCATAGGGGTCGCTGTGGTGCCGGAACCCATCATCACCCCTCTCTGCCTGAGGTGTACTGCTGAGTGGCAGCTACCTCAGCTGGGCCCACCCCTTAATGCAATGACTCGACTCCGCTCCCTAACCTGAGTTGCCTGTGCGGCAGGGTGATGTGCTGCCTCTGGGTCATAGGGCGCCCTCCGTCTTCGAAATTTAAGATAAGATAAGGTCAAGGTCTTCCTGCTGAAGTAATATCACCAGTTATATGCATTTGGTGATATTTGCATTTCAGTTATAAATTGTGTAACGTAGATATCAAAATCACAGTGAGAAGCAGCCTTCCTAAAGTAAGTTTGGAAAGTCACATGTTCAGTGAAAGGTTTCTTTTTTGATGACTATGAACACACTGCTCAGTCACGTGACTGTATCAAGAATGGCATAATTTGAGGGATGGTGATGCATCATCTTGCATGCCATGAGACTTGTTTACTGGCAGTGGAGTGGCAGGGTCACTGGCTCAGCAGGAAAGTGAAGGACCTCAAGGGACGTGGCCTCCAGAAGAGCTTAAAGTTGGTTGGGCTTCAGGAGGGCATCGAGGGCTGTGATCTGATGGGATACCTCAGGCAGCAGCTTCCATCGTAATTGAACTTCACCCCGACAGTTTGATGTTGAAATCAAGTGGGCACACTGCATTCGGAGAGGAAAGAATCTACTGATGCCAAAGTCCAGCTGTTAATCTTTAAACTCCTTTGTTTTCGGAACAAGAAACTGATTCTTAAAGCAGCAGTGCAATGGAAAATGTGTTAACAAAAAGCTAGTTTCTGCTACACTTAAGAAAAATATTAGCACATGTGTCAAATGTACTTGTCTAGGTTCCTCCAATGCTACGTGCCAGGAGTCTTTTTTTTTTTTTTTTAAACTTCTTTTATCCTAACCCTTGCCAGGTATGCAATGCTATTTCTATGCAAAATGTAGTGGACATCTTTTTTTCTTGAGAAAAAACTCAGTTGAAACATCTATAAAACATTTATAAAATACTAAAATTTTGGTGAATTTAGAAAATTGTACCACCAATTAAAACTGGAAGATTCCTAGAATTACATTTTTTGCCCTATTTTGTTGTACTGCTGCTTTAAGACAGCTGGAGAGATGAAGGAGATTTGAGTGGAGGGGCAGCACTTATCCGTTTATCCAGACTATCCAAACTCTGCTTTGGACATATGACAAGCTTTTGCTGGGTTTAAAGGAGGGGGGGGCTACGCAACAGGGGAATCTCTTACTCTTTCCTGTACCTTGATGTCTTAACTAGGAATTTTCTGGGATCCTATTATACCTTCAGTTCCCCATAGGACATCAATTCATGTTTTCAAACTACCAGCACAGGGGACACCTGCATCACAAATCCAGTGCTGTTGCCGATTTACACCACGGAAGAAGAAGGCCCCAGAGCTGAGATGTGACTGAGGGAGAACTCTAATAGTAATGAGTAGTTTTGTGCCATTGTATCTTTAAAGGCTACCTAAACACACATCTTATTGGGCATACTGTTCTAAAAACACTTCCGTGGAAGCAGAGCAGACGCAGAGGTTTTGAATCCTGTAAGCACTTATCTAAAAATATTAATTCCTTTTCAGTGAGTTTTTTCTTAATGCCGAAACCAGGAAACATTTTCACAGCACCACGCCAACCGGAAGCTAAGACTGCTGGGAACGTAAAATGCGATGATGTAATTTTAGCAAGTCAGGACGTTCCCAGTATTCAGTCCCTATGGAGCCTTATGTTCTGTGTGTAAAATTAACAGTATATGTGTACCTTGAGATCTTTATTGCTATGTAACACGTACAGTATACCATTTTTTGTGGTACTTTTTTTCTTTCATCTGTCAGATGTTCTTCGAGCTTGTGAAAGGTACAGATGGCTGGTTTTAGGTGAGTCTTCAACTGGCTGATATGCCCTGGGAAGTCTCAGTTCATTGGCTGCACCAAGAGATGTGAGACTTAAATAGAATTTTAAGGATAAACATCAGAATGTTGAGGGAAATGATTAATCTTCATCACAGCATGATTAACAATGTTTACCCAGTGCTCTAACACACTCCCACTGCATAAATGAAAGCAGTAAATAGTAGTATATGTGGAACAAAAAGCAGAGGTAAGATTTCAAGCATCAATTAGTAGTTGCACAAAAGAACTCTGTACCTTTAATTTTCCAGCCTTGTGATTGGGCAAGGACTTTAAAGGAAAAAGGAGGAGAAAGGTGGAGAATGGGGTAATTAGGCAAAAATTCAGTATTCTGGAGCTGTGATAGTTGGAATAGGGCCATGCCCCCAAAGCCCTCTCACAGTTCAGACTAATACCAATATGTGTGCATACTTTTTAAGTGAACGGAAAAAGGGAGACCACTTGCTATGTTCCTACATCTGCCCAGTATCTCTAATTAATGTAGATGCAAACATTGTTTCTATGGTACTGGCTACCAGAATTGGGGGAGTAATGGAGACTTGGTCCATCCAGATCGGGTTGTCCATCCAGATCATGTGGTATTTGTTCCTGGTCATATGGGCTCAGCCAACATAGGAGACACATTAGATCTTCTGTAGTAAACGTGCTCACTGAAGACGCACAGTGCCACTGGACGCTGAATAGTCATCCAGTATGGTGGAGTGGACCTTCTTATTTGATTCTGTGCACAGGTTTGACTTTGCCCAGCCTTCATCTCTCTGGTCCAACTCTTGTACAAGGTGGGTATGGCTACAGTGCTAACCAGTTCAGCCATCTCACCACAGTTTGTTTTGAGTAGGGGTAAAAGGCAGGGATGCCCATTATCCCCCCTTCTTATTTTTACTGACAGCTGAGCCCCTAGCCCAGATAATTCAAGTTGCAACAGCATTTCCTTGTCTGAAAGTAGGGAATACAAGCCATAAAATGTTGTTTTGGGGCAACATTACTCTTTTTCTTATGGACTTCCATGCCTCCCTGCCAGCACAGGGATTTATTATACAGGAGTATGCCCTTTTTTTCAGATTACAGATTAGATGGGGATAAATCCAAGGTCTTATGCTTGACTAGACGTTGTACCTGTGCTCTGTTGAAAGAGTCATTGGGGTATTTCACAACAGAATTACACACAAACATACGAAGAAGCCAGCAGAAGAAGGGCATTTGGTCTAACTAGTCTGCTGATGTTGCAAGATCCACAGCCTAGGCTTGTATGCATTAATTCATATTTTGGGTGACTGTATGGATGATGTAAGTTTTAAAATGATGGCTTCCCTGCAAAGGTTCTGGGGAACATATAAAACACTTAAAGATACCCCATTATGGGAACCTTTTTTGAAAATTCCATTAACAAACCCTATAGTAAAGATCATAACAATACTGTTCCACAATGAGGGTGTCAATGCAGCTTATAATTCTTATTGACTCAGTCAGAGATGCAAGATACTAGAGAGGCTGACTCAGATTCTAGACTTGGAGCTCATATGGACAGGCAGCGGGAAATATAAAGATTCCTCCATGCCACCAACATATTATAGCCTGATTGCTCCCAGTGCTGTGCCAGTTCCCCTTGTGCCTAGAATAGGTCCGCCATGTGAAAAGGCCTATCCCTTTTCTTCTGTTCTTCTGTTGCTCTGGCCTGCTTCTCTCCCCGTAAGCCCCTCTGGGGCATGGGGCTTACCTGGAGTCCCGTGTGCCACCTCCGAGCTTGGCTCCCATCTCTTTGCTCACTCTGGCCCCATGACTGCAGCTGGAATGGGATCCAGAGAAGCAGTCAGGAACAAGATCATCGCACTTCACACCACGGTATGCACATGTTCAGGCAGCAGCCTGCTCGAACATGCTAGGGGCTCCAGCACAAATGTTTGTCGGTGTTGGAAGCACTTGCCTGCCAGGAGCCCTGAGAGCAGTATGGCCACCACAGCACCTCCCCTAGTGTGCTGCATCCCCAGGGACACCAGTAGGCATCAAGGGGCATGGTGGCATGGGGGGGGGGGAAGTATTTGGACATTTGGCAAGCTGTGCCTTTAAGAAAGTGACTTCTGGCTGCACACAGAGACTGCCCACATTGCGGTGGGGTGTTGGAGAGGAGAGGGGGAGCAGAGAACAGAGCTTCTGAAGGGAAGTACACGAGGCATGCTCACTCCACACCACCACTGGACAACAGCCCAGGGGGCTGCAACTAAACTAGGGACAGCACACTTGATGGGGGCAATCTTAAATAAAATAATCACTCTGGGAGCACAGGGCTGCATTCAAGCATGGGGCTGTCATCTTTGTGACCCTTCGCCCTGGAAAGCAGCAAGGCAAAGTGATGGATTGTAGGATGATGATGCAAGAGGTTCCTCCCAACTGGACAGGCAGGCTTTTTGAGCCAATCAGAGAGCAGGACAGGACAGAAAGACTGATGGACAGCCCTGTCTACCCAATGAGAGATGAAGTGGAGAGAAAGAGATTGATGGATTTTGGAGGAGCAAGGGCAGTCTGAAGAGAGTCTCAGTGGAATGTGGACCCTTTCCTGTTGGGTTGTGACTGAATCCTAGCCTGGCCAGCTCAGAAAAACTCTATCCAGGGTTTTAAGAGTACTGATGAGAAAAGAGACTATCAGAATTTGTTTTGCTGCACAAACACTTGAGATGTGCCAAATCTGTGAGATTGCCGAAGCCAGATTTGGAAACTGAGATCTGCACCTCTCTTGAACTACTGCAGAGCCAGATAGCAGGCCTGCTAGCCCTTACCGAGTGGGGTGAATTGAGGAACTGGGAGTCATGGGCACATGCTCTAAGTACAGAGGTACTAAGGGTTACGCTGTTGTGCTTTCTCAAAAAGCGAAGGTCCTGAGTGCTATGTCAGCTGCTGCTGTGTGCTTGTCTCAGCGCCAGATGTTTATGGGAATCTGAGGGTCACGTGAGTGCCAGCACGGCTGACTGAGTTCTTTTCAGTTTTCCAGTTGGATTGCAATTATTGGCTTTGGATGGTTGATGGTTCCACTTTGATTTCAAGTTTTAAAAGTTGTACTAGCATCTGGCCCGGTGGCGCTGAAGGTTGAGGCACTGGACGCCACACCTCATGCCATGCTGGCGACCCGTGTTTGGACGCGAGCCCGGGGCGTCAGGGGTCGGCAGGGGAGGGATGGGATTGAGCGTCTGGAGGACTGCTTTCCCATCCCGGGGAGGGATCCAGGGAACCACCACTCTATAGCGGCACTTGGTGATGACCGGGGGCACTACTAGAGCGGTGCAGCAGGGGGTGGAGTGCGGCAGACATCGGCGCTCTCGCGACATCATTGCACGCTTGCACTCCTGGGGACCTAAATAGGGAGGAAAAATGGGAGCACAAAGCCCATGGCAGCATGATAGCCGCAGCCTCACCAGCTGGCGAATGCCTGGATAGAGGCATGTGCTGGTAGTGGACCCTGGCCGGGTGCGGGGGCATCAGAGGGGGCCCCTCTCGACGGTACAGATGCGTATGCCAGCTGGGCACGCACAACTCTGGTGTCAGCAGAGAGGTGAAGCGGTGGCTGGAGGTAGGCAGGGACTGTGGCTGCAGGAGGATAAAAATTGAGAAGATAAAAAAAAAGGGTTCTGCTAGCACACTATAACCTGTTGGGAGGTTAAATTGTAAGCTTGCTAAATTTTCCCCACGTGCACTACCGCAAGATCCCGAGCAACTGCAATCAGGCCTGTGTTGGAACTGTGTCATAACACCTGGCTACCCAGAGTCTAAGTTATCTGTATTTATAGATCTTACTTCGAGAGGGTTCCTGCAGTAAGTCTTCACATATAGGACTGTGCCCCCTGCGTTCAGGACCGCACAGCAAACATCTGCCTAGCAATATGTAGCGGGGGAAGTCCCCTAGCATCACATGATGGGACGTTGGCGTGACCGTACATAGGGGCGGTTCCCACGCCCACCCTCCAGTTCTTTTCTGCTGTCGACCTGAATTCGTCGAACCTCACAGTGAACTCAGCTTCAGTCGACCACCATTTTTTCCAAGTATTTCCCGTTTTTTCTGTTCATAGCCTTAAAATTTTGTTGCATGTCTTCGTGCAGAATTAAAAAGGAGTGCTCACAGTGCGGCGCACAGATCCTTCATAGGGACGACCACTCCTGCTGCGTCCTCTGCCTTGTCCCCAAACACTGGGTGGCCAATTGCGAGATCTGCCAGTCCTTTAACTAGGCCACGCATTCCCGGAACCAGAAGGCTCTTGATGCCCATCTCCTAAAACAACGCCTTGCATCGATGAAAAAGGAGCTTTAGGAGCTGCGGAAATGTTCCTCTTCACCTACCCCAGAGAAAAAGAAAGAGAAGCCCCAGGAACGGGAACAGTCTCCCTCTATGCAGCGTCACAGAGTGTCACAGAGTTTGGAACTGTCTGATTTTGAAAGCAGCACAAGGGAAGTCACAGAGCTTGGAACTGTTTGATTCTGAAAGCAGCACAAGGGAAGTCACAGAGTTTGGAACTGTTTGATTCTGAAAGCAGCACAGGGGAAGTCACAGAGTTTGGAATTCTGATTTTGAAAGCAGCACAAGGGAAGTCACAGAGTTTGGAATTCTGATTTTGGAAGCAGCACAAGGGAAGTCACAGAGTTTGAAACTGTTTGATTTTGAAAGCAGCACATGGGAAGTCAAAGAGTTTGGAAGTCTGATTTTGAAAGCAGCATAAGGGAAATCACAGAGTTTGGAACTGTCTGATTTTGAAAGCAGCACAAGGGAAATCACAGAGTTTGGAACTCAGTGCTTTGGCTTCTCAGAAGGAACTAGAAGGGGGACAAGATCAGATCTATAGTACAGTAGCTTCTTGTTGTTTTACATTGTTTCTTGTGGATTCTACTTGGTAGAAGGTTATTTCTTTCTTTCTTACTACTAAGGGCTAGCAGGGTATTGTTTGGGGCTGTTGGAATTTTGAAACCTGTTTTGGTAGCTATAAGTGGGCTCATTTGTTTGATTCACTGTGTGGCAGGCTGCATTTGTAGAGGCCTATTTCTTCTGTTTTAAAACATAATTGGTGTGATTTAACTGGGTCTGTTTCTTTGAATTGGAGACCTATATCTTCTAATTCCAAGCCTGTTTTGATGTGTTGTTGGTGAAGCTGTTTGAATTGGAGTCCTGTTTCTTTGGGTAGCAAACCTGTTTTGGGGCTTTGAGTAGAATTGTGATTCATTGTTGCTGGCTCACTAGCTGCAAGATTTGAGTGCAGAGTGGGGAAGGGTGCTAATGGTCTGACCAGAGGCCTCAGCTACCTGATTGTTTCTGGAAGACTTGGGCTGGTCCCACCCTTGGTCCATTATTTCTTTATACCAGGGGTTCTGACATCACTTCCTCAAACAGGCAAAGGATATGCACCTGTCATAGCAAAAGCAGACATCCAGGAAGGAACAGCAGCAAGTGAAGAGGTGACTGCTCTCTCAGTGGAAGGGAAGTAAATGCAAATCTAGGAGCTTTCATTATTACTTCTTCGTATTGATATTGCATTGGGGAAAGGAGGAGTAGGAGTTTGAAGAAGGTTGTGCAATGGCTACTTAAAGTCTGTTTTTGAGTGTGGATAGGAAAGATAGGAATATAAAAAGCAGTTGCTCAATATATCTAAACGTGTGCAACAAAGGAGGTAAGGGAAATAAAGAAAATGTTTTGCACTGATAGAGGAGGGAGAGGGGAGACTTGGGGGAGTGTTTGGTATCCTGCATCTGGAAGGGTGGGGGGTCGCTGGTGGGCAACGGCAGCAATGGGTAGGGTGGTAGGATGCAACAACTGCAGTGCACCAGTCTTTCTAAAAATTGCCTGGAGTGTGGGAGGATGTTTAGTGTGCAACCACATAGAAAAACTTAGAAAGGAGATTGAGGGTCTGCTGGAGGAACTAAGACAGGCAAGGCAGATTGGGGGTGGGTTTAGCCCAGTACTGGAGGGAGGAAGAAGGAGAGATGAGGGAGGGCGATTTAAGCCAACAGTGGTGAGGAGAGGGTCAGAAGAAGGGAAGCAGAGGCAGCAGTCAGCTTTGCCACATAGGGGTGTAACTCGGGGCGCTTCTGTTGTACCATTTTCGGCAGGTCTTGGGTGATGCAAATTCGTTTCCCTTCCCACAGCAATTCTTGGAGATCTCTGGTCTTTGCCAAGGTATGTTGCTTGTCTAGAAAATTGAGGAGATGAAAAATCAAGGGACGAGGTGGTGCGCCCTGGGGAGGAGTGGGGCGTAGCGATCTGTGTGCCCTCTTGACGACATATAATGGGCCGTTGGGAGAGGGGCCTGCTATTTTGGAGCATAGTTTTTGCACAAACGTCACTGCTGAAGAACCCTCCTCTCCTTTAGGTAGCCCCATAATTACTAAATTGTTCCTCCTTGACCTTCCCTTTAAGTCTTCCATCTTGTTTTCCATTACCTTTCGACACTGGCATAGCTGGGATATCTCTGGTTCTACTTTACCCCGCCAATCATCCAGAGAAGAAATTTGTGCTTCGTTGTCCCCTGTGCGCTGAGCGAGAGCTGCCAAGGAATTTGAAATAGTTTGGACATCCGCAGCCAGGGAGTCGAGGGTGGTTTTCAGTGGACTTAGGCCTTCGAGGAACTTCTCCTCTGTAAGCACTGCCTGTGGGGTTGGATTAGGCGGAGCCGCTGTGGAGGTAGCTTTGGTGTGCTTGGAGGCTTTGTGTTTGGTGTAGTGGGCGGCATGTGCCAAGGTAAGCTATCCCTCATTTCTGCCTCCATAGCAGCTAGCTTTTTGCTCAATGACAGAGTCACTTTGCTTCTGGAGTATTGGTGTGCCAGTTTTGCTGTTATTAGCAGTGTTAGAGTTAGTAGTAGCAAAAAAGAAGTAAAAGTGAGCGTGAAAGCGGGAGCTGTTTGAAAAGCGTCCGATCAGGCAGCAATCACGTGACCTCCCCCCAGAGACAGGGTCTTATCCAGCCCTGTCACACACATGTTAAGGATTTGAAAAAATGTCCACTTCTGTAATTATGGCAGTTGGGATTTAACGCGAAGAAATGCAAAATAATGCACATGGGGCACAAGAACCCAGGAACAGCATATCAGCTTTTTTTGGGGGGGGATATAGAATGCTCCAAGCAGGAAAGGGACCTAGGGGTTATCATCTCTGCTGACCTCAAGGTGGGGAGTCAGTGCAACAAGATGGCAGGAAGAGCAAACAGGATGCTGGTATGCACAGGAAGGGGTATCACCAGCAGGAAAAGGGAGGTCATAGTTCCACTATGCAATACATTAGCGAGACCACACCTCGAGTACAGTCTAGTTCTGGAGGCCTTACCTACAAAAGCACATAGGGTGGAGGCAGTTCAGAGGAGTGTAACCAAGATGGTGCAGGGATTACATCACAAAACCTACGAGGGCAGGCTAAAGATCTTAAATATGTACTCCCTGGAAGAGAGGAGGGAGAGGGGGGGATATGATTGAGACATATAAGTACCTCACGGGAAGGAACAAGGTGCAGGAGAACACAATTTTTCATAGAAAAAGATGCTCCAGGACTAGGGAATGTGGGATGAAACTGGAGGGAGTGAGGTTCAGAAGAAACGTGAGGAAGTACTTCTTCACAGAAAGGGTAGTGGACAAATAGAATGCCCTGTCGGAGGAAGCGGTGGGGGCAGAAACGGTTGCAGGATTTAAGAATGCATGGGATAGGCATAAGGGGATCATGGTAGTCGGGGGACAGGGACAACCTAGTTCTAGGCAAGCTTGAAAAAGCACAGTTACGTGCACAAACGGGCAGACTAGGTGGACGATAGGCCCTTATCAGCCATCAACATCTATGTATTACATCCTTTATGCAACCCTTCATCAGGCAGAATTTCCGTCATCTCCTCCCCTGCCCAACGGGTATGTTTGTGTGTGTGTGGCTGTCTCCACATCTCTTTCTTTATGGCTTTCCTTTGCAGCAGAAGATTTTGCTAAAAATTAGCCAATCACTTGTGTGTTTTCTCTACAACACTAGAGATCTGCTTTTCAGTATCCCTGTGTGACGATGCACTTGTAGTAGCCCTCTAATCAGAGAGGTCATCACAGTGATCTCTGTACAATTTAGCCATTTGACTGCCATCATAGTTGCACCACTTCCCAAGGGGACTCTCTGGAGTTTTGAAGACTTAACAGCAGAGTTGCCCCCACTTTCCAATGGGTCTCTGTATTTAGAATGGTGCCCCATGCAGGGCTCCAGATGAGGTGTGTACCGGCCTATTTTACTCACCTCATTTTAGGAAATACTCTTCAGAAATTTTTTAATGAGTACCAGTACTCACCCAACATTTGTAAATACTCCATATGCCAAAGAATAGTGCTTCGTAACATAACTGGTGATTCAAAAGGAACAGTTTTTTGCCAGATTTCTAGCACTTGTATGCATTCAACTTTTGTTTTACCCACTATGTTTTAAAACTGGTGAGTAAATTCCTACCTTCCAACATTATGTGGAGTATTGTTGGCACCTGAAATTTTATCTAGATAAAAAACTACATTTTTTTAATAAATGTACTCCTCAGTCCACTCTAGCAAGACATTTGTACACATCTGAATTTCGTTTTACTCACCTCACTTTCAAAATGAGGAGTACAGGTACTCATCCCAAAAAATCTTATCTAGAGCCCTGGCACTATGATCTGAGAGGTCTCTAGCAAGCTAGGATTTAGACTTTTCTGTTGTTTCCCGAGGAGACAGCCTTAGTGACATAGGGGAACTTTCCACAGAAACAGAGTTTGACATAGGAGCAGATTATATATAAAACATTTTTTTCAATCCAAAAATTACAGATATTTTTCAATTTGAGCTAAGTAAATACCTGTTTGATTTTGGGAGTACATTATTACTGGCTTCACACTTTTAGAAACTGGGCTCTGCCCTCCGTTTGACTTTTGAAGGCATAAGGAGGTGTTTTAAAATATGTTAAAAAGCAGTTTCCTGGGGCAGAGCTACAGTAGCAGCCCAACTGTTCAGACCAGTAATCGAAGTGTTTTGAAAAAAGTAGTTGTACTGTGCATGAGATCAGCATAAAGGCTGGGGGTGGGAAATTACCTTATTTCAAATTTTTGGCCAAATATTTGCATTTGGGCCACTTGTATTCATATTTGTTATTTGTGTACCGGGGGAGGGGAAAAAAAGACAACTCCCCCTCCTCCTCCTCCCCAGTCGTGTTAAAAACAACCCCAAGTCCCCCCACCCTCTGCAACAAGCACAATTCAATCTTTAAAAAGATTAATAACAAAAAAAACCTCCCACAATGGGCAGCTGGCATGCATTACCCTCCCACCTCCACGACTGGCCACCTTCTTATGAATGGCGCTCCTATACTTGCTTGCATAGTAAGTAAACATTTATTTACAGTACATGGAGCCCATTCCTTGGAGTTCAGAGTGCCATACAATAAAATCAACAAATAAACCAGGCAAAACAAATAAAATAACAGAAATGAATACTCAGATAATAAATATGTACAAAAACGCATTTTCCTCCTTAAGGCCACTGACGCCTCCAGAAGAACTTTGAATAACGTAATATTTGGACACAAAGCAACTTACATTTCTCATGAGGTCTGTATTTATTCCTGCCATTATTTATTACTGAAGTTTTCTGCATAAAAATAGAATCTTTGTTCCTTGAGGGTTCATCAGCTCCTATTGTTTATTCCCAACCTAATGTCATAATACTCTGCTTTGACATCACAGTTATTTCCATGGCACCCAACTGTGATATAACAACAAAGCATTATGATTTCAGATAGGGAGTATGCTGAAAGGGAAGATGAATTCTAAGAAATAAAGATCATATTTTTGTGGGTATTTCCTCAGTAATAAATATGAGGGAGGAGAAATCTATAGAAGGTAAATGACATACATGTTTAATTGTTCCTAAATATTATGATTTTCAAAGTTTTCCCAGAGGTGTCAGCAGCTTTTTAAAATAACTAAACCCTAGGTGGCATCCTTTTATTAGCTTATTAAGATTAGCTGAAAGTTTCCAAAAACAGGAAAGATCTTAGGCCCCTTTTAAAGGCCTTCACCGAGTGAGACTCCCAAAGACATTGAGGGAGCCTGTTCCACAGGGCAGGTTCTGCTACCGCAATTGCTTGATCACCCGAGGATTTTAACATTAACCTGGGAATGGCTCGGAGGAGTGGAGGGGATGAGAGGTCTGGTAAGGTGTCAGAAGATCTCTCAGGTAGCCAGGACCAAGTCCATAATAATCAAGGCTGGATGTCACAAAGGCATGTACCAGATTGCAAGTCTTCCAGTGGGATCGAGGCTTTAATCCGGGTGATGTTTCTGAGATGGTAAAAGCCACTCCAGACTACAGTGGACAGCTGGGCCTCCAATGTCAGATATTCATCCAGAGCGACCCCCCCCCCCAAATGTTCTTCCCCTTAGCAGTGTTCACCAAAGTAGAGGAGCCAGGCACTAGGCCTGCCATCTCCTTAGTGACCTCTGCACCCTACCGGTGACCAGGCTGAAATCACTAGTACCTCTATCTTGTTTGCGTTAAGTCTTAGCCAGCTTGATGACATCTAGTCCTTGATCTCAGCTAGGCACAGATTTAGCACCTTGACCGCATTAGGCATCAATGGTCAAAAAATAGGTGTAACTGGGCATCATCGGCATAGCAATGAAAATCCAGATTGTACCATCTGATGATCCCTCCTGGGGCAACATATATACCATGAACAACATGGGTGCGAGGATTAAACCATGAGGCACACCACAGAGTAGGGGCTTCGGGACTGAAGAGAAATTCCTCATCACCCTTGCCCATGGTATCAAAAGCTGAAGAGTCCAAGAACGGACCAGGACTTTTCTCCTCTTATCTCTCACCCTAGTAAGGTCATTGTGCACTCTAACCAATGTGGTCTCAGTGCGGTGCCGTGATCTAATCCTGGACTGGTGACTCACTTGATCAGCTGTTTTACCATGAGGTCAAGTGCAGGAGTGCCATTCACAAGAAGGTAGTCGGCTGTGGAGGAAGGTGGGTTGCGTTGGTTGCTTTTCTGTGCTGAGGGGGTGGACTTAGTTCATTTTATGAAACAGGGGAGCTGTGGTGAAGGAGAGTGGGACTTGAATGCTGCTGCTGGGTGGGGATGATGATTTTTTTTACATAAAAAAAATGACAAGCGGAGACGGCAGGCGACCATGGAGGTGGGCAGGTTGTGTCCGTCCCCAATCATGGGAGTTTTTGTTACAGTATTAATCTTTTTAAACCTTTAATTGTGGGTTCGGGGGTATCACGTCAAGTCCACATGGGACAAAGGAGCATGGTCAGAGGCGTGTAGCAGTTATGTTAGAAAGACGAAAGAGTGAGGTGTACAAAAAAGCGTTTGTGTGAAACTCCATGGTTCTGAGGTGCTGGAACTGCGCACAGAGGCTCCTGTGCAGCCTAAGGGCAAATTTCATATGAGTGGTGGTTCACGGTGGCGTGGTGTTAGAATAGTAAATCTGTGCGAGAAGCAAGTTAGTTTTGACAAAGGACTATGTGCAAGTTTGTTTTTTCCCTTTGTGCTGTTTTTGCTTTAGCTGGTTTTGAGAGGTGCAATTTTGCCTTGCGGCGTTCTGCCAACTGTGTTTTTTACCACACTGTATAATTTTTAGCTCAGTTGACATGGAACTCCTGGGGGATGGGGGAGTGGGTTTGTTGCAGAAGGTGGGGGGACGGGTGATTGTTTTTAACATGATTGGGCTGTGGAGAAGGGTGGAGGGCTGTTTTTTTTTTCTTTTTCTTATTTTTTATTTGTTCTGTATTACCCGAATACATACAAGCATGAATAGTGCCACTATTCTTTATTTGTTATCAAATAAGGAATAGTTCATTATTCGTGGTACTGTATTTGGGAAAACTGTTCATTATTTGTGCTTCCATAAGAGTGACACATACTGTCTGAGCTGCTTCTGGCAATGAGATTCAAACAAATAAACAAAACAGACAATTTAACTTCTTTGTTCGACGCCAAACAAGACAGAGTAGTGTTTGCCCCTAGGAAAGAACTTGGCGACATTGGTTCAGAGCAGGTGCTGAGATGATGGGAAAATCAAATTGAAATGTTTCTTTGGACTCCAGCAAGCAAAAGACAGCAACAGGAGCTGCAGGCATGAGTGGCAGAAGCGACAGTAAAACCCAGCACAAGATATGTCATGGTAGGGCTAGACTATGGTTTCCCAAGTCCTACAAGCAGTGAGGGACCTGCATAAGAAAGTCGAGGGATACAGTGCCAGACTTAATAAGGGGTGGAGTGAAAGGTGCAGTGGGGGAAGCCATGGCACAGCAGAAACATCTGGAAGAGTCTTGGCAGGCACATCAGATCTTATACAAGAGAATAATCTGCTTTGTGATTAGAACACATGGAGAATGCTACATGGACAGCGAACATCAGGATTCTAGGAATTCCAGATGTTCGGATGGAGAGGACATTATTAACTTTTGTGGCATTATGTTGAAGCAGCTCCTAGTGCTGGAAACAGTCCCTGTCCTCCTGAAAGCCTACAGTGTAACCCCAGACATTGTCTGGCAATAGAGAATACCCCCGGACAATCATCTTTTGGCTAAAGCTAACTAACTGCAAAAAAAGAGGCTCCTACATGCTGCTAAAAACCTACAGACATTGTTTGGGAAAAAGACTTACTAACTTTCTTGTTCCCTGATCTCTGCTTTGCAATACAGGAAAGACTGAAAGCACTTGATGTGGCCTGTGCTGAGCTGAGGGACCTTGGTATCCTCACATGATGCATGCAGTTTCTGGCAAATGAGAATTACCTTTGGAGGGAAGAGCTACTTGTACAGAACACAAAGTTCTAACCCCAGGAATTCTTCAATACGATTAACTATAGCAGTCAGCCTCCTGAGTTGAACTGCCCCGGAAAAATGGTACGTATGCAAATGATGAAACATTCATTGGCTCGTGCCACCATTCAAACTGCTGCTCTTACCAACTGCTGCGTTCTATAATGCTCATTCAATTTTCCGCCTGCCTAAGTAAGATGCCTTGGAGACCGCTCCTCAGCTGACTAACTTTTTGCTTGTTTTTCTTTGGAAATTAAACCGCTTTTATGTCTAACTTTTTGCTGCCCTTATGTTAAAGATTTATATTACTTAGTGCTAGTTTTAACTGATTTTTGTTACAATTTGCGGTTCCTCAGCAGTTCTGCGTAACCGTCGAGGAACTGATACTTTATTCTTATTTCTTGAAGTATTTTACTTGGGTTCGTGACCCGTTCCGTCTCTTTTGGTTTTGTTTATAACTGAATTTCCTATCAGATCACTGTTTCTTCTGGCTGTGAACTGACCGTCCCACCTTGGTGGACTGACAGAAACTGACTTGTTTATTTTTAAAATAAACAAACCTTATTTCAGGAACCGAACTTTAGTCTTTTAAAGTAGAGATTTTTAAGTGGGTTGGTTATGTCAGATAAGCCAAAAAAGAAACAGGCCCTACTGGTTTTAAAAACTGTCTCAAGTGTGGAGAGGTGCTTGCTAGGGAAGATAAACACGATTTGTGTTTATTTTGTTTGGGTGCTCCACACTTCAAAGCAGACTGTGAAATCTGCAAAACCTTCCTTGCTAAAACCATTGAAAAGAGACGTGAAAGGTTTTATTTATTTATTAAACTTCGGATTCAATACCTTTGAGCAAGAGGCTCTTTTACAAAGGTACCACATCAGAATACATGGATAGTATTGAAAGCTTGAATACAATGTAGTAAATGAGTAAATACAGGTAACAGTACAATGAGATGATTGCAGAAATCAAGGACACAGTATACATATTCAGGGTTAACAGCCAATGAAAGTGAGTAAAGCAGTGTGAAACAGTTATTAATGTAGCCAATACGGCATTATCAGGTAGAAACTAACACAGTATTACCTAGGAACTAACTTTAAGTAGAACAGGGCAGGCAGGGCCTATTGGAGAGATTATGTAGAGGATGGGGATGTCTGTAGAGGAGGGAGGACTGTCCAGAGGGAGTATGTGAAAAGTCTGGAAGAACAGGGTGGTGGGGAGGGGGGAGATAGCCTGTGTGAGGGGAGAGATAGAGAACAGGATGTGTGTGAGGAAAAGGGGTGAAGGAGGGCAGGTGGGGAGATGTGAGAAATAGGGTGGATGTAGAGGAAATTGGTAGACTAAGTGAAACAGTCGCACTCAGTTCTGGCTATAAGTGTCTGCCGTAGTTTATGTTTAAAGAGGCCAAGAGTACATGAATTGGTGGTGTCACCACTCAGGGAGTTAAACATCTTAGGGGTTCTTCCGGCAAAGGATCTCTGGCCTTGGAAGGTGCAACAGCGGGGAACCAGTAGTGTGCAATTTTGTAAGCTTCTGGTGTTGCGAATGCTGATGGCTTGGCTGAAGAGATTCTGGACCCCAGGGGGCGCGAGACCAGTGGATGCCTTTTTTACTATGAGGCAAGTTTGGTACGTGATTCTTCCCTGTAGTTGTAACCAGTTTGCCTGTTGATAAAGGTCACGTGTGTGTGTGGCGGGCCATTCCAGTTAGCAATCTGCAGGTCTTATTCAGTGCTAATGACATCCATTGTAGTGCTGTAGCCATGGCCGCTCCATAGATGATAAGCCCATAATCTATTATGGAGATAATGGAGGTAGGGCTTTGGGAGTCAAGCTGTGCTTATATTTGTAGAGAAGGCCGATGCGGATATTCAGTGATTTAGCGACCATGTCAATATGACTGGAGAAAGACAGGGTACTGTCCATGGTCACACTGAGGTACTTGAAAGTTTGCGTCTGTTCCAGATAGACACCAGAGCAGTTTTTGATAGTTAGCTGTTTATTTTTATATTTGTTATGTGTGCCATGGAATAGCATAGTCTTAGATTTTGTAGTTTAGTACACGTTTCTGTGCTACAAACCAGGCCTCAACTTCTGTGAAACTTGCCTGGAGTTGGTGTTCCAAGTGAGTGGGGTCAGAGTTTAGTGCAAGAATCACTGCATCATCCACATATAGGATGATGCATTCTTTGCAGGCAGCAGGGAGGTTATTCAGAAATATACTGAAGAGTAGAGGTCCCAGAATTGACCCTTGGGGCACTTCAGACCAGACAGGTTGTTTGGAAGAGAGTGCATCACCGATCCTGACTTGTAACCGGTCTGAGAGATAACTTTGAAACAATTTTAGGGTTTCATGATAGCCCTAGCTTTGCCAGGTGTTCTGGTAGTAAAGGATGATTAACTGTATCGAAGGCCTTTGAAAGGTCAATTAAGTTGGCACCAGCAAGCTGTCCTTGGTCAAGTGCCTGGTGGATGTGACCAGTGAATTCAAGCAAGGCAGTGGTGGTGCTGTGGCCTTTTCGGAAACCATTGCTGCGGACATTGTTGGTTATACTTCTCCATGTACTCCACTAATTGGTCCGAAGCGATTTTTCCCAAGTACTTTGGATAGTGGAGGAAGGATGGAGATAGGCCTGTAATTTCAAAGTAATGCCTTGTCCCCAGACTTGTGTATTGGGGTCACTAGGGCAGACTTCCATTTGAGTGGGAACTGGGAGAGCATGAGGGATAGGTTGATTATTTTGGTAAGGGGAGGAAGGATGGCATTTTATTTATTTATTTATTTATTTTAGTCTTTGGTAATCGGGTAAGACCCACTAGGCACAAGTGCCTGTTTTCAGGGGCGACCTGGGAGCACTGGGTGGTTAAGTGACTTGCTCAGAGTCACACAGTATGCAAGTGGAGGTTGTGAGAATCAAACTCAGGTCTGTTCTGCTGGCTGTATCAAGCTCGTTCACGCCTCATTCCTCTAACCTCTAGGCTATACTGCCAGCCCAGGCATCAAGGGTGAGGGCAATAAGTTTCATGTCCAGAGTGTCCACACTTATTCTGGTCTTTCCTAGTACCTTGAGAAGATATTTATTGGCTTGTCTTTTGGTGACTGTCTTGAAATAAAAAAGTGGGTGACTTAGTTCAGTTTCTGGTTAAACCTGGGGGGCAGTGGTGTGTGAGGGGTCGAAAAAGTTAGCGGGGCATACGTTGCTAAGGTCCGTGAATGCATGATTGAAGGTGACAGCAATCATGGCAGGGTCCAGGGCGATGGTACCATTTAGGTTTAGCATGTTTGGTGTTACTTTGGATTCTTTCCCCAAGACTTGAGACAGGTTGTTCCAGAATTTCTTGCCATCCGACCAAGAGTTGGACAAGGCACTCCTGTGGTAGCTGGCTTTTTCCTGGCGAATGGCTTTGGTACGGGCATTTCTGGTGGCCCTATATGCTTGTATATTTGCTTGCATGCCCTAAAAAAAGAGGATGTCAGCCCCTTCAACTCCAGTGGATCAGACGGTGGACAAACTGAGCACTTCTTCCTCTAACAAGGAAAAGTCTGAAAGATCTGGCGGCTTCCAATAAAGGTGAGTCCTCAAAATAATAAAGAAAAGAATGTCACTGCACCTCCTGCTGAAAAAGCAAAGGAGCTGTGTGGGGACTGGCCTTGCCATCGGCCAAAGCAGTTGCACAGGCTCTTCAGGTGTTGCAAGCCTTGCAAACTGCTGCCTCACAAGGGCTGATTCTGGTTCCAGTGGAACCTGTATGGGTTGAAACCCCAGTTCCAGTACCAATGCCAACAGCGGTTCCTTAATCGGTTCCGCTTGGTACTCATTACTCCCAGGACCCCTCTTATGAAGAATATGAGGAGGAAGAGGAGGACATCAGGGAACCAATTGAACCAGAGGTCTCTCCAGATCAGGAGTTCGATTACCTCCCCAAGGTTACCTGAAGACTATTCTTCACATTATACTTTTGTGAAGCAGATGGTAGAAGTTCTGGACCTTGCCACCCCCTAAAAAACCATGGAAGACGAGGAAGAGGCAGAATTCATGGACATGATGGGTTTAATACCTGCCAAACGTCTCCAGCTTCCAGTCAATAAGTCCTTAAGAATGCAGGTGATGAAGATTTTGGAAATCCCAAATTCTGTGTTGCCTATAGATAAAAACGCTGATAAGTATCAGCTGGACAGATCAGGAGCAGGGTTTCTTTTTTCTCACCCTGATCATGAAGGGTAGTCCAAGCTGCAGCTTGTGATAGGGCTAGGGTGCCACTGATTTCTCACCCACCTGAGAAAGACTCCAGAAAAATTGAGAGCATGGCAGAGAAAGGCTATTTGGCTGCTTCTCTGGCCATCAGGCAGACTAACTACATGGCCTATGCTGCACAATACCAAAAGAAACTATGGAGTTCAGTGCAAGCAATGGTAGATAAGGCACCCCCTGACCTGGCTGCTGACTTGGCAAAGACAGTCTGATGTGGATTGGAGGCCACAAAATATCAGTTTCACATGGCAATAGATGCCAATGATACTGCTACTAGGTGGATGGCACTTACATTGGCAATGAGAAGATTTGCTTGGCTTAGGGCCATGAACCTTTCTTAGGATACTCAAACTAAAGCCATGGACTTTCCATGTGACAACAACTCTCTGTTTGGTGATAAAGCAGAGGCTTACATGAAAATGATGGCCAAGTGTAAGGCAACCTACAAAAGTAACGTTGCAAAGGAGAAACCATCTACCTCCTATAGGTCTCGGGGGGGGGGGGGGAGGTAGATGTAGGTCAGGCTACAGCAGACCATTTTTTCAGGCCCAGGCTACCCCTGATTATCAGCAGGAGAGAGGATTCTTCAGGGACAGGGGCAGCAGGGGCTCTAGGCGTGGGGACCAAGTCTCCCAGGCTACAGCCCAACCAAAACAGAATCCCTGATGTGCCCTCCAGGGTCACCTCACCACTGCCAGTAGGGGGCAGGCTGGCTTACTACTTCCAGGCATGGGAAATAATTACCACAGACAAGTGGGTCCTGGCTGTAGTGAGTTAGGACCTAGCCCTCAGCTTCAAATCTTTCCCCAGACTAAGGTCAGAACTCATCAGACCGGCTTCCCCCACAGAAAGGGCACTTCTGGAAGCAAAGGTTGCCAACCTCTTATGGTCAAAGGCAGTGGAACTCATGCCCCCCCCCCCCCCAAAAGGGGGAAGGGTTCTATTCCAGGTACTTCGTAACCTTAAAGAAAAATGGGGAGTGGCGACCCATTCTAGATCTCAGAGCTCTGAACAAGCACTTAGCAAAGCCAAGGTTTAAGATGGTAACCTTGGCAATGATCCTTTCCACTCTTCAGCAGGGAGACTGACTGGCATAATTGATTCTGAAAGATGCCTACTTCCACATTCCCGTCAAGCAATGCCACAGAAAATACCTCCGGTTCAGACTACCTTCAGGTCATTACCAGTTTGCAGCTCTGCCATTCAGCCTAACCTCTGCTCCCAGGGCATTCACAAAGTGCTTGACAGTGGTGGTGGCATACCTGAGATGGCAGGGTATCATGGTGTTCCCCTACCTGGATGACTTGTTAGTTGTGCAGTAGTCACCACATCAAGTAAAAGATACTCTCAAGTTCACCCAGGACACCTTAGAGTCCCTGGGATTCCTGATCAGTGCCCAAATGTCAGTACTTAAACCTGTTCAAGTACTGAATTTCATAGGGGCAGAGTTGGATACCCTAAGGGCATGGGTGTAGCCAAGCATACTCCATGTACTCCATGGTGTGCAATTTTATTTAAGGGGGTAGCAAATAGGCTCTGAACTGCTTCCTTTATCCATGAAAACTAACAAAGAAAATGCTGAACCATTCTGTAATTTTATTCATAGGAGCTGAAACTAGAAAGACTGGTCACTAATACTGTCTTTGCATCAAAAGGACAATACAACTTTACAGGCTCTGGGCTGGTATGTGGGTGTCTTAGGGAGCAATGCATGGCATTTGTATTTACCCATGCATGGCACCAACCATTGTCATGGAATACAAAAGTTGCATTTACTGTGCCAAACGAGGCAACAAACACAGTCCTGGTGTACATTTGTATATTGTCTGGCTACACGGGGATAGCAGTGAGTCCACTTGGTGTGCAGATCTGAAATCTCTGGCTACACCCCTGCCTAAGGGGAGAGTCTTCCTCCTCAGGACAGGGTGGACAGTATTCTGCAGATTACAAGGTCATTCAGTCTCAACAAACCAAGGTCAGCAAGACACTTCCTGCAGTTACACAGTCACATGACTGAAGCCACAGGCACAGTCCTGAGCTCCAGATTTCAGATGAGGGACATTCAGTTCCACCTCAGGGTATATTGGTGCCAAAGGAGGGATCCTCTCACAAAATTAGTACCAGTGAAAAAGACCCTGTTGCAGGCCCTGCAGTGGTGGTAAGATGCAGACAACCTCAGAGAAGGGGTTCCATTCAAGAAGGAATCCTCAACAGTGGTATTCACAACAGATGCTTCCCTCCCAGGGTGGGGGGGCGTACCTGGAAGAGCACACAGTGCACGGTACCTGGCCCCCAGCAGAGTCACTATTGCACATAAAACTGTGGAACTTAGGGCAGTGTTTCTAGCCCTGCAGTCTTTCGCACATCTGGTACAAGGCAAAGTGGTACAGGTAAGGACAGACAATAACACCACCATGTACTACATCGACGAGCAAGGAGGGTCAAGGTCCAACTTGCTGTGTACAGAGGCAATGAAAGTATGGAGTCTGGCGTACTCTCTACAGGTATCCCTGTTAGCCATTCACCTTCCAAGGAAAGACAACACCCTGGCAGATGCACTCAGCAGAATCAACCAAAACCACCACAAGTGGTCTGAGGGTCTCTAAACAGACAGGTGCTGGAAGTGGTGTTTCAAAGGTGGGGCACTCCAGAGATAGATCTCTGCTTTGAGAGAGAAACATAGAAACATAGAAGTTGACAGCAGATAAGGACCGCAAGGCCCATCCAGTCTGCCTATTTCTTTTTCTGCCTTATGAATGTGCCATCGGCCTTTGCTCTGCCAATGACCTATCTATTCATACTCATCTGTATTGCTCCCTTATTCCTATCCCATGCCTGTTTGAAGCCCTGCACTGTATTCATATCCACCACTTCCTGGGTGGGCGTTCCATGCATCCAGCACCCTTTCTGTGAAAAAGAACTTCCTCACATTACCCCTTAATCGGCCTCCCTCTAATCTCATGCTGTGTCCTCTTGTCCTGCTATTTTTTTTATATTGAAACATGTTAGACTCTTTCAACTTGTTAATGCCCTTAAGGTGTTTGAATGTTTCAATCATATCACCTCTCTCCCTCCTTTGCTCTAGAGTATACATATTGAGCTCTGGTATTCTGTCCTCCTATGTTTTCTGTTGCAGTCCCTGCACCATTTTGGTTGCCCTTCTCTGGACTGCCTCAGTTTGGTTAATGTCCTTGTGAAGGTGTGGCCTCCAGTACTGGACGCACTACTCCAGATGGGGAATAACCAATGTCTTGTAAAGAGGGATTATTACCTCCCTCTTCTGACTTGTGATATCCCTACTAATACACCCCAACATCCCTCTAGCCTTACCTACTGCTTTAGTGGTCTGCTTGGATGATTTCAGGTCATCGGTGATGATGATGCCCAATTCTCTTTCTTCTCTTGTGACTGCCAGCAACTCCCCTCCCAGCCTATAGGTGGCTTCAGGGTTTCTCTTCCCTATGTGCATGATCTTGCACTTCTTTGAGTTAAAACCTAGTTGCCACTCTTCCAACCATTTTGCTAGTTTATCCAGATCTCTTCTCATTCTGCCCACCCCATCTGGATCATCTACTCTGTTGCAGATCTTGGTGTCATCTGCAGACAAACCTTACCCTCCAGTCCATCTGCAATGTCACTGATGAAGATATTGAAGAGGACTGGCCCCAGGACTGATCCCTGAGGTACCCCACTTGTGACTTGCATCTCTTCTGACTGTATACCGTTTACCACCACTCTCTGTTTTCTGCCGCCAACCAGTTTGCCACCCAGTTGACCAACTTCTGACTCACCCCGAGTCTATCCAGCTTATTAATCAATCTTCTATGTGGAACAGTATTGAAAGCTTTGCTGAAGTCAAGGTAGGCAACATCAACTGCTCCCCCTTGGTCCACCACTCTAGTTACCCAGTCAAAGAAATCTATGAGATTAGTTTGACAGGACCTTCCTTTTGTAAACTCATGTTGTCTTGGATCCTGTGCTCCTATGGATTCCAGGTGTTGCACTATCCTTTACTTAAGGAGTGCCTCCATAATCTTGCCCACTACTGAGGTAAGACTGACTGGTCTGTAGTTCCCTGCCTTCTCCCTACTACCACTCTTGTGGAGCAGGATCACATGAGCCGTTCTTCAGTCTTCTGGGACCTCAACTGTGCTCAGAGACTTGCTAAACAGTTCTGATAATGGCTCTACTAGTTCCACCCTTAATTTAGTACCCTGGGATGTATGCCATCAGGTCCCATTGCCTTGTCCACCCTGAGCTTATCAAGCTCTTGTAGGACCCTTTCATTTGCGAAGGGACTAGTGCACACCTCCCTTCCCACTGTGTCCATGGTGCTGAGCTGTGGGCCCTACCCTACCTTCTCTTCAGTAAATACTAAGCAGAAGTATCTATTTAAGATAGATGCTTTTACATGGTCCTCCTCCTCACATGCCCCCTTATCCCCTTTGATCTTAGCAGAACCCCCGCTGGACTTTCTCCTTTCACTAAGGTATCTATAGAAAGTCTTGTCACCTTCTTTTACTGTTTGTGCTAGTGTTTCCTCAGTTTGGGCCTTTGCCTGCCTTACTGCCTTCCCTGCTTCCCTTAGGGAAGTTTGGTATGCCTCCCTATCTTCATCCTGCTGTGTTCCCTTACATTTCCTGAAGGCCAGCCTTTTGACTCTGACCTTTTCTGCTACTGTTTTTGAGAACCAAGGTGGTTTCCTTCTTCTTTTGCACTTCCTTTTCTCTCTAACACAATGGGATGTTGCTTCAAGCACCACGAGCTACCACAATTCTGCTGCAGGCCACCAGCACAGGGCACATTACCTGTGGATGTCTTGGTGCTAGATTGGTCAGGGAGCAGCCTGTATGCATTTCCTCCTTTTCCTCTACTGCTCAGGGTCCTGATCAAGCTCAGATTCCAGTCAGCTGCAATGATTCTGATAGCTCCAGGTTGGGCCAGGCAGCTGTGGTACTCACTACTGCTCTCCCTGTCAGTAGCCCAGCCCATATACCTCCCTCAGAGGTACAACTTCCACACCTCTTCATAAGGGAGGATCTTGTACCCGAACCTCAGGTCACTCAAATTCAGAGCATGGCTCTTGAGGACCTAGAATATGCTGACTTACACCTCTCTGAATGTGTCCTTAGGGCTCTCAGGGGTTCCAGGAAGCCCTTCCTCTAAGAAAAGCTATGCTTCCAAATGGAAAAGGTTTTCAGTATGGTGTGACATTAATTGTATAGTGTCTCAACAGGCAGGGTTCCCAGTCCTGCTGGACTGTCTCACCCACCTGCATTCGTTGGGCCTATAGCCCACCACCCTAAAAGTTCACCTGGCATCAGTCTCAGCCTGAATTTTAGGAGGTAAGGGTGTCTCTCTGGCTTCCAACCCCATTTTCAAGAAATTCTTTAAAGGGTCAGCCTTCCTACACCCTCCCCACAGGGAACCGGTACCATCTTGGGACCTCAGTGTCTGTATTGCCAAACTCATGAAGCCCCCATTTGAGAGCATGGCCACAACACATTTGAAATTTGTAACATGGAAAGCTATCTTCCTGGTGACTATTACCTCAGTCAGGTGGATTAGTGAACTACAAGCCCTGTGTATAGAGCAAAACTACATCTCTTTCCGAAGAGATAAAGAGGCCCTCAGGACTAATAGGAAGTTCCTTCCAAAAGTAGTCTCTGACTTCCATTTGAACCAGTCAGTCACCTTGTCAGTCTTTTTCACTGACCACTCTAGTTCAGGTGAATGCAGGCTGTATAGCCTGGATGTCAAGAGAGCTCTGAGTTACTATCTTGACCACACCAATGCTCACAGGCAGGACAGACAGCAGCTATTCTTGACCTATGGGGATGTGGGAAAAGGAAACCCAACTTCGAAAAGGACAGTTGCACACTGGATAGTGGCATGTATCTAGTTCTGCTACAGTAAAGCTGGTAAAGAGCCCCCAGTAGGTCTGAGGGCACACTCCACAAGGGGCACAGCTGCTACCCTATCAGCAGTGAGGGATATTCTCCTTCTGGAAATCTGTAAAGCAGCTACATGGAGAACAGCACACATAGAAACATAGAGGTTGACGGCAGACAAGGACAGCAAGGCCCATCCAGTCTGCCCATTGGTTTTTCTACCTTATAAATGTGCCATCGGCCTTTGCTCTGTCAGTGGCCTATCTATTCATACTCATCTGTATTGCTCCCTTATGCCTATCCCATGCCTGTTTGAAGCCCTGCACTGTATTCATAGCCACCACTTCCTGAGGTAGGCCGTTCCATGCATCCACCACTCTTTCTGTGAAAAAGAATTTCCTCACATTCCCCCTTAATCGGCCTCCCTCTAATCTCATGCTGTGTCCTCTTGTCCTTCTATTTTTCTTATATTTAAACATGTTAGACTCTTTCACCTTGTTAATGCCCTTAAGGTGTTTGAATGTTTTGATCATATCACCTCTCTCCCTCCTTTGCTCTAGAGTATACATATTGAGCTCCATTAATCTGTCCTCATATGTATTCTGATGCAGTCCCTGCACCATTTTGGTTGCCCTTCTCTGGACTGCCTCAGTTTGGTTAATGCCCTTGTGAAGGTGTGGCCTCCAGTACTGCACGCAGTACTCCAGGTGGGGCCTAACCAGCGTCTTGTAAAGAGGGATTATTAACTCCCTCTTACGACTTGTGATACCCCTACTAATACTCCCCAACATCCCCCTAGCCTTACCTACTGCTTTAGAGGTCTGCTTGGATGATTTCAGGTCATTGGTGATGATGATGCCCAAGTCTCTTTCTTCCCTTGTGACTGCCAGCAACTCCCCTCCCAGCCTATAGGTGGCTTCAGGGTTTCTCTTCCCTATGTGCATGATCTTGCACTTCTTTGCATTAAATCCCAGTTGCCACTCTTCTGACCATTTTGCTAGTTTATCCAGATCTCTTCTCATTCTGCCCACTCATCTACTCTGTTGCAGATCTTGGTGTCATCTGCAAACAGACATGCCTTACCCTCTAGTCCATCTGCAATGTCACTAATAAAGATATTGAAGAGGACTGGCCCCAGGACTGATCCTGAGGTACCCCACTTGTGATTTGCATCTCTTCTGACTGTATCCCATTTACCACCACTCTCTGTTTTCTGCCCATCAACCAGTTTGCCATCCAGTTGACCAACTTCTGGTCCTCCCCGAGCCTACCCAGCTTATTTATCAATCTTCTGTGTGGAACAGTGTTGAAAGCTTTGCTGAAGTCAAGGTAGGCGACATCAACTGCTCCCCCTTGGTCCACCACTCTGGTTACCCAGTCAAAGAAATCTATGAGATTAGTTTGACAGGACCTTCCTTTTGTAAACCCATGCTGTCTTGGATCCTGTATCCTTTCCTTAAGGAGTGCCTCCATAATTTTGCCCACTACCGAGATAAGACTGACTGGTCTGTAGTTCCCTGCCTCCTGCCTACTACCACTCTTGTGGAGCGGGATCACTTGAGCCCTTCTCCAGTCTTCTGGGACCTGTCCTGTGCTCAGAGACTCACTAAACAGTTCTGCTAATGGCTCTGCTAGTTCCACCCTTAGCTCCTTAAGTACCCTGGGATGTATGCCATCAGGTCCCATTGCCTTCACCATGAGCTTAGCAGGCTCTTGTAGGACCTTTCGCTAATGAGAGAGTAGTGCTCACCTCCCCGTGTCCATGGTGCTGAGCTGTGGGCCCTGCCCTACCTTCTCTTCAGTAAATACTGAGCAAAATTATCTATTTAGGATAGGTGCTTTTACAGGGTCCTCCTCCTCCTCACATGCCCCCTTTTCTCCTTTGAGCTTGGCAATACCCCCGCTGGACTTTCTCCTTTCACTAATGTATCTATAGAAAGTCTTGTCACCTTGTTTTACTGTTCATGCTAGTGTTTCCTCAGTTTGGGACTTTGCCTGCCTTCCCTGCTTCCCTTAGGACAGTTTGGTGTGCCTCCCTATCTTCAACCGCTGTGTTCCCTTATATTTCCTGAAGGCCAATCTTTTGGCTCTGACCTTTTCTGTTACTGTATTTGAGAACCAAAGTGATTTCCTTCTTCTTCTTTTGCACTTCCTTTTCTGTCTAACTCTTCCACTCTTCCACAATGTACAAAGCACTACAGTCTGGACACCCAGTACAGAAGTGATGCCAGGCTTGGCACAGCAGTGCTGCAGAGTCTGTTCCCTAAATGAGTCTCTCTGACCTCCTCCAGAGGTACTGCTTCGTAGTCTGCTAGAGTTAATCATTTTGAAGAATTCCTGGGGTTAGAAGAAAAAAAATACTCACCGTAGTAATCTTGTTTCTTCCAAGGTATTCTTCAGTATGATTAACTCTTCCACCCTTCCTCCCCTTCGAGAACCAGTTGGCCTCTGCATCACGGCTATATTCTCAGTTTATGGGATTTATACACTGGTTGTGTTAAAAAAAAAATTTAAAAACTAGATGGGTTGTTGTTTCCTCTTGTTAGTCCTTTCTGACTTTAATATAGAATATATTATGGGGAATTTGTTATTGAATCACCATCATCACTATTAGAGTAGCTTATTTAGGAGGTCTCACCCCGCTGGCTGACATGAATCTGAGCGTTATAGAACCACCTTGTTACCCACCCCAAGTTACCCAACTTTCTTAGCAGTCTTCTGTGTGGAACAGTGCCAAAAGCGTTGCTGAAATCCAGGTAGACCACATCCAACGCTCCTCCCTGATCCAGCTCCTTGGTCAATATTCAATTTAATATATATTTAGGAGTGTTGAAATGTGTCAGTAAAACAGATTTTTAGCCACCTTTGTTTACTTTAACAATTATAAAACAATCTCTGTTTAATTTATCCCCTAGGCAGTGAGAAGCAGTATATATGGTCGTCCTGGTGCCTGTTATATTGACATAGCTGGAGACATGGTAAATGCCAAGGTGGACAAGACACAAGTGCGGTGAGTTTACATGACATTGTTACAGTATGTGACACCTCTGGGAAAATGTTAGAAATGTAACATTGTTTTAGATTCCTAGCTCTTCTGTTTTTATCTTCCTCTTATTCTCTATAATTAAGGATGCTTGTATGAAAAGAGTGGCTCGATGCACCATCACAGTAGTGAGTTGCAATCTTCAGAGATGTATAAAGGCTCACCGTACAGCTACTCACCAAAATTGGCATATAGAAAAAGGATGCTGCTGTCTGCAGGGGCAGAATCGACTGCAGTGCACAAGCCAATTATAGTAATCATCAATCCAGATATTAGTGTTCACTCATAGGCTGTGCAACTACTAACATTCTGGGTGGGGCATGACAACAGGCATACGGTGCCATGCCTTGGTCTGGGCACATAGTGCTGCCACCAAAGTCGTCTACTTCACCCCAAACCTATGTACCAGTTTCTGGGGCATGTTGACTTAAAAATTATGTCCCCCAATGATCTTCTGCAGTGGTCTAGTGGCCCTGATGTTGAAGCTGCTGTTAGTTTTATTCCCAGGGCCACTGGTGGACATTTTCAGTTGCTCTCTAAACACAGGGGTGGACCTAGGGACTAGGGGACAGTGGCTGATGTACTGCTATACAAGAGTGGGAGGAGGGATGATCCAAGGCACTATAGGCCAGTCAGCTTGACATTTACAGTGTAGAAAATCATGGAGTTTCTACTGAGGGAGGATTTGGTGGACTTTTAGAAAGGAACGGGCTACATTACCCCAGGCAGCATGGGTTCTCAAGGGGAAGATCTTGCTCAACTGACTTGGTTGAATTCTTCAACTGCATGATCGCATCAGCAGATAAGAGGCAGATGGCTGATATAGCAAACCATGACTACAGCATGGCCTTTGACTCAGTCCTGCACAGGAGGCTGGTCAAAAAGATTAGGGACTAAGAGATAGAGGATAAGATAGCAAATTGGGTAGAGAGCTGTCTGGGGGTAGAGCATGGAGGGTGGTAGTCAATGGGGAGTTTTCAGAGGTCAGGGAAGTGACTAATGAGGTACCTCAGGGCTGTATTCGGTCTAGCCTTGTTTAGTATTTTCATCCATGACATTGGTGAAGGTATCAAAGGTGGGATCTGCCTTTTTGCAAATGATACAAAGCACGACACAGTGGAAGGGAGAAGAGAACTAAGGAAGGATCTAAGAAGATTGCAGAGCTGGTCAACAATTTGGCAGCTGAACTTTAATGTAAAGTAATGCATTTTTGGAGAAGGAGCCCAAGAGTGCAGTACGAGATGGGGGGGAGGGGGTGATTGATGGCACTAATAAAAGGATTTAGGGGTGATATTGGAGACCGTAGAAACATCTGCACACTGCAGTAGATTGGTGAGTAAAGCAAGCATAATGACGGGTTGCTTAGTGAGGTTGATAAACAGTAGAGGGCAAGAGGTGATCCTGCTACTGTACAGGTCACTAATGCAGCCACACATGTAGTACTGTACAAGATACTGGCGCCCCCACCTGCGGAAGGACTGCAATAAAGTGGAGGCAGTACAGCACAGGGCAGCCTAGATTATTCCTGGCCTTGGGGGATAAGACATATGAGGAGAGGCTGCAGGTCTTAAACATGTACTCCCTTGAGAAAAGTAGAGACGGGTGACATGATTGAGACCTACTAATATCTGCATGGGACAAACAGGGTAGACGCCAAGGAACTATTCTTGAGTTCAAATACAGGGGCAAGACGGAATTCACTGAAGCTGGCGGGGGGGGGGGTTTAAAAAGGACACCCATAAGAACTTCTTCACAGAAATGCTGGTGACTAAGTGGCATAAGCCACCTGAAGAAGTGGTAGAGGCCAAATTGATCACCAGCTTCAAGCACGGAGGGGACAAGCTGGTGGGTTTAGTTAGAAAAGGTGGATGGAGTAGGAAAGGGGAGGACTGTCACAAGGGCAAGGCAGAATAGTTCGGTAGAGTGGGCAGACTGGATGGACCAAGAACCTTTTCTGCTGTCTAGTGGTATCCCACTCCTGCCCGATCCCCATTATAGTACATAGTACACTCCTTCCCCTTCCCAGCCCCCCACTAACCACCTCCATCCAGCACTGACTTAGCAACAAATGCAGTAGACTACAAATGGCACAGGACTTCCTTTCACCACATTGGCTGACCACAAGCTAAATGACAGGGACAGAGTGTGTGTGTACTGTAGAAGAAGCTGATCTTCTTAGAGGATATCTCTTTCACCAGCCACACCTATGGAACTTATAGCTGCTAGGCACTAGGACCACATGGAAACTTTTGCAAGCAGTCCACTAGGGACCCCTTCCCTCCTCAGTTCTTTTCCCACCATTGATCAATACTCATTGGACCACTGTGGAAACGTCACTGCTTTTACCGCCATTTTCATGTTTCATTAAAAAAAAAGTTGGTAGAAGATCTCCTGTGTCGACAAATGGATCGTTGACACTCCTTGGTGTTTGGAAATGCGGAGGACAGCTCTATGGCTACAGCTCCCATGCTGCTACATCTGCGGCCTAGGCCGGGTCACTCCGCGACAACCCGTAGTATCCTCCAAGGCTCAACAAGGCACCTGCAGGCTGCTCTGGGATAGTACCTTTTCAGGCAGAAGGTCACCAGAAGCTCCAGACAAAAAGGGCAGTTGCATCACCACAACAGTTTTCAATTCACGGGCTTCCAAACCTTAGAAGTGGAAGTCTCGGACAAGCACTGAGACCAGGGCAGAGAGAAAGCCTCTCTGATGGTATTCCTTGTTGCCCCTTCAGTCTTCAACAACAACCTCTTATCCAGTGTCATAACCCCCGATGACAGGCAAAACCAGGTCAGGGTCTGGGGCAGTCTCACTTACAGCTGGTACATCACTGTTGATGGCGGCGCCACTTGCCTGTTCCGCCGACCTCCTCCTCAGGCTGATGCACTCATGTCGACAGTGGTGCCTCTGCCTCCCCTGTCAACCTCTGTTCCTGCTAGGGCATTTCCATTGATGGTGGCACCTCTGCCTACCCCATTGCCCCTTTTCCAGCCTGATGACCCTGTGTCAGTGGTGACACTTCTACTACGACACCGTCGGCTCTTATTCCTCTTGGTATACCCATGTAGATGGTAGTACCTCTTCTCCCCCTTCCTGGTCAACTCTCCACATCACGCCTGTCAATGGCACGGACGTCAGCACGTGGGCGGTTATGATAAGATGCCTGTTTACCTACGCCTCTCTGCTTCAAGAGGCCCATCAACGGGGTCTCTCACTGAAAACCCATCGATGCCTCAACATTTGCCCTTGCACTAACAGTCCCTGGTGTTGCTGCAGCCATTGCCGGCACGCCCTTCTTCCCTGTCGATATGACTGATGGGCCATCTGACTACCATCCTGCTTTAATCATCCAGGTGGAGGACAAGGAGCCTGAGGGTTATGTGGAAAAACAGCCCATGGACTCAGGCTATTAGTCTCACAGTGCCCATTTATAGTTGAGGGTCCTGTACTGAGAGCAACCACGAGGTCCCTTCCAGAAGGTCCCACCTCCCTTACTATGATAAAGCTGATGCAGGTTCTCATGGGTTCGCTTTAAGAAGCACAGGTCACAGATACAAGGACACCTATAACTTTCCTTGACCTGCCAGACTCTTCTGCTCTTGTGGTGTCACCTCTTTTACCCACTCTAGAGGCTGCCACCTATGCTATTTGGTATAGAAATAATTCTGGTTCACACCTTTCTGACAAGGGAATCCAGGAAGTAGATGTGTTGGGGCTCTGGACCTGGGAATTGTAAATTACCAGGCCTATATGACTATGTACCAGAAGGCACTCTGGAGACAAGTAGGTACTGTACTTTAGTCAGGGAGCTACATCTAAACCATGCCTAAGGAGGTGCCATTGGCTTAGGTGGTCCATTTATCAATGCCCCCTTTCAGAGGATACACACATCCTCTCTACCATACAGGTCTCCGGCGGAACCCTGACATCAGTACACTCCATCATATCCAACCAAGGGGTTGATAGAGAGTGTTTTTCATTTGATTGGTTCACTACCAGACAACAGGGTATGGGCAAAGGAGCTAGAGCTCAGCCTACTTCAGAAGACACCCTAAGTGCTCACACCCAAGTCCTAAGGGGGAAGGGGGGCACTTTGGCAGAAACCATCACACACCTGGCTCAGCCTACTTCCTTCCCAGACTCCCATTTACCAGGAGGGGTCTTTGGAAATTGTCTCTTCCCTCTTACGTAGACCGGTGGACATGGGAAACTTCAGATGCCTGAGTTCTGAAAATTGTAGCACAAGACCATGCTCTGGAGCTTTTAGCACTACCTCCAGACCATCCACCAGTACCTTTCCATCTCCCTCTGATTCTGGAGGAGATTAATACATGCTTCAGAAAAGCCCTATGGAACCTGTATCTTTAGGAACATGGGAACACAGGGTCCTACCTCTGGGTACCTCCTGGTACCTCCTGGCAAAAATAGGAATAGTAGATCTGGGACATAGTCTAGATCTTTGGACCCTGAACTTGTTCATTTAGTACGAACAGTTCAGACTTGCCACTCTGCAGGACTGGCTACTGCAGGTAGGGGATTGGATGTGTTTCCCAAATATACAGGCCTGTCACTTTCATATCACAATACCTCTACCTCCCAGAAGATATCTGAGGTTCCTGTTTCAAGGAGAGCAATGCCAGTTCTAGGCATTACCTGTTGGTTTATCCTTTGTGCCACGGGCCTTTACCACATGCATAGCAGTAGCGGCAATGGCCCTTCACAGGGACGGCCTTCATATCGTCCTTTTTCTGGATGATGGGCTACTAAAACCTCATTCCAAGAAGCAGCTTTTACTCATCCTAGCATGTATCAGACACCTGGTTGATGCACTAGGAACTACAATCAATGTGCCTTAGTCGGCCTTGACCCCTTTGCTACCGTCCATAGTACATGGGGCAGTCGTGAACACAGCCCCAGACTTAGCTCTTCTGTTCCTGTACAAGGCCAAACACCAAACATGGGATAGACATAAGGCAATTCTGGTGGGAGGTAGGAAGAAGTAGGCTGTTGGTTAACTAGGATCTGCAGCTTATCAAATAGGTAGGGAAATGGCCAGACTAGGTGGGCCAAGCGGTCCTTATCTGCCATCAAAGTCTATGTTTCTATGTTACCTAACTGCACAGGCCCAAATGGTCCATGATTGCAGGTGTGTCACATATGAACCTGCCAGCAGATAAAGGCCCTATGGTCTATCGAGTCTGCCCGAATGTGCAGCTAGAAGCCCTTATACTGCACCTGCCTCTCCCTCCCCTCCCCCTCCAGTGACCCTCCCCATTTCCTTGTCCCATCCCCATTTGAAGCAGCCCACTGTATTACAGGATACCACTTCCTCTGGTAATGCATTCCAACCTGCTACCACCCTCTCCATGAAAAAATGTCTCATTTCCATCCTGAACCTATCCCCCTCCTATCTCAAATTGTGTCCTCGGGTGACCCTCCCCCTCCTTAACTGGAAAAGCCATCCCGTGTCTGTCCTATTTATCCCCTTCGTGTATTTGAAGGTCTCAATCATGTCTCCCCTGTCTCTCTTCTCCTCCAGGGAGTATATGTTCGGCTCCCTCAGCCTGCTTTCATAGGTCAAGTCCTGTAATCCGTGGATCTTTTTTGTTGCCCTGTGTAACCCACTGGCCCACCTTGTTCAACTAGTAGAGCTGCTCCTCTCACACATGGTGCCATCGAGAGGGATGGGGGTTGTCACTACAGTTCAGTTTACTAGTACATCTGAGCCTGCCATCCTCAGACAGGCAAACCAAGTGTGGCAACTACCTGGCTCACACCTGGGGGGACCATTTACCATGGCCATCAACCTGGGTCTCTGGGAGAAAATGTTTGCTAACAATTGTGCTAGGTTTGTACTTCTGGTCAGGGGCACCCAAGTAAATCCAGAGACAGTGGAAGCAATAACAGTACTGTCCAAACCAGGTTGGGATTCTAGAGTGTGGCTTTTATTCACATACACAGAGAATAATCACAAAGCTAAGATGGACCCCCACAGGGCTACTCCCACTAGTAATGCAGATTACTGAGGTACAGAGCACACACACACAGCGAACCCTCAGGTACTGAATGAAACAGCGAACAGTCTGGTTCTGAATTACACTGCGAACTCTCTGATTCTGAATGGAGATCGCCCCACACAGCCAGAACTGGTACACTTCCCTTTGACTAGGCACCCTCGGCCAGTACTAGGAGACTTTCCCATATTTCATGAGGAATTACTGGTGGCTCCCTTGACCACCAGAGAGCACATACAGGCTCACAGAAAATCCAAACCCACGTCTGGGTAAACTATTTTCTTCAGGCACTGGCCAACTGCACTGAGAGAAAACACAGGTGCCCAAACTGAACCCGGAGAGGTAAACAGGGCTACTTCAGATGGGAGGGTCTCCCACCTTTTGCTTCCAATATTTATACTCGGCCATTCATCTGGTTAATAACACCCTTCACAGAAAACTTGTAGATGCTATCTTGAAATGTCTTTCACATTTAACATACTACTTTAAAGTTCTGTAATTGGCAATGTCTCTTCACTAGACCTCCGCTTTAGCAGGCACTTTTAAATCAGACGTGAACTGAAAGTTCTGTACTTGGCAAGTTCTCTCTCTGGACCCCATAGTAGGCAGACACTTTTAAAACAGAAAACAGTCTCGGCAACAGAGTTCCTTTGTCAGAGAAAACTCACCACAGGAATGCAGGTGCCCCAGGGCTTTTTCCACACAAAGGCTCAGGTACTCACAGAGCAGTTGAATCTCAGGCAGCTTCAACACAGTCCAGGCTGGACCAGGGGATTGCCTCTGAATCCTGGAACCCCCCCCCCCCCATCCCTTCGGGGATGGGGCACTGGAAAACTCACTTGGAAATGGTTTCCATTACTTCACTCTCTGTCTTCTATGCTCTTCTTCTAGGGTGAGAACAAACTACCCAAACCACAGAGGTAGCTCTCTGTCAGAGCTAGAAACTGAGGAGCTGCCCAGGCTGCAGCTTCCTCCTGGGACTCCACGCTACAGACTACTGAACTCTAACTCAACATTCTAAAGCTATCTCCCTAGCTAGCATTCCAATGTGGCTTATGCTGCTGCAACAATTATATGATTACATCATCCTCCAGCTCAGCTGAGACTGAAACCAGAGAATGACAGTGTGAAATCCAGTTAACTGGCATTTCACAAGCTGCCTCTCCCTGCCTGCCACTGATTCTAAGTGGGATTGTAGTAACCCTTGGGAACAAGGGGGTTACACCTGTGCTGTACTGCCTGCAGTAACCTAATGTCTTTCCTCAGGTACGGCCACCATAACTGCACTCAATACTCCAGCTGTGGTCTAACCAGTGACCTGTACAGTGGCAGGATCACCTGCCCCCTCCTGGAGGATATGCCTCTAGCAATTCAACCCAGCATCTTGTTAGCCTTGGCAGCTGCCTTTCTACACTGCACGGAGTTGTTCATTGCTCCTGTTATAATTACCCCTAGATCCTTCTCCTCTGTCTTGGAAAGCTGAATACCCCCTATCTGGTAGTTACTCCTTGGGTTCTTTGCTCCAAAATGTAGCACCTTGCATTTCTTAGCATTGAATCCCACACACAGCAGACATTCCTGACGCTCTTGGGCCCGATGGCAGTAGCCATTATCAAGCTGCCACTGGCCAGACTACCCATGGGGATCCCTCAGGGAAACCTAAGAGTCCAAAGGGGTCAATGCACAGATGACATAGCACAGGAAGATCTTACTTCGAGAGGGCTCTTGCAGTAGGTAATTGCATATAGGACTGACGCCGGCTGGCGGCAGGACCCCAAGGAAAAATTTCTAGCTAGCAGTCCCTGGCGTGGGACCGCCCCTCATCAGGTGACCGGTGTCATACGACGTCGGTATAAAGGGGCGGTCCCAGACGTCCGCCTTCAATTCTTTCCATGGGTGGCTACGAGTAGCACCTCGCGGTTAAGTTACGTTGCAGTTCTGTCTTTTAGTGATTTTTCCGAGAAAGCTACGGTTTTCTGTTAAGCCGTCAGGTGAATGTCGTTTATGGTCCCCTCTAAAACAAGTGCGATTAAATGCGGCGCCCAACTGCCACACAAGGCGGTCCTCCCTCTGCCTCCTCTGCCTAGGCCCGACCACGCGGTTGATAAGTGTCCGCACTGCCTCCGGTTCAGCGTGGCAACCCACAGCGATGCCAGCAGTCCTCGAACCCATCTCCTGAAGAAAAGATGTCTGCGATGGAGAAAGGCTAGAAAGCTAAGGCAGGCGTCGACTTCTCCGGAAGGACATAAAAGAGGGACAAGGATAGGCACCGGGAAGGCCTCCTCTTCCAGCGACTCTGGCGGGGTCGCGGGTGAGATAACTTCCCTCTGGGGATCATCCGCGGCAGCCTCCAAGGTTTGGAGGGGCGTCGGCCATACTAGGCTCGAGTCCGGGCCTGTCAGGTGTCTCCGGGCCAAAGGGACTGTAGCCCCCAATAGCGGTCTCACATCCTCGGCCTACTGGTGCGGGCGCCTCCCATAAGCAGTCCCGGCTCCTCCGGCGTCTGCGGAAGACCCCAAGTCGCAGACCTTTGAGGTGGCGCCGGGCGTCTCTCCTCGACCGGGCCTCTCTTCTTCCTCGGCTCGTCGGGCGTGAGAGCACTGAAGTCGGCGCCGGCTCCTCCGGCGTCCACGAGTTTCGACCCATAAGTCGCGTCGGCTCCTCCGGCGTGCACGGATCTCAGAGCCTACGTCCGAACCACCCTCTTCCATCGTGCCAGGCTCTCTGCAGCCTTCGCTGCCGTCAGAGACCCCAGTCCCCTTGTCTGACTCAGGAGAGTTTTCACCACCTTCCCAGATGAGACCAGGGATCCTGGGCTTCCGTCGAATCCCCTCACTGAGAACCGGATCTGGCGGTTCCCTGACGCCCGGCTCTGGCCCTCCGGCGCTTGACCGAGCCGACACCGACCCCGATGTCGCCGGTCCCGACACCAGCCTCTCCGACGTCAGCAGGGGCTTTTTTCCCTCCTCTGGGCCCTCCACCCCAGGGGCCTGCTCCGGCTGATCCGCCCCTGGAGTGCCCGGCTGGGCCATCTGCTCCAGCAGCTCCTCCAGCGCCTTGGTACCCGCCGTCATATCCGACGCCGGTCTTCCTGGGCCCGCAGTACCCCGCGCCACCATACCCGGCACCGAATCCTCCAGCTCCGCAGTACCCGACGCCTCACTACCCGTCTCTGACTTATCCGCAGAGCGGGTTTTGGGTACTCTCCCCAGGATATCCTCCGTTTCACTATCCCTCCTCCTCCTCCACCGGCGCCCAGGCCGCGGTGGATTTGCAGAGACTCTTGCCTCCTGGTGGGCTGAGGCCAAGGCTCAGCTCACCAGAGAAAGTCGAAGCCGTCTTTTTGCACGGTGCCTCCACGGTTCCGTATGCCCTAGGCAGGCTCTCCCTCCCCTCCTCCAGTTCCCAGGGTCTCCCCTCGGGTTCAGAAGGGGCAGGACACGCGTTCTGGGACTCTTCCCACGGAACACGTTCCTCCCCTAGCAGGTGAGGAGTCTTTTCTGCCTCAGATTCTTCCTCTGAGGTCCTCTCGGACTCCTCGGAAACCTCCGCGGGAGTTTCCGATAAAGACAACGAGCTACGTTCTCCGTCCAAACCCCGGCCGAGGACTCCTCCGAGGTCTCCTCCGGAGGATCCTTCTTTCACGGAGTTACTTAAGAAAATCCAGGAGGTCCATCAGTGGCAGTCGTTAGATCCAGATCCTCAGTGGGTGAAACTCTCCGAGCATCTGGATTTGCCCCTTACGGCCCCTACTCTAGTGCCACCCTGGATCGAGCCTCACGCCCACCTTGTTTCCACTATTTGGAAACAACCGTCGGCTTTAGCACCACTTCCTAGGAAGTCAAACAGGCTGTACCAGGCTCTGGAGGGTGTAGACTTTTTAGATTCTCACCCCCATGCTGAGTCGGTCGTGATCAGCGCTGCTCACGGCCGGTCTGCACATCCTAAACACTTGAGCTCGTCTCCCCCGGATAAGGAATCTCGCCTTCTGGATCAGTTTGGAAAGAAGATCTACGCTTCCTCCACACTGGGTGTAAGGGCCCTGAACTATGTAGCTTACATGGGGGATTACCAGAAGGCCGTCCTTACCCAGGCGGAATCTAAGATCGACTCCTTGCCGGACTCCCAACTCATGCAGGAGTTGGCCAATCTAGTCCGTTCTGCTCGTTCGGCCAGCCGTCACATGCTAAGGACGACATACGATGCAGTGGACACCGCTGGACAGAGCTCTGCGTTTGCCGTTAGCCTTCAGCGCCACGCATGGCATCGTGTGTCAGGTCTGGTCCCGGAGGTGCAATCCGACATTCAAGAGGCACCTTTCAGGGGTTCTGTGCTTTTCGGCAGTGATGTCAAGGACATCATCAGTGACTTGCAGGAGAAGGGAACGGCCCTTAAATCCGTGGATTCACTGTACCGTCCCCATCCTCCGCAGTGCTGTCCCTTCGGAGCATGCCGGCCTCAGCGAAACCCCAGGGAAGGCGAACCACTAAACGCCGGGTCCCCGCAGTTGCCAGACCCCCACCGCCCAAAAAAGCGGCGGGCACTCCAGCTGCGGCGCTGCCTCACACCACCTGACTCCTCCCGTCTCCCACCGCCTCCGGACACTCCGGAGGAACCGGTAGGAGGGAGGTTCTCCCTCCACCTCCCGGAGTGGGAGAGGATAACCAGATTCATGGGTGCTTCAAATCATCCATGAGGGTCACTCCATAAGTTTCTGCAGAAACCTCCATGTCACCCCTCTAATTCCGCTTATTCAAGGGACCATCTTCCTCTGGTCAGGGAAGAAGTCTCAGCTCTTCTTGCAAAACAGGCTATAGAACCATTCCTCCTCACCTCTCTGGGCAGGGGACTATTCCACTTCTTCCTTGTACCAAAGAAGAAGGGAGATCTCAGACCGATTCTCGATCTCAGCTCCTTGAACCTGTTTGTGGAATACAAAAGGTTCAGGATGCTCTCCCTTCAATCCCTTCTGCCCCTGCTTCGGCCGGGCCAATGGCTTTGTGCACTGGATATGCAGGATGCGTACCTGCACATCCCCATTTGCCCTTCGCATCGAAAGTACCGCAGATTTGCGTTCCAGGGGGTCCATTACCAATTCCAGGTGCTTCCATTTGGCCTTTCCTCGGTTCCTCGAGTCTTTAGCAAATGCCTGGCGGTGGTAGCGGCCCACCTGCGTTCTTTGGGAGCTCAGGTTTTTCCCTACCTGGACGATTGGCTCCTGGCGGCTCCGTCCAGGGAGGAACTTCTGCATTTCCTCTCCCTCACCCGGCAGGTTTTTACCAACCTGGGTATTACCATCAACCTCTCTTCTGGAGCCTTCTCAGAGGCTTCAGTTCATTGGGGCGATTCTCGACACAACTTTGTGCAAAGCTTTTCTGCCTCCGGACCGGGGGGTTTCCCTCCAGTCACAGATTTCCCTCCTACTG
The DNA here is from genome assembly GCA_016271365.2 of Neoceratodus forsteri. Taxonomy (NCBI): domain Eukaryota; kingdom Metazoa; phylum Chordata; order Ceratodontiformes; family Ceratodontidae; genus Neoceratodus; species Neoceratodus forsteri. Next base: position 1,189,797,654 of record CM057456.1, read on the forward strand.
AACTCCAGGAGGGTTCCGGTGAGGTCGGTGCTTATCTACTGGAGCTCATGGCGGCTGCCATCCCGGCGATCCACGAGCACGCCTCCACATGAGAATATCTCAATGGACTCTTCGATCTCAGTGGTGCCTGAGTAGATGACCTAGATCTTCGATCCTGATCTCCTCGCCGATGGTCAGAGACTTAAGGTGGTGGATAGTCAGAGAACCTCTTCAGGGGTCCCTTCTTTCGTCCTCCCGATCAGACCCTTAACCATGGGCGCTTCAGCGTGAAGGTTGGGGGCCCATCTGGGTCCTCACGAACTCAAGGACTTTGGTCGAAATTGGAGATAGTTCTCCACATCAATGTTCTCGAGCTCCGAGCGGTGCTTTATGCACTCCGGGCCCTGCACCAATACATCCTTCCCGGTCTCCTATGTGCGTGGTGTGGTACATCAACAAACAGGGAGGAACTCGATCCTACCCACTGTGCAGGGAAGCGATGAGGGTCTGGGAGTGGGCCACCCTCCACAACCTTCACCTCACGGCGATCCATGTTCCGGGAGTAGACAATGTCCTAGCAGACAGGCTAAGTCTCTCATCAGCTCTTCCACACGAGTAGGAATTAGACGGAATAGTCCAAAACATCATTTTTCGGGCTTGGGGGACTCCTCAAATAGACCTGTTTGCCTCCTCCCAAAACGTAAAACTTCCAATCTTTTTGCTCTGCTCGCTCAGAGCGAGGAGCTTCTGGAAGACGCTCTGTCTCTAAGCTGGAAGGACAGATTAGTCTATGCTTTCCCCAATTCCACTGGTCCCACGTGTGTTACAGAAACTGGCTCTAGAAGGAGCAAAAATGATTCTAATTGCTCCTTTCTGGCCCAAGCAAATTTGGTTCTCTCTTCTACAGCAATACTCAGAGGTTTCTCCTCTTCCTCTTCCCTTATCTCCGGGATTGCTGACTCAGGATCAGGGGACTCTGGTCCATCCGGACTCAAGTCCTTCAACTTCATGCATAGCTCCTTCAGACCTAGTTCAATCTGCTTTGGAGTATCCCTAAGGTAGCCGAGATTTTGGTAGAGGCAAAGCCTCACTAGGTCCACTTCATCCATGAAATGGGCGATTTTCCATCTGGGCGCGTCCAGGAGCGAGGAACCTTTTCCTGCCCGTAACCACTTTGCTGGATTACATGTGTCATCTCTTTGACCTGGGTCTCAGTCCTCCTCTCCGGTCCACATGGCAGCTATCTCAGCCTACCACGTACCTTTCGCTGATAAGGCCTTTGCCCAGCTAGAGGTATCCAAAACCTTCCTTAGAGGGGTCCTTCATCTGAGACCCCCGATCCGGACCCCAGCTCCACCTTGAGACTTAAATTTTGTCCTCGAGAAGCTTACTCTTCCCCTTGAGCCTGCAGCTTCTGCAGACTTGAAGTTTTGTCGTGAAAGGCGGCTCTTCTAGTGGCCATTACCTCAGCTGCTTGAATTTCCGAGCTTCAGGCCCATATGTGCAAAATCCCTTACTTGATCTTCCACAAAGAGCAGTAGCTCTAGCACAAACCTAAGTTTCTCCGAAGGTGGTAGCTGCATCTACTTGAATCAGTCTGTAGAATTACCTGCTTTTCACAATACTCCAATCATGGAGAATACTTGCTTCACACCATGGATGTTCAGAGATTCTGAGATATTATACCAATAGGACGAAAGATCTCAGAAAGACTGATCAGTTGTTTGTCTCTTCGCTCACAAAGAGAAGGCAATGCTGTTTCCAAGCAATGCCTGTCAAAATGGTTAGCTCATTGCATCACCTTCTGTTTTGACAAAGTACAACAAGACCCTCCTGGGTCAAGTCAGAAGTCACTCCACTCGTGGGTTGCTGCCTCTGCAGCTTGTTTCAAGAATGTGTCATGACAGACATTTGTGCTGCATACTTGGACTTCCGTCCATGCAACTACTAAACATTACAGTTTGGACATTGCCTCTCGCCGTAGAGCAGGCTTCGGGTTAGTGGTCTTGCAAGGCCTCCTTTCTTGAGGGTTGCAAGCTTTCCTACTACTTATTTGAGTAGTTCCTCCTCCCGGTGCCTTTCTTATTTGTTCCAGACTGCTTGGGATTCTGTCCTATATGTAATTACCTACTGCAAGAGCCCTCTCGAAATAAGATAGTACAGTTATGTAAGAACTTACCGTAACAGTAGATCTTTGAGAGAGGCTCTTGCAGTAGGTAATACCTTCCCGCCCGCCATCCCCCTAGGCTTTTTCAGCTCCTTTTCCATTGAGGGAAATATCTGCTTCTCTCTCGTCCGGGCCTGTGGCGGGAAAGAACTGGAAGGCGGGCGTCTGGGACTGCTAGCTAGAAATTTTTCCGTGGGGTCCTGCCACCGGCCGGCGTCAGTCCTATATGTAATTACCTACTGTAAGAGCCTCTCTCGAAGATCTACTGTTACGGTAAGTTCTTACGTAACTGTACTTTCTGGTCACCTCTCCTGTTTGCAAGGTGTTTCAGTGGTGGATGGAACACCACAACCTACAAGAAAGGATTCCCGTCCTATTTTGTTCCCCTTCCCAGTTTCTAATTACAGGTGTCTCGGGAATGGGCTGGAGGCACTCTTAAAGCCCCATCAGAGACAGAGTACGTGGCCCAGAGTAGACAATATCCTTCACATAAACACTTTAGACATGAGTGCTGTCCTGTACAGCCTGTGGGTCTTTCAGACACACCTGTCCCTCGGCCCTCTGTTAACACAGACAGGCCACAGCAGGGTATTGCATTATATCAATGAGCCAAGGGGAACTAATTATTTATTTATTTTACTGGAATAGAAACATTGAATTTGACAGCAGATAAGGACCGCTTGGCCCACCTAATCTGCCCATTTTCCTACCTAACAGATAAGCTGCAGATCCTAGTTAACCAATGGCTTACTTCCTCCTACCCCCCAACTAGGACTGCCTTATGTCTGTCCCATGCATTCTTGAATTCCCCCACTGTTCTTGATTCCACGGCCTCCTCAAGGAGGCTGTTCCATGCAGCCACAACCCTTTCTGTGAAAAAATACTTCCTCACATTACCTCTGAGCCGTCCCCCCTCTATCTTCATATTGTGCCCCCTTGTTCTTGCACATCTCTTTTCTGAAAGATGCTACCCTGTTGGACTTTGTTGATTCCCTTGAGGTACTTGAAAGTTTCTATCATGTCCCCTCTCCCTTCTTTCCTCAAGGTATACATAATAAGCTCCTTTAGTCTTTCTTCCATTATGTCTTCTGGTGCAGACCCTGCACCATTTTGCCTTCCTCTGGACAGCCTCCACTCTGTCTATGACTTTGCGGAGATGGGGTCTCCAGAACTGCACACAGCACTCCAGATGGGGTCTCACCAACTGTCTGTACAGAGGGATAACAATCCTGTTTTCTACTATTGATGCCTTTCCCTATGCATCCCAGTATCCCCCCAGCCTTCCTTACTGCCTTCTCACATTGTTGGCCCACCTTTAGGTCATCTGATATAATTACCCCTAGGTTCCTTTCCATTTTTACCATTGTCGGTATCTCACCCCCCATTGTGTGCTCTTCCCCTGGGTTTTTGTTTCCCATGTGCATTACCTTGCACTTCTTTGCATTGAATCTGTGCTGCCACACATTTGACCATTCCTCCAACCTTGCCAAGTCCCTTCTCATCCTTTCCACTCCATCTTGTGTATTAACCCTGTTGTAGATCTTTGTGTCATCTACAAAGAGACATACTTTTCCTTCCAGTTCCTCTGCAATGTCACTTATAAAGACATTTAAAAGGACGGTCCCAGTACTGAACCCTCGCGGTACCCACTAGTAACCTCCTTTCTTCACTGTGGAATCTGTTTACTACTACCCTTTCGTCCTGTTGTCTAGCCAATTTTTATCAGGTTACCACCTTGGGACCCTCAAGGCTGGCTAACTTGTGTAATAATCTTTTGTGTGGGACTGTATCAGCTGCCTTGCTAAAATCTAGGTAGGCCATGTCCACGGCCCCTCCCTGGTCTACTACTTTGGTCACCCAGTCAAAGAAATCTATTAGATTCATCTGACACGACCTTCCCGTCATGAATCCATGCTGCCTTGGGTCCTGTGCCCCACTGGCCTCTAGGTACTCAACAGTTTTTTCCTTCAGAAGTGATTCCATCGTTTTCCCTACCGCTGAGGTCAAACTAACTGGTCTGTAGTTTCCTGCCTCTGTCCTGCTTCCACTTTTGTGAAGGAATCACATCTGCCCTCCTCCAGTCCTCAGGTACCGCCCATCCTCCCATGATTTGTTAAAGAGAGTAGTCAGCGGTGTCACTAGTTCTACCTTAGTTCTTTTAGAATTCTTGGGTGAATCCCATCAGGCCCCATTGCTTTGTCCACCTTCAATTTTATTAGTTCTTTCAGAACCCTTTCTTCTGTAAATAGACTGGTATCGACCCCGTCTTTAGAGTGTTTCTCTTGTTTGGTTTAGGTACCTCCCCTCCTCTTCCTTTGTGAATACTGAGCAGAAATATTCATTCAATATTCCTGCTTTTTCACTGTCACCCTCTGCCCACATTCCCTCCCCTTTATTAAGCCTCAGTATCCCTTCTTTGGTCTTTCTTCGCTCCCTAATGTACCTATAAAAGGTTTTATCCCCCTTCTTAACAGAGTTGGCTATCCTTTCCTCGGTTTGGGCCTTTGCTATTCTGACTGCCTTCCCTGCCTCTTTCTGCTTTAACCGATAAAGTTCTCTGTCCTGCTCCTTCTGTGTTTCCTTATATGCTATCCCGAACACGGGTCGCCGGCATGGTGAGAGGTGTGGCGTTCAATGCCTCAGCCCTCAGCACCACTGGGCCAGCTCGGGGAACTAATTTTTATCCCCAATGCAGAGAAGTAGTGAGAGTCTGATACTGGATTCTGGCACAGGGTCTAGAACCATCAGTGGTACGTGTTCCAGGCATTCAGAATGCCTTAGCAGGTCACAGTCCCGAATGCACAACAAGGAACTGAGGACCCTGGTAGTGGCACATCTGTTTGACAGATGGACTTGTCCAAAGTTGAAACTTTTTATGTTTCCAACACAACACACAACTGTCACTTCTTGTACACTCATTCTAGGGTCTGGAGTTTTTTCTGGCGAGACACATTGTCACTCTCTTGGAAAGGGAGGTTCCTATATACCTTTACTCCAATTTAGAGAGTACCACTAAAGTTCCAGCTGGAGGACCACTTCAGATTCTCATTGCTCCCCTTTGGCCTTGACAGATCTGGTTCCCCATACTGCAGCAATTGGCAGTGGCATGACCAATACCCCTGTCCTTATGCCAGGCCCTACCGTTACAGAGGCAGGGAACCTTGATCCATGAAGACCTCAAGTCTCTTCACCTTCATGCATGTCTCCCAAAAACCACCATTTCTAGATCTGGCATTTCTCAAGATGTGGCTAATGTCTTGGTGGCTGCCAGAAAGCCTTCCACGAGGGCCACCTATAATGGAAGCGGTTTGCTTTGTGGGCTGCTTTTCCCCACTTACATCCATTTACCTGCCCCGTAAATCAGGTTATGGAGTATTTGCTATCTTTGTCAGGTGCACTTACACTACTCTCCTATCCAAAGGCACTTGTCTGCTATTTCAGCTTTCCATGTGCCTGTTGGAGGTCGTACGGTTGCCCAGCTACAGGTGGCACACATGTTTTTTGAGAAGCATTTTACATCTGAAGCTTCTTGTTCGTCATCCAGTCCCAGTTTGGGACCTGCATTTTGTGCTGGAAAAGCTTACATTGGCTCCTTTGAAGCCAGCCACAACTTGTGGCTTACGCTTCCTTTCTTGGAAAGCATTGTTTTTAGCTGATATTATTTCTGCTCGAGGAATTTCAGAGCTTCAAGCTCTAAAGAGTTAGCCTCCTTGTTTGCTTTTCCACACAGACACAATGTCTTTGTGTGCTAACGGTAAGTTTCTACTAAAGGTGGTGTCTGAGTTTTCTTTAAAACAAACCATCTACCAACCAGTTTTCTTTTCCAGAGCATGCCAATCCACGGGAAGCATTGCTCCATGATCTAGCTGTACATACAGTACTCGGGTACTGCATGCACAGTATGAAGGACTGCAAGAAATCATCACAGCCTTTTATTGTCATTCACCCCTGGAAAAGAGGGCACATCTGGTTCTAGACAGTGCTAGTCTAAATGGCTAGCTAATGGTATTACTTTCAGTTGCAGGAAGTACGTTAAAGAACTTCCTGGTGCTGTTCGTGGACCATCTACTGGAATTATTGCCACTTCTGTTGCTCAGTTCGACAGTGTGTCTGCTGCGGAAATCTGTGCAGCTACCACCTAGAGTATTATCCATGCTTTCATTGAACACTACAGTCTGGACATTGCATCCCAAACAAGGACTGGCTTCAGCCTGTCTGTCCTTCAAAGCCTTCTTTCTTAGGCCTGTAGGCTTCAGCCACCAAGGCTGTTTAATGGTCAGTACTGCTTGGTACTCATTCCATAGGTGTGACCTGACGAAAGAGAGATCCTCAAATATGATAGGACAGTTACTTAATTATTGTAATAATAGATCTTTGAAAGAATCTCTTTCATCAGGCCATGCCATGGCACCCTCCATCCCGCTAGGGATCTGCAGCTCTGTAGATGCTGTCTCCTACTCCATGAAAGTGTACCTGCTGTTTTTCTGCCTTACCTGGTCAGCAGAGACATGCATTCTCTCCTGGTTCCCTGAAGAGAGGTCCTCTGAGCATGATCTCCGGCGGGGACCTGAGGAGGGAAGGGGCCGCCCATGCTTATATGGAAAGGAATGATGTAGGACATTGTCGTGGGCATCCCCTAGTGGACTGCTTGCAAATGTTTCTGTGTGGTCCTAGGGCCTGGTGGCTATAAGTTCCATAGATGTAGCCTGATGAAAGAGTCTCTTGAAGATCTACTGTTATGGCAAGTACATAACTGTTCTTTTTTTTACAGCATACTGTATGTGCCCTAACTCCCTGTCATTCAGACATCAGATAGCTGAGGTGGTGAGAAGAGGGTATGTGCTAGTCACTGGCTACAGTGCTACACATTGCCCTGGACTGGCAATTTTTGGTGAGTTAGTGCCTGTTTGTGTATGGAGCGGGGGTTGTGGGTGCTGGGGGAGTGTACTATGAACTATAACAGGGATTGGAGTGGGAGTGGGGTAATCTGGACCACCAGGGATCATTTGATATTTAATCAGGGATTGAGGTAGGAGGGGGTACCACTACACTACCAGGGATCGTTTGATATTTAGTCATAGATCTGTGCAGGAGGGGTACTGCTGGACAACCAACAAGCTGAACTTGGGTATATCGAGGATCAGGGAGAGATGGGTGGGTGTCGCTGGCAGCACTGTGCACGTTGATTGGAGCAGCATTGTATATAATGTACTGTATTGTACTTTGGTAACTGGCACTGTGATATTGTGTTGCATTACACTTTGGTAACAGGTACTGTGTTCAGCTTAACCTTACTGGGTTCTGGGGCAGGAGGTCAGGTAGCGCAGGGACAGAGAATGTGGAAAATGGTACAGTGCAGTGGTTGTGGCAGTCTTCAGGGATATCTTCTGAAGACTGCAGTGCTGCCTCATCTGCGTGTACTTCTCTGGATTGGCAGAGAAGGTCTCTAGACTCAGGGCTGCATTGGTTGTGAATCAAGAGGAGGTCAATAGACTCATGGCTGCTTTGACTAGGAGTAGGGTGACCTTTTCTCCCACCCAGGGATCACCAAGTCCATCACCACTACCTCAAAGGATACCAGATAGCAAGAGTGACTGGACTACTCTGGATTTGAGGAGTGGGGGTGGGTTTCAGAAGGTTGAGGGGGTTGCAAGCACATTTCTCAACCAAAACCGGTTCCACTACAAAATTCCTACGCCATTCTGGTGAAGCGGGACTGCCAAGAGCGTAGCTGTGGTAGTGGTTGAGGTGGATGTATGGGCCCTCTCAGGAGGCGGCGCCATGGTGGGTGGAAGAGGACCCCACAGAAAGAAGCAACTTCTAGTTAGGGACTTGGTCTTCAGGGGATAGAGTTGGGAGTAGGGCAGGAGGGGGAGAGGGAGGTCAGGTATCTACCTGGCACCACGGCATGGAGGGATGGGAAATCTATCCTATGGATCACTAGGGCAGTAGGAAGGGAAGGGGAGCTGGATGTCATTGTCCACCTGGGGCCAAATGACGTGACCAGGGATGGGGCAGAAACAATGCAGGGGAGTTTAGGGAGCTGGAAAGAAGTCTTAGGCAGGTAGCACACTCTGTAGCTTTTGCGGAGCTCCTGCTTATCTATGGCAGGGGGACGGAGCGGGAGCTCCACACCAACACCTTCAACTCGTGGTTGACAGAATGGTGCATAGTGGAGTGGTACAGCTGCATTGGGGACTGGGTGTCCACTTGGGAGGGTAAGAGCCTATACAGAAGTGATGGCTGGCATCCATCTGGGAGGGGAACCACAGTGCTCGGTGGACGGTTTAAATGTTACTTCGATGAGCATTTAAACTAGCCAAGGGGGGTGTTGGAAGAAAAGGGGAGGCAGAACCCCCCCCCCCCAGCTAAGATACTGTGTGGAGAGACCCTGAGAGGCGAGAGTCCCACTATGGAGCAAATAATTCAAGGAAGTAGGGGGTTAACGAGGGAGGAAGACAAACAGGCAGTCAGAAAAGAAAAGGGAGGAAGGGGGCACAAAAGGGAAAGGAGAGGGAAGCAGCAAGCAGAGAGCTTACAAAATCTGGAAGGCCGTGTGTGAAAATGCGAGAAGTCTGGGGAAATAAGATCTCAGAGCTGGAGGCCATCATGGCAGAAGCTGACCTGGATATTGTGGCCATTACCAAGTCATGGTGCACAAACAAGCTACAGTACATGATGTTCTGCAGGGACAGGATAGGAAGGAAAGGAGGGGGAGTGGTGCTTTATGTGAAGGAAAGCATAAAAGCAATAGAAATACAGGGGATTCAAGGAGGAGCAGAAGCCTTGTGGGTCACCCTTGAGTTGGGAAACATGGCCACTATTTGGACAGGGGTGATCTACAGGCCTCCAGCACAGGGGAGGTCTTAGACAAGGAAGTGTTAAAAGCAATTGGCAGGATGGCTGAAAAGGGAGAAGTGTTGCTGGTGGGAGACTTCAGTCTACCGGATGTGGATAAGAACCTCCCTTCAGCATCTTGAGCTGCTGTAGAATCAGGGACATCCTGTACCCCCTGCAGGGAGTGTTACTGAGGCAGTTAGTCAGTGAACCCACTTGAGATGAAGCAATACTGGAACTGATCCTTACTAACAGGGGCGATATTGTGGACGTCAAGGTGAGTATATCTCTGGGGACCAGTGATCATCATACAGTGTGGTTCAACATAAGAACAGTTGCAGAATCCAACCACACAAAGGCACATGTCCTGGACTTCAGAAGGGCTGATTTCACTAAGATGGGTGAATGCCTCAGGAATGACCTGACTGGGGAAGAGGACCTGGGGCAGTGGAGGAAATGTGAGTCAGACTAGAAGGTGTAGTAAAGGCAACGAACTATACAGGCAGGTAAGCAAAAGTGAAAGAAAGAGGAGACCAGTATGGTTCTCAAAGGAGGTAGCAGTAAAGGTAAAGGCAAAACAGGCAGCATTCAGAAGGTTCAAGGAGACCCAGAGAGAGGAGGATAGGGAAGTGTATCAGAGAAAACAGAGGGAGGCAGGCGAAGCTGTAAGGAATGCAAAAGCACAAACTGAGGAGAGAATAGCTCAGGGAGTATCAAAAAGGGACAAGACATTTTTTTAGGTATGTTAGGTATGTTTGAGAAAAGGAAGACAAAGGCAGGGATAGTAAGGATGAAGAAGGAGGTGGGTGACTGCATGGAGGAGGATGAAGAAAAGGCAAACATCTTGAATGTATACTTCTGCTTAGTATTTACAGTGGAAGGGGAAGGGGAAGAACCAAGAAAAGGCACCAAGAGTTTTGAGGGGAGGGAAATGGATACTAGCCTGAGTAGAAAGTCCAGGAATCATTCGCTAACCTGAAAGTGGACAATGCTATGGGGCCAGATGGGATACATCCATGGGTGCTGAGGGAGCTAAGGGAGGTACTGGCTGCACCTCTGACAGACCTGTTTAACAGGTCACTGGAGGCTGGCGTGGTCCCAGGGGACCAGAGAAGGGCAAAGGTAGTCCCACTTTACAAAAGTGGGAGCAAGGAAGAGATGGGCAATTATTGGCCTGTCAGCCTGACACTGATGGTGCGTAAATTAATGGAATCATTACTAAAGGAAAGGATTGTGGGTTATCTTGTATCCAACTGATTACAGGATCCAAGACAGCATGGTTTCACCAGTGGGGGTCATGCCAAACAGATCTAATAGATTTCTTTGACTGGGTGACCAAGGAGTTGGATCAGGGAGGAGCGGTTGATGTGGCCTAGAAACATAGATTTTGATGATAGATGAGGACCGCCTGGCCCACCTAGTCTGCCCATTTCCCTACCTACTTAACTCCTGATCCCAAATGATCAGCAGCTTACCCTCTCTTTCCTACCACTAGGGTTGCTTTCTGCTATCCCATGCATTCTTGAACTCCCCAATCATTTTAGCCTGTACGATCTGTACTGGGAGGATGTTCCATGCATCCACCACCCTTTCTGTGAAAAAAATACTTCCTCACATTTCCCCTGAGTCTCCCCCAACCCCCGCCTGATATTGTGACCCCTTGTTCTTGCACAACTCTTTTTTGAAAGATGCTGCATTCCTGGGCCTTGTTGATTCCCTTGAGGTACTTGAATGTCTCTATCATATCCCGCTCTCCCTCCTTTCATCCAGGGTATACATATTAAGGTCTTTCAGTCTTTCCTCATATGTTTTCTGGTGCAATCCTCTCAACAACACATTCGACACCGTTCCACATAGGAGACTGGTAAGCAAGTTGGGGAAGTTTGGGGTGAGTAATAAGGTGGTAACCTGTGTAATAAGCTGGTTAGCAGATAGGACACAGAGGGTAGTGGTAAACAGAGTTTGATCAGAAGAAGGGAGGGTTAGCAACAAGGTACCACAGGGATCAGTGCGGGGACTGGTCCTCTTCAATGTCTTTATAAGTGACATAGCAGAGGAACTAGAAGGAAGGGTCTGCCTCTTTGTGGGTGGCACCAAGATTTCAACAGAGTGGACACTCGGGGGGATGGGTAGGGATCTGAAAGGCTGGAGGGAATGGTCATGGGTATGGCAGCTGGGTTTGAATACAAAAAGGGCAACATAATGCACTTGGGGCATAGAAACCCGAGAGCGGAGTATAGAATGGGTGGAGTGTCTGACAAAGACAAAGCAGGAAAGAGATCTAGGGGTAATCATATTGGATGACCTAAAAGTGGCCAGGCAGTGTGACAAGGCAGTCGGTAGGGTTAGTGGGATGCTGGGGTTCATAGGAAGGGGTATCACCAGCAGGAAAAGGGAGGTGGTGGTGCCCCTGTATAAATCGCTAGTAAGATCTCGCCTTGAGTGCTATGTCCAGTTCTGGAGAACACATCACAAGAAGGACATAGACAGAGTGGAGGCAGTCCAAAGGAGGGCTACCAGAATGGTGCAGGGTCTGCATCAAAAGCCTTAGGAGAGGCTTAACACAGCAGTATTAGTTAATCAGGAAGTGTTCATCACTTCCCAGATTTTTTGCTGTGCTTGGTATTTTAAAATTTCAGTCTTAACTTTTGCTGCTTACTACTGCTTTCTGATAATTGGTTCCCTTGATTTTTAATACATTTATAATGTTGTGTGGATCCACAGAAAATATGGCAGCCTCCATACCATTTCCTGTTTTTCACCCTGTGTTTATATTGCTTGTCCTATGAACATTCAGCAGGCAAAGGAAGGGGCGGTGCATTCCAGTTACATCAGATAAAATAACCATTGATGGAATGGCAGCTCCCCCTTCCCTCTGAATCCAATATGGCACTTCTGGCAAGACTGACTGGGACGTAAACATATCAGGACACGCCATCTACGGGAGGGACAGGGAGGGTAAAAGAGGAGGAGTAGTAGCTCTCTACATAAGGGAAAGGATCAAAGCAACAGAACAAAAGGGTAAACAGGGAGGAGAAGAAGCACTGTGGGTCAATTTGGAGACAGGCAATGGCACCACAATTCGCACAGGGGTTGTATACAGACCCCCCTCTCAGGGGGAGGAAATGGACAAGTAAATGATAGAAAGTATACTTAGAATGGCAGAAAAGGAGATATTGCTGATGGGTGATCTGAATATTCCAGATGTTAACTGGAGTGCAGTTGCAGCAGCCACTTGTAAGAGTGGGGTTATTCTAGATGCCCTACAGGGGCATGCCTTAGACAACTAGTACTGGAACCCACTCGAGAGGGAGCAATCTTAGACGTGGTTCTCTCAAATGGATATGGAGAGAGGATCACAGATGTAGAAGTGGGTAGCCATCTGGGAACTAGCGACCATCAAACAGTATGGTTCACAATAAACACAGCAATAGAGTCAAGCCATACAAAGGCAAAAATACTGGACTTCAGGGGGGCTGACTTTGCCAAAATGGGTGAGTGCCTAAGGAATGCACTAGCAAATGGGCAGGAAGGAGGGGTGGAAGAACAATGAGGAATAATAAAAACTGCCATCACAGAGGTAGCAAGCCTTTGTATGAAGCAAATACACAAAACAAAACAATGTTAGAAACCACTGTGGTTCTCAAAGGAGGTGGCAGTGAAGGTTCAAGAGAAAAAGAAAGCATTCAGGAAGTACAAGGAATCACAGAAGGAGCAGGACAGAGAATTGTATCAGTTAAAGCAAAAGGAAGCTGGGAAGGCAGTCAGAACAGCAAAGGCCTGAGCCGAGGAAAAGATAGCCAACTCAGTTAAGAAGGGGGATAAAACCTTTTATAGGTACATCAGGGAGCGAAGGAAGACCAAGGGAGGGATGGTGAGGCTTAATAAAGGGGAGCGTGGGTGGGCAGAGGGTGACTGTGAAAAGGCAGAGATACTAAACAAATATTTTTGCTCAGTATTTACAAATGAAGAGGGGGAGGTACCTAAAACAAACAATAGAAACACTCTGGATACAGAAGTTGGTATCAGCCCATTTACAGAAGAAAGGATTCTGAAAGAACTCTTAAAACTGAAGGTAGACAAAGCAATGGGGCCTGATGGGATTCATCCCAGAATTCTAAAAGAACTAAAGTTAGAACTAGTGACACCACTGACTACCCTCTTTAACAAATCATGGGAGGATGGGGTGGTACCTGAGGACTGGAGGAGGGCAGAGGTGATTCCCCTTCACAAAAGTGGGAGCAGGGCAGAAGCAGGAAACTACAGACCCATTAGTTTAACCTCAGTGATAGGGAAAATGATAGAATCACTTCTGAAGGAAAGAATTGTCGAGTACCTAGAGGCCAGAGGGGCACAGCACCCAAGGCAGCATGGATTCACAGCCGGAGAAAGTCATGCCAGAGCAGATCTAATAGATTTCTTTGACTGGGTGACCAAAGTAGTAGATCAGGAGGGGCTGTGGACATGGCCTACCTAGACTTTAGCAAGGCATTTGACACAGTCCCACTCAAAAGATTAATATACAAGTTAGCCAACCTGGGAGTGGGTCCCAAGATGATAGCCTGGGTAAAGAATTGGCTGGAGAATAGTACACAGAGGGTAATAGTAAATGGAGTCAACTCTGAAGAAAGGGGGGTTACTAGTGGGGTACCGCAGGGTTCAGTATTAGGACCGGTCCTCTTCAATGTCTTTATAAGCGACATTGCAGAGGGACTGGAAGGAAAAGTATGTCTCTTTGCAGATGACACAAAGATCTGCAACAGAGTTGATGCACAAGGTGGGGTGGAAAGGATGAGAAGGGACTTGGCAAGGTTAGAGGAATGGTCAAATGTATGGCAGCTTAGATTCAATGCTATGAAGTGCAAGGTAATGCACCTGGGAAACAAAAACCCAGGGGAAGAGTACACAATGGGTGGTGAGATACTAACAACAAAAAAAAATGGAAAGGGACCTGGGGGTAGTCATATCAGATGACCTAAAGGTTGACAAGCAATGTGAGAGGGCAGTAAGGAGGGCTGGGGGGATACTGGGATGCATAGGAAGAGGCATCACCAGTAGAAAACAGGAAGTTGTTATCCCTCTGTACAGACAGCTGGTGAGACCCCATCTGGAGTACTGGGTGCAGTTCTGGAGACCCAATCTCTGCAAGGACATAGACAGGATGGAAGCTGTCCAGAGGAGGGTAACTAAAATGGTGCAGGGTCTGCACCGGAGACATATGGAGAGAGACTAAAGGAGCTTAATATGTATAGCCTCGAGGAAAGGAGGAGGGGGGACATGATAGAAACTTTCAAGTACCTCAAAGGAATCAACAAAGTCCAAGAGGTAGCATCTTTCAAAAGAGATGTGCAAGAACAAGGGGCACAATTTGAAGATGGGGCTCAGAGGTAATGTAAGGAAGTATTTTTTCACAGAGAGGGTTGTGGATGCATGGAGCAGCCTTCGGAGGAGGTTGTGGAGTCAAAAACAGTGGTGGAATTCAAGCATGCATGGGACAGTCATAAGGCAGTTCTAGGGGGTGGGGGCAGAAAGAAGTAGGCTGCTGGTTAACTAGGATCTGCAGCTTATCCATTAGGTAGGGAAATGGGCAGACTGGGTGGGCCAAGCGGTCCTTATTTGCCATCAATTCTGTGTTTCTAAGAGTCTGTGCTAAACTGTCAGGAAAAAAATAAAGAACATAAAAAGAAAACAAAAAACAATTAAAAGCAAACTGTTCAAGTTTTTGTCAGTTGTGGGGCCCGTTTGACATAACTGTTGTAAAAAGATAATTTTTATTAACTAGTGCTGCTGATTTAGGGAGCTAAATATGTACACCCTGGAGAAGAGGAAGGAGAGGGAGATATGATAGAGGTCTTTAAATAGGAGGCAGTATAGCATAGTGGTTAAGGGCGCCGAGCTGCAAACCTGGAGTCCTGGGGTTGAATCCCATATGCTCCCACCTGCATACTGTGTGACCCTGAGCAAGTCACTTAACTTCCTTGAGCTCCCAGGTTGCACCTGGAAACAAGCTCTGGCTTAGTGTGCCTTCCCTGATGAAACAATTTTTCTCTTTCCCCTTTCCCTTAAATACCTCACAAGTATAAAAAATGTTCAGGAGGGAAGTACTTTTCATAGAAAATGGTGATCTGGAACAAGGGGGCATGCTATGAAACTGGAGGGGGAGTAAATTCAGGAGGGATGTGAGGAAATACTTCATCACAGAAAGGGTGGTGGACACCTTGAACAACCTTTCAGTGTAGGTAGTGGAGGCGAAAACAGTGGGGTTTAAATATGCATGAGATGGGCACAAGGGAATCGTTGGGGTAAAGAAGAGCGGGGAAGTGATTTGGTCTGCAGCAAAAAATGGAGGTATAAAAATTAAATAAATACATTAATAAATGGGCAGACTGGGTGGGCCCAGCAGCCCTTATCTGCCATCACATTCTGTGTTTCTATGTTTCAGGGTTTTTGAAGCATTAAATAGTGCTGCCTGGGCAGCTTTTTAGCTCATTCAGCACCTTCTAAATATGGCACTTTTTTCTGTCAACTCATTCTGTGCCTTGTGTCAAAGATTGATTTGCCAGGGTGCTAAAGAAGAAGCCAGGACAAGGTTGCAGTGGGCCATCATGTAGTGACAGGCTCAGAAGCCCAGCTCCAGGCTCTACATGTATGGGGCCACACAACAAGCTACGATCAACAAGGGCATTCCTGTCATTGACCTCTTAGAAGGCAATTTGTGGGCCAGCCCGGTGGCGCTGGAGGTTGAGGCACTGGTCGCTACACCTTGCGCCACACTGGTGACCTGGGTTTGGGAACGAGCCTGGGCCTCCGGGGTTTGGCAGGGGCGAGAGAGGATTGAGCGTATGGAGGACTGCTCTCCACTCTCGGAGGAGGAAGGTTTGCCATCCCGCTCGTTGACTGCCCTCTGGCAGTGGCCGGAGAGCAGTATGGGTCGGGAGGGCATGTGACATCACTTGTAAGTGGGGAGGGGGACAGGAGAAAAGGAAAGGAGCCAGGAGGTTCCTTGATGGCCACACCAGCACCCGGCTGACCCCAATGTCTGGATTTCACTCCAGGGGTGAGAGTAAAACCAGTGCCCCTTCACCCTGGCCCTTCCACAGATTGGGGGAAACCTGTGGGAGAGTTGGGGGGTGTTGGGTCAGGGAACAGTGTGGCTGGAAACTGAGTCCCTCTGATGGAGGGAACGGAGCTACGTGAAAACCTATATGGTAAAAAATAATTAATTTGTGGCTTCAGGTGCAACAGCCTGACCCATGTGAAACAATCATCTTTTTCTGCCCCAGTGGGATCAAAGTATGCATTCTGGTACAACAAGGAGTTGACTCCTCATCATCAGAAGTACTTGAAGAAGTCTTGTAAGTGCTCTAGGAGTCCAAGCCGCTTGAGGGGTGCTCACAATTTCCTCATTGGGAGCCGCAGCATCAGATCTTACTTCGAGATACAGCTCTTGCAGCAGGTTACACCATTAGGACTGAAGCCGTCGGGCATCAGGACCCCACGGAAAATTTTCTAGCTAGCAGTCTTCAGCGGGGACTGCCTCCGGCGTCTATCCGCCCCAGTGTCGAGCGTGAAGTACATAAGGAGAAGGTCCCCATAATCCCAGTTCTTTTCCTCCATCGACATCGCAAGTATCGGTCTCTCGGTCCCTTTCCTAGCGTGCGACGACCTATAGAGCTACAACGTTTTCGTTTTTCTTCACAAATTCTGGATTCAACTGATGTCCTCTCCAAATACTTCTCTGGAAGATCACCAATCGAAATGTGCCTGCAGCAAACAGATCCCCTTCAAGGATCCACATTCGGCCTGCGTGCGCTGCCTAGGCCCGGAACACGACACCAAGGCCTGCTCCTTCTGCCAGGGCTTCAACAGTCGCACCAGGATCCACCACCAGAAGGCCCTTCAAGCTTTTCTCTTAGAGGAGACACTGAAGACCATGGACAAAGAACCTTCCTCCAGGGGAGAGTTGTTTGGTAAAGCCCACAAACACCAGGAGAAGGAAAGGCCAGGTCCCCTGCGAGGGCCTTGGACTCCCGAAGCTCCGGCTCGCGTTCAGACCGCTCTCCCTCCAGGGCTCAATCGCAACCTCCCCCGGTTCTGGTCAGATCCTCTAGCGGCTCCTCTTCTCTGCAGCCCCTGAAGACTTCCAGGTCGTTGGCATCTTCCACTCCATCTAAGGCCTCGTCGAAGTTGGGGGAGCGCCACAAATCTTCCTCCCACCGTCGGGACTCTGACGCCAGGTCGGTTTCCCAGCCTTCGCATGGGTCAGACCTGGTTCCTCACAAGACCAAGGACCTGACGTCCCTCAAACGGATGTCGGACCCGACGTTGGCCAGGCATCACCGGCGCTCCCAGGAGCCGGCGACATCGAAACACCCGTTGCGGCCAGGTGTTCACCTCAGTGACCAGGGGACGACGTGTGGCTACCCTAGAGGCGGACCGCCCCACCGTCGCCGGCTGACGTCGGTCAGAAGGACTCGTCAGAGGAGGATACCACACAGCCCGAGGACCAGGTGGGCGACACCAGAGACGTGGGGCTCCCACGGGAACCTTCCCCAGAGCAGAAGACCCCCGGGGACCTGACGTCTGACCCCGGCGACAGGCCACCGGCGCCAGACCAGTCGTCGGGCATGAACTTGGCAGAGGTAAAGGAGCTCTTTACCTTCTGGTGGGACACCATCAGAAAAGATGTGGTCACCACACACCCTCCTCCTACTGCGACTCCGCATCCTCCTACTTCTTCATCACCTACACCCCCTCCTCCGCCCAAGGGGCCCGTAGGAGCCATCGCCCAACCCCAAGGCGAACACCACCTCCTCGGGCAGATCCTCAGACAGAGAAGACCTCCCTCCAGATCCACCTCAGGGTCACCCAGTCCTAAGAGACCCAGGCGCTGGTACACCCGTCGGGAGGATTCTAGATCTGACACCTCAGGGTGCTCCAGATCTCCTTCTCCCATCAGCATTCCCTCTCCAGACCCACACGACCTACCCAGGTCTCCTCCGGATGATCCCTCTTTCGCGGAGATCATGAGGCACATTCAGGAGAATATGCAGTGGGATGCTGAAGAGCTCGACACCGAGAGACAGCGCCTTGCCCGCTACCTTCGACAGAAAGACCCAAAGCCTGTGGTAGTGCCGCCCTTGGTGGATATCTTTGCGGATATCACCAAGGCTGCCTGGAAACATCTGCATTCCACTCCGGCAGTGCCAAAGAAGGCTGACCGCCTATACAAGGCCCCTAGGGAGGACCAGTATCTGGTGAACCATCCTCTGGCTGACTCCCTGGTCATCACTGCTTCGCATGACCGGTCGCAAAGACCTCAGCATTTGAGCACACAGCCACCGGACCAGGAATCCAAGCAATTGGATGTCTTGGGTAGGCGCACGTATGCGGCTGCGACTTGCGCCATCAGGTCTCTGAATTACCTCACTCACATGGTTCAATTCCAGAACACACTGTGGGAGCAGGGGCAGGACCTGGTCGAGAAGACCCCCGATGACGACCAAAAGGAGGAGCTCTTAAACCTCCTCTGCACGGGTTTGGATGTGGGGACCCAGGTGCTCAGAGCCGCATATGATTCTGTGGACTCTTCAGCCAGAGCTGCAGCCTCAGGCATGTGTCTCCGGAGACACTCTTGGCTCCGTGTCTCCGGTTTTACCCCAGACGTCCAGAAGAACATCTTAGACGTCCCTTACAACGGCGAGGTCCTATTTGGTGAAGCCTCCAAGAAGGTGATCACCAAACTTCAGGACGCAGGGAAGGCAGTCAGATCTGTACAGGCCATCTACAGGTCTTGGCCCAGTTCCTTTCGCAGGAACCAGAGCCGTTTTCATGGCCGGCTACAAAGACGAACAGCCACGTTCCAGCCAACAGCAGAGGGGCACTTTTACCCGCAAAGCCGAGGCCAAGTCATCCCCAGGTAGAGGCCAACGATTTGCAAAGTCAGCACAGCCTGCTGGATCGAACGCTGCCACAGCATGACTCCTTCCCTGCCCCCGGCCCCCACTCAGGATCAACGGGAACAGAAAGTCAGGGGTCGCATCGCATGCCACTTGCTAGGGTGGCAGTCGATCACCACTCACAGATGGGTTCTGCAATTGGTCAAAAATGACCACTATATAGAATTTGTAGACAGTCCACCCACAAGACCTCCCCTGCTTTCCCGATATTCGGGTCAGCATGCCCTGCTAATACAGCAGGAGGTGCTCGTGCTTCTGGAAAAAGAAGCCTTAGAGCATGTCACGGAGAACAAGAAAGGACTAGGGTACTATTCTCACTTCTTCCTGGTTCCAAAGAAAACAGGGGACCTCCGTCCAATACTGGACCTCAGCAACCTCAACCTGTCGGTCGTTTACAAACGTTTCTACATGGTGACCCTTCCGGGCCTAATTCCCATGCTGAAGCGAGACGCTTTTCTGGCGTCTTTGGACATGCAGGACGCCTACCTGCACATTCCGATTGCTCAAGCGCACCGGAGGTTCCTGCACTTCGAGTTTCAGGACCACCATTATGAGTTCCGAGATATTCCCTTCGGGCTGTCATCAGCACCTCGTGTTTTCATGAAGTGCATGGCGGTCGTAGCGGCATCTCTGAGGAGACAAGGCCACTACGTGTTCCCATACCTTGATGACTGGCTTCTTATGGCACCCTCCACGGAGGCATTGATGATGGCCATTCACTGCACCCAGTCCCTTTTTCAATCATTGGGCATCCTCATCAACTACGAGAAGTCACTCCTGGTGCCGTCCCAGAAGCTGCAGTTTATAGGAGCAGTTCTGGACACCGTCGGAGGGAAAGCTTTTCTTCCCTCGGACAGAGCGGAATGCATCAGATCCCTCATCAGGGACCTGTCGATGAAGAAGACCGTCCCGGCCAGATCGGTCCTTCGCCTGCTCGGACACATGGCTGCGGCCATTGCAACAGTCCCGCTGGCACGTCTCCAGCGGCGGGTAACCCAGTGGATGCTAAGGGTGCAATGGGACCAAAGGCAAGACCATCTGCAGCAGCCAGTCCGAATCACCAACGCCGTAATTCGGGATTGGCAATGGTGGCTACATCCGGGGAACCTCTCTGCGGGGGTTCCCTTCACAGCGCCGTCTCCGACTGTGGCCCTCTCCACAGATGCCTCAGGCGTCGGGTGGGGAGCAAACCTGGACGGTGTTCAGTCTCGGGGCCTGTGGACAGCCCAGGAGTCTCATCTCCACATCAACATTTTGGAAATGAGGGCAGTCCTTTACGCTCTGCAAGCCTTCCAGTCAGAGATTCCACCGGGTACACTCCTGTTACAAACAGACAATACCGCGGTGATGTATTACCTCAACAAACAAGGAGGCACTCACTCCTACCCGCTGTGCAGGGAGGCCATAAGAGTGTGGGAGTGGATTTTGCAACACGGCGCAAACCTAATTGCAGTACACTTCCTGGGAGTGGACAACACCATCGCAGACAGTCTGAGTCGCTCTCACACCAAAGTCCACGAGTGGGACCTTCTACAGGAGGTGGCAGAGGATCTGTTTCACAGATGGGGCACTCCGGAGTTGGACCTTTTCGCGTCCCTATCCAACGCAAAACTGCCCAGTTTTTGCTTGCTAGATCCAAGGCCTGGTGTTTTCTGGCGAGACACGTTGCCCTCTCCTGGGCAGGCAGATTCCTCTATGCCTTCCTTCCTTTCCCATTGATCCAGAGAGTCCTCTTAAAACTTTGCAGGGAGCAAGCAACGCTCATTCTGATCGTGCCTTTCTGGCCCAGACAAATTTGGTTCCCTCTTCTGCACCAGCTGTCCAGGGAACCTCCAGTTCCTTTGCCAATCAGCTCCCATGTATTGTCTCAGGAGGAGGGTTCATTGGTCCATCCAGACTTACGTTCATTGAACCTGCACGCTTGGCTCCTAGAGACATAGCAATGATGCGACACGGGGTCTCGCAAGAAGTGGCAGATGTACTCTCTGCTGCTAGAAAACCGGCAACCCACGCAACGACGCCTTTGAAATGGCGAGATTCTGTTTTAGGGCCTAAGCGCCGCTGTTTTTTCAAATAAGTAGACTGTCCTGAAAAACTGGTTCTGGACTACCTGCTGTCCCTTTTCTATTCCGGGGTGGCTTACTCCTCGATTAAGATGCACCTTTGTGCAATATCTGCATATCATACCCCAATAAGCCATCGGACGGTGGCCCAACTGGACACTACTCATGCCTTTTTAAGGGGAGTCTTTCACCTTAGACTGCCCATTAAGGATCCCGTTCCTCCTTGGGACTTACCCTTCGTCCTGGAGCAGCTTACGCTGCCACCCTTTGAACCAGCCGCGGATTGAGAGCTACGTTTTCTCTCTTGGAAAACGTTATTTTTAGTTGCTGTTACTTCGGCGAGAAGAATCTCGGAATTACATGCTCTTATGTGCAAAGAGCCTTATTTGGTTTTCCATCAGGACAGGGTATCCCTAAGGACAAACCCAAAGTTTTTGCCTAAGGTGATTTCAGCCCTCACCCTTAACCAGGATATTGATTTATCTGTGTATTTCCCAAGGTACACTAATTGAGGAGAAGCCCTTCTGCACACCCTCGATGTGCATCGGTGCCTCAGATACTATCTGACCAGAACCAAACAGTTTTGAAAGGCGGACCAACTTTTTGTCTCCTTTGCTCACAGAATGAAAGGAGCTCCTGTCTCCAAACAGTCACTCTCGAGGTGGCTCATCCAGTGCATCACTTTCTGTTATGACAAGCGCAATAAACCCTTACCGGGCGTGGTCAAGGGTCATTCCACAAGAGGGGTAGCTACTTCTTTTGCGGCATTAAAGGACGTCTCCACCTCAGCTGTTTGCGCTGCAGCTACTTGGAGCTCTGTGCATACCTTTATCAGGCATTACATTCTGGACATTGCATCGAGGCGAAGAGCAGGGTTCGGCCTAACCGTCCTTCAGGGACTTCTGTCCTAGGCTCGAGTAGTATCGAGATCTCTATCTTTCCTCCTCCCAGTGGTGCATGATTGCCACTATTGCTTGGAAATCAGTCCTAATGGTGTAACCTGCTGCAAGAGCTGTATCTCGAAGTAAGATAGTACAGTTACGTAAGAACTTACTGTAACAGTAGACCTTTGAGAACAGCTCTTGCAGCAGGTACCTTCCCGCCCACCATCCCCCTTCTGTTGGAGGTAGGTCGTACCCAAACACCCATCTTACGGGATGGGACGTTCCGATTCTATAGTTTTGGCCATCTGGTGGCGGATCCTCGGTCTCCTCTTCTGATGTCATCCGGCGGGAGAACTGAGGATTATGGGGGGACCGCCTCCTTATGTACTACGCCTGATGTCGGGGATGGAACCGACGTCGGAGGCGATCCCTGCTGAAGACTGCTAGCTAGATAATTTTCCGTGGGGTCCTGACGCCTGACGGCTTCAGTCCTAATGGTGTAACCTGCTGCAAGAGCTGTTCTCGAAGATCTACTCTTACGGTAAGTTCTTACGTAACTGTACTTTCTCCTCTGCTGAACTACCCGTGAATGCACTTTATCTGCTGGGGCAGCTGGACCACTCAATGGCAGTTGACAAGCCAGCACTGTCAAATGTAGTGGTTACTGCCAAGACTGGAGTGACTTTGGAGGACTAAGGTTGGTTGACTCCTCTTGACATTACCCAGGTCCTGGCAGTTTACCAGTAAAGCCAGTGGTTGTCAGGTCAACTTTCAGAGACCATTTGATGCAACTGACTCTGATTACCCCACCAGTCATGCTGCTGCCCATGGGTCAAACCCTGGTTAAGACTGTGAATGCTCCACTGAGTCAACCCCTGCATTGGCAGCACAGGTCTCAGTTGAGGTCTCAATCCTACTTGTGGCATCTACATCAACAAAGCAAGTGGTTAAGGTGTTTCTTGTCTTGGTTCTTATCCTTTTCTTGGGATACCCACCATCCTCACCTCTAGTATGACACAACATAGCATAGCTGGTTGCCACACCAATAGCAGTATCAGTACCAGGACTTGCATTGTCCCCTTCCTGACTGTACTGGTATGCACTTGGCCTCATCCTGTTGGCCAACTACCTTTGGTGGGCTGACAGGTCTAGGAGACCACCTCAACAACAGCCCGGGTGCCACAACCTCAGCTTTCCCAGGTTGTTGCCCCACATCTGCTGTCTGTCTCAGTGGCGCCAACCAAAAGCCCAGGGATGTCTGAAGGGCTTTCAGTCATGGTGCTGTCAGTAGTGGACATCCCAATCAAGAGGACTGTCAGCTGCCCAAGAAAGGGTCCTGATTCGCTCTACCTGGATTCAGATTCTGAATTATTTGAATCCTTAGCCCTCAGAGAAGGGTCCTCTAAATGGGATAGTGTCTCATCCAGTCTGACTACCTCCTTGGGCATCTTGTCCTTTGTGGTGCTCCTGGACAGTATGTCAGTTGTTCCTGAATGTTCCCTGGAGATATGTAGAATCCTGCTTCCTACCCCTTAGTAGACATTCTTGAAAAGGAATCCTTCCGCTTTGTCTATTGCCCCAGTGGTGGTGGACCCTATGCTCCACATCTGGGAGCTCCAGCTTTGAACCCATGTGTCACTAGAATAGCAGACATTTAAAATATGCAGTTCCCTCTGGAAGGATTCACAGGGTTTCTTAAGCACATCTCTCCAGAAAGTCTGGTGGTGGATGCTGTTTTCCATGAGGCTGAGGTGCAGTGAGAGTTTCCTGAGTCTCCAAGAAAGGAAGCCCAAGAAACAGGACCACTTCAGATGCAGGGTCCCTAGGCATTCAGAGGATCAGTTATGCCACCTAAATGGCTCAGTACAGCCATGAGCAGTTTGAAGGACTCTAATCTGTGGTGTGAAGTTGGTGGGAATAGATGGACACTCGGAAGTCAGGTTTGGCAAATCAAAATAAATATTTATTGACATACAGCAAAATAAGCTGACTGGATACGACAAAATAAAGGAAGACAAAAATAACTAAGCCAAATCACAGCTGTCTTCACTGTTTGCTATTAAATAACACTGGAAAATGGCTCGAGTCACTCAGGCTGGGTGAAAATCCCACCTGGACTATAAGGACTGAAGGTAGTTGCAGACATTATTACCTGGGTCTGCACAGTACGGATCCCAATTCGAATCTGATGTATGCACTGGGTTGGACTCGTTTTATACCCAGAGTCAACCATGTGACCATATCAGGCTCCACTCACTACAGAAATACAGCTTATTTTTAAACAACTTTATTATCTATATCCAAATGCTATAAATAAAAGAGAACTTTGATATCTTTTGACTGGGTGGTAGTGTTCATAATAAAAGTTTCTCTAAACAAAATAGGTTGTAAGTTTCGGGTGCAGGCTCCTCCCACAGGGCTATCCAGTGTATAAAAGGTGGAAAGACAGGGCCGGCTGGTGCTTAGTAGGACACTGGAAAACTCTTGGGCAGGACCCGACAAAGAGAAACCTCAAGGTAGACCGCATGTAACTTCATACAGTTTCATATCACCTTTCTAGTATGTGAACAACAGGTTGTAGTACCTCTACTGTTCACTTTTATTCAGTGCAGGCCTTCTAGGCCCAAACATGTTGTTGTAGGCCCAAACATGCTGCATTTTCTGGCATCCCTTCGTTTATTTTCCCTTTCTCATTCTGGTATACAAAAAATATATAAGTAAACACAAAGGGGAAGGTTTTGTCTCTATACGGAGATGTGCAGCAGTGGGCACCTTTTGGTATTTTCAGTTTCTGGCTGAAATGTGAGTCCGTGATCAAATTGTTCTCTCAATTGTATTTTAACTTGGTTTCTTTGCTTTACAACAAATACAAGGTCAGTGAGAAACCAACAAACTGGAGCACAGTGTTTTCTAACCAGGACATAAATGTTTGTTTCGAAGGTCCTAACTCACTACGAAGGGGAAAAATACTATTTTTATACATTTCTCACTTCATCCCTTGTTAGCACCTTATAGGAAGCATAACTTTAACTGAAGGTATGTCTTTCCCAAGTGCAAATATAACAGCGCTTCCAGGCTAAAAACAAAAACAAGGTGCTCCCTTTTTCATGATGCTTTCCTAGGCAAGGGGGACAATCCTAAGGAGACCTGAAACAAAGGAATAGTAAGGCTAATGGGAACCCACTACTTCAGGTTAAAACAGAAAAAGATTTGGGAATAATAATTAACAATTCCCTCACATCAAATGACCATTGTTGACATGCTACACCAATAGCCAATAGGACTCTGGCTTTGATCAGAAGAGCTTTTACATCTAAGCATGAAGCATGTGTTTTGCCATTATACTAATCTTACATAAGGCCTCACTTGGACTATGCATCATCCTTTTGGGCTCCCTTCTAGACCTAGGATATAACACTAATAGACAGTGTACAAAGGAAAACCACTAAACTAATCACAAGAATTCGGGATCTGCCCTATCATGAAAGATTACAAGAGCTAAAACTATTTGACTTGGAAAGTAGAAGACAAAGGGGTGATGTATTGTTACTATTTAATATACTAAGTGACAAAAACCTAATAGCTGAATGTAACATTACCTGTTTTCACAAAACCATTGACCCTTAGATGTAATACCAAACAATTAGTGGTCCCAAGGGTCTATACTAACAAAAGGAAAAATTACTTCACTATAAGAGCAGTGAAATTGTGGAACAGACTTCCTCAAAGTATTGTGGACTCCAATAATGCCCTACAGTTTAAGTATAGATTGGATAAATACATCCTGGGTCTAGACAGAAAATAGCCCACACGGGTGGGAAGGCAGACTCGATGGGCCTAGCGCTTCCTTCTACGTTGTAATACCGAGTTACTGAGTAAGGCAAGTACATTTGCAGGTGGTCTGCCTGCAAATGGTGAAATATAGTGGTTAAAAAACGGTATAGAAAGGAGAAGAGAAGAAATACTGCTGCAGCAGTCTTTAGGGAAGAAAAAGGGGTCTCTCGGGATGCAAGGCACACTGTGACATGCGGCCCCTCCTGTCAGAAGACCACTAGCAGGACCTCCTTGAGATTCGTGGCATTTAGTGCATTGTCACCAAGCACCAGCTGGCCCTCAAGTCAGTGGAGGCGCTAGTCAGGGCAGTGACAACTGTGGTGCCTTTTATGTCTGTGTATTTAACTCTTCATCCAGGAGATCTTAAGGAAGGCAGGGGATCTCCTGTTTGTGTGGAAGGACCTGTTCGGCCTAGAGGCTCAGTGTGGTAAGAGAGGCGCCAACTGAAAACAGTTAGCAGAGCGCAGCATTTGAGGGCCATGAAAGTGTGCTATTTGTGCAGGGGATAATTATTTCTTTTTTGGGTTTTTTTCTGCAGGTACAGGAAGTTGGCCCTCTTAGGGCAGGTCAAGGATGGGCGGAGAGCATTTGGGATAAGAAATGAAGGATATGATCTGTCTGTTTGCAGTCTGATGAGAGTGGTGCTGGCTGAAAAAAGGCAGAAGTAGCAAAGTGCAGCATTTGGGGGCCATAGAAGTGTGTTATTTGTGTAGGGGATCATTTTATGTTTTTTTTTTCTTCAGCAGCTACAGGAAGTCAGCCATTTTAGGGCAGGTCAAGGATAGGTGAGGATCAGTCAGGATTTGCCAGAAAGGAGAGCACTTGGGGATAAATGACAGTTACTCCAAACTGTCCCATCACACTCATGTGCCAGCAGGTGAGTGGCACAGAACAGGGGTGGAGAGTCTGCCTAAAGGGTATCTGCAGGACATTCACAGATGGTCCACAGGAGACTCTGCAGGGGAGGCACCAGACCAAGGTAGGAGATAATGCAATATATGGTTTACTTTTGTGCTGATACAACCAGCTAAAGGGAACGCAGCTAAAGGGAACGTAGCTACAGGTTGTAGACTAACCACAAGTGGGTAAGGAGTAGTAGACTACTAAAATAAGATATGAACAGAAAGGGGAATTAGAAAAGGGAAAACAAGGAACACCCTGTCTAGGGTAGAGTAACAAATAAGTTTCAGGCAAGCAAAAGGGAGGGATAGGAGCCAAACTGGTGTATAAAGGAGGCAGTAGGGTATAGAGAAGTTTCATTAGACACTAAGTAAGAAAGGAAGGATAATGGGAGTGGTGCTATGCAATGGGTGTGGGGCTGCCGTCTATCGGGACACCTTCTGGAGATTGATGGACTGCTGCATTTGTACTCTCTTGGTTGAGGGCAGATGTTATTGGACTCCAGGCCAAGCTGGAAAGGGTGCAGAGGACAGTCTGCTCCACAGAGGGGCCACCAAGTCCGCCAGTGCTCCCACAGAGGATGACTAGGCAGAGGCATTGCGGATGGACCTTGGTGAGCTCCAGGAGAGTGAGGGTGGCAAGAAGGGTGCATGCTTCTTAGCCTGTTCCACTGTAGAATTCCATTGCTTTGCAGGCGGGACTGGGCAACCGGGAGGAGGCACACGTAGCAGTGGGAAGGGAGGAAGTGGGGGTCCTCAGAAGGGGAGTCCCCAAGGAGGGAGGAAAAGGCCCCCAGTCAAGGAAGAGTCAGCTGCTGGTGGGAGACTGTTGTTGGGGAATAGACTTGGCAGTGGGAAGAGGGAGGCAAAGTGCCTGAGAAGTGCTTTAGCTTGGGAGGGATGGAGAGCATATCCAGAGGATAGCTGGGGCAGCGGGAGATGGGAGGGAGTTAGATGTGATTGTCCATCTGGGGATAAATGACCTGGCAAGGGACAGGGTAGGGGTAGTGCCAAGTAATTTTATGGAGCTGGGCAGGTGCCTCAAGCAGGTGGCATGGACGGTAGCTTTTACTGAAGTGCTACCTGTGTACGGCTGGGAAAGGGAAAGGGTACTCTGCACCAGAACATTTAGCAACTAGTTGAAGGCATGGTGCATGGAGGAGGGCTTTGGCTACATTGGCAACTGGGGGCCAGCCTGGGAGGATATGGGTCTCTGTAGAGGATATGGCCTGCATTCATCTGAGAAGGGAACTGTTGTCCTTGGTGGGAGGTTTAAATGCTACTTGGACGAGCATTTAAACTTGCTAGGATGGGAAGCTGCAAAACCAAGGGAGGCAACAATTGCCCCTCCCTGGATGATGTAGCATTAGAGGTGCAAGAAAACAGAGGTGGAGTCAAGACAGAGGAAGAGGGAGGGTATAAACCAGGTGAGCAAAAGTAAAGGTTAAAGGCCCTCCCTGGACGATGTAGCATTAAAGGTGCAAGACAACAGGGGTGGGGAAAAGACAGAGGAAAAGGGAGGGTATAGACCAGATAAGCAAAAGTAAAGGATTAAAGGAGACAAGGAACAGAGAAGGTAAAAAGGGATGAGGTGTGTCAGGGGGAGCTTCAGAGAACAGCGAAGATCAGAAGGAGGATACAGGGAAGAAGGCAGGGAGGACGTAAGGTATGGAGAGCCATGTGCGGCATTATAAAGAGTCTAGGAAATAGAATTTCAGAACTGGAAGCTATCATGGCGAAGGCTAGCCTGGATTTGGCGGCCATGACTGAGTCATGGTGCACTGAACACCACGACTGGGACATGGCCATACCTGGCTACTCTCTGTTCAGGAGAAATAAGGCAGGGAGGAGGGGTTGTACTACATGTGAGGAAGGGAATCAAGGCCATGAATGTAGAGGGGCACCCAAAAGGGGGGCCTGAAGGTGCTGTGGGTCATCCTGGAGACATACTGTGGGGCCTCTGTTGGTACCAGTGTAATGTAACAGATCTCCAGCACAGGGAGAGGAGTTGGATAAGGAACTTGTGGAAGCCATTGTCAGAATGACAAGTAAGTGGGAGATGCTGCTGGTTGGTGACTACCCTCTGCCAGACATGGCATGGAGCATTCCAGCTGTGGCTGCAGCAAGGAGGAGGGCCATCCTTGACTTCCTACTAGGGGCTTTTCTGAGGCAGCTAGACAAAGAACCCACTAAAGACTGGGTAGTGCAGGCCTTGGTGCTTACAAACTGGGACAGCACTGCAGAGGTCACAGTGGGCAGTCGCGTAAGTATCTGTGATCACCGTACAGAGTAATTTACACAGGAGTAGAGGCAAACCACATGAGGAAGAGGGTCCTGGACTTTAGGAGGGCAGATTTTAAAGAAATGGGAGACTGCCTCAGAAACTACCTCATAGGGGAGGATTGCCAGGGAGGAGTAGAGGCACAGAGGGATAAAATGAGGGAGGGCATAATTAAGGCAACCAGCCTCTGCATGAAGCAAGGAAGTAAAAGCAGAAGGAAAAAGAAACCATTGTGGTTCTGTAGGGAAGTGGCCAAGGAGGTGAAGGAAAAAAGGATGGCATTCAAGACACAGAGGACAGGGAGGTATACTGTACTTAGTGAAACAGAGGAAAGCAGTAAAAGTGGTGAGGGGAACAGAGGCTCAGATAGAAGAAAGGACAGCCAAAGGGGTTACTGAAGGGGACAAGACTTTCTTCAGGTTAATAAGTTAGAAGAGGAACAGCAAGGGGAAGGATAGTGAGGATAAGGAGGTCGTGTGGGGGAGACTGTGCAGAAGAGGACGAGGAAAAAGTTGCCATCCCAAACAAGTACTTCTGCTCAGTCTTTACTGTGGAGGGGGGAAAGGGACAGATCACCAGGGACTAGCAGGAATGGGGGTGGGTGTTGGGTGGGTGGAAAGACACAAGTCCATTGTCGAAGGAAAGAGTCCTGAAGGGACTTGCAGTTGTGAAAGGGGACAAGCTATGGGACCAGACAGGATACACCCAATGGTACTAAAGGAACTCAGGGAGGTGCTAACTGCTCCTATGACAGCCTTATTCAACAGTCCACTGGAAACAGGCGTGAATCCAGAGGAATGGAGAAGAGCCAACATGGTCCCTGTACATAAGAGCGGCAGCAAGGAGGAGT
This sequence comes from Neoceratodus forsteri, assembly GCA_016271365.2. NCBI lineage: Eukaryota > Metazoa > Chordata > Ceratodontiformes > Ceratodontidae > Neoceratodus > Neoceratodus forsteri. Next base: position 1,189,827,407 of record CM057456.1, read on the forward strand.
TTAGCAACTATAAGCCAGTCAGTTTTACTTCAGCGGTCGGGAAATTAATGGAGACCCTGTTAAGGGAAAGACTGGTAGAGTATCTTGAATCCAGTGGGCTGCAAGACCACAGGCAGCAGGGATTCACAGAGGAAGGCCATGCCAGACAAAGCTGATTTATTTCTTTGACTGAGTGACCAAGGAAATACAGGTAGATCGGGGAGGACAGTGGACATGGCCTATCTGAACTGTAGCAAGGCCATCAACACTATTCCGCACAGGAGACTGATAGAGATTGAGCAGCCTAGAGGTGGGATCTAGAGTGGTGAATTGGATTAAAAATTGGTTAACGGATAGGCGACAGAGGGTGTTAGATAATAGCACTCGCTCTAATGATGGGAGAGTGATCAGCGGGGTACTGCAGGGCTCAGTACTGGGACCGGTCCTGTATAATGTCTTTATAAGTGACATTGCAGAAGAACTGGAAGGGAAGATATGCCTTTTTGCAGATAATACCAAAATACTGCAGGGTGGATAACTCAGGAGGGGGTGGAGAGAATCCATATTGATCTTGGGAAATTCGAGGAGTGATCAAGAGCATGGCAGTTGGGTCAATACCAGAAAGTGGAGAATCATACACCTAGGACATAGGAATCCAGAAACTGAGTATAGGATGGAGGCGGGGGAGGGGGGGACCTGACAGTTGCTAAGCAGAAAAGGGACCTCGAGGTTATCATAATTGATGACCTCAGAGTGGCAGAGTAGTGTAACAAAGCAGTGGGTAGGGCTAATGGAATGCTGGGGTGCATAGGGAGGGTATTTCCAGCAGGAGGAGGGAGGTGGTGTTGCCACTATATCACTGGGTGGTGAGACCCAATCTGGAGTCCTGTGTCCAGTTTTGGAGATTGCATTTTTGAAAGGACATATAGAGGGTGGAGGCAGTCCAGGGGAGGGCAATTAGAATGGTACAGGGGTTGCTCAAGAAGCCCTACCAGGAGTGACTGAGGGATATCAACATGTACACCCTGGAAGAGAGGAGAGCAAGAGAGGGCATGATAGAGACTTACAGGTACCTCGTGGGTGAGTACAGTGCAGGAGGGGAGTCTCTTTCAACTGAGAAGGAACACCTGGACCAGGGGCATGTGATGAAGCTGGTAGGAGGAGTTTGACAGATGTAAGGAAGCACCACTTCACTGAAAGGGTGGTAGATATCTTGAACAGACTGCCCGCAGAAGTGGTAGAGGAAAAAAACAGTGGGGGACTTCAAGCATGTGTGGGATAGACATGGGGCTATATTAGTAAATAGGCAGGGAGGAGGGAGGATCACTGGAGACCTGTTAGTCAAGAAAGCAAGAGGTGGTGAAAATTAAATAGCAGTGTTCAAGCAACATAAACAAACGAATACTCAGACAGCTTGGCCTCAGGAGTCAACAACACTGGCTAGTGTTGCAGGATAAAACTTTTATTCCATAAGTTCAGCTAGCAACCATAAAACTCCTCTCCACCAAGTGAAGTTTTATGGATGCTTGCTATATTTTATAGAATGAAAGTTTTTTTTTTCCCCCTGCAACGGTAGTGAGTGTTTGTTGGACTCCTGAGCCTGAAACCGAGCTGTCTGTGAGAATACCAGTTGGGGTCTGTGGAGTCATTACTGGCAGGGAACATCTGGGCAGACTGGGTGGGTCAAGTGGTCCTTTTCTGCTGAAAAATTCTGTGTTGTTCTGCAGTACCGTAGAGGGCTATCTGACCAAGGTTGAAAAGTCTAGTGTTACCTTGGACTCCATCGTTTCCATCACTGAGGAGACCCCCAAAACAGCATCTGCAAGGCGCAGTCTTTTCAGCTCCTTTTGTGGCTCACATAGACAGCAGCAGTGACTGTGACAACAGCAGAGGCAGGAGTTTCCTCCCACCCAGTCTTTCTACTTCAAAGGTTAAGGACAAGAGACCTGTAAAAGGTGCCACAATGATGGCCCTACAGGCATGTGGATCCATTGCCAGAAACGAGAAGTGACAGGAAGATGGGGATGTATTCCTTGCCTGACGCAGAACTCACAGATACAAACAAGACTGTGCTATGGTGCTGGGGGTGTGCTACTACAAGGGACGGTTAGTCCCTTCATATTCTTAATACTACAAGAAAAAGTGGTGTACCCACACCCCAGGAGTACAAATCAAGCTGGATTCCAACTTCTTTAGCATTGCTTGTTAGTAACAAACCTTTTGGGGATTTCTGCTCTTTGGAGGTGTAGGTCACCGGGCCTGAACCCAGCTAGCTGTTTCATGCTTTATGCATTTTCTGATGTCATTCTTTCATAGTATTATTTTGCAATATTCCATTTGAATATTAATTTATAATTTTGTGCTCCCAGAGATTTTAGTGTGGATAGTGAACTGAATCTAGGTAGCTAGCAGAGGTCACTTAAATGTAGTCATAGTTTAAGGACTAATAGTCATTTCACATTTTCACGGCCCACCTAACCTCCCTCAGCAAGGTTTACTCTATGAGTCTGTTTTGTTTTGTTTTTCTTCAGTGTTCAGGTCTGAGAATACAGTAAGTGAGGTAGAGCCCAGAGGATATGGGACTGTGTGGTATGAAGAGTCTGCCTTGAAGACTGTTTCTGGTGCCTGAGCATGGTCTGTGGATTCTGCCTAAGTGTGATGAGAACTAAATATTAGTAATAGAAGTACAGTTACAAGTAAGTAACATCTTCTACACTCCAGCTGATCCTGTCTCCACTTACAGTTGCAGCAATTGCCATTGTCAGATATTTCTTGAAATTTCTGATATGTGAAAATTCCCCCACCCTGCCCCTTTTCTCTTCTATCACTCCTTCCCGTTTATTTTTCAACAAATGCCTCCGACTGCATCTTCATCCTCCCCCTCTCCTCTCATCCCTGTTTCTCTGCCACCCCCGGGCACCTGACCCTGCCCATTCCTTGTGGGCACATGCGTCCTAGCTATATTCACCATTTTACTGTAGCTGCCTCTGTTAACTACCTACACCTCTCCTCCTCTACCCCTTACTCTTCCTATAATTGACCCCTTTCAATAGCACTGTTGTATATGAATTGTTTACTGTTATTTCACTGTTGCTTCCTTGTTGTTTGTTATTTCTGAGGTGGAACCTTTGTAAAAGAGCCTTGGCTCAAAGGTACTTGTAATCCTAGAATAAATAAAATAAATTCCTGCCTCCTTCCAGTACCAATTTAGGGACACCAAAGAGAGTCTCTTTAGAAGTATCTCAAATAGCCAAAAATGAGAGCATGTCAGTGGATGCAACTATACAGGCTTGCTTTAGTTTATCGATCGGCTACCAGTGCGTTCACCTCTACTAAGTACCATCAGTCAGTGCCAGGAAAATCTGTTGTTAAAGTAAACTGTCAGTCTGTACAGTAGCTTGCCCTCACTGGACGACCTGAGTTTCTGCAGTTTAGTCAGTGTCATTTTAAACTCGAAACCAATAAGTCTATGAAAGTGATAAGAGTTATTTTCCGGTGGACTGCCATATTACATTTGTTTATGTGTTTTCTCAGTACCCTGTATAACATTTCTTTTTCTTTTTGTAGGTATGTTTCATGTTGCTTGCCACCTCCTTTGTCCATGGCAGAGTCCCGTGCTGTAGCTAAAGCAGTATCTGTCCTTAGAAATTCCCAAAGGCCTCTCCTCATAACTGGCAAAGGTACTGTAGTATCATCTTTATCGTTTAGAGCCTACAGCACCTCTGTTTATTCGGTCATATTCACTTAAACTGCAGTAAGAATATTCAGGTCTAATAAAAGTAGCCAGGCTTCAAAGGGTTAAAATTAAGTGCATTTGGTCTTCAGAATTCATACACAGCCTCTAACCTCTGTAGAGTACACCTCAGAAGGAACTGCTTGTGTCGAAAATGTGAATTTGTGTTATTGTAGTGGTTATCAGCACTTCTGCAGAGTTGACCACAAAACAGATACCATGGAATGGATATGCTTTTAAAAAACAAAGTGGGCAATAGGTTTTGACTAGATTTTATAAAAATGTCTTGGATAAAATAAACAATAATTTAATAAAATCTGATTTTTTTTAAACTGGTGACATGACTGTGCATTAATTTCAGATTACTGCACAGTTCAGACTTTTTTTTGGTTTGTTTTGTTTTCTGCATTTGAGAACATTTTATACTGAGCTGTGCCTTGTGCTTTCCAGCCCAGCCGGGGCATGCAGTAATTTAGCATTACCGCACACCCTGTTGTATGTTGCTGCTTACTTACCTGTTGTATTTCACTCATGAGTATTTTGCAACCTGTTCCCTGGACCGTAGGTAGCTCAATGCACCCTCACGTCCCGTTTTGTGGGTTTAGAAAGACTGGGAGAAGGCGAGGGCTGTACCGAGCCTTGCTATCAGTCCAGTGACATGTGACTTGCATGGGGTTATAAAATGTTTTCAAACCCATCACACTTTGTTCATCCAGAGTGCAAATGCCTTACCATATCTCCTAGCACTTCCACAGTTTTGATTCCAGCTCAGCTTGCAGCATCTGAATGCAGAGTGCTACTGTAGCACAAAGTAATTTGATTTTCTTGGTTTGTATTGAAGGCCATCTATTAACATACTTACAGGGAAGTATATTCCAAAGAGATGGTGGCACTCAGTTCCATCAGTTTAGAATTGATTCTTTTTTTCATCTAAATTCAAGCTTTTTAGCTAATTAGAGAGTAGGATTCTGCTGTCGTGTTCTTTACAGTCCGCTAAGTCAGCAGGTGTACTCTCCAGGAAAACTGTTTCCAACTGCCAGACTTGATGAATGAGTGCTGATTGTATCCTTTTAATTCTGAGACAGTTACCTTTGAAAATGAAGTTTATCTCTGCCAATTCTCTGCACTGTGCAACCTAAATATATATCAACTGCATTTGCAGTACGTTGTAATTTCTTACTGCAGATTCAGCTCCCATGTTGGCCTTGTGCCTTCCAGTTCATCTGGGGGCATGCATTAATTCTCTGGAAACGCATGCTCTGTTGTGGGTTATTGCTTACACACACACACACACACACACACACACACACACACACACACACACACACACATATATATGCAGTAGGTATGGATCAAAACTAAGTGTGATAAATCCATTTACCTGAGCAACTGTATGTATAAATGTAGAATCTTATATTTATATACTGTACACAGTTACTATATCATCATCCATTTATGTACACCATTTCAAACCCCAAGAATCCCTCACTTATGCTTAACAACTGCAGTCATTCACCTGGAATGAGCTGGCCCGGAGCCTAAAATGTTTTGCTAATTAGAAAATCTTTAGATGAAGTTCAAAACTCTGCCACGTGGTCACGCTTACACTTGCATTCTAACTGCAGATTTATTTCTCCGCCTTCAGAAAGCATTTGCCCCAATGTCTTCTCTTCGATCGATTATGGTTTATTGTTTTGTTGGTTTTGGTATTTTTTTTTTTTTCCCCTATATAGCTGTTTTTCCTCCTGGGATCCCAGGCAGGTGGCTGCAGTCTCTCTTTGCGGGGAGACTTACCTCTCTCTTCTTCTTCTTGCATCCCGTGTCGCCAACCCCGGCCAATCCCCCATGGATTACCCAGCGCCCGGGGCCGGAGAGGAGAGTGCGTCCCCCCAAGAGACCAAATCCAGACACACTGGGGATGACCCCCGTGGATGCAGGAGCCATCACGGAGCCTGACAGGCTCCATTGTTCCACTTTTCTCCTGTCCCACCTCCCCACCAACATGGTGACATTGGCACATGTCTCTCAACCTGTACTGCTTTCCAGCCGCCACAGAGCAGTCAACGAGCAGGATGACGGGTCTCCTTCCCCCTGAGAGAGGAGAGCAGTCCTCCAGATGCTTGATCCTTTCTCACCCCTGCCAACCCCCGGTGGCCCAAGCTCGTTCCCAAACCCAGGTCGCCGGCGTGGCGCGAGGTGTGGTGTCCAGTGCCTCAACCCTCAGCACCACTGGGCCGCCTGGTTTTGATAAAGTTTAACTGTTCAGTTATTCCTGTTGATAACTCTGCATTAGTTAGGACTTTATTTGTGAAAAATTGTGAGTTTGATAACTTTTCTCTGGTTCCACACTGGTTCCCAGGAACTGGAAAAAGGCTTGTTGTGGTGTGGTTCCTGCTTTCAGGGAACCCCTTAATTTTTATTTTTAAGCAATCTTTAAGAGCACTGCATTAGGCCAGATCACTGGCACAACAGAAGCACTTCTGCTCATGCGGCTCCGACTGTCGGGAGGACGCTTGAGGGTCGGCTGGGAGAGGGAGGAGAAGGAGAAGGCTGAGTATCATAGGGACTGTGCCTTCTCCAGGAGGGGTGAACTTGGTTCCCAACGCATACTGGCCCCCACCCATTTGCTGGGGGTATGGCAGCCTGGGACCACACTGAGAGCCGGAGCTGGCAGGGACCAGCAGACCTCTGCATGTTGGGGGTGGAAACACGCCCGATCATGTGCCGAGGTCACTGCACGACTGGCCCCGCCACAGATGGTTAGGGATGTGGGAGATTCACAATGAGGGAAAACCCCTTGGCATGAGCCCCATGATGCTTAGATTCCGGCTAATGCCAGGACCTAGCTGACATGGGTGGAGGTCTTCCCCCGGCAATGACTAAGGGCCCAAAATCACAAGCATTAAAAAAAGAAAAAAAAAATCTGCTTTGCAGTCTTTCTGTAATACATATTCCCAGTTCCCTTTTCCCGGAACCGAGATCAGTTGACTTCTTTTTTCTTTTTTCTGTGCTTGATATTGGTGCGGTTCTTTACAATAAAGAAACTGAGCCACATTTCTGTATTTTATGTGTAGTTTCTCTTTATATGGATTTTGTTTGGTTTATTTGGAAACTGGAGTAGTCCTCTAGGATTGTCAGTGTTTAGCATGACTGACGAGCCCAAAAAGAGGACAGAACCTATAGGTTATAAAAACTGTAAAATTTGTTTCCAACTTCTGGCTAAGGCAGACTGCTACAAATTATGTTTGAGGTGCCTGGGTCCAGATCGCAATTTCTGTCAGTTGTGAGCTCTGTATTAAGTTTTGCTCTAAAACACAAAAGAAAAGGGCTAAAAAATTAGAAGACATCATGGCTTCGCAGTCTGCCTCAATGTCACTTAAAGGCTCAGAAGACGGTCCAGACCCTTGTAGTAAGCAGAAGGATAAAGCTGCTAAAGAGGGTTCAGAAATTGGGTGTCTGAATGGGGGAACCCTGAATCTGGTAAAAATAAGAGATTCTGAGCGGACACTGGAATCAGTGCCTGCAAAGAAAAAAACAAACCAGGACCCCAGAGCGGCTCTGTTTGTTTCCAAAAAGGAAAACATGTCACTGTTTTTCCTTCTAAAAAAGGAAAGGAGACACTAGTGGACAAAAATAATGTGCCCTCAATAGAGGACATGACTAAGGCATGGCAGTTCCTCCAGGCTTTCCAGGCTATGGGGAATTTCATGAGTATGCCTACACCACCAAGCTCTGGTACCAGTTCCAGTGCTTGTGGAGGAGGAGGCTGAATTCTACTACAAGGAAGAGGAAGGAGAATCCATAGAGCCTGATGGTTCTGTTGAACAAGAATTTGATTCCCGTCATTGTCCGTCAAATGACACTTTAACACTTTTGTGAGGCAAATGGTAAACACCCTCGACATCTCATTGCAGGAGATTGCTGAAGATAAGGGTAAGGTGGAGTTTCTGAATCTGGTGGGCATAACTCCCACCAAATGGTTGCTGTTGCCCATCCACAAATCCCTCAAAAAGGCCACTTAGAAGGTGTTGTCACCACCCACTTAAGCTGCTTGCATACACAAGAAAATAGAGAAAAAATAACTGGTGGATGAACAGGGCGCTATAAAAAACTTGTACTCCCACCCTGATCATGAGGGGGTGGTCCAGACTGTTGCCTGTGATAAGGCCAAAGTGCCCCTTTCCTCCCAGCCTCCAGAGAAAGATTCCAGGAAACTGGATAGTATTGGCAAAAAAGTCTGTGCCTCAGTTTCACTGCTTTTAAGGCAGGCGGCATACATGGTCTACGCAACTCAGTATCAAAAAGCCCTCTGGAACTCCATTTTGGCAAAAAGCAAGAAAACTACTGGTGACCTGCCACAGGATTTTGCTGACACATTAAAGACCAGTGCCATGGTTGCCACCAAGTACCCATTCCATATGGCAGTGGATACCAGTGGCACTGCATCTAGGGTCATAGCACATGCAGTGTTCCTAAGAAGGTTTGCTTGGTTTAGAACCACAAACCTCTCTCAGGGCACTCAAACAAAAGCAGTGGATTTTCCTCCTGAGGGAAATTCCTTGTTTGGTGACAAGACAGAGGCTTACATGAAGAAGGTGGTGAATGCAAGACGATCTACAAAAAGTAATACTGAGAAGGAATTGGCCTCCCCTTCCAACAGGCCTTCTAAAAAGGGAGATAGAGGCAGGGGTTACAACCCCCCATGTTTACATTACTTATGACTTCACCCCTCAGATGGGGTTCTTCAGAGGTTGAGGCAGAGAGGGTCCGAGGTGTGCAGATGCAGTGCCAGCTTCCAAAGCTCAGGCAAAGCAAAACCCCTGAGAGTTCTGCATAGGTGGCACAACCATTGCCAGTGGGGAAGACTAATTCTCTGTTTCCTGGACTGAGAAAGAATAACCATGGACAGGTGAGTCCTGGAAATAGTTAAGTCAGGGGATGACCGTACAGTTCAAAACATTCCTGAAACTGTAGGATTACAAAGCCTTCATCACTTATACTCCAGCAGAAAAATTCTTGCTGGAGTTAGAGGTAAAAAAAAAGTTGCTACAAGCAAATGTAGTAGAGAAAGTACCCACCTCACAGTGGGGAAAGGCGCTTTACTCACGATAATTCCTGACCCACAAGAAAAATGAGGGTTGGAGGCCCATTTTAGAGTTGAGATACCTGAACAAACACTTAAAAAAGGAAAAGTTAAAGATAACAGTGGGATTAGTGATTCCATCACTGCAACAAGGAGATTGGCTAGGATCACCGGATCTGAAAGATGACTATTTTCACATACCAGTCATCCCCAGTCACAGAAAGTACCTCAGATTCAGAGCAGGAAACTGCCTATACCAGTTTGCAGCCCTTCCCTTTCGCCTATCCTCAGCACCTAGTGTGTTCACAAAGTGCCTAGCCATAGCAGCAGCACATTTGAGTAGGCAAGGAGTGGTGGTTGTTTACTACCTGGACAACTGGGTTGTCTCAGGAAGGTCACACAAGGAGGCCAAGTCCTCCTCACGTAGCACATCCTGGAGGACCTGGGTTTCCTGATAAATGCTCAAAAGTCTCAGACATAGAAACATAGACTTTGACTGCGAATGAGGACTGCTTGGCCCACCCAGCCTGCCCATTTTCCTCTCTTTTGGCTAAGCTGCAAATCCTAGTTAACCAACAGCCTACTTCCTCCTACCCCCCACTAGAATTGCCTTATGTCTGTCCCATGCATTCTTGAATTCCTCCACTGTTTTTGACCTCACTACCTCCTCAGTTCAGGTCCTGGACTTTATAGGGGTAGAGTTAGATACCCACCAAGGGAAGGCATTCCTTCCTTGGGAAAGGGTAGCAAACCTGATTAGTACTTGCAAAGTCCTTCAGAGCAGATCAGCCCAGACCTGCAAGGGGTTTCCTACAATTGCTGGGGCACATGGCCTCATCCATTGCAGTGGTGCCAGGTTCCAAATGAGAGATATCCAGTACCACCTGGGGAGCTTCTGGTCCCAGAGGTGGGATCCACTGCCAAAACTAGTGCTTGTCAGAAAGTGTCTGTTAAAGGCACTGGAGTGGTGAAAGGAAGAAGACAACCTTAGAGAGGTTGTTCTATGGATGTGGATATGTTGTTATATCCACACTTTCTGGCAGATCGCCTTTCCCTTTAAGAGGTGCCGGAACGTCTTCAAGCTGGCTCCTCCCACCCACCCAGGTGGTAAAACCCTCTGTTTCACCCCATGACGCCAGATCTTCCTTTCCACTGGAAGGTACAGGTTCCTTCCTTAGCGCTCCCGTGTGTGGTAGGCCCTGGCTCTCGATGCTTCGGATTTGCGTCCAACACTTACCTTAAAACTCATCAGAGTTTTTTCTTCGATTCCTTCTCTCGGTACTGCGATGGAAGAAAGGACCATTCCTGGGTTTCGCCGGTGCTCGTGCAGGCAGAATATGTTGGCACCGACCTTCACGCCATGTGCATGTATTGCTCAGGATATGACCACAATCCACAGGCCTGCGATATCTGTCGGTCCTTTCACCCATCGGTTCTGGATGACTGAGCTGCATGACTCCAGCTGGGGTGATCAGAGAAGCGTTCTCCGCCAGTCAAGTCTAAGGATGCCCATTGGGTGGTCTCCACAGCTGCGGGGTCCGCAGAGCAGCTTGGAACAGCTTAAGGCGTTCGAGGAGGAGGTGGCCCAGGCTGCAGCTAGTTCCTCTTTGGCTTCGGCCTTAGTTCTGCTCCAACTGGGCTCCATTTATTCGGCTTCCTTCAAAGAGCTGTGCCAGTCCCTCTCCAGCAAGGGAGAGGGTCCTTCTGGATCGCACGTTTTGTGCTGTCGTAAGAAGGGGTCTAAAAAAGAGAAGACTCAACATCGACACTGTTGGGATTGGGAGCGACCCCGTTCTCAGGAGATTCCGTTTGACTTCGTCAAAACTCGCGCCGCTGGTTTCATGGAGTCCCCGTCAAACCAGTCAGCTGAGACGCCGGTTGATGTGGCCGAGATTTTTCTTGAACCGATAGACAGGTTGTCATTCAAAGAGGCTAATAACTCTCTTTTTCAGACTCTGGTGCTTCTGTTGTCCTCCAGTGGGTTGACTCAGCCCACTGGGTAGAACCTGCCGGCCCTAGACCCTGCCGTGGAAGAGCCGCGGGGTTGCCAGGCTCCTTCTGAAGTTCCCCATCGGCCCCACCGACGGTCCAGATCGAGGTCTCTGTCTTCTTCCTCTGAATCGGGCAGATCTCGCCGTCACTGTCATCATGGCAAGCAGCGACGCCACTGCTCCTCTTAGTCCTCCTCAGCCAAGGAGAGGCTCCGGCGCAAATTGCATTGGCGCTACGAAGACGTAATGTGTGCATGCAAAAAGTACCAAGCACCAGGAAAGTTTTTGTTGCGGTACTACTGATAAATGAAACATGGCAAATGAAATTGTTAAGCACCCATAACTTCGAACAAAAAGCACACTAACCAGGAAAGATACCAATTAGGTCATATTTAATGACTGAAAGTGCAATAACCGGCAAAAAATGGTGGCTCACAACAGATTAAAAACAACTAACGTTTCCCCTGGCATGCTGCCAGGCTTCATCAGAGTATTGACTTAATGTGGCAGCAGCTGGTCTTGTCTAGCCCTAAACCAACCGCGGTTTCTACCCCAGCTATCAAGTGGTTGTCGCCCGAATGAATGACGTCGGCCCATGACACCGTCACCTCCTCGGAGGTGCCCCCGCAGGTTCAGCTGGTTCGGCCGAAGCAGGTAACTCTGCCGATTGTGGTAGAGCTGCCACCTGAACAGCCAAAGTCCAGGCCTCCGACCAAGGAGTCTCGGCCAGCCAAAGGGCTGCCCCATAGGCTGTCAGTAACCTTCACTCCCGACCACCCAAGGCAGGTCAAGGGCGACTCGGGTAAGCGCCCACTTTACGCGGACTCCTCAGAGTCCGAAGACTCCTTGCTGCACTCATGTTCCCTCGACATGGAGTCTTCGGGGGGTCACTCCATGGACGAGGGACCCACCTCATTTTTGGGCATTCTTCGGCTCATCTCCAAGTCCATGGGGATGGAGCTCAGGTCAGTCCAGAAACGGGCTTGATATCCTCTTACAGAGATTCTGGACAAAGGAGATTCTCCTACAGAGGTCTTCCCTGTGGCCAAGGCCATTGTTGGTCCAGCCCTGGACCCTTGGCAGTGCCCTTCCTCTTGCCTTGCACTCTCGATCCGGATGGCCCGCGAGTATGCGGTTCCAACCAATTCCCTTTCAGGGTTTTCGGAGCATCCCTTGGCTGAGGGACTGGTGGCTGACTTTGTTTTTCGGCGCTCAGGCAATACAGGGGACACAGATAGACCACCAGACAAAGAGTCTAAGAAACCGTACCATTCGGCTAAAAAAGTCTACGCTGCCTCTTCGCTCGGCCTTCGTCAGGTTAGCTCGGCCGTGCTGATGGCACACTTCTCCCATGCCCTTTTGGGCTCCCTGGACAAGGTGATTCCTCACCTTCTGGATGACCTCCAAACCACGGTCAAGGAGGTCCAGGACCAGGGGAGGTCAGTGGTGAAGCACCAACTCCAGACAGCTCTGGATATTGGTGATTCATGTGCCTGCTCTGTCGTGGCCGCAGTAGCCATGCGCCATAGGGCTTGGTTGAGGATCTTGACCTTTACAGCGGATACCCAATGCCGTCGGGTTTTTTCTTCAGGCTGTGGGAGTGTGTTTGTATTTTCCATTCCACTTGGTGAGAATAAAATATTTATACCTTCATCTACTGGTTTCTGACTTTATGATATGACTGGCCCTAGAAGTGCCAGTCAATAACCTGGCTGCCACATTCTGCACTAGCTGCAGACGGCGGATATCAACCACAGTCAGACAGGTCCGAGACTAGGGTAGGGCAATGGCGAAAGAGCAACTCCAAATGGCTCTGGATATTGGCGATTCTTGTGCCCGCTCTATCACGGCTGCAATAGCCATGCACCATACAGCTTGGTTGAGGATCTCGACCTTTATGGCGGATACACAACACAAGCTGGCGGATGTCCCCTTTTTGAGCACCGACCTGTTTGGTCCCGGTGTGGAGGGCCACCTCCAACGCATTGAAAGTCCAGTGCCACCCTGGACACTGTGACATCTGCCCAGAAGGACAAGGGACCTAAGCACCAAAAGCGCAAGCCCTTTCGGTCTTCCATTCCTGCGACTAAACCAGCCCAGCAGTATCAGGGCCAGCAGGCTCAAACTTGATGACCTTGGGTCAAGTCAGTGAGCTCTTCGGTCAGAAAGCCTGGAGGGAATGTACCCAGTGGACACTCAGCCAGCTCCTTCTCCTCCAAGCCTGCTCAGTGACGGGTTGAGGGGTGCCACCCTCAATCCCATCATGCCTCCCCTGGATCCTCCCGTGGTGGTCCGGCTCCGCCACTTCCTTTCCACCTGGTCTGTTATCACCATGGACAGGTGGGTGCTGGAAGTGGTCGGCTGGGGTCTACCTCTGGAATTTGAGCAGTACCCTCCAAGCCGAGCCCATGCCCCACGGGAGGATTTGGCATCCTCTGTCACTCAGTTGGCTCTCTGAGATGGTATCGCTCAGGTCCTCAGCAAGGAGGTTGTTCGCAGAGTGGCAGAACCTCTGACAGACCCAGAGTTTGTTTCCAGGTACTTCCTGGTACCAAAACAGATGAGGGTCTGACACCGCATTCTTCATCTGTACTACTTGAGCAGGTTTTTCAGGTCTCACAACTTCTGGATGGTAACTCTGGCTCAGATCGTACCCCTGGAGCAAGGCATGTGGTTTTGCTCTGTGGATCTTAAAGATGCATTCTTTCATGTCTCGATCCATCCATCCCACCGAAGTTTCCTCCACTTCCGAGCCAAGGGAACCTTCTACGAGTTCCAGGCCATGCTGTTCAGGCTCTCATCGGCCCCCAGGGTCCTCACCAAATGTTTTGCAGTGGTGGCAGCTTTCCTGAGGTGCTGAGGGGTCCGGGTTTATCCCTACCTGGATGGCTGGCTCATAGCAGATACCTCCAGGCAGTAGGTGGAAGCAATCCAGGGGTCTGGCTCTCCAGGCTTGCTTCAAGAGTGGCCTTCTGATCAATGTGGCCAAATCGGAACTCATGCCCTCACAGGTGATTCATTTCATCGAGGCAGAGCTCGACTCTTGCCAAGCCAGAGCTCAGCTCCTGGCGGACAGGGCGGATGTTCTCTACTCCTTTGCCCAATCACTTCTGGCTGGGCAATTGCGCCCTGCCTGAGACTTCCTGCACCCTCTGGGTTAGATGGCGGCCTGCACCAACGTGGTCCGATAGGCCCACTGGCATATGCACTCCCTTCAGTGGGAACTAGCCAGTCAGTGGTCTCAGCATTCAGGTCACCTCGACCAGCTGGTCACTGTGACTCAGGATGTGGGATGGCCTCCAATGGTGGATCGTCCCAGCTCATCTGCAGGAAGGCATCCCATTTGTCCGCCATAAGCCGACGGTCTTCCTGATGGCCAGTGCCTCTCTGATGGGTTGGGGTACCCATCTGGGGGAGCACAGAGCACACTGGCACTGGTCCCCTCAGGAATCCCAATGTCACATCAACCTGCTGGAGCTTCGAGCAATTCAGCTAGCCCTGACTGCATTCACGCCGTTCATTTGGGGTCAAGTGGTCTAAGTGCAGACAGACAATACTACGACCAGTACTGTCTCAACAAGCAGGGTGGGACGCACTCATTGCCCCTGCGCAAGGAAGCTGTCCACACTTGGACCCTCATACTCAGCGTAGGGGTAGATCTCCTAGCCATCAATGTGGCAAGAACCTCGAATCAGCTGGCCGATGCTCTCAGCCGGAAGGCGAGTCATCTCACAAGTGGTCCCTCCATCCAGAGGTACATCTGTTCTTCCAGTGGGGCACCCCTCAGGTGGACCTGTTTGCTTGCAGGGAGAATGCGAAGCAGAGCATGTTTCATGCCTGCCCCCCTCAGCAGGGCTCACTGCAGGGGGATGCCTTCTCGAGGCCGTGGACCCCAGTCCTCTTCTGTGCCTTCCCTCCACTTCCCTTGATCCACAAGGTGCTCCTCAAGACCAAGAGGGACAAGGCACAGGTGATCCTGGTAGCCCCAGACTGGCCACGGTAGTTCTGGTATCCAGATCTCCTCAGCCTCAGCAACATGCTCCTGAGGCGTCTTCCAGCACGCCCGGATGTGCTCTCCATCAGTCAGGGGAAGGTACTCCGTCCGGATCTTCAATCCCTGCACCTGACAGCCTGGTTCCTGAGCAGCTAGAGTTCTGAGCTTTGGGTCTGTCCAACAAGGTCCTTATGGTTGTTGAGGCATCCTGTATGGAATCAATCAGAAAATGCTCTGCTTTCAAATGGAAAAGATTTTCCATTTGGTGTCAGGGCAAAGGGTTGGAGGACCCCTTGTCCTGTCCAGTGGCTAGCATTTTGGACTACTTGTGGTCTTTTTCCCGGCAGGGACTTCAGTGGATGACCCTTAAGGTGCATCTGGCAGCCATCTGTGCTTACCGGGTGCGGGCCGGGCAGCAGTCGGTGCAGGGGAAGGTGATCTGTGCTTTTTCAAGGGCCTAAATCACATATCCCCTGCAGTGCATGAACCACCACCTCCATGGGATTTACTGCTGGTTTTGGTAAAGTTCATGAGCAAGCCATTTGAACAGATGCATAGGTGCGATATCTCCCACCTGTCGATGAAGATCACCTTCCTGGTAGCCATGATGTCAGCCAGAAGGATTGGGGAGCTCCAGGCGCTCTCTGTGGCATCTCCTTACCTGGTCTTCCACAGGGATAAGATTGTCCTGGGCCCCCACTCGAAATTCCTTCCAAAGGCAGTGTCGGAGTTTCACCTTAATCACGTGTTGACTCTGCTGGAGTACTACCCCAGTTACACCTCAGAGGCCGAGTACAGGCTCTGTACTTGAGACCCGAGATGAGCACTCGCCTACTACAAAGAGTGTACAGCGGAAGTTTGGGGAGAGGTTCGCCAGCTGTTTGTCACCTTCACTGAAGCCACACCTGGTAGACCTGCAGCCAAGCAGACAGTTGGCAGGTAGATCACTTCCTGCATTGATCTCTGCTATAGATTGGCAGGTAGGGAGCCTCCCGTAGGGCTAAGGGCTCATTCCACCCGCCATACCGCTGTGTCGGTGGCTGCTTCTAGGGACGTCCCTATCCAGGAAATCTGCAGGGCTGCTACTGGAAGTCACCAAACACGTTCATTTCCCATTACCACATTGACCTCGAGTCACGCCGGGATGCCGGTTTTGGGGTCTCAGTTCTCCAATCTCAGTTTGAGGGTGTGCACCTTGCCTCCCCCCCCGCCCAGAGAACTGCTAGGAGTCTGCCAGAAAGTGTGGATAGAACAACTTATCCACATCCCTAGAAACACAGGTTACTCACCTGTAAAAGTAGATCTTCTACGGACTGGTCTCTTGCAGTAAGTCATTACTTATGGGAGTATCCACCAGGTGGTGCTTCTTCCAGCAGTCGTCCATGAGGGCTGTCCACATGACATCACTTCCTGTGGATGTGTGTAAGAGTGGGCAGCCCCCAGTACCCTCTGTTCATTTTCCTGCTGGCTTCAACTTGCACACTTAGCTTTCCTGACCTCCTGGGTTGCAGTCTTTGACTTGAACTTGAACCGATTTTCTACCTTTGGGTCTGGGACCTGACTTGCTGTCAGCACCCCCTGACTTCCATAGCAGGCCTGTGACCCACTCGGAGTACCCCTGCTGCTCCCAGACTCGGGGTCTCTTGCTGGGTTTGGGGCTTCTTTAGGGCCTAGCCTGATTGTTTTTTTTTTCTGCAGCAGGCCCAGTGTTCCATTAGAGCTCCCTGTACGCCTGCTGCTTCCTGGCCCAGAAACTCTTGCTGGGTCTGGGGATTCACTAGGGCTGTTATTAACAGCCCAGCCTAATTTTGCTTCTCTTTGCCAGGCCTGTGGAACACTCCCAGGCCCTGGTTCTTCTGCTTCCAGGACCCAGGCCTGTGCACCACTCGCTGCACTCCCGGCTCCTGCCTCTGGTCCTGGGTATGTGTACTACTCCCAGGCCTTGGCTTTTCTACTTCCACTAGGCCGGGCCTGTGCTCCTCACAGTGCCCCTGGCCTTCCTTGCTCACAGCACCCCTGCTGCTCCCTGGTCCAGGCTCTCTTGCTTGGCCTTGGGACTTGCTCATTGCTGATCAGCCAGCCAGCCAGGCTGGGATGGACCTCGGGTGGGCCGCCTTAAAGGCTCCCCAGTCAGGGGAACTCGTTCGAGGCATAGGAGGGAATGGAATTCACACTCCTCACACTCCCTCCTCCTTCCTGTGTTGACAACGGCACCTTCCTTGTTGACGGGGCTGCTCCCCCCGTCGATGGAGCCTGATGGGCTTGTTCTGTCATCAACGGGCCATGTCCTGTCGATGGAGCTTGTTTCTGAACGTTTTCCGTCGATGGACAGTGTTGCCCCCGTCGACAGCATGTTCCTTATCAACAGGGATGCTCCTCCGTCGATGACACGTGTTCTTTCTTCTCCCTCGTCAACAGGAGCTCCTCTCCCGTTGACGGATCATGTTTTTCCTGTTCTCTCTATGATAGAGGACTTTCTCTTCATCGCTGTAGCACTTTTCATCATTGGGGCAGCCTCTCCTGTTGATGGGACAGCATGCTTCGCATGCCTCATCGACGGGGAGGCTTCCTTTGATCCCTCGTCGATGGGGATGCTTCTACCGTCGACGGAGGGGCCTCTCCTCTTTCCTTCATCGCCAGGGCTGCTGCCCTGCTGACGATGGGGAGCTTCCACCCTGGGACTCCCCCAGCTCGGGGCTCTGTTTCCATGCCCTCCCCATGCTTGTCCCAGCACTGGACAGCATCTTTGAAGTCCCCACATATAAGCCATACCGCGCCCTTCGGTGGAAGTGACTTTTCCGAACATGACCCCGCCCTTTATGGACCTCATCCTGAGTTCCTTGCTCCTTTCAGCCGGTCCACAGGTGGGGTGCCTCCCCGCTGCTCAGGGTCGGCACTTCCTGGGCTGGCTCGCCCTCTCTGATGCCGCCGTTGGGTGTCCTCCGCCTCTGGACCCGTTACAGGCTCCTGGCATTGCCCGCATTGTGATGGAGGTCCTGTGGTACATGGGTCAGGGTCGGGCCTCATCCATTCCCCCTCCCCATGGCTCAGTGTTTGCGACCCGGACCGCGCCCTGCCTTGTCGTCCCCATATATGAGGACTCCCTTTATGGTGATTTTGGGAGGTGGGATCCCTTCATGGGGGATGTTCCTGGCGGGGACCTCTCGAACCCTGGGGACCTTGCTTCCCCTCAGTCCGTGTCCTCCCTTATGGAGGTCGTCCCTCCTGAACCTCCTGTTCCCTCCTTGCTCCCATATCCCTCCTTCATGGAGCTCATGCTGCAGATCCAGCGTGCTTTTAGCTTCCCTGCTGCAGATCAGGACTCCTTTTGTCGGGACGTGGCTGCCTACCTTGCCGTTCCAGGGGAGCCTGCCATTGTTGTCCCACCTTTCATTACTGAGTACTTTCACACACACTCTCATATTTGGTCTTGTCCTGCTTCTACTCAGCCTGCCCCTCATGGCCCTGATCAGCTCTGCTGCTGTCTGCCATGCCCTCCCTTTCCTGTCACCTGCTCCATGCTTGCTTCGATGCAGTTGACGCATCAGCCCTCCTCTCGACCTTCGGCTGGCTGCGGGTTTCAGGTTTGCCGCCCGACATCCAGCTGTCTGTCACCGATGCCCCTTTTTCTGGGAACCTGCTATTTGGACCTGGTGCTCATCCATCCTAGATTCCCTTCAGACTTCGGGGCATACTCTCCGGTCTGTTCAGGACCTCTATCACATCCCCAGGTCCCACCCCTGCGCCCCTGTGGGCAGTCTGCCTCATGCCCAGCCCCCATACCGGGGTGCCTCTCGGGACCGCGGTAGGGCCTCCAGGGGGAGCGGCTCAGTGTGCTCCCCTGCGGCATGCCTGCCCCTCATGCAGGGTGGGACCCGTTTCTGTGCCTTAAACCGCTTTTCAGGGTTTCCCCAGCCTCCTCCTGCAGGCCTCGGAGGTGCCTGGGGATGTCTTTACCTTTCTTGGAGGCTTGCTTCCGGACTGGACGCTTCACTGCTCCATGCAGATCTGATTGGAACTCCCGCCACTCTCCATGCTGGAGCCCTTTGGTTGTTCTTTCCTATGACCATCCGGGATGTTTTTTGCCAGTGCTCCTTTTTCTACTTTCTGATCTGCTCTACTTGTCTATTTACTGACTTTATGCCGGGGCCTGTCGACTTCTGCCTCGTCAGGATGAATCACTGTGCCTGGCCACCTACAGTTCTTTCTACATCATGCCTCCTGCATGCTGTCCTCATCCACCTTTGTGCCTTTCTGCCTGAGTGGGTGTGGTTTGAGTTGGCATTTCTCCTAGTTTGATGCCACATGTCTTTGCCTAACCGTTGGCCTATCTGCCAGCACGGAAGGGGTTTGAGTTGGACATTTCTCCTGGTTTCATGCCAAATGTCTTCTCCTAACCATTGGCCTGTCTGCCTGCACAGAAGAGGTTTGAGTTGGACATTTCTGTTGTCAGACATTTAGTCCTTACCCCACCCTGGCCTATCTGCCTCTTGGGGTGCTGTTGAAGATGACGTTTTATTGTGCTTTTACATCTTTGGCTTTGCCTTTCCTCCCATTTGGATTTTACTACTTGGTAATCTCCCATGAGTAATGACTTACTGCAAGAAACCAGCCCAGAGAAGATAGTACAGTTACAGTAAGTAAGAACTTACCGTAACAGTAGATCTTCCGAGGACTGTCTCTTGCAGTAAGTCCCCCGCCCTCCGTCCCCCTGCCTTGTTGCCTCGACTCTGCAACTCAGGACATTGGGTGGGATTGCTGTTCTCTGTTTTTCTGGCCCTCATTTACCTCGGTCCAGCCTGTGCTTGCCGAAGCCGATGGTGAATAGAGGATACTGGGGGCCTCCCACTCTTGTACACATCCACAGGAAATGATGTTGTGTGGGCAGCCCCCACAGAAGACTGTTGGAAGAAGCTGCCATGTGACAGCGCATCCTGGTGGATACTCCCATAAGTAATGACTTACTGCAAGAGACAGTCCTCGGAAGATCTAATGTTACGGTAAGTTCTTATGTAACTGTACTTTCTAGGATTGGTATATGTTCATCCGCACTGACCAACCCAACCTCCCCATCTTCGACGCACACCTCTGCTTCCAGTGGGTAAGATCTGGCATCATGGGGTGGAGCTGAGGGTTTTATCACCCAGGTGGGTGGGAGGAGCCAGCTTGAAGAAGTTCCGGCACCTCTTGAAGGGAAAGGTGATCTGCCAGAAAGTGTGGATGAACAACATATACCTCTCCTAGAACTACTGTTACAGGTGAGTAACCTGTGTTTTCCCCTCCTTCAGCAATCACCAATGGTCCTGCTCACTACAGATGCTTTCCTCCTGGGTTGGGGTGCCCACCTAGAGGACCTTACTGTAAGTAACATTTGGCCCCCACAGGAGTCTCAGAATCACATAAGCCTCCTGGAGCTCAGGGAAGTGTACTTGATAATGCAAGCCTTTTCCTCCCACATCAGCGGTCAGCCTGTCCAGATCAGGACAGACAACACTACTACCATGTATTGTGTAAACAAGCAGGGAGGAACAGGATCTTCAAAACTGTGTACAGAGGCAATGAAGATCTGGAACGTAGCATATTCCCTGGATGTTCTCATTGGCAGCACACCTGCCAGGGAAAGACAGTGTCCTGGCAGATTGTCTAAGCAGAATCAGCCAGGGAAGCCACAATTGGACACTAACAAGCAGGTGCTCGCCATAGTGTTCAGAGGGTGGGGTACACCACAAAAAGATCTCTTCACCTCTTTGTCGTCAAGACGCAGGTGAGGAAGCATAGGAAAACCAGAAGCAGTTATAACATTTGCATGTAACATTTTATTATTATCAATAACAGTAAAATAAAAAAAAAATTGTTCAGGATAGTTATTTACAAAGGCAGTACAAACAAAGAGGGTATCTCTCTCTCTCTCTCGCTCTCTCCGATTGCCTCATCTCCGAATCTACGGGGATGAAGCTGGAGCCCATTCAAAAACAGGCTCAATATTCCCTCACAGACATTCTGGACAAAGGGGAGTCTCCAACGGAGGCTATACCAGTGGCCGAGGCCATTGTCTGCCCTGCCCTGGAGCTTTGGCAACACCCAGCTTCTTGCCCTGCGCCCTCTGCCTGGATGGCCTGCAAGTATGCGTTGCCCACCGGTACCCTTTCAGGGTTCAGGGAGCATCCCTTAGATGAGGGGTTAGTGGCTGACTCTGTGTTTCAGTGCTCGGGCAATACAGGGGATGTCAATAGACTGTCAGAGAAAGAGTCCAAGAAATTGGAACATTCGGCCAAAAAAGTCTATGCTGCCTCCTCGCTAAGCCTCTGACAGGCGAGCTTGGCCATCTTGATGGCACACTTTTCTCGTGCCCTTTTAGGCTCCCTGGATGAGGTGATCCCTCACCTTCCTCCGGACCTTCAATCAATCAATCAGTCAATCTTTATTTGTAAAAAAAAGTGCCTTTCCTAGGATCAAAGCACTTGTACATAAAATCAACATATAAACGAATAATTAAAACCCATATAATCAGACAAGTAAATTTACCATACCATAACACAGCAGCTAATAACTAACTAAAAAGCAGGATATGCCAGACTGAATACATAGGTCTTTAGTTCAGTCAAAACTCTCAGTGGTCAGGCACTCTCGCATACGACGAGGTACAGAATTCTACAGGATAGGGACCGCAAAAGCAAATGATCAAGCCCCCAATGTCTTTAACTTTACCCTGGTAATCTCTAGTAGTCCCCATCAGTGGAGTGGGATGGAGGGAGAGGGCAGTAGGGGTGAAGGAGATCATGCAGGTAAAAGTCCCTGTTCGTGTAGAGCTTTATAGGTCAGTAATCCTACCTTGAAGATGATCCGCCACTGTACTGATAGCCAGTGTGGTTCGCGGAGCACAGGCGTAATATGACTGGCCCTAGAAGTGCCAGTCAATAACCTGGTTGCCGCATTCTGCACTAGCTGCAGACGGCTGATGTCAACCATGGTCAAAGAGATCCGAGACCAGGGTAGGGCAGTGGTGAAACAGCAACTCCAGATGGCCCTGAATATTGGTTATCCTTTTTATTTATTTTATTTATTGAATACAATCGTAATTAATACTTTTGAGTCAGAGACTCCTTTACAATGGCTCCACATCATAGAAAACAATACAGAGCATACAGTGTAGAGACATCACAGCATAAATAGCAGTGTGGGAAATATCATACCTTGCAAATGATACATGGTAAATTACAACAAGGGGATGTGCTACAGGATAATTTCAGCAGTCAAAGACAATGCAGTATAGTGGCAAAATACAATAAATACAGTAACTACAGGGGCAATCATACAGTACAGTAGTTGTTGTAGAGAAATATTTATGACTGGAATGTGTAAGCAGCGCAGTCCAGTGAGTGCCAGCTAGTCTGAGGCTTGGGTGAGACCGAAACCAGGGCCTAGTCCGTGGCCTCGGTGGTCCAAAAGCCCGGAGGGAAGGGATCCAGTGGTTCCTCAGCCAGATCCTCCTCCTCCAAAATGCTGTGCCTTCAAATGGAAGAGATTCTCCATTTGGTGTCGGGGCAAGGAGTTGGACCCGTCGACCTGTCCTGTGGCCAGCATTGTGCCTTATGCCCGCTCAGTGGCAGCCGTGGTTGCCATGCGCCGTAGGGCTTGGCTGCGGATCCCAACCTTTATGGCAGATACCCAGCACAAGCTGGCGGTTGTCCTCTTTTTGGGCACTGACCTATTTGGGCCTGGTGTGGAGGGTCACCTCCAGTGCACTGAAAAGTCCAGTGCCACCCTGGACTCCATGACATCTGCCCAGAAGGACAATAATGGCTCTAAGCAGCAGAAGCGCAAGCCCTGTTGGTACTCCACCCCTGCGGCCAAACCAGCCCAGCATCAGTCTGGCCAGCAGGCTCAGTCCTGGCGACTTTGGGTCAAGTCCGTGGCCTCGGTGATCCGAAAGCCTGGAGGGAAGGGACCCAGTGGTTCCTCGGCCAGACCCTCCTCCTCCTCCAAGCCTGCTCAGTGACGGGATGTAGGTTGCCACCGTCATTCCGTCACGCCTCCCCTGAATCCTCCTGTGGGGGGCCGGCTCTGCCACTTCCTTTCAGCCTGGTCCGCTGTTACCACAGACAGGTGGGCTTGAAGTAGTGTCTGGGTCTGCCTCTGAATTGAGCAGTACCTCCAAGCCAGCACGCCCCCATGGGAGGACTTGATATCTGTGCAGACACCTCGGCCTGCTCTTCCAGACAACATAGCCCAGCTGCTCTGCAAGGAGGTCGTGGTCAGAGTTGTGGATCCTCCAGAACACCCAGGGTTTGTCTCCAGGTACTTCCTGGTGCCAAAGTGGACAGAGGGCTGGCGCCCCATTCTAGATCTGCACAACCTGAACAAATTCCTCAGGTCCCACACCTTCAGGGTGGTGACTCTATCCCAGATCATGCCATCTCTGGTGGTTTTGCTCCATGGATCTTCAGGATGCGTTCTTTCACATCCCGATCTGTCCATCCCACTGAAGGTTCCTCCGCTTCCGAACAGAGGGAATCCTTTATGAGTTCCAAGCCATGCCTTTCGGCCTCTTCTTGGCCCCAGGGTCTTCTCTAAATGCATAGCAGTGGTGGCAGCTTACCTGAGGTGCCAAGGGGCTTGGGTGTACACCTACCTGGATGACTGGCTGATAGCAGGTCCCTCCAGGCAGGAAGTGGAGAGGTCCAGAGACCTGGCCCTCCAGACCTGCATCAACCTTGGCCTCTTGGTCAGTGAGGCCAAGTCGGAACGCGTGCTCTCGCGGGTGATCAGTTTCACTTTGGGGCAGAGCTTCGCTCTCGCCCGAACAGGATGGAGGCTCTCTCTCCATTGCCCAGTCATTTCTGGCTGGGCACTCATGCCCTACCTGGGACTTCCTGCGCCTTCTGGGTTACATAGCAGCCTGCACCAGTGTGGTCTGATGGGCCTGTTGGCATATGCGCTTTCTCCAGTGGGAGCTAGTCAGTCAGTGGTCTCAGCGCAAAGGTCACTTCGACTAGCTTGTCACTGTGACCCAGAGGATGTGGGATGCCATCCAATGGTGGCACATCCCAGAATATCTGCAGGAAGGGATCCCATTTTTTTCTGCCCCGAGCTGATGGTCATCTTGATGACCGACGCCTCTCTCACAGGCTGGGGTGCCCACCTGAAACACAGAGTCCACGGGCTCTGGACCCCTTAGGAGTCCCGATGCCACATCAACCTGCTGGAGTTCTGAGCGGTTCGACTAGCCCTGACCACTTTCGCTCTGTTTGTCTGGGATCAAGTGGTCCAGTTCCAGATGAACAATATCATGACCATGTACTACTTCAACAAGCAGGGCGGGACGCACTCCTTGCTTCTATGCAAGGAAGTTCTCCATATCTGGACCCTTGTGCACAGCCTGGAGTCAGATCTTCTAGCCATCCATGTGGCAGGAGCCTCAAATCAGCTGGTGGATGCCGTCCACTGGGTGGGCGAGGCATCTCACAAGTGGTCCCTCCACCCTGAGGTAGTTCACAGTCTTTTATCCCAGTGGGGCACCCCTCAGGTGGACCTGTTTGCCTCCAACGAGAGTGGAAAACTGTGACTGTTTTGTTCCCACTCCCCTCAGCAGGGCTCGCTGCAGGGGGATGCCTTCTCGAGGCTGAAGACCCCAAGCCTGTTCTATGCCTTCCCTCGATCCACAAGATGCTACTCAAGGTCAGGAGGGACAAGGCACAGGTGGTCCTGGTGGCTCTGTACTGACCACGCCAGTTTTGGTACCCCGATCTCCTCAGCAGCAGGCTCCTGAAGCATCTTCCAGCACACCCAGAGCTGCTTTCCACCAATTAGGGGAAGGTACTCCACCTGGACCTTTAAACACTGTACCTGACAGCCTGGTTCATGAGTGGCTAGAGTTCCAGGCTTTGGGTCTTTCTGAAGATGTCCTCACTGTGGTGGAGGCATCTTGCAAGGAATCGACTAGAAAATGCTATGCCTTCAAATGGAAGAGATTGTCCATTTGGTGTCAGGGCAAGGGATTGGACCCCTCGACCTGTCCTGTGGCCAGCATTTTGAACTATCTGTGGTCTCTCTCTCCATGGGGGACTTGGGTCTGACGACCCTTAAGGTACACCTGGCAGCGTGCTTACGGGGCCTTAGGCTGGTCAGCAGTTGGTCGCACAGGAGAAGATGGTCTGGTGCGTCTTCAAGGGCTTTGACCACATTTCCCCTCTGATGCGTGAACCGCCACCACCATGGGACATGTTGATGGTTTTGGCAAAGTTCATGGGCAAGCCATTTGAACCGATGCACAGTGGTGATATCTCACCTGTCATGGAAGACTGCCTTCCTGGTGGCTATCACGTCAGCCAGAAGGATCAGTGAGCTTCAGGCACTCTTGGTGGAGTCTCCTTACTTGGTCTTCCACAGAGACAAGTTTGTCCTGTGCCACAGCCTGAAGTTCCTCCCAAAGGTTGTGTCGGAGTTTCACCTGAACCAGGTGATGACTGTACCGGTGTTCTTCACCAGTTACACCTCAGAGGCCAAACATAGGCTCCATATTTTGCACCTGAGTCAAGCACTCTCTTATTATAAAGAGCACACAGCTGGAGTTTGGGGAGAGGTTTGCCAGCTGTTTGTTACCTACGCTGAAGCCGCACCTGGCAGACCTGCAGCCAAGTGGACGACTGGCAGGTGGATCACATCCTGCATTGATCTCTACTGTAGGTTTGCGGGTAGGGAGCCTCCCATAGGGCTAAGGGCTCATTCCACCCGCCATACCACTGCGTCGGTGACTGCTTCTAGGGACATCCCTATCCAGGAAATCTGCAGGGCTGCTACCTGGAAGTCAGCGCACACCTTCATTTCCTATTATCAGATTGAACTCGAGTCATGCCAGGATGCTGGTTTTGGGACCTCAGTTCTCCAGTCTCTGTTCCCAAAGTAAGGAGTGTGTGCCTTGCCTCCCTCCTCCTGGAGAACTGCTAGGAATCTGCCAGACAATGTGGATAGAACATCATATCCACAGCCCTAGAAAAATAGGTTACTCACCTGTAACAGTAATTCTAGGAGTGTTATATGATGTTCATCCACACGAACCCACCCAACCTCCCCAGCTTTGGCGCACAAACTCTGCTACCAGTGGACAAGATCTGGCGTCATGGGGCGGAGCCATCGGAGTTACCACCTGAGTGGGTGGGAGGAGCCAGCTAGAAGACATTTCCGGCGATCCTTAAAGGGAAAAGCAACTGCCAGACTGTGTGGATGAACATCATATACCACTCCTAGAGCTACTGTTGCTGTTGAGTATCCTGTTTTTTTGGTTGCTATTACTTGTACTTGAAGGATTTCCGAGCTTCAGGCCTTCTGGTGCTAGGAGCCTTATTTGATTTATCACAAAGACAGGATGTCTTCACACATGAATCCAAAGTTCCTTCCTAAGATGGTTTCCAAGTTTACTCTGAACCTATCTATCCACATACCTGTTTATTTCCCCGAGCGTGCCAGTCCTGGGGAAGCACTGCTCCATACGCTAGACGTGCACAGAATTTTGAAATATTATCTGCTCCGAATTAAGGAATGCAGAAAGTCAAAGCAGCTCTTTGTTTCTTTCGCCCCAGTTAGAGAGGGCGTTCAGGTTTCTAAACAGTGTTTTTCTAAATGGTTAGCACATTGTATTGTGTTCTGTTACAACAAGCATAGCAAAGAGTTGCCGGAGCAGTGAAAGTCCACTCCACATGGGGCATGGCTACCTCTGTGGCCTGTTTCAAAGGGGTCTCAGCTGCTGACATTTGCACTGCTGCCACCTGGAGTACCGTCCATGCTTTTACCAAGCACTGTAGTCTGGACATTACCTCTAGAGCCCGTGCAGGTTTTGCTGCAGGGCCTCATGTCTTAAGTTTAGAGGTGGCCTTCCTCCCAGACTGTTTTGTGTGTATCTGTAACTGCTTGGGACTCGTTTCATATGTGGGACCTGATGACTGAGGTACCTGGACGAGGATTAAACTGTTACATAAGAACTTACTGTGACAGTAGATCTTCGAGGGGGGTCTGCCTTCCCTCCCACCATCTCCCTTTATGGGGCTGTTTCTCAGAAATGGCTAGCCGGTGTATCCAGCCTTTTATTTAGGCCTGGGTACCTCTCTGTCTCTCTCCCCTGTCCTCCATGGCACAGGCTTTGCTCCCTTAGTCTCTGGGGGGAAGAACGGAGGAGGGAGCGGGGCTGCTCATGCCTTTATAGGGTTGGAGATGTCGGCAGGTGAAGATAGCGACCCCAGTTGTACTGCTGAAAATCTTCCATGTGGATCCTGCTTCATTGACGGAGAAGTTCCACATGTGTGACCTGATGACTGAGAGCCCCTTGAAGATCTACTATTACGGTAAGTTCTTATGTAACTGTTCTTTCTGTTTTACTGTGTTTAATTAAATGTTCCCCTCCTCTGGTCCATGAATGTGCAGTAGGGAAGGTGCAGTGTCTTGTCACCTCGGAGTGAAGAAAAAATAACTGACGACTTGCACTTTGAAGCAGAGAAGTTCCATGTTAGTCTCTTTAGGGGCTCAAGCACCATTTTCTCACAGTGCAGGTTTACTTGCAAGGCAGAGTTCCTTGAAATAAATTGTACCTCGCTGTGCTGCAGCCGTAGTTTTTTCTATACTGGTATTACTTTCAATATCGGGACAGCAGAGTTCTTTAAGGAGACATCTTAGAGGTTCAGTACAAGCTCACGTCTTACGGAGCAATTCCAAGGTTTTAAATAAGCTGCAATAATTGATTAACGCTTTGTGCTAATCAGTTGTGAAGATGCATAGCACTTGCCTCAATTTTATTAGCAAAATTAAAAATTCTAAAAATGTGTATACGTACAATTAAAAAGTATCCTGAATAAAAATGATCATTAAAATTAGCTCTGTCTTTGCGTGATCTGTTTCAGTACACACTACAGACACTGACACAAGCCTAAATGGCAGTATAGCCTAGAGCTGGAGTATGTAATGAGCTGTGAATGAGCTTGGTACATCCAGCAGACCTGGTTTGGATTCCCACACCCTCCACTGCATACTGTGTGACTCTGAGCAAGCACTTAACCTCCACTGAATACAGGCACTTGTATTGGGCCATACCTAGTTACCAAAAAAAGACCCCACTCCAGCAGACAAGGGTTTGATTCCCACAATCTCCACTGCATATTGTGGGACTCTGAGCAAGCCCTTAACCTCCCCTGAAAACAGGCACTTGTATTGGGCCATACCTGGTTACCCTCCACTGCATACTGTGTGACTGTCAGCAACAAGCAGCTTGGCGCCAAAACGCAAAACCAACAGGCACCGAGAGCAGAGGAAGTACAGCAGTGGGAAAGGGGGGGCACACAGTCAGTGCAGAGGAATCACTCGAGAGCCGGAGGGAACTCCCCCTCAAGTGCCATGTAGTTTGGGTGTTTCCCATAATATACTAACAGTCACCTCTGCGGTCCCGGGTGCCGGCAATCACTCCCAGTAGTGCAGCTGAGGAGGCTGACCGAATGAAGTGCACTTTTTTGTGATTCGAAAAAGAAGTGGGTCGCATGTGCAGCCGGTTTGCATCACAAAGTGCAGTGCGATACCAGCTATTTAAAAACCTGCAGTTCTGCCAGGTACAATTTATTGCAAAGAACTGTGCCTTGCAAGTAAACCTGTGTTGTAAGAAAACAGCACTCAAGACCGTGCAGAGTCTGACATGGATTTTCTTGCATCAAAGCGCAAGTCATCATTTTTTTTTTCTTTCCTTCGCTCCAAAGTGATAGACACTGCACCTTCCCTACTGCACATTCATGGACCGGAGGAGGAGAACATTTAAACACAGCAAAACACAGAACTGCCACACACAGCAAAATAGGTACTTCAGTAAAGTGCTTCCTCGTTTTGTGATTCTGTTAGTTCTGCATATTGTTTCTACAGAGCCCCCCCACCCATCTTAGAACATGTTTCACGATCGGAAAAGTCCCCCTTGAAAAATTACCAGAATATGTCTAGTAGGCTCCAAAGTGCTTGTGTTACACTGAACTGCCACACAGACCTTTTGAGTAACTATCTGCTCTTTCAGAAATTCATTGCTAAATGATTATGCAGCAGTAGCAGTACTGTGAATGAACGCAATACAGGCAAACATGCTGGGCAGCTTTGGAGTGCTCCATATAATGACGTCACTGGAGCGGTCCCTGGGAATGTAAACAGACCGAAAGTCAGCAGGCAGAGCTACATACATGGTTAAACTAAAATAATGGAATATTGATAAACAGGAAAGTGATGTAACAAATTAACACATGCACTTCAGTTTGGAGCCTACTAGACACATTCTGATAAGTTTTTAGACGTGAATTTTCTGATTGGGAAAGGTACTCTTTAAATCAGTCAGTTGCTACCTAAAAGCAAAGTACATTGCATAAACTGAGTGTGCAGTAAGGGATACATTTTTCATTCATACTTATTGCAGTGACCTCAGGGACACTTGTTTTGTAGCTTTGCTTTGCTCTGCTCTGCCACTCCTGAGGTCATCTGAGGTTGCCACAACTTAGAGACATAACATACTGTAGAAACATAGACAGTGATGGCAGGAAAAGACTAGTTGTCCATCCAGTGGGCCCGAGTTCCCTAGTTAGCTTTGAAACCTACTGTCCCTCTGGGGTCCAAGCCCTTCCCACTCTTCCCCCCCCCCCATTCACCTCCCCGTATGGATAAAATTTAATTTAAACTTTATAAAATTGTATTTTTTTTTAATTCAAGTTTATTGAACTTTTAGACATCTTCACAGTTACAGCATCTTATACATTTCATAGATTTTAGACAGCTATTAACATTTTATCACCCTTTAGTACTTTGTACTCTGCAATTTAAATTCCATCTTTCAACTTGCTGCAGTACCAGGAACATTTATTTAACTTGAAGACATTTCATATGGAAAAGATGAACTGACTTTCCCCAGTTATTCAGTAGGAGGAGTTAATTGTAGTCTTTCTGTCTCCTGGGCCTTCAGTATTTTCTAACTCCACTAGTCTTCCCTTTCTGCTTCCCTCCCTCTCCTCCTGTTCCTCATCCTTGTCCTCCCTGTCCCTTCTAATAATCCATCTCGTCCATCTATTCAGGTATTGAGGGGTCCTGGAGTTAATTTTGTGTGTTAATTCCTCCATTTCCTGAATCTCCTTAATCACCCCATACCACTGTCTTTAGTGTAGATGGGTCTGGTGACAGCCATCTCCTTGTAACAGCTTTATGGACGGCCGTCACCAAAACATTCCAAAGGTATACCTGTTCCTTACTCCTGACCCCTCTTGGGGTCAATCCCAATATTAGGTGTTTTGTGTTCAATTCTTCTGTAGGGGAGAAAATATCTACTAATGTCTCCCTAATTCCTGACCAAAATTGTTTCAACCTTGAACATTGTTCCAGGATGTGTGAATGTCCTGCCTGCTCTGCTCCACATTCTCTCCAGCAGGCTGCCGTATGTCCCCCATCCCATTTGTGTTTTACTACTGGGGTAATCATTGAGTTCTAATTTTCCATTCAAATTCCTTCCATTTCTGGGAATAGGTGGTTCTGTGTGCCTGCTTAAAAATGTTCTCCCATTCCTGTGGAGTAATTTGCTCCCCTAGGTCCCTTTCCGATCTGTGTTTGGGGTTCAGAATGTCTGTATCCCCCGTCTCTGAGGGCTCCATATAAGGCCAATATATGTCTCTTGTTGTGTTGAGAATGTAGAATTTCCCTCATAATGACCCTCAGCTCAGATTGTTCAACTTGTGGCCCATATTGTTTTTGTAATTTTTGTACATGGGCCCTCAACGTAGATATCTGAAATTATCCGTGTTCCTTATTTGAAATTGTGCCT
Source organism: Neoceratodus forsteri (assembly GCA_016271365.2). Classification (NCBI taxonomy): domain Eukaryota; kingdom Metazoa; phylum Chordata; order Ceratodontiformes; family Ceratodontidae; genus Neoceratodus; species Neoceratodus forsteri. The sequence goes on from CM057456.1 coordinate 1,189,858,004, forward strand.
TTATGTCCTCAAAGTCACTTACTAGGTTCACATTTAACAATTAATCTAATGTGTTGAAACCTAATCTACACCATCTTCTTAAGGTAAGGTCAAAGTGGGCCGGTTCAAAGTCCTCATCTCATGCAAAATGTCTTAGGGGCCAGACCTCTCCTTTCACTTTATGCTTTGTCCATAGTCTTTTAACCGCCCTCTGTATTTTTTACTGAATACAGTAACACCCTGCTATCTCCTAACAATGGTTTTGGTGTAAACACTTTACCCTCCAAGGGAGTTCCATCATTGTTTTCAACCTCAATAATTTTCCAAATAGCTTAATATTATGAGGTTCCCCATAGGAGGGCATATGTTAGTTGTGTCGCCAGGTAATAGTCTTCTAGATTTGGGACTGCTCTACCCCCCATACTTTTTGTTTGTTTGAAGTAGCAGATTCTTAATTCTTGGCTTTTTATTTGCCCATATAAATTTCATTATCATTTTTTGCCAATATCGAAATTGATCCGGGTGTATCCTCAGAGGTAAGCTCTGGAAGAGGTACAGAAACCTAGGTAGGAGATTCTTTGATACCGTTTCTATTCTAGAATACAGTGGTAAATGCAGTAGTTCCCATTTTTTGAGATCCTGTTTGATTTGTGTAAGGAGGGGGTCAAAATTGTCCATGAATAAATTATTTAGATGTTTGGGGATGTAAGTACCGAGATATTTTATTTTTTGGAGGCTCCATTTCAAGGGGAGTAGATTAGTTATGTTAGTGGACGAGGTATAAAAAAATCTTAGTATCTCTGTTTTGTTTTTATTTACTGCATATCCCAAGAGCCTTCCAAATTTATATAAGAGGTTCCAGACTTTTGGTATGGACCTCTCTGGGTTAGTTATATATAGTAACACATCATCTGCATATAACGAGATTTTCTGTTCTCCTCCCTCCATTAGTACCCCCTTTATATCTGGGTCTTCCCTGATGGCCTGTGCTAATGGTTCAATATATAATGCAAAGAGTAGCGGTGACATCGGGCAGCCTTACCTAGTTTCTCTCCCCATTCCAAAACTCTGTGACATTCTCCCATTGACCCTGACACAAGCCTGTGGAGCCAAGTATAATGGTTTAATTGCCCCTATAAAGGCCCTTGAAAAGCCCATTCTCTCTAGTACTGCAAACAGGAAGCTCCAATTAACTCTGTCAAATGCCTTTTCCGCGTCTAATCCAAGAAGACATGCTCGGGTGTGACATTTGTTAATTAAATCTATTATATTTATAGTCCTCCGTACTCCTTCTTGAGCCTGTCTTCCCTCAGTGAACCCTGTTTGGTCTTGTTTTATCATTTGATTCAGGGGCAGATTAATTCTGGATGCCAAAATGGCTGTGAACATTTTTTAGTTTACATTTAGTAATGAAATGGGCCTATAAGAGCTACTTTCTTTTGGGTCCTTTTTTTCCTTAGGTGTCAGATTTCTAGGAAAACATAAACTGAACTTAACAAGCTCAAATGGGCAGACTGGGTGGGCCATTGGCCCTTATCTGCCGACACTGTCTATGTATCACTGTTATGGTGGTATAGTTCCAGGACGGTGGGACCGAATCCCCCTCTAGCCATATCTGATTGTATACTTGACTGAGGATCGATATTGTCTCTGGGGCAAAAGACTTATAAAATTCTCCGCTGAATCCATCGGGTCCAGGGCACTTTCCAGCTTTGAGCGTTTTGATTGTGCCTTGTATTTCAGATTCTAGGATCGGAGCCACCAGGTCCTGTGCTTGTGTTTCTTTAATTTGGGGCAGGCCAAGGTCTCTTAGAAATTTTTTTTAGTATCTGCCACATGGACCTACCTCCCTGTCCGCTTTATATAATGTTTTGTAATATGTGTCAAATGATTGTGTTATGTGTTCCCATTTGTGCCGAGTTATTCCTGATATGGGGTCTCGCATTCTTATTATGGTGGCCTTGGCTGCCCTCTGTCTTAATCTATAAATTAGTTGTTTTGCTGCCCTAGCCCCTTCCTCGTAATAATTTTGCTTTAAATAACATAGTGTTTTTTTCAGTTTCTATATCAGTTAATTTCTGTATTTTGTTTTTAATTTTTTACATTTCTAAATCCCTTCCTTTGTCCCACTTTTGTTTCTGTTCTGTTTCCTGGAGCTTCAGTTGTGTTAATAGGTTCTCCATTTGTTTTTTCCTTTCCCTTTTCCTGTGTGTACCCACTGAAATCAACTTCTCCCAGACCATGATCTTTATTGTATCCCAGAGTATCTGTGGGGTTATATCTGGCTTATTAAGTTTGATCGTGCGTTCAGTGTCTGTCCTAATATCTTCCCGTACCCCCTAGTTCCTGAGCAAACTGATGTTTAGCATCCAGTTTGTGGGTTTTTTAGGGAGCTGGAGGTCCACTTCCAAATAAATTGGTTGGTGATCTGACAAGGTAGACGTTCCCACCAAAATTGATGAGAATAGGGAGACATCTTTGCTATAGGCCAAGAACATATCCGACCTAGAAAACATTTTATGTCTGTGCGAATAGTATGTAAATTCTTTAGCTGTTGGGTATTTTTCTCTCCAGGCATCTATTAATCCACAGTCATTCATAATTCTCTTGAATTGGTCTGCCACTCTCCTATCCATGGTGGGGATCCCTGATGTGAAGTCCAGTCTCCTGTCAAGGACTAGATTCCATCCCCAGCGACCAGCACCCCCTTGGCCTTCTGTGCAATTAACTGTAGCAATTCCATGTAAAAGGTGGTTGGAGACCCCGGGGGAGCGTAAACATTAACTAAAGTTAACATGATGTCTTGTACTTTACCCACAACTATTAGATATCGAGCCCCTGGGTCCTTTACCACGTCCACCTCTTCAAAAGGGAAATCTCCTGATAATAGCTTGGCCACACCTCTCTTTCGTCCCTTTTCCAAGGAGGCTTGATACACATGGGGGTACCCCCTGGTCTTCAGTTTCAGTGTTTCAGTAGGGGAAAACAATGTCACATTTCTGATTCCTGAGGAATTTCTGTATTTCTTTTCTTTTAATAGGATGATTAACCCCATTAACGTTATATGATAGTATTTTAGTTTTAATTGTCACCATTTTTATTCTTTTGTGAAAGGTTTTTGTTAACTTTCCAGAGACCCACCATTCTACCTCAGCCCTCATTTTTCCCCTTTCTCTGCCATCCAAGATAGCAATCTGTATTTCCTCGTTTTCTTAAACCCTTTGCAAAATGTTTACTATACATTGTACAAGCATTCTGTCCTTTCTTATATAAATAAAATAATGATATGCCTTTCTTGCATTAATATTTTGAACTTCATAATAAACTGATATTGCAACCTGTCTCCACTAGATGGGAGTATAACTCTCTGTAACAAAACTTTCTAACTCCAGACTCTGGTTAACATTTTCCCAGATTTAGACTTGAGTCATAAACATAACAATTTAATCAAAAATTCCAATAGTTTTCCTATCCTCCACCTCCTCTCCTGGTAACCAGAGGAGCCCCCCTCCTGCGAAAGAGGTTGCCTCCGTCCCAGTTTTAACCAGTCCAACCGACTCCTCCTTCTAAGTGATATGGTAGTGTCGTGTTGGGAAAATTCCCAACTGTTATTTTCCGGACTTCCACGGTCAGCATGGTGTTCTTGTTCCATACTGGGTAGTGTTCTTACAGGGACCATAAGCCCTGGCTGGTATGTAGGGCCGTTCCATCTATTGGGGGTACTTACAGGGTCCAGGCCCTCCCTGTGATAGCAAACCAACATCAGCAACCACATTAACGCCATAGTCACAGTGTTACTGCACCTAAATCAGCTCCCAAACTGCCATATATTTTAAAGAAAAATGCTAAAGGGGGGGTAGGTTTTATGAGAGAGTATCCATTGCTTTCTTCTTTCCCTCCCTCTAATTTTGTGCATCCAACATTAATCTGTCTATTAACAGGTATTTGTCGTTCTTAAGACTCGTTCCCCAGTTGTGTCTTATTTCCTTTGAGAATTCTAATGTAGGCTATTACTGTCACTGATAAGATCTCCACAAGTCTTTTCTTTCTAGTGTCATTAAATCCGTAATGTTTTCGAGTTGTGACAGTTAGCAGTCCTACAGTGACAAGTTCAGGTGGGGAGAAGGGGAGATGCCCCCTAGACTCCTTTTCTTTAAGGTGCCTACCAACCCCTGCCCTTCCCTTCAACAAATCCCCCTGCCCTCATCGACTAGGGAACCCCATCTGGCACAGTAGCTTAGATTATGTCAACGTAAGGATTTCAGGGATTCTGTCAGGGTAGGGAGGAATTCTTGCAGTCATACGTCTTGTTTGTCCGGTTTGTTCAGGGTACCATTTCTGTTGTCCCGATCTCCTCTTCCATCTGTTTTCTTGGTGAGATCCTTCTCTCCCTCGCTAGGATGGCTTCTGTTTGGATTGGTGAGGTATGCTGCCTGATTGTACTGCATATGTCAGCTTGCAGCGACTTATGGTGGTGTTCTGCCGTCTGGTGGGAAGTTGAGGTCCCTCCTCTAGCCACCGACCACGCTGCTTGATGCAATTCTTTTTCCAGCCACTCGACCAGGTGTGGGACCAGGATCTCCAAGATTTCTAGGTAAGGTGTAGCCGCCACCAAATCTGCAAAAACCTTGGTTCCTCCCTCCGCCTCGATCCTCAGCCTACCGCTGGGTATAACACTTGATCCCTCAGGTTCCTGGCCCTCAATTGTTTCAGAATAGGCCAGAGGGCTTTACGCTGCTCCTGGACCAAAGTGGTGTAGTCATTGTTGAGAGACAAGCGGTGTTCCCCGCACTTGATTTCCCGTATTTTCCACGCCCGTGCCAGCAGTTCTTCCTTAGCGGCATAAGAAGTAAGTTTCACCATGAAAGATCGCGGACGGGCCCCTGGATTTGTTGATCGCTGTACTAGGGAGTGATGTGCTCTATCCATTGCTAAGTCAAAGTCCATAGTCAGCTTCAGGGCTTCACGGAGTGTTTTTTGCAAGAATGCTATCGGACTCTTCTCCCCCTGCTCAGCCCCTTCCAGGATCCCATTTATCCTGATGTTTTGATGCCGACTCCTGCCTTCCAAGTCATCTAACTTATAGCTTAGCTCTGGCTCTCTGGCCAAGAGGAAAAGCAGCAGTCTGTCATGGCAATCATCTTGCTCGGTTACATTTGTAAGGCCCAACTCAATCTGATCTGCCCGATGCTCAGTTTTGTTAATATTTTACTTTAGTTCTGTAAGGGTATTGTCGATTTTTTTTTTACTGTGCTGGCCATTTGTAAAATTGAGGTTACCAGTTGGGAGCAATCATCTTCTTCTATGTGCATTATTTCTGCTCCAGCCTTTTCTCCCATCATCTCCTTCATTGGGCCCCGTTTCTCCTACTGCAGCATATTATAGAGCTTTTGCACCGGCATCTAAGGGTTCTTTGTGAGGGTCACTTTCGCTGGAGATTGCATTTCTTTTCTTTGAGGATGCTTTAGGATGATCTCTATGGCAGTGTGGAGCTCTGAGCTAAGCCGCCATTTGGTTGCTGACGTCACTGGAAGTCTATAAACTCGTACTGATAAAAAACGTATTCCACACTACTTTGTTGCATATCCTCTATATATTCCTAAATTAACGCAAGTACGGTATGTACTATACCGAGATCTACTTTTAATCATATCCTTCTTCTACTCACTTTTAACATAGGGACTTCTATTTCTTAACTGCAAATACAGATGTGCAAGCAGCTGGACAGGATATGAAATCTGCCAAAGTACAAACATTAATTTAGCTGAGGGAATGCTTGAAAAATACTGACTTGTATAACCTATAAAATGCCTTAAAGACATATGCATCTAGAACTAGGTAAGTTTATGAGTGGTACACATAAGGTATTACAGGAAGGGGCATTATACATGCTTTACACAGTACTAACCTGAGGGTATTGTTATTCCTATGTCAGATCTTGAAGACACAACAAGGCAGAATGCTGCTAATTTCAAGTCATGTCATTGGATTGGGAATGACTTCAGGTCTGTTGCTCCATTTGTCAGTTTATTTTATTTAGTTTACTTTACCAGAAAAATAGACCTGATTCAAAGATGTATTTTCAGCCATGCCTAGAGAGTAGAGGTAATATGGAGCACATACTTATTATATTACATGTGATACAGAGAAACCAGCAACCCTTAGCAGCAGCCAGTGGAGGAAGGGTGCATCGCATGGGTGGTGCTCTGGCTCTTTGGGCCAGGAGGGGTTGAGTATGTTGCACTGCTGTACTCTGTGTGGCTGGGATAAGAGTGTGACTTTAAAGAGTCTTAGTGGAGACTTCCTCTCGCACCCATTTCAGCTGAGGTTGCTACCCAGGTACAGTAGCGTACAAGTCAGTATAGTTGTACAAGATATATGATACATAATAAAGTGACATGGTGCAAACATAAACATTCAGCCTGTACCTTGTATGTAAAGGATTGGTAAATTATGCAAAGCATGTACTGTATAGACATTAGACTGATGGAGATGTTCCTTCAGTTTAGCAGAAAAATATTTAGGGATAGGAACAGCTCTAATTGAGAATGGGATGGTATTTCAGAAGCTGCTCTGTAGCTGACCAAGTTTTGGCCCATGCCTGTGTGCATGAACAGAAACTTTAATAAGTTTTTGTGGGAGGAGGGGTTGTCCACAAACACGAAATGTTTGGTGAGGCATTGGGGTTCGCTTCTGTTTAGGATTTTGAACATGAAATTTGCTAAGGTTAAGTGAGCTGTGAGTTTAGGTTGCAGCCATTGGAGATGTTCAGAATTGGTACAGTGGTGGGACGATGGGCTCTAGGAGGATGCAGATTTAGCAACCTTGTCAGTGAAGGCCCTTTTTTTTGCCCATATCATAAGGGGCACGGCATCTGTCGCAATAGAGCCATATTCCATGAGAAGGAGAAGAATGCTACTTTGATAGATTCTGATTCTTTTATCAGGTGCTAACTACTTTGATGTGTGGTAGAGTAATCACAGTTTTTGATGTACAATTCTAACAGTATTGGCCATGTGATTATCAAAGGTGAGACGGATCAATGGTAACGCCAAGGTATTCGAATTTCCTGTTTCAAGTTGGACACCATCTAGGATTGAGATACTGAAGTCTTGGGAGTATCCTTTGACCTTTGGGGCAGAACTGAGTAACGCAGATTTTGTTTTGGTAACACATGGGACTTGTTTTTCATTCATGAACCATCTTTGCAGGGAGTGGAAGTTCTGCCTGAGGACATTGATAGTGTTGATGACTTTTCCATGTGTCTAGATACTGTGTCATCTGAGTGGAGAAGAGTTTTGGCAGTACTGCAGATCTGTGGTAGTCTGTTAGTGAAAAAAGAAATCAAAGAGGACCTAGAATGGGTCCCTGAGGAACACCGCAAGAGACAGAAATTGCTCTGGACATGACTTTGCAACTATTTGTGACCTGTTCTGCAGATGGTTAGAAAAACACAAAGTAATCGAGTCCCTCATCCTCAGTTCAGACAGCTTCTGAATGAGCAGGTTATGGGCCACCAGATCGAAAGCTTTGGTCAGATCCACGAACACAGCACTGGTCAACAGACCCTTGTCCATGGCGGACCATATCAGTGAAACTGACTAGTGCTGCACAAGTTTTTTTGTTTTTTCCCGAAACTGTGTTGCTCCTCACAAAGTAACCTGTGCTCTTGCAGAGAAGAAATAAGCTGATTATGAACTATTCTGTCCTGTACCTTGGTGAAGGTTGAGAGGCTGGAGATAGGTCTGTAGTTATCCAGGACAGTTTGCATGCCTCTTTGTGTAGCGGAACTATGGAGACAATTTCCAGATATTAGGGATTTTTTAGACTCAAAAGATAGGTTTAAAGTTTTGACAATGGGGAGAGCAATTTGTGAAGCAACATTTTTAAGAAATTTGGAGAGTGTCCATCACTGCCACCTGATTTGTCAGTTTTTGGTGGTGCAGCAGTTTGTGGACTTATCTGACTGTGACTTTTAAAGTAAAAATGAGGATGACGTGCTGTTGAAATAGGCATAGTTGAACCAGGAGATCGAACCTGGTCCCTTTTGGGGTGTCTGTATTTCTCTAGGTTGCAAAAATGGTTGTTAAATTAGCAACAGTTTGGGGTCTGTGTTCTGGAGGCCTTTAGCTTTGAGGGTCAAAGGGGAAGTGGCAGTTCTGGGACTGAGCAGGGAGTTAATGCAGTTCCAGAATTTTTTTGGGTCACTCAGGTTGCCAGTTTGTTGCGCCTTGAGGTATGCGCTCATGGCCAGATTACGCTCATGTTTTTACTTGTTCTGTAGGCATCTCTAGGCAGCCCAGTCAGTGCGCAGGTTAGATTTTATAAAGGTACCCAGGCAGTATCTCTTTCCTTCATTAACTTATAAAGGCTTTTGGATAGCCATTTGGAGTTACCCCAGCATCTGGTGATGGGGGCATGATGATCGAATACATAGATACATAGACAGTGTCGGCAGATAAGGGCCTATGGCCCACCCAGTCTGCCCATTTGAGCTTATAAGTTCAATTTATGTTTTCCTAGAAGTCTGTTGCCCCTTACCCCTGACCTCCAGAATTCCTTTATGTCTATCCCATGCATTCTTAAATCCCGTGATTGTTTCAGCCCCCACCACTTCCTCTGGCAGGGTGTTCCACTTGTCCACCACCCGTTCTGTGAAGAAATTCTTCCTCATGTTTCCTCTGAATCGTCCTCCCTCCAACTTCATCCCATGCCCTCTAGTCCTGGAACATCTTTTCACTTAAAAATAGTGTATTCCTGCCCTGTTCCTCCCTGTAAGATACTTGTATGTCTCTATCATATCCCCTCTCTCCCTCCTCTCCCCCAGGGAGTACATGTTCAGTTCCTTCAACCTGTCTTCATAGGACTTGTGATGCAATCCATGCACCATCTTTGTTGCCCTCCTCTGAACCTTCTCTACCCTGTCTAAGTCCTTACTTAGGTAAGGTCTCCAGAACTGTACACTGTACTCCAGGTGGGGCCTTACTAGTGTCTTGTATAGTGGAATCAAGACCTCCCTTTTCCTGCTGGTGATGCTCCTGGCTATGCATCCCAGCATCCTATTTGCTTTACCTGCTGCCTTGTCACACAGTTTCCCTACCTTGAGGTCATCAGAGATGATAACCCCAAGATCCCTTTCCTGCTTGGTGCATGCTATATCCTCACCCCCCCAACTGATATATTGTGCCAGGGTTTTTGTGCCCCATATGCATTATCTTGCACTTCTTTGCATTGAATTTCAACTGCCAAACCCCTGACCATTCTTCAAGTTTCTGCAGGTCCCTTCTCATTCTGTCTACAATACTATCATGAGCTCTGTAATAAAGAAGTCCAGAGCATAGCTGACTGCTGGACTGGACTAAAATTTCTTCTGGGTGAGTGTGCCTCCACCTTGTATAACTTCATAGCTAGATTATTTCTGTTGGTTCTGTGAATCTATGCCATGGTTTTGGCATGTGCCGTCTCTTTCTCTTTTATAAAATACATCTCAAGAAGAGACTAGAAGTTTCTTTCAGCTCATACGGAGTTTTGATAGTACAGGATTTCATGGGTGCCTGGGTATGAAATTATTGTTGTTGCCCAGGTTTATTCTGAGTTGCACTACCTCTGTGTATGTCAAGTATAACAAAAAATAAAGGTAACAACCATGTAAATTAGGTCCTTGCTTGTGTATTATTTTGACCCTGTCTCGGTTGTCTTTGTTTCAAGGTGCTGCTTATTCTCGAGCTGAAAAGAGTGTCAGAGAGCTGGTAGATTTGTGTGGGTTGCCGTTTCTGCCTACCCCCATGGGAAAAGGATTGGTGTCTGATGACCACCCAAACTGTGTGGCCGCAGCAAGGTCCAGGTCAGTAGCCCACAATAGACTGGTAGCCTGTTTTGGTCCTGCTGGAGTATAAGCACAAATATGTTAATACATGTATTATTGCTAAGGCTTAGGTTCATATCACAGTCACCTCAGGGACATAAGGATGGGACTTCAGTTTCCACATCAGAAACTGGGTTCGTTCTGGACATGTACACTGTATTGTAGTACCCTAGCTGCAGCTTGCTGTTCTGTTGGAGATATTGTCCTTCATATGAAACTGCAGGACAGCTGCCCATTTCATTTTTTTTGTGTGTCTGGGTAGAATTAAATGGTCCCCTGGTTCTCTTGGAAGATCAGTACTGTGCTGTCTTTCTTTGAAAATCAGTCACAAATAAAAAAAGAACAAGGTTGAGAGACATACACGTGTGATCTAAGCTCATGTGTACTTTAGGCAGCATTATAACATCAGAAGGGGTATAGGCCATTGTTGTTGCTAAATCACAATAAAAAGTCCAAAAATAAAGTTATGAGTCCTAGCAGCATGACACTGAGCCAGAAAGAATTATCCAGCAGTCTGTTATATGACCTTTAGAATGTTGCTTTAAGATGGAGAGAGAAGAGTAGTAAAAAACTGTCTGCAGTATTGTTTTTTTAGTTGTGTTAAAACTGCTGGTTTGAACAGCTTGAGAGATGATGTGTATAAATACACCATATTTAGTTATTTCCTCAGGTTTATTTTTCTGATTTATTATTACCCTTCCCCACCATGTCCTGAATCCAGATATCTCTGGTTGCATAGTGACTGCAGTCCACAACCACAAGAGGCACCAGTTTGCTTCCCTCTGAGGCCCATGCCACGTCCCTCTTGCTGCTGAGCTGTAGAGGCACTGAAGAGCATGGCTTAGTCCCCCGAGCAAGTACATTACGTCTGACATGACTGCTCCTCACCACCACCACCAGTGCTTCTCTTGAGGTCATCCCCAAACTCTTTTCTGCATGGCATTTTCTGGGCCAGCAGTTTTCAGGATTTTTTAATCTTCGGTAGATTTCAGTTTACCGAAACATCATCTTTATGTTGAATCTTCTTTCAGCATCTCCAAGTCCAAAGCAAATGTTATTGATATAACCATTTGCTAGTATGGCAACTTAGCTAAAAGTATTTGTTCATTACAGCAGACATCTTATTTTAACAGGGCCCTGCTGCACGCTGATGTAATACTGTTGCTTGGAGCCAGATTAAACTGGATTTTGCACTTTGGATTTCCACCCAGGTTTCAGCCAGATGTGAAGTTTATTCAGGTATGGGTTCTGCTACATACAATCCAGTAACAAAACAAACAAACAAAACAAAAACAGGCTTCTGCTGCCTGAGTGCCCAGTTTGACCCAAATATCCAAGCAATTATCAGATTCTGATGATGCTTGGTTCATAGCTGAAATTTATTAAAGAACTCCATAGATGCTTTTTCAAGTCAAAACACTTTTCCAAGTAGTGAGTGTTCTGTCAGTAGCAGAGAGAGTTGAAGGGGCAAAATGCATATAGAGGAGCTTATATTCTGTGGTCGGAGGTAAAGCTCCTAGTAGATAATTGTTCTGAAGAATCTGGGATTGACCTTGCAGATTTTAAAGGTCTCATTTTGACAGAATACCTTATGTGCCTGGAGACAATGGATGGGGAAAGTCAGTTTAGAAAGTTGGTGAGATAAACATGGTGCATTTCTGGAAGCCCTCCAACTCTGAACAGGAGTCTTAAGCAAAATTCAGAGGTTCCAGGACCCTTACTACAGGATAATAGAAGTTCTGATCCAGGATGTTGGAATATTGGAAAAAGTGTGTGTTGGGGGGCAAAATGTACTGTATATGGTAAATACATTTTTCTCCACTTCCAAATAAGGACCATACAGTACATTCATTTATTATATGGCCTTATATAGAGAAACTGATCATATTTGTCAAGAATGTGGCACATTAAGGTCGGACCCATGGTGCTAAACTATAAGGGACAGCTCTGGTATTCTACCTGGGTTTTCCTTCCAGGCTTGGGACATCAGGGGCCAAGGCTTTCAGGTAAGGCTCCAGAGCACCTCTTGGACACTCTCCTCCTGGGAGTGTGGGCTGTAATGTGCTGCTGCAAATAGTGTTTGTGACCACACACTACTGGATGTCTCTCCCCATTATGCCATGCCGTACACGTGTGTGGTAGGCAAGGGAACACTAGAACAGGGAAAATTGACCCCTGACCCGCTAGATGACTGCTCCCGGACACTCCCACTCATGCTGCCCAGCCCTACAGTGTTTGGTCTTTGTCCCTCTACTGCCACACATGCACTTTGTTCCCCCCCGGTGGCTGCAGGAAGCCCCCTGGCAGGGTCAGGCTGGACTTGTGGGTGTGGCAGCAGTGTCCAAGGGTTATCTTGAGGTAGGAGTCAGTAGTGGGCAGTGAGCCTAGTGGGCAGCGTGGTCCTCCTTGGGAAGACCCAAATGAGCTTGGTATCAGGTTGCAAGGTAAGAAAGGAAGGAAAAAAGAATGTAGTAGGTGCTTTAAATGTTACAGAGATAGTGTGTGCAGAGGGAAACTTCGGAATGACAGTATAATACTGTAGTTAGGTTTAAGCCAAATCTTTCTGCTTCATGTGAACAGAAATGTATGCAGGCCTTGATGCAATATGTATTTTGTTTTTGTTTTCTTTTTGTTGGAACTTGAAGCCTCATTTCCTCCAGATCCTCTTGCCCCCCCAGCCAAACACTTGCTGCAGCCACATCCAAGAGCAGGGCCATTCTTGATGCCCTACAGGGGGCATGGCTCAGACAGCTAGTTTTGGAACCTACTCGGGAGGGAGCAATCTTAGACCTAGTACTGTCACATGGGGACAGAGATGGGATCTCAGATCTAGAAGTGGGTAGCCATCTGGGAACAAGTGATCACCAAACAGTGTGGTTCACGATAAACTTAGCTGTAGAGTCAAGCCATACAAAAGTGAAGGTACTGGACTTCAGGAGGGCTAATTTTGTCAAAATGGGAGAGTGCCTCAGAAAAGCACTAGCAAACAGGCAAGAAGGTGGGGTGGAGCAACAATGGGGAAACATCAAAACCGACATTACAGAGGCAACAAGCCTTTGTGTGAAGCAAATAAGCAAATCAAAACGAAAGGAAAAAAACACTGTGGTTCTCAAATGAAGTGGCGGGGAAGGTTAGGGAGAAAAAGATAGCATTCAGGAAGTATAGGGAAACACAGAAGGAGCAGGACAGAGAACTGTATCAGTTAAAGCAGAAGGAAGTAGGGAAGGCAGTCAGAATAGCAAAGGCCCAAACCGAGGAAAAGATAGCCAACTCAGTTAAGAAGGGGATAAAACCTTTTATAGGTACATTAGGGAGCAAAGAAAGACTAAGCAGGGATACTGAGACTGAATAAAGAGGAGGGTGGTGCGGCAGAGAGCGGCTGGGATACTGAACGAATACTTCTGCTCAGTATTCACAATGGAAGATCAGGGGGAGATACTTAATCCAGTCAATAGAAGCACTCTGGATAGGGGGGTTGATATTAGTCCTTTCACAGAAGAAAGGGTTCTGAAAGAACTCTTAAAACTGAAGATGGACAAAGCAATGGGGCCTGATGGGATTCACCCCAGAATTCTAAAAGAACTAAGGGAAGAACTAGTAACACCACTGACTACCCTTTTTAATAAATCATGGGAGGATGGTGTGGTACCTGAGGACTGGAAGAGGGCAGATGTGATCCCCCTTCACAAAAGCGGGAGCAAGACAGAGGCAGGAAACTATAGACCTGTTAGTTTGACCTCAGTGGTAGGGAAAATGATGGAATCACTTCTGAAGTAAAGAATTGTTGAGTACCTAGAGGCCAGTAGGACACAGGACCCAAGGCAGCATGGATTCACGGCAGGAAGGTCATGTCAGACAAATCTAATTGATTTCTTTGACTGGGTGACCAAAGTAGTAGACCTGGGAGGGGATGTGGACATGGCCTACCTAGACTTTAGCAAGGCATTTGACACAGTCCCGCACAAAAGATTAATAAACAAATTAACCAGCCTGGGAGTGGGTCCCAGGGTGGTAGCCTGGGTTAAATATTGGCTGGACAACAGGACACAGAGAGTAATAGTAAATGGAGTCCACAGTGAAGAAGGGAAGGTTACTAGTGGGGAACCATAGGGTTCAGAACTGGGGCCAGTCATTTTTAATGTCTTTATAAGTGACATTGCAGAGGGACTGGAAGGTAAAGTATGTCTCTTTGCAGATGGCACAAAGATCTGCAACAGAGTTGATACATAAGTTGGGGTGGAAAGGATGAGAAGAGACTTGGCAACATTGGAGGAATGGTCAAATGTATGTCAGCTTAGATTCAATGCAAAGAAGTGCGAAGTAATGCACCTGGGAAACAACAATCCAGGGGAAGAGTACACAGTTGGGGGGTGAGATACTGGGATGCATAGGGAGAGGCATCACCAGTAGAAAACAGGAAGTTGTTGTCCCTCTGTACAGACAGTTGGAACCGGGGGAGGGAGCCCCTCACTCTTTATTTCTGTATGGCAGAAACTAGTAGAAAAAGTGCCCTTTGTTCTCTTATAAGTGCCTTTTGATTCTCAGCCTCCTCAGCTTTTACCATCTTCCAGCACCCTTGGTAAGACCACATCTGGAGTACTGTGTACAGTTGTGGAGACCTCATCTCTGCAAAGACATAGACAGGGTGGAGGCTGTCCAGAGGAGGGCAACCAAAATGGCACAGGGTATGCACCAAATGACATATGAAGAAAGACTAAAGGAGCTTAAGATGTATAGCCTCGTGGAAAGGATGGCGAGGGGGGACATGATAGAAACTTTCAAATACCTCAAGGGAATCAACAGAGTCCAAGAGGGTAGCATCTTTCAGAAAAGAGATGTGCAAGAACAAGGGGGCACATTTGAAGATAGAGGGGGGACGGCTCAGAGGTAATGTGAGGAAGTACTTCTTTACAGAGAGGGTTGTAGATGCATGGAACAGCCTTCCTGAGGAGATTGTAGAGTCTAAAACAGTGGGGGAATTCAAGAATGCGTGTGACAGACATAAGGCAGTTCTAGTGGGGGGGTAGGAGTAAGTAGGCTGTTGGTTAACTAGGATCTGCAGCTTATCCGTTAGGTAGGGAAATGGGCAGACTAGGTGGGCCAACCGGTCCTTATCTGTCATCAAATTCTATGTTTCTATGGCCCTACAGTAACCTCAGCCAAAAAGGGTAAAGTCTCCTCTAGGACCCCCCACCTGAACTCCCACTTATAACTGAATTGTAGAGGAGTCATTGTTGGCTCATCCACTGTCCCTCTCTGAGCTAGCTATGGATATTCAGATCCTTGCTGTTAAGGTTATGCTCTGTGTACACAAGGCCCTCAGCATTGGCTTAGTCTATATTCCCCCTGACCTCACCGAATGGGGCTTAAAAGCCCTAATGAACTGTGTCATGAATCTAAAACAAGATGCAGAAACCATCCTGTTAGGTGAATTTAATGTCAGCTGGCTCTCGTCAGATGCCAGTAGGCACAGGGATGAGTTAACAGGCCTGAACTTTACCCAGTTAATAACAACTCCAACCAGGATAAACTGTAAGACTGGGACTAGCACACTCTTGGACTGGGCTCTAACGAATCATCCAACGCATATTTCCCATTCTGAAGTATTGCCTAACACTATCAGCGATCACTCTCCTACCCAGTGGTTATTGGACTAACAAATTTGTCAAGCCTCCTCCCAAAACGATCACAAGTAGAGTGCTCTCCCGTGGCCACCTGCAGCCACTAAAGTCTCTCCTCTGGCAACAAAACTGGTCTTACATTGAAACCACCCCTGATATTGACTCAGCTCTGGAATACTTCATTAAATGCTTTAGTGCGGCCTGTGACATCCACACCCCTTTTAGGACATGTAGGATCAGGGGACTTGATAATCCCTGGATCTCTTTTAACCTTCTGGCTCAAATGAAAGCTCGTGACCACCTCTGGCATAGGGCCAGGACCTCTGGCAGTCAACCTGACATACAGGCCTATAAGATGGCCAGGAACACATGTACTAAGGCTATCTGTGAGCACAAAGCGCGTTACTATAAGGACATCCTTGCCAAGACCTGGACGGACAGGAAAAAAGTCTGGGAAAACCTTTCGGAAATCACTGAGAAAGCATCCAAGCAGGCTCCAACTATGTTAAATGTTGATGGGTCTATCACCCATGACCCCATGTTAATTGCCAACACATTTAATTCATCCTTCACAGACCTTAGCCAAATTCTGCCCCCAAATTTCTTTGAACCACCCAGCACAGCTCCTTTATCCACCAAATCAGAAGAGGCCTTGACCCACCCATGTTTCTACTTCAAAGCAATCTCGGAAGGCAAGGCCAAGACATACCTACTTAAAGTTCTAGAAGGAACTAGGATAAGTAGTGATTCCCTCGACCTGAAACTTCTTACCCTAACCCTAGATGAAGTCCTGTCCCCCCAACCAAGCTTCTCAATCGCTCCCTCATACTTTCACAATTCCCCCCGCTCTGGAAATTCGCTCTGGTTACACCAGTTTTTAAGAGTGGGGACAGATTACTGCCTGGGAATTATAGGCCAATATCTATTCTTCCCCCGTTGTAAAAAGCACTTGAAAGGATTGTTGCCGACCAGTTTGTGGAGTACCGGGAAAAATACAACCTACAATGTGTCCAACAACATGGTTTTCGGAAAGGGCACAGCACATCTACGGCCCTACTGGAATTCACAGGTTTCATTCACCATACTCTTGATCAGGGTAAACTTGTTGGCGTAACTTTTATTGACCTGTCTAAAGCATTTGACACGGTCAGTCACCATTTGCTGACACATCAACTTGCTGGGCTTGGTATATCTTCAGACACCCTGAAGTGGTTCACCAGCTATCTAGCAAACTGCACACAACAGGTGAGAATAGGGTCTACCATTTCTGCTAAACTGCCTGTCTGCTCTGGGGGTTCCTCAAGGATCGATACTGGGACCCCTTCTATTTAGCATCTTCCTCGATAATCTTCCGGCATCCTGTTCTGAACCAGTACTCCTCTATGTGGATGATGCGGTCATTTTCTCAAAAACTGCTGACCCTACCCTCCTTCAGGCCTAACTTCAGAAAAGTTTTAGTGAAGTTGAGTCCTGGTTCACCTCTCATAAGTTGGTGCTTAATTGCAAAAAAAAAAACAAAGGTCACACTCTTCCATGGTACCCACAGCAAGCATAAAGCCAAACAATTGGTGATTAAAAACAGTGCGCGTGTAGTCCTTGATCAGACCCAATCTTTTAAATACCTAGAAGTTACTCTGGATAGTACACTCTCCTACTCCAACCATGTTGAGACTTTTGCCAAGGCAGTTAACATTCGCCTAGGTCTTCTACACAGACACAAACACTGCCTTACTACCGAAGTCTTCTGGGCAATCAGTTTAAATGCTTTATTGGCAAGCTTTTAAACTAGTCAAGGGGGAGGCACTGATAAGCAACAGGGAATTCCCAGCCTCCCCCTACAAAACAGGTTACTAAATGAGGTAAAGACCAAGGTAGAAAGGTCAGTAGGGAGCAGGACAGGGGTAAATGGAGAAAGCAAAGTCAGTGAGGACAGGGATGGTGCTACAAGAGGTAAAGCCATCAAAAAATGGAGAGCAATGAGTATCAATGCCTGTAGTCTGTGTAACAAGCTTCCTGAATTAGTGGCCTTGATGGAGGAGGAACATCTGGATATTGTGGCAGTCACAGAAACATAGTACACACAGAACCATGACTGGGATGTAAACATACCAGGATGCACTATCTACAGGAGGGACAGGGAGGGTAAAAGAGGAGGAGTAGCTCTCTACATAAGGGAAGGAATCAAAGCAACAGAACAAAAGGGCAAACAGGGAGGAGAGGAAGCACTGTGGGTCACTTTGGAGACCGGCAATGGCACCACAATCCTCACAGGAGTTGTGTACAGGCCCCCATCTCAGGGGGAGGAAATGGACAAGGAAATGATAGAAAGTATCCTTAGAATGACAGAAAAAGGGGAGATATTGCTGATGGGGATCTGAATATGACAGATGTTAACTGGAGTGCATTTGCAGCAGCCGCGTCTAAGAGTGGGGTCATTCTAGATGCCCTAAAAGCGGCATGCCTTAGACAACTAGTATTGGAACCCACTCGAGAGGGAGCAATCTTAGACCTGGTACTCTCAAATGGAGATGGAGAGAGGATCACAGATGTAGAAGTGGGTAGCCATCTGGGAACTAGCGACCATCGAACGGTATGGTTCACGATAAACACAGCAGTAAAGTCAAGCCATACAAAGGCAAACGTACTGGACTTCAGGAGGGCTGACTTTACCAAAATGGGTGAGTGCCTAAGGAATGCACTAGCAAATGGGCAGGAAGGAGGGGTGGAAGAACAATGGGGAATAATCAAAACTGCCATCACAGAGGCAACAAGCCTTTGTGTGAAGCAAATAAATAAAACAAAACAATGTAAGAAACCACTATGGTTCTCAAAGGAGGTGGCAGGGAAGGTTAGAGAGAAAATGAAAGCATTCAGGAAGTACAAGGAATCACAGAAGGAGCAGGACAGAGAATTGTATCAGTTAAAGCAAAAGGAAGCAGGGAAGGCAGTCAGAACAGCAAAGGCTTAAACCAAGGAAACAATAGCCAACTCAGTTAAGAAGGGGGATAAAATCTTTTATAGGTACATCAGGGAGTGAAGGAAGACCAAGAGAGGGATAGCGAGGCTTAATAAAGGGGGGGTGGGCAGAGGGTGACTGTGAAAAGGCAGAGATACTAAACAAATATTTTTGCTCAGTATTCAAAAATGAAGAGGGGGAGGTACTTAAACCAAACAATAGAAACACTCTGGATACAGGGGTTGATACCAGCCCATTCACAGAAGAAAGGGTTCTGAAAGAACTCTTAAAACTGAAGGTGGACAAAGCAATGGGGCCTGATGGGATTCATCCCAGAATTCAAAAAGAACTAAGGGTAGAACTAGTGACACCACTGACTACCGTCTTTAACAAATCATGGGAGGATGGTGTGGTACCTGAGGACTGGAGGAGGGCAGATGTTATTCCACTTCACAAAAGTGGGAGCAGGGCAGAAGTAGGAAACTATAGACCTGTTAGTTTAACCTCAGTGATAGGGAAAATGATTGAATCACTTCTGAAGGAAAGAATTGTTGAATACCTAGAGGCTAGAGGGGCACAGGACCCAAGGCAGCATGGATTCACAGCGGGAAGGTCATGTCAGACGAATCTAATTGATTTCTTTGACTGGGTGACCAAAGTAGTAGACCAGGGAGGGGCCGTGGCCATGGCCTACCTAGACTTTGTGACAGGGAGCCCCTGCCACTCTTGAGGACCATCCTTTTCTTAAATCTGCTGCAACAGTTCTTCTATTTCTTGGTCCATTCTATCCTTTACAATTTCTAGTCCATAAGGTTGGCCATCTATGGGCACCCCTCCCATTTCTTGGCTATGCTATAGTGTCCTCTTTAATTTTCCTTTACCCTCTTAGGTCCTCGTACAGGGAGGTTATTGTGGTGACCTCCAAGTGTACGTAAAACAGATTGTGTTTATTGTTGTTGGATTTAGTATGTAATAGGACTGTGTTATAAAATACCTTAATGTATATATACCTTATGTTTATGAAACCTGTAAATGTTGAAAATACCATGGCACTTGGGGTTTTGATAATGGTGAAAAGTACTAGTGACTATTATAGAAATTAAGCTAGCTGTGTTATTTAAAATGCATTTATATTGTTGTAAACTTAAGTAAGAAATGGCATGATGATTTGCATATATCCCATGATGCATTGCATTATGGAAGTATGCATGATGTATTTCTTTGAAACTTGATTTGTTGCCAATGCCCTCTGGGGTAGACCTTCTTTCAGTGATTCTGTATTGAGATTCTTTGTCTATAGCTTGTTTTGTTTTTGTCCGTTTTGGGCCCCCATTACCCAAGCAAATGGGGCCTGCATAGGGGTGGTGGCTACATCTCAACTACTGAATTGCATCAGAGATCAGTGTCAGTAGGTGCTGGCTAAGTGCAGAGGAAGGACATTCATAGTCTGTTGCTGCAAACTGATGTACTGAAGAAGAAATATGCCATTGCAGAAGGTTATTTCTTGTATTTTGAATAAACATCACGCAGAGATTGTGTGTTGAACCTTAAGTTCGGTGTCTGGTCCATCTGTCATCCCACAACCCCTCCACAGACTTTAGCAAGGCATTGACACAGTCCCACACAAAAGATTAATATACAAGTTAGCCAGCCTGGGAGTGGGTCCCAAGATGGTAGCCTGGGTAAAGAATTGGCTGGAGAACAGAGATTGCCTTTCTCATGAATAAAGCCAGTTTGGCACCGGTCTTGGAGCTTCGACACCCAAGTCCCGCATGGTTCACAACTGTGTGCACCTACTGGCTCTCTTTACAGGTTCTCTGGCAATCCCTCATCTGTGGGTCTGGTCTGAGACTCTGCTTCTAGAAGTCCAGAAACCATGGGCACATGGACAAGCCCCGACAAGGAGCCGAAGAAGCTTAACCACACAGCCATGAAATTCTACGCTGCTTCCTCTAAGTCTCTGTCAGGTGTGCTTCATCTTGATGATGGCATGCTTTGGTTAGTCCCTGCTGGGAGTGCTTGATAATGTCCTCCCTCACCTCCTTTCTGACAAGCAGTTGCCTGTGAAATTGATCAGAGACCAGGGTCAAGCGCTGGCTAAACATCAGCTCCAGATAAAATTAGTCATGGGGGACCCCTGTATCTGTGCCATGGCAGTGGCTGTCTCAGTGTGTTGCGGACTGAGGCTTTCCTCCTTTATGGAGGACCCTCAGCATAAGCTGGTGGATGTCCCTTTCTTGGGCACTGACCTCTTCGGCCTGGTGTAGAAGGTCATCTCACAAGGATTGAGAATGCTAGTGCCACCCTGGACTCTATGGCATCACAGAAGGCACCAAAAATGAAAAAGAAGGCTTTTCATTTTCAGTTCTTTCAGCTGCAGCAGCCGCCCCAGCAGAGCAATACCAAACTTGGTTCTCTGGCCTGGGGCCCAAAAGGGGAAGGGGAAATGGTGCCCCCTGGTCCCAGCAGATGGTGCCCCCTCCAAAGCTGCCCAGTGACAGGTCATGATGTCTCTGCCTCCCACCAGTCCAGTACCTGATCCAGCTCTCTGTGGGGGATCGGCTTTGCCACTTCTGGCCACTCTGGTCCATCATTACTATGGACAAGTGGGTTCTCGAGGTGGTAGACAGAGGGTTGCCTCTTAGTTTCAAGGCTCTTCTGCCTTACCACTCCCATGCTCTGAGGGAGTCCACAGTGTTGCAGGATTTGCTGTATGCTCTCAAGGAGGACATTGCTCATCTCCTTGCAAAATGTGCTATTGCCCATGACCAAGATGTGCTGGCAAGTCAGGAGTACCTGTCCAGGCACTTCCTGGTCCTGAAACAGATGGGGGCTGGCGCCTCATACTGGATCTGAAGGATCTCAAACAGTTCATTTGGAGGTGCAAGTTCCAGATGATTACTCTGAACCAGATCATATCATCCCTGGAGCAGGGCATGTGGTTCTGCTCCCTGGACCTCCAGAATACATTCTTCCACATCCCAGTCTATCCCACAGCCTGTTCTGCACAGAAAGGGTTCTCTATCAGTTCCAGGTCATGCCCTTCAGCCTCTCATCTGCACCCAGGGTCTTCACCAAATACATGGCAGTGGTGACACCTTTTCTGTAGCTCAGGGCATTAGGATGTATCCCTACCTGGATGACTGAATGATTGCCAGGATGTTCAAGGAGGCCGTGGATTGGTCCAGGGATCAGGACCTCCAGGCCTGCAGACTTGAGCCTCTCTGTCAACTCACCCAAGTCTGAACTGATCCTCTCGCAGGTGATTTACCTCATCGGGGCAGAGCTAAACTCCCTGCAGGCCAAGGCCCACATCCCAGTGGACCAGGCACTGGATCTTATCTCTTTTTAATTTTTTTCCATTCAACTTTTGTTGAAGTTTACAATACAGAGAATGAACCACAAGAAACAGTACCAATTAAACGCAACCATTAGACAGAATTTACAATGGCTCATTCTCTCCCATGCCCCTCCCTCCCTTCCCCACCTCACCCAACCCAACAAACCCAGCACAGCAATATACCAACAAGGGTGCGGAGTAACCTATCCAAAGGTGTGGTCTTCAGCTCTGCAATGCATATAACTTTTGGAAGGGACCCCAAATCTTATTGAATTTATCCGTTTTGTTTGCAAGACTTGCAATAGTCCTCTCTGTTCTGAGGTTGGCCAGAAGTTCCTGTAGCCATTCCATATAATTTAGATTCTCTGAATCTTTCCAGTGCCTAAGGACTATTTTCTTAACAGACAAGGAGATCAACGCCATGTAATACTTTCTACATGCCACAGTAATGGGTGAAAGATCCCCCAATACACATATTTCAGGTGTAAACAAGTCAGAAATCCCTAGTAGCGGATCTGCTCTTTGCCTAATAGTGGTCCAAAGTGATACCACTCTAGGGCATTTCCAGAAAATGTGAAGAAGGTCACCAGTCTGCGACCTGCTGTTTGTACAGAGCGGAGAGGACAAAAGACCCAATCTGGCAAGTTTCTGTGGGGAATAATAGATATTATGTAGAATTTTAAATTGCATCAGCCTGAGTCTATCTTGTAACAAATATTTATGACAGTCACACCAGATACGGGACCAGTCAGATTCCTTGCCAGGTAAGAGGGACTGCCAATAGTGAACTGGAGCGTAATTATCGGGATATGCCCAGGCATAAAAAAAACTGTATAATTTAGAAACAGCATGAGGCAAGCCCGACAATTGGATCAAAGAGGATAGAAAGCGGGCATGAGTTCCTAGAGGTGGAGAAACCCCAAAAACTTGCAACAGGAGGTGCCGTAGCTGATAAATCTTGAATATACTCTTACCGGGTATCATGAATTTATGCATAATGTCCTCTCAGGAAGACCACTGCCTATCAGCTAAGATAAGGTCCTCCAACTGACAATTTCCTAACTGAGGCAGCCAGGAAGGTGGCAACGGCTTATTATTTATTCGTATATTGGGATTACCATTGACGGGCTGGGAAATATCCCTGCTGTTATCATATTTGAGAAAGGCACATAGTTGTATATGGGCCTTAATTGAGATTGCAATGGGAGAGTTCCTAATTGCTTGGGAAGAAGGCGTGGTTAACATACAACATCACTCTGGGAAGGCAACCAAATTTTTAATAAAGGGTTGCTTCCACCCTTCTTTCATAAGGGGTGTACTCCGAACAGGTACAAGTTGATCTGTTGACAACCATCTAAGATACTTGGCAGCCTAGCTGGCCCAATAGTACAGTCTAAAATGGAAGCCTTAAACCTCCTCTTTCCTCTGGGGCAGCTAGTTTATAATATGCCATTCTCGCTTTCTTGTATCCCCATACAAAGTTGGAAAGCATACTATGTACTCTTTTAAACCAGGACATCGGGAGTACAATATTTAACATATTAATGGGATAAAAAAGATGGGGAAGAACGTTCATTTTGATCAGATTTATCCTGCCCCAAAGAGAAAGAGGGAGAAGGGACCACCTTTGAAGGTCTTGATCGATCTTCTGTACCAAGAAATCTAAGTTTAACTGCTCAAGTCGGGACATGCTTCACGACAGAGTAATGCCTAGATATTTAATAGAGTCGGCCTTCCATGCCAATCCAAGTGTAGTGATTTCATGTTTATAGACTCTATGATTAAGAGGGAAAACCAGGGATTTACCTATATTAAGCTTATAATTAGAGACCTGACTGAATTCCTCTATTATCTTGAGAATCGGGGGGATGGATGTAGATGGGTTAGACAGTTGGAGGAGGAGGTCATCTGCATATGCCGCAACTTTAGCCTCATGACCATTTAAGAGAATAGCTGAGATGTTTTTAGCTTTTGTCAGCCTCCAAATAAGAGGCTGTACATAAATATTAAAGAGCAGCGGGGATAATGGGCAGCCTTGCCTAGTTCCCACTGATAATTTAATCGGAGCAGAGATCACCCCATTGCAAGATATCCTGGCAGAGGGTAATAAGTGTAATGAGTGAACCCAGCTCCGAAATTCTCCGTGAAAACCGAAGGCCTCCATTGCTGCAAATAAATACCTCCAATAGACTCTGTCAAAAGCCTTCTCTGCATCCAGGGAGACCAAGGCCATTGGGAAGGAGGCATCCCTGGAGGCAGAGAAGACACGAGCAAGAGTTCTGAGATGGTCAGTTGATGATCTGCCTTTCATAAATCCAACCTGCTCCTCCCCTATTATAGAGGGAAGTACTAAATTCAGCCGATCCGCGAGCAATTTAGCTAGGATTTTAATACCTTGATTGAGAAGGGAATTTGGCCTATAACTAGAGACCTGGTCGCGTGGTTTGTCAGGCTAGGGCAATAAGATAATCAACGCTTCCAAAAGAGAGGCATCAGTTGCTTGACCCGAGAGGAGAAAACGGAAAAGAGGGAGCAAAATGGGTACTAGCTGTTTAGAAAACACTTTGTAAAAATTAGAGGTGAACCCATCTGGACCAGGGGTTTTATCTGACGGGAGGGATTGAATCACCCTTTCTATTTCCACTTCAGAAATAGGAGAAGTTAGTGCAGTTTGCTGAGACTCAGTAAGAGTAGGTAATTGTAGGTTTCTCAAGTACACCTGTAAATCCACCTCCGGGGGGGGGGGGCAGCCATGGGACCATATAATTCCTGGAAGTAGCTAGAGAATTCCTTTGTTATCTCTGGGGGTGAGGTTTTAAGTGAGTCATCATCTAAGGAGCGGACTGCAGCAATGAACCTGCTGGATTCCTGTTGTTTCAGCCGCATGGCTAGCATCCGCCCCGCCTTCTTACCTTGGTCAGTGTAGACTGCATTTGTTTTCAAAATTGCAAATTCAGCTTGCTCTCTTAGTAAGCCCAGGTAGGCGTCTTTGAGTTTAACTAACTCTTGTCTAGTGGCCTCAGGGGAAGCCGGGGAGAGACTAGCCTCCATATTCCTAATCTGAAACAATAGTTGAGCAACCTTACTCTCCTTCTTTTTTTCCTTTTTGACGTTATCCCAATCACAATCCCTCTCACGTATGCTTTAAGAGCTCCCCACTCTATGTCAGGTCGTCCCGTAGAATTGTTATTTATGGCCATAAACTGCTGAATTTGGGATGCTATATAGGCAGCCTTATCCGGTTCCTTCAGGATTTGGTTATTAAGCTTCCACCTGCTGCCCTTCTGGGGCAAGGACGGTAACGAGAACTGACGGATGACAGTTGAGTGATCTGAGAGTGGGGCCCAAACAATATTAGAATCTACAACCCCAGGTAAAAGATTTTGAATTATCAAAATATAATCAATCCAGGAGGAGGTACCATGGACTGGCGAGACAAAGGTGTAATCCCTTTGATTAGGATGAAGCACTCACCACACATCGCACAGTGCAGCAGAGTCCAATAAATCCCTTAAAGCCTGCTGAGCGGGCGAGAGGCCGGATCGAGATCGACCCGATCTATCTAACCCCTGGTCAATCACCAAATTGAGATCACCCCCTATTATTATGGGAAGTCAGGAAATGAGTGCACCACTTCCATTATTTTGACAAAGAACCCAGGGGTATCTATGTTAGGACCATAGATACTACCCAAGAGAACATCTAATGTATACAGTTTCCCCTTTACAAACATGAACCTCCCCCCAGGGTCAGCAACAACTTGGAGAGACTGAAAGGGGATAGATCTATGTACCATGATCATGACCCCTCTGCTCTGGGTAGTGCTCTGTGCCATAAATACCTGCCCCACCTGCTGACGCCTCATCTTAATTGCTTCAGCATTTAGAAGATGCGTCTCTTGTAAAAACATAAATTTCTATTTTGAGGTGATTCAGATATTTCAAAATTGAGTATTGTTTAATTTTATGTCTGGCCCCTTTAATATTCCAGGTAATACACTTAATAGTTCTAGCTATCTACTTCAGAATAACTGCAATCAATCATAGTAAAACACCCACACCTGTTAACACATTCACTAACACCACTTGTTGAGTATATGCTGTGCTTACCCATCCCCCTTCCCACCCAACCAACCCACCCAATATCTCCATATCAGCCCCCCCAAATAACAACCCCAAGACCATAAAACAAAACCCAACCCCCTCCTCCCACCCACACATTGCTAGGTACATGATAAACAGTTCACGTATGCTTCCCCGTCCCCCCCACTTCAGGCGACCAGCTTGACTAAACAGTACAATAACAATTTGTAAAGCGGCGATTATCTTTTAAAGCCAACAATATTTACATCCAGTATCCCGGAATCCCAAACTAACTGCCCTTGTTGAGGAATACCGTTAATAAACCCAGCACATAAAAGTAAAGCATTCAGGCATAATCTAATGACCCTGTCCTAGGGTAGGATCGCCACCCTGGCAAGTGAAAATAAAACCTGGGCAGTGCTAGACGAAAGAGAGGACAAAAGCAAGACAAGCCAGACTAACGTATAACGTAGCCTTTTCCTTTGCCAGGCAAACAAAATATATACAAATTGCCCCCTAAGTGGGTTATGTCTCCTCAAGTAAGATCAGACCGATCATTATTACCCTGTGTAAACCCATTATGCAGTTACTAGAAAGAAAGGGCAGCACATACAGTCTTTGGCGCATCTAGCGATAAACAGCCTGCACCTCTACATAAAGTGGAATCCCAAGGTGAAAATACCCAAATTATAATAAAAACACAGGCACTATTCCATATTTCATACTCTATGATGTAAAATTAACACAGTCGCAGCATCATATTGAGTTCTTTGAACAAACAATACGTAGGTCACCAACGGAGACTCAGGGGACCAAAATAAACTGTCAGAGTAAAAGGGAAGCCCTTCAGCGAGTGGTACGAGTTGCCCCTGAGATCGAGGCCCCCGGTATCGATTGGGCGCCTTTAGGGGACT
The DNA here is from genome assembly GCA_016271365.2 of Neoceratodus forsteri. NCBI lineage: Eukaryota > Metazoa > Chordata > Ceratodontiformes > Ceratodontidae > Neoceratodus > Neoceratodus forsteri. The sequence continues at coordinate 1,189,884,761 of CM057456.1, forward strand.
GTTAGAGGTGGTTACAGTGATCTCTAGAAAGCCAAAACCTCAGTAAGTACCACTTTGTAACTGGTGAATACAGTCTTTCAGAAAGAAACTATTCAAACCCTTAACAGAGACCAAGGTACTTCCATCGCCTCCCTACCCTGTGCCTTTATTTAAGAGGATAAGGGGGAACCCATAACAGACATCGCCTTCCATTCCATTCCACTAAACAAATTAAACAAACGAGCGCTTCTGATTCCAGCTTCAAGGGGTGCGAAAAATGTCTGGAAAGGCAGCCCTCAGATCAGCAGCCGCAGCCTCAGCATCTTCGTATGCACGCCAGGAGCCTGCCACGAGCACTTGCAACTTGGCTGGGTAAGCCATCTTAAATTTAATAGCTGCTGCTATTAACTTCACAACTGTAGGGTGGTAGGAAGCGCATTTCTGGTGCACAGACAGGGGTAGGTCTTGTGTGATTCTAATCTTAGCACCTTCCCATGTGAGTTCTTTAGCTTCTCGAGCTTTAACCAAGAAATGCTGTTTCTCTTGATAATTCAGGAAATGAAAGATGAAAGATCTAGGGGCAGCTCCTTGAGGTGGTGTTGGACGGAGCACTCTTTGTGCTTTTTCGATGGTGTAATCGTTGCCAAACGGGGAAGGGCCTGCTATTTTAGCAACGAGCTTTCTAGCGAACTTGACTGGATCTGAGCCTTCTTCTCGCACTGGGAGGCTGATTAGTACCACGTTATTGCAGCGACTTCAGCCTTCCAAGTCCTCGACTTTAGTCTCCAGCTTGGCTACTCGTTGCCGGACGGCCACCAGCTCAGAGCTTGCTTGATCTTGCCTGCGCTCTAATGAGCGTATACAGACCTCGTTATCAGAGGTCTTCTGTGCCAAAGATTCCACGGTGTTGGAAATAGCTTTAATTTCTCCCAAAATCGACTGTAGCTCTAGCTTGAAGGGCTGAAATTTGTCTAGAAATCTGGCCAAGGTGAGAGGCTGCAAGTCCACATTGGTAGCGCCAGATGGTTGCGACAAAACTGCAGAAGAGGCCTTGGTCTTTTTCGGGGCCTTCTCAGGAGGCACTGGGAGGAGTGTGTTTGGGCAAACTCTTCTTCGTCTCTATCTCCATTTGGCCACAGCAGCGCGAGCACCGGATTGCAGCAAACTACCCCAAGAAAAGCCAAGTATAAGCCGCTGCAGAAACGTAGATAAATAAAATAAAACGGAGCGGAGGGTAGGAGCTCAGGCAGGAGTGTGCTACTCGGTGCACTGCATCACGTCTGGATCTTATCTCTTTTGCTCAATCATTTCAGGTTGGGCGCTCATACCCTGCTTGGGACTTCCTGTAGCTGCTGAGATACAATGCATCCTGCACCAGCGTGGTCTGGTGGGCCTGCTGAAGGATTTGGCACCTGCAGTTGTAATTGGGCTGTCAGTGGTCCCAGTGGCTAGGACACTTGGACCAGCTGGTCACAGTGACCCAGCTGATGTGGGATGCCATCCATTGGTGGCTGCTCCCTGAATATCTGGAGGAAGGAATCCCGTTTGTCTGCCCAGAACTGACTTGTCACTCTCACGATGGATGTGTCTCTTATGGGGTGAGGAGGGCACCTGAGGGACCACAGGGCCCATGGGTTCTGGTCACCCAGAAAGTCCTATCTCCACATCAGCCTCCATGGAGCTTTGTGCAGTGCAGCTGGCTCTGATGGAATTCGCTCCTTTGATCAGGTATTGGGTCTTGCAAGTCCAGATGGACAACACCATGATCATGTTGTACTTGAACAGGCAGGGAGGCATGCACTCCCTTCCCTTGTGTCAAGAGGCCTGCCACACTGCTCGTGCGCAGCCTGAGTGCAGATCTCCTGGTGATTCATATCACCAGAGCAGACACTCAGCTGGCAGATGCTGGCAGCCAGGTTGGAGAGACATCGCATGAGCAATCCCTTCATCAGGAGGTGGAGAACCACCTGTTCTCCCTAGGGATCACCTCTGCTGGACCCATTTGCCTCCTGAAAGAGCAAAAAACTGAAGCTGTTTTGTGCCCACTCTCCACAGTCCAGGACACTGTTGGGGTATGCCTTCTGGAAGCCCTGGACCCCAAGTCTCATGTAGACCTTTCCTCCCTTCCCCCGATCCACAAAGTAGTGATCATGGCCTGGAAGGACAAGGTGCAGATAATTCTGATAGCTCCAGATTGGCCATGGCAGTTCTGGCACCCAGATCTCCTCATCATCAGGCCTCCATGGTGGTTACGTCTTCACCCCAACCTGTTGACCTAACAACAGGGGAAGGTACTGCACCTGAACCATCAGTCCCTGTAACTCATTGCCTGGTTCCTGAGTAGCTAGAGTTCCAGGCTTTGGATCGTCCAGAGAATGTACTCCACATTATGGAGACCTCCCAAAAAGAGTCAACTCACCTGTGCTATGCCTTTAAATGGAGATGGTTTTCCATTTGGTGTCAGGGCAAGGAGCTTGATTCCCTTGCCTGCCCTATGGCTAGTTCCTCAAATACCTCTGGTACCTCTCCTAACTGGGGCTGCAAATGATGACCCTCAGGGTGCACCTGGCAGGCATCTCTGCATACCATGTGGATAAACAGAAATTATTTTCTAGGGACATGGATATGTTGTTCATCCACACTGTCTGGCAGGTTCCTTGCCGCTTTAAATCTTGCCGGAAGGTCTTCAAGCTGGCTCCTCCCACCCACCCAGGTGGTAAAACTCTCGACTCCGCCCCATGACGCCAGATCTTCCTTACCGCTTGGAAGCTCAGGTTCCCTCCTTAACGCTCTGCATATAAGACTGGTTCCTAATTCTTCAAATTTTCGAAATTAAAATTTTTTGCTAAAAAGACTTCGGTCTTCTCTCCCTCGCGGCTGCGATGGACAAATCGACTCCCGGTTTCCGGAGATGCCCTTGCGGGCAGAAGATGTCTCGGACGGATCCGCACTCCACGTGCGTCTACTGCTTAGGCCTTGAGCACGACCCGCAGGCCTGCGACCTGTGCTCTTCCTTTTCGGCCTACGTCCTCGAAGACCGTGCTGCCCGTTTACAACTGGGGTGTCCCGAGAAGCGATTTCCTCGGTAAAGTCAAAGAGGCCGGTGGCGGTGTCCCATGATGGAGGCTCGGCGGATCAACTCGAGCAGATGATCGCCCTCGAGAGGAAGAGGCGGCGCCACTTCTACCTCAGCTGCGGCATTTGTCCGCCTCTCTCGGTGCCTCATATTCAGCTTCTTTTAGGGCTTTGTCTGACCCTCTCTACTAAGGTGAGGACCAACTTCTTCTGGACCGTTTCGGCCCAAAGAGAGACAAGGGTAAGTCTCACCGTCGACGCTCTTGGGAGCGGAAGAATCCCTCTCCCGAGTTATGCGGCCCGTGCGACTTGATCGACTTCTCGGCTTCGCCACTGGTCTCACGGTGTCCCTGTCAGGCCAGTTGACCGAGACTCCCTGCTGGATGGGTTGTCGGCTGGAGAAGCTGAGAACCCCTCTCCCGGTTCCCCGGTGGGAGTTGAGGACCCCGTTGGCTCGTCTGTGCCTCCGGTTCCGGAGCCTTCGGTTGAATCTTCCGAACCGAGGGGAGTGCCGGTTCCCTGCGACACCTCCCCGCACCGTCCTCGGCAAAGCCGAGGTTCTCGGTCTCGGACTTCTTCACGGTCAACCCGCGATTCCGCCCGTCATGGGCGGTCTCGGTCTCGGCACCGCGGCAAGCGGCGCCGCCACTCGTCCTCTTCCTCCTCCTCAGATGAGGGGAGGCTTCGGCGCAAGTTGCGTCAAAGATATGAGGAACTCATGTGGCAACAGCTCCTTTTGACTGGGAATAAGCTGATGCCGCCGTCTTCCCCGGCCATTAAGTGGCTGTCACCGGAGCGGCCGAAACAACCCCTCATTTTATCCGAGGAGCCTGTTCCCAGGCCGGTTGTTCGGCCAAAACCAGCTGCCCCACCGATTCCGGTGGAACCTCCGCCTCCACAGCCGTTAGTTGGGGCTCCGACCAAAAATTCTCGGTCGGCTCAGGGACTGCCCCATAGGCTGTCTGTCACCCTCACTCCTGATCGACCTCGGCAGGTGGAGGGTGGCTCAGGCCTGAGGCAGCTCTTTGAGGACTCTTCCGAGTCGAAGAGCGATTCCTCCTTTTCTCCAAGCGAATGGACTTGGAGTCCTCAGGAGGACAGTCGGTGGACGATAGCCCTTCGTCCTTCCTGGGATTGCTTCGGCTCATCTCGGAGTCCACCGGGATGAAGCTCGAACCCGTTTCTAAGCGGGCCAGGTATCCCCTCACGGAGATTCTGGACCGAGGTGATTCCCCTACGGAGGCCTTTCCGGTGGCCGAGGCCATAGTGGGCCCGGCCTTGGAGCTCTGGCAGCGGCCTGCTTCCTGCCCTGCGCCTTCGGCCAGGATGGCCAGGAAGTATGCGGTCCCTACTGGTTCCCTGTCCGGTTTTTCCGAACACCCCTCGGCTGAGGGGTTAGTTACCGACAGCGTTTTCCGGCGTGCCGGGAACGCTAGGGATGTGGACAAACCTCCCGACAAGGAGTCCAAGAATTGGACTATGCGGTCGAAAAGTCTATGCTGCGTCCTCCCTCGGCCTTCGCCAGGCCAGTTCGGCCGTCCTCATGGCACATTTCTCTCATGCCCTGTTGGGCTCCCTGGATGAGGTCGTCCCTCATCTTCCCGCGGATCTGCAGACCACGGTCAGGCAGGTGCGGGACCAGGGCAGGGCAGTGGCCAAACAGCAGCTCCAGACTGCTTTAGACATTGGGGACTTATGTGCCAGGTCTGTGGCGGCCGCAGTGGCTATGCGTCGTCGGGCTTGGCTGAGGATATCCACCTTTACTTCGGATACCCAGCACAAATTGGCGGATGTTCCCTTTTTGGGGACCAACCTCTTCGGCCCTGGGGTGGAAGGTCAGCTGCAGAGGATCGAGAAGTCCAATGCTACCTTGGACTCTGTCTCTTCCGCTCAGAAGGACAAAGGCCGCAAACCACAGCCTAAGCCCTTTCATCATTCTGCGCCCGCAGCACGTCTGGCCCAGCAACGTCAGGGCCAGCAGGCTCGGGCTTGGCATCCAAACCCAAGCCCGGGGCTTCCTCCAACAGGAAGCAGGGAGGTAAAGGCCCAGGAGGTCCCTCGGCCGGTCCCTCCTCCAAGCCTGCCCAGTGACGGGCTGAGGGGTGTCACCCCCAACCCCGTCACCTCACCCCAGGTTCCCCCCTGTGGAGGGACGGCTCCGGCACTTCCTTTCCACCTGGTCCGTTATTATCACGGACAGGTGGGTGCTGGAGGTGGTACTAAAAGGCCTGCCTCTAGAATTCGAGCAGGCCCCGCCCTTCAGAGCCATCGCACCTCGGGGGGCCTCGGGGTCCGCAGCCTCACTGTCTGCTCGCCGGGCCGACGTCGCTCTCCTCCTCCAAAAGGAGGTGATCAGGGAGGTGGCAGACCCTCCCTCAGACCTGGGGTTTGTGTTCAGGTACTTCCTGGTTCCGAAACGGACGGGGGGCTGGCGCCCCATTCTTGACCTACACGACCTGAACAAGTTCCTAAGGTCTCGAACCTTCAGGATGGTCACTCTGGCTCAGATAATACCATCCCTGGAACACGGCGTGTGGTTCTGCTCTCTGGACCTGCAGGGCCGCGTTCTTCATGTCCTTATCCGTCCGTCACATCGGAGATTCCTTCGCTGTCGGCGGAGGGATCCTTCGAGTTCGAGCCATGCTCTTGACCTGTCTCCAGCTCCCAGGGTCTTCACCAAATGCATTGCAGTGGTGACAGCTTTCCTGCGGCGCCGAGGGGTTCGGGTGTACCCTTACCTGGACGATTGGCTGATAGCAGCCCCCTCCAGACAGGAGGTGGAGCGGTCCAGAGATCTGGCCCTCCAGGTTTGCTCTCAAATCGGCCTTCTCATCAACGAGGCCAAGTCGGAACTCGAGCCGAAGCAGGTGATTCTATTTATCGGGGCAGAGCTCGACTCTCTTCGAGCCAGAGCACGGCTCCCGGCGGACAGGGCCGAGGTTCTTACCTCTTTTGCCCAATCATTTCTGGTTGGGAAATCGTGCCCTGCCCGGGACTTCCTGTGCCTCCTGGGTCTCATGGCAGCCTGTACCAGCGTGGTCCGTTGGGCACGCTGGCACATGCGCCCCCTTCAGTGGGGACTGGCCAGCCAGTGGTCTGGCGCTCGATCCATTGGACCAGCTAGTGGCGGTGACCCAGGAGATGTGGGCGCTCTCGGTGGTGGACGTTCCAGCTCATCTGCAGGAGGGCATCCCGTTTGTCCGCCCCGAGCCGACGGTCTCTCTATCGACCGATGCCCCTCTGATGGGTTGGGGTGCCCATCTGGGGGAACACCAGGCGCACGGCCTCTGGTCCCCGCGGGAGTCCCGATGCCACATCAACCTGCTGGAGCTCCGAGCGGTCCGCCTAGCTCTCACCGCCTTTGCTCCGTTTCTCCGGGGTCAAGTGGTCCGAGTCCAGATGGACAATACCACGACCATGTACTACCTAAACCGCCAGGGCGGGACGCGTTCCATGCTTCTATGCAAGGAAGCTCTCCGCATTTGGTCACTCGTGCGCAGCTTGGAGGCGGATCTCCTAGCCATTCATGTGGCAGGAGCCTCCAACACCCTGGCCGATGCCCTGAGCCGGATAGGGGCTGCATCTCACGAGTGGTCTCTCCTGCCGGAGGTAGTACAAGATCTGTTCTCCCATTGGGGCACACCTCAGGTGGACCTGTTTGCCTTCAGAGAGAGCGAAGCTGAGGCTGTTCCATGCCGCCCACTCAGCAGGGCTCGCTGCAGGGGATGCCTTCTTGAGGCCGTGGACCCCGGGCCTCTTCTCGCCTTCCCCATTTCCCTTGATTCTAGGGTGCTTCTCAAAGCAAGGAGGGACAAGGCGCGGGTGATTCTGATAGCCCCAGACTGGCCCGCCAGTTTTGGTACCCAGATCTCCTCAGCCTCAGCTCCAGGCTCCCGAGGCAGCTTCCAGCTCGCCCGGACCTGCTCTCAGTCAGTCAGGGGTAAGGTGTTCCATCCGGACCTTCAATCCCTGCACCTAACGGCCTGGTTCCTGAGCGGCTAGAGTTCCAGGCCTTGGGTCTTTCCGATGAGGTCCTCAATGTTGTTGAGGCGTCCCGTAAGGAGTCGACCAGGAAATGCTATGCCTTCAAATGGAAGAGATTTTCCATTTGGTGTCAGAGGCAAGGGCTTGGACCCTTCCTCCTGTCCTTTGGCAAGCATCTTGGACTATTTATGGTCCCTTTCTCATCAAGGGCTTGAGTCGGCGACCCTAAGGGTGCACCTGGCAGCCATTTCTGCTTACCGGGCGCGGGCCGGGGCGAGTCGGTGGCGCAGGAGAAGGTGGTCTGGCGCTTTTTCAAAGGCTTTGATCACATTTCCCCTCCGGTGCGAGAACCTCCACCTCCGTGGGATTTACTGCTGGTACTGGCAAAGCTCATGGGCAAGCCATTCGAACCGAGTGCACAGGTGTGAACTCTCTCACCTGTCGTGGAAGACCACCTTCTTGGTGGCTATCACGTCAGCCAGAAGGATGGGAGAACTCCAGGTGCTCTGCATCGAGTCTCCTTACCTGGTCTTCCACAGGGACAAGGTTGTCCTCGCCCCCCACCGAAATTCCTTCCGGAGGTGGTGTCGGAGTTTCACCTTAACCAGGTGTTGACTCTGCCGGTGTTCTACCCCAATCACACCTCGGAGGCCGAATACAGGCTCCATACTTGACCCTTGAAGGCGCCCGCTTATTATAAGGAGCGACGGCTGAAATTCAGGGAGGTTCGCCAGCTGTTTGTCACCACGCCGAAGCCGCACCTGGCAGACGGCAGCCAAGCGACGATAAGCAGGTGGGTCACTCATGCATAGACCTCTGCTACAAGTTGGCGGGCATGGAGCCTCCCAGAGGGATAAGAGCTCATTCTACCCGCCATACTGCTGCATCGGTGGCTGCTTCCAGGGACATCCCTATCCAGGAAATCTGCAGGGCTGCTACCTGGAAGTCAGCACACACCTTCATCGCCCATTACCACATCGACCTTGAGTCACGCCGGGATGCTGGTTTTGTGGCCTCTGTTCTCCAGTCTCTATTCCCTAAGTAGGGGGTGTGCGCCTTGCCTCCCTCCTCCCGGAGAACTGCTAGGAGTCTGCCAGACAGTGTGGATGAACAACATATCCATGTCCCTAGAAATACAGGTTACTCACCTGTAACAGGAGTTCTAGGAATGGTATATGTTGTTCATCTGTTTCTCACATATCGGCCCCGACGCTGTACAGAGCCTGAGCTTCCAGCGGGCCAGATCTGGCGTCATGGGGGCGGAGCCGAGGTTTACCACCCGGGTGGGTGGGAGGAGCCAGCTTGAAGACCTTCCGGCAAGATTTAAAGCGGCAAGGAACCTGCCAGACAGTGTGGATGAACAACATATACCATTCCTAGAACTCCTGTTACAGGTGAGTAACCTGTATTTTCCTACTATTCACCCTGCCTTTGGTACCAGCCAACACCATTTTTGTCCTTACTGTGGTCAACCGGAATCTATTGGTGAGTAACAGACTGCAATTCCTTAACGTGTCTACCCAGGTTAGAGTTCATTTTCTCAGCACTAGCAGGCTTGCTTAAGACTTCAGAATCATCAGTATGTAGTAACACTTTGGAGTGCTTACATATCGATGGAATTGTTTAAATAAAATGGTAGAATAGGATTGGATCTGGTATTAACCCTTGTAGAACTCCATATTTTACCTCTAGCACTGTGGATAGCGTTCCATGGTATTTAACTAGTTGTGTACAGTTTGCCTGATAATTTCATCTCCAGTTTGAAGAGGAGTGGCCAAACCCAGACTGGATGGACTATTGGTCTTTTTCTGCTATCATTGTCTATGTTTCTTCAAGTTTAGAAAACAGATTGGGTCCACCAGATTGAATGTCTTTTTTTTTTTTAGTTGTTTAACCAGGAGTAGCACACTAAGCTGAAAGCTTTTTTACAGGAGCGACCTGGGAGCACAGGGAAGTTAAGTGACTTGCTCAGGGTCACACAGTATGCAAGTGGAAGCTGTGGGATTCAAACCCATGTCTGGTCTGCTGGATGTCACTAGATTTGCAGCTCAGAGCCTTAAACTGCTGCGCAATACTGCCTCCCAATTAATTAGTCTCAGGGCAAGATAAGTAACACTTCATTCCTGTCACTGTGCGTTTTCACTAACATTAAAAATGTTTGTATTTCATCTCTTAGGTTGACATTTGTGCTGAGGAGCTGGGAAATAATGTGAAGCCCGTTGTTGCCTTATTAGGTGACATTAACACTGTAGTAGAGCAGGTATTGTATAACAGGAGTGAACTACAGTGTATATGTGCATATTTATTTTTGTCTATGTACCTCTTCGGGGCAATTTTTCTAATACTATGTGCGTCTATATGTGTATGTGTACATGTTATATATATTTTATAAAGTGGATGAGAAAAATCAGTAAAAAAGCTTTCTCCTGATTGGACTAAAACATACCACATGACCGTGCATTATCCCACAATGACAGAACACCTGCACTTCTTTTTATTTTTCACCCCCAAAAAATTTGCCCATTTTATAAAACAGATAATTAATTACAGTGCATGCATGCGGTCGTGCTCTGATATACACACACACACACACACACACACCTTGGGTGGTTGAATGCACTTGGCCAGCAGCCTCGTGCCTCACAACGCACACTAAGGCTGCATATATGGAGCATGCATGTGACTGGGTGACTAGGGAGGTGGATCAGGGGAGGGCAGTGGACATGGCCTATCTGGACTTCAGCAAGGCCTTTGACACTGTGCCACATAGAAGACTATTGCACAAACTGAGGAATATGGGTGTGGGCAGAACAGTAGTGTGGTGAGTAGATAACTGGCTGGGTAGCAGGACACAGAGGGTGGTGGTAAATGGCTGTCACTCCACAGAGGGAAGAGTGACCAGTGGGGTACCACAGGGATCAGTGCTGGGACCAGTACTATTCAATATCTTCATCAGTGACATTGCGCAGGACCTAGAAGGTTGAATTTCACTGTTCGCTGATGACACAAAGCTCTGTAACAGAGTAGACACACCAGAGAGTGTAGACAGAATGAGAAGGGACCTGCAGAAACTTGAAGAATGGTCAGGGGTTTGGCAGTTGAAATTCAATGCAAAGAAGTGCAAGATAATGCATATGGGGCACAAAAACCCTGGCACAATATATCAGTTGGCGGTGAGGATATAGCATGCACAAGCATTAAAGGGATCTTGGGGTAATCATCTCTGATGACCTCAAGGCAGGGAAACAGTGTGACAAGGCAGCAGGTAAAGCAAATAGGATGCTGGGATGCATAGCAGGGCATCACCAGGAGGAAAAGGGAGGTCATAATTCCACTATACAAGACACTAGTGAGGCGCACCTGGAGTACACTGTGTAGTTCTGAGACCTTACCTACGTAAGGACATAGACAGGGTAGAGAAGGTTCAGAGGAGGGCAACAAAGATGGTGCATGGATTGCATCACAAGTCCTATGAGGACAGGTTGAAGGCACTGAACATGTACTCCCTGGAGGAGAGGAGGGAGAGAGGGGATATGATAAAGACATACAAGTATCTTACAGGGAGGAACAGGGTGCAGGAATGCACTATTTTTAAGCGAAAAAGATGTTCCAGGACTAGAGGGCATGGGATGAAGTTGGAAGGAGGACAATTCAGAGGAAATGTGAGGAAGAATTTCTTCACAGAACGGGTGGTGGACAAGTGGAACACCCTGCCAGAGGAAGTGGTGGGGGCTGAAACAATCACGGGATTTAAGAATGCATGGGATAGACATAAAGGAATTCTGGAGGTCAGGGGTAAGGGGCAACAGACTTCTTGGAAAACATAAACTGAACTTAGAAACTTAAATGGGCAGACTGGGTGGGCCATAGGCCCTTATCTGCTGACACTGTCTATGTATCTATGTATAGTGGATTATCTGTGTGTGTGTGTGTGTGTGTGTGTGTGTGTGTGTATATATATGTGTGTGTGTATATTATGGTAGCACGGTAGTGCTACCATAGTTAGGGTTGAGGAGCCATTTCCATGTTAAACCCCAAATTTTGCACCTTAATAACTTTGCAACCGTTTGATGGATTTGCCTGAAATTTGGAATGTATGATCAAGACCCATAGGCCTTGGGATCTGCCACGTTTCGTACTGATCGGATATCACGGTTGCGGAGTTATTAAAAAGCGTGATCTGTGCGATTTATGCTTTCTGGAATTCTGTGGTCGCCGCGACAGGTCGCACGGTTTGCGTGATCGCCCGGAATCTTCAGGGAACGTGCAGGCGGGGTCCCCATGTGCCTTTCAAGATTTGGTGAAAAATATTAAGCGGTTCAAAAGTTATTCAAAAACAGTTTCCCATTATAAGTCAATGGGGAAAAGTTAACAAAAATTTCGACAGTGTCATGAAATGCATTTTACTTTCGCAAATGGGCCTGTTACTTTCGCAATCCCATTTTGTTTTCAGTTGGTGATCAGAAAAATGGTTGGCATTTAAATTTGAGACCCTCTAGCAGCGTAATTCTTTTTGTATTTAGCTATTCGGACCCTGAGGATGCTTGCCATGTCTTTATTTTGTGGTAAAACACCCCAGAAATATGTTTTCAAATTTCTGGAAAAGTGCTTTGCAAATTACTGCGTTCACGAAGTAGTCGAACTTTTGAAAGCTGCAAATGCAACAGTAGTTTTCTAGTCTGGGGAAAATGACAGCAATTCTTGGCACTGCACTGCAAAATAACCGTTGGGAGTTTTGGGCTGAAATTTGGAGGGGCGCAGCCGACATCTCACAGATGTGCCTTTCAGTGTTGCATTGAAAAAAATTACACGCGGCAAAGTTATGGCACTCCAAAGTTGACAGTTTTCCCATAGGATAACATTACGGCTCGAAGCATTACAGGAATCCTTTGGCACCCTGCTGCAAAATAACGGTTTGGTCTTTTTCCTGAAATTTGAGGAAGACAGCCAACAGTACACAGATGTGCTTTTCAGTAGTTTGGTGAAAAATATCACATGCGGCAAAATTACGGCACTCCAAAATTGACGGTTTTCCCATAGGATAACATTACGGCGCCCGACACTTAACAGAAATCATTTGGAGCCCTGCTGCAAAATAACAGTTTGGTCTTTTTTCCTGAAATGTGGAGGGAAGACAGCCAACAGCCCACAGATGTGCCTTTCAGTAGTTTGGTGAAAAAACATTACAGGGAGGCAAAGTTATAGGCGCTCGAACTTTCTTTTTCTCCATAGGATAACATTACGTGCGCGCCTTTCAGGGCCGTATCTCCGGAAGCGGTAGCGAGATTGGACTTTCGTTGAAAATTTCTTAGCCCCCTCATGGGGCTAAGATCCAAATTAGCCAGGATAGTTGTAAATAATATGACTTTTAAATTTTTTTTGTACGTCGTACAGTTCCTGAGATATAATGTATTTAGTATTCCAAGATCTCATTTTCTGCGCCGATACTCATTATTTTTCATACATTATTTGTACTCACTGTCTTTCTCAATGCAGGTTTTGGGGAAAACCAGCCTGTGCGCTTACATTACTGTTACTGTTGCCCTTTCCGCTTGCGGATCCGTACCCGTTTCACTTACCATTGACGTCTGCGCCACCATGTGCGTTATCCTTTGCGTTTTCATTTGCGCTTGCGTTTCTGTTATTTTTTGCCATTTCTGTCTACAGTACTGTTTATCTTACTGTTTCATTTTACATCACCATGCCCATTGACATTTCTGTTTGCAGGCACCATGTTACTATGTGACAACACATCACGTGGCAGACCATTCCCGTCTACGCCACTATGTGCGTTACCCTTTCTGTTCTCATTCGTGCTTGTGTTACCATGTGCGCCACTGTTAGCATTTCTGTTTTACGTTGCTGCCCTGTTAGTATGCCACAACACATCTCATGTGGCGGGCTGAGGCCCGCTGCTGCATTACATTCACTATTTCTCGTTATCGTTCTCAAAAGAAGGAAATTAGAGGCAAAACTCCGTTTAATGCATTAGTTAGGGTTGTTCCACAGCGACAAAAGTGAGAAATCGCTGTTAGGGTTGAAACCCCTTGGACCCCTCCACCCCCAACCGGTATTGGGGTGCGCATTGGGATCGTGGTCCTAACTCTCACCCCATTCTCCTATACTTCTGCTGCTTTACATGTCATGGGGTGAGGAGTGGGGCTGGCGATCCCAATCACTACAATGCCGGTTGGGGGGTAGGCCGAGGTTCAGCCTCAACTGTCGAGTCTCACTGTGGCTAACTAACTCATGTAATAGTTTTGCCTCCTATATATATACATATATATATATATATATAGAGATTAAATGATGAGCTACTGTGGAATATGGAAAATATGCACGAGTGGAAATATTTACCATGTTTCACTTGTTGCACATCATGTGTGCGATTTATACAATAGGGCCCTATTTTAGTATGTAGTGCATTTTATAGTCATCGTTTTCTGTGAGTTGCTGTTTTACATTTTCTTTTTCTGCCTGGGTAGAGCTGCATATGTTGTTTGGTTCTAGCAAGGTTATTTGCACTGTGCGTTAGGTTGTGAATGGGGAGGTTGTAGTATTTTATTCATTGTTTAAATGAATGAAGACTTTTTGATTGGTTGGTGATGCTCGGTATGCATTCTGCGTCCTTTATGATTGGTGTGCTCTTGTTTGTGGGCGGGATTATGTTTGGGGACAGCGCTCCCGTTCAGATTCGAATGGTCAGTTGTTTTATTTTTTTGGATTCAGATTTTAATGGGGCCGATAAAAGTACTGTTTTATGCATTTTGGTTTTTAAGAAAGTGTTTGCTGAATCGGGTGGATATTGACTGGGTTTTACAGTTTCATTTCGGTTTGTTGCCAGTCCATGACAGGGATTGAAATTCAGTTCGGGATGGCTTTTGACGATAAATCACAGAGGAATTTTATGTTGGAGAGTTAACTTTTTCTTTTATTGTCTGCTGTATGTTGGGGTCTTACTGTGAGACTGTCATCGATGGAGTGTGCACTTTGAAGTAGATGAGCTTCTGTGGGTCACACTTGCAGCTTTCGAGCAGCTCCTGTTTTGTGAGCAGAGATATAGAACGCTGTGTAGGTACAGATGAGATTTTTAGTCAGGATTGTTTTTTACAGTGTTCCTGTGTAGACAGTGAGGGTTTGTGTGGCTGATCTGATGTTTTGGGCACTTGGTGTTTTTTGATATTTTAATCTTCTGATTGTTTTGAAAAGAAGCCCAATCAGGAAGGTGCTACTACTGAGGTAACCATTGTTTGAATAACAGCTACTGATGTAGACACTGTTGAATATCAGCAGCTGACGTAGACACTGTGGAATATTTGCTAAGATATTCCACAGTGTCTACGTCGGCTCCCTGATATTCAATAGTGGTGAAAATAACAACATTTATTCAGAGTGTTATTCCTTCATCCCATTGTATAAATATATATATGTGTGTGTGTGTGTGTGTGTTTGTATATGCATATATATAACAGCTAATACACTACAGAGTGTGTAGTCATTCTTTGATATATGCATGCCTTGATATGCGTTGTGATACACAAGGCTGCTGGCCAAGTGCATTCAGCCACGCAAGGCATATGTGCATCAGAGCATGACTGCATGGCCTCTGATTATCTGTCTTATAAAATGGCCAAAATTGTTTTGAAACCCGGGGTGAAATATAGAAAGAAGTTCACAAATGTCATTGTGGGATAATGAACGGTAATGTGATGTGTTTCGTCCAATCAGGAGTCAGCATGTTTACTGATTCTTCTCACCCATTTTGTAAATATATATATATGTGTGTGTGTGTATATGTATATGTATGGGTGTGTGTGTGTATCTATCATATATATATATATATATATATAGATAGATACACACACACACACAGAGGAAGCAGTGCTGGTTACCTCCGTTGCTCGGCCAGACAATGCCACAAATCCTCTTAGGGTCCCTGTAATGCCATTCCGTTTGCCCTTGCAGTTTTATCTCCTCCCCACAGCTGACTGCCATCCTCACACAGATCCAGCATGAGGGCAGGTGCCCCACAGAAAGGCAGGAATCCATAGGCATAAGTGACCAATGACATCATTCCACCACGCCCTCCATTTTTCCCTCATGAATGTCCTGTCCAATACCCTTCCCATTGGTGCTGTTCTGTCATACTTGTCCTTCAGTAGGAGTGGGCTGTGTAGCTGCTTACGATGTCTGTGCCAGCCTTGTGCCTCACCGAAGGAAATGCTGCAGCTGTGATGCGAGCGACATCCTCCAACTCAAACCCTGCCATTTCTGTCACTGTATCATACCCGAGCCTCCTTCAGTCCAGGGATATTAGCCAGGCTCTGCAAAAGGATCCCCAATCTTCTGCATAGAACCACAAAGTCTTTCCCCAGCACCACTAGGCTGGATGCTGTGTGTGTGTGTGTCTGTCTGTCTCTGCCTTTTTTTTTTTTTTTTTTTTAAGTATTTCTGAGAGGTTAAAGTACTTAATGCCATTTAGCATGAAGATATCCTTTTTAGAATGTAGTTTATTTATTTTAAAATCTTTGACTGGGAAAGGCACGCTCAGTCGAGGCTCGCTTCCAGGTGCAACCCAATGGAAAGGGTTACATGAGGAACGGTGAACATAACACAGTATATTCCATGGTACAGAGTAAAGTGGAAATACAGTACAGATGTATAATACTTCACAGGCACAAAAGTTGGAATAAAGTGAAAATTTTCAGACAGAATGTCATGTCTATGCAGGTGCAAAATGAAACTGTATACACCAGAATAGGTCTGAGGCAAGCCTTGCAGTGCACTAGGGTGCTGATAGGTCTGGGAGAGCCAAACCCTTGTGCTACCAGTGATACTAGGGAGGATATCCTGTGGGAAGGAGGTGGAGGGTGGGAGATGTTTCAGCTGATGCCTGAAAGAGGCTGGGAACGTGGAATGGAGGAGGGAAGAGGGGAACAGGTTCCAGAGTGTTGGAAGGTGATAGAGGAAGGCAGATTCCCCAGCAGAGGAATGGTAGTGAGGAGTGGAGAATGTTCACTGGTCCCTGGAGCAGAGAGAGCATGAAGCAGGGGGACTGGGGAGAGGAATGAGGAAAAGTAGGAAGGAAGGAAACGAAACCAGTGTTTAGAGATGGAGCTGGTACAGTGTGACTGGTAATTTGAAGGTAGGGGGAGGATAGATAGGGATCAGGAGGAGAGGGTGCAGTGGTGTGTACAAGGAGGGGAGTTTGTTGCAAAGCAACAAAAGGCATTGCAGAGGGTGTCCAGTCTGGCTAGAGAAGCTGAGGGGCAGTACCGTAGACCATATCCGCATAGTTGAAAAACAGGAGCACCATTTTGGTTACCTGCTCCCGTTGAACCAGCGGGGGTAGGCAATCTTTATTGCAGTGCAGGGCACCTAGCTTAGGGTAGAGTTTTACATGGATGGCATCGATGTGAGCAGAGAAGTTAGGCTTGAAGTCGAGCCACACACCGAGGTACTTGAAGGACTGCACTGCTTCAAGAGGGAAGCCATCCAGCATGGAAAAGACTGGCAGTCTTCTGAGTCTGGCCAGCTTCTGGCTGGTACCAAAGGTCATAGACTCCATTTTTTTGATGTGGACCTAGAGATGGTTGGAGTGGAACCAGCGCAGGATGTTGTGAAAATCCTGCTAGAGCATGTCTTCCACAGAAGCGGTAGAGGGACCAGAGGAGGAGATGACTGTGTCATCTTGCATACATGTGTATATGCAATTTGCTACAGGTGGAGGGAAGGTCATTAAGAAAAATAGAGAACATAATAGGATCTAGGATGGAGCCCTGCAGGACCTCAGCCTGGATTGGAATGGGAGTGATAAGATGCCTCCAACCTGTATTGACTGTTTGTGACCTTTTAGGTAGGAATGGAACCAGTCAATAGTGGGAGCTGAGAGGCCGGCAGAGCTCAGTTTGTCCAAGAAGAGCAGGTGGGACACTGAGTCAAGGGCTTTTGCCAGATGTATAAAATTGGATGTCTTGATGTGCCCTTGATCCATCCCTGAGAAGATGAGGTCAGTGATGCACAACAGGGAGGAAACTGTAGAGTGGTGCTTCCAAAAGCCAGACTGGAAGGGGGAGAGGAAACTGGAAGATGTGAGATAGTCTAGAAGTATAAAATAGACTAACTTCTCTTGCAGCTTGGCAAGGGAGGAAGGAGGGAGATATGATGGAAGTTTATGAATACTTAATACAAAAAGAAAGAGAAAAGAATGATATCATTGTTTTTGTATTGTTTAGAGCCCCAGGATAGCCCACAGAGCTGCACCATCTAATTCTTAGTGGAGTCCCACTGCTGCCCTACTTTTACAACTGAGAAGACTAGTAGTAGTAGTAGTAGTAGTAGTAGTAGTAAAATTATTTATTTTTATACAGGATAAGATCTCATATTCACATCGCTGGGTCCTAAGACCTATGTACAAGATTGTCCTGAATTATAAAGATTCAAATTTTAAAAGTTAGCACAATTAAAACATTCTTAATAAACAACACAAACCTTGCATATTCATCCATCAAACATCACACTTGTAGCTCCCAAAGACTTCAATCCTAACATTCTCAGTCCCCCAAGTCACGACCCCAGTGTTTAAATTGAGGTGTTTAGCTCTTCATCCATTGCACATGCATCTTGTTCTTAACTTATGTTTTGATAATTTAGCAAACAATTTTGGTTTATTATTTATATTTTTCAGATTATTATCTAGTGAATTCAAAATAGATATATAATTAGCCATAATGGCCATGTTTCCAAATTTGTTTTTTTGTTTTGCGAATCTGTGTTGTGAGTCTCTTAAATTATATTTGTGCCAACATTCAGTTTTCCCCGGCTTATCCATCAGGTATTTTGGATTACCTGAATTTAATACTCTATAAAACTGATTTGCCCACATCTGTCTTCTTTTGTTTTCAGGGGTTAACCACCCCAATTCTTTGTACATGTTGCAATGGTGATAGCTAGCGTCACACCTCAGTATAAATCTTGCCAGACTGTTATAGGTCACATCCACCTTTTTTAATAGGGTTTTACTGGCCAGCCCATAAATGTGACTACCACAATCTATATTTGGTATAAATAACTGGTTAACAATATCTGTACATATTTTTTTGTGTACGTAAAAGCTACTGTAGATCTGTGGAAGGCTCCATGTTTTTTGTTTACTTACCTATCATATCCAAAATATGGAAATCAAATTTTAAACCTTCATCTACCCACACTCCCAAATATTTATACTGAGATTCTTGACTCAGAATCTCACCTTTAAGGGTTTTTATATTAATTTCCTGTTTTGTTTTTTGATTTTTCTTCGATGATGGATTAAAAAGCATAGTTTTGGTTTTTTCACTATTTAATACTAACCTTGATTGAGCTAGCCATTTCTCTAAATTTGTGAAACCAGATTGGAGTCCTAATTCCATATCATTAACAGTATTTCTGCTAGCTAGTAAGACCGTATTGTCCCGCGTACAGTTTAATAGTTGTTTGAGTTGCTATTTTTACCAAGTCATTTATATATACCAGAAATAGTGTGGGCCCCAAGATGGAGCCCTGAGAGTCTCCCCTCAAGACCTTTGCCTTCTTTGATAAGGCTTCCACAATCTGGACTTGCTGAACCCTGTTTAGTAAGTAAGAGAGAAACCATTCTGAAGTTTCATTGTCAATTCCAAGGGATCCCAGTCTCTGAATTAGTATTCTGTGGTCCACGGTGTCAAAGGCTTTGGATAAGTCCACGAACACTGCACCCCTACTGCCCTACTCCCATCCACTAGCTATTGTATCTATAAGGTCAGTGAGCGTGGTGTCTGTGGAGAACCCTTTCCAGAATCCAGACTGGGAGCTGGTTAGTAAGGAGTATTTTTCTAAATACTCACTTAACTGCCTCTGGACCAGCCTCTCCATTACCTTCGACACCATGGACAACAGGGCTGTAGGCCTATAGTTAGCAGGTATGGTTGGACCCCTCCCCTCCCCCCTTATGGAATGGGACTATTTTGGCCTTCTTCTAATCTTCGAGGAAATGTCTGTATGTCTGTTAAGGCTCCAATTAAAAAGTTTAGTTAAAATTGGGGCCACTATTTCTGTAGCATCTTTTAAAAATATGTTTTCAATAGCATTAGGGCCATAGGCTTTATTTATTTTTAACAGTCTTAGCTCTTTTACTTCATTCAAATAATAACTTTAAATCTAAAATTTGGAGCATCCAATAGCCTTGCATAAATTGCAGCAGGGTCTCTTCCTGGATCACAATTTGGGATTTCGATGTCTGGTAGAGAAATAAAATAGTTGTTCAATATATTTGCTGATGCAATAGTAGTTTGAAGCATTCCCTTATTTTGAATTTGAATTGGGAGTTTGTTTTCTGCCATTTTTTTTCAAATGTCCTAATAAGGGCCAAATATTTCTGGGGGTCAGTTTTCTCTGAGATTTTGTTTTTGTAATACTTCTTTTTAAATTTCTAATTTTTGATCTAGGAGCATTCCTTTCCTATTTATAAATTTCCTAATCATCTACCTTTAGTGTTTTATTTGCCTTTTTCCAAAGTCAAGTTTTTACTCTGTTTTACTTTAGCTTTTCTGAAATCCAAGGTAAATGATCCTTCTTTGTAGAGAATAATTTAAATGGTGCTACTTTGTCGCATGTTACACAAAACAGTCTAGTAAATTCTCTAACTGCCAGGTCCAAGCTTGGAATAAGAAACCCTCTCTCTCCCATATTATACCTGCTAATTTGTGTAACAGTAATTCTTTACTATAATTTTCAAACATTCTTAGTCTTATTTTAGGATTTTCAGTTGAGGATTTCCTACAGTTTCTCTGGGATATTTAACAGAAACATGTGACGGAGCAGTGGTCCCCTAAAATAGGTTGGTTAACTTGAACTTCCTGAGCTTTTATATTCTCTGTAATAAAAATTAAATCAAGTATATTACCCTCACTGGATAGTTCTGATTTCCTAGTAGGGGTCAATGTAACCTGACACAAATCAAGGTGTCTGAGACTTTGCTGTAGGGCTTGTCCCCTAGGTTTGCCCCCATGCTGCATTGAAATCTCCTAGCAATAATAATTCTGTGCCCACAGAGAATTAATGTCTGTACAACTTGGGAAAAATCATTGAAGTCACTAATTGTTGCCCTAGGGGGTGAATAAACTAGTCCTTTAGATTTAAATTTTGGAGGTAAACTAAGATGCTCTCAATCTGTCTTGCTGTCCCTGAATATAGAATGTTAGTGTGTCCCAAATCCCAACTTGTATATCGTACTGTTCCCCCTCCCCTTTTTCCAACCCTATCTACTCTGTGCATATAGAAACCTTCAATTTCATTTCCATGGATTTTTTGAGTTAACCACGTTTCAGTGAAAGCTGTAACCTCTCTGCACATCAAATCAGTCTTGGATTTCAGACTTCTGGCATTATCATAAATCATCTTAAATCTGTTTTGAGCTGGTGGGCCTGGATTAGTTTCTGTGTCACCTCCAAGCAAATAATGCTGTTATCAAATGGCTTCCTCTTTTTCCCAAGTTTAAAGTAAGTACTGGATGGGAATGAAAACAGCAAAATATCTGCCCTTGGATCAGTGAAAAATAATTTCTTCTTTTCCCAAGTTAATTCTTGGATGCCCTATGTTAAAAGTCTTCCCAGTGATACATTTCCCAGAGGCTAATAGCTGATTCTCTTTGTCTGTTTTTTGTAGTTTGAGATTACTAAATGTACAGAAATTACTAAAATTGACAGATTCATCAATAATCCAAATACTTTTTAAAGTACCCTAAAAAGCAAACAGCAGTTTTCACACAAGAATAGCTACGACTTAATTCCCGACATCTTCCTTACACCCCCTCCAACGTGGTTGTAGTACTGCGTGTTGTTACTCTGGTGATTGAACAAATGTAAAAACTACTAACAATTTATATTAAATAAAGATCATACCAAATAGGATAGTTCACTCACCAGGGCATCAGGCTTTTCTTAGATACAGTTCCAGATACTCTCATACAAAGTCGCACAAAGTCGGAGCTGAACACTGGAAGGTCAAGTGACTTGCTCAAGGTCACACAGTAAGTACTTGGCTAAGGTGAAATTGGAACCTGTCCTCTAAGGTTCACAGTTCCACACTGCCTTCCGCATTCTGTTTACTAGAAACCATGAATTTTCAAATGCAGTTACTCTCATGCTATCTTTTAGGGTAACATCTTGCAGCCATAATATAGGGCAGGAGAGTGGGACTGCTGGCATTAACTTTGAAATGAAACTGTGACATCATAATAGGATTTGTGTTAGCTTTTAGAATGCTTCAGAAAAAAGCCATGGAAACATCCATCGGGGTCCGAGTGGTGGAAGGTCCTGAACGACAAAATAAAGGACAACGAAGATGCTTCCCAGGTAACTCTTGCTACCTTCCGCCGATAGAAAAGGGACTTAGTGGCATGCTTTACTTTCCACTTTTGAGATTAAAAAATAATGCTGTTTTTCTTACACCTGTACTTCAAGAGAGCAAAATAAGCACTGCATTTGGTTATATTCAAAATTATAGAACGAGGGATCACTCCCAGCCAATCAGAGTGCTCCTTTCCTCCACGCGTGAGACACTCTTATTCTGTGAAGAGCGTCTCATGCACAGATGCCCTAGAAACAGGCAGGTTCGGGGGGAGTTTTTTAAAATATATATATATATTATTGATCGCTCTCGATCAGTAGTATAGTAATACATCCTTCACCACTCGTTGCTGAAGCGGTGGTTTAATTTCTTCAGCTTGGAGCCAGAACAGCCTGGCTTCACTTCCTGTTCTCGCTCAGCTGAAGGCACGTGAAACCACTTGTTTTCAGCAATGAGTGGCTCCGGGGGACATATTAACAGATAGGATAGGTACTTTGTGGTCAAGCTGTACATGTGCCCCAGAACAGCTGTACTTTACTTTACTGGCAAATCAAATGGTACTGTACAAGATGCACCTAGCACAGTAGCTCTAAATTAAATGCACCTTTAATAACTGCATGAAGCAGTTTACCTTGGTGTGTACTCTCTGAAGCAATTAGTATCTTCTGTAGGAAAACCTTTTGAATAATGATAAGGAGACACGGTTCAGTTTACATGTAATTAATTTTCTCTGGTTATTGACCCTTATCTTGTTGTAATATTTTCTGTTCTCCAGGCTGCCTTATGTGGATCCCCTTCTTCCTCCTGTCACAGGCAACATCCCAACCCCCCCCCTCCCAATATCTAGCTGCCGTGCAAGACTGGCCCGGCAGTGGTGGGACGTGGGTTCGGAGAGTTCCCTGGAGGGATCATGAAACTGCTGGGTCTGGTGTTTTTCCTCCCAGTGTTTTACCCAAGTCCTCCGGATGTCAGCATGTTTAGGACGCTAATGAAAGTCCCAGATGACACCCTCCCTCCCTGGGGTGCTGCTGCTATGGTCACCGAGGAGGTAATGCTGCAGCAAAGTCAGCAAGCCTATCCTCCTAAAGGAGTAGAGTATCCTTTGGGTGGCTATCTCCCCTTTTACTTTATCATTAAAGACCTTTGCATGCGAACTGGATCTCTGTCCGTCAGACATCATCAGCTCCTCTTGTGTTCCCCTCCACTGAAGTTGTAGTTTTGCTTGTGACATCACAGTCTGCTGTTGTGGAAATGATTGTGATCTAAGAAACAGGATCACAGTTCAATTAAGGGAAAAGCAGGGGGAAAAGATGAGGTCTGAGGCAAAAGATCCTGTGTAACGCAGTTACCCTCAGTAAAAAAAGAAGGAAGGGAGGTAGAGAAACTGTTCAGAATCAAAGCTGAATTCTGTCTAAATGTTAAGTTTTTATAAAGTTTCCCCAGGATTAGAACAACTCATTTACAATCTTTTATTTTAATCTGTCCTCTAAAATCATGGATCAATGATAATAAGCCTTTTGGGTCATTTTATCTCTTGTCTCATTGCTTTCCTAGGCACTAGCTTTGCAGAAGTCAGTACCCATGAATTATTATACAGTGTTCCACTGTATCAGAGAATTGCTACCAAAGGACTGTATCATAGTAAGCGAGGGAGCCAATACCATGGATATTGGACGCACTGTGCTCAAGAATTATCTTCCATGCCACAGGTGATAATGTTTTGTTTTGTTGTGTTTTTTGTTAGTGACTGTTTCTTAATGATATATCATGATTGCCCAGTGGTATACTTAACTTTATAATGACTAGCACTTGTGAGCTGTTGAGCCCTCCTAAAGTGACAGGTTCCATAGTAAAGAAATGCTTCTTTTGTGTTTACAGCTGATGTTTCTGTTTAAGGATTTTCATTTATTTGATTTCTTTTGCCCTGTTTCAGGCATTGTGCTTCAAGATTCATGGATAGGGCATTATTCACTCGGTAGTAGTACCTGCTGATAGCTCCAGGCCTGTCGTGTGAGCAAATAGCTACTCAGATACCAGAATAATAATATAGGAAAAGATTATTTTCCTGTAAAACACCTCCCAAAAGTTTGCAGTCATCTAACTCCCTCTTGGAGTTATTGTATAAACCTGCTTATGTCGTTGAGTGATTATACTAACCTGCTTATATTGTGTTGGCCCATCGGTACATTGATAGCACTGTTGATCGCAATGCTGGTGACCTAGGTTAGGAAATGAGCCTAGAATGCCAGGGGCTCGGTGGGGGGGAAGAGGATCGACCATCACAGTGGATGCTGTCCTCCAGGGTAGGTGGATGTCAGTTGCTGCCATGCGAGCGCCACCTTGGTGTCCAGGTGGAGCTGCAAGCAGCACTGCTTGATGGGGGCATGTTGACTGGTGCTGTGCTAGCATGCTTGCGTGTATATGCTTCTTTACCCTTAGCTGCTGACTTCTGAGAGAGTGGGGACAGAAAGAGCGAAGAGCCCTGTCTGCTGTAGGATGAGGATGCTCTCCCACAGGCTCCGCACTCGTCAACCCAGCTTCCCTCTTCTACCTAGGTTCAGTTTCTGTGGGGGCTTGGGCCATCTCAGCGGTCCCTCCAGGGAGGGCAAATGCTGGAGGAACTGAAGTAGGGGTAGGTTCAAAAGAAGACAAGTGATAGGGCTGGGGAGAATCATCAAATGGGGTAGTCAGTGAACTGAGACATAAACAGTAATTAAAGAAAAAAAAATCACCAGCCTGTGTCATCACAGAAGTGATTATAATAACCTGCAGCTCAAGGACAGTTACAGTGGGGCAAATAGTGTCTCTCTCAGGCCCTCCAGCCATGGAGCTTGTTTTGGGCAACAAGTTGAAATCCAAGCCTGTATAAGAAACGGTGCATAGTGGATTGTGTATTATGGGCTCTATTTTGTATTTTGGTATTCTGATGATGGTGCACAAACTACTCAAGGTTTACTGATGTCATCAGAACACTTTGATACAAAATACTGTATAGCCCTGTAATACACAGTTCACTCTGCATTATCCTCTGTCCATATAGGACAAAAAAACATTATGGCCAAAATGACCACTATCAAAAGTATCTGATGGTCTCCATGGGTCTGAGCATCTCTTAATTGTGATATAACCAGGATCTGTGTTGCTGCTTCCTGTGGAACACTGTACCTGGGCTTTCACTGTTTTTCACGATTACTGATGCTACCCTGTTTTTTTATAGCATCTTTGCAATAATTTGAAAGTTAATTTCTGTTCATCATTTTGAAATTCTGCCTTCAGAAAGAGACTGCCTTTACATCAAGATGAGTCACTCCATTAGCCAGTCAGAATTGTTATTAACCAGACAGTATAACTATTAGACATTCTGTCATTTATGAATGTTGGAATCCGGAACAGCTGTCCAGAGAACCTGCTAGCCACCTTTTATCCCGTTCCTAGACAAACTTTAGTATTTTGTTTTTTGAAGGTGGCATATGGAGGGAGCAGGTGCTGTGAGAGCTTTTGTCTCCTATTTGGTTGTTCCCTTCCAGTTCTAAAACTCAGGCTTTACTGTTCTGTTGTAATATCATATCATATGATATAAAGAAAAATCTCCCAGGTGTTAAGGTAGACAGTGTGGTCTTGGGGTTGGAGAATAGTATTTGGGACTGGTAGATCTTTCTTCAAGGGGGCTCTTGCAGCAGGCAACACTGGTAGGACTAAGCCACCAGGTGCTAGGACCACACAGAAAACTTCTAGCTAGCATTCTACAGTGGGGGGCCGCCCCCAACATCGGCACGCTGATATCTGTCCTACAGTATAAAAGGGGCAGTACCCCAGACCAACCCCAGCTCTTTTCCCGCTGTTGACCCATGCATATCAGACCTCCATGAATGCCTTCTTCAGTTGACTGCCATTTTAATTGCACTTTTAACCTGCAATTTCTTATTTTCTTTGTTCAAAAAAGATTGTTTTTTCGGTGCTATTCTGATTTTGTTTGTCTTCTTCTCCAGGTTCGTTGTCAGACTGGCCTATGAACAGATGCCTCAGGCCTGGGCTGGGGCACCCATTTGGCTGGCAGGTGGACTCAGGGTTTGGTCGGAGACTGAACAGCATCTTGACATCAGTGTTCCGGAGATGGGCAGTCCTATACACTATCCAGGCCTTCCAGACCCATCTTTTTCCAGGCCCGCTCCTGGTACAGACAGACAAATGTGTCTGTGGTCTACTACCTCAATAAGCAGGGGGGACTCACTGCTACCCCCTTTGTAGAGAGACCATGAGAGTCTGGTACTGGACCATAGGATACAGCCTGGAACTAGCTGCCATATATGTTCCAGGCATCCAAAACGTCCTGGCCAACAGCTTAAGCAGGTCCATGTCGAAGGCTCACAAGTAGGAGCTCCTGTCCTCCATGGTCAAAGACCTCTTTGGCAGGTGGGGTCATCCAGAGCTGGACCTTTTTGTGTCCCCACTCAACACAAAACTGCCCAATTTCTGATCTCTCAATCCAGGGCCTGGTATTTTCTGGTGCAACGTGTTGTGCCTCTCTTAAACAGGGAGGTTCCTGTACGCTTTCCCTCCCTTTCCACTTCTGCAGAGGGTTCTTCTCAAACTACAGTCAGATAGGGTGGGGATTATTCTCATAGCTCCCTACTGGCCACATCAGATATGATTTCCACTACTGCAGCAACTGGCAGTGGAGCCCCCAGTCCCCTTGCTGCTGTGCTCCGACTTGCTCTTCCAGGAGCAGGGCACTCTGGTCCATCTGGACTGCAAGTCTCTGCATCTCCATGCATGGCTCCTGCAGACTTAGCTATTGCCCATTTCAGAGTTTCTTCCTGGGTGGCAGATGTCTTAGTGGCTGCTAAAAAAGCTTCCATAAGGGCCACTTACGCTATGAAGTGGAAACACTTCTCCATTTGGGCCACCGCCCGGCACTTGGATCCATTCACCTGTCTAGTGAATCTCAACCTGGAGCACCTTCTGTCATTCTTAAACTCAGGCCTGGGGTACGTCTCACTTAAAGTGTACCTTTCCACCATCTCTGCATACTATGCACCTGTTGAGTGCAAAGCTGTTGCCCAACTGGATCTTTCCCACACTTTCTTGCAGGGTATGTTGCACTTGAAACCTCCCATTAGGGATCCTGCCCCAACACTGGATCTTCTGTTAATGTTGGAAAAGCTTACTTTGCCTCCCTTTGAGCCAGACACACGCTACAAACCACGCTTCCTGTCGTGGAAAGCATTATTTTTGGTTACTGTTACTTCCACGTGGAGGATTTCTGAGCTTTAGGCTCTGATGTATAAAGAGCCTTATTTGGTTTTTCACAAAGACAGAGTGTCTCTGCATACTAATCCTAAGTTTTTGCCTAAGGTGGTGTATGAGTTTACTCTGAATCAATCCACCTGCCCGTTTATTATCACGAGTATTCTAATGAGGGGGAGGCCTTAGTGCATACTGTGGATGTTCACCGGGTGCTCCGGTACCATTTAGATCGCACCTGCTCTATCCATAAAACTGATCAGTTGTATGTTTCATTTGACACGAGAGAGCAGGGGCTTCTGTTTGCAAACAGTGTTTGTCTAAGTAGTTAGCTAGTTGTAATGTCTACTGCTTCCGCAAATATGGCAAACCTTTGCCGGGACCGGTCAAAGGCCACTCTACCAGCGGTATGGCTGCTTCAGTTGCCTGTTTCAGAAATATGCCCACTGCAGACATTTGCATAGCCATCACTTGGAGTTCTGTCCATACCTTTATCAGGCATTACAGTCTGGCCATTGCCTCTAGGCATAGGGCCGGCTTTGAACTTACAGTTCTTCAGGGCCTTTATTCATAAATGCCCTCTGCCTGTTTCCATCCTCCTCCCTGCTGACTGGGTCAGTTCCTTTACTGCTTGGAACTCAGTCCTAACGGTGTCACCTGCTGCAAGAGTCCCCTTGAAGAAAGATAGTACAATTAATGTAAGAACTTACCGTAAGAGTAGCTCTTCGAAAGGAGTTTTTTGTTTGTTTTATTTTTTTGTTGACCGGGAAAGGAGGACTAGACAATTCTGTCTATTTTGCCGGGACCGGTCAAAGACCACTCTACCAGGGCTATGGCTGCTTTCCCTCCCTCCTGCCCCTAATTCCTATTTCTCCTTCACGGCGTCTCTGCTTTCCTCAATTCTGAGGAACCACCTTGGTTCTTCTTTTTTTTGGCCATGCCAGGTTCTCCAGCGGGAGAACTGAGGCTGGTCTGGGGAACCACCCGTTTTATACTAGAGGATGGACGTCGGCATTCCAACACCGGGGCAGTCCCCTGCTGTAGACTGCAAGCTGGAAGTTTTCTGTGTGGTCCTAGCACCTGGTGGTTTAGTCTTACCGGTGTTGCGTGCTGCAGAAGCTCCTCTCGAAGATATACTGTTATGATAAGTTCTTATGTAACTGTACTATCTTGATTCAGATCGCAGCTGTGCCATTGTCTCATTGTGTAACTTTAGACACTGACTTGACATTTTGTGCTTCCATCCTCCAGGCCAGAAACCTATGTTTATTTTATTTTTTATTTGAGAAATTGGTAACCAGGAAAGGCACAGTGAACCAAAGCCCATTTCCAGGTTCTTCCTGGAGGAGGGGTAACATGGAGGTACAAAGTCAGTGAACAATCAACAGGGTGCAAAAATAGCAAGATAAATAAGGTCATGAGAATTGCAGGTACTGTACAAAAATCAATGGTATGACTAAACAAGATAGTATATGAAACAGGGACCTCCACTGCAAGCAGAGTGCCTCACCTGAGCTGTTCTGGGGGAACAAATTGTGCATGAAATAATATGCGTGGTAGATTACTGTCAAAAACTGATGTATCGCTGTTTTGCTATGTGATCTTGAGCAAGTCACATAACCTAAATCTGTCCCAGCTTTAATACTGAGTAGAAGCCAGACCTCACTGAAAATGAGATAATGCCTGCCCTGTAGCGCTACTGCCTGCTATGCCGGCGACCTGGATTTGGTAATGGACTCTGATCCCTCGGGGGCTGGCAAGGGGGAGGGAGGACTGAGAGTCCCATGGACAGAGCCGAGGGGGGGACGCAGTGTTCCTCTGTTTATCTGCCATCTAGCAGAGGCCAGGAGACAGCACAGCGGGACATCAGCAAGGGGAAGGACAGCCGCCATATGCCTGCGCACACACAAGCGTTATTGCATGCCAGCACCCTTTGGGAGAACACCTGGAGCTGAAGGAAAAAGCACTGGACTGCTAGTATGCTGCCCCCCCCAACCCCACCACCACCCTAGGTCCACACACAACTGACATGGCAGGTCACCCAGCACTGTTGTGGTCCTAGGTAAATGGTAGACAACTGTTAAGTCCATTAGAAGGTCAGGGACAGGGCTGTGGGGTTCTGTTGGGTGAGTCAGGGAATGAGAAAAAACAAAGACAAATGAAATGATACATTTCCTTTGGGCTGTACTGGGTAAAGAAATTGTAAAATAGGAAATAAAAGAAAAATGAGAATACGCTAGGCCCAAATATTAAAAATGATTTCCTGCAGAAAAATGCCTGCATTAAATTTCCAGGGACATCACCAGAATCCACAGGCATTAGAAATCCTGGTGACAGCTGGCCTTTGACATTGCAACAGTGCATTCTGCTGCCATGTAGGAGACCAGGATTTAGTTACAAGCCCTGGAATCCCATGGAGGTTTGGGCGCATCATAGAGATGAGTTAGAGCATGGACTTCCTGGCATTGTGCACCCTCTGCCAACAAACGAAAGAGTGGCGTTCTCCTCAACTATGATGGCAGCCACTTACCTGCCTTCCCTGTGGGAGCAATGGTGCAGCCATGGCAACTATGAGTGTCAGAGTGAGAGACGAGAGATAGGGAAAAATTGGGGGGGGTTAATAAATTCATTCAGAAAATGTCCCTTGCAATTCCAAGCAGACATCATATGCGTGTAATAGCGGTTTATCATTTTCATTTCATTTTATTGATTATACTGGAAGGCAAGTAAGCAAAACTACCTGTTTTCACAAGCGTCCAGTCGACATGCTACATAGAAATGATATTTACAAAGATGCGTATTTACAGGAGATGTGTACAGGGAAAATAAAAAAAAAATTGAGGATTACATACTACATAGCGTTGATTTTTACAAAGATGCATATTTACAGGAGATATGTACAGGGAAAATAAAATATTTAAGGTTACGCCAGTGACCACGATAACAGTGGAAGGCAAACTTAGAAGGAGGTCAAAGTTGTGTGCAGGAGCAGACAGGCTTCTGAAGGATGTAATGGTTGATGTTAAATCTGAAGGATCCAAGGGATGGCTATTGAACAAGGGATTGAGGGAGGCTGTTAAAGAATTGAGTGCCCCTAGATGAGAGGGAGTGGAGACTAAGGGTAGTGTGGAAAAAAGGGACTAGGAAGGAGTTGCTGGAAATGGATCTAGTGGTGCAACCCCTGGGAGGCCTCTGGAAGCAGGAGGTGATGCTGTTAGGGAGCAATCCCTGGTGAACTTTAAAGAAAAAGAACAGGATTTTGAGGTTGCTTCTGTTTTCAAGTTTATCAATCAATCAAAATCTTTATTTATTCAGGCGAGCACCTTTGAGCAAGCTCATTTACAAAATGGACCTGAAACATAGGTACAAGTAATAATACAGTCCAGACAGTATACAATATTGGCAATACAGACAGTACAAGGAACGCATAGGTACAGTACAAGGAATAAGTAAGGCGTTAGGGGGTGGATGAGTACAGGATGGGTTGACTAAGGGGCTGTCACATTGCAGAGAGTAAGGGCCTTTCTGTGACTTGGGGAAGACATGTACTGATGGTGTTTTGGTGGGTCAATCCTGTCTACTGGTGGGCCAAGCGGGCAGGAGGTACAGGGGAATATTTTCATTTATGGGCGGTGAAAGCAATTACAGATTTCTGTAACTAGGCGGTCATATGAAGACTTGAATGAGGATATACTGATTGGGGAGCTAAGCTTCAGGGGTTTTTGTAGGGTATTCTATAAGGATGGTAGCGCAAAAGACATAGCTATTCTTCCAAAGTGTGTTTTCAGCCTGGGTACCTTCAAGTAGATGAAGGAAGAGATTCTCAGGACATAAGCTCCAGGTTCACAGAGTGGGAGACAATCGGAGATATACAGGGGAAGTTTCTTGGTGATAGCTTTGAACGTCCAGAGTAGAGCATTCCTGTTTCTCCTGAAATGGAGGGAGGGCCACCCCACAGCTGCATAGAGAGCACAGTGATGGGTGGCAAGCGGTAGACCAGTAATGAATCTTAATGCCCTGTGGTATAATGTATCCAGTTTGGCAAGATGCGGTGCAGTCAGTGGCTGTAGAGGAAGTCAGCATAATCAACCAAGGAGAGAAATACAGTTTGAACCAGTCGTCGTTGTTAATCCTAAAAAAGAGACCAAGTCTCTGTCTTAATTTCTTTAGGAGGTCTTCGATGTGGTCTGTGAAGGAGAGTTTATGATCGAGCCATACCCCTAAGTACTTGAACTTGCTAACAAATTCTAGGTTTTCACCCAGGATTGTGGTGATCTGTGGGACAGTGCCGACAGTGGTAGGGTTTGCATCTAGTGGGAAGGGAGAGAACAGCATAGCCTTGGTTTTCTTAGTGTTTAGTAACAGTTTTTTTCTTAAGGAGTTGGTGCTGGAGAATGTTGAATTCCAATTGTAATTCATTGCAGGTAATTTCAGAAGAGGAGCAACTAAGGTAGAGGACTGTGTCATCTGCAAAGAGATGAATATTGGCCTTGGTTATGTTGATATCAGTGTTGTTCACATCGATTGCAAACAGTAGTGGACCCAAGATCGAACCCTGTGGGACCCCTCTTTGCAAAGGTTTGAGGGGGGGATAGTTCACCATCTGACTTTACTTGCTGCCATCGATCAGAGAGGTAATCTGCTAACCAGTGAAGGGACAGTGGATCCAGTCCTATGGCTTTAAGAGAAGAGAGGAGCAAGTCGTGGTCGACAGTGTCAAAGGCCTTGCTCAGGTCTAAGAACACGGCGCAGACAAACTTCTTGTTTTCCAGGTCATGGAGCCAGTTGTTGGTAACTTTAGCTAGGGCCGTGATGGTGCTGTGCTGTGCCCTAAAGCCATATTGCATAGGATTTAGGAGGTTCATAGATTCTATGTAGGTTTTTAGTTGCTTGTTTACAATTTTTTCCAGAAGTTTGGACAGTGTAGGAAGTAAATAAATAGGTCTGTAATTGTTTAGGTCACAAGGGTCCCCAGATTTGAACAAGGGGATAACATGAGCTGTTTTCCATACAGATGGGAGGGTACCGTGGGACAGAGAAAGATTAAATAGTTGAGTAATAAGTGCAGACAGGATGTGGAAGGCGACTTTCAGGCAGTAGGGATCCAAAGAGTCAGCACCTGTGCTTTTCTTAACGTCCAACTTTGGTAGAATTTCTTTGACCTCCTTCAAGGAGACATGATGGAGGGAGAAGACTGAGTTGGTTAGAGGGGGTTCCGGGCCTTGGGCATCCAGTTGGGAGCAAAGGGAACTTGCAGGAGAGTTGTCAAAAGCAAGGCCTGCAGTGGCAAAGTTGTTGTTGAAAGCATCCAGGATTTCCACTTTGTCGCAGATGGAGATACTGCCAGAAGTGATCCTTGCAGGCAAGGAGTTAACCAAGGTGTGTCCAGACATGTCCTTGATGGATTTCCAACATTTGGAGGAGTTCCTGTAAGCAGAGTCCAGTTCCATGCAGAAGTAAGACGCCTTTGCATCTCTCGTCAGCTTGGTGCACTCATTCCTAGCTTTCCTGAAGTTACACCAGTCCAGCAGATTTGTAGTGGTTCGTGCCTTTTTTCCAAAGCTTATCTCTATTCAGTAAAACTGATTTAAGTTCAGGTGTAAACCAGCGACAGGTTCTCCCCCTTACCCTAGTTTTTATGAGCGGGGCATGCTTATTTAGAGCCGCAGTCATAATTTCAGAGAAGATCTCACAGGCCAACTGTACCAAGTTGGCAAGATAAAAGTCCTGCCAGTGCACTGAGAATTTTAGTTCGTCAAGGTAGGCAGGCAGATCAAAGTGGCGCCTGTCCCTCTTAGTGGTAAACCTTGACATGGAGGGTGGGTTCTGGATAGACCTTATGCTAGCAATAACACAGTGGTCACTAATGTCCGTGAAGAAGACTGCTGCATGGGAGAATAGGTGTGGTTTGTTTACTAGAATGACATCCAGCAGTGCACTGTTAGCAGGGGACTTTTTGTTGGGGTGTGTAGGTTCTCCAGTAAGTTGAGAAAGGCTATGGGCATCACAAAATTCCTTAAGGGGTGCAGAGGTATGGGACAACCAGTTGAAGTTTAAGTCCCCGAGGATAATAGCTTCAGGAAGGCTAAGCTGAATGGCGTTGGTTAGGTGGGTAGGGATTTGAGTACCAGCGGAGGGAGGCCTGTAGCAACCTATGACACATAGCGCAGAGGATGATGATATCTCCAGCTTTAGGACCAGGCATTCGAATAGGTTAATGACGGAGGACGCTTCTAGGCATGTAACCGTGTACTTGTTCTTAATGTATATGGCCACCCCTCCTCCCCTGGTAGGCCTGTTGGCTCTGAATAAGGAGTATTCGGGTATGTTAATTTCCGTTTCGGGCATAGAGGATCTGAGCCAAGATTCAGTGATCACAGGTACATCTGGTTTGGTATGACATACCCAGGCCTGGATAAATGTGAACTTTTTTAACAGGCTGCATACGTTCATATGGAGGAATTGCATACCTTTCAGGTTTGCTTCTGAGGGAGAGGTGAGAATGTTTGGTGGGCCAGGGTTAAACTCGACATCTCCAGAGCACAGTAGAAGGAGAAGAAGAAGCTACCTTAGGGTTACAAGAGATATATTAAGGATTCTAGTTCGTGGGAGTCTGCTGCATGTATCAAGCTGGGTAAGAAGGAGCCCATAGTTGGGCCTGGATCATCCTAGCACCCCAAGCACCAATACCCAGGCTGGGAGATGTAGGTAGGGGAGTTTGCTTGGTAACATGGTGAGCATAGTTTGTGGTGTCAGTTCTACATCAGTCCCACCTCTGTGCGCCGTTCTGATGAGGGTCTGCAAGTAGGGACGTCTGAGGACACAGAGAGAATTATATGAAGAGAAACGATGGGCACGGCAGCCCACTGGGGCTTATAGTCTCCCCTAGTAGTAGAGCGGGTGGGCTCAGGCGCTATATAGGGTATGCGTAGGAGAAGAAACAGAGCATGGATTCAGTGGGGCACCCTCATGGTTGAGCCTTAGGATAGGCAGAAGAAGCTAGGCCTCCGTCCCTTAGTTTGTAGGCTTCATAAACACCTACACTACCGCCTCAGAGGTTCAAGAAAGTAAGGATAGGTGGGCATGGGCGTTTACTCGCTAATAATGATATTCTGTCAGACTAGACCAGTGGCATAGGCGAATAGTGTGCAGCCTAAGCCACTATCAGTGTAGGTTAGGAGCCCACGGGAGGAGTATCACAAAAGCTGGATAATCGCAGAAAATTATTTTAAGTTAGGCAGGCAGCACCAGGGAAGCGTAGTTGCTAGGGAGACTGGGAACAGTGAGGAACCTATCGACAAGTAATCTGTGACTGTCCAGAGGCGGGTAATATGAGGGGACTGGGAAGCCTATAGGTTCTGGGAAGGAGGCTAGGGGCGTGGGGTGCTGAGAGCAGGCGTAAGCCTATTTAACAAAGGGTGGAGGTGGGGGATGGGAGGTGGGCGGAAAAATACTGCTTTTGCCGTACTTTTATGCTGCTTGTGTCCGGGCTTGTGGTCTCAGGCGGCGGCTGTGGAAGTGCCGCCCGCCCGGGAGACCGTGTCTCTCTCGGCGTCTGAGCTGGGAGCCCTGGAGGGTTCTCTGCTGAGGAGAGAGGAGACGGGAGAAGATTAAGTATTGGCCGGAGACAAAAGGCCACACAGTCTAGATACGGGGGCAATCTGCACAACAAAGGGGCCGATTTAGCTTGGCGCCCAGCAGTCTGCAGTCGGGGAACATCGCCGAGAAAGGGCTGTGATCACTTCAGCAAATTGGGCACAGTAAACAGATGCTGGCGGGCTAACAGTAGTCACTAAACAGTTTAAACAATCTAAATTAGGCTACAAAGGCAATTACAGCTTTTTCTAGGAGCAATTCTCCTGGCATAAACAGTATTGAGTAAGGGACCAATCAGGGCGAGGCTGGAAAAGGTGCCCGCGTTCCAGTTGGCTGGCGGCTTTTGCCGTACCTTTCTGCTGCTTGTGTCCGGACTTGTGGTTTCAGGCGGCTGCTATGGAAGTGCCGCCCGCCCGGGAGACCGCGTCTCGCTCGGCTTCTGAGCTGGGAGCCCTGGAGTGTTCTCTGCTGAGGAGAGAGGAGGCAGGAGAAGATTAAGTATTGGCCGGAGACAAAAGGCCACACAGTCCAGATACAGGGACAATCTGCATGACAAAGGGGCCGATTTAGCTTGGTGCCCAGCAGTCTGCAGTCAGGGAGCACCGCCGAGAAAGGGCTGTGATCACTTCAGCAAATTGGTCACAGTAAACAGATGCTGGCAGGCTAACAGTAGTTACTAAACAGTTTAAACAATTTAAATTAGGCTACAAAGGCAATTACAGCTTTTTCTAGGAGCAGTTTTCCTGGCATTAACAGTATTGAGTAAGGGACCAATCAGGGTGAGGCTGGAAAAGGCGCTCGCATTCCAGTTGGCTGGCGGCTTTTGCCTTACCTTTCTGCTGCTTGTGTCCGGGCTTGTGGTCTCAGGCAGCAGCTATGAAAGTGCCGCCTGCCCGGGAGACCACGTCTCGCTCAGCGTCTGAGCTGGGAGCCCTGGAGGGTTCTCTGCTTTCTGCTGCTTGTGTCCGGGCTTGTGGTCTCTGGTGGCGGCTATGGAAGTGCCGCCCTCCCAGGAGACTGCGTCTCGCTCGGCATCTGAGTTGGGAGCCCTGGAGAGTTCTCTTTCTGCTGCTTGTGTCCGGGCTTGTGGTCTCAGGCAGCGGCTATGGATGTGCCGCCCGCCCGGGAGACCGTGTCTCGCTCGGCGTCTGAGCTGGGAGTCCTGGAGGGTTCTCTTTCTGCTGCTTGTGTCCGGGCTTGTGGTCTCAGGCGGCGGCTATTGAAGTGCCGCCCTCTCAGGAGATCGCGTCTCACTCAGCGTCTAAGTTGGGAGCCCTGGAGGGTTCTCTTTCTGCTGCTTGTGTCCGGGCTTGTGGTCTCAGGCGGCAGCTATGGAAGTGCCGCCCACCCGGGAGACCACGTCTGTCTGAGCTGGGAGCCCTGGAGGGTTCTCTTTCTTCTGCTTGTGTCTGGGCTTGTGGTCTCAGGCGGCGACTATGGAAGTGCCGCCCACCTGGGAAACTGCGTCTCGCTTGGCGTCTGAGCTGGGAGCTCTGGAGGGTTCTATGATTTGTACAAGCAGCCAGAAGGCACATGGAGATTCTTTCTGTGTTGGGGCCCCCTATGTTATAAGCAGGGGTGTTGCTAGTTGCTATAATTTGGGGTTGTGGCCTCAGACCCTATAGGCCATTCTTTACCTCCATGGCTCACATTAATGCTGAACCATTTGAGCCCATTCCATCTTTCTGTAAAACAGCATAACAAATCTTTATTTATCAAAGATTTTCGTAAGCAGCTCATTTCCAAATGTATCCTGGGGAAGGGAGCAAGGAAGTAATATAGATAAACAAGGTACGAAATAAAAACGCAAAAATAAATCGGTCAGTGCTGTGCAAATACCAGAAATGTATACAAAGGATATAACACCAGGAATACATGTGTGGAACAAGCCAGCAATGAAAACCTTACAAAATTATATCACCAATGCAAGGGAGGCTGTGCAAAAGGCACAGGTGAAAAACAGGACAGTTATGCAGCAATAAATTAAAATGCAAGGTAGATGAGGTATAAAACGTGTGTCAAAGTCAAACAGTGCTGCATGCAATGAAAATTAGGGGGCGAGGCAGAGGCAGAACTATAAATGTGGGAGTAGCAAATGTCCCACTGGAGGAGCAAATAAACTCAGGGGAATGAGTGTGGGAAGGGGTGCATAAAGACGTCATGAGGAGGTGAGGTGCAGAAACAGACGCAAGAAGAATGGTCCATGCAAAGGGATTGCAGAGCAGTATAGAAGGTGGGGGACTAGGAAGCCTGACCCAGGATGGGGGGTCTATAGGAAACAGGAGCCTGCCCTGCAAAAGGGCTAGTGATTTTCCGTCTTCAGCGGAAAACACTGGTAAAAAAAAAAAGATAGAGTCATTCTCAGTGTTGGGTAGTAACGCTAATCTGATTACATTGGCATGTCACGTGTAACTGTAATGGATTACTCGAAAGAAAATATAATCTGTAATGCGTTACAGATTACATTTTCTTTCAAGTAAAGCAGTTACTGTAACGCAATTCACTGTATTACTTTTTGTTGTAGGACTCTGGTCACCCACGTCCATCAGGCTGCACCAGAAAACTAGTGTAAAATGCATGCTTTGCACAGCTCTACCCCTTCGTTCTGTCTGAGTACGCTCACGGGGGAGAAAAGCCAATTCCAGCACTTCCCCCGGCCTTGGTCATGCTCCAAGCATCCAGTGGACCCCTGAAAGGAGCTGTGGAGGAGTAAGTAGGGACCTTCATCTTTAGTAAGATAATATGATGAAGTGGCACACTAAACATCACAGGCTACACCGGTTTCCCCCAGCGCTTTCGGTTAGGGTAAGCAAGGGAAAAGCCAATGTGAACAAAAAGAAGTTACAACAAGAAAACTAAAGCAGCTTTTGTGGGAGAGATATCCTCTGCAGCTCTGTTTTGCTGTTGATATTCAATGTGCCATTTTTAAAAAATATCAGTATTTAGAAATGTAGCAAATTATTAGCCACGTTTTGGTACAAAGGTATGTATTCAGTCCATAACATGGAATTGAGTTCAGGTATACTTTTTTAAAGATCTGTTTTCATGTACTGTACTTAATTGCGCCGATGTAGACATGTTTTTTTATGCGTGATTGCAGCGCAGCTCTTACATTTTACTGAAACAGTGCAAACCTTGCTCTGATGAAAGGGTCAACCCGAAAGGTCACCGCACTGTCCATAGGTCCGTCACCGTCTTTATGCACTACGGCGGTGGTTTGAGCTGAATGCCAAATTCTGCAGCAGACATGGTATTGTATGTATAATATTTTTGGCATCCACATATTTTTCCTCTATACCGTGGAGATGATCCTGACTTCCAGATACGTGCACATTTCAGTTTCAGCGACAGACTGGTTTGAGATTTGTTGTCCTTTCCGTTTTTTGGTGAACTGCTAGTCATGTGCTGTGTATCTCCCGCTTTCATACTGAGATGCAGGGACGTATAACTTGATTTTTTGACTGAGATACTGTTCCAACTAAATGTGCAAGTTAGAAACTTTAACAGAATTGCCTACGGATTAGCTGTGTCTAGTTAAATAAAATGCCAGCCATGGGATGAATTTTTATTATAGCAGTCTGAAATAAGAACAATCCGGCTAAATACAAAATTTAACATTTTACTGGCACACTGATAAAAAGATTTCACATGATACTTTGAGCACTGAACAGCAATAATCAGATCATAAGCCTCATGGCTGTTTGAAACAATACAGCAGGGATTCTTGGAGTAGCCATCACCCCCACACACACACACACACTTTTGTTTCAGTATATGATGCCTATATGAATGGAGATGGTGCAGCCTTGATCCTTGTTTATTTGAATGAAAAGTCGTTTTAGACTCTGAGTCCAGAGGTTTGTCTTTAATAAATTAAAAAAAATATGGGAAGCAATATGTTTATATCCCCTCCAGTGTACTCAATGGACTTGCTTAAAAATAACTTTTTTTATGTATATTAAAACTCAGTTGGTTCAATTCTCCGTGGAGTTTCACTGACATTTTCTATGCACATTCTCAGATGGAGCTCTCATATAATTCGTCACTTTGATTGCACCTAGCACTTTAGCATATGAATTTTTTTTTTTTTGGCACAGCTTGGATGATACGTATTTATTGTTGATGAGCAGATTTCTTTGAATCTCTTGTTCTCTGTTTGATTGTTGTTGCTCT
Organism: Neoceratodus forsteri; assembly: GCA_016271365.2. Classification (NCBI taxonomy): domain Eukaryota; kingdom Metazoa; phylum Chordata; order Ceratodontiformes; family Ceratodontidae; genus Neoceratodus; species Neoceratodus forsteri. The sequence goes on from CM057456.1 coordinate 1,189,923,179, forward strand.
GAACAAAAAAGAACATCCATGAAGATAAAATTAATGTACAAAACAAAGCAGTCCCAGCTCTCAAATCCTTCCAGTCAGTACACTGAATGCTTTAGTCAGAGGAAACAGTAAGAACAGATATCAGGTACCTCCATAACTCCTCCTAACCGAAGAAATGGCAGCACCAGACTGGGAAATATTTAACTATAAAGTATTTTTTATCTTCGAGATGTCTTTTGCTTAGTTATTCAGAAATTTGTCATATGTACTGGATTCATCACTCTATCAGAAAAAAACACTTGGAAAAAAAGAGTTCTTCTCAAACATTAACATGTGCAGTTCATTAAAAAAAATAGTTGATGGCACGTAGAGAAAAGTGCACGTGCTTGAATAAATAGACTAAGATAGAGCAAAAGTCCCAGTGAGTTCTCCATTATTAAAAGATTTATATACGGGTGAACCTTGCATGTGCTGCAATTAATATCAATGTGAGAGTGGTCTAGACACGCTGTTTTTGTAATAGATAATTTCATTTGACAAGTGAAATTCACTTGCTTGAATAGGAGATAAGAGCCTTGACTGAAACACAGTTTTCAGGCTATCAGTCCCAAATCAGCATCATGGGTGGCCAACAAAAGTTTAAAAGTTGTCTCCTATATCTCCTATTCAAGCAAGTGAATGTCCAGTCAAATTGTCCATTACAAAAAACAACGTATCTGGGCCAGTCTCACATTGTTATTAATTACATCACATGCGAAGTTTGCCCATACATATATCTTTTAATAATTGAGAACTCACTGTAATTTTTTCTCTCCTGTCTTCTTAGTCATGCACGCGCACGTTTCTCTATGTGCCATCAACTATTTTATTAATGAACTGAACATGTTAATGTTTGAGAAGAAAGATATATTTTCTCAAGTTTTTTTTTTCCTGATAGAATGAAGTCTCTACTTATGACAAATTTCTGAAGTAAACAAATTAAGCAAAAGACATTTCAAAGATAAAAATACTTTATAGTTAAATATTTCCCAGTCTGGTGCTGGTTTTTCTTCAGGTAGGAGGAGTTATGGAGGTACCTGATCTCTGTCCTTATAAAATTAATATAGTATCAGTGTTGGACTATGATTAAATGTGAATATATACAAAAAACAGTATGTTTATTTGAACAGATTGAATTAATCTCTAGCATTCTGCTTTTTTATAGTTTGTGATCTGGATATATAAAGGATCTTTTTGGTTTTTCAAATTTGAGGTTTTCTAAACAGAATGTTCATATAAAAAAATCAAAAATATATTTGATGCTGAACTGTGACATCTACCTTCACTAAGAATTGGATTCTGTACCGAATGGAAGGATTAGTTAAGCATTTTTTTTAATGGATCATATTTTGAGACCAGAAAAATATGGTATTTCTGTGGAAAAGGAAATTCTTTTTTACAAAAATGAAGAGTTAGTAAAAGATGGACTTTTAATTTAAGGGTAAGACATGCTATGACATTAATTTGTGTTCTGTCTGCATAGGACATGTAGCTACTAAAAAGTCCATTGTGAATATTAAAAACAGATACACATCCTACAGGGTGCTAGTCCTACCAAAGGCTACGGGAAGTTAGGAGTACCTGTTGAGGTTTTTCTGTTTACAGAACATCTGTGGCAAGTGCTCCTAAGAGCTGTACCTGAGAGCTGGGAGACCTCCTTTTCTGTACAGTATAAATCCACTTTGTATCTAGTTCTGTCGGTAAGAACAACGTCCTCTTATGTGTAAATTAAAATTGTATTTATTTCTTTTAGAGCAGCTTATACTACTGTTAGTCTGTCAGGAGTTTATGTTTTAAATATTACTGTGTAGGTAACTACATTATCTGCTACTGTCATCAGTTACTAAAGCCTTTTTTTATGCATTGGCAATAGCAGAGGTCACTTAAGTCCTGACAAAATGGAGTGGTTTAGATAACTGATCTGATCTTCTGGGTCATAGCTGAACTTCTTTATTTATGCCCCAGCTCCTTTGGAAAAGTGCAACACAATCTTTAAAGTTCAACCATACTAGACAATAGATCCTTGGATGAAAGAATTCTGCGTTTATGTTGTGCTTTTCATACACAATATACCAAGATGCTTTACAGGAAGTGAGAGACTGGGAGTGCAGTGACTGGTATCATGTAGTGGCAGCCATTTCTCATCCACACCCACGCATAGTCATTAAAAGTAATATGCATAACAGTTACAGTTACTGATTACTTTTTATACCCAAGTAATCAATAACTGTAACTAATTACATTTATTTGAAAGTAACTACAGTAGTAACTGTAACTGATTACTTTTTCAAAGTAACTTACCCAACACTGGTCATTCTTAAAACAGCACTTGAGAGTAATTTTTTCATGAGAAAACTCTTTTCATTGCTATATCATGCAAACAACTCCACTTTGTGCCACTTTTATGTGCAGACACCCTCATTTTAATCCAATTTTAGTACAAAACATGCTGATTTGCCCTCAGTTTGGGGGGAAAAAAAAACAGATTTTAAGATTTTGTCAAACAGAATTGACCATGTTTAAAAACGGAAAATCGTCAGCCCTATTGTAGGTCTTAGCATGGGACAGACAGGAAGAGCGGGGAACTGAGTTTCTGTGGTGGTAGAAGATGGGAGCAGACAGGACAAGAGGAAGCTGAGGTAGCTTTAATTTAAACAGCCCATTACCAGCAGCAAGGGCGAAGGCTTGTAAGCTTTATAGGAAAGTGTTTTTTGCAGATGATTTATTTATTCATTTATTTATTTTTACAAAAAGGCAAGTTGCAGCAGTAGATTCGCAGATCTAAACAAATTGAAAGATCAAAAATCAGCCAGTTCCAGCGAAAGAAGTAAAGGGTGTGATAAGTTCATGCCATGGCATTCTCTTTCTGAATCTTTCGAGGTACTGAAAAGAGCCTGAAAAAAGAGCTGACCTGCTCCATTGCTGTGACCGCTTCAAAGAGCCTCTTATGCTGGACTTTATGCACTGTTTCTGTAAGGCATGCACAATGCAGTTCCGGAAGTGTGGTGGGAACTGGCATTCCTGTCCACAGTGCCGGCGGGAGTTTTCCAGCAAGACATTTTGCACCAGCTACCTAATGGCCGCGGTGGTGGAGAGTGTGAAGAAAACCAATGCAGAGGGGTAAACTTGGGAAGTGCAGAAACAGCTTCAGAATGCTCTGAAATCACACAATATTCAGAAAGAGGGTATTTCTAGACAGATATTGCAAGATACCCAGAAGATCAGCACTGTAAAGAAAACCTGTGAAGAACTGAGTTGTAAAATCTGGGATGAGTTCCAGCAGATGCACCCATGTCCATCAGGAAGAAGAGAAGCCCTGTTAATGCAGCTTATGCAAGAGGAGGAGAGGGCAGTCGGAAACTACAGAGACATCTTGGTCAGTTGAACAAGGGCATCAAAGAGCTGGAACAAAGCATCAAAGACATCCATAAAATCATGCAGGAGATGAAAAGCACACTGTTACTTGAGATTCCATGCTGCCGTATGAGGCCTTTAGTTTGTGTGGAAGAACAACTCCAGGTGAGCAGTGACCTTCACATCGAGACATACACAGGATCTCTGCATTTCTTTGACTGAAGAAATTGCTGAAACAAATTAGACCAGTTCCCATTTTCATGACCTTAGATCCTACTCTGCCCACGCTCCTGCATATCTGTCCAGTTTATTGCTGTTCTCACAGTGGTCTTACCCTGATGGCATCTGCTTTTAGTTGTAACTCAGGGGAAGTGGCAAAAGGGCATTCCACTCAGTCAGTGGCATCCCGTTCTTTACTGTACCCAGGAGGTGGGGTTTGGGATGTCACTATGGCTAAGAGAGACGAATTGCTGTGATGACTGTACCACTACTTTTGAGGGGGAAGGGGCCTTCTATGGTTACTGTTGGAGCATCATTCTGAGTTGCAGGGAAGTGTGGGACCTCTCCCAGGCGGGGCCCCATGCAGTCGCATGGCTGACACTATGGTAAGACCAACCATGCTGCCACCCATTGAAATGTAGCCCCTTGGCTTGACTTCATGGGTTGGTATGACAATAATGCATCACACTTGTTATATAGGATGAAAGCCCCTGCTGTCCTTTGCTCAGTGGTGGCAGTTCAGACTCAGGCTGTTGTAGCAGGGGGCATGGTGAGGGCCAGCTTTAATAAGACCACAATGTACGGGGGCGCCAGAGAGCCATCTTCCAGGCTGGTTGAACTTCCTTCCACCTCCTCACATCGTGGCAATAAAAACAAGTAAAAACACAGCAAGAAGTTTTCAGTTCTACAAAATAACTCCAGAACTCGACGCAGTATATCATCAGGAGCAGACTGATCTAAATTTTGAAGATGGGAAGGCAGAAACCGCAATCCCAGAGCCATCTGAAAGATCCACAGCAGGTGCAGCTTAGTAAGGCCTCTGAACCAGCAGGCTCAAGTAGTGGAGCTGCCAAAGATTCATCAGAACCACCATGGAGTGCTATGATTGAATCTATGCGGGCCGTGGACTCTACAATAGAGAAAACTCTCCAAAAGTTGGAGACACACAATGCAGCAATCCAGAAGCTAATGGGGACAGTATCAGAAGTGGAGAAGAGATCTGTATCTACTGTGACAATGGCAGCAACTTTGACTAAAGAAAATGGGCAGATTCGTAGCCGAATTGAGGCAGTGGAAAATGAGCTGCGATTGGGGAACGTTCGACATATAGGAGTTCCTGAAGGAGTGGAGGGGACTTATCTTTTACCATTTCTGACTTCTTGACTAAAAGAAATACTTCATCTACCAGAGAACTTTCAGTGGTCCTCTTTGTTGAAAGCCTATCGAGTTAATCCCCGTGTCCGCTCGGCTGCCCCAATCAACCATGCACAATTATTTTAAAATCAGCTGATTCTGATAGAAGAGATTAGCTCATTCGAGCTGCTTGACCCATCTACCCGATTTGAAATCAAGTAGCTCAGATGCAAAGTTATTCGCAGATCTTTCCTTCCAGACAAGGGGCAAGAAGGAAGAGTTTTGACACAGTGAGACAATGCCTGAGAAACTTGGGTGTAATTCACTCTTTCTTGTTACTGGTCAGACTATGAATTGCCTACAGAGGGAAATCGGGGCAATTTAACAATCCCCAGGACGTTGGCTGCTGGCTTGAGAAGATAGAAGGGGAATATAAGTCGTGGGAAGGCCATCCTGAATTGGCTCATTCAGAATCGGACACAGAGGACAGACTTGAGAACAGTGAGTCTAAGCAGTGAGACGATCATTCGTGCTGCGTTTTTCTCAGCATCTCACCGCATCATTATCCATTGCTATGTGAGACGGACAGTATTATTTTCTTCTGTTTAGTCTAAGCTGTTAAATCTAAGGACATTTCTGGACTTTGGGAGGGAAGCTCAGAGAGTACATAATGATTATTACTTTGAATAAATATATTATTGTTGCTTACTATTTAGTGAGAGTGGAGATCCCACCATTTTGATATGTTGCCCGGCACTATTTTCCCTACCCTGCAAGCAACTGTTTCTTTTTGTCTCAGCTCTGGATGATCTTTATACATTCTAAAACTGGATCTGGAGTTAAAGTTAGAAGTTTGAAAACTTTAGTAATTAAAGCTTAAGTGCTGCTAGTTGCAGCTGTAGATGGAGAAAACTGATGTTGGTTTAGCCCACGAGGGTGTTGGAGTGTTGTAAGGGGGTTAAGTATGTTTGCTCGGACTTACTCCTAATTGAAATACAGGTTAAATAGCCATCTAAATTGATTGCAGTAATAGTAATTTTGTTATTCTCCCTAAAGGACATACCTTTGCCTTTGAAGAGGCAGGCACCTACTGAACATTTTGGACTTGAACATTTTAATTGATACCCCCAACTCCTCCTGTAACAGATTACAGGATGTTCTGCTTTACTTTCTCCATATTAATTGCTATAGGGATCATGCGACTCCCGACAATTATATTATTACCTGTATGAGAAATGTACTATTATGTATGTTTATACAGAAAGTTGATAAATATAAAGTTCCAAAAAAAAGACCACCATGTACTAAATTGTTCAGTACCATGTCCTCCATTCAAGAAGCCCTGTTGGGGTTTCTCACATCAGACATGTAACTCTGTAAGGGGTGGGGGGCCTTTGTGCTGGTGTATACAGAGAATATACCTAAACAAAGTGACCCTGCTGGGCATACAGCACCGACCATGATACAGAGCTGGTGGCAACAGTCTATATTTAAATCCACCTATGTGCCCTGACATTATTATTCTTTATTTTTGGTACTGCCACTCTCCATTGGGCCTGCTTATGTCTTTATTGAACGAGCCACTGTATACACTTTCTGTTTATTCTTTAACGTAAGCAGTATTTGTTAGTCACCATGTAGTTCTTTTTAGCAATAATGTTGTCCTGGCCAAAACATCAATATACTCTTTTTTTCTTTCGTTTCTTGGTTTTCTTTCATTCCTAAAGGAAGTTGTGTAATTTTGACATTTTTAAAAGTCCCCACTCTTGTGCCGTGCTCTCCATGTACAAATTAAATATCTTGGTACAGTGCTGAACTGTTTGCCGTCAGAAACATGTAGTAGCACCATCCAAATACATCCGTGGTATGAATCAGTACATCCAACAGGTAACCGCAACAGAAGAGATTTTTAAAAATGGCAAATTGCAGCCATCTTTAACGACGTGAGTCATAATTTACAAAATTAACTATAAAAGCAGTTTTGCTAAAACACTGCCTGATGACATTTTTTGCCCAGTAATAAACACCAGGTTTCAGAAAGATGGGGAAAGTAATCTGGGAGTTTAGCCAAAGCCTCTAACTTGTGCTCCTCCTGAGATTTTACTGCAGTAGTATTGTACTCCTCATTTGCAAAATGCAGTGAGAAAAGCCAAATTCAGTTGTGTACAAATGATGAAGCAGTATAATACAGTAGTTATACTAGTGAAATTGTCATACTTGGAGAAAAGAAGAGGTTCATGAATAACGTTCTTTTCTTACATTGTGACCATGAATTTTTAAAACAGTAGTTTTTATTACCCCAGCATGTGAACATGACAGCTATCACTTATTAAATGTGACCCAAAATATTATTTTGTGGATCGACTACAGAAACAGGTTTTGGAGGAGAATCTGAAAATGACACCTGTCTATTTAGAAAATTCAAGGCCATCATATATCAGCCTCTTCCTTTCCCAGTCATGACAATTTCACTATTACAACTTGTGTCGTTAGTCTGTTAATTTTAGTTTTTTGCCATCTATGCCCAACAACTACACAGCAAAATACAAGCAAGCAAACATTTGGCAGTGGCAGATGCTTGTTTTCTTTGAATTGCACATTACTTTCCTGTATGTGTACCTGCCCAGTTTGTATCCTTCCTCTGTACTTGACTGCTTTTTGCATGGCGTCTTACAGTCCTGTTTAATCTTGTATGTATGTTATGACTTGTATATGCCATGTAATTATTGTTCTAACCTCTAAGGAAGACCAGGGTCAAAGGCTCCCATCTGCCCTGGACCACAGCTGAATCACTCACTTCTCTCAAAGCAAGGGCCTCAGCCTGGTGCATCCATAAGTCCTCCAGCTCTTCCAGTGACCTAACAAGTTATAGGGCCTTACGCAGTACCTGCACCAGAGTTACCAGGCTGGCTAAATCCAAGTACTTCACTTTCACATTCCAGAACAATACTAATCACCCCTTTCAGTTCTGGAAAGTCATTCATTCCCTTTTCAGCCCTCCTAGTCTTTGGCCCCAATCCGCAAACTAAAGAGTTCATCTATGCCTGATCCTACTGAAGCTGCTTCCTTTTTTTTGTTAATTTCTTCATCACTTGTGGCCTGTCACTACTCTTCTTCCCCCTTCTCATTCTTTTTCATCTTAAGGTTCCCTTAAGGCTCTTCTAGCTCCTGATCCTCACAAATAGCACAGCCCTGAATAAGCTTTTGTATCTATCTGTTCCTTCTATACCGACCCCTATGCTTAACTCTCTTCTTCCTTCTAGTGCAATCCCTGTTGGCCTAACTCCAGCAACTTCTCAGTCACTGTAACTCAAGGTTCTAAAGGTGAGGATACAGTTCATATCCATACTCTGGCAATGCCATTGGAAGTGCTGATTCATTGGACATCTTTAAGCTAAGCTCCTCCCTCCAACCAGGTGGTATATCCTCTGGCTCTGCCCTGTGATGTCATGTCGTTTTTTCCACTGGAAGGGATAGTTCTCCTCCTCCGCAGCTCTGCAGTATTAGAGGCTTACCTGGTGACATTCTATGAAAAAACATCTTCGAGAATTGCATTCCTTGATCAAAACTGCGCTCCTTTACTCCAGCTCTGCCTCACTCGATGGAAGATGGACACGGAGGAAGCTAAGCTGTCCCGTGGCTTCAGGTTTTGCATCACATATTGACAAAAGATGTCTAACACCTACTCTTTGATTGCAGCATAATGTGGCTGGCTGTGGCTTTTGTCAGGTGGTACTTACAGCATCGCTGGAAGATCGCATGTCCAGGCTCCTCTTTGGTTGATCAACCAACAGGGACCCTGAACTTCAACCTAAAAGCCACAAGAAGTGCTTGGCTGCTTCTGGGTCAGCAGCTCAGCTGGTAGCTTTGGAAGAGGAGGTAGCTGCTTCTGCAGTAAGTACTTCATTGGCCCTGGTGCTGCTCCTGGCAGGGGCCAGCATCGGAGGGTCTGTCTCAGGGGGGTTCTGGAATATGTGCTGGGCCCTCCATGCCTTTGGAAAGAACCCTGCTCACCATGGGAAAAGCACAAGGGCCGCCAGCGCCGGTCTTGGGATTGGATGAGATCACAGTCCTCCAGTCTCTCGACTCCCCTGACCACTCGACTTATGTCCAGTGCTTGACTCCAGTTGAACTCCCTTTCTTTACAGGGTGGGGTGACGACTCCACGGTGGCCTTGTTGGGCTTGCTGACTTTGACATTAATCAAGACCTTCTCGAGTCTGTCAGCCAGTTGTCAGAGATCAACAAGGAGTCAGTCTCTCAGACCCCAGTTCTGCCCATCTTCACTCAGAAGGACGTGGGCTGGTCAGTGTTCCCGACCAGTTCTGCCTGGGACCAGCCTTCACCGGTGGTCATGCCTCCAAAGCCAGTGCTTCTCAGTATGGCTTGGCACATGGTTTATACTGACCCTCCTGAGGTTTCTCCTCAGTGTTGGCCCTAGAGTCAGTGATCAAGGCACTGTTCACCATCTCGATCTTGCTCGATTGGGAGGCACTGCCCTCAGTGTCCTGGACCTCCTCAGGCGAGGAGAGGTGCCGCTGCAGGATGCAGAGGCACTACATTAAGCTCCTCTGGCAGCAATGGACCATCACCTGGGTGGGGGTAGGATAATGCCCCATGGAGCTTCAGTCACCTCACAGCTGCCTGTGATGCCTATGCCTTTCCACCCTTGACAGATGTCTCCAACATCTGCCTCTCCACTCTTGGAGGTGGTGCTGCCTTCACTGTGGCCCTTGCTGGGAGCCCTGACTAAGGACTCCTGTGCTGCAGCCAGCTTACCAGGTCAGCTGTCGGGAAAACACCCAGTTGGAAGACACTCGGGTGGCCCACGGTGACAGACAGTCAAGGGCTGTTTTTTGAGGAGTCCTGGGATGGGTTGTCAGTGTTGTCCTCAAGGATCCATACCTTCAGTCAGGCTTCAGTTGAAGAACTGACCACTGACCATGGGTTGGTGTCACTTGGAGCTCTCCTTCAGCTTGTAGTCCATAAAGATGTCCTTGGAGCCAGTCCAGAATCTGACTAAATACTTCTTTATTGATATCCTGGACAAGGATGATTCCTAGTGTTGACTTTCCCATGGCTGAGACCTTTTTGGGACCAGCCCTGCAGTTTTGGAAGCATCCAGCATCCTACCCGGCACCCTCTACCCGTATGGTCCGCAAGTATGCGGTCCCAACAGGGTCCCTTTCGGGTTCAGGTTTCAAGTTCCCTTTCAGCTGATGGGTTGGTCTCGGGCTCAGCCTTCCAGAAGTCTGGACGCCAAGTGGACGTGGACAAGCCTCCCTGACAAGGAGTCAAAGGAATGTTGACCATGCGGCCAAATAGGCTTATGCCGCCGCCTCCTTGGGTCTGCATCAAGCCAGCTATGCTGTCCTGATGGCCTACTGTGGTCACTCCCTTTTGGGAGTGCTGGGTGAGTTCCTCCGACATGTCCCTGCCAACAAGCATTTGCCAGTGAAGTTGGTCAAGGATTAGGGGTGGAGCAGTGGCTAAACACCAGTGCCAGATGGCCTTGGACATGGGTGACTCCTGCACTAGTGCCATAGCAGCGGCCATTGCAATACGTCGTAAGGCCTGGCTGAGGCTCTTCACCTTCATGATAGACACTCAGCAAAAGCTGGCTCATGTCCCCTTCTTGGTCACTGACTCCTTTGTCCCAAGAGTGGAAGGACATCTCATCAAGACAGAGAAGTCCAGTGCCACCCTGGACTCTGTGGCTTCATTGTAGAACATAGAAACATAGAAGGTGACGGCAGATAAGGACTGTGTGGTCCACCTAGTCTGCCCCTTTTCCCTACCTAATGCAAAACAGCAGTCCTTAGTTAATCTGTCGATTGCCGTCTCTTCCCTATTGCAAGAGTACTCTTATGTATATTCCATGCATTCTTGAATTCCCCTATCGTTTTTGCCCCCACCACCTCCACAGGGAGGCTGTTCCAAGCATCCACTTCTTTTTCTGCAAAAAAGTGCATCCTCATAGTGCCCCCAAGCCTACTTCTCCTCCTCTAGCCTCATATCATACCCCCTTGTTCATGTACACCTTCTTTTCTGAAAGATGCTGCCCTCCTGTACCTTATTTAAACCCCTGTGGTACTTGAATGTTTCTGTCATATTCCCCCCTCTGTCTTCCAGGGAATACATATTGAGGTTCTCTAGTCTTTCCTCATATGACTTGCTGCAGTCCATACATCATTTTTGTTGCCCTTCTTTGAACTGTCTTTGTTTTGTCTATGTCCTTCCGGAGATGCGGCCTCCAGAACTAGACACAGTACTCCAAATGAGGTCTCACTAGTGATCTGTACAGTGGCATAACCACCTCCTTTTTTCTGCTGGTGATACCTCTCTGTGTGTACTCTAGCATCTCACTGGCCCTCCCCACAAACTTGTCACATTGTTTGGTTACCTTTAGGTCATCAGATATGATTATCCCAGGTCACTTTCTTGAATGGTGGCCGTCAGCCCCCTCCCCCCATTATGTACTCCTCCTTGGAGTTCTGTGCCCCAAATGCATGATTTTGTACTTCTTTGCATTGAATCTTAGCTGCCACACTCTCTTCCACTCCTCAAGCATGTTTAGGTCCTTTCTCATTTTTTCCAGCCCCCCTTGAGTGCCGACCCTGTTGCAGATCTTAGTGTTGTCTGCAAACAGGCATACCTTTCCCTCCAGCCCCTCTACAATGTTGCTTATGAAGACATTAAAGAGGACTGGCCCCAGCACAGATCCCTGTGACATCCTGCTGGTCACCCCCTCTCCTCGGATTGAACGCCATTTACCATCACCCCGTGTCCTGTCACTCAACCAGTTTCTGACCCAGTTCACCACTTTGGGGTCCACTCCTAGGCTGCCCAGCTTATTTACCAACTTCCTATGTGGGACAGTGTCGAAGGCCTTGGCAAAATCTAGGTAGGCCACATCCACCGCCCCTTCCTGATCTACTTCCCTGATCACCCAGTCAAAGAAACCCATCAGATTTGTTTGACAAGACCTTCTCATTGTGAATCCATGCTGCCTTGGTTCCTGTGCTCCGCTGGATTCAAGAAATGTCGCAGTCCTTTCTTTTAACAGTGACTCCATTAATTTCCCGACCACCGAAGTCAGGCTGACTGGCTTGTAGTTGACAGCCTCTTCTCCCTGTTCCCACTTTTGTGGAGAGGGACTGCATTTGCCCTCCTACAGTTCCCTGGAACCACCTGCCTCTTATCGATTTGCAGAATAAGGCTGTTAGTGGTGCTGCCAGCACCCCTCCAAGTTCTTTTAATATTCTGGGATGTATCAGAAGGACCCTAAGGAATCCTCTTACTATTACTATCGAAAAAGACTTTGAGAGGTGGTTCTCTCCCAGTATCATTTTTCCAACGGATCGAAACTATCCATATGAATGTTCTACCCAGGTTTTTATACCTTTTTCAAAGTATTCCCTACTTTCCCTCATCTTTCTATTTTAAATCATGGGACAAATTGCTCTCTAGGTTTGTCAGGGGTAAACAACGTCCTAGAATCCGCCGCTCTATTCTGAAGCCATCAGCCACCCAAGGTGGTGCAGACTTACCTAATGTTAAACTATATGCTCAAGCATCTTTTCTACACACCCTAATACTTTGGTTGACTGATAGTTTCTCAGCCCCAGGGAAGTCTTTGGAGTTCATCCTAAATGTCATGTATGATATCTCAGCTCTCCTCTTTTCCTCCACAGATAACACCTCCTCTTTGAAGCAGTTTACTCAAATAGCATCCAGTTCACTACAAATTTGGTATAGGTTATGAAATAAACCAGAACTTAAACCAATATATGACTATAATAACTGGTCAGCCATTTTTCTCAGTGTACTGACCAGGTTGATATTTTCCGTAACAACCAGCTGGTTGTTACGACATTCATGCACCCTGTCAGTAAAACTGGACCACTCCTCTATTGGCTTAAGTTCCATGGGCAGGCAGAATGCTATTATTGAACATGGTGGTCGGCCTCTCACAAAGTAGAAGCCACTGAGACGGAGCCACTATACAACAAGATGCAGCAATACTTTTCTTCATTTTAATTTTTTTATCTTTTCAAAATGCTTTTCCTTCTTGCAAAGTTATATCTGGTTGATCCTACCATTCTTACGTTTCGGGACACAGCTGCAACGACGGTCCCAGGAAGCGGGGAAAGCACGATGTCTCCCACGGCAAACTGTAAGTAAAAAAGAAAAAGCAACATAACAGCTAGCAAAAGAAAACAAAACAACTATATAAATGAACAGAGGGAGTGGGCAGGAGAGAGAGAAAGAGTGTGTGTGTGTGTGTGTGTGAGAGAGATGTGACAGACAGATACAAATAAGGCTGGAAAAAAATTGCTGCTCAATATATTATATAAAATAAAAGACTGTGGGGGGGGGTGCTGTGAGAATTTATTGCACCCCTCATTGTGGAATGCTTTGATAAAGCCCTCGGGGTTTATGTAGCATCCCACAACTTGGGTGTGCATTAAATTCTCATAGCACACCCTTCCCCATCCTTTATTCTCTGTATTGCAAAATAATCTCTAAAGATGACCTATTTCAACCTTCCCACATGGACCTGGCCTTCTCCCACTGGTGCAATTTAGGCCCATCACACCTGTACCAGTTTTTGGACGAGAAGGTGCTAGTACCTTTTGATAAACTCAAAATTCAATATGGTCTCAGAAAAATGGATTATTTTCGATATCGCCAAGTAAAGAACTACATACTCCGCCACCAGACAATATCTACTAAACTCCCTACCCCTAATTAACCGTTATTAAAAATTTTTATTGATTCCACTAGGGGGACCTATTGCGGTCATCTTATAGGTAATATATATAAAGCACCGAGAGATTTGACGGGAGACTCTGCAAAGTTTATACTAGATAAATGGAATGAAGATCTGACCTCGGAGGTTCAATTTTCTGAGTGGGCCGAAGCAACCCTTCCTGCAATCCGGGTGACTTCTTTCCCCTTTTGGCAGGAGTTTTCTTGGAAAATTCGAATTAGATATTTTCGAGCCCCAGCGATTCTAACCAGATTTCTTCCGGACGCCTACAGCCACTGTTGGAGAAAGTGTGGATGTTTTGTTAGCTGATTCAGGTCATGTTTTTTGGCATTACCCCCTTCTAACGCCCTTTTGGTGCAACCTACAGTTGGAGCTGTCTCATTGTTTGGGGGAACCAATAGAATTAATAGGGGAGATTATTTTGCTATCTATGTACCCAGACCATTCCCCTCAGTGGTTCAAAACACTGTTACCAGTTTTTCTTATAGCACCCAAAAAAGCTATCACCAGGAGGTGGATGTCCCAGCAGATTCCTACCATCCAAGACTGGAGATCAATTATGCTAGAAACTTACCGGATGGAAAGTATTAATGCATCCATTCAAGATTGCATACAAAAATTCAGACTTAAGTGGCAGAAGTGGGTGCCCTACTAAAGGATAGATCCTGATTTTTTTCCTTAAGCATACCATAAGGCACTGGTAATTAATTTAAGGCTTGATGTTCTGGGAGAAGTACTTAGTGTTACCTAGAGCTGCCAGCGCCTCAGTCCTGATTTTGACAATAAATAAAATAAATGTATATTGGAATTCTGTATCCTAATTTAACACTGCATTTTGTGATTTTAAATGTATGTGTGTGAAATGTGCGTCAATAAACACAAAATAAAAAAAAAAAGATGGACCCTAAGGAATGTATCAGAAGGACCCAAAGGCCTGGACAAGCCGGTCTTAGTCTTAGTGACCTAGCTGATGTAGGATACCATCCAGTAGTGGCTACTCCCTCAACATCTGGAGGAAGAAATGCTGTTTGTGTGCCCAGATGTGTCTGGTGGGGTAAGGAGCACACCTGGGAAACCACAGAGCCCATGGGTTCTGGACACGTAGTGTGGCTGGCTCCCATGGAATTTACTCCTCTGATCATGGGTTAGGTCATGCATGTCTAGCTGGACAATACTGTGACAATTTTTTTACCTGAACAGGTAGAGCAGAACTCACTCCCTTCTTCTGTATTGGGAGGCACTTCTCACCTGGACCCTTGCGTGCAGCCTGAGTGCATCTCCTGGCGATACTTGTCACAGGAGTGAACAGTCAGCAGGCAGTCACTCTCAGCTGGGTGGGAGGGACATTGCACAAGTGGTCCCTGCATCAGGAGGTGGTAAGCCACCTGTTCTCTCAGTGGGGCTCCTGTTTGCCTCCTGGGAGAACAGAAGATTAAGACTGTTTTATATCTCCCCCCCCCCCCCACAGTCTGGGATACTGTTGGGGGATGTCTTCATGTGTCCCTGGACCCCAGGCTTTATTTGCCCCTTCCCTCCCATCCCCTTGATCCACAAGGTGGTGGGTCAAGGCCTGGAAGGACAAGGCGAGGATGATCTGATAGCTCCAGACTGGCCCAGACAGTTCTGGTACCTTGATCTCCTCAGCCTGAGCAGCAGCCTCCGTGTCAGTTGCCTCTTCACCTGGACTTGCTGAGGGAAAAGAAAAATGCTCAGCAGTATTGGGAGATCCAGCCCGACTTCTGCATTGGAGTCCCAGCAGAGAACTGCCCACAGAAAGCAGCTACAGTGTGCCCTAGTGTCCCATGGCAACAAACAACAAGGAGACAGACTCAGGTAATGCTGCATAAGTGACATGATCCCGCAGCCTGAAATGAACCTTGCCGGGTGAGGGCTAGTATGCTGATGGTGGCCAATGAGAAGGTGGTCAGGTGCTTTTTCAAGGGCCTGAACCACCTGCCTATTCGGTGTGTGAACCGCCACCACCATGTGACTTACTACTGGTGCTGACTGTGCTCATGGGCAAGCCATTTGAGCCTATGCACAGGTGTGAGAATCACACCTGTCATTGAAGATAGCCTTCTTGGTGGCCATTACTTCAACCAGAAGGATAAGTGAGCTCTAGGCACTCTTGATGGAGTCTCCATACCTGGTTTTCCACATGGACAAGGTCATCCTTCGTCACCACCCGAAATTCCTCCAGATTGTCATATCGGAGTTTCACCTTAACCAGATGATTAACTTACAGGTATACTTTACTCATCCGACCTTGGAGGCCAATCACAGGCTATACTCTGGACCTGCAGAGGGCATGCTGTTATTACAGGGAGCACACAGTTGGAGTTTGGGGTGAGGCTTATCAGCTGTTTGTAACATATGCTGAAGCTGCGCCTGGCAGACCAGCAGCAAAGTGGATGATTGGCAGGTGGATAACATCCTGCATGGACCTCTGCTATAGGTTGGCTGGTAGTGAGCCTCCCAAAAGGCTTGGGGCTCATTCCACCAGACATACTGCTGCCTTGGTGGCTGCCTCCAGAAACGTCCAGATACATGAAATCTGTAGGGCTGCTACCTGGAAGAAGGCACACACCTTCGTTTCCTATGACAGCATCGACCTGGAGTCACATCAGAATGTTGCTATTGGGACCTCAGTTCTCCAGTCTCTGTTTGCCAAATAAGGTGCACACCTTGCCCTCTCTTACCAGAGAACTGCTAGGAGTCCGCCAGAGTGTGGACAGTGAACTGTATCCATGCCTTTAGAAATGTAGGCTGTGTCGGAGTTTCACCTGAACCAGGTGATGATTCTTCCAGTGTTCTTCCTGAATCACACCTCGGATGCCGAATACAAGCTCCGTACTTTGGACCTGAGGCGAACGCTCGCTTACTACAAAGAGCGCACAGCTGGAGTTCGGGGAGAGGTTCACCAGCTGTTTGTCACCTGTGCTGAAGCTGCACCTGGCAGACCTGCAGCCAAGCGGACAATTGGCAGGTGGATCACTTCCTGCATTGATCTCTGTTACAGGTTGGCGGGTAGGGAGCTTCCCGAAGGGCTTAGGGCTCATTCCACCCGTCACGCTGCTGTGTCGGTGACTGCTTCTAGGGACATCCCTGTCCAAGAAATCTGCAGGGCTGCTACCTGGAAGTCAGCACACACCTTCATTTCCCATTGCCACATTGACCTTGAGTCATGCTGGGATGCTGGTTTTGGGGCCTCAGCTCTCCAGTCCTTATTTTCTAAGTGGGGGATGCACCTTGCCTCCCTCCTCCCGGAGGACTGCTAGGAGTCTGCCAAAGAGTGTGGATAGAACATCATATCCACGTCCCTAGAAACACAGGTTGCTCACCTGTAACAATAGTTCTAGGATTGGTATATGATGTTCATCCACACAGACCCATGCAACCTCCTCAGGCTCAGGCGCACAACCTCTGCTTCCAGTGGGCAAAGATCTGGCGTCATGGAGTGGAGCTGAGGGTTATACCACCCAGGTGGGTGGGAGGAACCAGCTTGAAGACTTCAGGCAAGATTTAATGGGGAAAGGACAATGCCAGACAGTGTGGATGAACATCATATACCACTCCTAGAACTACTGTTACAGGTGAGTAACCTGTGTTTAAGGTGCAATTGTCGGCCATATCAGCCTTCCATGCACCCGTTGAGGGCCGTGCGGTGGCCCAGCTGGATGTGGCCCATACTTTCTTGAGAGACATCCTGCACTTAACGCCCCAGGTCTGCAGTGCTGTTCTGGCCTGGGACCTGAATTTTGTTTTAGAGAAGCTTACATTGGCTGCTTTTAGGCCTGCCGTGACTTGTAAGTTTTGCTTGTAGGATATCTGAGCTGCAGGCGCTCATGTGTGAGCAGCCTTATTTGAGTTTTCCACTAAGACAGGGTGTCTTTGCATACTAACCCTAAGTTTTTGCCAAAGGTGGTGTCTATGTTTACCCTAAATCAATCCATCCACCTGCCTGCTTTTTTTCCCCGGAGCATGCCAATCCAGAGGAAGCTTTGCTCCACACTTCAGATGTACATAGAATTCTGCCTTACTGTGCTACTTGTATGAAGGACTCTAGAAAGTCCCTACAGCTCTTTGTTTCCTTCACCCCTAGGAAAAAGGGCACACCAGTTTCAAAGCAGTGCCTGCCCAGATGGTTGGCTAGCTGCATAATTTTTTGTTACATGAAGTACGGTGAGGTAGTTAATGAGGTTGTTGAACTTCCTGGGGTTGTTATGGCCACTTTGCCAGAGGCATGGCCGCTTGCAGTTGCTCATGGGTTGCCTCGTGTCGCAAGACACAGGTCAGGAAGTATAGGGAAAACCAGGAGCAGTTATAGAATTCACCAAAAATATTTATTTACAGTAGCAGTAACAAAAAAAATAAACTTGTTCGGAATAACAATGTACAGAGGAGAAAAACAGCAGTTTTAGTTCATTCCGTTTTTCCTCTAATTTCCCTAGCAGTTGCAGCTTGGCTCTTATAAATCCTTTCAACCCCCATCCTTAGCAAGCATCCTGTTTTTGTAAATATCAGGCAGGAGCTGCTAGAACACAGTGTGCTTCTTGAGTTAAGGCCCCCTTTTGCACAGCTTTTGCAAAAGGCTTAACATTTTTTTTATTTAATTTTTATTTAGTTTTTGTTGACCAGGTAAGTGCACTAGACAAATCCTGCCTATTTTCAGGCACAACCTGGGGGAGGGGGATATAGATGAATGCCAACTGACCTTAAACCAGATTAAGCTGTTGGTGATATTTTTAGTGAATGAGGGAAATTTGGCCTGGACACCGGGAAAATTCCCCTACGCTTTTCGATAAGTGCCATGGGATCTTTAACATTCACCTGAATTACCACCAATCCAGGCAGATGGGACCTCAGTTTAACGTCTCATCTGAAGGACAGCACCTCAGAAGTACAGCACCCCTCTCATGCTGTACTACAGTGTCAGTACTGGGATATTAACCCAAGTGCCAGATGTGGGAACTGAACCCACAGCTCTCTGATCTCCTGGCCTCAGAGGCGAGTGTGCTACCTACTGAGCCACTGACACTGCCAAATTGAACTCTGGTAGCCCCTAGTTTCCAACAGCGTTTTGCAGTCATCTCAAATTATAAATATATACATTTCAACAGTTACACTATATATTTTCTAAACAAAAGCGATCCCAACATCAGTTACATTTCCACATATTGATTTGCATATATTTTTATATCAGCGGATATGCAAGGGAGGAAAAGACAGACGGCAAGGGAGGGCTGAGAGACAGAGAGAGGCCAAGCATTGAGAGACTGTTCGGATTGATCAAGGCTGAAATCTCACAGGAAAATATGGTTGCGCAACCAGACAGAGAAGAGACAGAAAAGGAAAGATCCTTGCATTTAAATACTAGTCTCCTCTGCAGTACTGCTTGAGACTTGTTCCTAAGGTGTGTGACCTGCTGCAAGAGATATCCTCGAAGAAGATTAAACAGTTGTGTAAGAACTTACCGTAACAGTAGATCTTCAAGAGAATCTCTTGCAACAGGTCATGCCGTTCCACCCTCCTTTCCCCTTTCCCCTTTCCTATTCCCTGGTTCACCTCTCCAATCATGTGGCCTGTCTGCCCCGTCCTGGGATGGTTTTCCAACTACCTCCAAGGAAGGCAGCAACTCACCGAATTCAACAAGGCTCTCTTGAGGCTTACCCCGGCAAAATCTGGGGTCCCTCAGGGGTCCGTCCTAGGGCTCATCCTTTTTTCCTCATTCGTTAATAACCTTCCCCCCTGTACTGACCCATTGCAGCGCCACCCTATATGCTGACGACTTGGTCATCCTTACTCATTCCCATGACATTAGTGTCATTAACCGTCAACTAAACAATGACATTAGCAATATTCAGTCTTGGATCCAAGCAAACAGACATGTCCTCAGTCTAAAAAAAAAACAGGCCATTCTTTTTGGCTCCCAAGCAAAAATAAAGGTGTCCTCTGTACCCCTGAGTGTTTCTGGCATTGATGGCTCCCCCTTGAAGGTTGTGGACTCCATCAAATATCTGAGTTACGTTTGACCATCAGCTTGACGTTGCCCAGCATATCCATAATGGATGTAGAGCGGTAAATAGTAAGTTGGGCCTGGCATACAGAGCGAAAAATAACGTTACCCCTGCCACTTACCTTGCCCTGGCAAGAGATGTATTCGTCCCACGCTCTGCTACGGACTCATCACTTTCGCACATGCTGCTAAAACTCACCTCTCCAAATGGGATGTGGCTTATAATAACATGTTTTTTTGCCCTGGCAGTGCTTTGTCTCACCCACCATTGCGACCTGTACAACAGACTTACTCGTCTCTCCCTTGGTAATCATCGGAACTTTGTCCTAGGGTGTTTCACTGACAGTGTCATCAGAATGACCACCCTTTCATTCCTGGCAGAGCTTCTTAAACCTGCCCACTCATCTTATGCACTGAGTTTGCATGGCTCAGCAGTATTTCAGGTTCCAAGTACACACACGCGGGCGATGTAACATTTGCAATATGTGCACCTAAACTATGGAACTCTCTTCCTGCCCATATTCGAACTACCCCCTCCCACACTTGTTTCTGAAACTCCCTTTGGGACCACTTGCTGCTCTCATCGGCATGCAGTTGCTCTTAAGATGCTAGTGGGCCTTTCTATTAGTATCACGCCTGACTATTGGTCCCCTTTGCGAGGCATGTTCCTGGTGCCCGACATTAGTTCCCAACCTATGTACTTGCTCATAGTGTTTCTTGGGCATGTATTGTATTGTATTGTAATTTGTGAACTGTGTTGCATGATATTTTTGAGCTGTCTCCCTGGTATCATCTTGCAATTTCTGTATATTGTTACTGTTTTACATCCCGTGTGGCAGCTGCCACAAGTCAGACCACCTTTTTGTGGTCTAGCTTGCGTCGATCTTGGGGACCTGTTTTATGGTTCTTGTGCCAAATATTTGATGCAAGCTGCTGTAAATCAAATAAATTGTCACAACTGTGTCCGATCTACTAAAATCAGAGGCCGCTGCAGGAAACCCATTTGGCGCACTGCCAGAAACTAAGTGTGGTGGCGCAGAGCTTGACGTAAGCGCTGCACCACCCTCTGAAAGTCTGGCCCATGGGAAACATCTGACGTGAGATTACATGAACTGTCCAGCCTGGTGGCACAGAGGGCTGAGGTGCAGGATGCTTTACCTTGTGCTACGCCGGCGACCCGGGTTTGGGAACAGACTCGGATCACTCAGGGGTCGGCAGGGTCGAGGGAGATTAAGCGTCCGCCGACAGCTCTCCTTCCTTGGAGGTGGGGGGACTCAGCATCACGCTGAAGACTGACACCCAGTGTAGGCTGGGAGTCATCACAGGTGCAATGCTAGAAAATGGGTGGACCCACGCACAGGGTGTAAGACTGCCTCCATGGAGGAGGAGCCAGCCGCCCCACACATTGCACATTCGTGGGTCCAGGGAGAAAACAGAAAAGGGGTCCAGAGCTGGCAGGCTCAGTGATGGCGGGCTCTGCCCATGCGCCCGGCAATCTAGATGTTGGCTTCCGGGGGAAGGGGGAGGCTGGCACCCTTGACACCTGCTCCTGTCACGGGGTATAGTTGGGGTGGGTGCGGGAAAGCCCTGGTGAGAAACAAGTCCCTGCAAGAGAGGAGCCAGAGCCGCCTGCCAGCACCGAAGGAGGTGTAAAGTATATATGGATGAAAGATTACATGAAATGATAAATAAGACCGGAGGGCGGGCCTGACCTATAGTTCCATGCTTCTTCTTATAGGACCAGAATTTGAAAGCTGTATTCATGAACTATAATGAGGAGTTAACATGGAAAGCTGTGTGGTTGTGATTTAAAGGATTTTTACTTTAAAGTTTCATATCTGAAAGTTTAAAATTCAACATCAAAAAATTCCTTTATGATGCTATTTCCCTATGGCCAGCTTGTTGGTGCAGTGATAGTGCTACCACTCACAACGTCAGTGACCCAGGTTCGTGAACAAGCCTGGGTCGTTGGGGGCAGCTAGGGGAGGAGGTTTGAGCATGCCAGAGGATGCTCTCCTCTTCCAAGGGGGGGACGTTTGTCACACTGCCCCATGTACACTGCCGGTGGATGCATGGGTGGCGGCTCAAGACTAGTGGTGTGTGGGGAGGGGAGGACACTGTTAGGCGCTTGACTGAGACATGCGTCAGCACATCTACAGCCTGGACTTCCGTCCTTGTGCTGGTTTGAACTTGCTGTAACAGTAGATCTTGAAGAGAATCTCTTGCAGCAGGTCATGCCGTCCCTTCCTCCTCCTTCCTCCTTTTTTCTTTTCCCTGGTTCTGTCTAGGATGGTGACCTTTCGGCATCTCATCCTTCTTCTGGCAGGGCCTTCCCTCAGTTTCCTCGGCAGCGCATCCTCACGAGATGGTCGCCATTGGGGAACTGAGGAGGGCCTGGGGCCACCCACAGCTATATTGGGTGATGCTGACATGGTGATATTTTCGTGGGGGGCCCCAGTTAGACTGCTTGTGAAAAAGCTTTCGTGTGGTCCTGGCATCTGACGGCTAAGGTTCCTAAGGTGTAACCTGTTGCAAGAGATATCCTTGAAGAATGTACAACAGTTACGTAAGAACTTGAGTAGATCTTTGAGAGAATCTCTTGCAGCAGGTCATGCCGTCCCTCCCTCTTTCTCACTTTCCTTTTCCCTGGTTCTCCTCTCTAGGATGGTGATCCTTCGGCTCCTCATCCCCCTTCTGGCCCTTCCTCGGTGCACTCGGGGCGTGTCCTCCAGGATGGTCTCGGTGTGGAACTGAGGAGGGCCTGACCGCCCACTATTATATATATTGGGAATTGACGAGCGACGTCACCATGGGCAGCCCCAGTTAGACTGCTTGCGAAAAAGCTTCCATGACGGCTAAGGTTTCTAAGGTGTGACCTGCTGCATGAGATTCTGTTGAAGATCTACTGTTATGGTAAGTTCTTATGTAACTGTTCTTTGGTTTGGTGTAGGCAAATTAAATGTATCAGTATTTTCAAACAATTGGTGTTAGACCAACATTTCCAGGACTTTCTAAATGTTTCAAGTACAGTAAGTAACCTCTGTTTCGTGTACTGTGTAGCCTGCTGCTACCCCCGATGCACATGGAAATGCTTTCCTGATAAAAAGGTTTAATAAATAAACTAGTACATTAAGTAATTGTGCTAGTCTGCACAAGTGGTGAGTAATAGTCATGTGGTTTGATTACTAAAGGCTCCGTATTTTGTTTGTAGACTTGATGCGGGTACGTTTGGCACGATGGGAGTTGGGCTTGGCTTTGCCATAGCTGCTGCAATGGTTGCCAAAGATCAGAATCCTCAGCAGCGAGTTGTCTGTATTGAAGGAGACAGTGCCTTTGGCTTTTCAGGCATGGAAGTGGAGACTATATGCAGGTAATGAAGCCTGAGTGCACAAACCTAGATTACACTGTAGACTACACTATATTGTTTGTGGCTAGGTGGGTGTGATATCACACATTTCATTACTTCCCTTCACTAGCTCTAATCTTCCTTACTTAAGCAGTGGAGGATAATATGCATCTGTCCCCCATCCTATGTACGGTAGATATAGAAACTTAAAAAATGGGTTTATGATTTCCTCCATTCTGATTGGCTGAGGCTTTTGCCAAGGTGGGCATATATGAGAAAACAGTGCCCACCTAAAATACGTCCAAGTGCAAGGTGCTTATTTAGAAGTTTTTTAAACATTTTTTTTTTCTAATAGCTTAAATCGCATTTTCCAATGCAGTAATACCCTCCAGGGTGGGTGGTATTGGCTATTCTGGACCTTCCAGGTGTTATAAGGCCCTCTACTTGCGACAGCGGGTATTATTATGACCCTGGGTGGTCTGGTATAGCCCAATACCACTCACCCTGTCAGGTATTATTGCTTCCATATATAGTATGTTGCAGTTCTGTTATAGGATGTAAGAGGGAATGACAAAAAAAGGCATTTTTAGAAATAATGGTACAAATATTGAATGTTCTTTGAGTTTCTTATTAAAGAGCACCAAGTCTTCCAAGAATCAGTTTTCACCATTGATTCAACCCTTATGGGTCGAGGCTGGTGGCACTAGGACCCCGCAGGAGCAAAGCTTGTGCCAGGGGGTCAGACACAGCTGCTGGGCACGTCACCTTTGCATACCTCACGTGGTGCCCCACACCAGTCATTAACTGTTGCCAGCTACCTCACTAACCTCAGTTCTGTTCCTACCGTGGAGTGCACACTGTGGGAGCAGAGTTTCTAAGTTCGACTCTGTTCTTACTGTGTCACTGCTATTTTCAAGGACAACTAAACCTTTTTTCTGGGGGTCACTATTTAAAAAATCCAGAATCGTAGCGGTAGAACAGGAGCTGACATTTTACACTGTAGCACTCCTTACCTTGTCAGTGGTGGTTTGATGTGTTTTCGTGGTGTTTAGAAATGTAAACAAACTTATCCCTGCTTTTAAAATCGGCACCACAATCCAACCATAAGATGGCGCTGATGTGAGATGTGATGACATCACTGGAGCGAAACCGCTACTAAAAAGCCATAGAAGCAGTATGTGCTTGCCCATGTCTTATCATAGTTTCTCACATCTAAATGGTAATCAGCACATGAAGTAAGTGCCATGGAACACTAAGGCACACTGTTGCCACTTGCTGTGGGTGAGGCATATGTAGTAAGTGCTGATTACCATTTTGGTATGCTTTGACTGTGACACATTATGATCAGAAATGGGCCAGCACATACTGCTTCTGTGGCTCCTTACTAGCGGTCTCACTCCAGTGCCGTCATCACATCTCGCGTCGGCGCCATCTTATGGCTGGATTGCAACACCATTTTTAAAAGCAGTGATCAGTTTGTTTACATTTTTTAAACACCATAAAATCGCCACTGACAAAGTAAGGAGCACTACAATGTAAAATGTCAGCTCCTGCTCTATCTCTCTATGACTTTGGATTTTTTAAATAGTGACCCCAGAAGAAAGGAGTTTAGTTGTCCTTTAAATTTTTTTTGCGGTGTCGCTTCTTTTTATTTTTCCACATTACTGAAGACCGACAAAAAGGGGCGTAACTGCCAAAGAAAGTCTGACAGCTGCCCATTATGCATCGTTGCCCCTGTGGGAAATTGATGGCTGTTCCAGACCAGCATCAGACCTGCGTGGCCTGTCTTGGACCAGAGCACGACATGGATGCGTGCAGTGCTTGCTTCTCCATAGACTGCCACACCAGAGAACGGTGCGCTGAAGTGGGGTTGCCCGATCCCCACCTTCGGATGCAGGCATGGCACATATGCATTCAACCTCAAGTCATGATCTTTTTCTCCTGTGCCTCTTCCAGGACCTCTGGTTCTGTGGAAGTACGGTGTTGTCCTCGACCTCACAAAGCTGACTCATCAGAGACTCAGGTGGTTGGGTCTGATGGACATTCGACACCTTCTGGCGTTCTACTGTGAACCTTCCACAGTCTGCCTGCCCAGAGCAGCCACTGCACACACGGTCTACCCTGGTGGACACCTTAATGTCCACCTCTGGTGTCATCCGTGCTGTTGTCACCATTCATGGTGATTATGTGGCAGGTGGCACTGGGGATGATGAACGGCCCCCTTCTGATACTGTTTGCGGTGTCAGGAGAGGGACCAGCACATTCCTGCTGCTGCCAATTTGGAGGTTGTCACTATACGTCAGTGGTGCACAGTGTTTTTTACTGAAGACTTGATTCTAGGCCGAGGGACAAGGGCCGCAGGCCGAGGGCCACTGTAAAATGGCACAGGGTGAGAAATGTCCATCAAGACATTATAAAATGTACACATAAAACAAATCAAAACGTGCATTTATCTATTTATTTATCAACATGTTAATGAAACTAAAAAACATCAACAAGAAAAATAAACAAAGACTGCAAGTGGAAGCTGCTAGGTCCTCAGGGGCCACAGACAACTGCTGTGGGGGCCGCATGTTGTGCACCCCTGCTGTACATGCTGTTGCCAGTGACCCAAGGAGGATGACCAGGGCCAGATCAAGCCATGGGGGGCCTGGGACACTCACAACTTGGGTGGCCATGTAAAACGCCCAACTTTCCATACCAAAATGTTTTATTTTGCGCAACATTTACTGAGCACGTTGTTTATTAACCATAACAACCACCATATGGGGAGACTATCCCCATTATTCACAGGAGAAAAAAGTAACTTGAAGTACAACACCCTGTCATGTTGTCATAGTCTGTAATGTTATATTTATTGTACTGTACAAGACATGAAGGCCACCAGGCTCCAGATGCTCTGGGGGTCTAGATGCTCTGTGGTGAGTTTTGGGGCTTTTATTGAAGTCGCTGTCCTCTAGACCCTGTTCAGAAAAGCAAAGTAATCTTTAAGTAACCTCTTTAATCACAAGTTTATTTTAAGGAAATAAATGAAACAAAATAAAGAGTGCTTTACTAAGAGGTATGCATCCTACTCCAAACAACAGTAAGTTACTGTATGTACGCATTGTACAGAAGTGTGCAGTTCAATGTACAAATGCTATGACTCCAAATAAACAGACTGATGTCATACCTTTATCTGCTCATGGGATATCAAAGGAATGATTAATTCCATTTATTTCAGAGTTAGAGGATCCATGCATGTATACACACACACACGTCCCTTTATCTCTTCTTTGAACAAGGTCAGATCAATTATCTCAGCATAAAAATAAAATACAGATATCAACTTTCTAAGCCACTTACTGAACTCAAGCTGTCTGCAGTTGCTTGGGCTCTCTTTGAAACTCCTTAGTTTAGCAGCAGCAGGCAGTTTAGAACAGTGCATCGATTAATCATGCTGCTAGCGATAGAGTGGCCGTGGCGTACAGATAGCGAGTGCAGGTGCTGCTGCTGGCAAAGTGCATGCTGAGCCTCAAAAACACCAAGAAAGAGTGGTTTAAAAAATGCTGCCCAGATGGATTGTATGCAAAGCTCCTGGTCCTGGCGCCATTCCTCGTATTATGCAGCGGCAGCCCAGGTCTGGTCGCAACTTGCACCGGTCCAGGTCCAGTCCCAGACTCAAAAAAGTGGAAAACCTGTCAGTATCCTAAGGAGGTAGATCACAGTGCTTGCATAGTTAGCCTTCTTCACTTCTTGTGCCACACAGTGCCAGTTTGTTTTTCTAGCAAGTCACCTGACCCTAGCTGCAGGCTGCAAATAATGGAGGAGGAGGGTGGGGGGGAGACGAGAGAAATCTTCTGCAATGTTGGCTTGCGTGAGCCTATCTGTAACAGGAGGGTCCGGGGTTTGTGTTTTTGTTTTCTTTAATTAAAGAAATCCTCTCCCAAAGTCATTTTTTTGTTTGTTTTGTTTTATGGAGCAAGTCTGTGGGGGTTGATTCACTCTTGACTCATGTGGGGAGGCATGATTTATTACAAACCTTACCAGTACTGTACTACCTGAGGGAAGGGGAACAAGAGAAATCTGTAATGTAGGCTTGTTAGGGGCCTATCTGTGGCAGGGGTCGTGTGTTTTTTTTATTTATTTAACAAATGTGCTTCTTCCAGTCAGGCTGCTTTCACAGCATTTTTAAGGGAGCAGCCGGGGCCTATGGGGAGGTTGGCTCGGCTAACTCGTTGTCTGGCGAGGGGAGGTGGCATGATTTACAAACCACCAGTCCACCTACTAAAAGTGTCTCTTGCTTCCGACTACTGGGGGGGCCAGTCTATGGCGGGGGGCCTGGGGCATTTGCCCCATTTGTCCCCCCCTTAATCCAGCCCTGAGGATGACTGCACTGGATACAGTGACGGAGGCAGCGATAGCAGTGGTGTCATTCCTGGGCCCTGCTCCACACAGGTTACTGATGACAGTGTCCCTGAGTTTGTCCATGACTCTGATGTCATTCGCGACACTGAGTGTGATGGTTTTGGGAGCGACATCAAAGTCAGCACCAAGCATGGTGTCATGGTGGTGCTGGACGTGGTGATGGGGGTGACCCCATCTCCGAGGCTGTTGTCAATCCTGTTCCCAGTGCTGGAGGCGGCACCAACTCGGGGTTGGATTGTGGCCTGGAGGCGAGGTTTTCCTCAGAACTGCTGGATGTCACCACCACTGGTGAGGACCAGGGTCACCTTGTGTGGCCTGTACAGCTCCGCTCTCCTCACATCGGGGTTTTTCCCCATAGGCACTGACCAGGTCAGTCCTCCGACGTAGGAAGACACCCTTCGGGTGAATCTGCTAGGCTTCTACACAGTTCTGCAGCCCAAGTGGAGGCTATTGAGACCAGGAGTCTCGACCCCCTCTAGCAGGGCCTCCCTGTTTTCTAGAGAGGTTGCCCTCATTCTTAGGCCCTGAGTGGCCACTAACATGGGATCAACATCGGAATTTCATTGCTGCCTTAAAGAGCTGGCACAGAGAGTCTGACAGGGCCTAGTACAAGTCCATTTCCCTGACACCAATGGTCCCCAGAGTCGGTGCCTCATCTTCATTAATGTCCTCCCTAGAGGACAGTGAATAATGTATTCACCTGCCTTCACCTGCTGAGTATGCTTTGTACCAGCGATTCCTGGTGGAAATGCTCCAGCCACATGACTTAAATGCTTTTACAAGTCAGGATCTGGCAGCCTTAGAGTTCCCAGTCTGAATGCTGTTGTCATTCCCCCATGGCCTAGAGCTTTTGAGGAGCCCTCCATGGCAGTGTGGAGGAATCCTTTCCAATCCAGCCATCCCCAGGGACCTCCTCATGCAGTATCATGAACCCACAAGATCTGCAGGTGAGGTTCTTCACCCTTCCTCAGGGCTTGACATACAGCGAGCCCTATCAGTGCCATGGAGCCTTATGCATGATTGATCTCCCGAGACAGATTCCAATCAGATGGATGCCCTTGGCAGGAAGGTCTTTTCCTCGGTACTTGCCATAATGTGCATTTCTGCACACCAGGCACACATGGTGACTTACAATAGTCATCTGTGGTTGCAGCTAAGCACACTGTTAGCTACACTGCCACAGAGCAAAACCATTGACCTTTCTGCTTGGGGCCTGAAGGTAGCTCGGCACCAATCGATGGTATCTTACGATGCCAGTAAGGAGGCCTCCAGGTCAGCAAGAACTGCAGTCTGCATCAGAGAGACAGCATGGATTTGCCTCTTCTGACTGGCACCTTTGGCCTGACGTAAGGTGTTTAACTCGCATTTTCTTTTTTAAATTCATATTTTATTCATTTTGTGATAAAATTAATTGCAGTATACGAAATCTTCCATACATGGAACATCTTACAGTTTACAAGTACAGTAGATATTTAATCATATACAGAGTGTTAGTATCCCATGTGAGTGCCGCTATAGGAGAAGCAACCCCTATGTTTTAATGACAATGTTATTATAACTCCTTTTCTGTGGAACTGTAGCCTAAGAACTCATGGCTAAACTACCGTAATGAATACCTGAATGTGTCCTAAAAGTCCAGCGCCCTTGAGGGCTATAGATGCCATGAATAGAACAACATGTAAGAGCTCACTAGTATGTAAAACAGTCACCTTAGCAAAACCCTGCTCCTTTGGCTCATGCAACATCAAAAACTAGAGAATAAAAAAAATAAAAACAGACGCTGTTACACCTGATACCACTCCATTAACTTCCAAAAATGGAGAACTGATATTGTAGATATGAGTATTACTGCTGACAGACAGAGTGACTCTAAACTTAACATCTCCAGTGGAAAAGTACTTACCACCCTGGTAATACAGTTTATAAAACTTGAAACACCCAGATTACAAACAGAAATTTCAGCAAAACATTGCAGTATGCATTTAGGAGTCTCGGTAGGGGAGAGAAACGGAAAAGTCCCCAACTTTTCAAAGAAAGTATTGCTTCAAGTCTGAAGCCAACCAACCTTTTCTTCAGGTTTCAGTGTCGTCCCCTTTGGGTGTAGGAGATCGTGAAGTGTTCATGGCAGCTGCCAGTCTCGTGGTCCATTTCCCTGCATCGATTGGATTTGTATAAACATGTATCTTGCTGTCATGGATTATCTGCAGTTTGGCCGGGAACAGGATGCTGTGTGGTATGTTGAGCTCTTTAAGGGTGTTATGAACCCCTTCAAATTTTCATCTATGTAGCCGAGTAGCCTGTGAAATATCTGGGAAAACGTGGACCATATTCCACTCCACACATAATAGGCCGGAATGTTTTGTGAGGCTTAGCAGTGTGTCTCTATTACCCACACTATCCAGGACTACCATCAGGACTCATGGAAAGTCAGCCAGTTGTTTTCCTCTATGAAGGATCTGGTAAGCTTTGACCACTGGGAGCTCCAAATCCTGCAGTTGAGCTCAAAACTAATCCTTGAGCCATTCCATGATAAACAGCCAGGCATGGTTACCCCTGACCCTTCTGGTAAGCCCGATATCCGGACATTCTGGCTTCTGATTTGGTTTTCTAACATTTCTAGCCAGTTATTGGTATGCTGCATTTCTTTAGCTTGATGTGCCGTTCCGCTTCAGCAAGATTCAGACTGTCTCCTCAGATTTTCTAAGTCCACTTGTATGGAATCCATGTCTTTTTCTACCGTGGCAATACGGCCTGTTAAAATGTCCAATTTAGCATTCATGGACGAAGACAAATTCAGCAGCTGCTGCATTTTCTTACCTAGAGTTTGCAGAGTCTCCATGGTTCCTTTGATTTTAGCTATACCACTGTGTGTTGAGCGGGCATTTGGGTCACAGAGGTTGAGGAGGTCAACATCGAAGAGGAATATTACCCTGATCTCATTCTCCCTGATGATGTGGAGGATGAAGAGGAAGAGATCCTGATCTCAGACAAGTTTACAGGCTCCTCAGTCAGTGAGGACTCTGAAACATCAGATGCAAATCTAACCCACCCCTAATCATCACGTCTCCTGATGGCCATGCCCTAGAGGACGTCAAACATTTCAAATATCTAGGAGTTGTGCTTGACCCCTCCCTTTCCTTTACAGAGCACATAAACTCCCTGGTTCTAAGATTTCACCAAAAACTGGGGGCTGCCTACAGATACCGGCAATACCTCACCCCTGAGGCCTGCCATGCCATCATCCAGGGAAACCTGCTACCTATCCTGGACTACTGCTCTCCTATCTACTCCAGGACTTGCGCATCCACCATGGCAAAACTATCAGTAGCATACAACAGTGCCTGCCGCTTCTTCCTGCTGGCTCCTTTCTCCACACACCACTTTACACTACACTGGGGTGGCTCCCACTACAATCCCGCTTTGACCTGGCATTGTATAGTTTTATTGATTCTGCCATCCGCATTGGCCAGAAAACCCCTCTTGCTCCCCTTCTCACCATCCAAACCTCATACCGCTGCCTAAACTCCTCCAGTATCCCCTTCCTGAAAATCCCTAGGGTAGCCACGAACATGGGCCTAGAGCCCTGTCTGTAGCAGCCCCCACACTATGGAGCAAGTTGCCCACTGAACTGTGCACCATAAACACTCACCGTCGGTTCAAGACTCGCCTCAATGACTGGCTCCTGTTGGCATCCACCTGCCACTGCTTTAAGGACTAGCCCCCCCTCCCCCCCAATAGGTTCCAGGGGTAGGGTCAAATAGGTTCTCTTATATACTGAAACTGTACCACCATGAGCCTTACTTTGCTTTGTTATTTGTTGTCCCTCAACTACTGCCACCATGTACTGCCAAATGTAACAACTGTAACCTTTCACTATGTATTACCTGCTCTTGTTATGTTCTTGTTATTCTGAAGTTTCTGCTCTGTGTCGCCTTACGTGGCCCGGGTTGTGCCTGAAAATGGTCCCTGGGATCAGTGCATCTACCAGGTTGACAAAGTCATAAACAGATAAATAAATAAAAATAAATAAATAAACATACTCCAAGGTCCCTTCCTGAGTATGCCACATTCTTTAATGTGATGAAGCAGTTGTCTTCCACCATGGGCTTCCAGACTGAGGAAGAGGATGTCACCAGGAAAGACCTGGTGGATTTCCTGGAGATCTCTGAGTCTCCTCGTAAAATCATTCCTCCAGTGCTTCTAGCCTTGAAGAATGCAACCACGGCAGCCTAGCACAGGCCAGACATGGTGCTAGCCATCCCACGCAGGGTGGACAAACATTATAATGCCCCTCAGGGTCTCCCTTAGTTTGCTGCTCAGGTGGAAACTGATTCAGTTGTCATCAGGGCAGCTCATGACAGATCTAAGGTGTCCAAACACCTTAGTTCCCGCCCCTAGATTAGGTATCTCGCAGGATTGACCTCTGGGGAAAAAGGGTTTATGCCTCCTCCACCTTCGGTCTGAGTATTGCAAATTTTCTGTTGCACATGGTTAAATACCAAAATGCCAGCTGGAGAAAGGGCAAAGCTATGGCTCAGGCCCTCCCTGATGGTTCTCAGAAGCAGGAATTGCTTCAGTGTTTACAGGCTGCTGAGGATGTTTGCAAATACTGTACTTCCTCAGAACACTGTACAACATGGCCAATATAGTGGCCAAGGCAGCTGCCACTGTCATATGCCTTCGTAGACACGCCTGGCTTAGAGTTTCTGGATTTGCAGCCGAAGTGCAGAACAAGGTGCTTGATGTCCCTTTCAGTGGCACTAAGCTGTTCAGTCCTGATGTTCAGGACCTCATAAATGATCTGCAGGCCTCCAGCACAGTCATTAGATCTGTCCATTCCTTCTACCACACTCAGCCAAGGGGGAGTAGGCCTGGATCGGCTTTGAGGAACCCAGGCTCCCTTGCCTGCCCCTTTCAGTTCTGGAGCGGCGGCCAAGCAACCCAGAAATGATGGACCAGCCTCTGCGGCTGGCTCCACCTCAGCTTGCCTTCTTGCCAGACGCCCCCCCCCTTTCTCTGGTTCAGGCCCAGAGGTCTGTTCTCCCTCCATCTGAATTAATGGAGAACCATAACTTCAGATGCATAGATTCTGCAGATCATAGAAAAAGGTCACACCTTGGAGCTTATACAGCACCCTCCAGGTACCCCTCCTCCACCCTCCAACTATCCCCCAGCTCACTTTTCTGTTCTCAGGGAGGAAGTACAGTCTGTTTCTCACAAGCAGACCATCGAGCCAGTGCCTCGGCACCCAAGAAACCAGGGGTTCTATTCCAGGTTTTTTCTGGTCCCCAAGAGGACCGGAGATCTGAGGCCCACCTTAGAACTAAAGGAACTCAATCTCTTTGTCCAGTACAAAAAGTTCTAAATGGTAACTTTGCCAGGCCTGATGCCCCTCCTCAAGACCGGGGACTGGCTCTGTTCACTGGACATGCAGGATGCTTACCTGCACATCTCAGTCTTTCCTCCTCACAGGAGGTTTTTCGTTTTGCCTTTCAGGGTGAGCATTATCAGTTCAAAGTGCTGCCCTTTGGCTTATCCTCTGTGCTGCGAGTCTTTACCAAGTGCTTAGCAGTGGTCACAGCAGCTCTCAGAAGAGAGGGACTTGTATGTCTTCCCTTATCTAGACGATTGGCTTCTCAAGGCCCCGTCCAGGGAAGAACTTTTGCTGACCCTGGAGCGTACTCTCCAGCTCTTCCACTCCCTGGGCATTACTGTCAGTCTGCCCAAGTCGGTTCTAGTCCCGTCCTAAAGGCTGCAGTATATAGGGGCAGTTCTGGATTCCGCAAAGGGGAAGGCCTTCTTGCCTCAAAACAGGGTAGAGTGCCTCATAGCGTAAATTCTGGAAGTCACTCAGAGTCAGTACATTCCGACCAGGGTGTACCTCAGGTTGTTGGGCCTAATGGAAGCGGCCATTCCTACTGTTCCGCTGGCCAGGCTTCATATGCGTACCCTCCAGTGGACCCTCAGGGTACAGTGGGACCAGCACACTGACGAGTTGGACCAACCTGTCTTGGTCTCTTCTCCAGTACGCAAGGTACTGCAGTGGTGGATGGATCCCTTGAATCTGCTTCAAGGGGTTCCCTTCCAGATTTCTTCCCCGCATCAGATCCTGATCACGGATGCTTTGGATCTGGGCTGGGGAGCACACCTGGGTCCCTTCCAAACCCTGGGCTTCTGGTCCCAGTGGGAAGCCTCCCTACATATGAAGGTCCTGGAGATGAGAGTAGTGCTCTACGCCATGCAGGCTTTGCAGGGGTATCTTGCTCCGGGCCAGCTGCTGGTGCAGTCAGACAATTTGAGTGTGGTCTACCACATCAACAAGCAAGGCGGCACCCACTCATACCCTCTTTGCAGGGAAGCCATGAAAGTGTGGTACTGGGCACTGGAGCCCAGTCTTAACACTATCTGCAGTCCACGTGCCAGGCATCTAAACACCCTGGCAGACGGTCTCAGCAGGACTCAGTCCAGCATGCACAAATGGGAGCTTCTCTCATCCATCGCAGAAGACTTGTTTGACAGATGGGTCATCCAGAGTTGGACCTTTTTGTCTCCCCACTCAACGCAAAATTGACAATTTCTGTTTGTCGGATCCAGGGCCTGGAATTTTCTGGTGAGACACATTGTCCCTCTCTTGGAGCGGGAGGTTTCTGTACACATTCCCTCCATTTCATCTGATCCAGAGGGTGCTAATCAAGTTGTAGATGGAGGGGGCCAGCATGATTCTGATGGCTCTATGCTGGCCTTGCCAGATATGGTTCCCTCTGCTTCAGCAGCTAGCAGAGAATCCTCCAGTCCCTCTTCCTCTTTGCAGGAATCTGCTGACCCAGGATCAGGGGACCTTGGTCCATCCCAACCCCGGGTCCCTTCTTCTATATGCCTGGCTCCTGAGAACGTTGCTGTTGTCAGGTTTGGGGTCTCTTAACAGGGTAGAGGACATCCCGGTAGCCATCCAAAAGCCTTCCAGTCGTGTCACATATTCCATGAAGTGGAAGCAGTTTGCCATCTGGGCTGCCAAACATGCCCTGGATCTTTTCACCTGTTCGGTGAATCATATCCTGGACTATCTGATCTCTTTGTCAGACTCGGACCGCCAGTATTGCTCACTCAGGGTCCACGTTTCGGCTATTTCAGCCTTTCATGAGCCAATGGGTGACCGCAGGATTGCTCAATTGGATGTCTCCCACACTTTTCTCTGAGGCATCCAGCACCTGAAACCACCAATCTGTTCCCCTATCCCAGCGTGGGACTTGAATTTTATTTTGGAGAAGTAGACCCCGTCTCCTTTTGAGCCAATCGCGACTTGCGATTTGTGCTTACTCTCTTGGAAAGCGCTGTTTTTAGTTGCATGTACTTCTGCTTGTAGGATTTCAGAGCTTCAGGCTCTCTGGTGTGAGGAGCCTTATTTGATTTTCACAAAGATGGTATCTTTGCACACAAATCCCATGTTTTTACTCGTGGTGGTTTCTGAGTTCATACTAAATCAGTCTATCCACCATGCTGTTTATTTTCCTGAGCATGCCAATCCAGGGGAAGCACTACTCCATACCTTAGATGTGCACAAAACTTTGAAAGTCCAGAAAGTCAAAGCATTTGTTTGTTTGCTTCGCCCTAGGCAGAGAGAGCGCGTTTCAGTTTCTAAGCAATGTTTATCCAAATGATTGGCAAGTTGCATTGGTGTTCTGCTTCAACAACTACGGCAAAAAATTGCCTGGTGCTGTCAAAGCTCATTCCACCAGAGGCATGGCTACCTCAGCGGCTTGTTTCAAAGGGGTCTCCGCCGCTGACATTTGTGCAGCTGCCACATAGAGTACTGTCCACACTTTCACCAAGCATTACAGTCTAGACATTGCCTCTCGAGCCTGTGCAGGATTTGGCAGGGCTATATTGCAAGGACTCCTGTCTTAAGTTTAAGGAGATTCAGCCTCCCAGACTGTATATTTACACTTGTCACTGCTTGATATTGGTTCCTATGGTGTAACCTGATGACTGTGATATCCCCGAAGAAGATAGAACAGTTACTTAACAACTTACCATAACAGTAGATCTTCGAGGGGAGCTCAGTCATCAGGTATATTTTCCTCCCACTATCCCCCTTCTTGGGGCTCCTGTCTAGGAACTTACTGTCTGCTATATCCAGTTTTTATCAGGTCTGGGTACCTCTTTCTCTCCTCGATTCCCCTGGGTGGGGGGCCTAGCTCCCTTCGTCTCCGGGGAAAAGAACTGAGGAGGAAGCAGGACCGCTCATGCCTGTATAGGGTTGCTGACATTGATGGCATGGGCGGCCCCAGTTGTAATGCTGAAAATCTTCCGTGTGGATTCCCCTTCACCGACGGCATACGTCCCTATGGTGTAACCTGTTGACTGAGATTCCTTCGAAGATCTACTGTTATGGTAAGTTCTTACGTAACTGTACTTTCTCTGCTAGAGTAACATGCTTCAGGGCTGCTGCCCTTAAGATCACTATCCATCTCCTGTCTGGGTAGTAGTGTGAAGCTCTGGTCTGTTCCTTTGTGCCACCTAGTGTGACCTATTTCTCTGTCCAAAGATTGGTAGTTGGGTTTTGTTTATTTTTATTCCTGTATACTTTCCCTATCCCTTTGGGCTAGGAAACTTCTTAGCCCTCTCTTATTTTTTCCCTGCTTTGTTTCTCAACTGGCAAACAGAACTGAGGTTAGTGGGGGAGCAGGCACTGGTTATTGGTTGGTGCATGGCACCATGTGGGGGCTACGCAGATGCCATAACCAGTAGGCATGGCTGGCCCCCTAGCAAAAGCTTTCCTCATGCTGGGTTCTAGTGTCTCTAGTCTAGACCCATAAGTAGGGATGCAAGTTTGTCATGGCAGTCATACACGTCATTGATTCAATGACGTTTGATCTTTATTCAGGACTTCCATGACTTTCACTAGTGTCATCAGAATGTAGCAATGACGACAGTGCCGCAACATTTACTACTGTTTACTAATGAGTTCATGAACAAACAATGAGTCATTAAAACCTCATCCATGACAAACTTACATCCCTACCCATAAGTGATTATCAACAGTGAAGATATTCTGGAAGATCCACAGTTATGGTAAGTGCGTAACTTTAATTTCTAGGAGCGTGGATATGTTGTTCATCCACACTGTCTGGCATGTCCCTTTCCCCTTTAAAACTTGCCGAAAGTCTTCAAGCTGGCTCCTCCCACCCACCCGGGTGGTATATACCTCGGCTCCGCCCCATGATGCCAGATCTTCCTTTCCGCTGGAAGATACAGGTTCCCTCATGCTACTTTTCAAGTACCATAGGCCCTGGAGTCTAATCGACGGTTTTCGCCGCATTTGCTGTCTTTAAAACTCGTGAGAGTTTACGACTCGGATCCGAATGCTTTGGACATGGAGGACAAGTCGTCCCCGGGTTTCGCCAGTGTCCTTGCAGACAAAAAATGATTCGCACCGATCCCCACCTCTCGTGCGTTTTACTGCTTAGGTGCTGTGCATGATACCTCTGCTTGCACTGTCTGTCTGGCCTTCCATCCCAGTGTCCCGGACGACCGCAAGGCGCGCCTTCAGCTAGGGAGACCGGAGCTTTGTAATCCACCGGTGAAATCGAAGGAGGCCAGTTGGGCGGTTTCCGCGGCCACTGGATCCACTGAGCAGCTCAAACAGATGGTGGCTTTCGAGGAGGAAGCTGCCCAAGCTTCGGCCAGCCGAAGTTTTTTCGTGCCGCTCAACCTGGGCTCCACCTTTACTGGGTCCTTTCGGGAGCTGTGCCAGTCTCTCCCTACTAAGGGTGAGGCACCCTCGGGCTCGCACTCCTCCCGCCCCAAGAAAAAGGACAAGGACCCCAAATCTTCTTCTTCTAGTCAAAGAAGACGTTCCTGGGACCGAGAGCAGTCCGATACACAGGATCAGGCGGTCTTGGCCTCGGTCGAGATTGCTTCCTCGACTGCCGGCTTCTCGGACCTTCCATCAGGCCAAGGCACCGGAGCTGAGGATACTGCAGAACAGGCTGAGATTTCTCTCGACCTGATCGAGCCATTGTCACCGACTCCTGTCGATGACTCCTTGGAGAGGACTCCCCATCCTTTCCTTCCCTTCCCCGACTAGGAGACCTGTCCTTCGGGCATCCCAATCGAGGGACAAGAGCCGGAACCTCGGTTTTCGCCAGATCCGGCTTCTCCCGATCGACAGAGCCGACACCGTCGGTCTCGATCGAGGAGTAGGACCCTGTCGGTCGAAAAACTGAAAAAGGGTCACAAACACTCCCGGAAGAGGCGCCGCCGCCATTCCTCATCGGATGAGGAGAGACTTAGACGGAAGCTCCATCGACGTTATGAGGACCTCATGTGGCAGCAGCTAATTTTGACCGGTCAAAAGCTGTCTACTCCGGCTGCACCGGCCATTACTTGGCCCCAGCCTCTTCGGCCGACATTGATCCCTCCAGTACCGAGGACTCCCGGTTCTCCCTCCAGTGGGACTGGCACGTATTCCTGCTCGGCCTGTTCTGGTCTCCCCACCAATTTTGGTGGAACCACCACCCAAGCAGCCTCGGGGTGGGGCTCCCTCGAAGGAGGATTGGACAGATACGGACTTGCCCCGTCGTCTGTCCATCACTGTTGTTCCTGATCGCCCTAGGCGTCTTGAAGGGGACGTGGGCGGGAGACCCTTGTATCCCAACTCTTCGGACTTGGATACCACTGGCCTTCACTCACACCCTGACGATGAGCTGTCAGTGACAGGCGTGGAGGAAGGGCCTTCCTCCTTCCAGGGCATCCTTTGACTCATTTCTGAGTCCACAGGTATGCCTTTACAGCCTATCCAAAAGAAGGCGAAATATCGTCTCATGGATATCCTTAAGGGGGGAGGTACCCCAACAGAGGCCTTCCCAGTGGCCAAAGCCATTGTTGGCTCAGCCTTGAGCTATGCAGCCCCCTGCCTCCTTGCCCGCCCGGCAGGCCCGGTGATGGCTCGCAAGTACCGCACTCCATGGGGTCCTTAGGGTTTCACTGAGCATCCCTCGCCCGAGAGCCTTGTGACTGCCTCAGTGTTTCCGTGCACGGGTAGCTGTGCGGATACTGACCGCCCTCCGGACCAGGAGTCCAAAAA
Source organism: Neoceratodus forsteri (assembly GCA_016271365.2). Taxonomy (NCBI): domain Eukaryota; kingdom Metazoa; phylum Chordata; order Ceratodontiformes; family Ceratodontidae; genus Neoceratodus; species Neoceratodus forsteri. Next base: position 1,189,961,531 of record CM057456.1, read on the forward strand.
TATGGACCACTCTGCCCGGAAGGTATATGCTGCCTCATCCCTGGGCCTTCGTCAGGCCTGCTCAGCAGTGATCATGGCACACTTCTCTCATGCCCTATTGGGGTCGCTTGATGAAGTCCTCCCTCATCTCCCAGCAGACATGCAGACCACGGTCAAGCAGGTCCGTGACCAGGGCCGTGCTGTTGCAGAACAGCAGCTCCAGATGGCTCTGGACATTGAAGATTCCTGTGCCCGTTCAATAGCTGCCACAGTGGCCACTCGCGGCGGGGCCTGGCTGAGATTATCCTCCTTTCCAGCGGATACTCAGCATAAGCTAGCTGACATGCCCTTCCTTGGTACCAACCTTTTCAGTCCAGGAGTGGCAGGTCATCTCCAGCGCATTGAGCAGTCTAATGCCACCTTAGATGCTACCTCTGCTAAGGGTTCTTCAGGCAAGAAGCCTTTTCGGCACTCTTCCCCTGCGGTTAGGCAGCCCTCCTTCCAAGGATGTCAGCAGCAACAGCAGGCTCAAGCTTGGCGCCCTAGGCCCAAGCAGGGTCCCCAACAGCCCCACAAAGAAGGCCGAGGTACTGGTCCAGGAGCCTCCTCCTCCTCTAAGCCTGCACAGTGATGTGGGGGGGCCAGCTCCACCACTTTCTTTCCGTCTGGTCTGGTATCACTTCGGACAGGTGGGTTCTGGAAGTGGTCGGTCAGTGACTGCCTCTAGAGTTCGAGCAGTACCCACCCAGCCAAGCCCGTGCCCCACGGGAAGAAAGGATCTCAGTTGGTGCTCAGTCGGCCCTGCGGGACGACATCGCTCAGCTCCTCTGCAAAGAGGTGGTAGCTCCAGTGCCGGATCCTCCTACAGACCCAGACTTCGTGTCCAGGTACTTCCTGGTGCCCAAGCGGACGGGGGGTTGGTGCCCCATCCTAGGTCTCCACGACCTGAATCAGTATCTCAGGTCTCACACCTTCCGGATGGTAACTCTGAACCAGATCATACCATCTCTGGATGGAGCGAAACATGTGGTTCTGTTCACTGGATCTACAGGACGCGTTCTTTCACGTCCCAATCTGTCCGTCCCACCAACAGTTCATCCGCTTCAGGGTTGAGGGACCCTGTACGAGTTCCGAGCTGTGCCGTTCAGCCTGTCATCGGCCCCTTGGGTCTTCACCAAATGCATTGCAGTGGTGGAAGCCCGTTTATGGCGTCAAGGGATTCAGATATACCCCTACCTCAATGATTGGCTCCTGGCGGGTTCCTCCCTGCAGGAGGTGGAGAGGTCCAGGGACCTGACCCTCCAAACCTGTTCCCATTTAGGCCTCCTGATCACGAGGCCAAGTCAGAACTCGTGCCCTCTCAGGTGATGGGCTTTATCGGGGCAGAGCTCGACTCTTGTCAAGCTAGAGCTCGGCTTCTGGCGGACAGGGCGGAGGTTCTTTCCTCCTTTGCCCAATCATTTCTGGTTGGGCACTTGCGCCCTGCCCGGGACTTCCTGTTCCTTCTGGGTTACATGGTGGCATGCACCTCAGTGGTCCGTTGGTGCACCTGGCAGCCATTTCTGTTTATCGGGTGCTGGCCTGTCAGCCCACATTGGCACAGGAGACAGTGGTCAGGCGCTTTTTCCAAGGCCTGGATCACATATCCCCTCCGGCGCGTGAACCTCCACCTCCGTGGGATCTCTTGCTGGTTTTGGCAAAGCCTATGGGCGTTATTCGAATCCCATGCATGCGCGGAAGCCTCACACTTGTCATGGAAGACGGCTTTCCTGTGGCTATCACGCCAGCCAGAAGGACAGGGGAGCTCCAGGCGCTCTCTGTGGACTCCCCTTATCTGGTCTTTCACAGGGACAAAGTTGTCCTGCGCCCCCACCCGAAATTCCTTCCGAAGGTGGTGTCAGAGTTTCACTTTAACCAGGTGTTGACTCTGCCAGTATATTACCCTAACTACACCTCGGACACTGAGTACAGGCTCCATACCCTGGACCTTAGACGTGCTCTCTCCTACTACAAGGAGAGGACGGTAGAAATTCGGGGAGAGGTTCGCCAGCTGTTTGTCTCCTATGGTGAAGCCGCTTCTGGCAGACCTGCAGCCAAACGGACTATTGCAAGATGGATCACATCATGCATAAGTCTGTGTTATGAGTTGGCGGGCAAGGAGCCTCCCAGAGGGTTAAGAGCTCATTCTACCCGCCATACTGCTGCATCGGTGGCTGCTTCCAGGGACATCCCTATCCAGGAAATCTGTTGGGCTGCTACCTGGAAGTCAGCAAACACCTTTATTTCCCACTACCACATCGATCTTGAGTCACGCCGAGATGCTGGTTTTGGGGCCTCGGTTCTCCAATCTCTGTTTCCTAAGTAAGAGGTGTGCGCCTTGCCTCCCTCCTCTCGGAGAACTGCTAGGAGTCTGCCAGACAGTGTGGATGAACAACATTACCACGCTCCTAGAAAAACCGGTTATTCACCTGTAACAGTAGTTCTAGGAGTGGTATATGTTGTTCACGCACCCACCCAACCTCCCCGGCTTTAGGCGCACCACCTTGCTTCCAGCGGGCTAAGATCTGGCGTCATGGGGCGGAGCCGTGGTATATACCACCCGGGTGGGTGGGAGGAGCCAGCTTGAAGACTTCCGGCAAGTTTTAAGGGGGAAAGGGACATGCCAGACAGTGTGGATGAACAACATACACCACTCCTAGAACTACTGTTACAGGTGAGTAACCTGTTTTTTCAAGTAATAGCAAAATGCCCTCAAGCCTGCAGAAGGAAGGTCTTACTTCAGGCATACTTTTTAATAAAGTTTGTTTTAAGGGAGGATAGGAATCATATTTTGCCTCAGAGGAGCCAGCAGCCCAACCCTTTCACTTACTGCTTTGCGCCCCCTCCTTTGTGACATCCACTGAAGTGAATGGAGGTGTTATTTAATGGATTTTTTAGAATTTTAGAGGTCATTTTATCAAAGTTCAAAGCCAGCACTCAACTAATAAGGCTTGTTAGTTGAGCAATGACTTTGATTTTCAACAAAATGATGTCTAAAATATATATTAAAAAAAAAAAAAAAGGAAGATCTTGCTTTGAGAGGGCTCTTGCAGTAGGTAATTACATATAGGACTGACGTCGGCAGGTGGCAGGACCCCATGGAAAAATTTCTAGCTAGCAGTCCCTGGCGAGGGACCGCCCCCACGTTAGGTGACCCGGCATCAGGAGACGTCGGTATAAAGGGGCGGTCCCTAACGCCTGACTTCCAGTTCTTTCCCGCCGTTAGCTCGTGCAGCACCTCGCGGAAAAGTTCTTCACTTCGTCAGCCTCCCTTCATCGGTTTTACCGAGTATTTTTGCCTTTTTTCGACAATCGCCAGTACATCCGTCGGTGTATGTCATCCCCTACACCCTCCGAGCACAAAAATAAGTGCGACTCGTGCGGCGCCTAACTCCCGCACAAGGATGGCCATTCTCTGTGCCTGTTCTGTTTAGGCCCTGATCACCCGGTCGAGAAGTGCCAGCACTGCCTCAGCTTTAATGTGGCTACCTGGAAAAGGCGACAGCAATCCCTGGAAGCACCACATCCTGAAGAAAAAGATGAGTTTGATGGAGAAGTAGCTCAAAAACTGAGGCAGACATCCACTTCCCCCGAAGGCCATCGGAAGAAGAAAGACAATGAGAGGCACCGGGACAAGGACTCCTCCACCGCGTCTCCCTCGGGAGTCGCCGTGATTCAGGTAATGTCCCCTCCAGGGGACCACTCCTCGACGGTCGCCTCGGAGGCTTCTGAGGCGGTGGCGGGCTGCCCGTCTGGCTCACGCCCGGGCCTTTCGGGCGCCTCCGGGCAATTGGAGGCCTCTGTCCCCAGTTTGGCTGTAGCTCCGTGGCCTACTAGCGAGGGCGACTCGACGGCCCGCGCTGGAGAAGGCTGGTAAGTCGCACGGCCTCTCCCCGCTGACCAGGCCGATCCTCCTTCTCGTATGCCTCCGACGAGGGGTCCCCATGTCGGACGCTGCGCCCCGGCGTCCGCCAGGATCTCGCCTAAACCGCACGCCGGTTCGCCTGACTTCCGGTCGGCGAAAGAACCGACGACGGACCCCCCACCTCCGTCGTCCCGGTTCTCCACAGACTTCGCTGCTCTCTGGGGACCCCAGCCTGACCCGAATTTTTCCCCTCCATCCCTGGGCGATGCTGGGTTCCTCCTCCGTCAGACCGTCACCTTTAGGTCCGCGGATCTGAAGTCGGTTCCCTGGACACCGGCTCCGATGCCTTTCTCCGATACCTTTTGGTCTCTGGCCTTGATTCCTACCGGCTCCAGCCAACATCCCGCTCCCAGATGTTGCTGTGACACCGGGCCCTCCAACCTGGACCCGCCCGTGGGGCTGCCAGCCGGGCCGTCTGCTCCTGCAGCTCCTCCGGTTCCCAGATAGCCTCCGTCCTATCCGACGCCGTTGTATCTGGGACCACAGTATCCGGGGCCACAGTACCCGACACCGGTCTTTCCGACGCTGCAGTACCCGGTGCCACAATACCCGATGCCTGGTTTCGGATACACTCCGTATGGATATAATCCATTCCCTTATCCCCCCCCTCCTCCACCACCCCCTCAGCCACCGGTGGATTTGCAGGAGACTCTGGCCTCTTGGTGGGCTGAGGCCAAGGCTCAGCTCACCAGGGAGGTCGAGAGCCGCCTACCGACGACGGTGCAGACCCAGGTTCCCGTACGTCCACGGCGGCACACTCCCTCACCACCTGTGGACACCAGGGCTATTCGCTCTGGGTCCAGAGAGGGGTAGGATATGCTTCCCCGGGTGCTTCCCAAGGGGTCCGTTCCTCCCCCAGGTTGAGAAAGGGAGTGTTTTTCCTCTTCTTCTTCTTCTTCCTCTTCTCCCTCGGACTCCTCGGACTTCTCCGACGGTTGCTCCGAAAGGGACGAGCCACACTGTCCATCGAAGCCCAGGCCAAGGACTCCTCCAAAGTCTCCTCTGGAAGATCTTTCCTTTACAGAGTTGCTACGCAAAATCCAGGAGGTCCATCAGTGGCAATCTTTGGAACCAGACCCTCAGCGGTTGAAACTTGCCGAGCATCTGGATCTGCCTGTGACAGCTCCCACTTTGGTGCCACCCTGGATAGGGCTTCATGCCAACCTTGTTACCACCATTTGGAAACAGCCGTCAGTTCTAGCCCCACTTCCGCGGAAGTCGAACAGGCTATACCAGGCTCCCAAGGGTGTTGACTTCTTAGATTCTCACCCTTGTGCTGACTCGGTATGTGATTAGCGCCGCTCACGGCCGGTCAGCTAACCCAAAACACCTTAGCTCGTCGCCACCTGACAAAGAATCCCACCTATTGGACCAGTATGGTAAGAAGATTTTCGCTTCTTCCACGCTGGGGATCAGGGCCCTGAACTATGTCGGTCATATGGGGGATTACCAGAAGGCCATTCTTACTCAGGTGGAAGCCAAATTAGACACCCTGCCAGACTCTCAGGTAAAGCAGGAGTTGGCTGATCTTGTCCGCTCTGCACGTTCGGTCAGTTGACATATGCTTCGTGCGACCTACGATGCAGTGGACACTGCTGGACGGAGCTCAGCTTTCACCGTAGGCTTATGGCGTCACTCTTGGCTCAGTGTGTCAGGGTTGGTCCCGGAAGTGCAGTCCTCTATCCAGGAAGCACCCTTCCAGGGTTCGGTGCTTTTCAGTGGTGATGTCAAGGACATCATCACCGATTTGCAGGAGAAGGGGATGGCACTAAAGTCTGTTGACTCCATGTACCATCCCCACCAGCCGCAGGGCCGTCCTTCGCGGGCGGAATTAGCTGGCGAAACCCCAGGGAAAGCGGGCCACAAAGCGTTGGGCCCCCACAGCTGCTAAGCCCCCCCACCCAAAAAAGCAGGGGGTGCTTCAGCTGTGGTGCTGCCCCACACCACCTGACTCCTCTCCTCTCCCACAGCCTCCAGACTCACCGGAGGAACCAGTGGGAGGGAGGTTTTCCCTCCACCTTCTGGGCTGGGAGAGGATAACATCAGATTCTTGGGTGCTCCAGCTGATCGCAGAAGGACATTCAATAGAGTTTCTACAGAAACCGCCTCGCCACCCCCCCAAAGTCGTCATATTCATGGGAACGTCTCTTGGTCCAGGAAGAGATTTCAGCTCTGTTACTGAAAGATGCAATAGAACCTGTCCCTCTTCATCTTCAAGGAACGGGTTACTATTCCCACTTCTTCCTGGTCCCAAAGAAGACAGGAGATCTAAAACCCATTCTAGATCTCAGTTCCCTGAATCTTTTTGTGGAATACAAAAGGTTCAGAATGCTCTGTTTGCAGAGCCTTCTGCCATTCCATCATTCGGGACAGTGGCTGTGCGCTCTGGATATGCAGGATGCTTACCTGCACATTTCCATTTGCCCGTCTCACCGCAAATATCTTCGTTTTGCGTTCCAGGGGGACCACTGCCAGTTCAAGGCACTTCTGTTTGGCCTATCCTCGGCTCCCCGAGTATTTACCAAATGCCTGACGGTGGTGGCAGCCTACCTGCGTATTCGGGAGGTGCAGGTTTTCCCATACCTGGATGATTGGCTTCTGACGGCCTCATCCAGGGAGGAACTCCTGCGCTGCCTTGCTCTTACCTAGCAGGTTTTTGCCTGCCTGGGTATTACCATCAACCATTCCAAGTCTCACTTGATCCCATCTCAGAGACTACAGTTTATAGCGGCGATTCTAGACACGACCGTTGGCAGGGCCTTCCTGCCACCGGACCGGGCGTCCACCCTCCAGACTCAGATAAGTCTGTTGTCTGGCTGCAGGCGGGTCAGTGCAAGGTCGGTCCTTCGCCTTCTCGGGCTCATGGTGGCTGCTATCCCGACAGTCCCTCATGCTCGGCTTTACATGAGGGTTTCTTAGTGGACACTCTGCTCCCAATAGGATCAGTTAGTGGACGACTTAGATCACCCAGTTCTAGTCTTCTCGCCGATGCTTCAAGACTTGCAATGGTGGATGGCTCAAGAGAACCTGCTTTGGGGAGTTCCTTTCTTTCGTCCTCCCCCTTCCCAGACTCTAACCACAGACGCCACGGGCGAAGGTTGGGGAGCCCATCTTGGTCCCCATTGGACCCAGGGCTCTTGGTCCAAGCTCGAACAGACACTCCACATCAGTGTGCTCGAGCTTTAGGCAGTGTTGTACGCTGTCCAAGCCCTTCGCCCATACATTCTTCCTGGCCACCTAGCCGTCCAGACGGACAATATGTGCGAGGTTTGGTACATCAACAAACAGGGGACTCGGTCCTACCCTCTTTGTAGGGAAGCAATGAGGGTTTGGGATTGGGCAACACAACACGACCTTCACCTCACGGCAATTCATGTTCCGGGAGTCGACAACACCTTGGCAGACAAGTTAAGTTGCTCGTCCGCTCTGGCTCACGAGTGGGAACTGGACCGAGGGGTCCTAGAAGGTATCTTCCGACTCTGGGGAACACCACAGGTCGACCTGTTCGCATCTCCTCTAAACGCAAAGCTTCCCATCTTCTGCTTGCTCATTCTAGAGTGAGGCGTTTTCTGGAGAGACGCTGTATCTCTAGACTGGAAGGACAGATTCGTCTATGCCTTTCCCCCAATTTCGCTTATCCCACGAGTCTTACAGAAACTAGCTTCAGAAGGAGCACGAATGATTCTGATTGCTCCTTTCTGGCCCAGGCAAGTTTGGTTCTGTCTTCTACAACAATACTCAGAGGATTTTCCTTTTCCTCTTCTTCTATCACAAGTTTGCTGACCCAGGATCAGGGGACCCTGGTCCATGCATGGCTCCTGCAGACTTAGCTCAATCCCGCTTTGGGGTTTCTCCCCAAGTGGCGGAGATTTTGGTGGAGGATAGAAAACCCTCTACTAGATCTACTTACGCCACGAAGTGGAAAAGGTTCACTATCTGGGCTGCTTCTAAGGACGTGGAACCCTTTTCCTGCTCAGCGGAGCTTTTGCTGGAGTACCTACGCCATCTTTTTGACCTGGGTCTTAGTCATTCTTCTCTGAAGGTCCACATGGCGGCCATCTTGGCCTGTCATGTCCCCTTTGCAGACAAGACATTTGCTCAGTTGGAGGTCTCCTTAGAGGGGTCCTCCATCTGAGACCTCCCATACGTACTCCTGCTCTCCCTTGGGATTTGAACTTTGTCCTCGAGAAACTTACTCTGCCTCCTTTTGAACCGGCAGCTTCCGCAGACTTGAAGTTCCTTTCATGGAAGACTCTCTTCCTGGTGGCCATTACTTCCGCTCGCAGAATTTCCGAGCTGCAGGCCCTGATGTGTAAAATTCCATACTTGATTTTTCACAAGGAATGTGTGGCTTTGCGCACTAACCCCAAGTTTCTCCCTAAGGTTGTAGCGGAGTCTACTCTGAACCAGTCCATGGAGTTACCCACCTTTTTTACGCAGTACTCCAATTAAGGGGAGTATTTACTTCATACTATGGACGTTCACCGGATTCTGAGATACTACACCAATAGGACAAAAGATCTCAGGAAGACCGATCAATTGTTTGTCTCTTTTGCTCCCAAAAGAGAGGGCAATGCTGTGTCTAAGTAATGCCTATCCAAATGATTGGCTTATTGCATCACTTTCTGTTATGACAAGTACAACAAGACCCTGCCGGATCAAGTAAGAGGCCACTCCACCAGGAGAGTCGCTGCCTCAGCGGCTTGTTTCAAGAATGTGTCAGCGGCAGACATCTGTGCTGCCACTACTTGGACCTCCGTCCATACCTTTACAGAACATTACAGTTTGGATTTTGCCTCTTGCCGTAGAGCAGGCTTCGGGTTGGCTGTCCTGCAAGGCCTTCTTTCTTGAGACTTGCACAGCTAGAGATTCTACTTGGAGTAGATTTCCTCCTCCCGTGTGCTTCTCCTTGTTCCAGACTGCTTGGGACTCAGTCCTATATGTAATTACCTACTGCAAGAGCCCTCTTGAAGTAAGATAGTACAGTTACGTAAGAACTTACCGTAACAGTAGATCTTCGAGAGAGGCTCTTGCAGTAGGTAATACCTTCCCGCCCTCCATCCCCCTAAGCTTTTTCAGCTCCTTTTCCTTGAGGGAAGTATCCGTCCTCTCGTCTGGCCTTTTGGCCTGTGGCGAAAAAAGAACTGGAAGCGGGCGTCGAGGACGCCCCTTTATGCAATCTCCTGGCCCGGTCACCCTGGCCGATAGGCGGTCCCGCCAGGGACTGCTAGCTAGAAATTTTTTCTGAGGTCTGCTGCCTGCCGCGCAGTCCTATATGTAATTACCTACTGCAAGAGCCTCTCTCGAAGATCTACTGTTACGGTAAGTTCTTACGTAAGTGTACTTTGGTGTTAGAAGAAGCTCCCATTCACTGCAGTGGAGGGCATTGTAGTGCAGTCAGAGCACATCACAGTCTGTCACAGCATGGGGGTGGGGCTTCGAATTGGGAAGTGAAAGGCATCAGGCTGCCAGTTCCTCAATTCAAATACAGTTCCCTCCCACCAATAAACAACATACACAACATTTTAAGAATAGCTGTGCATGTCTTCCTGATTGCAGCTTTCCCTGTTCTACACTCCATAGCTCATTCGAAGCAGGGTAGTAGTGACCGTGACGTGATGCGTGAAGCTCCCACCCCTGCAGCACTCTTTCTTAGTGCAGTGCCTGGCACCCTAGAAAAACCAAGGATAGTGGATGCTACCCATGAGCCCTTGCTGATTGAACAACATGGGTGTGCAAAACGTAAGCCAGCCCACTACACATAGAATCCTATAGCTGTTTTATTTCCCAAGCAAGTAAAACCACTTACTTTTTCATTGTCCATGTAGAAAAAGGACTGGATCCAGAAATGGCTCAGAAAGCTCTCCGCACCCATGCAGAGGTGTGTTGGGAGGCTGCAGGTGCACTGTGATCCAGATTAGCACATGCAGCGACTAGCACTCATCTTCAGCTCTCTTAACACCCCCCTGCACTGAGGCCGGCATCTGCTTGATAATGCAACTCTACAAAGTCTGTCGGGTGGGATCTCATTCTGTGCAACCAATCACATTCAGGACGCTGTGTGAAGGGTGCCTTTGCCACACTTGTGGTGCCCCTGCAGTAGTGCTTATGCACCCTCCAGTACAGCTTCCCCAGACAGTTGTGTGGCTCAACTGTACCCCCACTTGTTGTCCCAGCCCTTAAATTGTCTCCCCCATTGGAGGACTGCCATGTCCCACAATCTCCTGTTCTCCCCGAAGGCCCCCAGATTTTGACTTTGTGGCTGGGTCTGGGGATTCAGCGCTCCATGGCCTGGATGTCTGCACTTCTTGCACAGCCAGGGTATTTCTGTTGATCAAGCTGAAAGAAAGTACAGTATTTCACCTTTAGATTTGACTGTATGTTCATCTTTAGTTGTCATGCAGCTGGACACCAACAATGAAAATGTAACAGTTTGTACCAAGGGTCTTCTAAGAGTCAATCACCTCCATAGAGCACCACTCTTTGGTCCTAGAGATGGAGTCACTGGGACTCTGCAGAAATTAAATCTATTTGGGCGCACAACATTGGTGCAAGGCATCGATGTATGGGGCCGTACATGTGCCATCTAAATGTAAAGCAGTGCCAGCCCCACCTCCGCACCTTTTTTCCCCACTCTGATAGAGCACATCACTTCATTGGGGACCAAGACATTTAGTTTCTCTGAATAGCTACCTGTCTAGTTTGTTGTACTGTAGTTTTTTTGTCATTCATTTTTTTTGTATTAGCTGTAATTAACAGTTTAGTGTAAGTTTTCGCTGATTGTACTTACAGTAGCAACCATTTTGTTAGTTATTTATTTAGCACAGCACCATTCTTATTTTTAATGACTTTCTGTTCCTTTAAACTCATCGGCACTGGTCTACTTTACATCCCAAAAATAAAACTGTAGTGTTTCAAGCCATAACTTATTGTCAGCGCAGTGTTTGACGAATGTTACTACTCCAGCGCCATAGCACTTTGGCGCCAGCCTCCCTTTAAGGCCTCACAACTCAATTTCTGAGTGCTTTTGGGCTCTTATCTATGTCCCAACATTGTTTCAGCAATGTTTGTTTGACACAAAGGATCAAGGAGGTTCAGCTAGGTGAAGCCTCTAGTGAGGCCCATCTAGCGACAAAGACCCATTAATATCCATTATTTACTACCACACCATAACATGACATCAATATAAATGATGGGTACTAATGTCACGTGTCGCCAATATCTGTACTGAACACTACTCCTATAAAAGCAAACTCAGAGTGTTTTGGGCTTTTCAGCATCTGTCATCCAGTCAGTGCTATCACGTGACATCGCTGCAGACGATGGTACCATGCAACTGTATTGTCTCGCTGACATCAGTATCGAAGTCTTCTTACTAAATTGCGCTGAATTTTTTTCAGTTATTTTTATGGAACTTTTTTGGGCAATTTTCCTACCAGTTTTCACTACTCAACATAGCACGCCTGCCACTTGTTTCCAGTGAAATGGAAGGTAACAGGAATAAGGGTTAGCTTGTAACCCCATTTGGTCTTTTTTTTTTTTTTTTTAATCTTATGTTTCTTGCCTTCCGTGTCAGTCCAGCGGCACCTCCTCAGCCTCATACATCCACTTCTGCTACCCACATTGGACTCATCCATTCCTGAAACAGGACGGTTGGCACATAATGCCAGCATTGCAAAGCATCACTATGGGCCACCACTGCAGTTTCTTTAGGCTAAAGTACGCTCTTCGTTAGTGATACCTAGCTCTGTGTATTTGTATTGTTGACACTGCAGCCATTGTACTTATAGGCCTTTCTAGAGGGGCTCCTTCTTCCATGATAGAAGTAGATCCTTTCGGGGACAGTCCTTCTGTGTCTCTATATGGAATAACTTCCAGCGCTGACATATGCGCTGTAGTACAGTACTTCCTTTACCCAGACTATTTGTTCGAGCAAACCCATCTGTGAGGTGCATGCCTCAAGTAATCCAGATATTGGACTTTCTTGGGTAGAAAGAGGCCCATTGCTTGATTGAACAGGCTCGCTCCATGTACTGTTTTTAAAAGAGGCTGCTCTGCACTATATGGTGCTAAAAGGCCCCACTTCCAACAATCTCAGTCTCGAGAGTCTAGCACTGGCATTATTAGATATTACAGTCTCTTTTTTTTTCATGGCTTCACAAAACACTCTCTCTCTCTCTCTCTCTCTCTGTACAGCTTCAACTTTTTTTATTGATTGTGGTGTTCTTGTTGTCTAGATCTAAGGGCAAACCTACATAGGGCATTAAACATGCAAATCCTTCTTTTTTTTTTTAGATCTTATTAGGTATTCCCCCCAATCTATGCTGTCAGTGGTGTATTGGAGCATAGTTTGGAGTGGGAGTATCTGATAAGATAAAAAAAATGGATTTTGATTATGCAATGCCATATGTAGGGTTGCCTTGAGAGCTAGACAACGGGAACACCACTGCAGTCTATATGAAAAGTTGAATTGGTTACCAGTTGTACAGAGAGACACATTATTTAAAGCTGTTTTGTGTACAGAACTATGCATAAGGATAAAGACAGACCTCAGACTGGAATGTTTGTCCTAACAAATAGTATAAAATCTTTAAGATCAGATGATGTAGTGACATCTGGTGCCTTTTTGTAACCAAAGGGCTTTCAAATATACTGCTGCAAAAACCTGGAACAGCACAGACCAAGAGATAGGAAATGCTCCAAAGGTACAATTCCAACTACGATACAAATGTACTTTATTAATTGAAGCTCACTGCTGATCTTCCAGGAATCGCATCTTCCCACGAATGGGTACTGAGCCAGAGGCACTAGGACCCTGCGGGAGCCAGAACCTTTCAGGAGAGCTGGTGCCAAAGTAAGCTGTGCACATGCACGGCGCCACAAGAGGGAGCTCACAGCACAGGCTTACCTCAGCACCAGCCTGAAACCACCTCAGCTCCTTTTTTCCCCCACTGTCGAGTGCATCTCAGTGACGACGTTGTTTGCCTGCTGGGAGTCAGAACTTCACATCTATATGACAACAGCGTTCAGTTCTTCTGTTTGTAGTCATTTTATAGGTTTTATTATTTTTGTGTCAGTTTCATTTAAATAAAAAAAATTATTCTTCAGCTCTACCGAGCAACAGTCAACAACCATGGATGGTGACAGTGATGGTAGGACGTCTCTTCAGGGTAAGCTGCTTCAGCAGTGGGGCTGTGTCTGGTCCACTTCCCCCTCCGGGGTTTGGGTTCTGACAACGGGCGATCCTGTGTTCGGGAGCAGGACAGCACTTTTGTAAATAGAAAAAGAAGCAGGACCATTCTTGATCCCAGTTGGGAACGTGTCACTACTCACCCTCAAGTGCTTTCTTTCTCTTCCCATCAGAAGGGGAAGAAACAGTACCGCTCAAGGTCACCCTCTTTGAGGTCTGCCATGAGGTCCTTAGCATCTCAGAGCAGAAGGCCTTCACAGATTCTGTCAGTCTTACCAATGGGCTCTGAGGTATTGTAATTGTTGATCTTCCTGAATATCTTCACCATTGATTCAGACACCTGCCGACCATCCCCTGCTTAGCTGAGAGCCATTGCCTCTGGTAACTCACCCCGTGAGCAATAGCAGTAGATCACTCTGCTTGTCTCTTCTGCCATGGTCATGTGGTAGCGTTCCTGCTTGTTTTTTTGGTTTTTGTTTTTAAAAAGGAGTGGGAGTCACTTGTGGCCTTTCTATCAACCAAAGAAAAACTTGTATTTATTTTCTACGGAGTGTATAGGTGTCCTCCTTCCCTCCATTTTTCCTACCCTCTGCCCTGTTAGTTGCTATATGCAACATGTGCTCTGAGCACTATCCAGTCTAACTCCACTGAGCAGATGCTCTGCCTCTAGAGAGGTGCCATGCACATTGTTTTTTGGGTCATTGTACTAGGTTCACACAGGGAAGCCATGCATATGCTTTTTGGGTCAGTGTTCTAGGTTCACACAGGGTAGCCACACACATTGTTTTTTGGATCATTGTACTAGGTTCACACAGGGAAGCCATGCACATTGCTTTTTGGGTCAGTGTTCTAGGTTCACACAGGGTAGCCACGCACATTGTTTTTGGGATCAGTGTACTAGATTCATACAGGGTAGCCACGCACGTTGTTTTTGGGATCAGTGTACTAGATTCATACAGGGTAGCCATGCACATTGTTTTTGGGATCAGTGTACTAGATTCATACAAGGTAGCCACGCACATTGTTTTTTGGATCAGTGTACTAGATTCATACAGGGTAGCCTCGCACATTGTTTTTGGGATCAGTGTACTAGATTCATACAGGGTAGCCACGCACATTGTTTTTGGGATCAGTGTACTAGATTCATACAGGGTAGCCACGCACATTGTTTTTTTGGATCAATGTACAGTCTATTCCAGATGTGTGCACATGCCTGGGAACTCCTAAATTTGTGCACACATCCGAATATGCACATAGCCGAAAATGGCATCTGGACTATTTGTGTGCGATCAGGAGATCACGGTTAGCAAGTGATGCGGTGAATAACAGCACTTTAAGCAGGAAGATGTTATTAACAGTATGTTTAATTGTAAAATGACACACACATCAATGTAAATACTTTATAGCATTAAAATAAAGTGTAAAAATGGTGAAAGTGCTAGTTTGTGTTACTGTAGTCACTGGTGTAAAAGTCAGTAATGCTTGCCTGCTTCATGTTGCAATTGCTGAGTGTTTCAATTTTTTTTTCAAATCAGTAAAACCACCCAAAGTCTGTCTGCTCTCTTTGGTCAACGTAGTGCTTAATCTTTGCTAACATACGCCAGACTTCAGCAGTGGTAGGCACCTCAACCTCTGGGTCATTGTCTTCTTCGGTTTGACACTCCATTCCAGCAACATTCTTTCCCTTTTTTTTTTAATTTGCCCCACACAAGACACATCGACAGAAAACTCGGCCACTAGCTCCTTTCTTGTAACGCCAAGGACAAGCGCCTTATCAAGCAGCTGCACTTTTTGCTCAAGAGTTAGAACCATTCGTGTAAGCTTGTCCATTGTGACTTCTGCTACCGAATGGCTTAGTGGCTGAATTTAATCTAGCAGCTGGTTAACCTTGATTAAGCTGATGTTTTACACCTGTTTACACCTGTTTACAACGACTGACTGAGGGGTATGCGAGTACGAGTGAGTAAATTAGTCTGACAAGTAACTGACAATTAATGATAATTACCTCTAAAGCACTGCTGAACTGCAAGATTACAGCCTGAAATGTATGCACACAACCGAAAATCTATGTGCACAGAACCAAATTGTTTAACAGGGAATTGAATAGAGAATGAAACGGGACAGCGTGATTTTGTGCACATAAGTGGAATGTGCACACATCCGAATGGCACACAAACAGAATTGACTGTACTAGGTTCACAAAGGGTAGTCATGCACGTTGCTTTTTGGGTCAGTGTACTAGTTTCACACAGGGCAGCCATGCACATTGTTTTTTGGATCATTGTATTAGGTTCACACAGGGAAGCCATGCATATTGCTTTTTGATTCAGTGTTCTAGGTTCACATAGGGTAGCCACGCACATTGTTTTTTGCATCAGTGTACTAGGTTCACACAGGGTAGTTATGCACATTGCTTTTTGGATCAGTGTACTAGGTTCACAAAGGGTACTCATGCACATTGCTTTTTGGATCAGTGTACTAGGTTCACACAGGGTAGCCATTCACATTGTTTTTTGGAACAGTGTACCAGATTCACGCAGGGTAGTTGTGCACATTGCTTTTTGGATCAATGTACTAGGTTCACACAGGGTAGTCGTGGACATTTCTTTTTGGATCAGTGTACTAGGTTCACACAGGGTAGCCATTCACATTGTTTTTTGGATCAGTGTACCAGATTCACGCAGGGTAGTTGTGCACATTGCTTTTTGGATCAATGTACTAGGTTCACACAGGGTAGTCGTGGACATTTCTTTTTGGATCAGTGTACTAGGTTAACACAGGGTAGCCATGCACATTGCTTTTTGGATCAGTGTACTAGGTTCACACAGGGTAGCCATTCACATTGTTTTTTGGATCAGTGTACCAGATTCACGCAGGGTAGTTGTGCACATTGCTTTTTGGATCAATGTACTAGGTTCACACAGGGTAGTCATGGACATTTCTTTTTGGATCAGTGTACTAGGTTCACACAGGGTAGCCATTCACATTGTTTTTTGGATCAGTGTACCAGATTCACGCAGGGTAGTTGTGCACATTGCTTTTTGGATCAATGTACTAGGTTCACACAGGGTAGTCGTGGACATTTCTTTTTGGATCAGTGTACTAGGTTCACACAGGGTAGCCATTCACATTGTTTTTTGGATCAGTGTACCAGATTCACGCAGGGTAGTTGTGCACATTGCTTTTTGGATCAGTGTACTAGGTTCACACAGGGTAGCCATGCACATTGTTTTTTGGATCAGTGTACCAGATTCACGAAGGGTAGTTGTGCACATTGCTTTTTGGATCAGTGTACTAGGTTCACACAGGGTAGCCATGCACATTGTTTTTTGGATCAGTGTACCAGATTCATGCAGGGTAGCCACATACATTGTTTTCCAGATCAGTGTACTAGATTCACGTAGGGTACATCTCTGTGGTTGCAGGTAGAAGCAGGGTGTGTTCTTCATGTTGGAATTTTTTGATTCGTATCTCTTATCACTTCTGTCTGTGCTTTAGGCTTTACCCACTCTGCCTGGAGCATGCCAGAAGATATAACCTCATCTTGTCTCCCTAGGACTGCTAGTCTGCAGCTCCTTTGCTCTCCATCCCTACTTTTTTCTCATCTATCACAGAGAAAAGAGGGTTATGAGTTTACTCTCAGGTTTACCCAAGCTCTATCCTGTGACATGGAGTTATTACTTTTTGGGAGTCCATACGTCATTTTTCCATTTTTAGGCATTTTCGCCATCTCATTTGCAAGGGGGTCCCAAATTGGACTTTCCATTTTGCTACTTCTGTCAGAGCCATTTGCTCAGGGCTGCTGCCTTGTCTTTACCTACCACTTTTCACACTCTGTCTGGCTAGTAGTAAGAGGCTTTGGCTCTGTTTAGACCCATTACCCATGTGCCACGTGGTAGGCCCAACCCTTGGTCTTTAAGTTGGCAGTTGGGTTCTAATTGGTCTATTTTTATTTCCTACATCCATTTACTATCCCTTTGAGCTGAAGAGGATCTAGTCATCTTTTTAATTTTCTCTTCACTTTATTTCTCTCCTGACGAACAAAACTGAGGTGTGTGAGCTGACAATGGTTATTGCCTAGTGCGCTTGACACCACGTCAGCTGCATGGGCAACATCAGTAGCTGACATCAGCTTCCTCTCTGTAGAAAAAAAGCTCCCACCGGGTCTTAGTGCCTCCTGTCTTAGAACCGTAAGTATGAATTAGTGGTGAAGATATTCTGTAAGATCAGCAGTGATGGTATGTATGTAATTTTCATGTCTTTCCCGATGCAGATGTCTGAGGTGCTGCGATGGTATAGTGTTCACACTTCTTTGAGCACTGCATTTTGAATTTCAATCCAGAAAACATGCAGGTTCTGGATTATCATTGCTACAGTGTTTTACTCTCCTTCTGAGTCCTGTTGTCTTACCAACTAGCATTACCTGAGTGATCTTCCCTGCTTCCACTGGACCAAAGAGTGGTGCTCTGTGGAGGAGATTGGACCTTAGAAGAAAGGGGAGTTACCTACCAGTAACTGTTGCTCTTTTAGAGTCTCTCCTCCATAGAGTAGCAGTCACCTGTCCCCCAGACCAACGAGTATTTACTGTACATGTATTGAAATTTAGAATTTTGGGCCAGAAAAAGGCACACTGAGCTGAAACTTGTTTCTAGTTGTGACTCGAAAACAGAGGGAGATTGAGACTTGCTCAGGGTCACACAGTATGCAAGTGGCAGTTGTAAGTTTCAAACCCAGGTCCGCTGGGTCTCCAGATTTAGTTTGCGCCTTAACCCTCTAGGCTGTGCTGCCTTCCCAGTATGGGCAATGAGGCTGTCTTGTGCTTTTGTCATGGTATGTTTAGTGTTAACATTATGTTCAGTGTTTTAACATTTTTAAAAATGTCATTCGTTTTTTTTGTTCAGTAATTGGTTTTTCCCTCCTTGGTAAATAAGGTACAGTACTCAGGCAGTTGGAGCCTGCGCTGCTTTATATGCTGATGACATACATGATGCTGTACACCAGCGCCATGCATGGACGTCACCAACCTCAAAAGTACTGGGCCTTGAGGGGTCCTGTTGCCTTCAGATTCAGGACAAAAAAGAGTGTTGCTCTATGAAGGTGATACTGTAGAAGATTAAGTATTATGGGTAAGTTACATTTCTTCATTTTAGCTTCAGTAGGTCAGTGGACTTAAAAGCTGCATATTATCTTTGTAATACAGTAGTGCTATAATAATTTAAGCTCAGTACTGATGTAGCCCGGAATGACCTAGACTGATAAATGCTACACTAGAAAAAATAAGGGCTACCACCCATCAACTGTATAAACAATAACACATGACAAGGCGTTCATCAAGCTAAATTTACCCATGCCCTGGGTGGGTCATTAAGCCTCATGCCTTCAACCACCTGAGAAGAGTGTCAGTCTAGCTTGATGCACTCCTTAGAGTGTGTTACCGCACTTATAAAATGGTCCCAAAATATTACAATTCTTTGTTAAAAGTAACAGAAACAAGGGGCAACACGATGTAATGTGTGCATCTGGAGAAATCACTAAACAGTCATATGATCAGTGTTGACCAATGACCACTTAACACGTACAGATGCCATTTTATAAAAGGCAGGTAGTGCTTTTGCATTTTTAACTGTTATATAGTTTTTAGAATTTCAGATAGTTAAATAATCAGTCGAAATCTACCTATATTGTGCACTATTGCAGGTACAATTTACCCATCATCATCATCGTGGTTAATAACAATGGGATCTACAGTGGACTGGATGAGGACACTTGGAAGGAAATGGCAAAACTGGGCGAGCTTGCCACAGTGTGAGTATCTCAAGGATATGCAATTTTGCAAAGCAGGTTAATAGCATTTCCTGTAGTTAAGGAAAGATTGATCAATTTAATTTACCATTAACAAAATAATTTATTGTATAGCAATTTACTTGAATTTAAAAGCTAAACGGCTGTTCTGGAAGTTCAAAGTCTCTAGCTTTTCCAGCTTGGAACTGTAAAGCAGTACTCAAAGATATATGGGTGGGTCAAAAAGTTTCAAGCTATTGCCTTTATAAGAAAATGTGCTTCACTTTTTAAGCACATATCCTAATGGAATTGTTTGTGTCTACATATTGTATGCCCCTTATAAATATGTATGGCTGATTCAAATTTCTGTGTTCTGACCACTGAATCTGACTGCTTACCCACCTGGCAAATATCTGTTTCATGTTGGATGCTTTAGAAATGGTATGTATTGTGCCTGTCGAAACAGCTGAATGGACTGTATTTCAATCAGTGTTATTCTGCAGTCTTCATTTAAGGTACCTCTAAAACAGCTTGCTGTTATTAGATTGGTGGAAGTATATAGTACAAGGCCTGCCTGAACGTGGGGTTTCATCCAGGTCTGCCTAATTTCTTAAACATGCTGTAACCATTCTCAAACAATTTTCTAATGAACGGCTTTAGCCCAGCACACATCCACCAACTAATTATGGACTTAAGCAGGACTGTTTTTATATCTGATGAGTGTGCTTTGCTTTTCTAAGGAAAAGAGATGATTTTCCTTCAGAAGACTGTAGCAGTTATACATAGAGAGGGTTTCCTATGCATTTTTAAATTTTGTTTGAGTTTTGCACTCCAGTAGAGCCTCATTTAGGTGTTGCACCTCTTTTGTAAGAGGTTTGGGGGGGGTCTGAATGCAGCAGCAGAGTGACTGTATACTTAATTAAAAGCTACAGTTGCTAAACATAGTTTCACTAACAGGAAGGGTGGTGTTTTTAAAACCATAGTAACTCTGGTACTGAGAGATGTGAAGTTGGCCTAAGCAGAAACGGGGCCCCACTGGAAACGAGATGCGGTATCTCAGCTAGGCTATTCCGTGTAAATAAATTCCTTGTAAAGCACATTGGGATTCGGTGTACGTACACTGCTGCAGAAATATACATTGTAGCAGCAAGAGTGTATAAGTGATGTCATATAAATTGCGCCATCTCAGTTGTTGCCCCAGAGAAAAAACTTTAGAATGTTAAAGTTCCAACTCTGCAGCGTGGTCAAGCCACCGTGACCCTAAGCGTTCTACTCACAGATGTTTCTCCACTGAAGAACTTGGCCATCCTGAAATCATGTTTCAGTGGCTACGTCTTTAGTTCTGATTGCCATTTTGTTATTTTGTAAAATTTGAGTTTATTTGTTACTTTGCATTAGTTTAGTATTTTTTTTTATTTCAGTGTTTTTTGTTTCTTTTTTTACTAGTTCCGTGGCGTTACCCAGAACCTCAAGAACTGAAGTTTTCACTGGTTTCTGTTTTAGGTCTCTGGTTATAAAATAAATAAAACCAAAAATGTTTGCTTAAATTGGACTTCATTTTCCAAAAGGTTGTTTTCCCTGGAATATAGAAGATTGAGGGGTGATAAGTGCCTTGTTTACAGGGCGCATGAGGACAGAGAGCTGTGGAATTGCTTGAGCTTAGATGCAAAGCGACAAGTTAGGGACACAAGCTGTCATGATCAACAATTAAAAGAGGACCGTTATAAGAAGAAAGTAAGGGGACAGTGGTTCAGTCAGAGAGTTGTTTCTATATGGAATGGTTTACCAGCAGCAGTAGTACTTAGCTGTGCTCATGGCACTTTTTAAAAGAACTTTTGACTCTGTCATGGAAGAAAGAGGTTGGTAGGCTTTAGCTGAATTTAAAAGGGGAGCAAAACATTTCGCTCCTGACATTTCGCTCCACGTAATTACGCTCCCGACAGTTCACGCCTGTCAATTTCACTCCCATTCAACCTCACTCCCTTGTCATTTCGCTCCTTCACTAAAAATAAATACTGAATCACGGAGCTGCTGCAACATAAGGCACTTGAAACATTTAATCATTTCTCTCCTTCCTGAATCACTGAGCAAGTTGAAACGGATGAATCACGGAGCAAAATGAACATTACTTGAAACATTTAATCATTTCTCTCCTTCCTGAATCACTGAATCACGGAGCAAATTGAAACGGATGAATCACGGAGCAAAATGAACATTACTTGAAACATTTAAACATTTCTCTCCTTCCTGAAACATGAACATCACATGAATTAGTTTGGTCTTACCTTAGCTGTCTCGCAACCAGTCAGGTGATGTGTTGCCTTGGGAATGTAGTCATGTGACAGTCTGTTCCAGTAATCAAGGAAGTGATTGAGGTCGAAACAGATTTCCAAGGATTTAAGACAATTAAAAACATCTTTATGTAGGTAAATATTTTAAAATCATGTATGCGATTATGTTTTGGGGGTTTCAATAATCAAAAGTGTGTAACGCCTCTTAGAAATTCTTCAGTTGTACGCTCCTCACATTTTAACACAACGTACTCTAGATGTGAGGCACTGTCCGTATACACTTTTTTGGCTGCATTTGTCACACTCCCTGCGAGGATTTGTTCAATCTCTGCATCTCTTTTTCTTTTTTTATATTCCCTTTATGCTCTCTATAAATTTCCACAGAGTTGGAAGTGTCATGGACAAAATAGACTGCATCCCTCGGTGAAATGCTTCTACCGCATTGTTTGTTTTTGCTCTTTTGTCAATCACAGTGTCATAATGATTCCATAGATTGATTGGAAAAAGCGGTGCTCTTCGTCCTGTCCCCCATCGATTTCTTCTCCCAACCCAGGTGTCCTCAAAGTAGTCTATGACTGGCTCTAGCTCTGAAGGGAACACAGTCATGGACTCATCAGTAATCTCCTCAAAGTGAGCTACTACCTGGTCAGGAGGGTAAAAGGCAATAGCAGGCACATAGCGACATTTTACTGCAAATTCGCTGTCCTGAGCATATCTTTGTCTGAGTCCCTCTTGCTGTATTTTACAATATATGCACTGTGAGAAGTGGAAAAAAACACCCCACTTGTCTGGCACCAGGTAACACTGTTTTAAAAACTTGCAGTGTGGATTTCTCAAAGTCCGTCATTATAACTTTAGGGTGTAGCCTGGGATTAAGTTGTTTTACAGCTGTCAACATCCTCTCATAAATTTCTCTTCATTTACCTGGCAGCAAGGCGAATAGGGCGGGGTGCATGCAACCAAAGCGCTCACCTGTGATTACGTACATTTGCTGAAATAGTGGAGGTGCAACACTGAATGTGCCATCAGCAAACCAGTACTGGCATTGCTCAAGGTACTCCAAATTAGACTGAGTACCCAACACCAATATTCTGTCTGGCCCGGGCCCACTGTCCAATAGCAGAAAGTTAACATCAGTTCCCATACTTGTTTTAAAAATGGTATAGTGATGTAGTACAACTAAACTGCTTAAGTCCTGGGGGTTTGGTGGTGCACCATGAGCACGCACATGCTGTATAGTGCATTTTAAGTTCTTGTCTACAATTGTACTCTGTGCTGCCAAGGATACATCTTCCTTGCTGTGTAACACAACTTGTGCAGTGCTGTCCTGTGTTGCAGTAGCACGAACCTTAGCTTGGGTCAGTGCCTCTACATGCTCCACTGCAGCAGGGTCGGCAGCATGTGTGTGGTCACTGAAGGCTGCTGTGATAACAAGTGCATCATAACTTTTGGTGTGCACCCCTGTATTACAAGTCTTTCCATTTTTGACTGCTAACTCACACTGCCATATTGATTTGCCATTATACCCACGCTTGTGGTAGGTATAGATGTAATTGCTGCTGTCCACTAGCTTCTTTCCCCTGACAGACTCAATGAATTTTGCCATTTTTTCCGAGAGACCAAACAGAGGCTTCAGTAGCCTCATCATTTATGCAGTTGTAGCCTAGTGGTAGCCAATGGTAGCAAATTATATAATTATTTATGTTAATCCAAGGAAGCCCATGTTTGATACATATGTGCATGTGAATGATCGGGAGTGAAATTGACAGGAGTGAAGTTAACGGGAGCGAGACATCGGGAGCGAAATGACAGACCCATTTAAAAGGCAAGTCTACATGGCTTATGCTTCTTGACTTGAAATATCCTGTGAGTCCGATGATAATACAACCACTAAAAACAGTTGTTATGCTTCATCTGTCAAATGGGCATGACAGCAAGGCCTAAATAGAAAACAGGGCATATAGGATTTAAACAGTGTAGATCTGTAAGCATTGGTTGGCAGAAGCAGATGGCCATGGCCTGTGCTTTGATTGGTCCGTGATGAAAATTGTGAATGGTGCACAATTTTCTGCCCTAAAAGAAAGGAAACTAAGCAGCAGTCATCGGCACCAGCTTCCACAACAGCCTCACAGAAGTGTGCTTCTGTAAAATACACATATATAAACATGGAGAAGGGTAGTGCTGAAGGCAGAAAATACACTTCAGATTGCACTTCTCTGCAGCAGTCTCTGGCACTCAAGGAGACTGAAAAATCCTGCAAGCACTCCTTTCAAAAGGAGCAGTCATCTCTGGCACCCGAGGTGACAGATAACACTGCAAAGTCGTCTTTCAGTAAAGAGCACAGTGCTTCAAGCTGGGAGCAGTCTGATGCCTCTGATGGCAGCCATAAAAACGAGCATTTGTTAATGCCGAATGTTTGCTTGCCGGCATTGGCATTGGTAGTGTAGAAGTTACAGAGCTGCATAATAGAAATGGCAGTGAAGTACTGAACTGAAGCCAACCCCACCACCACCCTGCAGAGAGTGACAGGCATTGGGGTGTGCCTTTTGGTCGTCAGGCATAAAGGCCACACCATTTCACCACACCCTACCCTGCAGACACTGACAAGTGCCACGGTGTTCCTTGGGGTCTTTGGCCCTTATGCGCACCCCATTGCATCAGGAAATACGGTGAGATGGGTGCGGTATAGGAGAATAGGGTGAACTTTGGGGCCGAAGAGTCCAAGGCATACCTCGATGCCTCTCACTGGCTGCAAGGTGTGGAATGGTATGAGCATTACAGGCAAGAATCCCAAGTCACACCCCTGATGCCTGTCATTCTCTACAGGGTGGGGCGTATAGGTTGGAACCCCTGACACCTCAGGCATTCGTTGGTATTTTCACTCCAAATTTTCAACATGTTTTTTTTTGTGACCCCCACCTCATGAGCAGTGGCAATATGAGTTTGTTAGCCGAAAGCTGCTTATGCACAGTGACTACGGCATTTAGCACCACAGGTGCAAAAACACATTCCGAACAGGATGTGAAAAATGACAGCTGTACTGTTCATGGAGAGGTGTAAAAAATGGCAATGTTGCAAATCTGCAGTAAAAATATTAAAAAACTGGTGAAGTCAATGAAAGGTATAGAAATCAGCAACGACACCCGTAATGTAATTAGTTTGGGGATTTTACAGCAGATTGTCAACACAGGCATTTTGGGACCTCCGATCATGAACAGTGTCACTGTGATTTTCTTTATCTGTCCCGAACAATGATTTCCCACAGCGACCACGCATCTCTGCGCTGAAAGTGTGAAAACACGTTTCGGCCATGTTGTAAAAAATGACAGCTGTACTGTTCATAAGGAAGTGTGGAAAAATGCCACTGGTGAAAACCTGGACTGAAAATATTACAAAGTCATGAACTTACGAGGGTGCGTGGAAACTGCGCAATGCTCACTCGTAACACAGTCATTTTATGGACTTTTGTTACCAAATTTTCAACATAGCCATTTTAAGACCTCTGCTCATGAACAGTGTAACTGTGATTTTCTTAATCTGTCCCAAACATTGCTTTCGCACACCGACTGCACCATTGTGCGCTGCATGTGCGGAAACACATTTGAGGCGACATGTGGAAAATGGCAGCTGTACTGTTCATAAGGAAGTGTAATAAAATGGCAGTGTGGAAAATCTGGAGTGAAAATCTGGAAAATTCGTAAACTTACGAGCGTGCTTATGAATTGCGCAACGCACGCTTGTAAAGCAGTCATTTTTAGGAATATTTTCACCAAATTTTCAACATAGCCATTTTAAGACCTCTACTCATTAACAGTGTCACTGTGATTTTCTTAATGTGTCCCACACATTGATTTCTCACACCGACTGCGCCATTGTGCGCTACATGGGCAGAAACACGTTTTGGGCAAGATGTGAAAAATGACAGCTGTACTGCTCATAAGGAAGTGTAATAAAATGTCAATGTTGAAAATCTGGAGTGAAAATATTGTAAATTCGAACTTACGAGCAAGGAACTGCACAACGCCTACAAAACAGTCATTTTAGGAATTTTTTCACCAAATTTTCAACATAGCCATTTTAAGACCTCTGCTCATTAACAGTGTCACTGTGATTTTCTTAATGTGTCCCATACATTGATTTTGCACACCGACTGCACCATTGTGTGCGCTACATGGGCGAAGCACATTTTGGGCAAGATGTGAAAAATGACAGCTGTACTGCTCATAAGGAGGTGTGGTAAAATGGCAATGTTGAAAATCTGGAGTGAAAATATTGAAAATTCGCGAAATTACGAGAGTGCGTGGGAACTGCGCAACGCACGCTCGTAAAACAGTCATTTTTAGGAATTTTTCCACCAAATTTTCAACATAGGCTTTTTGAGAGCCTACCTTATGAACAGAGGCAGTGTCGTTTCGTTACTCGGTCCCGAAAGGTGATTTCATGCAGTGACTGCAAAATCACCCTTCAGGCCCGATTAACGCCATGACAGTGAGAGCATTCATGAGAAGGGGTCCCAAAAACCCCATGTTGAAAATTTGGTGCCAAAATTCCAAAAAATGCCTGAGATATGCAGCAAAGTTGAAAAAACCCTATCTATCCCATTATACAGCTTACCAGCATTTCCTCAATTTGCGGTCGGCTTTGAAGAGTGCAGACGTGTTCCCGGTCCACGAAGATCGTCAGCCAGAGTCCGGAGTAAGTATGGGGTGAGGGGTGTGGGGGAGGCGGGGTGCGCAGTGGGTGGGCGCGGGTGGGGCAGAGACTGCGAGGACCGTTTTCAGTTTCAGGTTTTGGTTTTTAAATGACGACACGGGACATTTGCCACGCTGAGGTGGGCTCCAGCGGTGCAAGGACGTGCTGGTGGGGTGTGGATGACGGGGATTGGGCACCCCATCGGCGATCGTGATATGTTGCCACACTGGGGTGGCTCCCAGTGTGGCACCCTGTATTCTGGGGAGGGTGTGGAACTAGTGGAGCCAACGGGGGATTGGGCACCCCCGTCGACTATACGATGTGTGGCCACGCTGGGGTGGGCACCCAGCGTGGCATATGGAACACTGTTTTGTGGGGAGGCATGCAGCACAGCTGACGGGGGATTGGGCACCCCCATTGGCTACACAGTGTTTGCATGGAGGGGGGCAAGCACGCAGTATGCGTGTGTGTGTGTGTGTGTGTGTGTGTGTGTGTGTGTGAGTATAGAGGGAGCGCGCATGAGCAGGCGATATCTTATCACTGCTCACTGAAGCGTAGCTCCCCCTTTCAACTGTACTCCACTGCATTTTGGACGCTATCATAGACAGCTCCAGCAGGCACTGGAGAACTGTGGCCGTGCCTGCAAACACACTGACTGAATTGGAAGAGGGCTGCCACACTTCCGAAAACTCGGATGATGGCACTGTGTTTCTTGCACATGCGTGCAAGCAAACATAATAAATAAACAAACAAGAGGCTTTCTGAACATCAACTTAAAATACCACTGTTGGCAAGAGAAATTGGAAAGAAAGGCATCTTGAGGTTCCCCTGCCTGAAAAGCAAATAGAGGAACCATTGCAAGAGAAAAATTTGCCCTTCATAGAGGTCATTAAAGAAATGTGGCAATTTTTTAAAACGATGCAAAGTTTTGAAAAACCTACCTCTGATACCTTCTTCTAGTATCCCTCCAAAAGAGGATTTTGAGGAGGAATTGGAGAAAGAACTGATTTCCCAGGTGGATACTGCTGAAGTGGAATTTGGTTTCCCACTGAAGATTGTTCTTCTTACACTGCATTTATGAATCAGATGTCTGGTATCCAGAATCTGTCCACAGAGATACAGGTGGACATAGCTGAACCAGAATTTGAGTGACCTCGACAAAAAGAGTGTCCTTACCCATCCATAAAGCTTTTCAAAATGCCACTAAAAAGATTCTTGTTATGCCTTCAACCTCAACGGCCATAACAGTGGGCATGTATTTACCCAGGATGGAGTAGGCTGATGCTTCCCACCCCTTTGGTTCTCGCTTGGGTGCCAATGCCTCCAGGGCTTTTACTGGAGCTTTCGCCACCAGCGGCTCCTCACTCGACCAGTTATGTTGGCATCCCACAGCTATGGGGAGGAGCCTTCGCAACAGATTTTTGCTCTGGACCTGGGTTGCTGGGTGTCTGTCAGTGGTTGTCACTCCAGACAGGAGGGTGGTCCACATCTCCCAAAAAGCAGCCTCTGCCCTTGTTTGATGACTAAGACTCCGACTTGGAAGGGGAGTCCTCTATGACTTTCTCCGACTGGGGTCGATTGGACCATGACTCACCGGATGGTCAGTCCTGCATGAGTCAACGTCCTTTGTTGCCTTCCTGCAGCACATGTTCAAGACTCTGAACGTACTTGTAGAGGCTGTCCAGAAGAGGGGAAACCTACCCCCTCACAGACATCCTGTAACGGGATGACTCTCCAGTAGTTGCTTTCTCAGTTGCTGAGGCTGTTCTAGGCTCACTACTTGGTCTCTTGCAGCACCCTGCGTCCTGCTGAATGCCCCCTCGCCATTTCCCTGTGGAGGTTCTCTCTGGGTTCTTGGAGCACCCCTCTGCTGGTGGAGCTCATCTTGATCTCAGCTTTCTGGAAGATGAAGGTCCAGGGGAACATGGACAAGGCGGCGGACAAGGAGCCCAAGAAACAGGACTACATGGCTTGTAAGGTCATTACAGCCAATGATTTCCATTTTCAAAAATGGCCAGTTCCCAAGATCCATTTTTTCTGTCCATCCCACCACCCCCACAGAAAATTCAGGGAAAATCAATATGTTTTGTACAAAAGTTTGGCTTGTAATGGAGGGATTTGCCCAAAATGCGGTTGCAAAGTGGGGTTTTTTTGTGAAAAATTGACTCCCAAATGCTGATCTAAAAATTACAGATTCCATTTTTTACTAGTGTTTTTTTGTAGAAAACAGAGTATTATTGGTCCTAGTCTATATGGTGGCTACTTGGGTCTTCACCAAACCAGCTATGCAGTCCTAATGACCTGTTGTGATCATGCACTTTTAGACCTCATCACTGACTTTCTTTCTCTGCTCCCAGCTACTAGCCATACAGATGTTGGGCCCTTTGGGATCTGTAGCAGGTGTGCTGTCTAAGCACCAGAAGAAAAGCAAACTATTAGCACCAGGATATACTGCTACAGTGCTAAAAAAAAACAAGAACAGCAGTGTCCAGATGAAAAGCACCCATTGCCAGTGACCCACATACGAACGGTTTTGTACAAAAGAGCTTATAGTTTATTAATAAAAGTACATAATGCAGTTAACATCCACCTCAGCCGGCCCGGTGGCGCTGAGGGTTGAGGCGCTGGACGCCACACCTCGCGCCACGCCTGCGACCCGGGTTCGGGAACGAGCTGGGGCTGCCGGGGGTCAGCAGGAGGACTGCTTTCTCTCCCAGGTGGGGTGCGCCGCTTGAGCGACCGGTGGTGGCTAGAGGTTCGCCAGTATAGCGGCACGGCGCAATGCCTGGGGGCGTGGAGCCATGGCATTACGTTGCCTTGCAGGCCGGGCTCTCCGGGGAACAAAGAGGAAGAAAAGCCTTCTACGCCATCGGTGAGATGATGGTGGCCCTGGGGGACTCTGCCCACATCCCAACTGCCGGCCCAACGCATCCAGGATCCTCTTCCATCCCCAACCCAATGACAAGCAGGTAAGCACTTCACACTTAAGGAGGAAACCACTGTGGGTGGGTGGAATCAGCCCCGGAGATGGTACCGGGGGTTGAGCCTGCCTGGGAGTCCATCGGGGAAGGAGATCGAAGGGAGAAGCGAGGGTTCAGGCTCGGAGTAGGGCAGACTCCGAGAGGGTACTCCTGAAGGATGCCCGAAGGTGTAGTCGAAGAAATAAAGTTCAAAAAAAAAAAAAAAACATCCACCTCAAACCTGGAACCCACAAAAGGCCGCCGAATGCATAAAAATGATGTCACGGTCACTGCCACAGACTGTTGATGTTTTGCTCGGTGTTGCCCAAGATTCTTCAGAGAAATCTGCTACATTCAGAAGTGCCCTTCAGTTTATAGTGACATGTCTGCAAATGAAAAACCACCCAACTAAAATACGTGGAAGTGCATGACATCGTGAATAAAAACAAACTTGATAAGAGAGGCCCAACTGGTGCAGATCCACAGTTATATCACATAAATAAGTGAATAAATAATGTAGCCATACATAGCTAGAGTAGCCACATTGTATATGAACATACTGAAGAATGAATTACAAAGTTGTTAGTAAAACATCCCCATATAGCAAAACATAATATAATATAACAGGCACGTTGTATAAGAAAGCTTCTTCAGTACTGCTCATTGATAAAAGGGCATAATATCATCAGGCACAGAACTTAATGTAGTTATGTACAGCAGCACAGCACCCAACCCCATATACTGCTCATCTAAATTACAGTTGCTCACATAATATAGTGTCAGTCATGCAGGTCTTTGTCATAGTTTCTTTAAAGTTTTTGTAAAAAGCTGACAAATCAATACTGTCATTAAGTCCTGCCTCCACTTGGCCAAGGGCAACTCGTGTGCACATGCCCTGCCTGCGAAGGTCTCCATACACCGGGGGCTATGGCTGCATCTCTTTAACATTTACCATGGAGACCCACCATAAGTTGGCGGACATGCTGTTCTTTGACACTGACCTCTTTGGGCCTTCTGTGGAAGACCACGTCACCCACCTTGATAAGCCAGCATCACCCTGAACTCAGTGGCTTCATCCCAGCAGGCTAAGCAGCCTCCCAAGCAAAGAAAGAGCTCTTTTGGGGCTTAGGCTATCAGCCCCAGCAGCAGTTCCAGCACTGCTGTCCGAAGGCCAAGTCGGACGGACAGTGTCAAAAGGAGGGGGAAGGGGGTGCATTCTGCAGTAAGCCCTCCAGAGCCCCCTCCAAGGGTAAACAGTGATGAGTTGTAGGATGCAGTTCCCCCTCCTATACAGTCCCTGGTGCATCTCCCTGTCGGTGGTCGGCTTCTCCACTTCCTTCCACAGTGGCTGCAATCACATTGGAAAGGTGGATGCTGGAAGCCGTGGGGTTTGTCTCTCGAGTTCATGACTCTCCTGTCATACATACCCCAAGCACTGAGGGTATCCATGGTGGTTATGGACACACTAGCTGCACTAAAGAGTGAAATTTCTCAGATCCTGGAGTGCAGTGCTGTCGAGCCTGTTCCAAAGACCCTGGCCTCTGAGGTATACGTGTCTTGGTACAATACTTTTTAGTACAAAAACAGATGGGGTGACTGGTGCCCCATCTTGGATCTGCATGATTTGAACAAGTTCAACAACAGGCAGAAGTTTCTTATTGTCACTCTGAAACAGATCTTACTGTCTCTGGAGCCACAGGTGTGGCTCTACACCCTGAACCTCCAACACCAGCAGTACCTCCAGTTCTACGTAGGCGTGTTCCGGTTCTGCATAAGTGTGGTCCTGTACTAGTTCAGCGTCACACCATTCAGCCTGTACTCTGCATTTAGACTGTTCCCCTAAGTGCCTCTTGGTCATGGTGATCTACTTCAGTCATAGGGGCACCAGGGTATCCCCATACCTGGATGACTGGCTTATTATGAGCATCTCTGGGATGCCGTGGACTGGTCCAGGGATCTGGCCTTCTGGACGTTCTGGGACCTACTCTTCCTGGTCAACCCAACCAAGCCCAAACTAGTTCCCAAGCAGGTGATTCTGCTCATTGGAGCAGAGTTGGACTCTCTCCAAGCCATGGCTCACTTACCTGCGGACATAGTGAAGGATCTTACCTCTGTTGCCTGATCGTTTCAGGTTGGGCAGTCTTACCAGACCTGGGCATACCTATGGCTGTTGGGGTTTGTGGTGGCTTTGACCATCGTAGTCTGTTGGGCCCATTGGCATATGTACCCCCTCCAGTAGGAGCTGGGGAACCAGGGGTCTGTGCGCCACAGTCACCTGGACCAGCCAGTTCGGATGACCTAGCAGATGCGGAATGCTATAAAATGATGGCTGTATCCCAATAACTTTGCAGAGAGAATTTTGTTAATCTGCCCACAGTCAACCTTAACCTTGACCACAGATGTGTTTCTGGTGAGATGTGGGGCTCATCTGTCTGACCAACAGAGCCCATGGGTTCTGGTCACCCAGCAAGACCCATCAGCACATCAACCTACTGGAGCTCCTTGCAGTGCGACTTGCTCCGACAGAGTTTGCTCTGCTGATTCAGGGTCAGGTCATGCAGGTACAAACAAACAGCACAGCCACCATTTTGTACTTGAACAAGCAAGGCAGAATGTACTCCTTTCCCTTGTGTCAGGAGGCACTCCAGCCTGGCCCCTAGTGCATAGCCTGCAGGTGGATCTCCTTACAGTGCACATGGCAGGAGAGGACAACCAGTTGGTGGACAGTCTCAGCCCCATAGGTGAGATATTCCATGATTGGTCCTTGCACCAGTATGTGGTGATGCAGCTGTTGGGGCACATCACTGATGGACCTGTTCGCCTCTTGGAAGAACAAAATGTTGAGGCTATTCTGTGCCTTCCCCCTCAAACAGGAACACTGCTGGGGGGGATGCTTTCTGTCAGCCCTGGCCCCCAGTCCTTCTATACACCTTTTGTCTCTTGATTCACAAGGTAGTGCTCAAGGCACAGAGGGATAAGGCCAACCTAATCCTAATAGCACCAGACTGGCCCAGACAGTTCTGGTACCAGGATCTCTCTGCCTCAGCCACAGGTCCCCAAGGTGGCTTCTTCTCTGTCTGGACCTGTTGTCCAGAAGGGGGAAACAGTCCAGCATCCGAACTTTCAGTCCCTGCAGTTGTCATCCTGGTACTGGCTAGAGTTGCAGGCTTTGGGCCTTTCAGAAGATGTTCTCCCTGTTATGGATGCATCCTGTAAGGAGTTCACTCATAGAGCATATGTGTTCAAGTGGAAGAGGCTCTGGTTCTGCTGTACAGACAAGGATATTGTATCCCTCACCTGTCAAGTGACAGATCATAGACTACCTGTGGTCCTTATTTTAACTGGGTTATAAACGATAACTCTTAAGATGCACTTGGCCACTGTCTCTGTGTACCAGGTGCAGACCGGTATGCCAGTGGCAGCTCAGAAGTGAGCGGCGGGGCGCTTTTTCAAAGGCCTGGTGTACTTGTTCTCTCCATAGTGCAAACCACTGCCTCTGTGGGACTTCTGGTGCTTACAAAGCAGATTTGGAAATCATTCAAACCAATCCATAAATGTTAGATGTCACACTTGTTGTGAAAGACTGCATTTTTGATCACTGTTGCCTCAGTCAGAGAGGCGAGTGAGCTCCAGATGGTCTCAGTGGAGTCTCCATATTTGATCTTCCTCAAGGACAAGGTCTTCCTTTTTCCCCATGCAGTGTTCCTGGTCAAAGTAGTCTCAGGAGTTTCATTTTAATGAGGTGATCTACCTCCTAGTCTACCTCGAGAAGCCTACTTCATATTCGGAGCACATGCATCGTACTTTGGATGTGGGCCGGGCACTCCTTTTTATAAGTACCCCCCCAACACACACACACACACGCAGCAGGGTTTCACAGCAAGGCTCATCAACTGTTTGTGACCTGTGTTGAAGCTGCTCTAGGCAGACTGGCAGCTGGCCAGATGATAGGTATGTCGATCACATCCTGCATCAGTCTGTGCTGCAGCTTTGCTGGTAGGAAGCTACCAAAGGGATTGAAGGCTCATTCCACAAGGAATGCTGCTGCCTCCATGGCTGCTGCCAGGTATATCCCAATCAAGGAGATCTGCAGGGCTGCACCTTGAGCCAGTGAACACATATGCATAACCCACTGTAGAATCAACGTGCTCGATCATCTTAATACTGCGTTTGGTGTCTTAGTCCTTCAGTCTTTTTACACCCAACAGGGATGCACACCTTGCCACCTCCTCGCAGAGGACTGCCTGGAGTCTGCGTATGTGTCGATAGTGAACTGAAACTGGGTTGACAGACACAGAGGTTACTTACTTGTAACCTTAGATCTTCTTTAAGAATATCTCCTCCATTAGGCCACAGCTTTGGAATTATAGCCAGTGCTAGAACCACATGGAAGCTTTTGCTAGCCAGGAGCTGCTCACGGTGATGTGCCATGTCTATGTGTATATAAGCATGGGCGGCCCCATCACTCCTTAGTTCTTTTCCAGCCGCTGATCATCCTTGTCGGACCTGCTGAAGGAAATGCTGTCAACCTAGCCGTTGTTATTTATTCTTTGATTTTACTCTGTGTTTATTTTGTTGTCACTGCATGCTGCTGAAGTCGAAAGGGCCTTTATTTCAGTAATGTAAATGCGGAGATAAAATTTACTAAGAAGACACACATGCGGTTTGTGTGTGCTGTCTGGGCCTGTCTCACAACGTGAGGACTTGTAAGATTTATGAGAACTTTAACCAGGCTTCAAGGCAACGCCTTAAGAAAGCTCTAGAAAACTTCCTTCTTCTCAAGACATTGAAGGCCATGGAGAAGGAACAGTGTCCGAAGTCTGTTTCTCCCTCACTATTGGCCAAAAAGTGGCTGCTGAAGTTAGAGGATTGGGACAGGGAACAGTCGTTGTCATAGCATCTGGCCATAAGCACAATCACAGAGAAAAAGAAAAATCTGTTTTGCCGGCAAGCTCCCAGTCGGTATTGAGACAAAGTAAATTTGTGTCCTCACCTGCTCCGGTGGTGTTGATTTCAGGCCCCCGATCGTCACTGGGACAGCAAGGTCAGGGCTTAGCTTAGGTTCTGCCATACCTACTCTGACTGGTAGGACACCATTATCATTGGGCCAAGGCTCATGGATGCAAGTAGTCCTGGATGCTTTACAGGGCACCGTCACCTCTGCCTGGTTTGCCAATGCAGGCAGTTATTCCGTCGACGGTGCCTCTTGTTATTTAACTCTCATTGATGGGTTCCACTAGCATGCCACAGATTCCTCTCTGTCATCTGTCACCAGTGTCGCTGGTTCATTCTGTTACTCCCATCAGGGCTAATGATAGAGTGGTACACAATCCTGACCTCATGGATTTAGAGGAGGAATATGAGGAAGAACAGTTTCTAGCACCATGCTGTAGTTCTGCCTTCTCATCCTGAGGTGAGGACTCGGTGGTTTATACCCAGAGATCTTCTCCTGAGGCTCCAGCTTTTCCAAGCTATAATTTATTACTTTTTACTTTCTATCAGTGTAGTGATTTTATAAAAAATGTTCTGTCAGTTTCTCTCAGCCCTTCCGAGCCTCATGATGATGTCTCTACAGGATCACGGTAGGGAGCCTCGTGGCATTTTGGCCAGTGCTATGTTTAGCCCGCGCCTTGTTTATCCCGTTGTCTTGTTGAGCTGGTGCCGTGTCTGGCCAGGTGCCTTGTTTGCTCAGCGCCGTGTTTGGCCTGACACAGTGTTTGCTTGGCGCTGTGTTTGGACCAAGTGCCAGGTTTGACTCGGTCCCCGGTTTGGGCCCCACGCCAGATTTGGCTCGGCGCCATGTTATACCGGAGCCTTTTCAGCTGGTGCTGTGTTGGTCTGACGTCATGGATGGCAAGCTGCTCCAGCAGCGGTGGCCATGTCCAGTCCACTTTCCTGCGAGGGACAGGTTCTGACCACGGGCAGTGCTGTGCCCAGGGGAAGGGCAGTTCTCCAGAGCACGAAGGAACATGCCTGTTCTCTATTCTGGTTGGGACCTTGGCGCCGCTCGGCCTCACGTTCTTCTCTCGCTGTTCAGTGGGAGAAGAAATGGTACCTCTAGAGGTCACTCTACGGGAAGTTTCCAAGAGACCCTCGGTTCCTGGGGCCGTGGGCCTGTTGGCACAGTCCTTGCTATGGGTATTGATATTTGGGCACTGCGACCTCGGGCCTGGAGTCCCTCCCTCTCTGTCCATAGGGGGGTCCCAGTAGGCAGTCTTCACTGGGCAGCTCTTCGGAGCAGAAGGTGTAGCGTCAGGCTGGGGTGTCACTGCTGGTAGGTCTGGTCCCTGGCCCTTGTTGGTTGATGGCACTGAACCCACTGGCAGGGTCCTCCAAGCCAGGTAGAGCATTTGGCTTTGGCAACGGCTCTCTGCCCTTGCCGGTGACCACACCGCCGACTCCTGCCCCGCTGGCCACTCCCCTACCTTATGTCTTTTGGTAGGTCCAGCTGGGTACCGCTGTGGTAACCTCGGGTCTGCCAGGGTCGTTGGTGCTGGGGCTGGCTTTGGTGCCAGTTTCGGCCTTCTGACCTGTTTTGGTGCCTTCCTAGCCCTTGTCCTAGTACTAGTTCAGCTCTTGGTTTTCCTGGTGGCAGACTCTCTTGCTCTCCTGCCTTGGTGTAAGTTTGATGCCTTTAGTGTGTGGAGTAGGGGGCCCTGCTGTTGAGCCAGCGCCTGATTGGCTCCATGTCTGGCAACATGCTCGATGCCAATGTTAGGTGCCATGTTAGGCACAGTGTTAGGCGCCATGGTAGGCCCTGTGTTAGGCGCCATGTTAAACACCTAGCACGGCGCCATGTTAGACGCCTAACATGGCACCATGTTAGGTGCCATGTCCAGTGCTGTATTTAGCGCTGGGGTCGATGTCATGTCTGGCATTGGCGCCGGCTTTGGGCCCAGTTGGGTGCCGGATCTGGGTCAGGTCTGTATTTCCCTGGTGCCGACTCCGACACTCTCTATGTTGTTCCTTGTTGCACCCAGTTGATGCTAGATGATCTCTGTTTTGGGGAGCCTCCATATTCCTCTCCTCCTGAGGGGATATTGAGGAAAATAACTACCCCCTCCTCATCTCTGCTAGGGGTGGCATTTATGACTTCTTTCCTGGATTCTCCAGACCTCAGTTTCTTCTGATGTGTCTCAGGACCTTCTCGTGTGCTTACTGGCTCCAAGAGTAAAGTTCCATTTATCCCATTGAGGCTCAGCTTGCCCCTGGCACAGAGTTTGGAAAAAAAAAATAAGAAAGAGGGGGACTCTGCTGACTGCCATGTACAGGTTTTTTCCAAGCAGTCACCAGTTCTTTTATTATCCAGGATTGGTAGCCCCTTGGATATGCAAGCTTCTAGGTACTGTCCCTGCACTCACAGTGCACCTGAGATAGTAATTTCAAGTTATCTGAAACCTTGGGCAATTCTCTTTTCAGAGGCCTCCCTGTTGGGTAGCCCACTAGCAGGCTTTTCAATGTCAAGGTGTCTGGAGCCTGTCCGCCAGAGTGCCATCCCCATTTCAGTAGGTTGAAATTGAAAACTGTTTTTGAGTAGTCTGCCAGCCCTGCTGGATCTCGACAGCTACAAAGTTTTTTTTTTTTTTTTTTCCCCTGAACGGACGGCAGTCTACCTTGTATTTCACAAACGAACAATGCAGAGCACTCTCCTCCTTTGTTTCCAGAGAAGCTATGAGAGTGTAGAGGGAGGGCTTGGAGTAGAAGATTCTACTCCAGACCAGTTATTTGCTGGGTGTCTGCTACCCACTGGCTGGAACGTTCGGCCAAGCACATTTGATTGTACTGTATGCCTTGGCAGATGTGATTCTCTGTTAATCAGACTTTCTCTCAGCGCAGTGTACCGTAACTAGGGTGCACCCTCTTTTCACCCGGATCTCCCGATCTGACACATTGTGAATCTGGACCATCACTCGTCATGCATAGGCACGAGCAGGCAAGATGCTGGGCTTGACCAGTAATTCTTCTGGCAGTTTTCCATCTCCTGGCGTATCCAACATCAGTATTTTGTTCCTGACATCTTTGTTTGTTTGTTTGCCCTTGTTTCTCATGACAGAGTTGCGCTAGTCTCCTAAATATATGGGCGTTTGTCCCAATTAACAGGGGGACCCCATGATACAGTCTGGTGGGGAGACACACTAGGGCCAATGTCTCTAATCACTTCTCTACACCAGTTACAGTTGCAGGAAAAGGCAACCAGAGGCAGACATACCCTAGATAGGGATAAGACTTGTCCCTTAGGCCCCACACATGTAGGCCTTCCAGGGATTGCAAAGGCACATCAGATAAGTGTTTGTCATACCAGTCCTGGAATACAGTGGTCACTTGTGACCCACTGTCAAGCACAGCCCGAGTATAAATATCTTTCAGTCACCGTAGTCTCCATTGAAGGGTCCACTATTTTGGACCAGTCTGGAGAGGCAGTAGCAGAGGCCTGGACAGACGATTTAGCCACGAAGAAATCTGAGTTAGGGTTTCTCGAACCCTCACTGCGGTCATTTTGGGCACCCCTTGGCCATTGATTTGCCTTTTGGAGCTCCCCTTGGAGTCTGTTTAGTACTCTTTCTAAGTTCTTCTGAGAACGGTATTCTCTTTTCATATGGCCATCCTTTCCACAGTTGTGACAAATGATAGACTCCTGGGTCATCCTGGGAGAGAACATCGTATGAGGAACTGAAGCAGTAGTAAGAGATTGGGGTCTAGTATCTGCTTGCAGCGGTGAGAGTGGTGCAATGTGTCTTAACAGTTCCTTTAGAGTGGCAGTCAATCCAGTGATCTCAGCCTTGGAGCTACTTTTGGTAGCGGATGCCTGAGGGTGTACTCCCACCCCCCATGACAGTCACGTCCTGAAAGGGACCAGAATCTTGTTCTATGGGGGAAACCCTTGTAGAGGCACCCATCTTCAACTCTTGGACTTCCTTTAGTAGCTCATCTTTCCAATGCTGAGCCCAGGGCAGGAAGTCCTTTGCATTCTCAGAGTGCTCGTTAAGTGCCGACTTTTGCCCCTGAGCCTCACTTGGCTGATCACTCTTGGTCACTTGCGCAGCAGCAGCAGATATGGGTGCAATTCTCCCATGGGGTCGCCTTTGCTCAACCCCCCGAATTTCATTCATTAGCTCGTCATAGGAGGGGGGAATTCCAGTCAGGTGTCAAGGTGCAACTGAAGCAGTAACAATTCCTGAAAACGGAGCAGACTTAAGGATCCAGTCCAGCCTAGTTCGATTTAATTCATTTGACGGCAAACTACCCTTTCTGAGGCACTCTTGTAGCAGCTTTTCAAGCCGAGGTACATACACAGACAATGGTTTCCCTGGGTACTGCTGGGTGTTTCTTACTTTCCACCACAGATCCTCATCTGAATCTAGGTTCCCATACACATTCTCCAATGCATCAAGATAGTCCTGTGCAGTTGCACCGGGGTTTTTGGCCCGCTTGGCATGGATGGTAGCCAAAGCAGGACCTCGGAGGCTCTCACTCAACCTCGTTTGTTTCTTTGCTTCTGAGCATTGCCATTCAAGTAATAGAGGGGCAACATAGTCTTTCCAGGTCTCCCAGTCATCCTCCCCCTGTGGGGTGGGGAGGGTGCCCGAGAAGATTCTCAGCCTTCAGTAGGAGTCGTGACTAATGACAGGTACAGATAT
The DNA here is from genome assembly GCA_016271365.2 of Neoceratodus forsteri. Lineage (NCBI taxonomy): Eukaryota > Metazoa > Chordata > Ceratodontiformes > Ceratodontidae > Neoceratodus > Neoceratodus forsteri. Next base: position 1,190,000,026 of record CM057456.1, read on the forward strand.
AGGGGCCAGCATTGGCATGGGCACAGAAGGCGGGGCAGTAACAGGTGCTGGAGTGGGAGGGGGTGTTGGGGAAGGAACACCCCCAGTTGGCAGGAATAGTTTCTTAAAGTCCTCTATGGTTTTTCCTTCCTCCAGCAACAACTTAGCAAATTTCTCCTCAGAAGTCTCAGATAATGGTGGGAGCTCATCCTCCCCGGGGTCTTTACTGTCTTTTGTTATCACTCTCCAGGCAGCTGGAACCCATTCTGGGGCAATAGTCTGTTTCACTTTAGAGCTGTCCATAAGGTCACTACACTCTACCAAGGCTATGAAAGTTTGGGCGATCAAATCAGCCTGTCGACCCACCACCACAGGGTTTTTTTAAACATTCAACTTTGGAGAGTGCTCCCTCTACAGTGTCTTTACTGGTACCCAAGGGAATACCCAGTATAAGTAGAGCATTTTGGGGGTCGATGATCTGCCCAGTACACCACCCCACCAACTGTTGTACAACCATTTCTAATGGGGTAGCCATTAATCTTTAACAATAATTCGTAATTTTTGGCCACTAGAAGGCACAAAATCCCAGCGGTGAGCCTCCAAAATGTAACCCCTAGGTGGCACTATCCCAAGGGCTACTACCCCTGCGTGCTTGGCTAGCCGCAGGTTAAGGGGCCTGAGTTCTGAAATGGGTGCCTCCGTACGGAGGTCAGGGTTGGTAGTGGTCAAGCTAACCTGGGCACAGCCGTCTGGGACACTGTAACCACCCTCTTTCCTTACTCGTGGCCAGAACAATATACAATCACTTTCACAATACCCCGATACACCACACAAGTACCCACACTGTTTGCACTTACCACCAGGACTTTCCTCTGGCCAGGCCCTGGGGAACCCCTGTTTAAAAAAAAAAAAAAAAAAAAAAGGGTATGCAGAGCAAATAACAGCAGTACAGTACTCTTACACAAACTGGGAACCACAGTCAGGGTAAATGCAAAAAAGAGTTAGATCTGATTTATTTAAGGGACATGAACAAGGGAGGTGCGTAATCAGGTTAATTTACTTAAAGGCTGTATCAGTCAAACAGTTATGCATGCACTTCAGGGTCCATAAACAGTCACACACTCTGGGTACCCAGATGGAGAACAGTGGGCTAGCTAGGAATGTTGCAGCTGGTTGGGGCCCTGTGATGGAAGAAAACAACATGCACAAAACACACTGTTTGTAATCCGGAGCCGGAGGGCTCAGTTCGTGAAAAGAAAACAGCAAGGCAATCAGATGACACACTTTTAGATTAGGCTGTTGTTGAAGGGAGCTACCCTGATGATTACTCACGATACCCAAGACTGGACACAGGCTGGACGAAAATCAAGACAGCAGGTGGTTAATATGGAGTGCCAGGAGAAGCAGGGCCCACACAAATTGCCGAGGAGTCGTTCCTGTTCAAGCATGGAGCAAGGGGCTGATCCCCAGGCAGGTCTCTTGTCGAAGGCTTTCTCTGTGTAGCGGGTAGTCTGGCTGGGCAATGTGGTAAGTCCCCGGCCAAATGGAGACAAATTCGGATACAGTCCGTTTTGAGCTAGATACAGCTTCCAGCAAGCAGAACACAGTTTACACAGTGGAGAACCAACTCACGACCCACTAACAACTCACAGCACATTTACATGTAAGGAAATTCTACTGTACCAGGCAAACCACTCTCCGGTCACAATCGCAGAGTCTCTGCACAAACCGAGGATTCAAAAGCAGCTGGAAATCCTGACAGGCCGATCGCATTCAGCAAAATCTTCAGTCTTCTTCAGGTATAAAATCTGGTAAAAATCTGTGGCTTACTTCGTTCTCACAAACTCAGATTTAGTCTGAAATAATTCTCTTGCCTCCCTCTCAGGGACAGCAGGCAGACATGCAGGCCACAACTCAGGCCTTTCCACAGTTCTTCCATGCGAAACTACTCAGACGGCTGTTTGACTGTCTCAAGCTGTTGCTTCTTCAGCTCCCAACTTAGATCTGACTCAACTGCCAGCAAGCCTGGGACTTTCCCCAGAATCCAAAAGGTTCGGTTGGCTGATCTGTCTGTCAGTCACAACAAAGGCTCCCCCTTCAGGTGCAAAAAGGTACCAGAATCCCAAAACTACAGTTCCTACAGATTTTGACTCCAGACAGCTCCTGTAGTCCGGCTCCATTTTAGGTCCCACCAGTACTGATTGATCCAATTTGGCAGTCCAGGACCAAGATAGTGGAGATAAACAAAACAGTCCTTGCTGCAAAAAAGGTAGTTTAGACAAACTACATGAGCACTCTAAATGATTTTCAGCAAATGGTTACATCTTTCAACAGAGCTCCCTCTCAGATTACTTATGACTGCAATCCAGCCAGCTCTTAAAGAGACAGTGCACAGAGGCTATACAGGCACTCTGGCAATCACATTTAAACTGCTAAAACGCAGGACCCCAGCCTGGCAGTGAGCATTTAGGCAAGCTCAAGGAAGACTTTTCGGGAACCCCCATTTGTAGCGGGGGTTACACACAGAGTTCTACTCAAACTATGGGTGGAGAATGCCACTTTCCTCCTCATTGCTCCATTCTGGCCTCACCAGCTACAGTATGGTTTACACTTCTTCAACATCTAGCAATGGAGCCTTCTGTCTCTCAGCCTCTTGTGTCGAGGTATGTTGTCACAGGACAAGGGTTCCCTGGTCCATCTGGACCTGAAGTCCCTACATCTGCGTGCATGGCTCCTGAAGACATAGCCATTGCGTGTTTTGGGGTTATCCCCTAAGGTTGCTAATGCCTGATTGTGGCTCGAAAGTCTTCTTTCAGACATACTTATTCCTTAAAGTGGAAGCGGTTCACTTAGTGGGCTGCTTCCAGGAATTTGAACCCTTTTACAGGTCCTGTGAATGCTGCGTTGGAATACTTGCTTTCCCTGTCTGAGTCTATCCTGCAGTATTCCTCACTTAAAGTGCAGTTGGCCGCTACATCAGCTTTCCATGCCCCCTATTAATGGCCATATGGTTGTCCAATAAGAGGTGTCCCATATGTTTCTGAGGTATTCTTCATATGAAGCCTGCTATCTGTAATCCAGTCCTGCATTGGGAATTGAATTTTGTGCTTGCTTTCATGGAAAACATTGATCTTCTTCGGGGGTATCTCAGTCATCAGGTCACACCATAGGAATGTCACCATCAGTGAAGCAGGATCCACACAGAAGATTTTCAGCAGTACATCTGGGGCCGCCCACACCATCAACGTCCGTCGACATCATCAACCCTATAAAGGCATGAATGGCCCTGCTCCCTCCTCAGTTCTTTCCTGCCATCGACTTGTTCACGTGGGTCTCCAAGGAAACTGACTCACTTTTGCGCTATTTTGCCTATGGCTTTTTTCTTACTTGTTACTTTTAGAATCTCATTTTGATAAGAGATTCATTTAATTTGTTTATGTCGACAGTTAATCCTTTGACCTCTCTCTTCCATTGCTGCCACTGCAGAAAGAAGATTGCCTCCACAGACGAACACTCTCTCTGTGTCTGCTGTCTTGGGCCTGACCCCGAAGTTTCTGACTGTGAGCTCTTCCAGAAGTTTAATCATACAACCCACAGGCAACGCAAAAAGGCTTTAAAACATTTCTTAATGGAATAACAAGCAGCCAGTTCTGGACAAGGGTCTTCTGGGGTCACAGCTTCTCAGTCGCCATAGGGTCATCGAGCTCCCAGGCCTCTTAAGGCCTGAGACAAGTTCTCGGGAAGGGGGAGGAGTTATAAGAAGGATGAGATGGGGACGGCTCCCCCCAGCGGCGCTCTCGTTCCCTGACGGCCTCTTCTCCATCATTAGCTGTGGTCGCACTGACGCATAAAGTCACTGTCCAGGTCTCTGTGCCCTCCAGTCCCATATCAACAGCACATCCACTCAATTCACAGGGTGGCCGGTCATCGACCTCCAGATCATCGGCCCTCCTTCGTCAATGATGGGCTCGTCATCGAGTGCCCTCCCAGTGAGGCCTGACCCCCCTTCTACCCAGGCAATAGGCTCTTCGGGTTTACAGGACCCATCAGGCAGGTCATCGATCCCTGCACATTGCCCCCAAGTCAACACAGACTTCGGTCGTCGACCTGAATGAAATTCTCACCAAGTTTACCTCAGTGATCATTCATCAATTGGGTACATACAGGCCCACTTCACCAGCGCCGTTGGTGGCAGCTTCGGTGTCGACGCCTCCTTGTAGGCTGTGGGAAGCCCCCCCATAAGCCGTCATGGGTGCCTCCGACGTTGGACTTGAACTTAAAAGAGGTCGATGTCAAGGAGGAGTACCACCCTGACCTCATTCTTCGTGATGAGGAAGAGGAGGTCTTTACCTCAGACAGGTCCACGGCCTCCTCTGTTAGCGAGGACTCTGTCAAGCATACCCTTAGGTTGCCTCCTGAGGACCCCACATTTTTCATTGTGATGAAACAATTGTCCTCAGCCATGGGTTTCCATGCTGAGGAGGAAGATGTCACCAGAAAGGATGTGGTGGATCTTTTGGAGATCTCAGAGTCACCCCCAAAGATCATTCCTCCTATTTTACCTTCATTGAGGAATGCTGCCACTGCAGCCAATTACAGGCCAGACAGGGAACCAGCTATGCCCCGTAGGGCAGATAAACTTTATCATGGCCAGAAACCGATTCAGTCGTCTCTGCTTGACTCCTTGCCAGACCCCCCCCTCTTCTGGTCCCCAACCAAGAGGTGGTGGTCGGAGGTCGGTTCTCACTCCATCTAAACCAGTGGAGAACCATTACTTCAGATGCCTGGATTATGCAAATCATAGAAAGGGATCAGATGCTGGAGCTCATAGAGCAGCCCCCAGAAACCCCTCCCCTGCCCTCCACTTACCCCGCCGACTCACTCGTCTGTTCTCCGGGAGGAACTACAGTCTGTTCTGTGCAAGCAGGCCATCAAGCCAGTACCCAGGTGCCAGAGAAACAAGGGGTTCTATTCCAGGTTTTTCCTGGTCCCCAAAATGACTGGAGATCTGAGGCCCATTTTAGACCTAAAGGACCTCAGTCTGTATGTCCAGTACAGAAAGTTCAGGATGGTAACCTTGCTAGGCCTGATGCCTCTTGTCAATACAGGTGGCTGGCTCAGTTCACTGGACATGCAGGATGCCTACCTGCACATCTCAGTCTCTCCACCCCCAATAAGAGGTTTCTCTGTTTTCTGTTTCAGGGCGAGCATTACCAATTCAGTGTGCTGCCCTTTGGCTTGTCCTCTGAGCTGTGAGTCTTTATTAAGTGCTTAGCAGGAGTAGCTGCAGCCCTCAGAAGGGAAGGACTGTACTTTTTTCCACTACCTGAATGATTGGCTCCTGAAGGCCCCCTCCAGGAAGCAGCTGTTGCAGACTCTGAAGAGAACTCTCCAGTTGTTCCACTCTTTGGGCCTTATAGTCAGTCTGCCCAAGCTGGTTTTGGTGCCATCCCAAAGACTGCAATACATAGGGGCAGTTCTAGACTTGGCACAGGGGAAGGCTTTCCTACCCTAGAACAGGGCGGAGTGCCTTATAGCCCAGGCTCAGGAGGTGGGATAGAGCCATTTTATTCCTGCCAGGGTGTACCTGAGACTGTTGGGTCTAATGGCGGCTGCCATTCCCACTGTTCCACTGGCCAGACTCTATATGCGCATCCTCCAGTGGACTGTCAGAGTGCAGTGGGACCAACATAAGGTCGAGTTGGAACAGTTGGTGCTGGTCTCCTCCCCAGTCCTCAGAGTGCTCCAGTGGTGGATGGACTCCTTTAACCTACTGCAAGGAGTTCCGTTCCAGATCTCTTCTCCACAGCAGATCCTCACCATGAATGCTTGTAGGTCAGGCTTGGGTGCTCACCTGGGTCCCTCTCAAACCCAGGGCTCTTGGTCTCGGGTCAAGACCTCCCTGCGTATCAGTGTCCTGGAGATGTGGCTGGCGCTGTACGTCATGCAGGCCTTTCAGAACCACCTTACTCAGAGTCAGCTGCCGGTGCAGTCAGACAATCTCAGTGCAGTGTACTACATCAACAAGCAGGGGGGGACTCACTCGTACCCCCTCTGCAGGGATGCCATGAAATTGTGGTGTTGAGCATTAGATCATGGTCTGACACTCTCAGCGGTCCATGTCCCAGGCATGATAAACACTCTGGCAGACAGCCCCACCTGGTCCCAGTCCAGCATGCACAAGTGGGAGCTGCTCTCATCCATCGCGGAAGATTTGTTCGACAGATGGGGTCTTCTAGAGTTGGACCTTTTTGTGTCCCAACTCAGTGCAAAACTGCCCAATTTTTGCTCACTTGATCCAGGGTCTGGAGTTTTCTGGTGAGACCCATTGTCCCTGTCCTGGAGTGGGAGGTTTCTCTCTGCATTTCCTCCATTCCCTCTAATTCAGAGGGTCCTCATTAAATTGCAAATGGAGGGGGCCAGCATGATTCTGGTACCTCCATTCTGGCCTGACAGACATGGTTTCCACTGTTACAGCAGCTGGCGGAGGACCCTCTGGTTCCTCTCCCCCTTTGCAGGAGCCTGCTGACCCAGGCTAAGGGTACCCTGGTCCATCCCAACCTCAGGTCCCTCCATTTGCATTCTTGGCTCCTGGGGACAGAACCATCGCCAGGTTTGGGGTCTCCCACACTGGTGGACGTCCTGGTGGCCACCCATAAACCTTCCACTTGAGCCACATATGTCATGAAGTGGAAGTAGTTTGCCTTCTGGACTGCAGAACATAATCTGGACCCTTTCACCTGTCCAGTGAGCCAGATCGTGGACTACCTGATCTCTCTGTCCGACTTGGGTCTCCAGTACTCCTCCCTCAAGGTACACCTTTCGGTTATTTCAGCCTTTCAAGAGCCCATGGGTGACCTCATGATAGCTCAGCTGGATAGCTCCCATACTTTAAGGGGCATCCTACATCTGAAATCCCCAATCTGTTCTCCTGTCACGGCTTGGGATTTGAATTTTGTTTCGGAGAAGTTGACCCTGTCTCCTTTTGAGAATCCCGTAACTTGCGAGCTACACTTTCTGTCTTGGAAAACATTATTTTTGGTTGCCATTACTTCTGCTCCAAAAATTTCAGAGCTTCGGGCTCTCTGGTGCCAGAAGCCTTATTTGATTTTTCACAAACACAGGGTGTCTACGCACAAGTTCCTCCCTAAGGTGGTCTCTGAGTTTACACTCAACCAGTCTATCCACCTTCTTATTTATTATTAGGCAGTATAGCACAGTGGGTTAAGGCTCTGAGCTGCAGATCTGGGGATCTGAGTTTGAATCCCACAGCCGCCTAGGTGCACACTGTGTGATCCTGAGCAAGTCACTTAACTACCTTGTGCTCCGAGGTTGCATCTGGAAACAAGCTTTGGCTTAGTGTGCTACTCCTGGTTAAACAATGTTCCCTTTCCAGAGCGTGCCAATCCAGTAGGAGCACTGCTCCATACATTAGATGTGCACAGAACTTTGAAGTACTACCTGCTCTGCACCAAAGAATGTAGAAAGTCAAAGCACTTGTTTGTTTCCTTCACCCCAGGTAGAGAGGGTGCTTTGGTTTCTAAGCAGTGTTTAACCAAATGGTTGGCAAATTGCATTGTGTTTTGCTAGAAGTACGGCAAAGATTTGCCTGCAGCGGTTAAAACTCATTCCACCTGAGGCATGGCTACCTCTGTGGCTCATTTCCGAGGGGTCTCAGCCGCTGACATCTGTGTGGTGCCACCTGGAGTACCATCCATACTTTCACCAAGCACTACAGTCTGGACATTGCGTCAAGAGCCCGTGCAGGTTTTGGCAGGGCTGTGCAGCAGAGCCTGTCTTAAGTTTATGGTTGACCTTTCTCCCAGACTGTCTGTCTGCATCTGTAACTGCTTGGGACTTGTTCCTATGGTGTGACCTGATGACTGAGTTACCCCAGAAAAAGATGGAACAGTTACGTAAGAACTTACGTAACAGTAGATCTTCGAGGGGATCTCATTCATCAGGTATGCTTTCCCTCCCACCATCCTCCTTCTTGGGGCTCTTGTACTGGAACTGGCTGTCCGGTGTGTCTTGCCTTTCGTATAGGCCTGGGCACTTCTCTCTCCTTGGTCCCCCATGGCTAGAACTATGCTCCCTTTGTCTCCGGGAGAAAGAACTGTGGAGGGAGTGGGGCCACTCACACCTTTATAGGGTTGATGACGCTGATGGACGTGGGTGGCCCCAGTTGTACTGCTGAAAATCTTTAGTGTGGATCCTGCTGCACCAATGGTGGAGTTCCTGTGGTGTGACGTGATGACTGAGATCCCCTCGAAGATCTACTGTTACCGTAAGTTCTTACATAACTGTTCTGTTTTAGTTGCTATGAGTTCTGCTCAAAGGATTTCTGAGCTTTAGGCTCTAATGTCTGAGCTTCCTTATTTGATTTTTCACCGAGACAGTCTATTTGTGTATGAATCCTATGTTTCTACTGAAGGTGGTATCTGAGTTTACACAGAATCAAATGATGCCCCTCCCTGTATGTTATCTTGTGCATGTGAACCAAGGTGAGGCACTGCTTCATACTTTTGATGCACACAGAATACTGCAATACTGTATTACTCGCTCCAATGACTGCAGAAAGTCCTTGCAGCCTTTTGTTTCATTCGGCTCTGGGAAAGCGGGCTCTCCTGGGTCTAAGCAGTGCCTGTCCAAATGGCAGCACATTACATTACAGTCAGTTACAGAAAGTAAGGTAAGGAACTTTCTGCTGCTGATTGTGTTCACTCCTCAAGAGGTATGGCCACTTCTGTTGCCCGTTTCAGAAATGTCCCTGCTGCTGACATGTGTTGCAGCCACATGGAGGACTATCCACACTTTTACTAAACATTACAGTCTGTCCATCATCTTATAGACATGCTGGCTTTGGGCTTGCAGTACTTTCTGTCCTGACTGTATATCAGACTGTACCATCCTCCCAGTTTACTTTGTACTGCTTGGTAGTTGTTCCAAAGGTGTAGCCTATTGGAGGAGATATCCTCTAAGAAGATAGAACTGTTATGCAAGAAATTGCTGTGACAGTAGATCTTCGAGAGAATCTCCTGTGTTAGGCCATGCCATCCCCCCCTCCTTCCCCCTTTTGCATTCAGTGGGGGTTCTAGCAGATGCTGTGCCTAAATCCAACTCCATGCATCCTGTATCCCGCCCCATACCTCTTCTCATATGCCTGGTGCTGGTCTCATGTCCTGGTTTCCCATGTTTGGAGGTCCTCCAATGCTAATCTTCGACTGAGAACTGAGGAGTGATGGGGCCACCCACACTTATATGCACATAGACGTGGCACGTCAGTGTGGGTGGCCCCTGGCTAGCAGAAGTTTCCGTGTAGTAACAGAAGAGAGTATCTCAAAGATTTACTATTATGGTAAGTTCTTATGTAACCATTCTAGCTTCTTCAGGGGTATCTCAGTCATCAGGTAACACTGTAGGAGCCTTCGCTGTTGGTGAAGGGGAATTCACATGGAAGATTTTCAGCAGTACAACTGGGGCCACCGACATCGTCAACATCAGCAACCCTATATAGGTGTAGGCGGCCCCTATCTCCTCCTCAGGTCTTTCCCGCTGTCGACTTGCTTGCACAGTCTCCGCAGAAGCTTCATCGCAGTGTTCGCACCTTTTTTGGCCTACGGCCTTTTTTCCTAATTACTTTTACCTAAATCTCTTTTTAAGAGATTTCTTCTTTTTGTTTATGTCGAGAGTTAATCCTTCATCTTCTCTTTTGCTGCTGCTGCTGAAAGAAGATCACCTTCACAGATGGACACTCTGTTTGTGTCTTCTGTCTTGGTCCTGACCACAGTGTTTCTGACTATGAGGTCTGTCAGAAAGTTTAACCAGACAACACTTAGGCAACGCAAGAAGGCTCTCAAGAAATTCCTGATGGAACAGCAGGTAGCCAGCTCCAGGCAGGGATCCTCTGGGGCCCCAGCCACTCAGTCGCCCACTGGCTCTTCAGCTCCGGGCCTCTAAGGTCTGAGATAAGTCCTCGGGGGCCAAAACGCGATCGGGACCGCCTCCCAGTGGCACTCCTGCTCCTCAAGGAGCTTCTCCTTCGGGGCCTCTTCGTTGGCTGTGGCTGTCTTGCCAAAGAAGCCAGCTGTCCAGGTCTCTCTTTGCCTATCAGACCCATATCGACGGCATCTCCACCCGCTATCAACTCCAGGTCGCTGGGCCTCTCCATCGCCGACAGCTATTTTGTCATTGGACGCCCAGCCCTTCATGGGCTGCCCCTGCCTCTTCCAGGGCCACAGGCCGCTCTGGCCCCAGGAAACAGCCGGAGGGTCGCCTGCACCCATGCCATCGAACCCCCCATCAACGTCCATTATTGACCTGAACTAAGTACTGGTCAAGTTCACGAACGTACTCTCGTTCAGCAGCTGGGTGCCTTGAGCAGGCCCACTTCGCCGTTGATGGCAGCTCCGTCGTTGACGCCTGTTTGCATTCCCTGGGAGACTCCCTGTGGACCGCTACCAGCGAATCTGACACCCGACCCAGATGAGGAGGTCGAGGAGGAGTAGCACCCTGATCTCATCCTCCCTGATGATGTAGAGGATAAAGAAAGAGATTCTGATCTCAGGTAAGTCCAGTGCCTCCTCAGTCAGTGAGAACTCTGTCAAGCATACTCCAAGGTCTTCCCCTGAGGATGCCACATTTTTTTAATGTGGTGAAACAGTTGTCTTCCACCATGGGCTTCCAGACTGAGGAAGAGGATGTCACCAGGAAAGACCTGGTGGATTTCCTGAAGATCCCAGAAACCCCCCATAAGATCATTCCTCCAATGCTCCCAACATTGAAGAATGCCACCACAGCAGCCTGGCACAGGTCAGACATGGTGCCAGCTATGCCACACAGGGCGGACAAGCTTTATAATGCCCCTCAGGGTCTCCCTTATTTTGCTGCCCAGGCTGAAACTGATTCTGTAGTCATCAGCACAGCTGATGACAGATCTATGGCACCTATGCACCTTAGCTTCCTTCCCCAAGACAAGGAATACTGCAGAATTAACCTCTGGGGAAAGAGGGTTTATGCCTCCTCCACCTTTGGTCTGAGGGTTGCTAATTATCTGTCACACATGGTTAAATACCCAAATGCTAACTAAAGAAAGGGCAAAGCTGCCGCCTAGGCCCTTCCTGATGGTTCCCAGAAGCAGGATTTGTTTCAGTGTTTCCAGATTGCTGAGGATGTCAGCAAACACCTCCTCAGGGCCCTGTATCACATGGCGGATACTGTGGCCAGAGCTGCTGCCACTGGCATATGCTTTCATATGCACTCCTGGCTCAGGGTCTCTGGATTTACAGCTGATGTGCAAAACAAAGTGCTTAACACCCCTTTCAGTGGCAACAGACTTTTAGGCCCTGATGTTCAGGACATCATCAATGATCTGCAGGCCTTGGGAACACCCATTAAATCTGTCCATTCCCTCTACCACACTCAGCCAAGAAGTAGAGGATGGTCTGCTTTTCGGAGACAAACCAGTAGGCCAGGATCAGCCCTTGTACTCAGGAAAGCGAGAGCCCAGGCTCTTTCCCATCCCTCCAATGCTGGAGCGCAGCTGCTTACCCAGAAATGACGGACTAGCCTCTGCAGCTGGTTCCACCTCAGCTTGACTCCTTCAGCCCTCTGGTTCAGACCCAGGAGGCGGTGGTTGGAGGTTGGTTCTCCCTCCATCTGAATCAGTGAAGAACCATAACTTCCGATGCATGGATTCTGCAGATCATTGAAAAGGGTCATACCCTGGAGCTTGTACAGCAGCCTCCAGACACCCCTCTGCCTCCCTCCAGCTATGCCCCGGCTCACTTGTCTCTTCTCCGGGAGGAAGTACAGTCTCTCCTGTGCAAGCAGGCCATCGAAACAGAGCCCTGGCGCAAGAGAAACCAGGGGTTCTATTCCAGGTTTTGTCTGGTCCCCAAAAAAGACCAGAGATCTGAGGCCTATCTTAGATCTGAAGGAACTCAGTCTCTTTGGCCAGTACAAAAAGTTCCAGATGGTAGCTTTGCCAGGCCTAATGCCCCTCCTCAGGACCAGGGACTGGCTGTGTTCACTGGGCATGCAGGATGCTTACCTGCACATCTCGATCTTGCCTTCTCACAGGAGGTTTCTTCATTTGCCTTTCAGGGCGAGCATTACCAATTCAAAGTGCTGCCCTTTGGCTTATTTTCTGTGCCGCGAGTCTTTATCAAGTGCTTGGCAGCAGTCGCAGCAGCTCTCAGAAAAGAGGGACTGTACGTTTTCCCTTATCTGGACGATTGGCTTCTCAAGGCCCCATCCAGGGAGCAACTTTTGCTGACTCTGGAGCGTACTCTCCAGCTCTTCCACTCCCTGGGCACTACTGTCAGTCTGCCCAAGTCAGTTCTGGTACCATCCCAAAGGCTGTAGTATATCAGGGTGGTTCTGGATTCCGAGCAGGGGAAGGCCTTCCTGCCCCAAAATAGGGCAGAGTATATCATGGTCCGAGCTCAGGAAGTCACTTGGGAGTTGGTACATTCCTGCCAGGGTGTAACTCAGACTGTTGGGCCTAATGGCAGCAGCAATTCCTACCATTCCACGCGTCAGGTTTCACATGCGCACCCTACAGTGGACCTTCAGGGTACAATGGGACCAGCTGCAGTGGTGGAATCTTCTTCAAGGGGTTCCCTTCTGGATTTCTTCCTCACATCAAATCTTAACCACGGATGCTTTGGGTCTGGGCTGGGGAGCACATCTGGGCTCCTTCCAAACCCAGGGCTCCTGGTCCCAGTGGGAAGCCACCCTGCATATCATTGCCCTGGAGATGAGAGTAGTGCTCTATGTCATGCATGATTTTCAAGAGCATCTCGCTCTGGGTCAGCTGCTGGTGCAGTCGGACAATTTCAGGGTAGTCTACTACATCAATAAGCAGGGCGGGACTCACTCCTACCCCCTTTGCAGGGAGGCCATGAGAGTGTTGTATTGGGCACTGGAGCAGTTTGTCACTCTCTGCAGTCCATGTGCCAGGTGCCCTAAACACCCTGGCGGACAGTCTCAGCAGGACTCAGTCCAGCATACACAAATGGGAGCTCCTCTTATCCATAGCAGAAAATCTGTGCAGCAGATGGGGTCATTCAGAATTGGAACTTTTTGTGTCTTCACTCAGTGCAATACTGCCCGATTTCTGCTTGCTAGATACAGGGCCTTGAGTTTTCTGGCAAGACGCATTGTCCCTCTCTTGGAGCGGGAGGTTTCTGTACCCATTCCCTCCATTTCCACTAATACAGAGAGTGCTGATCAAGCTGCAGATAGAAGGGGCCAGCATGATTCTGGTGGCTCCATTCCAGCCTCGCCAGATAAGGGTACTTCTGCTTCAGCAGCTGTCAGCAGAACCACCAGTCCCTCTGCAGGAATCTGCTCACTGAGGATCAGGGGACCCTGGTCCTTCCCAACCTCGGGTCCCTCCATCTGCATGCCTGGCCCCTGAGGACATAGACATTGTCAGGTTCAGGGTCTCTAACAGGGTGACGGATGTCCTGGTGGCCACTTGCATGCCTTCCACCCATGCCACATATGCCATGAAGTGGAAGCGGTTTGCCATCTGGGCTGCCAAGCATTCCTCGACCCTTTTACCTGTTTGGTAAATCATATCCTGGACTACCTGATTTCTTTGTCTGACTCAGGCCTCCAGTATTCCTCATTCAAGGTCCGCCTTTCGGCCATTTCTGCCTTTCGTGAGCCCATGGGTAACCGCACGATTGCTCGGATGGATGTCTTCCGTACTTTCTTCAGAGGCATCCTGCACCTGAAACCTCCAGTCCGTTCCCCTGTCCTGGTATTGGGACTTGAATTTTATTTTGGAGAAATTGACCCTGGCCCTCTTTGAGCCACTTGTGACTTGCAATTTGCACTTTCTCTCTTAGAAAGCGATATTTTTGGTTGCTATTACTTCTGCACAAAGAATTTCAGAGCTTCAGGCCCTCTGGTGCGAGGAGCCTTGTTTGATTTTTCACACAGACATGGTATCTTTACGCACAAATCCTAAGTTTTTACCCAAGGTTGTTTCCGAGTTCACCCTAAATCAGTCTTTTTACCTTCCTGTTTATTTTCCTGAGTGTGCCAATCCAGGAGAAGCACTGCTCAACATGTTAGATATGCGCAGAACCTTGATGTACCCTCTGCTTCAGACTAAAGAGTCCAGAAAGTCTAAGCAGTTGTTTGTTTGTTTCTCCCCAGGTAGAGAGGGTGCTTCAGTTTCTAAGCAGTGTTTATCCAAATGATTGGCAAATTGCATTGTGTTTCGCTACAATAAGTATGGCAAAGAATTGCCTGGTGCCATCAAAGCTCATTCCACCAGAGGCATGACTACCTTGATGGCTTGTTTCAAAGGGGTCTCAGCCGCTGACGTTTGTACGGCAGCCACCAGGAGTATAGTCCACACTTTCACCGAGCATTACAGTCTGGACATTGCCTCAAGAGCCCGTGCAGGTTTTGGCAGGGCTGTATTACAAGGACTCCTGTCTTATGTTTATGGAGCTCCATCCTCCCAAACTGTCTGTTTACACTTGTCACTGCTTGGTACTCATTCCTGCGGTGTTACCCGATGACTGAGATACCCCAGAAGATATAATAGTTATGTAAGAACTTACCTTAGCAGTAGAGCTTCAAGGGGATTTCAGTCATTAGGTATAATTTCCCTCTCTTCATCTCCCTTCTTGGGGCTCCTGTCTAAGACCTGGCTATCTGCTGTATCCAGTTTTTTTAATTAGAGCTGGGTCCCTCTGTCTCTCCTTGGTTCCCCAGGGTGTGTGCCTTGCTCCCTTTGTCTTCGGAGGGAAAGAACTGAGGAGGGAGCGGGGCCGCCTACGCCTATATAGGGTTGCTGACGATGGCTGACATCAGTGGCTTGGGCAGCCCCAGCTGTACTGCTGAAACTCTTCTGTGTGGATTCCCCTTCACCAATGGCAAAGGTTCCTTCGGTGTTACCTGATGACTGAGAGCCCCTTGAAGATCTACTGTTATGGTAAGTTCTTACGTAACTGTTCTTTCTGCTACCAATATTCATTTCACATCCACATGACCCAGCCCACCTCCCCTGGCAAGTGGCACATGAATACCTACTTCCATCGTGCAGGATTAAATGTCAGATGGGGTGGATTGGATACCATGGGTAGCGGGAGGAGCCAAGCTTAAAGATGTCCGGTGACTGGGCTATGCTCGGCAAAACTGCTTTAGTGTGGCTGTGAACTGAATACTGGTAGCAGAACTGTAGTTACAGGTAAGTAATCTCTGTTTTTCAGCAGCACCTCATGATAAAGGCCTACTTCCAGCCTGTTACTGAATTAGGCTGCCCACCTGAGTTACTCTGCATATTATCAGAAGGCATTGTCGAATGCAGTCTTGCCAGCATGTTCCCAGGAGAAAACCCATCTTGCACATACAGTGAAAGCAGGTTTGGAAGCTGCTAAATACCAGGTTCAAATTGCAGTTGATGTGAACAGCACTGCTTCTAGGGTTCTATTAAAGTCAGTGGCCTCTAGGAGATTTGCATGACTAAGAACAACTGGGTTATCACAAGACATGCAGAACAAGGTAGTTGATTTCTCCTTCGAAGCTATCTCCTTATTTGATAATAAAACTGAAGTTTACTAGACAAAAGTTGATTAACAAAAAGCTATGGGAAGAGCTTATTACTGCAGACTCCATGTGTACAATGAAAAACATAGTTCAGAGGGGGACTGGGAGAGGTAGAAGAGCTGGGCAGAAATCTTACTCAGCTCCTTCAGTCCATGAAAAGCCTCAGCCCTGACGATTTTGATAATAGACCCACATCCAGTAGGAGAGCCCTGTTTTGTTACCTTGAGGAGTGGAAAAGTCTTACCACAGACAGTTGGATACTAGAGGTAATAGGACAGGGCTTAACTCTTCAATTTGTAAAATGTTCAAAGTTAAGCAAATTCATAGTGCTTCCAGCTCAGCTACCACAGCAAAAACTGCTATTGGAACTGTGAGAAAGTCGAACAGTTAAACGGTGAGAAGCAGCTCTCTGTTTTCCAGCTGGGAAATGGCTTCTTCTCCAGGTACTTTCTCATTCTAGAAAAAAAATTGGGACTGGAGAGTCTTTCTGGACCTTAGGGTCCTGAACAGGCACCTGAAATAGGAGACGTTCTGAATGGTAATATTGCAAACAGTGACTCTTTCTTGAATCAATCTTCTCCATAGAATTCCACTCTTGAAGATTAGTTGGAGGCACTAGGACCCTGCAGGAGCAAATCTTTGACCCAGGGAGCCGACAATGGCTAGTGAGTAAGGTGCCTGCATGACACCATGCTGGCTCTCTTGCCTTCCCAGTCCAGTTTTTCCCACCATTGAGTGTGCACCATGGGAGCACTTCAGTTCTTCCAAGCTGTCTCCCCCCCCCCGGCGAGCTCAAGTCACACAAGAGATACCTATGCTGGAGAAGGACGAAGGGGAACCAATAGTGCCTGAGGTGAACCCAAAACAGGATTTCAGTTCCCTCCAAGGGTTAGCAAAGATTTCTGCTCCTATTATGCCTTTGTTTCACAAATGTTGGACACTCTCAATATCTCCATCACTGAAACAGAGAAGGACTGTCAGTGTCCAAACACAAATCCCTCAAAAAGGCAACAACAGGAATGATGGCAGCCGCACAGTCAGCAGTTAGCAAGGACAAAAAGACTGAAGAAAGGTACCAGGTTAAGAAACAAGGAGTAGAATACCTGTATTCTCATCCTGATCATGAAGGAGTGGTACAGGCTGTAGGTTGTGAGAGAATATCAGCCCTCCCACTAGAAAAGGATTCCAAAAACTGGACCACAAGCCAAGGAAGTTTTATACCACAGCCACACTGCAGCTGAGATAAGCAGCTTATATGGCATACACAGCCCATTACCAAAAGGCACTTGGAGCACTGTCATGGCAATGAGTAAAAGACATCCAAGTGAAGAAGGTAATGATTTAGCAGACACAGCCAAAGCAGCACTAGAGCCCACAAGATATCACATTCGAATGGCAGTGTATGCTAATGACATGGCACCTAGGGTCCTAGTACACTCTGGCTTTAAGGAGGTCCTCCTGGTTAACAACAGCAAGCCTGACCCCGGTTACCAAAAATAAAGCAATAGATTTCCCGTTTGAAGGGTCATCTCTTTTTGGTGACAAAACAAAAAGTGGATGAGCAAAAATCTAGTTACAAAAACCTGACAGAGAAAGAGAAGTCATCAGCCTCATTCAGTCCTTATGGAAGGAGAGGGAGAGAGAGAGAGAGAGAGGTAGGGCCTACTGCCAAAGGCCCTACACCCATTATGACTATCCATTGCAGAGACACACTGGCAGAGGCAGAAGAGAAGATGAGCAGAAACCAGCACCAGCTTCTTAGACTCGAGCAAAACAAAACCCATGATAGTTTTGTCCAAGTTGCCTTAGACTCATTGCCAGTGGGAGGGCACCTGGCCCACTACTTCCAGGAGTGGCAAAACATTACCACAAGCAAGTGGGTCCTGGAAGTTGTGGGCCAGGATTTAGGTCTTCAATTTGTAAATCTTCCGAGGCTAAACAAAGCAAGAAATTATCCAGCCTACAGTTCAGGGCAAAACCTGGAACTGGAAGTAGAAAAACTACATCTCAAAGCAGTGGAAAGAGTCCGCACTTCCCAATTCTAATTGGGGGAAAGGGGTCTTTTCAAGCTACGTTCTCACTCAAAAGAAAAATGGGGAATGGCGACCCATTCTGGACCTAAGATTCCTAAACAGACACCTTGAAAAGGAAAAAATTCAGGATGGTGGCACTGAGCGCAGTAATCCAATCCCTGTGGAATGGAGAATAGCGTGGATCTCTGGATCTGAAAAACACACATTTTCACATCCCAGTAAGGTCCAGCCATAGAAGGTACCTGAGATTCAGGCTGGGAAAAGGTCAATATTAGTTCCCAGCACTTCCCTTTGGTCTGACCTCAGCACCAAGGGTATTTACAAACTGCCTAGCTGTGGTGGCAGTATATTTGCGAACGCAAGGTTTCTTTGTTTGTTTTTTTTTCCTTTATTTTGATGCCTGGCTCATTACAGAGAAAAGAAAGGAGAAAATGGCAGTGCACTCCATATCTGTTGTAAGAAGTACACTGGAAAACTTTGGATTCCTCCTGATCTATCACAAATTCCAGCTATGACCCAGTCAGATACTAGAGTTCAGAGGAGCAGGGCTAAACACAATAGAGGGCAGAGCCTTCCTGCCAGTGAACAGGGCATGACACCTCATTCAGTGTGCAAACTCATTCCTGACAGGTCACAAAAAAAACTACTCAGGAATTCCTACAGCTCATAGTCCACATGGCATCAGCAACAGCTCTAGTACCATGGGTTCATTTACACATGAGGGATGTACAGTACCGCCTAAGAAGGTACAGACAACAGAAAACAGATTCTGTAAACCATCCAGTTCCAGTCATCCAAAGATTGTGTAAGTCCCAGGAATGGTGGAGTGGCACAGACCGTCTCAGAGAGGGTACCCACTTCCTCTAATTGTTTCCCACAAAGGTCCTCACCACAGATGCCTCCCTACTAGGACAGGTAGAGCACATAGAGGGAAAAGAACTGTAAGTTGTGTCTAGAGTCTACAAGGGCACATGGAGCACAGAGACCTGTTCCAAGCTGTGCTGTCAATGCAGTCTTTCTCCTCCCTGTTGCAAGGACAAACTGTCCAGATCAAGACAGACAGTGCAAGAACAATGCATTACAATACATAAACAAGACACTACCAGATCAACAAAACTCTGTATAGAAGCAATACGGATACGGAATCTGGCATATTCACTAAATCCCAAGATAATTGCAGTGCACCTGCCAGGGAAAGACAATGTCCTGTCAGATGCCCTCATCAGAATGAGTCGGGTAAATATTAAATGCTCACTTGATCAGCAAGTGCTGCACACAGTGTTCAAGAAATGGGATGTTCCAGAGACAGATGTGTTTGCCTTCTGGGGGCCCAGAAAGTTACCAAAGTTTTGTTGTCAGCCACCCTCCATAGAGGTTGTTCCAGAGGATGCACTGCCTCTGTCCTGGAAAGTGAAGTTTCTCTATGGTTTCCCTCCAAACACAGAGGGTATTGCTGAAATTGAGAAGGAAGCCAGCAGCAGTGATTATGACAGTACAAGACTGGGCCAGACAGGCTTGGTATTCAGTACTGCTGTCCCTGCCACACAGGAACCCCATCTCTCTACCCCTGAAACACAGTCTTCTGACACTGTCACAGGGTGGGACGAATTGCCCAACTCTTGGAACACTGCATCTGAAGACCTGGTTCTTAAAAGACCGGAAATAACCTCTCAGACAAGGTATTGGAGGTTCTGAGAGTATCCGGAAAACTAGCTACAAGGAAAACATTCCTCAAAATGGAAATATTTTCCCTCTTGTGAGCCTCATAGGAAGTCTCACCTCTGCAAACAGACTTGTCTGTGGTTCTGGATTACCTAGTACACTTACAGTCTCTCTGTCTCAGATCATCCTATGTGAAGGTGCATTTGGCAGCTGTTTTAGCTTATAAGGCAGCAGATAAGAAAAATGTTTCATCACATGCAGTGTTCAAAAGATTTTTCTAAGGTCTGAATTACCTTCATCTCCCAGTGAGAGAACCAGTTCTTCCATGGGACCTGAGCATTTGCTTTGCACAGTTGGTGGAGCCTCCTTCTGAGTCTGTGGCCTCAGCAGATCTCAAGTTGTGTAACAGAAGGAATCCAGCTAAACTGCACCACGCAGCTCAAGCCCAGTCGGGGAGCAGCACAGGGGAAGGAGGCTGGCTTTGTCCCAGCGTGGCACCCCCTCTGCCCCTTCGCCTAATAGACACATCAGGAGGACGTTTTTCTGTGGGCCTCCCCTGCACCTACTAGAAACATTGGGAGGAAGAATGTCCATGGTGTCCAGCCCCTGCACCTACTAGAAACATTGGGAGGAAGAATGTCCATGGTGTCCAGCCCCTGCAGCTACTAGAAACATTGGGAGGAAGATTTTACAAGGAGTCCAACTAAGCTGCACCACGCAGCTCAAGCCTAGTTGGGGAGCAGCACAGGGGAAGGAGGCTGGCTTTGTCCCAGTGTGGCATCCCCTCTGCCCCTGAACCTAATAGAT
Organism: Neoceratodus forsteri; assembly: GCA_016271365.2. NCBI lineage: Eukaryota > Metazoa > Chordata > Ceratodontiformes > Ceratodontidae > Neoceratodus > Neoceratodus forsteri. The sequence goes on from CM057456.1 coordinate 1,190,020,080, forward strand.
ACATCAGCTTAAGTTTCAGCCTGCCGACGACTTTTTAAATATCCGCACAAGCAGAGCTAGACTAATTAAATAACTAGACACTGGCCAAATAAGGAGAGGAGGTGGAGCCCTAAGGTTTGGAAGTGTCTAGCTATATTTGGGATATTGCAATTGAGTTCTGTCAATGCTGCATTTAGACTACTGTCAGTTTGGAAGGTTAAATCTGAGACATTGAATTTGGGATACTGTCATGGGGATATTTATGTATATGTATATTTGTGATACTGCACTGGGGTTACTGCATTTCGGTTGGATTACTGCATATTGGTTACTGACAGTCTCTGAGGTTTAATCTGTGACATTGCATTTTCTGTTACTGTCAGTGGAGAGCTTTGTGTCTAATCTGGGCTGTTTAAATTTGTGATACTGCATGAGGGTTCCTGACAGTGAGGTTTTATTATTGGGTTACTGCCAGTGGGGTTTTTATATCAAATCTGTGTTGTTTAAATCTGTGATACTGCCTTTAGGTTACTGACAGGGGGATTATTTTCACTTTATATTATCTTATCTTTTATTGATCCTCCTTTTTTTTTATTTTATTTTATCAGGGATGTATAATCAGTGATACTGCATTTGGGTTACAGCCCATGTGTCTTATCTGGAATGCTCAAGGTCAGACAACCTATGACCTTAGGTGATCACCTAGAATGCCATATAGCGTTAACTTAAAGCATGAAGGGTTTACAGCTTTAAGGGTCTAGTATCAGGTGTTTGCAGTCTTAAGGGTTATACATACAGTTTTGAAAGTGTAGGGTATAAAAAAAGGTATAGGGTTAAAAAAGGGGGGTTAGTGCTGTAGGTATTCTGGGTTTATATTTTCCTGATTGATTGTTTCAATGGATTACCTAGGCTATAATTAAAAACTTCACGAAAATTACCTTTTAAGCTTGAAAACTAGGCTATATTAAAAGCGCTTAGTAGGGTATTAGCAAGGGCTTACTATGCAGTTTGAGGGGGATATTGGCATAGAAGGGGGTGGGGAGACAAGACAGCAGCATAACAGGGAGTAGGGAGAATGGATGGGCAATAGAAAGGGACAGTGGGTGCAGGGGGTGGGAGGGGGTTAGGCAGATTAGTGGGGTGTAATGGATGCGGAGCTGCGGTGTACATGGATATGCTGTTGCGAGTGGGGTTTGCCCAATTTGTAGAAGACTGACTCAACTAGAGGCAGAAATCGACATACTGAGGAGGGAGCTGGAGAAGTGGAACAGGAGACGAGTTATGGGTGAAGAGAACGTATTTGAGCCTACCGATATATGGAGGTCGGGTGGGAGGAGGTATGGGAAATATGCAGGGGTCACTTCCAAGGAGGAAAATAATCCAGGTTGTGGGAGGAAATGGGGATGGCAGCTGGGGGGGTAGTATAAGGAGAGGGGAAGGGAGGGGTTGAGGAGGAGGCAAGGCGGGAGGAAACAAGGGTTGGGTACAGTAGAGATGGGAGAAGAAACAGGGCCTGGCAGGTGATGGATAGGAGAAGTGTGGAAGAGGGGGGGGATTATTCTGGGAAAAACAAGAATGTGGAATGGTAGTGAGACTGTGGGGAATGGGCAGAAGGGTGTGGTGAAGGAAAGGATTACACAGGTAGTAGCAAGAAATGAGAATGGAAGTGGAAATAATGGGGAATGTGCAGAATAGGTAAAGCCCTTAAGACATTTGAATGACACAGAAGACCAGGAAGGGGCAGGGGCCAAGGTGGATAGGAACAATGTGGGGGAGGGGAGGGGATGTTGGGAAGGGGAACTAAGGATGCACAGGCAGGGGAGTTAGGGGAGGGGGATGCAATGAGGTGGATATGGCTGACAAATCGGGGATTCAGGGATGGGACAGGAATAAAAGTGCTGGGGACAAGGATTCAGGAGGGGAGGGAGAGCAGCAGTGCAAGAATCCAGTGAAAATTTTGACCTATACTTTTTAATTCTATTTTAGATTGCCCCTTGTCTACTGATTTGTATGATGCCCTTCTTTCCACAATTTGAGTCTGCAGTAGTACTTTTTTCACATCTGAAATAATAAAAGGAGCACTCCTTTTAATATGGCTTGGGCCAGGTTTTCACCAGTATTCTCGGATGTTTTTGTACGTCAGTTTTGGAGGCAGTATAGCGCAATGGGTTAAGACTCTGAGCTGAGATCTGGAGACCTGGGTTTGAATCCCACAGCCACCTAGGTGCATACTCTGTGATCCTGAGCAAGTCACTTAACTTCCTTGTGCTCCCAGGTCGAATCTGGAAACAAGCTTTGGCTTAGTGTGCTTATCCTGGATAAACAGTGTTCCCCAATGTTCCCAAAATCACTTCTGTTGTGACTATAATGAACTAGCATGCAGCAGGCAGAGCTCCCTGAACTTACGGTGCAGTGTGTGTTCAAGAACAGCTGGTAGTAGCGATGAAAACCTGGTCTGAGCCATATTAAAAGGAGCACTCCTTTTATTATTTCAGATATGAAAAGCATACTAAAGCAGACTTAAATTGTGGAAAGAAGGGTATCATACAAGTCAGTAGAGAAAGGACAATCTAAAATAGAATAAAAAAGTATAGGTCAAAATTTTCACAAGATTCTTGCACTGCTGCTTTAATGACATGTTACAGATCAATGTAGATGGAAAGGGCACAGCTACAGTAGGAGTGTTAATGTATCATATGGGCAAAAAGACAAGGGGGAGAGCAACGAGTCAACAAAACAACCAGAAGGAAGTTCTATAGTGGAGAGTTCAGGGAAGGGGGTGAGGACTACAGCAGTAATGAGCCATGGTGATGACAAGAATGCCAGGAGAGAGGTGGTACATGTAGGGGGACTGGAGGAAGCCACTAAAGAGACACAGCTGGGGAACAAGAAGTCAGCAGCAGGGACACAACTGGGGAACAAGAAGTCAGCAGTAGTGAAACAGAGGGGAAATTAAGGTCTGGTCAGCAAAAGGGTGATGTAAGAGTCACCATATTTGGGAACTCCATCATCAAGGGCATCAGGTGGGTCGGAGTAGGAAGAGCTTGGTCTGGGTGAAATGCTTACCAGGAATGACACTGCATGAAACAAGGCATATCAACCCCACGGGTGATAGGAGCCCCACTTGGTAATGTATCTTGCCACTAAAGACTTAGCAGAGCACAGTGTTCTGGAGGTACAGGCAAGGTTTACAGAACTAGCAAGGGTGTATGGAAGTGAAGTGAGGTCAATTGCATTCTCAGAGGTACTACCTGTACCTAAGGCTGATACTTATGGTAAGCAAAAATGAGGGAATTTAATGAATGGTTGGGAGGGTGGTCGGCGCCTGTGGGATTTTGGGGAGAATTGGTGCAGACATGTGCAGATAGTCATTTGTATGCCCAAGACAGGCTGCATCTCAGCAAGAAAGGAACAGCAGTCCTGAAGAGCAAACTCAAGTATTTGCCATTACACTTTAAACTAAGGGGGGGACATATCAATCGGTCGGAGGCTCAGGTCAGTTGTGGACCTTTGCCCCCGCCCCCAAAAGATGAGGCTAATATGAGACACTGGGAGGATCTTATGGATGGAAGATGTGAGGAAAGGGTTAGAGAAGATAGGGATAAGGGGAAAGGATGGGTAGTGGGCTCCATGAATGCGAGGAGCCTCGGCAATAAGATGCCAAAGCTACAAGCAATTTTGGCAGAAGGGGGGGGTACATATTGCCGCCATCACGGAAACCTGGGCAAATCGAAACAGAGAGTGGGACTTAATACCGGGCTGTAAGTTGTATAGGAGGGACAGGGACACTGGTAAGAGAGGAGGGGCTGCAGTCTACACAAGGGAGGGAATAGAGTGCAGTGGAGAGGAAGGTGGTGAGGAGAATATGGAAACCTTGTGGGCCAGTTTAAGCACAGCAAAAAATAAGAGGGTCAGGCTAGGGGCAGTGTATAGACCCCAGCAAACAAGAAAAGTGGGCTCAACAGCTCACGAAGCTACAAATAGCATAATTTATTAAATATTAATTTAAAAAGCATGCACCCCCCCCAGTGCGCACACATCGTTTCATGCCACCCTGGCGCTTTTTCAAGACGTCAGCGGCATGTGTTGTTACTCTCATTTATAGTGTCCTCCCCACAAGCATATTAAAGGTACATTCACATTAAAAAAAAAACAAATATTCATCCATACATGAGAAGCATAGTATCTATAAAGCAGCTTATTTAACATTGTAAACAATATTTCATCATAACATGAGATGCATAAATAAATAACCATAAATTGGTATCACCAACTATTTCTATATATTATCCTGCTACCTAAAGTGCTATACAATGACACTAATTCCCGTGGTGAACTTATGCTTAAAAATCCTGAAAGGCATAGATGAATGTTACATAAGCACTGAGTAGATAATACACATTAGACTACTTGTGTAAATCTACTTGCTATCTAAAGTGCTTTACAATATACTCTGTTATACATCTTACAAACATAAATGAATGACATGCCCTGTACTACTAGCACATCTCCTATATCAGAAATACTTACTCATATATCCAAGAACACCTAAATTTCGATGTGAATATTATTATTAGTGACATCCTAAGAAGCATGTATATACCATTATCTAAATTTTTAATAAAGCACCACCACCACCTATGCTACAATAAATATAAAAATGGTTCATCTCCGTTTCACCAAAAAAGGGAACAGTTGAAAATCATCATTAAGTCCTGGATATTTTCCAGCTCTCAGTTTAAATTGCCAATAAGTTTCTCTATGCTGTAACCTGTTAGCAAGGTCGCTCCCTCTGGGGCCCAGTTTAACTGTTTCCAAGCCTCTAAACTTGAAGACATGTCCACGCCCAGCCCTCTTTATGTGGCATACTAAGGCATTCTCATTTCTTTTCAGTCTAATGCAGGATAAATGTTCCAAAATACGATGTTTGAATCTCCTTCCCGTCATGCCTATGTAAAAACAGTCACAGGTACAGGTAGCCAAATACACAGTCCGTTCAAGTTGTACATGAAAGAAAGTCTCTCATTTCATATATCCCATTCTGATTTGGCAATGGAAAACAATGTCCCACTTAAGTGTCGCACGTTGTCGAAATGTTGGGGTGGTATACCGTGCCCAGTGAGGTCACCGCGCACCCCACTAACAAGGAGTTGTGTAAGGTTGACACCATGAGCAAGTGAGTCTGTGTCTTGGCTACCCTTGGCATGAGGATAGCTAGTTACCAAGGCCACTTCTCTAAGTACAAGTAGGGCCTCTGGTGCAAGTTAAACTCTCTGGCAGAGGCCCTGTCAGATTCACTAACAAAATGCTAAACAAAATAAAGCTCGTAGCTGTTAAGCGAGGTATTGAAACTAGCAGTCATCAGCCTTAAACCTTTGTGGAGATCTTAGATGTAGAAGCTCACTCCGCAGCTGTAGTTATCTGCTTCAGATGACACTCTTGGCTGTGGACTGTGGGCTTCACCCCAGATGTCCAACTGCGGATTATGAATGTGCCCTTCAATGGCACCTAACTGTTTGAAGAAGTGGAGCAGTCTCTTAAAGTCGTAATGAAATGAGAATGACTCTTAAGGCTTCCAGACCAGCTCCCTACAACCCACAAAGGGGTGGAGAATGCATCTCCTTCCATTACAAGCAGGTCTTTCATGGCAAGAGCAGAGGAGCCCAAAATAATGCACCTCAACACCCCCCAGGCCCAAAAGAAAATACAACTGATGATACAGGCACCCAAAACTCTCATTACCACCATCTGAAGCTGTGGTCCCTGATCCAGGTGCCATACAATCCTCCAGCACAAAGAGAGGAATTGCATAAGGCACTTGCTGAAGCCATCATCAGGATGGTAAGTAAGGGAGAAGTGCTGCAAATTAGGGACTTCAGTCAGATCTCACTTGGAGCTTTCTTACTGCAGCTTTGGCAAGGAGCAGAGCCATCCTTGACTCCCTATAAGGGTATTTTCTCAGGCAGTTAGTCAGAGAACTCACTAGAGATGGGGCAGTGCCGGACCTGGTGCTTACAAACTGGATGGCATTGCAGGCATCACGGTGGGCAGTCCCCTAGGAACCAGTGATTGCCATACAGTGTAGTTTAACATTAAGATGGGAACAAAGACAAACCATATGAGGACAAGGGTCCTGGACTATAAGAGAGCAGATTTTAAAGAAATGGGAGACTGCTTCAGAAACTGCCTCCTATGCCGGTCCAGTGGCGCTGAGAGTTGAGGCGCTGGACACCACACCTCGCGCCGTGCGGGTTCGGGAATGGACTTGGGCCGCTGGGGGCTGACAGGGGAGAGGGAGGATTGAGCGTCCGACGACTGCTCTCCTCTCTCAGGACGTCATTGCACGTCTGGCTTTCCATAGGGAGAAAAAAGTGGAACATGTGGAAGGCGATATTCGCGGCTGATGGCCACGCCTTGCGTCCCGGAGAGACCTGAGAGGGGCACGTAACCAGTGGGTGTGAGAACGATAAAGGCTGGCCCACTGGGGGAGCGGGTTTGTGTGGCCCGCACGCACAACCGGGTCCAGGGGTGCAGGGCCGGTGGCTGGAGATCGTGGGGCCGCTCTGCCGAAGGAGGAAAAAAGAAGTAAGATAAAAAGAAACTGCCTCCTAAGAGGGAATTGCCAGTGAGGGGTAGAGGCACAGTGGGGAGAAATAAGGGAGGGCATACTTAAGACAGCTAACCTCTGCATAAAAGATGTGAGTGAAAGTAGAAGGAAAAAGAGACCTTTATGGTTATCTAGGGAAGTGATCAAGGTGGTGAGGGAAAAGAGGGTGACATTCTGGAGGAATACAGAAATGTAAAGGGAGGAAGGTAAGGAAGTATAGCAAGTAAAACAGTGGGAAGCAGGAAAGTCAGTGAGGGGAAGCAAAGGCGCAGACAGAGGAAAGGAAAGCCAGTGGGGTTGCTAAAGAGGATAAGACTTTCTTCTGGTACTGCACTCTCTCTCCCCCTCTCTCTCTGTCTGTGAAGGGAAGTCGAGCCTCAGTCAAGGAGAGTCAGGCTACAACAGCAGCAGGAATTTCAGTGGCAGTAGCCACAAGGAGCAGGAGGGCCACACCCACGGCAAGGAGAGCCAGTGATGCAGCTAGTAGAGAAGGGTTCTGGACCGGAACCAATCGGAGACATACTCAGCAGAGAGCGCCAAATTCAACTGTTGCAGCTGGGCTGTAAAGGCCAAAGCCCAGTTGCACCTCCTCTCTCTCTGTAAAGGGAAGTCGGGCCGCGACTGAGGAGTCAGGCCACAACAGCACCAGGGGGAATTTTGGCAGCAGTAGTCGCAAGGAGTAGGAGGGCCACACCCACAGCAAGGAAGGAGAGCCGGATCCGCGACTAAAGAGAAGGGCTCACAAGCAGAGCCAGTTGGAGGTGCTATGAGAGGGAGCTCCTGCCACTTAAATATATATGCCTTATGTGTATAAAACTTGTAAATGTTGAAACTACCATGCTACTAGGTGTTTTTGACAAAGGTAAAAAGTTACTAGGGGACTGTATGATAAAAATTAAGTTAGTTGTGCTATTTAAAATGCATGTAAATTGCCGTTAGCTGAACAAGTCTGAAATGTCATGGTGATTTGCATATATCCCGTGATGCTTTGCATTATGGAAGTATGTGTGATGTTGTGTTTCTTTGAAACTTGGCTTATTGTCAATGCCCTTTGGGGTAACACTTGTTTCAGTGCTTCTGCACTGAGGTTCTTTGTCTTTAGCTTTTTTTTTAATTATTATTTGAGCACCCACCACCCCAGCAAACATAGCCTGCATAGGGGAGGCTAAATCTCAACAGATAAATTAGATCAGAGAGTCAGTAGGTGCTAAGTGTAGAGGAAAGACTTGCCTAGTCTGTTGCTACAAATTGATGTACGAAGAAGGGATGTGCCATTGCTGAAGGCTATCTGCTGCATTTTGAATAAACATCACACAGAAATTGTGTGTTGAACTTGAAGTTCGGTGTCTGGTCCAACTGTCATCCCACAACCCCTCCACAGACTTGGTGTATTCGAAGTGGGACAACTTGCTGGAAATGTCTGGACTGGTCTAAGAGGAACGTTTTCCAGTGGATATCGCCCAGATATCCCAGGTGGACTGATGCACCAGACGTTGCCAGAGGAGAACCCGGAGAAGAAAGTCTATCGAGTTCTGACAAGAACTATGGCTGGCAGACGAAGAAAAGCTGCTGCCTGGACTGGACCTGGGAGCTCGGAGTAAGGCCAAGCCTGAAGACGATGAAGAGATGCAAAGGGATGAGAAACTACCATGGGGTCGAGGCAGACCAACTACGCAGAGAGGCAGAACACCAGTGGCAGGTGCTCCAGAGGTCACTGCCAGAGAGTTTGGATAAAGAATCGGAGGAAGATTTTTCGTGGATTCAGCTGGAGGAGGACCCCCTGACTAAGCAGGATATTCCTTTGTTGCCTGTGTTCCCAGCATGTTACCTGTTGGAGGTCAGAGATGCAAGTATGGAACTTGAATGTGAGTCCCCAGGTAAGACTGCACCTAGTGATATTGTGCTGGGGGTTGAAGACTCCAAGCAAGCAAGAAGAAGCCTATGAGGCTGTGAAGGGACTTTTTCTTGTATTGATACAGCTAAAATCTGTTAACAGTATTGACTGGGGTATACTGCAGGCTACAGATGCTAATGTTGCCAAAATGTTACAATATGTTAAGATCAAGGAGGTGGTACTTTTTTTTGGGGGGGGGGGGTGGAATACCTACAAAGGAGGAGGTGGGTGGAAAATGGATTGGAACCTGTGCTGGGGTAACACCTAGAGTGTCTACCCTCAGGTGTCTGCATCAATAGCAATCAAAATGTTGGTACTAAGCAGGTGTTCTGCAAAGCCACTCTCACTGCGTTGAAAATTGTGTCAACCACTGGCTTTATGGAGGAGCATTGAAGTGCCTGTCCAGTACACTTCTAACATGAACACTCCCTGTGGTGGTGGTGGGCGGGAGTATTAGCATGCATTAGCAGATCTTACTGGTGCCCTGCAGAAGTGTGCTTGGTGGTGTGAGAGACCACATACTGCTACTATCCCACGCCAATATCCCAGGATGCACACCCATGTAGAAGTAAGTGAAGGAAGGGCAGGAACTGCCTCCCAGCCCGATATGCCAGATGACAGTCCCTGTGTCCTCTCCATGCCACCTGACCCCCTAGCAAACCGATTTCACCCACTCCCCAACTGAAATATGCAGCTTGGGGGGAGACCACTAGTAAAATATGCTAGGCAGACTGGACTTCCAAGAGCCTGGGAAATCTGTGGGTGACAGCTGACAATGGAAGGTGAGTCAGGAAGGCAGCAGGGCAACTTAAGACACCTGAGGGTGTGGTCTATCAGGGGTGACGATAAGAAGTAACCAAAATGTTTTTACCTTTTGAGCTGGGACAGAAGAAAGAGTACCTGTTCGAGGGAGTGTTTCATATGATTTTAACATACTGAGATAGCACTGCAGAACTGTAACTTAATTTAAGGTAGAGTCTGTTTTTTTTTTATATGTAATTTCTGTGCTTTTGCAGGTTTTCTCCCAACCCCTACACCCACATGTCCCTGACGTAGCACGTGCATGTGGAGGCAGCGCACGAACGCCGTTCAGGACGCCCCTCCCTTCCAGTCGTGCCGTTGACCACCTGTGCCAGCACTGAACCTCCATTCGGTGACGGCAGGACTATAGGCGGGCGACCCCCGGCCCTTACCCAGGAGAGGAGAGCCAATGCTCGATCCTGCTCTCCACCCCATGCCAGCACCTCCATGACCTGAGGTTGTTGTTGGCGTAGCATGAGATATGGCGTCCAGTGCCTCAACCCTCATCGCCACCAGGACGGTAGAGTATATTTTTAAGCCCTGCATACTGTTACTTTAACTTGGCTTCAGTTATACATCAGCTACTGTAGATTAAAAAGTTTTGTTAGGCATTGAATTTTAACATACATTAACCTTCTAGGGGCATGGATATCGTTCACTATGCACACTCTGGCAGCTCCACTGGAACGGTCTGATTGGCTGGATGTCTTTAAGCTAGGCTCCTACTACTACCCAAGCGGTATATCCCCCATCTCCACCCCATGACATCAGATTGAGCTTTCTGCTGGAAGAGCAGGTCAGCTCCTTTGCAGCTCCTTTTAAACATAAATTCGACTTCTGGTCCTCCCTCCCCAAATGTTTGGCAGGTGCATGTTCTAGTTTCCATCAAAAATGGACACGGCACTCACAGAGACCTGGTGGGGGTGGGTGGGAACATGACTGGGACACCAGGATAGAGGGATATTCGTATTTCAAAGGAGTGGAGATGTAGACATTGCTTTCTGGATTTCAGCGAGGCCTTTGGCACTGTGCAACATGGCAAGCTTCTGGGCAGAGTACATCAGTGTGGTATACATGAGGCAAACACAGATTGCTAACTCACTTTGGAACAGGAGCAGTGGGTTGTGGTGGGCAAATAATACTACAAGAGGCATACAAGTGGCTACAACTGTTGAGCATTTCCATCGGCGATCTGGAAGCTGGGGTTTTCAGCAGGCTGCTTAAGATCACTGATGACATTATGCTGACTGAGGTGCTGGAGTCCCTAGAGGATTGGGACAAATTTTAGGGAGATCTGAATAAGCTGGATGATTGGTCAGACTCCTGAAGTCTCAGATTTAACATGGTCAAATTCAAGGTGCTACTCTTGTGGAGGAAAAACAGAGGTAGGTCCTACACACTGTGTGTGTGGGGTTCTCCTTATTACAGTGGAACAGAAAAGCACCTGGGAGTCCTAATAGGCTAAGGGCTGAAGCATTACAGACAATTTGCAGCTGCTGTCAAGAGGGGTCGGCAGAATGCTAAGGTGAATTAAAATGCAGATGACGGGGATGCCCAGTAGGCCAGTCGCTGCCTTGCTGGCAACCTCGGCTCAGAAGTGGACTTGCCAGGAGGTTGGTGAGGTGCTGCCATGGGAGTGTATCACTTCCAACCAGAGACAGATGTTGCTGGGTTCCAGTGCCATAAAGACTCCTGTGGAGGGCAAAGGGATGTTGCGTCTGTGACCATGGGGCCATCAGACGGCCACTACCAGATGCTGGGTAGAGATGAGTGTTGAACAAAACCAGAAGGTGAAACCCCACACTGCAGGGATGACAGTTGGGGGCACCTTCATTCTCTGCACCGTGGAAGCCTACTGGATGAATCAGTGGGAATAGCTGGGGTTGAGGAGCCTTCTCCAAGCATTGCTCAGGGCCCAAGGACTGGACAGACAGTAGGAAGAGACGCAACTATGTGGATAAAAAAAAGAGGGAGGGGGTTACCAGTAGGAAGTAATCCTGCCACTTTACAAAACCCTGGCCAGGCCCCACTGGGAGTACTGTGACTATGTTTGCTGGCAAAGGCACCTAGCCTCACCTGAGCTCTTTTCTTCTAGGTTTGCTTGTAAGAACAGAGCAAGGAACAACAGTATCAGGCAGATTTACTGTGTGTTGTTATTTTCTTTTGTGCTCACAAGATTTGATACTGTTTTTTGCTTACATTTTACTGCTGTAATCTTCTCTGATTGAAATTGCTGTTGCAGGGTATACCTTCTGCTGCATTATTACAGGGTGTGCCTACAGGTTTGTTACTGTTTAGTGTTTACAGATTGCTACTGTAATCTTCTCTGATTAAGATTGTTTTTTTGCGAGGTATATCTTCTGTTACTGCTTTATTTTTCTCTGTAGCAAAGTGTTTTTGCAGGGTATATCTTATGTGAAATTGCTACAGGTGGTGCTTACTGGTTACTGCTGTAATCTCTGAGTCAAAGTGTTTTTTTGCAAGATATATCTTCTGTTACTGCTTTTATTTTATTCTGTAGCAAAGTGTTTTTTGCAGGGTATATCTTATGTGCAGTTGTTACAGGTGGTGCTTACAGGGTTTACAGTTTTATAATGTATGTTAGAACACTGTTAACCTTAGGAAATCATCATTTCCTAAGGTTGTTAACCTATCGATGTGACGTAGATATGTTGTTAACCTGTCGATCCTACGTCACATCGATAGATTAACTGGCACAGCAGTGGTCTCTTGTCTGGCCTTTTTTCGACACGGAAACCGACTGAAGGAAACCGACGGGGAAGGGACTGAAGGGTCTGGCGGTGACTTTTTAAAAAACGTAAGCCCTTTTTTTTTTGATAGTGGGACCATACACTATAAAAAATAATGTATGGTCCCTCTATCGTTAACCGGTCAATTTTAACCGTCTCGAGGTTGCCATGGCGACGTAAACCTCTCGAGCTTCGCTCTCGAGGTTTACATGGTCACCCTGGCAACCTCTCGACTGTTAACTGACCGGTTAACGATAGAGGACCATACATTATCCTCTATATAATGTATGGTAAGTGCCTATTAACCACCATAATCGGCAGTCACACAGCTTTGTTATGCACTGTTTAGAATTTTAAAAGTTGTTAACCACACTTTGGAACTTCTGAACAGTGGCATAAGAAAAAAGAATGCACCAGAGTTCCATAATTCTCACACATAGAATGCAAACAGTGTTTTTCTAACCATACACTATAAATGATGATGGCTGGGGATCGGGTGACAACCACGCTGAAATCACCTCTCGTGGTTGCTAGGGCTACAGTAAACCTCTCGAGCTGCGCTCTTGAGGTTTACACCTAGCCTCAAAAAATGATGCAGTGTAGTTATCACCAATTCTCAGCCATTATCCTCTATATCTATCATTAGGCTAGCTTTCAGGGCTACTGCATTTGTTGTTGGTTGATTGTTTTACTCTTACCTCCTTGTTTTTTCTGTCCGTGGTTCTTCTTTTTCGGCAGGGAAGGGCCCACCCTATCCCCAACCACCCCATGTTACACACCTTTTATAGAGGAGCACAGTCATGATATTTCCTGTAGCAAAGCAGGAAGGGGAGGATCAGAGGGGTATCCACACAGTGACCTCACTTACAGGGGCACAAATAATTTAACTTGCTGTAACAAGTTATAAAAAAAAAAATATATATATATATATATAAACTTTTGCTTTCACTTTCCTCCTCCTAATTATTCAGACCAGGTTATAAACTTGGCAGCTCAAGTGGAATGGATATTATTAACTGCAGGCACTGCAGGACACTTTTCAAAAGGGCGGTTATAGAGGATTTAGGATGCTGTCCAATGTGCTGGACCATTGGTGATCTAAGGGCTCAGCTTCAGGCAGCTTGGGCAGAGATTGCGCCCTTGAAATTGCATATTCAGGAAGAAATATATTATAAGACCCTCCTGCCATTTCCCCAACATCCAATGGAAGCACCTCGACCACAGAGGGTAGTTGGTCCGGAAGGTTGGCAGGTGGTAAGGAGGGGAAAATCAGGTGCCCCATCACTCGATGCTCTCCAGCATATCACCTCCACAAACCATATAAAAACTACAAACAGATATCTGCCTCTATCTCCAAAATTAAACAAAGGGTTAGAGAACACTGCAGCACAAGGGCTAGCACAATAAAACTCACCCGAAACAGGGACCATAACCCCAAAAAAAGGCAAAAAGGAAATCCAAAACACTTCTGATCATAGGAGACTCCATGATTCGGGGAGTTGATACCTACCTCCACCCAGGGGTAATGGTCAGATGTCTCCCAGGTACATGAGCATGGAAAGACACTAACCGCATTGCTAAAATTGTGTGGGAAGCAGGAGAAAACATTGATGTCCTGGTACACATAGGAACTAACGATCTCTCCAGTCAGTCAGTTGTGTAAACTAAACAACACCTGACCAGGCTGGAAGACAAACTTCATTCATTTCATCCGGCATCTCCTTCTCTGAGATCCTGCCAATCTGGGAGAGGGGGCAGACCAACAGAAGATCAGAGAAGGGGAGCTATACATGTGGCTCAAGGGCTGGTGCCAAGAAAAAGGACACCAATTTGTAGGTAACTGGCAACAGTTTTGGGAGCGAAAGTTTTTTAAATTCGATGGACTGCGTCTCACTAAGGAGGGAGTCAGTGCATTGCGGCAGAATATTTAAACTAGCTAATGGAGAGAGGGGGGTACAGCACCTGATACATTGAATGGGAAGAACACCCCTCCCCCCTCAGCTAGTGATCAAACAGGAGTTCAGCATGTTTGTAGTTCATTTGCATCACCAGGTAAGGAAAAAGGTCTGGCTTCCCATATGACGTGCAGGTGAAATACCGGACCTCGCCCGACAACTAACGCACCGAAATTTGGCCAATGGAAAATCACGTACACAAATGCCCACAGTCTGGGGAACAAGATCCCAGACCTGCAGGCCACAATGGCAGAGGCTAAACTGGACATAGTAGCCATTAGTGAGACATGGTTCTCCAGTAACCAGACTTGGGAGACTTCAGTACCCGACTATGTACTGTTCAGAAGAGACCAAGGTGCAAAGGGGGGAAGGAGTAGCCCTTTATGTCAATGATAATATCAAAGCTACAGAAATTCAGAATACACATAAGGAGTCAGAAGAACTGTGGGTCACCCTGGAAACAGGAAATGGGACAGCCATACAAACTGGAGTTGTCTACAGGCCTCCAGACCAGGGAGAGGACATAGACACATTACTGTTAGAAAGAAAGAAAGAGAAAGAACTGGAAGGGGACAGGATCAGTTGTGTTCCAGGACAGTAGCTGCTGCTGTTGTTTTCACAGGGTTCTTGTGGATTTTATTTGGTAGGTTAGTTATTTTCTTTCTTACTTCTAAGGGGCTAGCAGGGTAGTGTTTTGGGTGATGCTGGATGTTTGTAAACTGATTTGTGGCTGTAAGTGGGGCTCATTTTGTGGATGTTTCACTGTGTAACAGGCTGCTTGGTAGGCCTTTTCTTCTGATTTAAAACCTATTTGGTGGGATTTGCTTGGGCCTGGTTCTTTGGCTGCTGGGCTTGGAGGGAGACACAGGGCTGATACACTCTCTCTCGAGTCAGGTGTCTGCCCAAGACCCACCCCTCCTCAGGAGTCTGCGGATTTATAGGGGACACCTGCCCTGCAATTGGAGGAAAAGGCTGCAGGTGCAGCTCATGTAGTTCTAGCCACTGGGGTAGGATTTAAAGGCTGGGAGAGAGGAGCTTTGGGAGCTGTTCATTTCCCTTATAAGTTTAATGTGTTGTACTGCACCTAGTAACAGGGTTACTGGTGTACAGTGGGACTGTCTCTAAGATTAGTGGGTGACCTAATTAGGCAGTAGGGGTATCTTGGACTAGGGGGGAACCTGGTGGCTCACCCAAGGAAACCTATTTGGAAGGGGATGGAACCACACATCATTAGGGCCGGCATCTTTGGGAGGGTGGTGGGGTGCACAGGGTGTGGAGCAGCCATGATACTGGACTGGGCTTGGAAGTTCGGTGGTTGCCCAGTGTGCTACCAGCTAGCACAGCTTAGGGAGGAGGTTGCAGGGATTAGGAGAAAGCTGGGGGAAGGGGGGTGGTATGGTTGGGGAAGGGGGCTGGGAATCTCCCACAGGGTTGCACCAAGCACTGGGGGTGGAGGCATAGGGAAAGGAGTGCAGGAGAATACTCAGAGGTCACAAAGGGAACCTGGCAGAGGGGGTACAAAAGGACACTACCAAGGAAGCAGGCAGGTAACTGGGGGCCCTCACAAAGGGGGGACGGAGGGACAACATTCTCAGGGAAGTAGGCAGATGGCCAGGGCTGGACAGAAGGAAGCAAGGCGGGGAGGTGGATCAGACCTTACACTCAGTAACCGCTTCAATTCTCTTCTTCTGCTCAAGGATGAGGGGGATGATGTAGCCACGACAGGGGTAGTTAGAGATGGAAAGGGAGTGGGGGCAGGAGGCAGGGGCCAGATAGCAGGAAGAACGGGGGGCCTGGAATGCAGGAGAATGGGGGGAGCAGTGAATCAGAGCAGGAGGGGCAGGGGGAAGAGGGAGGAAAGCGCAAGGAGAAGGACCAGTTGGGAGGAAAGGTAAAGGAGAAGGACCAGAAGTACAAGGAGGATTCAGTAAAGGGAGCTGAGGGTTTAGGCCAGGGGAGCACGACTAGCAAGGAGGAACTAAATGGAGACAGGAAGGAAGGTAGGATGAGCCAGGCTAGTTTAGCAGATGGGGGAGAAGGACCAGTTGCGAGCAGTGAGGGGAGAATTAGCAAGGAACAGAAGGATACTCAGGAGGAGGAGGCATAGGATTGGAGGGAGGGGTGGCCATGGTAAATAAGGAGGGTGGCATGTGGCACCCAGATAGGGGAGGAACAAGGGCGGCTGGGTGGAGGGCCTGTAGAAAGGATGAGGGACATGGAAGGGGGGGAATGGAGGAAAGGAGTGGTCAGGGTGCTCCTGCTGGGGATTCTATGATCAGGGGTATCAAATGGGATAGGGAGGGAGAAGCCTGGCCAGTTAGGACAAGATGCTTCCCTGGACTAATGGTGCACAGGGGCTAAGCACGGAGGTATATCAGCTGGCAAAGATTGTGGGGTTCCCCAGACATACTGGTCCACCTGGGTACAAATGACATTGAGGAAATAGCGAGCTAGAGATACAGGCAAGATTCAGGAGCTCGCCAGGGTCTGTCATGACATAGGATGCACAGTCCTTCTCAGAAATCCTGCCAGTGCCAAGGGCTAGTGGGGAACACAAAAGGAAAATTAGGAGATAAACCAGTGGCTCAGGGAGTGGTGTGAGGCCAGAGGGTATGGGTTGATGGGGATTGGGGAGACCTGGGAGGATAGAGCTGTATGCTAGAGATAGACTACATCTCAATTTGGAGGAGGAATCCTTAAGTTGAAAATAGAGGGTTCATTGGTGAAAAGTGGGGTTTAAACTTGTGAAGGGGGTGGGATGGGAGAAAGGGTCAAGGGGTGCCGATAAAGGAGGGACTTGTCTCCACCCCTGGGGACCAGGAGGATTGCAGGAAAAGGCCAACTGGCAAAGTGCAGACCAGGGAAACAGAATCCCCATGGGAACACGAGCAGGGAAATGGAACTATAGGAAAGGGTGGAAGGTAGTCTGCTAAATGCCAGGAGCTTGGGCAATAAAATGCCTGAGCTCCAGGCGATGCTAACTGAGGGAGCAGTGGATGTGGCAGCGGTCACTGAGACTTGGGCCACTGCAAGACATGACTGGGACCTGAACCTGGAGGGATACACTATGTTCAGGAAGGACAGGGGGGAGGGAAGGGGAGGAGGGGTAGCAATGATAGTCAAAAACTGCATTGGCATAGGGGGAGTAGAAGAGGCGGAGGGAACTGTGGAGGCGATTTGGATCACCTTGATAACAAGGTAGGGCAAGAGAGTAAAAATAGAAGTGGTGTATAGACCCCCTGCCCTGGCGGAGGAGCTAGAGGACAGTCTGGTGGCAGATGTTGGGAGACACTGCAGACTGGGCA
This sequence comes from Neoceratodus forsteri, assembly GCA_016271365.2. Lineage (NCBI taxonomy): Eukaryota > Metazoa > Chordata > Ceratodontiformes > Ceratodontidae > Neoceratodus > Neoceratodus forsteri. The sequence goes on from CM057456.1 coordinate 1,190,037,371, forward strand.
GAGGAACGGTAGTGGTGTTGGGAGACTTAAACATGCCAGGAACAGACTGGGAGACTATGACATCCTCTGTGACCAGGGAACAGAGGTTGTTGGATGTCTTTCAAGACGCGTTCCTAACTCAGCAGGTGAGGGAACCGACCAGGGAGGCACGGGTACTGGATGTGGTCCAGGCAGACAGTGACCAGATTGGGGGCCTGGAGGTAAGGGACCCATTGGCGGGGAGTGACCATGCCACGGTCTGGTTCTGCCTGGATCTAGGAGGGGTAGAAGGCTGCACAAAGACGGAAGTAACCGACTTCAGGGGGGCGGATTTTAAGGAAATGGGAAGGATCCTTAAGGAGCATTTGGATGGGATTAGGTCAGACATGGACACTTGATAGTAGGTGGGAAATCATCAGGAGAGGGGTGCAGGATGCTACCAGCACCTGTGCAAGAGTAAGGCAATGCGGTAGGGGCCCAAAACCCTGTTGGTGGACCAGGAAGGTCCAGGAGGTGGTGTGAGGGAAAGAAAGCCGCCTATAAGCAATTCAAGTGCTCAAGGAGTGAAAGGGATCGAGGGGAGTACGAGCTGATGGCTAGAAGGACCACTAGAGTGGTGAGGGCAGCTAAGGCAAGGAAGGAGCAGAACCTGGCCAGGGAAATTAGGAGAGGGAACAAGGGGTTCTTTAGATACATTGGGGAAAAACGAAGGGTGAAGGGGCAGATTAGCAGGATTAAATCAGGGGAGAGATGGGCACAAGACCCTGGGGAGCAGGCTGAGGTACTAAATGAGTACTTCACCTCAGTTTTCACCAGGGAAAATGGGGGTGCTGCATCATACATGGGAGGAGACAGAGATACTGAGGAGGGGGGACCCTTACCGATCGGCAGGTCTGGGGAGAGGGGGAGGCATCACTGGCAGGTGGGGGGAGGGCTAAGCAGGGAGAAGGGGTACCAGAAGTGGAAATCACAGTAGAGAGAGTGAGGGAAGCCCTCAGCTCCCTTAAGACGGAGAAAGCACCGGGCGGATAAATTACATCCCAGAGTGCTGAAGGAACTTGCAGATGTCCTGGCAAAACCCCTGGCAGAGCTTTTCACCATCTCTCTGAGGACAGGGTGGGTGCCCGAAGACTGGAAGGTGGCGCATATAGTGCCTATCCACAAGGGGGGATCAAGGGAGGTGGCAGGGAACTACAGGCCTGTCAGTCTGACATCGGTGGTGGGCAAGGTGATGGAGGGCATTGTCAAGGAGAGGCTAGGGGGGGACCTGGATAAGTCAGGGTGCCTGGACGATAGACAGCATGGATTCATCCCGGGGAAATCGTGTCAGACAAACCTGGTGGAGTTCTATGACTGGGTGACAAGTGCCTTGGACCTGGGTAGACCAGTGGATGTCCTCTTTCTAGACTTCAGCAAGGCATTTGACTCTGTTCCTCACGTGGGTCTGTTGGATAAGCTGGGAGAAATGGGGTGGGGAACCAGATGATCAGATGGATAGGCAATTGGCTCAGGACCGGACCCAGAGGGTCGTGGTTGGTGGGATAGTCTCATCCCAAGGAGGGTCATTAGTGGGGTCCCACAGGATCAGTCCTTGGGCCCTTCTGTTCAACGCCTCACGATCTTACATAAGGACAGGAATCAGGAGGAGATGAGTCTCTTTGCAGATGACTCAAACTGGGGCGGTGGTGGATGGGGAGGAGGGGAGGTGGCCCTACAGGGGACCTGGAGGCTCTGGAAAGATGGTCTATAAAGGAAGCTGAGGTTCAATGCAGGAAATGCAAGGTAATTTCCACCTTGGGGCCAGAAACCCAGGCCAAGTGTACACCCTGGGAATGTTACAAGTCTCGATGGCTGAGAGGGACCTGGGGTGGTGGTGGATGTCAAGATGAACAACTCTGAGACTTGTGGGAGGGCAGCAGCCAAGGCCAACAGGATGCTGGGATGCATCACTGGGGATCACCTCCAGAAGGAGAGTGATACTTCCTCTGTATAACTGCTTGGTGAGGCCGCACCTTGAGTACTGCGTGCAGTTTTGGAGGCCACACTTAAAGCGGACATTAACCTCCTGGAGAGGGTCCAGAGGAGGGCAACCAAAATGATTTGGGGCTTGGGGGACAGGACCTATGAGGAGAGGCTCGAAGAGCTAAATATGTACACATTGGAAGAGAGAAGGGACCGGGGGGACATGATAGAGGTCTTTAGGTACATGAAGAGGATAAATAGGGGAGGAACAGTCGGGGTGCTTCGAAGGAAGGAGGAAGGGGCCACTAGAGGGCATGGGTGGAAGCTGGAGGGGGAAGATTCAGGGAGAAAGGAGGAGGTGCTACTTCCTGAGAGGGTGGTGGTGGAGCCATGGAATGCACTGCCTAGGGGGCTAGTGGAGGCAGAGACAGTGGAGGGGTTCAAGAGGGGGTGGGACAGGTACAGGGGAAGGGTTCTGGAAGCAAAATCCAATGCAGCAAGAATATCCGGAACTGGGAAGGGAGAAGCCAGAGAAGGCGAGAGGGACAGCAAGGTCAGCACCCAGGCTGGGGACTGACCAAACGAGCAGACACGAAAGACCGTTAGGCCTATTCTGCTGGCATTTTAGTATGTTAGTATGTTAGAAGATATACAAAACATGACAGCTAAAGGGGGGTTCTGATAATGGGAGACTTCAACATGCCAGATATAGATTGGTCAATACCAACAGAAACATCCACCAGACCTAGACACATAGTGGATTCCCTGCTGGGGGAGGGCCTCAAACAACTGGTACAACAACCCACAAAAGACAGTGCTATTCTAGATCTCGTAATGACTAACTGGGAAAGGATCACAGAACTCCAGGTAGAAGGTCACCTGGAGGCCAGTGACCATCACATGGTATGGTTCAATTTGGCCACTAGAACTAAATCATCCCATTCTAATGCAAAAATATGGGACTTCAGAGGAACTGACTTTGATAAGCTGGCCAACAGAGTTAAGCTAGCCCTTGCAAGAAGAAATATAGGTGAGGGGGTACAGGCAAAGTGGACAAGCATTAAGGATGCAATACTTGAAGCAATATCCCATTGTGTTAGGAAGAAAAACAAGAGCAAAAGAAGGAGGAAACCACTTTGGTTCTCAAAAACAGTAGCAGAAGAGGTCAGCGCCAAAAGACTGGCCTTCAGGAAATACAAGGGAACACAGCGGGACGAAGATAGGGAGGCATACCAAACTTCCCTAAGGGAAGCAGGGAAGACAGTAAGGCAGGCAGAGGCCCAAACTGAGGAAACACTAGCACGAACAATAAAGAAGGGGACAAGAATTTCTATAGCTGCATTACTGAAAGAAGAAAGTCCAGTGGGGGTATTGCTAAGATCAAAGAGGATAAGGGGGAGTGTGTGGAGGAGGACTGAAGAAAAGCATCTATCGTAAATAGGTACTTCTGCTCTGTATTTACTGAGGAGAAGGTAGGGCAGGGCTCACAGCTCAGCACCATGGACACAGGGGGAAGGGAGGTGTGCACAAGTCCCTTCACAAAAGAAAGAGTCCTACAAGAGCTTGCTAAGCTCGGGATGGACAAGGCAGTGGGACCAGATGGCATACATTAGAGGGTACTAAAGGAGCTAAGGGTGGAAATAGACAATATCAGAACTGTTTAGTGAGTCTCTGAGCACAGGAGAAGTCCTAGAAGACTGGAGAAGGGCTCATGTGATCATGCTCCACAAGAGTGGTAGCAGGGAGGAGGCAGGGAACTACAGACCAGTCACTCTTACCTCAGTAGTGGGCAAGATTATGGAGGCACTCCTTAAGGAAAGGATAGTGCAACACCTGGAATCCCATAGGAGCACAGGATCCAAGACAGCATGGGTTTACAACAGGAAGGTCCTGTCAAACTAATCTCATAGATTTCTTTGACTGGGTAACCAGAGTGGTGGACCAAGGGGGTGCAGTTGATGTCGCCTTCCTTGACTTCAGCAAAGCTTTTGATACTGTTCCACATAGAAGATTGATTAATAAGCTGGGTAGGCTCGAGGTGGGTCAGACGTTGGCCAACTGGGTGGCAAACAGGTTGGCGGGCAGAAAACAGAGAGTGGTGGTAAACAGTATACAGTCTGAAGAGATGCAAGTCACAAGTGGGGTACCTCAGGGATCAGTCCTGGGGCCAGTCCTCTTCAATATCTTCATCAGTGACATTGCAGATGGACTGGAGGGTAAGATTTGTCTCTTTGCAGTTGACACCAAGATCTGCAGCAGAGAAAAGATCTGGATAAACTGACAAAATGATCAGAAGAGTGGCAACGGGGGTTTATTGCAAAGAAGTCCAAGATCATGCGCATTGGGAAGAGAAACCCTGAAGCCACCTACAGGTTGGGAGGGGAGTTGCTGGCAGTCACAATGGAAGAAAGAGACTTGGGCATCATCATCACAAATGACCTGAAATCATCCAAGCAGACCACTAAAGCAGTAGGTAAGGCTAGGGGGATTTTGGGGTGCATTAGTAGGAGTATCACAAGTCGTAAGAGGGAGGTAATAATCCCTCTTTACAAGACACTGGTTAGGCCCCATCTGGAGTACTGCGTGCAGTACTGGAGGCCGCACCTTTACAAGGACATTAACAAAAGGGAGGCAGTCCAGAGAAGGGCAACCAAAGTGGTGCAGGGATTGCATTAGAAAACACATGAGGACAGATCAACAGAGCTCATTATGTATACCCTAGAGCAAAGGAGGGAGAGATGTTATACGATCGAAACATTCAAACACCTTAAGGGCATTAACAAGGTGAAAGAGTCTAACATGCTTCAATATAAGAGAAATAGCAGGACAAGAGGACACAGCATGAGATTAGAGGGAAGCCGATTAAGGGGCAATGTGAGGAAATTCTTTTTCACAGAAAGGATGGTGGATGCATGGAACGGCCTAACTCAAGAAGTGGTGGATATGAATACAGTGAATACAGTGCAGGGCTTCAAACGGGCATGGGATAGGCATAAGGGAGCAATACAGATGAGTATATATGGATAGGCCATTGACAAGGGTAAAGGCCTATGGCACATTCATAAGGTAGGAAAAAATGGGCAGACTGGATGGGCCTTGCGGTCCTTATCTGCCGTCAACTTCTAGGTTTCTCCCTTAAATACAAAAAGTGCGTTGATGTGGCCGAGAGGGTGCAAGGGAAGGCCACCTAAGGCTCTGTACACATTAGAAAGTGAACTGTGGTTCGTTTTTAAAAATGTTTTAGAAGCGTTTTTGAACTCACCACAGCAGCCTGTCCACATCAGTCTTCAACTGAGTTTTAACTTGGTTATGCCACAGCCGACTCCCATCCGAATCTGTGTCCAGTAACATTTTTAAAACCAAATGATTGCTGGGAGAATGGAGGACCTAAGTGAGCAAGATGGTACAGTCACGGAGCAAGATCCAGACGTCCATCCGTATCAACAGGTAATACACTTTCACATTCTAAACCATTTTTAAAAACAGGATTTAAGACTAGCTTTCTTCAGGGTTTTAGCACGGTTTGTTAACATGGTAAAAAAACGTGTTTTAATGCGAATGGGGGCCATGTTTGCACTAATTAAAACGTTTTAAGCACTTCAAAACATTTTAACTAGCGTAATGTGTACAGGGCCTATATGATCAAGGATTTGGTGACAAGTGCTATGAGAAGAGGCTGATGGCCCTTAACATGTTCATCTAGAAGAAAAAAGAGTCTGATAGGGACATTATCTTAGTCTTCCACATGCTAAAGGGTATCACCAAGATAGAACACACAGTGATGTTTGATCTGGCTTCCTATGGAAGGAATTCATTCAGAGGTGGTAAATTTGGGGGTAATGTTAAGAGATGATTCATCTCCCAGAGTGTGGTGAACATGTGGAGCAGTCTACCAGCAGAAACTGTGGATAGTGCAGACCTTCAAGTTAAGTCCAGACAGATCTCTGCTTACCAAGAGAATCCCAGGGTACCCTGGGTAGTAGAGTGGATAGGGAAATTTCTGTAAATTAGTACGTGTTTGCACAGCATATTTATTCATCCCTGGTTGTTGGGGGGGGGGGGCTTACATAATGGACCTCAAGTCCATTCCAGTCTTAGATTGCTTTCTACGTATGTTGAAACAGTACCAGGGAACAGTGTCATTCTAGCACTCGGATGCATGTGTCATCAAAAAGAAATACATGGAGAGGTAATCGTAGGCTGCACTGGTTTTACCTGTTTACAAATGCAACATGTTTTTATATTAAAATCTTAGTGGATTTTTCCATTATTTTTACAGTGCACCTCCTGTTTCTCTTCTTCCAAATGCCCACTATGAGCAGGTGATGTCTGCATTTGGAGGAAAAGGGTACTTTGTACAAACGCCATTGGAGCTGCAAAAAGCTGTTGAAGCAAGCTTGGCAGACAGCAAGACACCATCCCTTCTTAATGTAATGATCGATCCATCATCTGACAGAAAGAAACAAGTAAGTGCCAATATTTCATTTCCAGTTACAGATCTGCTGATGAAAAGACTGCTGTCAAAACCTAAAAAGATACCTTAAACTACAGGCAGTGAATGATCTAGATGTAGATCCTGGCAAGAATTAACTAGCTTGATAGCATTCCTCATTGTGTGTTAAATGAGTCTTGTTCTCTGAGCATTCAAGAGTTCTGTTCAAGCTTAAAGGAGAACTGCACTGAATTTGTGAGTTTTCCCACTAGGAGCTGTTTTTGTCTGGTTCAGATTCTGTTATTGCTGTAGCTAGCCAGGCTTTTTACTTATTTTAGTGTGTGTTTCTGATTTACATGCTGCTGGCAAGGACCATTTTAGAACTGTATGATGTAGTTTATGTCCCTGTTCTATGGAGCTGCTGTTGGCACAATGCATTTATGTTCTACTAGGGAACTCCAAGGTTGTTCGGTACATAAACTACATCATACAGTTCTAAAATGGTACTTACCACCAGATTGTAAAGCAGAAACACCCACTAAGGTTACTAAAAGGCCTGTACAGATGGAAAAATAACAGAATTTTAACCAGTACTTAAAAATAGTTTCTATTGGGGAAAAATTGGCTTACAGGTTCAAGCACGGTTCTCCTTTAAAGATGTAACAGCTACTCAGTTCCATATTTCTCTGAGGGTCTTGCTGGTGAAAGAGTGCCTGACAGAAAATATGTAAAACTATAGCATTGAAACACAATGCTGTATCATCATATGCTCTCAATATATTCCCTACATATGGTTTTCAAAAATGTTGTTTATTCCCCAGTTTTCTTGTCTCCAACATAACAATCATGGGTCGCTATGACAGCACCCTTTCTCTGGTGCCAGAGGGCAAGCAAGCATCTGCCTTTGCTGCCAGTGCCATTCACTGATTGGCTGACAGGGGCTATGCTAATGCTCCTGGGGCAGAAACTAACTTTTTTATCCACTACCCAGCAGGTGGGTTTTATGGAAATTCTTGAGTATATGCCTAAGTTCATTCCTCCCTTGCTGCCAGCCCTGGACAGTGCTGCCACTGCAGCCTGGCACAGACCTAACATGGTCCCTGTCACGCCTAGGAAGGCTGATAAACATTGTCAGGCCCCCTTAGGGAGGTGCTTTTATGCTGCTTAGCCAGAAACCGACTCAGTGATCAAGCGGCTCATGACAGGTCCAAGGTGATCAAACACCTTAGTTCCCTCCCTCTGACAATGAGTGGAGGAGGATTGATCTTTGGGGCAAGAGGACCCTTGCTTCAGCCACTTTGGGCCTTAGGATTGCCAGTTACTTGTCTCACATAGTAAAGTACCAGAATACCCTCTGGAAGAAGGACAACGCTGCAGCACAGGTCCTTCTCTAGAGTTCTCAGAGGCAGGAGCTTCTTAATACTCTCCAAGCTTCGGCTGATGTCAGTAAGCACTTCTTGAGGACCATTTATGACATGTCTGATGCCACTGCCAGGACTGCTGCTAATGGCATTTGCCTCAGGAGGCACGCCTGGCTGAGGGTCTCTAGCTTTGTGGCTGATATCCAGCAGAAAATCTTAAGTGCCCCTTTCGGAAATTTTAAGTTTTTTAGGCCTGATGTGCAGGATATTATCAATGACCTGCAGGCCTCTGGATGGGGTATTAGGTCTGTCCACTTCCTTTATGATACCCAACCCAGGAGCTGATCGAGACCCTCCTTTCGTAAAGAATCTCAGAAGGCGGGCTCAGGAGCCAGATCCCAGAGCAGGTATGGGGCACGTCATGCCTAACCCTCTCCTTCCTCCATCACTGGTGCCTCTGCCAAAAACCCCAGGGGTGGTGGTGCAGCCCTGGCTGCTGCCTGTTCCTGAGCATGACTCCTTGGCCAACACCCTCCTCCTGCCTCAAGCCAGGAGGTGGTGGTAGGGGGTCGTTTCTCCCTCCATGCAGATCATGGGAGTTGGCCCTTACTATGGACACTTGGGTCCTGCAGTTAATAGAACAGGTTCATGCTCTAGGACTTCTGGAACAGCCTCCGGATTCTCCCCCTGTTCCTTTCACTTACCCTTCAGACCACATTCCGGTGCTCAGGGAAGACGTGCTCACTTTGCTACACAAGAAGGCTACAGAGCCTGTGCCTTGGCAACAAAGGAACAAGAGGTTCTACTCCCTGTTCTTCCTTGTCCTCAAGCGGACAGGGGACTTGAAGCTAATTTTATACCTAAAGGAACTGAACTGCTACATCTAGTACAGGAAGTTCTGGATGGTCACCCTGCAGGGCCTGCTGCCTCTGCAAAAGTGGGGTACTGGCTAAGCTCTCTGGACATGCATGACACATATCTGCATATCAAGGTTACACACACACACACACACACACACACACGCCGCACACACAATACCTCAGGTTCCTGTTTCAGGAGGAACATTACCAGTTCAGAGTCTTGTCCTTTGGCTTATCCTCTGCGCCACAGGTCTTTACCAAATGCATAGCTACAGTGCCAGCAGGTCTCAGGCACGAAGGCCTGTATGTTTTCCATATCTGGATGACAGGCTGCTGAAGGCCCAGTCCAGGGAGCTTCTGCAGCTTACTCTAGAATGCACAAAGCAGTTGTTCCAGACTTTAGGGATTATGATCAATCTGTCCAAGTCCATCTTGACTCCATGTCAATGGCTGCAGTACATACTGGTGGTTCCGGACTCTGCCCAGGGCAAGGCCTTCCTTAGGACAGGGTGGAATGCCTAATAGCTCAGGCTCAGTCAGTTGCCCAGAGCCAGTACGTAACAGTTGGGACATTCCTACAGTTGTTGGGCTTAATGGCCGCAGCCATTGTTACTGTACCCTTGGCCAGACTGCATATGCGGATCTCCCAGTGGACCCTCAGAGTCCAGTGAGGTCAACGTTCCGACAGTCTAGAACAGCATGTTCTTGTCTCCTCTCCTCTCCTGTCTGCAAAGTGCTTCAGTGATGGATGGACCCCCACAAACATTTGAGAGGGGCGCCCTTCTTCATACCTTCTCCTCAGCAGATCCGTACCACAGATGCTTCGGGTCTGGGTTGGGGAGCGCACCTGAGTCCCTTTCAGACCCAGGGAACCTAGTCCTGGATGGAAGCTTTCCTCCACATAAACATTTTAGAGATGAGGACAGTTCTGTATGCCTTGTACGTCTTCCAGAATCATCTGTTCCCGAGTCCTCTGCTGGTGCACTCAGACAACTTCAGTGTAGTTTATTACACCAGCAAGAAGAGGGGGGACTCATTCTTACCCCCCCCCGTGCAGAGAGGTGATGAGAGTCTGGTACTGGACTCTACATCACAATCTAGAATTGTCAACCATCCGTATTCCAGGTGACCAAAATGCCTTGGCAGACAACCTCAGCTGATCGCAGTCCAGGATCCATGAGTGGGAGCTACTGACCTCGTCGTAGAAGACCAGTTCGACAGGTGGTGTAATCCAGAGCTGGACCTTTTTGCATCCCCACTCATCACAGAACTGCCGCATTTCTGTTTGCTAGATCCAGGGTCTGGAGTTTTCTGGCAAGACACATTGTCCCTGTCTTGGAAAAGGAGGTTCCTCGATTCCTTTCCTCCCTTCCTTCTGATCCAGGGAGTCCTCATCAAGCTCCAAATGGAGGGAGCCACGTTAATCTTGGTGGTGCCCTTCTGACCTCGTCAGATCTGGTTTCCATTACTGCAGCAGTTGGCTGTGGAACCCCAAGTTCCCCTGCCCCTTTCGCGGGACCTGTTATGGGCACAGGGGACCTTGTTCCATCTGGACCTCAAGTCACTCCATCTGCATGCATGGCTGCTGAAGACATAGCCATTGCTTGGTTTGGGGTGTCTCAGAAAGTGGCAGATGTCCAGGTATCTGCCAGGAAACTTTCCACCAGGGTCACTTCCTCTATGAAGTGGAAGCGCTTTGTTATTTGGGCCGCTGCCCATCACCTAGACCCTTTTACTTGTCTGGTGAACCAGGTCCTTGAGTATCTCCTGTCCTTGTCTGATGCAGGACTCCAGTACTCCTCTATTAATGTGCACCTGTCAGCTATTTCAGTCTTTCATGTGCCTATTGATGGCTGTACCGTGACCCAGTTAGATGTGGCCTGTACCTTCCTGTGGGTCATTCTCCACTTGAAGCCTCCTATCTGCAGTCCGGTCCTGGATTGGGACCTGAATTTCGTTGTAAAAAACTGACCCTGCCTCATTTTGAGCCAGTTGCATCTTGCGAGCTACGCTTTCTGCTGTGGAAAATGTTATTTTTAGTTGCCATTACTTCTGCTCGAAGGATTTCAGAGCTACAAGCTGTCATGTGTGAGCAGCCTTATTTGATTTTCCGCAAGGATAGGGTGTCTTTGTGTACCAACTCTAAGTTTCTTCCAAAGGTGGTGTCTGAGTTTACTTTAAATCAATCTATCCACCTCCCTGTTTATTACCCAGACCATGCCAATCCAGGGGAAGCATTACCTCATACTTGAGATATGCATAGAATTTCGTGTTACTATACACACTGTACCAAGGACTGCAGAAAGTCCTCTCAGTTGTTTGTTTCTTTCACCCCTTGGAAAGAGGGCATACCAGTTCCTAAACAGTGTTTGTCCAAATGGTTGGCCAACTGTATTACTTTGTGTTACAGGAAGTACAGTAAGGAACTTCATGGGGTTGTTCATGGCCATTCCACCAGAAGCATGGCCGCTTCTGTTGCCTGTTTCAGGAACAATTCAGCTGCTGAAATCTACGCTGCTGCCACTTGGAGTACTGTCCACACTTTTACCAAGCACTACAGTCTGGATATTGCCTCTAGAAGGGCAGGCTTTGGCCTAGCTGTGCTTCAAGGTCTTCTTTATTGGCTGCTGGCCTTCTGCCACCCCAACTGTCTTGTTGTCTGTAACTGCTTGGAACTTGTTGCATAGGTGTGACCCGATGAAAGAAATATCCCCGAAGAAGATACACAAGAACTTACTGTAACAGTAGATCTTCGAGGGAATCTCTTTCATCAAGTCATGCCAAATCCACCCTCCTTCCTCCTGTTCTCTGTCTTCAGACTGGCTCTCTTGTTACTCCAGCCTTTCTTATAGCTGGGCACCCTATCTCTCTCCTTGGTTCCCTAGAGGAAGGCCTAGCGAGTATGGTCTCTGGCATGGAACTGAGGAGGGAGTGGGGCCACACACTCATATATGCTGGGACACGGCGTGGACAGCTTCTACTAGACTGCTACAGAAAAGTTTTTCTGTGATCCTAGTGCCTGACAGCTATAAGTTCCATAGGTGTGACCTGATGAAAGAGATTCCCTCCAAGATCTACTGTTATGGTAAGTTCTTACGTAACTGTTCTTTTCTGTATGCCTTTCCTCCATTCCCACTTTTACTGAGAGTAGTGATAAAACTGGGCAGGGAGTCAGCAGCAGTGATTCTCATAGCTCCAGACTGGGCCAGGCAGAGCTGGTATACCATGCTCCTTCTGCCTCCAGCAGGTTGCCAGCTAGTGTGCCCCTGAGATACAATCTCTAGGCACTGTTCCAGGGCAGGATAACATTTCCAGATCTGAGTACTCTTGGCCTCACAGCATGATTCTTGAAGAGCTAGTGTTCTCTGGGCTAAATCTTTCTGAAAAAGTAATGGAAGTGCTGAAGGTTTCTGGGTAACCCACAGTGACAAAAACTTGTACTCCAAAATGGGAAAAATTTTTTCTTCTGGTGTTCTTCGACAGATTAACTCCCTCTGGACAGGTATGTCTACAATCCAGGACTACCTAGTCCATCTCCAATCTTTGGGCCTAAGGCCCTCAATCAACCCTGAAGGTTCATTTGGCAGCAGCTGTCAGCTCACACAGCAGCTGGCAAAGACAGGTCAGTGGTCTTGCAACCCATTTTCAAAAAGTTTTTCAAAGGCCTTAATCACCCGTACCCTCCAGTAAGGGACCCTGTCCCTCTCTGGTACATGAATGCTGCTCTGCTCAGCTGATGGAGGCTCCTTTTGAGCTCATAGCCACTGCTGCACTGAAGTATGTCACTTGGAAAGCAATTGTCCTGGCGACAGTGACATTTTCTAGAATGATGAGCGATCTACAAGCCCTCTGCACAGATCCCAACTACAGAATATTCCATTGGGACAGGGTAGTCCTAAGGATGAACAGAAATTCCTCCCAAAAGTGGTGTCTGAATTCCATTTGAGTCAATCTGTTGCCCTTCCTGTTTTCTCTACAGAAAAATCCAGCTCATGGGATGCAAGTGTTCCACATTGTAGATGTGAAAAAGGCACTGAGTTACTGCTTGGACCATACAAAGGATGTCAAGTCCACCAGCACTTAGCTGTTTGTCACCCATGGTGAAGTGGAGAAAGGCAGACAAGCATCGGGAAGATATTTCTTTCTGGATAGTCTCCTGCATTCAGTTCTATTATGACTAAGCTGGAAATTGCCACATAGAGGACTCTGGGTACACTCTGCAAGAGGCACCTCTGATTCTGTGGCAGCTTCGAGGGATATCCCCCTGCAATACATCTGTAAAGCAGTTACCTGGAATACAGTGCACACTTTCACAAAACACTGCTTTCTTGTAGAAACTTCTCCTTAAATAGGTTCTATACCCAGCCTCCCAAGGTACTGCTGTGGAGTCTGATGCTGTTAAACAAAAGTAAGGGATTCCTGGGGTTTGAACAAAAAATTACCTACCGCAATAATATTGTTTCTTCCAAAGGGATCACTCGCTATGTTTAACAATCCCTCCTCCCTGACTCCGCTTCTGGAACCTGGTAAAAGGTTCAGACAAGAATCAAATCATCCAAGAATCAGTCTTCACCATTTACTACCACTTATGGGTCTGCGCTGGAGACACAGGACCTCACAGGAGCAAAAAACTTCTCCAGCTTACAGCTGGGGGCCGACGACAGTGGCAGCTCCACCGACAAGGCTCATGTATGACATGGCACTCATGGACTGGCCAGTAGTAGAATTGGCCCCCCTGCTCACGTCAGATCTGTTTTTCCCGCCATTGAGGCAACACTGTGGGAGCTTTAGGTTCAATAACTGCATGGTGCTGTAGTTTTTCGACCATTTTTTTTGTTTTTCGGTGCTGCTTCTCCTTTCCTATCCTACAGTGCCAAGCCCTTTTTTTTACTTGTTTTTATTATTTTCTGCTTCAGTCATGTCTGACTCCCAGGACAAAAGAAAAGGATAAAAGAAGAACAAGGATGCCCCAATCATGCGCCGGTGCCCTGTGGGAGACCTGTATCTGTCAGGAAGGGCATTACCACTGCTGAACCCACCTTAGAGCTGATGAAAAAGGAAGGACCACTGTGATGCCTTCTTCTCGATGGACATTCACACCCTTGAGATCTGCACAATGAAGTAGGGTTGTCAGCCCTCCACTTTTGGAGGCAGGTCACACACTTTGGACTCCAAGATAAGGTGCCGGGATGCTTTCCCTAAGCCCCTCCCTAGTACTGTATGTAGTGAGGGAGACCAGGCTTCTCTTAGTCCTTTCCCCACCAAGATGGAGAGCCTAGGGGAGTGGTCAGGTGGACAGTCAGCCTCCCTTAGGGGACCGACTGAGCAACCATCCCAGTCCGTAACCCCTTCAGGGCAGTGGACACCCCCAGTAGTGAGGTTGAAGCTATACGCTAGACCTACACCGGCGGGCACCTTAGTGTTGCGACCCAGTGACACCTTGGCTCCTGGCACTAAGTCAGGCGCAGATGAGTGAAGCGATGCTGGCCGCAAGACCGGGTCCCCTCCTGGCACCACTTGCGATGCCAGGAGATGGAAAACCTCCAGAGCTGGGCCTACTAGGCGCCCTGTGGAGATCTTCTGGATCTCTTCCCCCAAGCAGTTGGATGACTCAGGAGTTGGGGTCCAGGAGGGTCTTGTCTGTTTGCAGGACGCCAGCGATGAAGGGGGTCTCTCTGGGCCTGGTCAGGATTAGCATAGTTTCCATGGGCTGTCTCTACCTGGTGGCACTTGCGGCACCACTGCCCAATCGGCTGTGGCACGGGGCAGGGTGTTGGTGCTGTCCATGGAGCCAGGGAGGGTTCTGGTGCCGTTCATGTTGCAAGGTCTCATGCACCCTCAGAAACTGATGCGAAGCCTATTCAGAGGCCTAACCCAAGAGGCAGGGCACTGTCTGGTGAGGGGGATGCTGGGTGGTCCTGATTGGTGGCTCACTCTTTGCCCAGAATTGGTGGCAGCTGTGGCAGAAGTCTCAGGACCAACTTGGAACCCCTGGCCTTACTGGAACCATCGGACCCTGTCTTTGATGGGGATCGAGGCCACCCGTGGGACTTCCACGGCTCGCTCTTCCAGCCGAGGACTCCCGGGCACCACCTCGACTGCTTCTTGCCTGTTGAGCATTCTTTGGTGGATGAGCCTGCCAGGCCCCCACCGGCGAGGTCATCTGAGCACTCTCATAACCCTGGCATAGGACCTGGCCTGGTCATTCACAACCCTCCTCCCCTCCTTTGCCTCCACCTCCTCTTCCTCCGAGGCATTCTGGGTCCTTCGGGTTCCCTGTCCTGGGAACAGTTCAGGGCATTGGAGAGTGCATTTCCCCAGTACGTCTGATTACTAGACCAGGCCATTTCTCTGCCTGAGGCCTCTGCACTGCCACCCCCTGACTCCAGCTCTCTCTCATCTCCAACTTCCTCCTCTGAGGAAGAGAATGCCTCCCTTCAGTGCTGAGTACACTCTGTACCAGCAGTTCCCCAGAGATGATGAGGGATCTTGGAATTGGCCATTTTACAGGCTGAAGTCCTGCAAACCGGGTGCTGTCATTCCTTGGGGATTACAGCTGTGACTCAACAGTCATCCCTCTGTGGCCTAGACCATTTACGGAGGCATCCAGGGATGTTTGATTCCATTCCTCCACCCCTTTCGATCCCCAAGGGATGTCCGATGCAGGTATTGTGCACTTGTGTGGTCCTCCGGACCCATGCCACATCCCTCCTCTGGGATCCAGCTCCTGGACACTCCCAGTGGGGATCAGCACTCAGTGCATGGCCATCCCCCAGAGTCAGACTCTGCAGAGTTTGATGCCTGGGGCTGTAGGGCTTTTTGGTGGCATGCATCATGTTGTGCAATCTCTGCACACAAGGTACATCATATGACCTATGGCAGGCACTTGTGATCGACACTGGGTCAGCTCCTAGTATCCTTGCCAGATTGCGAGTCAACCATACAGGCCATTCACCTTTCTACCCAGGGCCAGGAGCTGGCAAGGAACCATGCGAGGGCATCTTATGATGCCAACAAGGTAGCCTTCAGGCTGGCAGGAACTGCAGTCTGCATTAGGTGGACGGCATGGCTTGTTTTTCCCGGTTGTCACCCCTGGCCCAGCATAGGGTGATCGCCTCACAGTTCCAAGGGACCCACTTTTTTTCCCCACAGGGTCAGGTGCAAGTTAGTGGGATGCATTCCTGCTCCCAGTCCATGGGAGCCCCTGCCTGACCCTGATTGCTCTTGCCTCACTGGGGCCGTAAGGGGTTATTCCCCACAGGAGGCTGAGGGACCTACCATTTCCCTCAGGGTGAGCCAGCACCGCCATTTATGGGGTTAAACTTGGTACTCTGACCCACAGGTGGTAATAAATAGTAAAGATTGATTCTCAGAAGATATGAGACTTGCGTACTCACTGTAATTGTTGGTGTTCCAGAATATCTTCACCATTTATTACCACATCCCGCCCACCATCCCCCACTCAGTATGAGCCAGGCATCTCACCCTCCCTCTCTCTCTCTCTCTCTCTCTGTGCCCCTTGGGCATGTTTAATAAACAAAAAAACAATCCAGGGCTTTTCTGTCTACCCTTCCTCCTGAAAAAAAAAAAACTAAATATATCATATTAAGTCCCCCCAAAAAAAAAAAAAATACTTGTTGCTGCCTTTCTGAGGTCAGACTGTTGTTTGGGTTTCTCCTTTCCATAGCTTCCCCTGTGGTGTCCCCAGAGTGTCCCCCTTGTTCTTTTTTAAAATGAAAAGGGATAAATGCAAAAGGAAGGGAATCAAATGTAAATAGTTAGGCCACTTGGTCTTCTCTCTCTCTCTCTCTCTCTCTCTCTCCCTGTAGATATATTTGTTAACAAAACAAACAAATATTTAAAAAGCACAAAACCAAAAAATGAAACAGTTAAGGGCGATTGAGAAGAACAGCTCCTTCCCCAGCAGTTTTTATTTCACTGTAGCAGTGCATTCTGAGCTTCCTGCATCCAAGGAACACTCCATTTGTTTTTCTTGCATTACTTTATTTTTCTTTTTGTTCAGAGCCTCTGTGTTTTTACCAGGCTGGGGGGGAAGGGGGCATCAGTGATTGCTGCCTCCCTAGAGCGACAGCTGTTTCTCCCGAGATCTTGTTGGTTCCCCTTTGAGTTCCCACCAGCAGGGCTCTGGCTTGTTTCCCTACCTTCCTCTGTTTAGGCTAGCCACCTACGGAATCCTGTGATTCCTAGCTCACCTTTCCTCTACCTCTAGTCCAGCCTGCTGCTTAGCTTTCTTTATTTTGGGTCCTCTTCCCTATTGTTCCAGCACCCCTGCTTTCTAGAGGACTGTTGCCCAGATGGCCTCTGTTTAAAAAAACAAAAGCAAAACAAACTACCTAGACCCTCCACCCCTCTCTTCTTTCTCTCTCTTCTCCGATAGTCAGGTTTTATTGTTTTGTTCTTTTTACATCCAATATCCTTTTTACTATCAATTGGGCAACCTTACCCCTTTTCTTCATTTCTCCCACTTTGTCTTTCTCCTGGTGACAGAACTGAGGTGAGCAGGGGGGCAGCATCGGTTACTGGCCAGTCCAGAGTGCTACATCATACTTGAGCCTCATGGGTCATCACCAACGTCGACCCCCTAGCTGTAAGCTGGAGAGGTTTTTAGCTCCCACGGGGTCCTGGTGCCTCTGGTGCAGACCCATAGATTGTAATAAATGGTGAAGATATTCTGGAAGGTCAACAATTGCGATGAGTATATCATTTTCATTTCTTTTCTACTTGATTGTGCATTACTTTTTGCAGTGCCTTTACAATTGTGCTTGAGTGGTCTGAATTACTTTATTTTTCATAAAAAATAAGTTTGTTCTGCCTTGTTTAAACAATTTTTTTTCTGATTTTTTGGTAACAATTTTAACATTTAGCAAGTTTTATTGGTCACAGGCTCATAGCTCACCCTAGTTTTAGAAATTAGAGTGCAGGGATGAGTGTGACCACTCATCAGAGTTAGAATTTCATTCCAAATTCCATAATTTGCATAAAATTCTAAAGCTCTGAGGCTGCCCATTCCAGGAGAATGATGTTGTTAAATATAGTGAAGGATCTGTTCGGAAGAAACAACATTACTGTGGTGAGTAATTTTTTTCTTCTAGCTTTATTTTTTAACGGCTGCATAGTGAGAGCTATGCTGACGTATTGCTATGACGTAGTAGCAAAAGGGGGCTCTGGAATGTTTCCTGACGCAGAAGAGCCTATCTCCTTCCACCAGCTGGAGTTGAATCACATCTCTGCACATCTTCTCCATTCAGTAAAGAGCAGCTGCTTCCTCCTTCCACTGCCATATTATGTTTTTGCTCCCAACCCCGCTACCCACAGGGGTCAGGAGGTGTATGCAGTGTACATTAATGCATACAAAAAAATTCCACCGTACGCAGTATACGATAGTGCATACAAAAAAATTCCAGTGTACACTAGTGCATACAAATAAATTCCTCCATAGGGCACCTTTTTGTGAGCCACCAGTACCATTTTACCTTGTTGTTTTCTTTACCAACCCAACTGACTCTTATTTCTGGTCGGGCTTCTACATGGCTAGTGGCTAGATGGGGGGGGGCAAGAAGGAGGCAGTGACTTGCCAACTAGGGGATCCACAGGGTCGATAGCTAGCCACGATAGTAAGGAGGCATGCTCAAGGACATGTGACCAAAGCTGTTGGTCAGTGGAGGTGGTCAGGAGTCAGAGCATAGCAGCAAACTCAACCATCATCCATACTGGAGGTGAAGCAACTCATAAAAAAGGACTTAAAGTGTTTGTTTTTATTTTGGGAGGGGGGGGAGGGATCTGTTATGTAAGAAATAAAGTGGGCTTTCCAAAATAGTGGTCGGAGTCTGAGCACAGCGGCAGAGTCAACTGTCTTCCATATCAGAGATGAAGCAACTCATTGAAGGGTTTAGTGTTTTTTATTTTTAATGTTAAGCAGTCTTCACTTCAACTTTAAGGTAAGAGAGTCCCCAGTACCCTGGTGTCAGCAGTACTACAAACCTGTGGGGGGGGGGAAGGGGGAACGTGTGCTGCTGAAACAGGAGGTGGTACCGCTCTTTATTCCCATGCCAGCAGCAGACAGTATATCTTAAGAACATAGGAATCCCAATGTATTTCATCCCATCTGCGCAGATGTGATCTGCTGTATGTTGACAGAAGTCTGATAAGACTGTGCCTATGTACTGAATTAAGATTACGTCAGTTATATACATACATAATAATGAATACATAAAAAATAAATTGGTGTGCAGTGTATTCAGTCATGCATGTTTTATCAACTTGTGATTGTATAGATCTCTGCTTTATCACAGCTCGAAAATAGAATCTTTTTTTAGGGCTTTGCCCTTTTGATGCTATGTTACCCAAGTAAATGCTCCTTTTAGTACTATGCCCTATCATCATTTGCCATATCCGGACTTCCTTCATAGCAGCTGTTCTAGGACTTGGACCCCATCTGAGTTTTCTCTCCATTTAAATCAGGAAGCCAGCTAGTATTTTTTTATCTTTCTGAAGTCTGAGGAGTGCTGTAATAGTCTCCATGCTTTGGATTTGTTCAGTTATTTTCTGCCAATCCCCTGTTTGGGGACACGAGTTTATCAACCATCTGTGAGTAAGCATCTTGCTAGCGGCTGGTATCATAATGTAGAAAAGGTACTGTACTTTTTATCCCTATTTCCAGTCCCCTCTGGAATTACTCCTAGGACCATATGTTGAAAGCCCAGCTACATTCTTAATGGATTGTGTTTTTGTGGTGGGGGGAAGGGGGGGGGGGGGTCTGCTGTAACTTTGCTTGCTGGATTGAGGTGTTATGATGGCGGTATGTGCTGAAACAGTGGGAGAATCTGCTGTAACTGCTGGATTGGAATATATATGCTAAAACAGTGGTATGTGCTGAATTGGAGAGCACTCTGCTTTAGAAGGGCTGCGTTGGGTTGTATTATGTTCTGAAATGGGTGTGTGCTGAGGGGGGAGAAATTGAATAGAACTTGACTGAAACTGGGGTATGTGCTGAAACGGGGTGGAGAGGAATCTACTGTAAAGGTGGATTGGGGTGTAATATGTGCTGAAATAAACACATAGATATTGGGCAAAGAATGACATAAAAATGCTGGCAATGCTTGCCTCTGTCAAGCAAAAATGGACATATACTATGTACTGCAGTAGATCCAGCATGAATCACATCACTTTGCAGATGTATTGGCTCTGACCAGACCTTGTTATAATCAGCGTGCATTAGGTTACTATATATATCACATCCCACCTCATAATTGGTAATATGCTATCTTGACTAATCCTCTCACCAGCAAATAAAATTACAGTACCCAGAACCACCTTTTATATTTCCGATATCACATTTCATGGGACTCTAATTTTGAAAACTTTTTTTTTGTTTTTATTTAAAGGATTTCCACTGGCTTACACGTTCCAACTTGTGAAACCGGCAATGTGAAAAGCTGCAGATTTACCAGAAGACACTAGCAATCTGTAGTCAATGAGCTGCATTAATTCAGTCAACTGATTCCATTTTGAAAATGCTTAATTTTTGTAATTAATATACTGTAAATATTGTATACACTTTTTAATCAGGAAGAATACAGTGCTTTGCAAAATATGTTTGTTTGCTGCATACGATGTGACTCATAAAAGTACAACATGACCTTCATTAAGAGCAGTCCTGAGTACCAGCACTAGAGACATCAGACTTACAGTATGCTAGTGTTCAACTCTAAATTATTTTCAGTGACGTTAGAGAAATGTTCCTCTTCTATATACAGTACAAAAAGTCTTTCATGCTTCCCAGTAGCTACACTGCCCAGAAGGAACCATTTACAGTACATGTGCATCTTGTCTGTGGTAAGATAACATCTCATATTCAAGTAGATAGATGCAGTTGTTTTTTGTGTATTGGGTCACCATAGCTGTCAGTACACTACCTCTGCCTTATGGGCTCAGAAAAGGTTGAGAGACCTGGGTCAATGACTCCTATGGGGATTCATTACCCCAGTGATCATTAGTTTAAATTGTACATTGTCTCCTTACTGGGGAAGATTAAGTGGTCTAGATGATGAACTAGTATTACCCTACCCTGGGAAGCAATACCAATCCACAGTGGTTCCCACTGGCACAACACCCACCCTCTTCCCACACAATTCAAGCAGCAGTTTACTTAACATTCAGTAACTTATAGTTTACAAATGACATGTTCGTTAGTCAGAAAGGCAATACCAGTAACAAGGGGTTTATTGAGGAATCACACTCTGGGGAAGGAAAAGGTTAAGGTAAATATATAAATTTATGCAGTAGCAATGGTTGTTGGGTGACTATCCTTACCCACCCCCAACACAGTGCCTAGAGTAATGGTATTTTTGGACCGCTACCCACTCCCCACTGGTAGCAGGTATGCTTTGTACTCCTTAAGAGGTCCCCTGTACAGTCACTGGGTACCCAAGCTTTGGATCATGGTAAGAGTCTGATGGTTGCATTGCACCTTGTTGGCTGGCATTGGCGTGCATATCAGAAGAAGGAACCTAGAGGGCTTCAAAACGTCAAACAAACACAAAACAAGGGCAGTTATAAATATTAAAAAAGTAAGAAGAAAAACAAATGTGTGTGTCTATGTACTGAGTTGATGTAAATGAATCAAAGGAATGCTTGAATTACAGTACTTGGACCAGGAAAATAAATCTAATAAGAGTCAAGACCAACAGACTAATGTTGTTATTTGGATTAACAGGCTATCTGGATAGGCTTCCCTAATTATTAAAGAATACGAAACACGGGACTTGGAAATACAAAATAATTCTTCAGTTGGCCTCGTCCATAAAGTGCTCACTCTGTGGCCCTAAACGAACATTAAACAGGTTGGAGCGTTTCAGGAACTGGAGGCCGTGTTTGATTGCTCACGGTTCACTCGGCTGTGAAGCCTTCTCTTGGTGCTTGCCATCCTTGCTGGATTTACTCGCATCTGTCTGCAGACTGTGGCACAACTCTGAACACTCTCTCAGCTGCCCTCTGCTGGTTGCTGTCTCTGTACCTCCACAGGTCAGCTGGGCTTTTACTCTCTCAGTCTTTCAAGGTGGTAGCATGAATCACAGGCTCCATTATCTCACCTACTGCAGTGCCAACCCCAAGGCCACATCTGTACTTGCAGGTCATCACCTGGCTGTTATTTTGGTGCAGTGGCTTTCAGGGCCCTCTGGCTGTGTGTCTGCAGGCAGCTTACCCTTAGAGGTGGCTGGCTTCTTCCAGCTGCTGAATCACTGCCTTGCTGGTGTGCTACTTATAGCCAAGGCCCTGATTTCTGTGCAGCAGTTTGAGTCCTTAAGTTCTGTAGCAAATCCCCCCGCAGCCGCAGAACTTACTGCAGCATTATTTTTGTA
The DNA here is from genome assembly GCA_016271365.2 of Neoceratodus forsteri. NCBI lineage: Eukaryota > Metazoa > Chordata > Ceratodontiformes > Ceratodontidae > Neoceratodus > Neoceratodus forsteri. The sequence continues at coordinate 1,190,059,347 of CM057456.1, forward strand.
TTTCTGAAGAGGTTATGTGGTGGCAGTTGGGGGCCTTGGCAGCAGACAGGGATGCCCCCCTCCCCCCGCCATAAGGCATGATGAGTGCATTTAGATGGGATAATGGCCCACTTTGTTTGGGTTGAAGCACGAGGCGAAGCCGAGTGCTTCCACCACCTGAGAAGAGCCATTAGTCCCCCATAATGCACTCCCTGGAGTGCCTTAGTTTGATTATGAAATGGGTCCTTTTTAGTAAATTGGATGCATTTTTAAACGTATTTTTTTGTGCTACTTTCAGCTGGGCCAACAGCGCAGCTGAAAGTACCTCTTGGCCAGTCAGGAGCCAGCATTCTTTTCTACCCATTTCATAATTAGTAATATTTTTATCAGGTCCAGTGCTGCACAGCAGTACTTGTTCTTCTAGTTGTACAGCAGCAGACAGGATGCCACTCCCACCCCACCCCCAGTACCAAGGTCAGAATACCAGTTTCTGAGCTCCATTAGTGCCTTGTACAGCTGTGCATAAAGCACTTTTGGAACAAGAAACTGGAAATTGGACCAGCTGGTAAAATCAGAAGGATGAGGATTGCCGCACAGCATGAGACCTGATAAAAATATTACTGCTTCAAATAAAGTGACCCTGGGAGGCTCTAAGGGTGGGTTAGGGAGGGTGGTTGGGATGAACTGGGTGGGGGTGAGTTTTACCTGTTTTTTTTTTAAATGTAAAGGATGAACAGACAAACTAGTGGGGAGGGGCTGTTCCAAAATACTTTTCAGATTTTCTTTAAATTCTGAAGAATTCTGAAAAGCATTGTTTGGAATTTAGTACAAACCGGGGAATAGTTTTCTGTGGTTTATTTGATCCATTGAATAATTTTCCTCGGTTACTTTGAAGAGTCCATATAAATTGCTGATTTTTCACAGTTTATATTTTCTCTTCACTGTAAGCTGCAGAAAACTATAATAATATTCCTCAGTTTATGTAAACTGCAGAAAACCGTTCCATGATTCATGCAAACTGCAGAATAACGCTCCACAGTTTATATGAACTGCAGAAAACCATTCTAAGGTTCGTGCATAGCACAGAATAACACTCTGCAGCTTATTGTAAACTGCAGAAAACCATTCCATGGTTCGTGCAAACCGCAGACTCACACTCAGTGGTTTAAAACCGTTTTACCTCACACTATTCCTTTGTGAAGCAAATGATCAGTACCCTCAACCTCTCTGCACAAGAGACTGATGAGGATGAGCTGGAGTTTTTGGACATGATGGGCTTAATCCCCACTAATAGGTTGCTTTTACCCATCGACAGATCCCTCAAAAAGGCCACTTGTAAAGTGCTGGCATTGACAATAAAATAGAAAAGAAATATCAGGTGGACAAGCAGGGCACTGAGTACCTGTACGTCTACCCTGACCATGAGGGGGTAGTCCAAACTGTTGCCTGTGACGAGGCCAAAGTCCCCCTTTCCTCCCAACTTCCAGAACAAGGACTCCAGGAAACCAGACAGTATGGGCAAAAAAAGTCTGTACATCAGCTTCCCTGTTATTAAGACAAGCAGCATACATGGCTTACACAGGTCAATACCAAAAGGCCCTTTGGAGCACTGTTTTGGCTATGAGTGAAAAAGCTACCTGTGACTTGGCACAAGATCTGGCAGACACAGCTAAAACTGCCATGGATGCCACCAAGTATTACTGGTTCCAGTAAAAAGGGAATGAATAACAAGAAGTAGTGGGATCCAGGATTTTGTCCCAAGATTTAAGCTACAGATGACCAGGAAAGCTTTCTCTTGGTATGCACCCTTCCTCCTGAATGAATATACGTATCTGACAAAGGGAACACATAGTTTAACATATTTTAGGAAAGGGTTATTTTTATCTTTAAAGAATGAGACTGTGTGTAACTGTATGTGAATTTATTATATTGTATGTAAATGCATTTTTATATGGTTGGTTGTAACTATCTGTGGTTCAGTGTCAGGTGTGGCTGAAAAAGGGCTGTGCCCAGTCCATCTCCTGGTTAAAAATAAAACATGAAATGAAATGAAAAATCAGTTCCACATGGCAGTGGATGCCAGTGACACTGTATCTAGAGTCATGGCACATGCAGTGTTCCTGAGGAGGTTTGCATAGCTCAGAACCACAAACCTCTCCCAGGACACTCAGACGAAAGCAGTGAATTTTCCTTGTGAGGGAAACTCCCTGTTTGGTGATAAGACAGAGGCTTATATGAAAAAGATGGATGAATACAAAGACATCTGCAAGAGCAACACTGAGAAGGAAAAGGCCTCCAATTCAAGCAGGCCTTCTGGAAGGGGTTTGGAGTAGGGGATATTACTTTCCCTACCTTTGACTACTCCCAACAGAGGGGTGTCTTTAGAGATAGAGGCAGAAGGGGTCCCAGACTTGCGGACGTGGCCTTGGCACCCAAGGGCCAGGCAAAACAGGACTCCTGACAAGTTTGCACAGGTTGCCCAACCATTACCAGTAGGGGGAAGGCTGACTCATTTCCAGGAGTGGAAAAGAATTACCACAGAAAGGTGCGTCCTGGAAATAGGGAGTCAGGGTCTGACTCTGCAGGTCAGAAAATTCCCAAAACTGCAGGCTCACAAAAACGTCACGGTTCCTACTCCAACAGAAAAACTCCTGATGGAGTTAGAGTTAAAGATGTTGATACAAGCTAAAGAAAGTTCCTCCCTCACAGTTGGGGAGGGTGTTTTACTCAACATACTTCGTGATCCACAAGAAAAATGGGGAGTGGAGACCCATTTTAGACCTGAGATACCTGAACAAAAACCTACTGTAAAGAAGGAAAAGTTTAAGATGGTAATGCTGGAATGAGTAATTCCATCTCTGCAACAAGGAGACTGGTTGGATCACTGGATCTCAAAGATGCCTATTTTCACATCCCAGTCAAGCCCACTCACATAAAATATCTCAGATTCAGTGCAGTAAGCTGTCGGCACCAGTTCACAGCTCTACCCTTCTGCCTATTGTCAGCTCCCAGAATGTTCATAAAGTGTCTAGCCCTAGTGGGAGCACATTTGAGGAGGCAAGGGGTGGTGGTCTTTCCCTACCTAGATGATTGGCTAGTCTCAAGAAAGTCACGCCGGGAGGACACGTCCTCCCTCCTTCTCACCCAGCACACTCTGGAGGATCTGGGTTTCCTAACAAATCCCAAAAGTTCCAGCACACTCTGGAGGACCTGAGCGTCCTAATCTAAAAAGTCCCAGACAGAACCTGTGCAGGTTCTGGACTTTATAGGTGCAGAATTGGCTGCCTATCAAGGGATGGCATTCCTTCCTCAAAAAGGAGTGGAAAACCTAATATTGCTTGCAAGGTCTTTCAAGGCAGGGCAACCCAGACCTGCAAGAGACTTCCTCTAGCTACTGGGGCATATGGCCTCATCTACAGCAGTAGTTCCAGGTGCCAGACTCCAAATGAGGGACACACAGTATCACTGGAGGGTCCCATTGGTCCCAAAGGCGAGACCCATTGTCAAAACTAGTACCTGTGTCAAAGTGCCTATTAAGGGTACTGGAGTGGTGCAAGGAAGATGACAACCTAAGAGAGGGGGTTACATTCCTCCAACAATCACCCACAGTTGTGATCACTACAGATGCCTTCCTCCTGGGCTGGTGTGCCCAATGGGAGGATTTCACCATAAGCATGGTGTGGAGCCCACCGGAGTCTCAGGAGCACATACACCTGCTGGAATTCAGGGCAGTGTATCTGGCAATGCAGGCTTTCTCTTCCCACACCAGAGGTAAGTCCATCCAGGACAGGACAAACAACGTAACTATCATGTATTATATCAGCGAGCAGGGAGGAACAAGATCTTCAAAGCTGTGCACAGAAGCAATGAAGATTTGGAATCTAGTCTATTCCCTAGAGGTGCAACTATCAGCAGTGTGCCTGCCAGGGAATGACAGTGTCTTGGTGGATTCCTTGAGCAGAATCAGCCAGGGACACCATGAATAGACCCTGAACAAACAGATGTTGTTGGCTGCTGTATTCAGAATATGGGTTACACCAGAGATAGACCTGTTCACATCCTAGGAAAACTACTAGCTCCCCCTGTTCTGTTGCAGACCACCCTCAGTGGGGACAGTCCCAGTGGACACCCTAATCCTTGGTTGGGCAGAAAAGTTTCTCTGTGCCTTCCCTCCATTCCCACTCTTACTGAGGGTGCTGCTGAAACAGAGGGGAGAGTCTGCAACCATGATTCTAATAGCTCCAGATTGGGCCAGGCATATGTGGTACTCACTGCTTCTCTCCCTTTCCATCAAGTATCCTATCAGCCTTCCCCGGAGGTACAGTCTGCTGACCTTGTCCCAGGGCAAGATAATATTTCCAGACCCAAGAGCCCTGCATCTCAGGGCATGGTACTTGAAGAGCTAGAAATCTTACTTCGAGAGGGTTCCATCAGTTTGTCATCGCATATAGGACTAGCGCCACCTGGCATCTGGACTGCACGGCAGACTTTTCCAGCAATACCTGACGGGGGACCGCCCACCCGACGTCAAGTGGCCGATGTCAGTGTGACCCTATATAGTGGGCGATCCCCACATCCGCCCTCCAGTTCTTTCCCACCGTCGCCTCGTGTCAGTCGTCTCGTGGTAGACTTACTCAGTGTAATGTGTTGAAAGTTTTGTCGAATTAAACAATCTTTTTCTGTATCCTTTCTCTCTCTCGCCATTCTATGTCTTCTCCGAAGAAAAAGTGTCAGTCTTCTGGCACCCAAATTCCACACAAAGACAGCAACATGAAGTGCATTCTCTATCTGGGCCCAGACCATCCAACTTCGACCTGCCCTGACTGCCAGCCATTTAATCAGGCCACGCGAAAATGGAGGCAGCAGGCTCTGGAGGCCCATCTTTCAAAGACCTGGCTGGTATCTCTAGAAAAACTGATGGCGCGCATACGTGAATCATCTTCTTCTTCTCCCTGTCCTCCCAAGCACTGCAAGGAGAAGCATAAGGAGCGGGATCACTCCGCGGATAGTTCTCCGGCCAAGCCCTCAAGGCCCTCCACCAGCAAGGCCTCTCCCTCACAGCCTCTGCCCAAGGCCCATTCTGCAGCAGGGGATTCGGGTAAGTCTGGGAAAACCTCCGCCGTGGGTAAGTCCTCTGCTGGCTCCTCTGACAGGCACCCCGCAACTACCGTTAAGTCGGCCCCTGGCTCCTCCGGGGACCACCTGGCCGCCAGTAAGTTGGTTACTCAGGATATGGGGTCCCACCCGGCTTCAGCCGTTAAGTCGGCAGGGGGCTCCTCCCCCTCACACCTGGCTACGTCTGGTCAGTCGACTGCCTGTGGCCGCTGCACAGATGAGGCTGTCCCGTCAGGGCCTAACGGCAACCAACCTGATGTCTGGACGAGCCAGGGGAGAATGCCCCTCCCCCCTCACTGGTATCTTCTCCCTCTGTGGCTGCTACCCGGGGTGAAGAGAGCACAAGGCCCATCAATGTTAAGTTTATCTCTGGATTCAATCCTTGCTCACCCTCTGGGGTCCAAGGGATAAAGGCTCCTTCTTCACCATCCAGGCCTTTACTGGAGGTGCCTCCTGTTCCCTCTGGGAGGATTGAGCCTGTTCTGGCGGGTCCTTCACCGGACACGCATCCTCCTTTGGAGCCGGTGAGGCCTGCTCACATGCCGGACCCTCTGACCACAGTCTCCATGCCATCAGCCCCTCCGGCAAACCAGGTCTCCTCGTTGGACCACCTTCGCTGGGCCCCGGCGCCAGCCTACCCGACACCGGACCCTTTTCCGGCACCAGGCTTGGTGACACCAGCCCTGATGGCAGCGGCTCCGATGCCGGCACCTCCTGCACCGGACCTGCCCTCTATATGTATATATACACCAGCAGGCCCCACGTGGGTTCCCCCTCCATCAGATCCCCTGATGCTGGGCTTGTTTTCGAGACCCTACACTGTCCCGCATAACCCATTAGGGTATCCCTCGGACCTTCCCCAGGCAGGTTCCTCTCCCAACTGGAGCGGTGTGGGATATTGTTACCCAGGTTATTCCCCATACCCGGGTTTTGCTTTTGCGGGATATCAGGGATACCATTACCCTCCTCCCCATGCTATCCCTCCTCCTCTTCCTCCTCCCCCTCGTCCACTTCCACAACTGGATTTCAAGACTGTCATCCAGTCTTGGTAGCAGGAGGCACGTACGGAGCTGGTTACGGACCTAGAGAGCGGACTCCCACTCCCCCTTCCCCAGTGAGCTCGTCCCCATCCACCGTTCACGTTAGGGGGACTCCCCACCAGGACATCACACTTCCAAATTTTAGAGACCTTCCAGATTCTGGAGTGGAATCATCAGAGGAGCCCTTGGATCATGAGTCCCATGTCCCTAAGTGTAAGGATTCCCTAACCCCCGAGGATCCCTCCTTTTCAGACCTACTGAGGTCCATGCAGCAACACTTTGACTGGGAGTCAGAGGAAAAGGATCCGTGCGTCAGAGGCTTGCTGAGCATCTTGACTTGGAGTCGCTGACTCCAATTCCTGTTCCCTCTTGGATAGAACCTCACGGAGACCTCATCACTAAGGTCTGGCAGATGCCTCATTTTATCCCGGCTGTCCCCAAGAGGGCCAACAGGACCTACCGGGAACCTAAGGATGCTCCCTTCTTTAACACGCATGCCTAAGGCTGACTCTATGGTGATTTCGGCTGCTCATGATTGCTCCTCTGCGCCTAAGCACATGAGCACTTCTCCTCCCGATAAGGAGTCGAGACAGATGGACCAGTGCGGGAGAAAAATCTTTTCCTTGGCCACGTGCGTTGTGGTCCCTTAATTATGTGGCCCATATGGTGTCCCACCAGAAATCCACCTTGGCCAGATCAGAGGTCCGAGTCCAGGCTGTGGATTCCTCAGACCTTTAGGAGGAGCTCGCCAAGGACATCCACCTGTCCAAAGTCTCCTGCAGGCATACGTTGTGAGCTACTTAAGACTTGGTCAACTCTGTGGCTCGCGCCTCAGTGACTGCCATCTCCCTCAGACGACAGGCCTGGCTTTGCATTTCTGGCCTCACTAGCGAGGTTCAGTCTGCGATTCAGGATGCCCCCTTCAGGGGCTCGGTGCTTTTTGGTGGGGACACCAAGGACCAAAGTCAAGTTTGGTCCCAATCAAGGACCGGGGCCAGGCCCTGAGATCCATGCAGTCCATGTACCATTTGGGCACCCAACAGCAGCCCTTTCAGAAGAGGACCTGGGGTCAGAGGAAGCGGACCCAGACTCGACGCCAGGGTAAGCGGAAGTCCATGGGTACCGGCACCCCCCGCCTCCAAAACTCAGCGGCATTCAGGGGGCCCTCCCCCTGCCCATCCTGCCACCTCCTGACTCATTCACCCCACCTCAGCCTCAGTGCGAGGACCAGGTGGGGAGGAGGTTTGCTGTCCACCTGCAGGAGTGGCAGAGCATCACCTCTGATGCATGGGTCCTGCAGTTTGTGTCTCAAGGACACACTCTGGAGTTTCTGGAAATACCCCCGGATTCTCCACCAAGAAGGTCATCCTACTCTCAAGACCTGGCAATTCTTATAGGAGAAGAGATTCAGTCTCTATTACTCAAAAAGGCCATAGAGATTGTTCCCCTCCGTCAAAGGGGAAAGGGGTTTTACTCCTATTTCTTCCTAGTTCCAAAAAAGACAGGAGGCCTGAGACCCATCCTCGACTTAAGCAGTCTCAGTCTGTTTGTCGAGTACAAAAAATTCAGGATGTTAACCCTTCAGAGCCTCCTTCCCTTACTTCTGTAGAATCATTGGCTTTGCGCTCTGGACATGCAGGATGCTTACCTGCACATCCCGATCTTCCCCAGCCACTGCTGCTTCCTGCGGTTCACCAGCCAAGGGGAGCATTTCCAGTTTCGGCTCTCCCCTTTGGCCTTTCTTCGACACCCTGGATTTTTACCAAGTGCCTAGCGGTGGTGGCGACTGCCTTTGTCGTCAGGGCATAGCAGTTTTTTCCCTGCCTGGACGATTGGCTGATCTCAGCTCAGTCCAAAGAGTCCCTCCTGGAGACCTTAGCCTTTACTCTGGATCTTTTCCACAAACTGGGGATTACGGTCAATATCCCCAAGTTGTTCCTTTCTCCCTCTCAGAGGTTGCAGTTTATTGGGGTGGTTTTGGACACTACCTAGAGCAGAGCCTTCCTTCCTCTTGTCAGGATGGAGGCTGTGATTCCTCAGGCTTCCCTGGTAGCCTCCTCCAGAACCCTCGCAGCACATCAGATTCTCAGATTGCTGAGCCTGATGGCGGCCTCCATCTTCACAGTTCCCCTCACAGGGTTACACATGAGTCACTCAGTGGTCCTTGTGGGTACAGTGGGATCAACTCCAGGATGATCTAGACCAGCCAATCCTAATTTCGTCCGCTCTTCAGAAAGACTTGAATTGGTGGAGAGATTCCTCCAATCTATCCTTAGGTCTCCCCTTCAGGAGCCCAACCCTTCAGGCTTCCTTAACTATGGATGCCACCAACCTCGGGTGGTGGGCCCATTTGGGGGAATACCAAGCCCAGGGACTTTGGTCCAGCTTGGAGATGTCATTACACATCAATGTTTTGGAGATGAGAGCGATCTTGTATGCTCTTCAGGCATTCCAGACACTTCTTCCCAGAGGATTACTACTCATCCAGATGGACAACATTTCGGTCGTCTGGTACATCAACAAACAGGGAGGAACTCGCTCATATCCCCTTTGCAGGGAGGCGATGAGAGTGTGGAACTGGGCAGTCCAGCACGGCCTGTTTCTGACAGCCGTGCATGTTTCAGGAGTGCAAAACGTCCTTGGCGGGCAGTCTCAGCAGATCTCAGACCCTCAGCCACGAATGGGAACCAAATCAGGACGTGGCAGATTCCTTATTTCTAAGATGGGGGCGTCTGGAACGCGACCTCTTCACCTCTCCATCCAACTCAAAACTTTGCAGTTTTTGCTCGCTCATTCCAGGGCATGGTGCTTTCTGGTATGACGTGCTGTCTCTCTCTTGGACAGGGAAATTCTTGTATGCCTTCCCTTCATTTCCCATTATACAGAGGGTTCTCCTCAAACTCCAGGCAGAGAAGGCACGAATGATCCTCATTGCCCTTCTCTGGCTGAGACAAATTTGTTTCCCACTTCTGTAACAGCTCTCACAGGAACCTCCACTTCCAATTCCACTGAAGCACAACGTCTTGACACAGAATCAAGGCCGTCTGCTGCATCTGAGGCTCAGGATCCTGCATTTGCATGCGTGGCTCCTACAGGCATAGCGATTTCTTGCTTTGGGGTTTCTAACAGGGTTGCCCAAGTCTTGGTAAAGGCTGGAAAACCTTCTTCTCGTTCCACTTATGCCATGAAGTGGAAACGTTTTTCCATTTGGGTGACTTCCAAAGGTTGGGACCCCTTTTCTTCTTCTGCCCCACAGATCATGGAATACCTCCTTCACCTTTCGGAGTCGGGCCTTTCCTATTCCTCCTTAAAAGTCCACTTATCGGCTATTTCGGCATACCACGAGCTTGGGAATGGCAAACCCATGGCTCAGTCGGAGGTCTCCAAAACCTTTCTGAAAGGGATTCTCCATCTGAAACCCCCCATCCGCAGCCCTACACTACCTTGGGATTTAAATTTTGTGTCGGAGAAGCTCACTTTCCCTCTCTTTGAACCAGTGATGAGCTATGATTTGTGATATCTTTCTTGGAAAGCGCTATTTTTGGCTGCAGTTACTTGTGCTCGAAAAATTTCCGAGCTTCAGGCTCTGGTGTGCAAGGAGCCTTATTTGATTTTTCATAGGGATTGGGCGGTCCTCAGAACTAATCCTAAGTTTTTGCCTAAAGTGGTGTCAGAGTTTGCATGGAACCAAACAGTTGAACTTCCAGTCTACTATTCGGCCCCTGTGAACAGAGGTGAGGCTCTCCTGCACACATCAGAATGTGCACTGTATCCTTCGATGCTATATCCATCGATAAAGGCTTCTGGAAGGATGACCAACTCTTTGTTTCGTTCACCCCCAAATCCTTGGGGAAAGCTGTCTCCAAGCAGTGTCTATCCAAGTGGTTAGCCAACTTACCATAACAGTAGATCTTCGAGAGAGGTTCCTTCAGTAGGTCATATTTTTTCCTTCCCTCCTTCCCCCTTTTTTCTTTTGGGTCTCCAGACTCTGTTTCCTTCTCCTGTTAGGCCTTTAGGTCTCCGGCAGGAGAACTGGAGGGTGGGTGTGGGGACCACCCACTATATAGGGTCACGCTGACGTTGGCCATGTAATGTCGGGTGGGTGGTCCCCCATCAGGTATTGCTGGAAAAGTCTGCCATGCGGTCCAGACGCCAGGTGGTGCTAGTCCTGTATGTGATGACCTACTGAAGGAACCTTTCTCAAAGATCTACTGTTAAGGTAAGTTCTTCCGTAACTGTACTTTCTCTGGCCTAAACCTTTCTGAAAAGTTTTTGGAAGTGCTTAAGGTTTCCAGAAAACCAGCAACAAGAAAAACTTACGCCTTGAAGTGGAAAAGATTTTTATAGTGCTCCTCTAGTCAACTCAGCCCACTTTAAGCAGACTTTCCTACAGTCTTGGACTACCTGGTCCATCTTCAGTCCCTGGAACTAAGGCCTTCAGCTCTGAAGGTGCATGTGGGAGCAGTAAGCATTTGAACTACACAGAGCTCATCAGAAAATGGCAGGCTATACAAAGAACCCAGTTTAAGTATATAGTGTTGAATTGGTAAACAAAAAAAAAAAGCTTTTACACATGGATGTGACAGTTTTGCTGATATAGAAGAAGGATAATTGGAAGATATTCAGAGACAAAAAAAAAAGTCTGTGGAACCCTAGTTGGGTGATAATCATATCCTCCATGTGTATGAAATGTAACTGCAAAAGGCCTATACATTGTCAATAACTTAATTACCTCCCTGTAAATGGACAGTGTGTGTGTGTGAGAGTGAGCTCTGAAGCTCCTGTGTATAACTCAAAAAGTATGAAACCAGTAGACACAACCTATGATCAAACATGTAAATAGAACCATGTTAATATTTAAAGGCACACCAAAAGTACAGTATATAACTGGTAATATGTATATAAAAAAATAATAATATACACAGGAAATGCCCATGTGATACACCTGATATAAGAAAAATGCATTTGTCAGTTTAAATTATGTAATGGGTCATGAAACTAAGATCAAGAAATTAAGTTCCATATTCATTCCGCCATTCAATGTACTGGGAATAAATAAGTCTAACCTCATAAGCCCGCCTTATTGTTTTTTTTATGAAGTGTCCTTTGAGAACCAGATCGGAGAGGTCAGAGATGGGATGATCAGTTTGAATAAAAGGTGTCAAATCACCCACTTTGTTCATCCATTTGTACAAGGGCCAATATGGCAACAACCAGTTCTTTATATTTTTAGCAACAGTGGTAGCCTATGCTTCAGCTGGCAAGGACAGGTCAGTGGCTTCACGGACTATTTTCAAAAAATTCTTTAAAGAGCAACTTTGCACTTATGTATTTCAAACATTTCACCAGGAAAGATGTACTGAGCTGGTAACAGCTTGTTTCCCGATATGTCCTGGGGAACGGGATTGGGAACATCATATAAATCATTTACAATACATGTATAGAAAATACTGTAATATGATTTAGTTGAAGAAATAAAACTTTGAATACTAATCAGAATAACATATGCATAGGTGAGGGGAAAAACATAGCCAGGGCAAAGCTTGTGAAAGGGGAGAGGAAGAGGGCCAAGGACTGGTGCAAGAGGGAGTAAATGGTGGAACAATCTACCCTCATCTGTTAGATCAGCCTCCTCTCACTTCACCTTCAAATCTAGTTTCAAAGCCTGGCTCCTTGGGGAATTTCACTGCAACTGTTCGCCCAGGTAGCCCCCCCATCAGCGGTACCTCTCCTTTCTCTAGTTTTTTCTGCTGCACTTGTGCCTTTACTCTCCCCTGCATCTATGCTTGAGTGGTTGCCAGGCCAGTAAGGCAGTCAAGTTGCAGTATTGTGGATAACCGCTCACTGCCACCTTGTTTTGCTACCTATGCTTTTCGACTGTTGTCTAGTTGGTTCTCTGTTTCTATGAACCTGTCAACTCTATTTAAGATGCATTTGTTAAGTTGATGTTCATCCAAAATCATCACTGTACTGTACCAACTGTACTCCTTCCAACTATATACCATGCATTTGTATTGTTGATAATTACCATGATTGTATGTATTGTTCTTTTCAAATCCTTATTCATCGCTGTGTAGTTAGGTTTACATTTGTCAAATTGCTTATTTCTCTTTCTCAACCAGTATTTCATGTACTGTGCCAACTGTATTCTTTGTAAACGTGAGTGTGTATATATATATATATATATATATATATATGTGTGTGTGTGTGTATATATATATATATATATATATGTATTCCTTTCATTGCTGTGCCACTCCTGTGGGCCGGATCATGCCTGAAAATGGTCCTTTGGATCAGTGTACCTACCCGGTAACCAAAGTTATAAATAAATAAGTCACAGAAGAGAGACTTTAAGGAGAAAGTCGAAGAAGTAGAATGAATAAACAAGGAAAGGGAGGACCAAAGTTTAGGAAAGTGATAAGAGAAGGCAGATTGATCAGCTGTAGACTTCCTAGAAGGAATAGCAAGTGAATGAGAAGCAGTATTACGTAAAGTATAGCAGGAAGTTGAGGGAGAGGATAAGAGGGAAGTAAGGGAACCAAACCAGAATTTAGAAATAAAGGAAGCACAGTGGGTAAGGAGCCTGGCACCAAGAGAGGGGAGTGAGAGAGTAGAGCAGAATGAGCAGTGGTGAGTACATGGAAAACAATCTAAAGCAAAATAACAAAAATAATTAAAAAGAGGGTCCAGTCTAGCAAGGATGGATTTGGGAGCTCCCATGTAGATTATATCACCATAATCAAAAATAGGGAGGATCATTTTTAAAACAATTTCATGGAGTATAGGAAGTGGGATACTTGCTTTGTTCTTGTAAAGTGCACCAAGCTTGGGGTGAAGGTGTTGGTGAATGGCATCAATATGAACAGCGAAATCAAGATGATGGTCAAGCCAGATACTTGAAGCAACATCCCATTGTGTTAGACAGAAAAGGAAGTGCAAAAGAAGAAGGAAACCACTTTGGTTCTCAAATACAGTAGCAGAAAAGGTCAGAGCCAAAAGGCTGGCCTTCAGAAAATATAAGGGAACACAGCGGGATGAAGATAGGGAGGCATACCAAAACTGCCCTAAGGGAAGCAGGTAAGGCAGGCAAAGTCCCAAACTGAGGGAAACACTAGCACGAACAGTAAAAGAAGGTGACAAGACTTTCTATAGATACATTAGTGAAAGGAGAAAGTCCAGAGGGGTATTGAAGCTTTAATGGAGAAAAGGGAGCATGTGAGGAGGAGGACCCTGTAAAGGCATCTATCCTAAATAGATACTTTGCTCAGTATTTACTGAAGAGAAGGTAGGGCAGGCCCACAGCTCAGCATCATGGACACAGGGGAGGGAGGTGAGCACACCCTTCACAAAAGAAAGGGTCCTACAAGAGCTTGCTAAGCTCAGGGTGGATAAGGCAATGGGACCTGATGGCATACATCCCAGGGTACTCAAGGAGCTAAAGGAGGAACTAGCAGAGCCATTAGCAGAATTGTTTAGTGAGTCTCTGAGCACAGGAGAGGTCCCAGAAGACTGGAGAAGGGCTCATGTGATCCCACTCCACAAGAGTGGTAGCAGGGAGGAGGGGGAACTACAGACCGTCAGTCTTACCTCAGTAGTGGGCAAGATTATGGAGGCACTCCTTAAGGAAAGGATAGTGCAACACCTGGAACCATAGGGCACAGGATCCAAGACAGCATGGGTTTACAAAGGAAGGTCCTGTCAAACTAATCTCATAGATTTCTTTGACTGGGTAACCAGAGTGGTGGACCAAGGGGAGCAGTTGATGTCGCCTACCTTGACTTCAGCAAAGCATTTGACACTGTTCCACATAGAAGATTGATAAATAAGCTAGGTAGGCTCGGGTGGGTCAGAAGTTGGTCAACTGGGTGGCAAACTGGTTGACTGGCAGAAAACAGAGAGTGGTGGTAAATGGTATACAGTCAGAAGAGATGCAAGTCACAAGGGGTACCTCAGGGATCAGTCCTGGGGCTGTCCTATTCAACATCTTCATTAGTGACCTCGTAGATGGACTAGAGGGTAAGGCTTGTCTGTTTGCAGATGACACCAAGATCTGCAACAGAGTAGATGATCCAGATGGGGTGCAGAATGAGAAGAGATCTGGATAAACTAGCAGAATGGTCAGAAGAGTGGCAACTGGGATTTAATGCAAAGAAGTGCAAAATCATGCACATAGGGAAGAGAAACCCTGAAGCCACTTATAGGCTGGGAGGGAGTTGCTAGCAGTCACAAAGGAAGAAAGAGACTTGCATCATCATCACTGATGACCTAAAATCATCCAAGCAGACCTCTAAAGCAGTAGGTAAGGCTAGGGGGTGTTAGTGTATTAGTAGGGGTATCACAAGTCGTAAGAGGGAGGTAATAATCCCTCTGTACAAGACATTGGTTAGGCCCCATCTGAGTACTGGGCAGTATTGGAGGCCACACCTTCACAAGGACATTAACCAAATTGAGGCAGTCCAGAGAAGGGCAACCAAAATGGTGCAGGGACTGCATCAGAAGACATATGAGGACAGATTAACGGAGCTCAATATGTATACCCTTGAGCAAAGGAGGGAGAGAGGTGATAGGATCGAGACATTTAAACACCTTAAGGGCATAAACAAGGTGAAAGAGTCTAACATGTTTAAATATAAGAAAAATAGCAGGACAAGAGGACACAGCATGAGATTAGAGGGAGGCCGATTAAGGGGGAATGTGAGGAAATTCTTTTTCACAGAAAGGCTGGTAGATGCATTGAATGGCTTACCACAAGAAGTGTGGCTATGAATACAGTGCAGGGCTTCAAACAGGCATGGGATAGGCATAAGGGAGCAATACAAATGACTATGAATAGATAGGTCACTGACAGAGCAAAGGCCGATGGCACATTTATAAGGTAGAAAAAGAAATGGGCAGACTGGATGGGCCTTGCGGTCCTTATCTGCCGTCAACTTCTATGTTTCTATGTTTCTATGATACCAAGGTACATACGAATGTGCCAGCAGAAACAGACCACCTGGTCTATCTAAGTCTGCTCGAGTGTGCAGCCAACACCCGTAGTTTGCAGCTGCCCTAACCCACCTCCCTTTTGTCATCCCACTGCCACCCCCAACCCTCACTCTCCCCTGTTCCCTGTCCCATGCCCTTTTGAAGCTGTTCACAGATCTACATGATACCACCCATTCTGGTAGGGTGTTCCATTTTGCTACTACCATCTCTGTGAAATAGTGTCTCCTCATTTCCTTCCTAAATCTTCCCCCCTCCATTCTTAGCCCATGCCCCCTGGTGACCCTCCCCCTCCTTAACTTAAAGACTCCATCTGCCCCATCCTTATTGATTCCCCTCAGATACTTGAATGTCTCTATCATGTCCCCCCGTCCCTTCTATCCTCCATGGTGTACATATTGAGGCCTCCCAGCCTGCTGTCATAGTCTCTCCCCTCCATTCCACATATCATCTTTGTTGCCCTCCTCTGCACCCCCTCCAGCAGCCTGATATCATGCTTTAGGTAGAGCCTCCAAAACTGCACACAATACTCTTAAGTGCGGCCTTACCAGCGACCTGTAGAGGGGCAAGATCCCCTCACTTTGCCTGGACCATAACCCCCTCGCTATGCACCCCAGCATTTTGTTCACTTTTGCAGCCGCTCTCCTGCACTGGGCAGCGTTGTTCTTGGTCCCTGTTATCATTACCCCAGGTCTTTGTCCTCCTCAGTGATCCCCAGCTTAACCCCGGCCAGTATTCTCTCCTTGGGTTCTTCACCCCAAAGTGCATAACCTTACACTTATTTGCATTGAACCCCAGCTGCCACCTCACTGACCACTCCTCTAGCTTGCTTAGGTCCCCCTGCAGCTGCTTCTGCCCCTTCTCTCCATGCACCACTGCTCCGATTTTGATGTCGTCAGCAAACAGACTTACCTTGCTCACCACCCCACGTCCAGTGTCTGATATGAAGAGCCAAAACAATACTGGCCCCAACACAGAGCCCTGTGGCAACCCACTTGTAACCGGCCTTGGAGTTGAGAGTTCCCCTCTCACCACCACCCGTTGCAGCCTCCCACTCAGCCAGCTTGTAATCCAGTTCATCATTTTTGCCCCTACCCCTATACCAGTTAGCTTCCCCCCAAGCCGCCCATGAGGCACCGAATTGAAGGCCTTGCTGAAGTCCAAGTAAAGAACATCCGCTGCATGACCCTTATCCAGTTCATCTGTCACCCAGTCATAATATTGTATCAGGTTGGTTTGACAAGACTTCCCTGAAACAAATCCATGCTGCCTCACATCCTGGAGGCCATTGTCCTCCAGGTATGACACCAGTCTTTCCTTTAGTATCGTTTCCATGAGTTTGCACACTATGGATATGAGACTTACCGGACGATAATTACCTGGTTCATCCCTTGGCCCGCTCTTGCGTAATGGTACTACATGTGCCATCCTCCAGTCCAGTGGCACACATCCTGACTCCAGTGATGTGCTGTATAGATCCATCTGTGGCTCTGCCAACACCTCCGCCATCTCCCTCAGCACCCTGGGGTGGATACCATCCGGCCCTGATGCCTTGTCTACCTTCAGTGCCCTCAGTTCCTTTAGGACTCTACTTGCCTCAATTCTTCCATCTGTCACCTCCTCTCCTCCTGTCCCCACCCTCCCAGCCCGTGGTTGTAGCAGTCCCCTTTTCTTCCGTGAACACGGAACAAAAGTATTCATTCAGTGATTCTGCCTGCTCCTCCCCTTTTCCATCCACTCCCCACCCCTTTTTATCCTCACTATTGTATCCTTGCACTTTCTTTTCTCCCTGATGTATCTGAAGAAGCCTCCCCCCAATTAATTCCCTGTGTTAATCTCAGCTCCCTCTGGGCCTTGGCTTCTCTCACTTTTCTGGTCACCTCCCTGGACCATCTTGCACATTTCTCCCTGTCCACTTCCTTCCTTGTCCTTCTAAACCTCCGGTGAGCCACTCGGTTTTCCCTCACCACCTCCACAACCTAGCCGTTAAACCAGCATGGTTTTCTTGCTCTGCTTCTCTTACTCTGTGCCTTGGTGCAGGCTTCTGTCGCCTCTGTAACCCCCCCCCCCGTTTATTAATATCCCATTTCAGCTCCACGTCCATCTCACGCCTTATGCCCTCCAGTTTCTCTTTCAGTACTTCCTGCATCCTCCCAAAGTCCACCCCCCCTGAAGTTTACCACCCGAGTAACAGATTTCTCTGGCTCCCCACACATCGTGATATTAAACCACACCGTTTGGTGATCGCTGTTGGATAGTGGGTCCTCTACCTTTATTTCCCTCACTGCCTCCCCATTTGACAATACCAGATCTGAAGTGTTCTTTAGCCTAGTAGGTACAGTAACAAACTGTGTCAGGAGACCCTCCTGGATCGCATCCAGGAGCACTTGCTCCCTAGCATTGGAGGTGACCGGAATGCTCCAGTCAACCCCCGGCAAGTTGACATCCCCCACAATGACCACCTTTCCTTTTCGACATACCTTTTTGATTTGTCCCGCTAGCTCCCTGTCAAGCTCCTCAGACTGGGATGGCGGCCTGTATACCACCTCAAACTTTAGTTTCCTACCCCTTGAGTCTAGGAGCTGCAGCCAGATTGCCTCTGTTCTCCTTTCTTCTCCCTCGTCCCTTGTGCATTTGATCCCATCCCTCACATAGACTGCCACCCCACCCCACCCCTTCTTACAGTCCTTCTTGTTTAATTTGTATCCTGGGATTGCCAGATCCCAGTCCTGGTGCTCAGTTGCCCACGTTTCTGTGACAGCTGCAATATCCACCCTCCACACTGCTAAGAGTGCCTGTAGCTTAGCGGATTTGTTTCCTAGGCTTCTTGCATTCAATGAGACGACCTTCCATAATGCCCCCTTCCCTAGCCTCCATCTCGTCCCTTCTACTCCCTCCTTTTTTGGCCTCACTGAGTCCTTCCCTGCTAGCCTGGGGGGTAGGCTGTGACTCCACTCTATCGGACCCCTGCCTACCTGCTGTCCACTTGCCACCCCCCCATCTAGTTTAAATCCACCCTTGTTGCAATATACCTCTCCAGTCTTTGCTTTAATACCTCCTTCCCCTCCCCACTCAAGTGCAGCCTATCCCTTGTAAACAGATTGTTATTATCGCAGGTACTGCCCCAGCTGCCCACAACCCCATATCCCGTAGTTCGACACCATTCTACCAGCATCCTCAGTAATAGCACCATAAAGTGTGTGAAAAGAAAGGAAAAGGCAAGTCTAGAAAGCCTCTGGTGAGTACCAAAAGTCATGGAGATATTTTGTTAGCGTTGAAGGATAATTGGTTAGACTTAAACCAGTGCCAAACATTGTCAAAGTCCAGCTGAAGCTGTAAAGTAAGATCATGAATAGAGGATCTAGATGCAAAAATAACTATCATCAGTATATATATATATATATACACATATATATATTGAATGGACGCACAGGAACAGACAGAGGGAAGGTCATTCAAGAATATGGAAAAAAAGAACTGGACCCAGAACAGATCCCTGGGGAACACCTGAGCAGTTAGGAAGTGGTGATGAAGTGGAGTAGCCTATCCAGACAGTTTGTGATCTACCCCCCAGATAAAAGCTAAACCTGTTGATTGCAGATTCAGAAAGACCCGCTGCTTTTAGCTTATCAAGAAGGTGGGGATGTGACAGTGTCAAAAGCTTTGAAGATCAAATGCACATTTTTAATAGAAGCTTGAATTCACTTGAATCCAAGTCCTTGTGTCATGATTAGTGTTTCCTGAAAATATGCTTTTTGGTTTTGTGGTTGTCTTTAAATCAGCATTTGTTAATGTACTCTGCAGTAACTGAAAACAGTGAAGTGATTTCTGTTCCTACCAGGGAGGCCAGAAGAGCAATGACATCATTTTGGCCTAGCCTGCTGCTTCAGCAGTTAAGTCCCTAATTGACTGAAGAAGCTACTGCACTTCCCATTCAGAGCAGTCTGTAGAGCTAATTGTTTTCTCTCCAAGTTTTTTTTTTGCTAACCCATCTGGTTTGTGTTAAGTTACAGTAGATTAGCTTAAAATCTACCATTCTGTTCTTATAAAAAGTTGATCATTTGCGTTTCAGTGCTGAACTGTAGTAGTACGAATATTTGTGAGAAATTGCCCTATCTGTATCACAGCTGTCAGTTCTTTCTCATTAGGACTCTGCATTGTTTTCTAGCCATGTAACACAGGGTTGTTTAATGGCTATAAAATAAATCTAAACTTTTTTCATTATTAGGAGTAGTTTGTCATTGATGTAGCCTCCACAAGTAGGTTCATGTGAGGACATTTTTGTTTCATGTCAGATTGACAAAACCTTTTCCCTAAATAGGTTCTGTGCCCAGCCTCCCAAGGTACTGCTTTGTGGTCTGCAGTTATTAAGCATAGTGAGGATGAAAACAAAATTACTCACCATAGTAATGTTGTTTCTTCCAAGGAATCCCTTACTGTGCTTAACAACCGCATCCCTACGTCCCCTTCCAGAACCTGGAAAAGGTTCTCACAAGAATCAGTTCTTTTCAGTTTGCTTGAGCATTGCTTGATCTTCCTGGAATAAAAGTCTCCACCACTCATTCACACTAATGGGACTATGCTGGAGGTGCTAGGACCCCGCGGGAGCAAAAAATCTTAAGGAGGGCTGGCGCCGAGATAGGACCACGCATGCACAGCGCCACGAGACCAGCTCGCACCGTATAGGCTATCTCAGCGTCGACTCTCCAATCACCTCAGTTCCTTTTTTCTCGCCATCGAGTGTGATTCAGTGAAGATGTCACTCAACCTGCCAGGAGTCAAGTCTTCGTCTATACGAAAGCAGCTATAGCTGTTCAGTATTCAGTTAACTTACTACTTGTAGTGTTCTTTTCGTATTTAAAAAAAAAAAAAAAAAAGAAGAGAAAGAAAAGTCTGATCGAAGAAATTTTCAGCCTGCCATCAACGGAGTTGACCATAGACGGTAGCAGTGATGGTAGGGAGACTTCACTTGAAAGCTGTTCTGGCAGTGGGACTGTGTCCGGTCCGCTGGTTTGCAGGGGGGGGTCCGACCACAGGCAGTCTGGTGCTCATGGGGGGGGTGGGACAGTCCACCCGAAGCACAAAAAGTAGCGGGTCCGTTCCCAGCCTCGATCGGGAACCCAGCTCTGCTCGACCTCAAGTTCTTCTTCCTCCCATTGGTTGAAGAAGAAACGGTACCACTCGAGGTCGCTCTTTGGTACGTCTGCACGGGGATCATCAGTGGTGGAGAGCAGTAGGCCTGATCTGACTCCGGTGGGGTCCTCTGTGGCACTGTTCTTAACAGTCGCGATCTTCGACACCAGATCCCATCTCTGTCCTCGATGGGGTTCCAGTGAGCCGTTTCATCACTGGGCCACTCTTTTAGAGCAGTGGGTATGGTGTCTGCCCGGTTGACCTGGCTAGTGGACCTGGTTCTGGGGCCTTGGCGCCGCTGGGCCACGGTCGGGTTGGTTGGGCCAGGATGTGCATGCAGTGCCCTCTCCAGTGCCAGCGCTATCAACATTGACTTCATGTGCCTACCACTCTCACCTTTTTCCCTGCAGGGGCTGACACAGGTACTGCTTTCCTTCTCTCTTTCAGGTCTGGCAGGGCCAGCAGTGGTGCTGGTGCCGTGTGTGGTGCCAGCGCTTTATAAGGTGCTGGTGCAGCGTCTGATGCCGGTACTGCAGGTGGTGCCAGTGCCGTGGATGGCACTGAATTCCTCGATGCTGATCCAGGTGGCAGCATCTTCCGTGATTCCTGGCCTAGACCTGCCTTTTGGAGGTTCTTCAGGGGTAGGAGTGGATCTTGATGAGTCTCACCCTGTCCTGCTTTTGTCGAAGACGCAGAAGAGGACTCATTTTATGGGCTGGAACACAAGCCTTCTCTATCAGGGAGCCTGTGACGGAAAATCTTTCTTTCCAGTCTTTCTTCAGGGATATGGGGTCCACCATAGCATTTCAGACTTCATCTGTGGACCAAAGCAGGCTTCCATGTCTTGACTTCCCGCATTCCTCAGTACGAGTACACCCTGTAGAACACACTGAAATCAATGGTCGAGAGCCTTCCAGAATCTAACACTCCATTACCGGGCATATAGTCCAATAATCAGCTGAAAGCATCTATGAACACTTATGACTCTGCCTCTAGGGCAGCTGCTGCTGGCATTTGTAGAAGGTGGCACTCCTAGCCCAGAACATCAGGTTTCTTACCCGATGCTCAGCAGGTGATTAACGTCCCCTTGATGATGCTTATCTGTTCGGCCCCCAGGTTGAGCTCTGGAGGCTGCTCACAACATGAGGGCTGCCATATAAATGGGCAGGCCAGCTCCTGCTGCCCCTCAGAGGGACAGGAACCATCAATATTTTAGTAACAGGCAGTCCTTTCAGGGTAGAGACCGAGGAGCCTTTATCAGGAACCAACTCTCCAGCCACGAAGAAAATGCAGCAGACAGCTCAGGGCCCGAAAGCACCATGTACAAGCCTGTGAGGATCTGGCCCAGGTCCCACCTCAGCTGTTCGAGGTGGATACCTCTCGGAGGTGGGGGGGCATCTGACTCAGTTTTACAACCAGTGGATGTCCATTACAGTGGACGAATGGGTCATCAGGATTGTCCGATAGGGATACTCTTCCAATTTCGCAGAGATTTACCCAGACCTTCCACCCAGATGGCAGCTCAGTCTGTCTGCCTCTCAGTCAGACCTTCTTACTTCTAAGATATGGGGCCTCTGCAGGTATAGGGCAGTAGAAGTTGTTCCACGGCAGCACGGAACACAGGTTCCTATTTCATTGCTTTTTGGTTCCAAGATAACAGGTAGCATGCACCCAATTCTCAGCCTTGGAAGGTTAAACGGGTACCTGTTCAGGGAGGAGTTCACTAAAAACTCGGCGTTCAAGTCTCCACTACCTAGACGATTGACTCCTGGCTAGCCCATTCGGGCAGGAGACACAGGAAGCAGTCACCACAGCTTCTCAGTTGCTCACTTCCAGGAGGGGTTTTCTGATTTGGGGAAGGTGCCAGATTCACATACCAGCAGCTCCTTTTCATAGGAGCCCTCCTGGATACCTCCAGGGTGCGGGTTTTCCTTCCAGAGGACAGGAGAAACGACATCTTCAGATGGCTCGTTATATAATGAAAAACATCTCTGTTCAGGCCTCTTTCAATGCAGTGGATGCTGGGACTCATTGCATAGTCCGCAGCAAGCAGTGGTCAGCAACCACGCACCCACAATCCTCCACATAAAGTGACAGAGCCTCGGACGATATCACTGGCATGATAGACACAGTTGGACAAGCTTCTGCAAGGTCTACCCCTTACCCCACTAAAATCTCAGCTCACCATCACCACAGATACATTCCTGATCAGTTGGGGAGCTCACTGTCAAGACCTCCACACTCAGGTGTGGAGCCAGGAGGAGTCTCATCTTCTCATAAATATCTTAGAGATGAGAGCTGTGTTATACACTATCTGAGTCCTGAAGGATGTCCACTGCCACAAAGTGATCCTCCTTCAGACGGACAACAAAGCTGTGATGTATTATATCAACAAGCAGGGTGGAGCGCTCCCCTACCCTCTGTGCAGGGAGGCCATGAGGATGTGAGAGTGGTGCGTCGAGCATGATGGGTCAGTTCAGACATTGTGCAGTTGCTATTCAACGAGTGGGGCAGTCCGGACCTGGACCTTTTTTGCATCCCCACTCAACGCAAAACTGCCTCTATCCTGCTTCAGAAATCCAGAACCTGGCATTTTCTGTCAGGATGCATTCAGACTGCACTGGACAAGATACTTCCTGTACACTTTTCCTCTTCTTCCCTTCGCTCAGAGGGTGCTGCTTAAGTTGGAGGCATGGGGGGGGTGCAGGATGATTCTCATTGCCCCATACTGGCCTCGACAGATATGATTTCCATTGATCAACAGACTGTCAGAAGTTCCCCCGAGGCCACTCCCTCTACGAGCGGACCTTCTGACACAGGGACCTTTAGTCCATCCCAACCTACGCTCCTTTCATCTCCATGCCGGGCTCCTGAGGAGATAGAAGTGGGCAGGTTTAAGGTTTCCCAGACAACTCACAGAAATCCTCCACTAGGAAGGCTTATGCGGCTCAGTGGAAGCACTGCTCCATCTGGTGTGCAGAGCCCCGTCTGGACCCTTTCTGTTGCCCACCAAGTAAAGTGTTAGGGTGCCGCTTAGACCTGTCAGTCACAGGTCTGCAATACTCGGCAGTGAAGGTACACCTCTGCGCTATATCAGCCTATCTTGAGCCAGTATAGACCATGTCACTGGCTCAGTTACCATTAGTCAAGAGATTCCTAAAAGGTATCCTACACACTATACCCCTGGTCAGTAGACCGGTGGCCACATGGGATATTAACCTGGTGCTAGATTACTCACCCGTAAACCTTTTGAGCCACTAGCTACCTGTAAATTGAAATTTCTGACCTGGAAGACAGCCTTCTTAGTGGCTGTCACTTTTGCTTGAGGGGTCACTGAAATTTATTTTTTTTTATTTATTGAAATGTTTCACCAGGAAGGCACACTGAGTGACAAGTCGCTCATCTCCCTGTGTGACCTTGGGGGGAAGGGGTACATTAGGAGTGAGCAATTAAACCTTCAAGTTACAAGATCAACATTAACATACAGTTGTAAGGCAGGTGTTACAAACAGTGTTAAAACAGTGTTGCGCATAATATGTAGAAAGAGTGGACAATAATAAGTGCTGGGTTAATAAGTAAACAAGTGCTTATGTGAAAGAAAAGAGGGAAAGGAGAGGAAAGGGTGGGGAGGGGGAAGAGTCGTGTCCCTGGAGACCCCTTCAGGATGCGAGGAACCCTGCAAGGGGAGTTGGGGGACCAGAGAAAAGGGATAAGCAGTGTCCCAGAAAGACCCCTTCAGGATGTGGGGAACCCTGCAAGGGGGCTATGGGGCTAGATAGAAAGGGGGATAAGGCTGTAGGGATTTAAAAGAGGGAGGAGAAAGACAAGGAGGAGGTGTGACTTAAATGTTAGGAGGGGGAATAGGACCTAACCCAAGAGAGGACCCTTCAGGATGCGGGGTACCCTGTCAGGGGGTCAGGATGCATGGACCCATGGGGAGCATTCAGGGTCCCTTACATTCTGTGAGAGATCAAGGGAGGCCAGTAAGTGGGGGCAATTTGGGGAAGGGAGGAGAGCTAGAAATTTGGGGGGGGTGGGTGCACAGGATAAAAATGAAGGTGATGGTAGAGGGGTAGGGTTTATCCAGGGCTTAGAGGAGAGAATTAGGGAGGGACATGGCAGGAGCAGCTAGGTGCAAGGTAATTATTGAGGGAAGAGCTGATGGGAGTAGGCAGAGGATGAGTGCCAGATTTGAGGGGGGAGGGAATTCCAGATTTCTGGGAGGCGGTGAGAGTAACCGGATTGGCCTATTAAGGTAGATCTGCAGGGGACTATCAGGCTGCAGGAGTCGGTTGATCTAAGGAAATGGGAGGATGGGAGATTGTTATAAAGGAGGAGGTGAGGTAGGAAGGGAGCTCACCCAACCAGTGCTTGGAGGTGAATTTAGCACAGTGGGAGAGTTGCCTATTTGTAAGAGAGGGAAAGGATAGGGAACAATAAAGATCGCAGTAGTGGGTGTGGGAGGGGGGCATCCAGGGCAAAGCAGCAGAAGGAATTGAAGAGGGTGTCCAGTCTGGCCAGGGAGGACTTGGGGCAGCACCATAGACTACGTCACAGTAGTCGAAAATGGTCTGTATCATCTTCTGAACAAGTTCACACCTAGCCGTAGGGGGGATGCAACTACGGTTCCTGAACAGGGCACCAAGCTTGGGGCACAGTTTTTTCTGGATGGCGTCAATGTATCTAGAGAAGTTTAGGTGTTGGTCCAACCAAACACCTAAGTACCTGAAGGAGAATGTGTCCTCAAGTAAAGTCCCATCAAGGGTGTGGAAAGTGGGTTGGAAGGGAAGCCTAGAGAGTCTCTGCCTAGTGCCAACGGTCATGGAGGCAGTCTTCTTGGCATCGAGGAAAAGTTGATGGTTAGCAAACCAGAGCTGAACCTTGTCGAAGTCTTGGTGTAAACTGGTTGTAACCTCAGCAGGACAGGAGCCAGATGCATACAGGACTGTATCATCGGCATATATATGAATAGTGGAAGAGTGGGAGCAAACAGAGGGAAGGGAAATCCATACTTTAGTCACAGACCCCCTTACACTGTCTTTCACGAGGACAAGGTGGTACTATGTACTCAGCCTAAATTCCTACCCAAAGCAGTTTCGGATTTTCACCTCAACTAGCCCTTGCTTCTCCCTACTTACTATGCTAACTTCCAGAATGAGGGAGCGTGCTCCCTTCATTCTCTGGATGTTGAGGGTTCTGCGATTCTACATCAACAGAATGAAAGGGATACCCAATCCAAACAACTCTTGTGTCTTTCAGCATGTCTTGGCTGGGTCAGCCTGTTGCCATTAGATGCATTTCTGCATGGTTAGTAGCATGTCTTTGACACTGCTACTCCATGGCGCAGGTCAAGTTGGAAGGTCGGGTCCATGCCCACTCTACCAGAGTGGTCGCAGCTGTCTGGCAGAGATTCGTAATGTACCCATTGCAGTCATCTGCAAGGCAGTGACTTGGAGCTCAGTGCATACCTTCGTGAAGCACTACGCTCTGGATGTCCATGCCAGACAACTCACTTCAGCAGGACAATCCTTATGGACTTCTGTCCTGAGTGAGCTCTGTCTCCTGCCACCCTACCCAGGGGATTGTTATTTAGCTTGGTACTCTCTCATTAGTGTGAATGAGTGGTGGAGACGTTTAGTCCAGGAAGATATGGAAATCGCGTACCTACCATAATTCTTGATCTTACTTCGAGAGGGCTGTTGCAGTAGGTAATCACTGGTAGGATTGCGCCCCCTGGCATTAGGACCGCACGGAAACTTTTGCTAGCAGTGTCTGATGGGGGACCGCCCACCAGAAGTCAAGTGACAGACGTCAGTGTGACACTATATAGTGGGCGGTCCCCACGTCTGCCCTTCAGTTCTTTCCTGCCGTCGACCTGTGCATGTTATACCAACTGAAGCTCATCGCATCAGTTCGAATGCCTTTTTCGGATGAGTATCTGTTTTTTCTAATTTCTAACAATTATTAATAGTTTGTTTGTCATCCTCTTCACCCACAGATTCATGTAAAAACCAGTGCAGTTCGTGTGGCATCCAGCTACCACACAAGGACCAGCATAGCCTTTGCCTCTTCTGCCTTCGTCCTAACCACAAAGTTGAGGAGTGCGAGGCCTGTGCCCAATTCAACCAGATCATGCAGAAACGGCACCAACAGTCTCTCGAGGCCCATCTCCTGAAACAAAAAATGGTTTTGATGGAGAAAGATCTTAAAAAGCTGAAAAGCTCATCTTCCTCACCAGTTGTTCCACACAAGAAGAAGAAAAGGGACAAAGGAAAACATCGGGACCAGGAACAGTCCCCCCCTCCAATGAAGCCGCCCACGGGCCCTTCGATGGAGGACTGGCCTTCTCCCACCGGGAAGGTGAGTGCCGCGGCCAAGCCTGCTCTCCAGTTTCCAGAGCAGGCTTTGGCCCCCCACCGCCACTGGTCACGGTGACGGTGGGCTCCTACAATCCGTCCGAGGCCACTGCCACTCTTTGGCCCATTTCCACCCTGGGCTATAAGTCGGCAGGCACTGCTGATAAGCTGCTCGTTGGAACCTCTGGTGAGTGCCCAGCCAGGGTTGGTAAGTCGGGAGTCAGAGCCCCCAACTCCTGCCTGACCCAGGTCGATCAGTCAATTATCGGACTATCCGGCAATCGCACAACCTGTTCGCGTCCATCAGGCTCTGACGAGGTGCTGCTGCACATTAGCTCTGTCCAGACTGGAGGATAAGGGTCTCCCCGGGGTTCCCTCCATGGAGAACCCCCATCTTCTGCTCCATCAGAGATTCCTCGGCTGTCACCGGACCCGCAGGTCCCGATGGAGAAACACCTTTCACCAGGTATACTGGACAAAGGGGTGCCAACAGGCCTTATGGTGGCTCCAACGCCACCTATAGTAGTGCCAGACCCTGCTCCTCCTCAACGCCCGCAGATCCCCTTACCGCCGCCGGGACCGCCATCGGGCCTTCCCCGGCGGGGCTCCCAATGGGTTTTCTGCCCTCGGGGCCTGCCCCTCAGGACCTTCACCAAAACTTCCTCCCACAGGTCCTTCGGGCTGTCCTGCAGAACCATCAGGTGTCCCTCCGTCTGGGCCGCCATCAGGCTACCCTCCTGCAGGGCGCATTAAGGCTACTCTTCGTCGGGGCCACCATCAGGATACCCTTCATCGGGGCAGCCATCTGGGTACCCTCTGTCAGGGCCGCCATCAGGTTACCCTCATTCAGGTCTGACGTCAGGCTTTACAGTGTTGGGGGCCCCGCCGGGAAATCCTCAATTGGGCTATCCTCCGTAAGCCCTGACGCCAGATCCCTTTTCATCAGCCTTTTATTTTTCAGGCTACCCTGGCCACTATCCTCCACCAGGTTACCCACACCATTTTCCATCCTCTAGCCTTGGGGGACTTGGGCCTGTATCTGGATTTACTCAACCTCCACCTCCTCCCACTCCACCTCCTCTTCCTCAACCTTAGGTGGATTTTAGGGAGATCCTAAAATCTTGGTGGTCTGATACCAAAACCCAATTGGTTTCAGAATTAGACAGCAGGCATACTGTTCTTCTGGATGCAGGCCGCCCAGCTCCTTCCCCTAGGGTGCCCTCCCCGGTCCTTCCTCGCACTTCGACGTCAGGCCGTCCATCAGCTCCAATGCAACCCCTGACATCTGAAGGGATCACCAGGGAGCCAGATCCTAAAATTCCTGAAAAACTTTCGGAGGATTCGGATGATTTTGAAGCGGACTCGGATTCCTCATCTGCCGGTTCGGGTTTCAAGACCCCTCCCCCTGAGGAACCAGTCCCTCGGGAATCCCGAAAATCACCACCCAAAGTTCCCTCCTTTGTGGACCTCTTCAGGCACATGGTGGAGGCCTAGGATGGAAGTCAGAGGCTCTAGACCCCAAAAGACAAAGTTTGGCAGAGCACTTGGACTTTCCAGATACGAGTCTGGCACTCACTCCCCCCATGACTGGAACTCCATGAGGATTTATCCTTGACCATATGGCAGAGACCTTCCTCCATCCTGGCCATGGCAAAGCAAGCTGACTGGGTTTACAGGACCCCTGAGGGCAAGGACCACATCAGCGTGCACCCTAGGGCTGACTCGGTGGTCATCATGGCAGCCCATGATTGATCTGCTAAGCCTAAGCACCTCAGTACTTCCCCCCCCAATAAGGAGTCCAGACAAATGGACCAGTTCGGGAGGAAATTCTGTGCCTCTTCTACTCTAGCGATACATGCTCTGAACTACGTCTCACACATGTTAGAGTACCAGAATTCCTTGTTCTGCCAGCTTGAGCCTATTGTCGAGGCCCTACCAGACTCTGATTAAAAGTCATCCTTGGCAAACACTCTAAAAATGGCCAAGGTGGCTGGACGTCATTCTTTGTGGTCCACCTACGATGCAGTGGATTCCTCTGCTAGAGGTATGGCCACAGCTGTAAGGCTTCACCAGTACTCTTGGCTAAGAGTATCGGGCCTAGCCCCTGATGTTCAGTCAGCTATCCAAGATGCCCCTTTTAGAGGCTCTCTCCTGTTCGGCAGGGATGCCCAGGACATTATAACAAGCCTGCAGGATAAAGGCACAACTCTTCGATCAGTCCATACCATGTATCGACCAAAGCAACAACAACAAAAATGTATTTTTTTGTCAGCAAAACAGACACCAGACGAAAAACCAGCAAGCACCCAAATGCCAGTTTAAACATAGGGCTCCCAATACTGCCACCGCCCCTCCAGCCAAAACACAAAGGGTTTCAGGAGCGGTCCTCCCCAACCCCCCCTCCCATTCCTGACTTGCTGACCACCGTCCCTCCTCCTCATCAGTCAGAGGAACAGGTGGGCAGAAGATTCTCGAGGCATCTGGGAGTCCATCACGACAGACGCCTGGGTGCTTCAGTTAATAAAGCTTGGTCACAGAACTCCGGGATTTTCTCATTACCCAAGGGCGCATATTCCCCATTTAAGGGAGGAAATCATGGCTCTTTTTCGAAAAGAAGCAATAGAGCCAGTGCCGGCAAACCAGTCAGGGAAGGGATTCTACTCCCACTTCTTTCTGGTACCCAAAAAGACAGGGGATTTATGCCCGATTCTGGATCTCAGTACCCTAAACCTCTTCACAGAGTACAAGAGGTTTTGAATGCTGACATTGCAAAGCCTTCTGTCTCTCCTCTCCAAAGGACAATGGCTTTGTGCCCTGGACATACAAGATGCATATCTACACATCCCAATATTCCATCCGCATCACAAATTCCTCAGGTTTTCCTTCCAAGGGGAGCATTACCAGTTCAGAGCTCTCCCTTTTGGCCTGTCCTCCGCTCCGTGGGATTTTACCAACTGCCTAGCGGTAGTGGCAGGTGCCTTGAGGAGTCTGGGGCACTATGTCTTTCCCTACCTTGATGATTGACTCCTCGCAGCACTGTCGAGGGAGGAGTTGAAGCTTCCTTATCGGCTACTCTGCACCTCTTTGAGTGCCTGGGTATCACGGTCAGTTACCCCAAGCCCCAGCTTGCACCTTCCCAACGCCTTCAGTTTATTGGGATGGTGCTGGACACAGTGCAGGGTATGGACTTTATCCCCCTGGACAGGGTGAACACCCTGGAGAGACAGGCCAAGCTGGTATCTTCCAACTGACACATCTCGGCCAATGCGGTTCTTCATCTTCTTGGCCTCATGGCAGCGGCTATCCCTATGGTCCCATTGGCCAGACTCCACATGCGAATCTCACAGTGGACTCTAAGGTCCCAGTGATATCAGAGGGAGGACAACTTAGACAGTCAGGTCCTCATCTCAAGCCCAATGCAACAGGATCTGTTACGGTGGCAGGACTCCAGCAACCTGATCCTAGGAGTCCCTTTCCTGACCCCTCCTCACTCCCAAATACTGACTACAGATGTGTCGGGCAGGGATGGGGTGCCCATCTGGGACACCACAGGACCCAGGGCCTGTGGTCACTTGTAGAAGCACACCAGCACATAAATGTGCTAGAGATGTACCACACCACGCACATGTTGTCCATTTGGATCAACAGGGTTTCTTGTAGGAGAATGTGCTGAAAGGCCTGAAGAGCATAAAGCACTGCTCTCATCTCTAGCCTCCCTATTATTCCTTCAGCCCTCTATCCATGACCTTCGCTCAGCAAATAGATCACTTCTGCATGTTCCTTTATGCAAAACTCTCAAAGGAAGTACAGCTTTCTCCCATACAGCACCCAAACTTTGAAACTCTCTACTGCAGGAAGTTTACCTAGCTCCTAGTCATGCTCTATTCAAAAATTATTACCATTCATTCCTTGGCAGCCAAGCATCCTGCTCTTGCTTTAACCTCCCCTTGATTTTGCTACCTCCCTCCCTACACCCCATATGGTCCCTTCTCTACCTATTACTTTCTCTCAATCCTCCTGTTTGATTGCCCGAGATTTGCACTTATTACTGCTGCACTGGCACTGTATCCTGCCTATGTATTATTACTTGAAGCTCATTTATACTTCTGCTTGTTCATTACCCTTGACTTGATTGTACGTGTTCATTTATTGTTTCACATGATACTCTATAACTTTTGTTTTTTTGTGTTTGCTCTGTATCCTTGTAATCCATGTATCCCTTGTAACCTCCCGGGTCATGCCTAAAAATAGTAATTTTTGGGCTATGGCACCTACCCGGTAAACAAAAACTAAATAAATAAATACTTGGTTGTCTGTGTACTGTATATAGTTATGACTTTTGATTTTTTTGTGTGTGTTCCCCAAGTGAGTTTGGCTGCAGTGATAGGGTAGATTTCAAACAAAGATGAAGTTGAGGAAAAGTGAGGAAGGTAGTTAATTTCTGGATGCCAGGTGCAGGCAAAACAATAGGTACCATAAATGGCAGCAAAGCCAAATTAAAGAGTTGCAGCTGTAAAGACTAAGAGGTGATTTGAGGGAGATGGATTCTTATAGAATACGGATATTCCATTCCATTCTGATAAAAAATGGGACCACATAGTAAGGTCTGATTGAACAGCAGCAGTGATAGTTATATGATGGTCCAGAGGTGTGACTGAATGAGCTAGAGTTAGGAGGTAGGAAGTGAAACTCCGGCCCTGTGGATTGAGTCTCATAGCGAAAGTGAGATAGCCCAGTAGAGAAAGGAGGTCTCATTTTGTACAGTACCATTTGGTAGAAAAGAGTGAAAACAGGTTTGAAATTCTGTGTAGTACGCCGGCCTTCCGGTGCAGATGCAGGGCATCCGTCTGTGATGCTGACGACCCGGGTTCAGAAACGGACTTGGGACGTCGGAGGGCCGGCTGGGGAAGAGAAGGATTGAGCATCCCAGGGGCTGCTCTCCTTCTCCTGGGGGGAGGGGGGGTTAGAGTGTCTGGCATATTATGGTCCTCTGATGGAGGCTGTGGATTCTATCGTGCCGGCACCATCACCTGAGGGGCGGGGTGGACGCAAGACATCATTGCACATCCCCACCCCCAGGTACCATCACAAAAATCATCAGAAAAACCTCCAGACCCCACGCATGATGCTGTCCTCTGCCACTGTCCCCGCTGCCACCAGTGTCCGCCAGGGGAGGTGGATCCCATGGCCCCACCCTAGGGGGTAAGCCAGGGCAAGATCCGAAGGACCATGGGGAGGGGCGCCCACCCAGTGGTCCCACCCAGGGGGGTAAGCCTGGGCATGGGGGGACAGCGCGGAGGTTGGGCTGAGCTCCAGGCCATAAAAAGATTTAAAAAAAGAAAAGAAATTCTGTGTATTGGCTCCTGAGGAATATGGGCTTTCACCCAAACCTTTCCAACAAAACTTTGTGTCCAAAACCACAGGTGCAGACCGAAACAGACCCATAAATCTTTTGTCTGAAACCATAGGTGCAGACCAAAGGAGATCCATTAAAGGTACTAAAGAGGTGTGGCAAAATAAAAGGAAACCCACCTGTGCTAAGAGTGGGGGTAGAACATGGAGGGCAATGGCAATAAATACCAGAAGCCTGATGAACAAAATCCCTGACCTCATGGCCTTCATGGCAGAAGCTGAACTCGACTTAATGGCCATGATGGAAACCTGGTTCACAGAGAACCATGGTTGGGACTTGGCTATCCCGGGCGACCACCTGTACAAAAGGGACAGGCAGGGTAGGAAAGGGGTGGGGTAGCATTATACGTCCGGGAGAAAATCAAGGCTACAGAGATTCAAGGGATCCCAGATGAGTCAGAAGCACTATGAGTAACAGCTGAGACAGGATGAGGGGCAACCATTTGGATAGGAGTCATCTACAGGCCCCTGTCGCAAGGGGATATTGGGGACAAGGAAATGATAGAGACATTCCACAAAATGACAGACAAGGGCGAGACAATAATAGTAGGGGATTTTAACTTGCCAGACATAAACTGGAAATCTTGTACAGCATCTTCATCAAGGGGAAGGGACTTTGTAATGGCCCTGCAGGGTGCAGGGCTGAGTCAGCTTGTGGAAACTCCTACCGGAGGTGAAGCTGTCCTGGACTTGGTTTTAACTAACAGAGACAGGGTAAAGGAGGTAGAGGTGGGGTTCCGCTTAGGAAATAGCGACCACCGTATGGTGGGATTTAAAGTAAACACTAGTGAAGACATTAGTCATTCCAAGATCTTGGTTTTAGATTTCAGAAAAGCATACTTTCAGAAGATGAGAGACAGCCTGGCAGAGAGTCTTAGATACAGGGAAGAGAAAGGAGTAGACTAAATGTGGAAGTATCTCAAAGGAGCTATCACAGAGGTAACTGAACAGAGCGTCAGAAGGGTGAGCAAGGCAAATAAGAAACCCCTCTGGTTCTCCAGGGAGGTGGCTGCAATAGTAAGGGAAAAAAGAAGTTGTACACAAAGTTTAGGGTGTCAATGAAAGATGAGGTTAAGGAAACCTATAAGGTAGCACAGAGAGAAGCTGGTAAGGCAATAAGAAAGGCTAAAGCCCTGACTAAACTGAGGATTGCGCAAGGGGTAAAGGAGGGAGTTAAAGCCCTTTAAGTACCTAAGGGAAAAAGGAAAACCAAGGGGGGGATAGTTAGACTAGCAGATACCTGGAGGGAAACTGGTGGAAAAGATTACGAGAAAGCAGAAGTCTTAAACCAGTACTTCTGTTCTGTGTTCACCAAAGAGAACACAGGGGATGGGCCAAGCCTGCATAGCAGCAACACCCAGGGAATGGGTGTTGACACAAGCCCCTTCACAGAGGCTCAAGTCTTGGAAGCTTTAAATAAACTAAAGGTGGACAAGGCCATGGGACTGGATGGGATTCACCCTAGAGTTGCTGGGGAGTGTACTAGCAGCACCCCTAGCACCCCCTGAGCACAGGAGAGGCCCCAGAAGACTGGAGAAGGGCTCATGTGATCCTGCTCCACAAGAGTGATAGCAGGGAGGAGGCAGGGAACTACAGACCAGTCAGTTTTACCTCAGTAGTGGGCAAGATTATGGAGGCAATCCTTAAGGAAAAGATAGTGCAACACCTGGAATCCATGGTAGCACAGGATCCATGACAGCATGGGTTTACAACAGGAAGGTCCTGTCAAACTAATCTCATAGATTTCTTTGACTGGATAACCAGAGTGGTGGACCAAGGGGGAACAGTTAATGTCGACCTACCTTGACTCCAGCAAAGCTTTTGATATTGTTCCACATAGAAGATTGATTAATAAGCTGTGTAGGCTCGGGGGAGGTCAGAAGTTGGTCAACTGGGTGACAAACTGGTTGGTGGGCAGAAAACAGAGAATGGTGGTAAATGGTATACAGTCAGAAGAGATGTAAGTCATAAGTGGGGTACCTCAGGGATCAGTCATGGGGCCAGTCCTCTTCAATATCTTCATCAGTGACATTGCAGATGGACGGGAGGGTAAGATTTGTCTCTTTGCAGATGACACCAAGATCTGCAACAGAGTAGATGATCCAGATGGGGTGGGAAGAATGAGAAGATATCTGGATAAACTGACAAAATGATTGGAAGAGTGGCAAATGGGGTTTAAAGCAAAGAAGTGCAAGATCATGCACGTAGGGAAGAGAAACCCTGAAGCCACCTATAGGCTGGGAGGTGAGTTGTTGGCAGTCACAAGGGAAGAAAGAGACTTGGGCATCATCATCAAAAATAACCTGAAATCATCCAAGCAGACCACTAAAGCAGTAGGTAAGGCAAGAGGGATGTTGGGGTGTATTAGTAGGGGTATCACAAGTTGTAAGAGGGAGGTAATAATCCCTCTTTACAAGACACTGGTTAGGCCCCATCTGGAGTACTGTGTGCAGTACTGGAGGCTGCACCTGCACAAGGACATTAACAAAATGGAGGCAGTCCAGAGAAGGGCAACCAAAATGGTGCAGGGACTGCATCAGAAAACATATGAGGGCAGATTAATGGAGCTCAATATGTATACCCTAGAACAAAGGAGGGAGAGAGGTGATATGATCGAAACATTCAAACATCTTAAGGGTATTAACAAGGTGAAAGAGTCTAACATGTTTCAATAGAAGAAAAATAGCAGGACAAGAGGACACAGCATGAGATTAGAGGGAGTCCGATTAAGGGGTAATGTGAGGAAGTTCTTTTTAACAGAAAGGGTGGTGGATGCATGGAATGGCCTACCTCAGGAAGTGGTGGATATGAATACAGTGCAGGGCTTCAAACAGGCATGGGATAGGCATAAGGGAGCAATACAGATGAGTATGAATAGATAGGCCATTGACAGAGTACAGGCTATGGCACATTCATAAAGTAGAAAAAATGGGCTGACTGGATGGGCCTTGTGGTCCTTATCTGCTGTCAACTTCTATGTTTCTAAATTACTAGTGAGTGGGACCATACTGGAGGACTGGAAAAGGGCAACAGTGGTCCTGCTCCACAAAGCAGGGAGCAAGCAGGCAATTACAATCCAGTAAGCCTCACATTCATGGTAGGGGAGGTGATGTAGACACTTCTCGAATCATAATATATCTGGAATCCAGTGGGCAGTAAGATCCAAAACAGCATGGGTTCATGGTAGGTCGGTCTTGCCAAACTAACCTGTTCGACTTCTTTGACTGGGTCGCAAAGATAGTAGATCAGGATGCAGCAGTAGATGTCATCTATCCGGACTTTAGCAAAGCCTTCAACTCTGTTCCGGACAGAAGGCTGGTAAGAAAGCTGGACCACATGGGGGGTGGGAAGGGAGGTGGTTGAGTGGGCAAGTAGCTGGCTGAGAGGAAGAACACAGAGTGTTCAGGTAAACGGGGCATTTTCAGCTGAGAGGGAGGTGACCAGCGGGGTACCGCAGGATTTGGTACTAGGTCCCCTACTCTTCAATGTGTTCATAGCAGACTTTGCAAATGGGTTGGAAGGTAAAGTGTGTCTATTTGCTGATGAAACCAAGATTTGCAACAGAGTAGGCTCCCCTGAGGGTGTAAGGAGTATGACTTCAGACTTGAGGAAACTGAAGAAGTGGTCGGAAACATGGCAGCTGAAATTCAATGCCAAAAAGTGCAAAGTCATGCACTTCAGCAGAAACAATCCCAAAGAGGATTATTACCTGGGAGGAGAGAAGCTAGCCTTCACCAGCCAGGAGAGGGACTTAGGGGTCATTATATCAGAAGATTTGAAAGTGGGTAAACAGTGCAAAAAGGCAACACTATAGACAAGTGGCTTGCTGGGCTACATCTGGAGGGTAATCACGAGTCGCAGGAGAGAGGTAGCGTTACCACTCTACAGGGCGCTGGTGCACCCCCACTTGGAGTACTGTGTACAGTATTGGAGACCACATCTCAAAAGGGACATAGACAGTATCAAGATGGTGCAGAGAAGGGCCACGAAAATGATTCAGGGACTGCACCATATGGCATACCAGGACATGCTGATGGAACTCAACATGTACTCCCTGGAACAGAGGAGGGAGAGGGGCAACATGATTGACACTTTTAAATATATGAAGGGTATAAATAAAGTTAACGTTCAGGAGCTTTTCCAATTGAAAGAGGGCGGGAGAATGAGACGGCATGACATGAAGCTGAAGGGAGGGAGGGAGGTTCAGAAGTAATACAAGGAAGTTCTTCTTTACAGAGAGAGTGGTGGACCCATGGAATAGCCTACCCAAGGAGGTAGTGGGGGCTAAAATGCTAAGTGAGTTCAAGAACACATAGGATAGACAGGTAGCATATGGAAAGGCAAAGGAGAAGAGGGGGAATAGCACCAGGTAGGTTCTTGGGCAGACTAGGTGGACCTTGCGGTCCCCCTCTGCCATCACTTTCTATGTTTTAATGTATCTAATTCAATGTCTAGGAACTCTAGTGTATAACTGGTCCTTCTGTTTTGTCATCTGCCAGAGGAATGTTAAGTGTGGAGAATAAGCACTGAAGACCGGTAATGCTTGAGGCTGGAGGAGACTCTGGAGTATCGATGAGAAGAAAATCATCCAAAAGATGCAACATGAATGAATGTTAAAATACATTCAGAAGAATCTAAAGCTGTGTTTACATGGCAGTAGCGCTAGAAATACAAACTGCAGCAGCACGGTCTGGACTACTTGCCACCCGCAGTTTGTGTGTCTACATGGCCCCTCTCTGCACCGCTGCAATCTGTGCTGTGAGGGGCCATGCATCACGCGGAGCCAGACATCTGCTGGTTTGCTGCGGCACAGGTAGCCCACACTGCCACTTACACCACTGTAAGTCACTTGCTCCTCTTGGCGTCCCCAGCTTATCAGAGTATCTGAGAACATCTTGGTGAGCTGCTTACCCCGATCGGGTACATGTCTACACATCACATTTGCACTGGCGCAACTTGAGCGCACAGGTTACTCCAGTGCAGATGTGACCATGTAAATACAGCTTAACACAAAAGAACTAGAAAAGGTGTCAAGACGACCTGGGCTACTTTTACACCCAAAAGTTAGGCATACAGTAAAGTAATACTGGTTCTTCCCAAGAGATGCCTTAAACATGCCATAGGGATGGATGAATGGAGAACAGTTTGAAGGCATCTGTGATATCTGCTTTTGTTAACCAGGCACCGTGACCAGCGTGTTTAATGAATTTAATAGCACTGTCAGTTCATGCATAAGAAAGCAAGTGATCTTCAGAAGGAATGTGAGGGGATTGATGCTCGGATCCATTGTGGAATGGGGAGCTGAAAGGTCAATGAGCAGATGTTTCTTTCCTGAATATTTTGGGTGGCAATACCAATAGGATTTATTCGGAAAGTTGGAAGGGGGGGAGCTGCAAAGGGACCAATGAGAAACCCTTTAGGCAGTTCTTTTGCCAGTGAAGTATTGACAACTTGAGGATCACCTGTAGCAGATTTGAGATTGGGAGGCCTGAACTGATGTAGAAACTGTGTGCACTCCTGTATAAAATCTATATGCTAGACATGAAATAAGAAACTGCACACAAGTTTGTGATGGATGAGCTGATAGAAGCTGCTGCAAACAGATAATATTTACTGGTGTCAAGGGATGGGCTGGCTGTCATTTAAAATCTGGAGCAGGTGTAGAATTAGATTTTTAGTGACAAACCAGTTTTGAGTGAGCTTCTCCACAGTGACTACACACATGTACAAGATGATGCAAAGCATACTGTTTCATTGAAATTATTGAAGATCGCTCTGCTTGCAGAAAATACTATTTGGTATCCCCTTTTATCCGTAAGATTTTGTGCTGCATAAAAGGCATGTTGATGTTGAGAAATGGATGGGCGAGTTGAAGTAGAAGTAGCAGGCTGACGAGTATTAGTAACAGTTAAAGATCAGCGACAACCATTTTACGCATCGTTAAAAAAAAGCCTGAATTCAAGTCCCAGTGTCAAGAGTAGTGTTTCCTGAAAATGTCATGCTATTTGGTTTTGTGGTTTTCTTTAAATCAGCATTTGTTAACTTGTTCTGCACTAACTGGAAACAGGCTATTTCTGTCCTGACTGAGCCTTGGAGAGCGATGACATCACTAGAATACTGCCAACAGCTTAATCTGGTTCAAGGTCAGTTGGCATTCATCTGTATCCCCCTCCCTCGGGTCGTGCCTGAAAATAGGCAGAATTTGTCTAGTGCACTTACCCGGTCAACAAAAACTAAATAAAATAAAAATAAATAAATATTGGACTAAGCCACTGCTGCAGCAGTGCAAGTCCCTGTTTGACTAAAGATCAATAATCTTCCTAATTAGAGCAGTGGAATTGTTTGCTGTCTAGGGTTTTTACTATGCCAGTCTCTGATATGTGTTCAGATGAATTAGCTGAAAATCTATCATTTTGTTCTTCTAAAAAGCTGATCAGTTGAGTTTCAGTGCTGAATTGAAGTGGTATGCATTTGAGAAATCAGCTTGTCTGTATCACAGCTGTGAGTTCTGTCCCATCAGAATGTTGTTTTGTTTTCTAGCTATACAACACTGGGTTGTTTATTTAGAGGATATAAAATAAATCTAAAGTTTGTTAATTCATAAAAGTAGTTTGTCTTTGATGTAGCCTCAATAAATAGGTCCATGTAAGAACATTTTTTTCCTCTCAGATTGACAAACAGGTGTTTGCCACACTCTGCTATTTCAGGCACATGTACTATATGAACTCACAAATTCAGTTCTTTGATAGCTTCTGTGTGAAAATACCTAATGTATAACTAGAAACAGTATAGAGAATCATGGTGCCCACTGTCTCCTGTACCACAGTTGAGGCAGCTGCACTCTGCTGCCCCATCCCCTGCCCCACAAGCCCCCTGTGTCTTGCCCCACATTCAAGGCTGCTGCACCCTGCTGCCCACTGTTTTCTCACACATGGTTGGGGTTGCTGCACCCTGTTGCCCCATCATCTGCTTGAACAGTCAGGGCTGCTGCATCATGGGCACCTCATCCCACTGTCAGGGATGCTGTACCCTGATGTCCCCCTGTGTCCTGCCCCACAGTCAAGGTTCCTGCATCATCCTGTCCACAGTCCCCTGCCACCACAGCCAGGGCTGCTGCACCCTGCTCCTGCCTACTTAGGCAGGGCTGCTGTGCCCTAGAGCCCCTTGCCTCCACAGTTAGAGCTGCTGTACCATGCTGCCACTTGCCACAAGAGATATGGCATTTGCTGCACCCTGTCCTCTGCCCCCAAAGTTGTGTCAGTTCCACCCAGGTGTGGCTTCTACACCCTTTCCCACAGTTTGGGCTGCTGTACCCTAATGCTTCCCTCATCTTCTGGCTGAAGAGTCGTGACTTCTGCACCTTGCTGCCTTCTGTCCTTCACTCCCACAACACAAGATGAAAGTATTTTTCTGTTTTTTCTTTTGGGCAGTGCAGCAAAATATCTGACTTTGCTGGCAGAGGACAGCATGGTGCAGCAAGGCTAACTGTGGAGTCATGGGGCAGTGGAGGCATGGGGCTGTAGGGTGTAGCAGGGCACATCAGCTCTGACTGTGTAGACAGGAACAGGGTGCAGCAGCTCTGACTATGGTGGCAGGGGACAGACTACAGCATGATGCAGAAGCCTTGATTGTGGTAGAGGACATGGGGGGGCATCAGGGTACAGCAGCCCTGACTGTGGGACAGGATGCGCATGGTGCAGCAGCCCTGCCCATTTGGGAAAATGGAAGTAGGTAGCAGGGTGCACTAAAACCCCCACCTCTTGTGACATGAGCCGCATAATGCAGCAACCCCAAATGTGGAGGCAGGGGAGAGGAGATTCTAGGGCCTAGCAGAGCACAACAGCCCTGACTGTGGTGATAGAAACATGGGGCTACATAGTACAGCAACTCTGACTGGGGGGGGCAAAGTGCATCAGGGTGCAGCAACCAAAACTGTTCAGGCAGGGGCAGCAGGGTGCAGTGGCCCTGATTGTTTGAAAGGAGATGGGGCCAACATGGTGCAGCAGCCCCGACTCTATGGGAGATGAGAGTGGACAGCAGAGTGCAGCAGCCTTGAATGTGGGGTATGAGACAGGGTGCTTGTGGGACTGGTGACTGGGGGAAGCAGAGTGCAGCTGCTTCAACTGTAGGCAGGAGATGGGATATCAGGATGCCATATAGTGTTTCTAGTTATACATATACATGATGTATTTTCACACAGAAATCAAAAACAAGAAATTTGTGAGTTCATATAGTACATGTGCCTGATTTAGCAGTGTGTGGCAGGTACCTGTTTTTCAATCTGAGAGGAAAACAATTGTTCTTACATGAACCAATTTATTGAGGCTACATCAATGACAAACTACTTGTATGAATTAACAAAAGTTAGATTTATTTTATATCTATTAAATAAACAACCCAGTGTTATACAGCTAGAAAAAAACACAGAGTTTTGATGGGACAGTACTCACAGCTGTGATACAGACAAGCTGATTTCTCAAATGCATACCACTTCAGTTCAGCACTGAAACTCAAATGATCAGCTTTTTAGAAGAACAAAATGATAGATTTTCAGCTAATTCATCTGAACACATACCAGAGACTGAGTTAGTAAAAACCTTGGACAGCAAACAATTAATTCTACAGACTGCTCTAATTAGGAAATTTACAACTCTTCAGTCAAGTAGGGACTTGCACTGCTGAAGCAGTAGCTTAGTCCAATATGATGTCATTACTCTCCAAGGCTCAGTCAGAAGGACGGAAACAGCCTGTTTCCAGTTAGTGCAGAACAAGTTAACAAATGCTGATTTAAAGAAAACCACAAAACCAAATAGCATGACATTTTCAGGAAACACTACTCATGACATGGACTTGAATTCAGGCTTTTTTTTTTAACAATGTGTAAAATGTTTGCCATTGATCTTTAAAGGACACAAAGCAGCCAGATGAGAGAATGAGCCACAGATTGCACATGTTAAAGCTCGTTGACCAGCAAAATGTCTGCAAAACAACTCATTGTCAAGGTATGCCTAAGAAATGCACGAATTAAACTTTGATTGGTAAGCAACTACTTTAGCGGAGAAGGATTTATGATAATCATAAAAATGGGTATCACCACACCGAATGACAAGATCAGCAGTGAGATAACGGTAGAAATCTAGTTCATTACATCTGAATGGAATGCCTCACAGACAATTTCACGGTAGATGAAAAAAGAAGCAACAAATTCTGCCACAGTTAATTTCTTTAGTGGTGCCTTTAGCAATATGGATAAATCATCACAGGAAATAATCCTGGTTTCTGTAGTTTTGTGAGACGATATGAGAAGGGCTATGAAACTAAAATCATTCCCCTCAATAATGTCCTTCCTAACATGGGGGCCTATGCATGATTGTCTGGAGTGACTATGTGCCGTGCATCTGTGGCGCATAGCCACTCTGCACCCTTTGCGCCCCCCCACACAGGATGCACTAATCGGGGTGCGCAGCCCCTATGCACCCAATCCCCGGCTGTGTAGACAGCAACACACTGGGGGTAGGCAGGGGGCATGGCGGCACGCAGTGGCAGTCACTATGGCACATAGTGCTGTCATGAGGTGCAGAGGGACAATGCAGGTTATGGCAGGGGGGACCCTGATGTAACGCCCGTATGTGCCAGCTCACAGACAGTTCCCCACTGGGCCCAGGTGGCCTGCTGGACACCCACCAGCACAGCAGCATCCCCATCTCTGTCCCGTATGCCTGCCCTCCCCATAGTGTTGCACAGGAACCCCCCCCTGCACAGTGTAGCACACCCGGTCCATCTGTCCCTCCACTCATGGACCCCAATTCATGCTGGCCTGTCCAGCCAATCATTGGTGGTTAGTGGACCCCCCCCACCCCTGTGGCACCATCGTCCTCCCCTTCCCGGTACCTGTACCATGCCACCAGTGCTGTGGCCCAGGATGGCCGGTGGTACTGCCCTCCTCACACCTCTGCAGCCGCTGTCCATCGGGCATCCGCAGGGGCACGCAGTCAGTGTGCCCTCTGCTGCATAATGGATCCACTGAGGGACCTGGGATGGGCATCCGATTGGATGCCCACCTGAGTCCACAGTTCCACCCCCCTGTCCTGTACGAACCTGTGTGCTGGGGAGCGGGGTCACAGACAGGTGGCTGGTGGTTGTGAATGCTGCCTGTGCCCACCTGTCCACAGGTGCAGAGCTCTGTGGGTGGGATATGTGCCTCAGGAGCATATTTCCCACCCATTGGTGCATAGGCCGCATGATCTGGAAACAAATAAATAGGAAAAGCAGTAAGTGGTAACTGAGTCTGAGAAGCGGGAGTAGTACTTGAGACAGATGTAGCTGGCATGGATACACGAGAACTCACAAATGGACATGATGATGAAGATATAGCAGGAACTGAGGGTGCCAAAGGAGCAGTAACAACCAGTAAAGTTACTAAAGGAGTCCTGGGAGAATCTGAGGGGACAGGAGCAGGGTGCAATTCTTGAGATCCAGATGGTCTGGATTCTAAAGCAGCTACTCTGGAATCCAGGTTTGAAATTGTTGAGTTGATTTGAAGCAGCAAATCGCATATTTCTGAAAACTGAGAGTGAGCAGGAGCTGGATCTGGAGTCCGAGACATACCAGGAGTGGAGGCTGGAACAGGATTAGCAGAAATAGCAGCCATATATAGGTTTAACGTTTCCTGCTTTTTAGCAGTAGCAAAAAAGTGGGGCTCCAAACTATGGAGAGTGGCCACAACTTTGGAAATAGTCCATCCTTTAATATACTGCCAGGATTTGGGCATGACCTTTCCGCAAATAATTTGAAGAGTGCCAGAATCCTCTTAGTCCAATAGACCAGTGGTTCCATCCTTCAACAGAGACATGGCAGCTAGAAATAAAGAAAAACAAAGAACTGGAAGGCTCACGTTGGAAGCCTGTCACAGGCAGGTAACCGCTAGGGGTGGATGACCCCCAGCATCCCGAGTGATGCTCAAATATGGGACCCATTTCCAAGTACAATCTGTGGTTAGGCACACAGCTGCATGATTGTGCTTCTCAGGCCATTTTGCTACCATTACAATGCTTATCCAGGAACCCTAGGACTGAAAACAACAGAATTCTTGAGTGACAGTAAAGGGCTCCGAACCAGCACCCACCAGAGTGTGTTGTAGAAGATCTGGGGGAGAGTGACGCTGTTAATACACCAGATGTGTTGAGTATTAACCGGACAGCTGCAAGACAAAACACCTAATTAGTAGTGGACAGGGACAGCAGACATGTAACAAGCCACAGAAGAAACTGAAAAGGGAGAAAACACAAATCCAGAGTCACACTAAGTATAACAAGAATGCCAGTGCCAGTACCCAGAAGAGATGAGAAGGGCAACAGGAAGAGTCACAAACTAGAGAAACGAGCAGCAGAAAACAAGCCCACTTACAAGCCAAAAGCGTGAGACATAACAGGTGTTAAGGCTGTAACATGATTAGCAGAAATAGCAGCCACGTACAGGTTCAACAGTTTTGCTTTTTTAGTAGTAGCAGAAAAGGGGACCTTGAAACTGTGGAGGGTGGCCACAAGTTTGGGAACAGTTCATCTTTTAATATTCTACCAGGATTTGGGTGCGACCTTTTTAGGAAAAATCGGAGGAGTGTCAGAATCTTCTTAGTTTGATGGACCAGTGGATCCATCCTTCAACAGAGACATGGCAGCTAGAAATAAAGAAAAACAAAGAACTCGAAGGCTGGTGGTGGAAGCCTGTCACAGGCAGGTAACCACTAGGAGTGAGGACCCCCAGCATCCCGAGCGATGCTCAAATGTGGAACCTGGTTCCAAATACAATCTGTGGCTAGGCACACAGCCACACAATTGTGCTTCTCAGGGCTGTTTCACTACTGTTAGCTTATCCAGGAACCCTGGGACTGAAAAATAGCAGAATTCCTGAGTGAGAGTAAAGTGCTCTGAACTGGCACCCACCAGAGTGTGTTGTAGGAGGTCTGGGGGAGAGTGATGCTGTTAATACACCAGATTTGTTGAGTACTAACTGGACAGCTGCAGGACAAGACAATTAGTAGTGGACAGGGACAGCAGACATATAACAAGTCAGAAGATAA
Source organism: Neoceratodus forsteri (assembly GCA_016271365.2). Lineage (NCBI taxonomy): Eukaryota > Metazoa > Chordata > Ceratodontiformes > Ceratodontidae > Neoceratodus > Neoceratodus forsteri. The sequence goes on from CM057456.1 coordinate 1,190,103,449, forward strand.
ACAGAAAAGGAAGAAAAGACAAATCCAGGGCCATATAAAGTATAATAAGATTGCTAGTGCCAGTAACCAGAATAGAGGAGAAGGACATCAGGAAGAGTCACAAATTAGGAAAATGAGCAGCAAAAAAACAAGCCCACTTACAAGCCACAAGCACACAAGGGATAGACAAGGAAGGGGCTTCCAGAGCAGTGGTGCTAGGAGACTGGCAACACCAAATGGAACCAAAAATACACAGAAGACATAATGGAGGGGACTAAGAACAGGGAACATAGGAAGCCAAACAGCTGAAATGCAGAGTGGCCAAACAGCTGAGAAAGGGAGAGCCATGAAAAAGCTGCACTGAAAACAACAGTCAGCAAACAACAGAAAGGACTGAGTGGAGGAGCCACATGCAAAGAGTGTTGGGGCAGTTGAACCACGACCTCAGCGGAACTGGACAAGCAGCAGAGACACCAAGAAGAAGGGGGAAGGGATGAGTAGGGAGAAGGGCACAGAATATCAAACTGAGAGGGAGTTGGGGGGGGGGGGACCACAGCAGGAGCAAGAGTAGAGAAGGAGGAATGAGACGAGGGTAAAAAGGAGGCAGCAAACAAAGGAGAGGAGCAGCAAAAGCGGACACGGGCAAGGAAACAACCAAGAGGTCAAGCAGCACATGGACGGAAAGTAAGTGCAAACTCACTTGGCAGGGAGTTAATGGATTACGTATTCTGGAAGGGGCAGGAGTCTGGAGCCACCATTGAAAGGTAAACCTTTCAATTATGCTGAGTATATAGAAACATACAGAATACCAGCAGAAGACGGCCTGAAGGTCTATCAAACCCACTTGCTATGGAACTCGTGTGTTTGCTATATGTTGCCTCACCCTCCCCTGTCACCCTTACCATCCACTTGAATCAGTTCCATCCCCTTTTAAATCCTCCAACTGAACTGTGATTTACTACCCCTTCTGGCAGCGCCTTCCATCCTGCATCCACTGCTCTCAGTGAAGAAGTGCCTTCTGGCCTTCCTCATGTACCTCCTCCTACCATTTGTAATCATGTCCCATGGTGTTTTTGTTCTCGCTTCTGCAAAAAAAGATCCCCTCTGTTTGATCTTGTTAATGCCTCTAAGGTATTTGAAGGTGTTGATCATATTCCCCCTCTCTTCTCTTTTCTAGTGAGTACATGTTCAGGTTCACCAGCTTCTGTTCATATGGTACCTCCCGTTGCCCCTCTTTCATCTTGGTAGCCCTTCTCTTCACCGCCTCCATCTAATTTACGTCCTTCGTGAGGTCAAGGTTCCAGTACTGTGCACAGTACTCCCCATGCAAATGCACCATGCACCGGTACAGGGGCAGAATTACCGCTTTTCTCCTGCTAGTGAACCCCTCAATATATAGTCAAACATCCGGTTTGCCTTCCCCACCACCTTTTTGAATTTCTTTGATGGCTTCAGGTTGCTTGCGATTGCTATCCCCAGGTCCTTTTCTGAGACTGTAACCCCCCCCCCCCCAAGGCTGTACTCGGACTTGGGGTTCTTGCTCCCTATGTGCATTACCTTGCAGTTTTTAGCACTGAAACCCAGTTGCCAGATTCCAGGCCACCTCTCAACCTCACCAGGTCCTTCCTCAAGTCCCTTATACTCTCCTCGGTGTCCGTCCACCCACAGAGTTTGGTATCATCGATGAAAAGACATATCTTGCCTTTGATGCTGTTCCCAATGTTTTAATGAACACATTGGACAGGCCGGGACTAAGCAGTGACCCCTGTGGTACTCCACTAGTAATTTTTCTGATCCCAGAATGTCCCGTCCCCTAACAACCGCCCTCTGCATTGCCCCATCCAGCCAGTTTACCACCCACCTGGTTAGTTTCTCCCCTGTCCACATGTCCACCAGCTTTTTGATCAATTTTTCTTTTCCTACTCTGCTTTGTTGTTCACAAGAAAATAGGCTGCATGCACCTGATACTAGATCTCCGATACGTAACCATCTACATGAAACACAAAAAAATGCAGAATGATGTCCCTGAGTTCCGTGCTGTCATACCTCAACCACCAGGATCGGTTGGCCTCCCTGGAAATGTAGGATGCATAGCATGTGTCTCCATTTCTGTGTGGGCCTTGAATATTGTAAGTTCATAGTCCTGCCTTTTTGGCTAGCATAGGTACTGCAAGTGTTTACTAAGTGCTTTACAGATCTTCAAGGAATCAGTCTTCATCGTTGATTCACACAAGTGGGTCTTAGCTGGAGGCACTAGGACCTTATAGGAGCTAGAACGTTTCAGGAGAGCTGGTGCCGAGGTAAGCTGCGCACATGCTTGGCACCACAAGACTGGCTCATACTTCTTGGCTTACCATGCAGTACGAACCAGTCTCTACATTGATTTGATTATTGAAGTGAGATTTCAGGATGAAATTTCATCCACCACTGCAGGAGAGACATGTTCTGCATTACTGCCATACATTTTACTGCACACATTTCTGGTCCACTCACTGCAAAGACTGCCTAAAACAGGAAAACTGAGCAAACAAACTGTGCCCTCGACCCCCTCATGCCTCACAACATACTTGAGGCATGCCAGTGTCCCGCTACAATGCATTGCACACCTTGTTGTGTTTTATTGCTTAGCTGTAAAATGGGTCCTGGACTGTGCAGTGATTGAAATAGTGTGATTGGCTATTGAGGTTCAAGACAGTTTATTATAATCCCTTATAGCTGTGCACTTCATTGATTTTCGTATCTGTATAGTCACTAACCAATGGCAAGACAACCCCAGCAATGCTTGATGACATCATACTCCAGCTGTGCTGCGCACAAATTAAAACATACTGAAATAGCTGAACAAACAGTACAAACTGTGTTTAAACAGTGGTTAATGTGCTTTTTCTTTACTTGATATATACACACCTATATATATGTAATAGATATACCACTCTGAGGTGTGCGGTCGAGCTCTGATATACCCACGGTCATGTGTTGCTCATCATCCAATAAAACAACAACAATTTCCCTACCCATTTTATAAATATATATATATACACACATATATATATATGCACTTCTTAGGTGCTGGTGGCAGTCGGCCTGTAGCATGCGTATATCTCAGTACAACCAAACACTCTGTTGTGTCTTATCCCCTACATACTATTGATATGTATAAACTTCAGATCTTCCTGCTTACTGACTTTATTTATTTAGATTTTGTTTACCAGGTAAGCCCTCTGAGACCAAAGATCCCTTTTTCAGGGGCGACCCGGTGTTGAGTACACCAACCACTTTACATAAGGATACAATAAGACAGTTTCAAAAATACATACACAGTTTGTACATGAGGCAAGGGAACAATAAGACAGTGTCAGAGTAAATACAGTAAGAAACAGTGCCAGAGTATATACATTGGCAGTGGGGTACATTTGCCTACAGAGATATTAGCTTTAGAGGTTAACTAGTCCAGAGGGAGCAAGAGTTTTGTCTGTTACCAAATTAGAGGGGTAAGGTTGGGTGCATTGTCTAGTGGTTGCAGCAACAGAAGAATCATAACCTCTTTACTCATAACTTTAACCTCAGCTGGTTAAGAAAGGACTCATCCTAATACAAACATACTCCTTCAACGTAAAACTCGCAAATTCTCACCTATCCATCTGATTCAACAGTGCCACCAACAACCACATCCTTTTAGACGTCATTCTTTTTTTAACTTGCTTGATAGAATCTCAGCTGCTAGTGTACTGTTGAGCTGTTTCAGTGATCAGAGGTCATCACCTTCTGTGTCTGAAAATTTTGCAGTACGAAATTCCATCCAGAAATTATCACAGATTGCAGTATGAAATGCCCTGTATAAGCATTTTATACTGGAGGAGGAATTCTGTGCAGACCTGTCCACCGTAAGATAAAACCATATTCACCTTATTACCTTTAAAGTGAGGAAATCCTAGAGGAAAAAGAGACTGCTATGATTCTTGAAAGAGGTGGTGGTAATGGCGAAAAGGATAGCATACAGAAGATATAAGAAGAGGCAGAGGGAGGAGGATAGGGAGGCGTATCAGGAGAAGCAGGAGAGCCATAAGGGGTATGAAGATGCAAACTGCAGAAAGAGTAGCCCAGGTGGCGATGTAGGGGGACAAGAATATGTAAGTGAAAGGAAAAAGGCTGGGGTGGGACCATAAGGTGCAGAAAGGGACCAGTAAAAGGCAAACATAGTGATCACAGATGATGGAGAAGGGCTGGGGCAACAAAAAAGTAACAGGTGCATTGGAGGGAAGGAGGTGGACCTAGTCCGTTTTTCAGAGGAGAGTGTCCTGAAGGGACTCGCTAATCTGAAAGTGAACAAAGCAGTGGGACTAGATGGTGTGCATCCAGGGGTATTGAGGGAGCTCAGGGAGGTACTGCCTGCATGTCTTAAGGTCCTATTTAACACCTCTTTGTAAACAGGAGTGGTTCCAGAGGACTGGAGGAGGGCAGATGTAGTCCCACTTTACAAAAGTGGTAACAGGGAAGAGGATGGCAATTATGGGCCAGTCAGCCTGATGTTGATGGTGGAAAAATTAATGGAGTCTCTGCTGAAGGAAAGGATTGTGGAATTTATTGAATCCAGTGGCTTATAAGACCCGAGGCAGCACAGACTCATGGGGGGTTCATGTCAAACGAATCTGATAGATTTCTTTGACCTGGTGACCAAGGAATTACATCATGATGGAGCAGTGGATGTGGCCTACCTAGATTTCAGTAAGGCTTTTGTCACCGTTCCACACAGGAGGCTAGTAAGCAAGCTGGGTAGCTTAGGAGTGGGTCCAAAGATGGTAAACTGGATAAGATATTGGTTAGGGGATGGTCAGTAGAGGGTGGTGGTAAACTGAGTTCACTCTGAAGAAGGGAGAGTGATCAGCGAGGTGCCTCAGAGATCAGTGCTGGAACTGGTCCTCTTTAAGGTTTTTATAAGTGACATTGCAGAGGAGCTGGAAGGGAAGGTCTGCCTCTTTGTGGATGACACCAGAATTTGCAATAGGGTGAACACTCCATTGGAGGTGGAAAAGATAAGCAAAGACCTGAAAAAGCACTCAGAGTGGTCAAGGTATGGCAGCTGGGTTTTTGGGGTACATAAACCCAGGGGCAGAGTACAAAATGGGTGGAGTGGTACTGACGGCCACCAATCAGGAAAGAGACCTGGGAGTAATCATGTCGGATGACCTAAAGATGGCCAGGCAGTGTGACAAGACAGTTGGGAGGGCTAGTAGGTTACTGGGGGTGCATAGGGAGGGGTATCACCAGCAGAAAGAGGGAGTTTATATTGCCTTTGTATAGATCGCTAGTAAGACCCCACCTAGAGTACTATGTCCAGTTCCGGAGACCACATCTCTGGAAGGACCTAGAGTGGATTTGGTCCAGAGGAGGGCAACTAAAATAGTGCAGAGTCTGCATCAGAAGCCCTCTGAGGAGAGACTTAAGGACCTAAATATGTACACTCTGGAAGAGGGGGACACGTAATAGAGACCTTTAAATACCACACAAGGGTAAATAAGGTATAGGAGGAAAGTACATTTCAGATAAAAAGGTGCTCAAGGACAAGGGGTATGATAAGAAACTGAAGGGGGTAGATTCAGAGAGATGTGAGGAAGTACTTCTTCCCAGAAAAAGTAGTGGATTCCTGGAGCAGTCTTCCGGGGGAGGTGCTGGGGTGAAAACACTTGGGTTCAAGAATGCAAGGGATAGGCACAAGGGAATCTTAGGTAAGGGGTGGGGATGGGTGAATGGGCCAGAGATCAAATAAGGTCTGTGGTGATACTATAGGCAGGAAAAATGGGAAGACTAAGCTGGCCAAGCGGTCTTCTTCTGCCAGCAGATTCTATGTTTCTGTGTTTCCTAGCTGATACTTGGGATTTCACCAGTGACTTTCCCAACATCTGTGACAAACATGCCCCACTAAGAACATACACAGTCGGAGAACACAATTAATCCTGTATCTCCAAGGAGATCATTTAATTGTTCTTGCCAGAGGATGCTGCTTGGGTGAGATTCAGAAAGACCAGATCCCATAATGATAGGCCATCTTATTGAAAACTTTGGCATGTAAGTAAATGAGCAGTAGCAAAAGTGGACTACGGCCATATCTTTTCAGAGGAAAACTAATGTCATTCCAGCAATTTCTGGGTCAGGGACTAAAACCTATCGGAAATGATCTTCTAGAGCAAATTGATCAAATCCAGAACCCCTCAGATGGCTTTGTCACCTCTCTTTCACACATTGTGAATCCCTTTAAGACCCTCTTCACAAACCTTAGCATCACTGCCAAGCTTTACAACTCCTTGGTGCCATCCATGGTTGGTCTCTTATCAAGCAGTCCAGAGTCTGAGCCTCATAATCTCCCAAACCTTCAGTTCTGACAAATCACTACAGTGAAGGTTCTCAAAGCATTATAAGGCCTCAGCCCAAACAAGGGTGTCTGTGCTGAATCCCTTGACCCAAAGCTTCTTCGCCTATCAACTCATCATGTATGTGTTCCATTTACCATACTGTTAAACTTAGTGCCTCACCTCTTGTGAAATGCCTGCTGTCTGGAAATGTGCTAGAGTCATGAGGATCAGAATCAAAACATATCTTTCTCTGTCTTCCATGCTCTCTCCAAAGTTCTCTAAAAGTGTGTTCACTTACAAGCTAACTTAACATCTCAAGCTGCACAGTTTGCTCTCCCCTATGTAATTGTCTTCAGAAAGGAACGTTCCACCATATCTGCATTCCTAAAAGTCATCAATGATCTCCAGATAGCCGTATAAGAAGGTCTCCTCACAGGGGCTGTCTTTTGTGGACCATTCCAATGCCTTTGACTTGGTGAACTATGCAATACTGTTGCTCAAGCTCAAAAACCTGGATCTCAGCAAACCAGACATCAGATGGTTCAAAAGCTACCTGAGTAACTGGGTCCAACTAGTATCCATACAATGCATTAATTCAGATCTTGTGGGCCTAAATCTTGAGGTTCCTCAAGGCGCAATACTTGGCCCTCTGGTGTTCTTAACTGTTGTTATCAACCTCACAAAGCATAGCAGAACATGTCATCTGCATATGTATGTAGACAAGACCATACTCTAGCAGCAGTGTGTGAGCACGTAAAGGGACACTGTCAACTTTTTTTGCATCGTATTATTTTTAGGTAAAAATTCGTATTTTATTATTACTTACTTCCTCTAAAATTCATTGATGTTGCTGGTTGTTTTATCTGCCCCTTTGCTTATTAGAACCAAAATGCATGGTAATGTATAGCTGTGCCCAGCTTTGTTTTTCTTCATATTGCTGAGCTAGTCTTAGTGCACACTTCCTGAACATTAGAAACACCCTCAAACAGCGCAACCACTCGTGATACAATAGTCTTCTATACTCCCACTACATAATCAGTGGCTAGATTGTGTTGGGGGGTGTTCCTGAGTCCAGGAAAGGTGCAGCGGGAGCTGATCAAGAAATGTAAATAAAGATGTTTTGGTGTGGTAACACCAGTATGGTGGGCAGTCAGATTTTCACTTTTTAAAAGAAAAAAGGACCTGAATCAAAATACCAGCTGCGTCAACAGTCTCTATAGAATGTGAACAATCATAAAATGTGTTTTTTATGTTGGCGCGCTTGCACAGCCAACATCGTGGAACAGTGCAGCTTTGGAGGCGGGGTCGCTGTTGGGCAAATGCAGGGCACGCACCAGTAGGTGCATCCCACATTCCCCAATCAGCCTGCATGCCGGCGCCACACCATGCATACATAATGTGGTGAGCACATCTAAGAAAAGGTCTGCTGCAATCCGAGCAAAGCTCCTCATACGCAGCGGTCCTTTTCTTGCCGTGCTTCGCCGCCATGTGTGCATGGTCCCAAGTAATTCCGGAGGCGGCTCAATCATTGCCGACTTCGCGCCCAGCCCCCACGGTTAACCCCCGCTTTCTTTGTGTGCCGACGGGATAAACCCCCCAATTGTTGAATGCCAAGCCCCAATTGTTGAATGCCGAGGGGTGCCCAGTCCCTCGGCTCACAACCCCTCTTCTTTGTGTCAGTGGGGTGCCCAATCCCGTCGGCATTACTTCCTCCCCCATGTTGTGTGCCGCAAGGTGCCCAATCCCCCATTGGCTACAGACACACCCCTAACAGGTGGCACACTGGGAGCCCACCCCAGAGTGCCAAATCCCCTGCAAAAAAAAAAAAACTGTCCCGCAATGGGTTGTTTCAGTTTTTTTTCCCCCCTGTAAAATGAAAACGGTCCCTCGTAGTCTTGATGCCCCCTCCCCCCACCTGCACTCCACCCACTGTGCACCCTGCCTCACCCCCTCACCCCATACTTACCTGCAGAGTCTGGCGCAACGATCTTCTTTGGACCGGGAACACATCTGCACTCTTCAAAGCCAACCGCGAACTGAAGAAATGCCGGTAAGCTGTACAATGGAATGAATAAGGGTTTTTCAACTTTAATGCATATCTCGGGCATTTTTGTGAATTTTGGCCCCAAATTTTCAACGTGGGGTTTTTGGGACCCCTTCTCATGAATTCTTACACTGTCATGGCGTTATTCTGTTTCGAATGGTGATTTCGCAGTCACTGCACTGAATCACCGTTTGGGACTGAGTAACGAAATGACAGTACCACTGTTCATGAGATGGGCTCTCAAAAAGCCTATGTTGCAAGTTTGATGGTAAAAATCCAAAATGATTGTTTACAAGCGCATGAGTAACTGTGCAACGCGCGTGAAAGTTAGCACATTCAAGACTACTTTCATGCCAGATTCTCAACATTGGCATTTTACCACACCTTCTTGTGAACCGTACAGCTGTCATTTTTCACATCCTGCCCAAAATGTGTTTTCGCAATTCCAGCGCAGAATAGCATGGTCACTGTACAAAATCAGTGTTTGGGACACATTATGAAAATGATAGTAACACTGTTCATGAGCAGAGGTCCTAAAATGCCTGTGTTGAAAATTTGGTGACAATACTCCATAAAAATGACTGTTTTACGAAGGCATGAGTAATCTCGGCGCGAACGACCGTAGGTGCTAATGATTTGCAATATTTTCATGCCACATTCTCAACATTGGCATTTTACCACACCTTCTTGTGAATCATACAGCTGTCATTTATCGCATCCTTGCTGAAATGTGTTTTCGCACTTCTGACGCAGAATAGCGCGGTCACTGTGCGAAATCACTGTTCGGGACACATTACAAAAATGACAGTAACACTGTTCATGAGCAGAGGTCCTAAAATGCCTGTGTTGAAAATTTTGTGACAATACTCCATAAAGTGACTGTGTTATGAGCGTGTGTTGCGCAGCTTGCACGCATGCTCGTGAAGTTCGCAACCTATATTTTCACTCCGCATTTTCAACAGTGCCATTGTTCTACACCTCCTAATGAACAGTACAGCTGTCATTTTTCACATCCTGACCAAAATCTGTTTTCGCAGTTCAGGCGCACAATAGCGCAGTCGCTGTGGAAAGCCCGTGTTCGAGACACATTATGAAAATGGCAGTGACACTGTTCATTAGCAGATGTCCTAAAATGCCTATGTTGAAAATTTAGGGATGAAAGTCAATAAAATGAGTGTTTTACGAGTGCACGTTGTGCAGTTTGCACGCATGCTCGTGACTTTGTGAATTTGTAATACTTTCACTCCAGCTGTTCATCATTGCCATTTTTCCATACCTCCTTATGAACAGTACAGCTGGCTGAAATGTGTTTTCGCACTTCTGGTGCAGAATTGCACGGTCACTGTGCGAAATCACTTTTCGAGACACTTTCTGGAAATGACGGTGACACTATTCATCAGCAGAGGTCCTAAAATGCCCATGTTGAAAATTTGGTGGCGAAAGTCCAGACAATGACTGTGTTGCTAGCATGCATTGTGCAGTTTCCACGCACCCTTGTAACTTTGCCAATCTGCAATACTTTCATGCCACATTTTCACCACTGGCATTTGTGCACACCTCATTATCAACAGTCCAGCTGCCATTTTCCACAGCCTGCCCAAAATGTGTTTCCACAGCTCTGCCGCACAGTGGCGTACTCGCTGAGCAAAATCACCTTTTGGGACACATTAACAAAATCACAGCGCTATGCCTCTCCACATGTGCCACTGACAATCCCAGCGCGACAACATTCGGCATTGACAAATGCTTGTTAAACTAGGGACACATTGAGACCTAAGGGGGTTGACAGTGTCTCTTTAATTCAGTACTCCAGTTTGATTTCAACAAAATCTCCTCTTGGTTCCTAAACAATGCTTGATCTTTAATACAACCAAAACCAATTCTATGGTGTTAGGATCTCAAAACTTGCTAACTCAGTTAGCTAATCCACTTGTAATCATGACTTCAGATGGCAAGTAAACATATTTAAATATACAAGAATCTGGCTTGATCTATCACTTAAATACAGTCCACACATCAATCACATTTTAACAACAATGGGTCCCAAACTCAACTTTCTGTACAGGTCTAAACATCTTACAGTGCTCATGAGGAAGCATGTGGCATGACACTTCCTGCCCCCTTTCCATCAGCTAAGGAAATATCATATACCACTGTGTCAAGAAAGCCACTCTGTTGCCCCTGGATTGTTTGTACTGCAGGTTGTACAGGTTCATCCTCCTGTGTTGATAGTCTACCCATCATTCCCAGCTCTGTGACCAACGCAACTGATCAAATTCCTGAAGCAGACATGACTATCACTGGCTTTCTTTATTTTACAACTGTTCACAAAGAAAAGCCCCTAATTATCTCATAGCCCACCATATGCAGTCAAACAGTGCCTGCTCATTCTGTTCCTCAGCAGCACTTACTGTACCTTCTCGGTTCCTAGGATAAAGCATGAATATGGTAGAAAGGCCTTTACATTTTCAGCACCAGACACCTAGAGCAAACTTCCTTCCCAGTTAAGGAATGCTTCTAGTTTGCAAGTATTCAAGTTCAGCCTTTCCTGTCACCTTAGAACCCCCTGTATTTGCTACGGTCCTGTATCAGCCTCTCCCAACCAAGCTCATGCTGCATACCTATGCTGTGCTGTTTGTTTGCTGTGACCTCACTTAGTCAACTTGCCTTGATTACTGTTCGGATGTGCTTACCTTCATAAGTTTTTTTCTTGTCTATTTAATCCTACATGTGACCATCCCTGCTAGATTATGTTAACCTGTTGACTGCTGCTGTCCTCCCCAGGACTCCCTATGAAAAGGAGATGCTGCATCTCATGGGGTTATCTCACATGGAATAATTTTCAAATAAATGACTGAATAAACTGAGGAGCCTAGTAATGCACAGCTGTTCAGTGTCAATCTATAAAATACCGTGATGGGTCCTCCCAGTGACAACACTGGAACTAACAGCAAAGAAAGTACAGGTAGAATGTCTTTGCTTTATCTTCAAATGTAGGAATTTTGTTTTTTAAACGCTATCCAAAGAAGAATAGAAGATGCACATTGAAAAGGTATATTAGAATAATTGTTGTATATGCCAAGTGTAACTCAAAGCATTTTACATAACATTGCTAAATACTGGTGTTGCAGGTACTTTATATACGGTAGGCAAACAAGGCAGCTGTTATGCACCAGCAGAATCCCACACACTGGATAATTGTAATACTGTAGTCCCTATTCTGTTGAAAGTAGAAATATTAGCCAATGCACCAGGCATATTCTCCCACTCTTTTTAAAATGTGCCATGGAGTCTTTAACAACATTGGAAAACCACCACTAAAAGGCAGAGGAGATCATGTTTGAACATCTCATCTGAAGACTATTAAAGGGCACCTTTTTCGGTGCATTTCAACACAAACAGGAGGCTCCCTTAGCTGAATGGAAGTTCCTCCATGCCAGTTTTAAAACAAAATAATCTCCCCCCTAAGAAAGGCAAAGGATTGTATTTTACCCCTGAGTAGGCTAGCTGCTTGATCCCTTCCTCTTCCTGACTTGCTGCTCCATCCCTGCGCTTCCTGGTTTTGTGATGTCACTATAGGACCAGCGTGGGGAAGTGCTCCGTGCAACTCTATGGAGCGTCATTTTAAAAACTACTGTATTTTTACTATTTTAATCAGCTCTTTTCATACAAATGGAAGCCAGTATTCAAGTAAAAAGAGCCTCGTTACTTGAAAACTGGCTTCGATTTGTACCAAAAGTCTAATTAACATAGTGAAAATAGCTTTTAAAATGATGCTTCATAGACTTGAATGGAGCATGTGCTCCGTGCAAGTCTATGGAGTGTCATTTTTAAAGCTACTGTATTTTTACTCTTTTAATCAGACTTTTGGTACTAATGGAAGCCAGCATTCAAGTAAAAAGAGCCTCGTTACTTGAAAACTGGCTTCGATTTGTACCCAAAGTCTGATTAAAATAGCTTTTAAAATGATTCTCCATAGACTTGCATGGAGCACGTCACCACACTGGTCCTATAGTGACACCAGGAAGCACCAGGATGGAGTGGCAAGTCAGGAGGTAGAAGGGATCGAGCGGCTAGCCCCCTCTGGGGTAAAATACGATCCCTTCCCTTCCTTAGGTGGAAAACTATTTTGTTTTAAAATTGGCATGGAGGAACTCCCATTCAGGTAAGGGGGCCTCCTATTTCTTAAAACAGCAGAATGAGAACTTTGAGGAAAGGTGCTCTTTAAGTACTTTATTGCATTTTGGGAATAGTCATCCTGCCTTAAAATAAAATAAAAATTATATATATATATATATATATATATATATAATAGATAATCCACTGTAAGGTGTGTGGTTGCTCTCAGATATATGCACACCTTGGTATGTGTTGTGATGCACAACGCTGCAGGCTGAGTGCGTTCAACCACCCAAGGTGTACTTATATCAGACCATGACCGCACACCCTACAGTGGGTTATCTATCTTATAAAATGGCTAAAATGTTTTTTGAGGGGATTTAAAGTGCAGGCATGCGGTTGCACTCTGATATACGCATGGTCATGTGGTGTGTTTCAGCCAACCAGCAAAGAGTATTTTCCCTACCCATTTTATAAATATATATATATTATCTTCTCTGTTATGACGAGATGGATCCTAAATCCCTACATTCTCCACAATTAACTGTTACTAGAATTTTTGAACTGCTGCCCTTGATAAATGGGTCTGTTTGGCCAAAACACTTTTGCATTGTAACCCAATGTACATTCATGTTACATTGCCTTAGTTACTCACTGAAAAGTAAAGAGAGAAATAAAACACTAGGTAGATAAATTTGTTTACATGTTTGTTTTTTAAATATAAAGAAATATTGGGAAAACTAGTTGACAGTGGCATTCTCTATTCTCCCAGGAATAACTCTCCTGAATTATTCAGAAAGGTACCTGGCAGTATCTAAAATTATCCATGCCATTAGCTTCTGACTAAAAAGCAGTTTTCACTGCTTGCCAGCAGAGGTCACCAAAAGCATAGCCATGGGTATTGTCTTGTTTTTCTTTTTTTTCTTATTAAGTCTTTACAAGGGTGGAGGGATATTCAAGTGCTCATATTATTCATTGATTATTTTCCTTTTCTTCTTGACCCATTATTCCTCCAGGTGCCTGATGCTAGTATTTTAGTTTTTCTCAGCTAGGCATGTACACTAGACAAATAATTGCCTATTTTCAGGTACATAGAATTTGACGGCAGATAAGGACTGCTTGGCCCACTCAGTCTGCCCATTTTTCCCTACCGACATTATCACCTCAGACCCTGCTTGATCTGCAGCTCTGAGTACAACCTGAGAGAGTAGAAATGAACCAAACCTCCATCTGCAGACATGCCAAGATTGATATCTACCTGGGTAACAACCTTGTCCAGGTGCTTCCCTGTTGTCCACCATGGTCCCCAATCAGTCTTATTTCCTCTCTGTTACTAAGCTGTCTAGAGCTGCTGTATTACTCCCCTTAGTAGCCTATTTGTTGTATCAAGCCAAACAAGCTTCACATTTGATGCACACGTCAAACCTCAACAAAGTGTTCAGGTGAGCTCCTCTGCTTGAAGTTCTGGTCCACCAACAGTAAGCTCCACAGAGTTGCGGGGAGTGTAGCTAGAAGCCCAGGACAGCCCCGCATGATGTGTTTCAACAGCCACATCATCCCAGCCCGGTTTCATTACTTTTGTGTATGGGTTTAAAAACCCCAGTGGAAAATGAATAATATTCTCCTTATGAGGGTGGTCATAAAGCAGCAGTGCAGTGAAAGTGTGCAAGAAATGTTACCCTATCATTTTTCACTACAAAAGATTCCAGGCATCTTAATGTTTTTTTGATATATTTTTTGACAGACTTCATGGGTGGGATACTCAAACTGCACCCGACTAGGGCGCATGCACGGTGCAGCGCAACTGGGCTGCACCAGAGCATGGACCATGCGATATTCAATGGTGCTGTGCCATGGCTCAGCACCATTGAATATGGCACCGTGGCCACCTGCATTGTGCAAGGTGCAGTGGCACTGCACCAGTGCAAGTGGCAGGTGAAGAGCAGGGGGCTGCTCAGGAGCTGTTGCACAAGGCGCAGGAACTGCGATATTCGGCGGTGGATATGCAAATAGGGCCATCAGGTATGCATGGTGCAAATGGGGCCATTAGCATACCATTATGGCCCCATTAACATACAGGTATGCCGATCCCCGGCGACTTGTGCCTGGCGCCCTGCCAGGCTGCAGCCGTCGAGGACCGATGTCCCCTGCTCCTCGCGCGAAGTGCCCCGCCTGATAGCGGGCTAGAACAATAAGTATATATCCCTGGTGGTCCAGTGGACCTGTCCCCAGCCCAATCGTGGGCGTTATGAATAAAGAACATTCCTGGTGGCCCAGTGGCCCATCCAGGCCCAATCTCGGGCACTATGTAGAACCCCGTGCACTGGTGGTCTAGCAGTACCCCTCCCACCCACCCACTCAGTCCCACCACCTGCTCCCCCTGTCAGCGGCAGGCAGCATCTCCCCACCCGCAAACCGCCCGGCCGCCCACCAACAGACAGCGTACAAAATGGCTGTACGCCCATTGGTCCACAGTGTGAGCCAGTGGGCGTGGACCATACTATACTATACAGTCCCAGGTTGTGAATGAATGGACTGTGTAGTACAGCATGGTCTGCATGCCCATTGACCCATGCTGTGGACTAATGGGCGACAGTCATTCTGTACGCTGTTAGTCAGCAGGCGCCCCATGCGGCTTATGGTGAGGGAGATGCTGCCACGCTGATGGGGGGAGCGGATGGTGCAACTGAGTGGGCGGGTGGGGAGGGGGTACTCATAGACCACCAGGGTATCGGGTTCACAAGAGTGCCCGAGATTGGGCTGGATGGGCCACTAGACCACCAGGGATGTACATAATTCATAAGGAGGCAGTATAGCGCAGTGGTCTAAGGCTCTGAGCTGCACATCTGGTGACATCCAGCAGACCAGACCTGGGTTTGAATCCCACAGCTTCCACTTGCATACTGTGTGACCCTGAGCAAGTCACTTAACTTCCTAGTGCTCCCAGGTTGCTCCTATAAAAAAGCTTTCGGCTTAGTGTGCTATTCCTGGTTAAACAACTGAAAAAAAAATTAAAAAAAAATAACGCCCACGATCAGGCTGGGGACAGGTCCACTGGACCACCAGGGATATTGGACATTTTATTATATGACTTATGCCCGCGATCGGGCATGGGGGAGCGCTACCGCGATGGACAGTGCTGCCGGAGCTCGGTAGCCACCATGCTGGCAGCTGCCGATGCGCCTGCACACGGGCAGCTCACCTGTGGGTGGCCAGCTGTTGCTCCATTCTATTTTGGCTCACCTGTGTGCGGTGTAAGTAGGGGTTGCGCCTGTATGGGCTCAGCACATCCTGGGCTGAATATCAGGATGTTGGGAGTATGCTTGGGCACCCCCCCCCCACCTGTGCCGCATACATTACTGATGCGCCCTGGCGCATCAGGATTTGTGCCGTGCACTTTCCCCTTTTGAATATCGCGCCGGGACGCATCGGTGGGTTGAGCATGGTGCAACAGTGTTGCACCATGTTAACCCTTTTGAATATCCCACCCCATGTGTATAGTCACATGTGTAATACAGAACTTTATGATGCTTTCAAAAGTATATCCCATATATTTGTACAGAGTAATTTGTAGTTATCTAAAGGAAAGGACAAAGTGACTTACAATAGAACTATGGAGAACACTCAAAAAATTTTAAACACTAAAAACATTATATAAAAGTATTAAGTATATAGAAGTATTAACAAAAATATATTGGGATACGCTGAGAGAATGCTAGTATTGTTTGCATAGGCTATAGACCACTACTCAAGTAATTAAATAAGCAGAATCCCAAATTCTACTGCCTCAGTTAGAGGCATATCATAAATGGGGAAAACACTCACTTGCTCTCACATTGGCTATATGCTGAAGTTTTGAGGGCATGTACAGCTCCAAAGAAGGGGGACATGCCCCAAAAATGCCAGCACATAGTAAACGTGAGATGTGGATGGAGCCTTGTAATAGCAATGTGTAGCACAAGTGTACCCAGTGGTTTGATTTAAACTTTGTGGTTTTGTCGCACTTTTTATTTTAAAATGTGGTCTGTAGGAGCCTAAACAATAATAAACTGAGTGAATTAGCCAGCTTGATAGAAACTAGGAAGGACCTGGGTTTGATATTTATAACAGAAATGTGGTGGAGTCAAAATTACACTTGGGGCAAGGATTTGGATGGATACCAACTATTCAGGCAGACCGCAAGTACAGAAAAGGAAGTGGTATTGCAGTATATGCTTCAAATAAATTATGTATACAGAATATCTCTGAAAAGATCAAAGAACCTTTGTCAAATACTGAAACATTATGGTTACAGTTAATACCGCAAATTACAAAAAGCTAAATCATCAGCTTCTGCTATCGCCCACCAAATGCTGATATAGTAGTGAGTGCCAATATAAATAAAGAAATAGGAGAGGCGTGGAGTATGGAGATATGGTGTTTTTAAGAGATCTAAATTATGGTGGCGAAGATTGGGACTTGCTTGAAGCCAAAACTGACCCCAGTAAAGAGTTTTTAGGCATATGTAAAGTTGTAAATTTGTTTCAACATGTCCAGGAGCTGACAAGAGGCAACAACTTTATCTACAGATAGCACAAGTATATGAAATTGTATAGTTGATGTGAGGGGTGGTGGGAGTGGAACAGCAAGATGTCCGTGGTGCTGCTCTGCTCCACACGGTATGGTCTTTGCTCCTCACCCGCCATCTATTAAAAAGTTTTTTTGATGGATTTTAATGAATGAAACCTTACCTGTTTTTAACCTACAGCCTTTGAAACATACTCCCTTTGTATTTTGGAAGCCATAGAGTGGAGTAGTTTATGTCCAAACGGTTTCCTGACTGCTTGTCGGACCTCGGTGGTAAGGTTCTCTGTTCTTTGTTTGCCACCTCTAAAAGCTTTCTGTGGGTCTTAATGAATGAAACCCACTTTATTTTAATTCAAAGTCAATAGAGATATGCCTTCCTTGTAATTTAGAGGCTATAGAAGTCACTGAACAATTTTGTTTTCCGGAGCGGATGACCCGGCCATTTGTTGTACTCTGGCATTTTGACGGATATTTGCTGAACTACATTAAAGTGCATTAAAGTGAGAGAGTGAGAAATGTTCTTGGCTCTTGTGCTATGCATTGAGCCTAATATCCAGAGTTTTAGATCTCCTGGACTGCAGCTGGATGTCCATGAATTTCAGTGGATGTAGATCGAGTATTGGAGCTGAAGCGACTGGGAGAAACCTGAATGGAGTACTGCTAATTGCAATGGATTATATGCACATAAAGTTTCTACATAAGGTATGCTAACGTTGCCTGGGGCTGGGTGGTTTCATTTTATCTTACTGAAATGGGAATACTGCACTTAGAGGAGCGCTTTCTCTCTTTTTCCCTTTCAGCACTATACAAGATGTAAAAGGAAAGGAGAAAAGGAGTGGCAATATTTTTATTTTAGACTTTGGTAACTGGGTCAGGCCCACTAGGCACACGTGCCTGTTTTCAGGGGCGACCTGGGAGCGCTCTGCGGTTAAGTGACTTGCTCAGAGTCACACAGTATGTAAGTGGAGGTTGTGAGAATCAAACTCAGGTCTGGTCTGCTGGATGTATCAAGCTTGTTCACACCTCATTCCTCTAACCTCTAGGCTATACTACCTATAATGTCATTAAATAAGGGAACCAGAGAAGAGACTACAAAGAGATTATTAAGTTCTCAGTTTTGGTCTGCAAGTTCCAACATATATGTAGAGAAGGGTGGATTAAAGGAAAATAGATAATTTTTTTTTGTTCAGGAATGGAAGCCCATGTGTTGCCTATATGAACCCTACTACTGAAAACAACTGGTATCTAACCATTCAGGTCAGCCAGAGTTTTTGTTGGAATTGAATGGAGTAATGAGCTCAACTCTGGGAAACGCCAGTTTGGTGACGGGCGGAGGTAGGCCTGAGACTAAACTCCCGTACAAGGTACTGTTTTCCTTTTATCTCCAAGGATATTCTATTGCTGACTATTTTATGTTTTTTAAGCAGCATTTCTAACTTTGAGGGGATTACTCTGTTAACTCCAAACAACTCTAATGCTATTATGAGGATGCTGATTTTCAGTGCATGGAGGAGCTAATAAGAAAGGAAAAACTTCATTGAAGGCTTTTGCTCACCCTCAGGAAAGTTGAACTTCTATCCAAAGCAATTTCTGGGCATGCAAAAACTGAATTTAAAAAGTCATAAAAAGCACAGTATCTTGCTTTAAACTTGATGTCTGAATATGATGCTCTGTGGGTTGAGTAAAGGAGAAGGAAGCCCCCTAAGGAACTGATTGTTTATTATCTCACTGCTGGAATAAATTATTTTTGTAAATGTTATTTCTGCCTTTTTGCCCTGACCTACAAATGTGATGATCTCCAGAATCTGAATGGAGCAAGACAATTTTACACATTAACTCATGGACTCCTGAATTAATGGAGCCTTGGTTACCCAAACAAAAAAGAATGGACTCCTGAGTGAAAGGGAGCCTTAATTCTGACAAATAGAAATGTATTAAGGCCGCATGGTAAATGTTGCAGGAGTAACATTGGTTGTTTACATTTGTTTACTCCTTTAAAGTGTGGCTCATTATATTGTCCTTCTCACAGACTGGCTTCTAGGATGCTCCATGTGATTAATTCAAGCATTCATATTGCACATGTAATACAGGGAGAGCATTGTCAGCAAGCACTGAATTTACAGTTTGGATCTCCGACAGGACTTTGTTTTAATATTATAATATGCAAATGTTCGTTCTGCTCCACAGCCAATGGACTTTATAAACGTGACTGGAGCCTTTTATTAGCAGATGGACTCCTGAGTGAATGCAGCCTGAAGACTTGATTTGAAGTAGATTGACTCCAGTTTAATAGAGCCACAAGCTTGCTCCAGTTGGAACCAAATTCTAAATATTTTAAGCTATACTTACGTTTATATGTTTGCTTAAATATTTTACAAATCATCTGGGTACTTGCTTACTTCTTAGTGCCTGGGAACAAATATAATTTATTTTAGTATAATATTATTCATTATTTAATATAAATTAAGTATCTATGTAAATAGTATGGAGTATGTTGCTGAATGCACACAAATTTTATGTGTATGTTTATATGTTTGTGTGTTTTGTAATGGCTATTTGCTGAACAAATAAACCTTTGACTTTGTATAGTTGATGTATCACTGGGTGATAGTGATCATAATACTGTTTTGTTTGATACAGATATTGATTTCCAACAAGTTAAAGGGTGTAGAGAACTTTATCTATATCAGACTGCTGATATAAATGGGATATTAAATATTAGTTAAATCAATTAAGAGACAAAACAACAAGGTACCAATATTAATATGATTAAGACTGCCATTTTATCTGTATGTGACAAACACATAAAAAGTCAAACAATATAAAGCAAAGGGAATAAAATCAAAATGGATGAATGAAGAGATCCTTAAACCAATAAAATCAAAGAAAAAACTGTACTTAATCAAAACAAAGAAACCTGCTGTCTGGTTAAAATACAAAGAGGCTTAACAAATTTGAAAATAAAATTAAACATGCAAAATAATATATGCAAATTCAAATGTCAAGAAACTGCATGAAAAATAACTTAAAGCAATTTATTTGCTATGTAAATTCTTTAAAATCTTCTAGTACAAACTTATGCCCTGCAACCGCAGAGGATACGCAAACAATTAACCGAAATGAAATGACAAACGTTGTAACAAATATTTTTGTTCAGTTTTTAGTAAAGATTCTAATATCTCTGGAGCACATTATGACTGGGAAATGAGTAATTCTGAAGTACTTTTAATAAAGAACAATTATGTAAGAACTTACCGTAACAGTAGATCTTTGAGAGAATCTCTTGCAGCAGGTCACACCTTAGGAACCTTAGCCGTCAGGCACCAAGACCACACAGAAGCTTTTTT
Source organism: Neoceratodus forsteri (assembly GCA_016271365.2). Classification (NCBI taxonomy): domain Eukaryota; kingdom Metazoa; phylum Chordata; order Ceratodontiformes; family Ceratodontidae; genus Neoceratodus; species Neoceratodus forsteri. The sequence continues at coordinate 1,190,123,854 of CM057456.1, forward strand.
CACAAGCAATCTAACTGGGGCCACCCACAATGATGTCACTACATCGACGTCCCCCTTTATAGCTGTGGGCGGCCCTAGGCCCCCCTCAGATCCCTGCCAGAGACCATCCCACGAGAACCTGCCTGCAAGGAAACTGAAGGAAGGCCTCTCCAGAAGGAGCATGAGGAGCCAAAAGGTCACCATCCTAGAGACAATAACCAGGGACAAGAAAAAAAAAGGGGGAAGGAGGGAGGGATGGCATGACCTGCTGCAAGAGATTTTCTTCAAGATCTACTGTCACAGTAAGTTCGTACCAGCACAAGGACAGAAGTCCAGGCTGTAGATGTGCTGACGCATGTCTCAGTCAAGCGCCTAACAGCGTCCTCCCCTCCCCCCACACACTGCTAGTTTTGAGCCGCCGCCCATGCATCCACCGGTGGCGTGCATGGGGCAGTGTGACAGCTGCCCCCCCTTGGAGGAGGAGAGCATCCTCTGGCATGCTCAAACCTCCTCCCCGTGGCTGCTCCCAATGACCCAGACTTGTTCACGAACCTGGGTCACTGGTGTCGTGAGTGGTAGCTCTATCACTGCACCAACGAGCTGGCCATAGGGAAACAGCATCATAAAGGAATTTTTCGATATTGAATTTTAAACTTTCAGATACGAAACTTCAAAGTAGGAATCCTTTAAATCACAACCACACAGCTTTCCATGTTACCTCCTTATTATAGTTCATGGATGCATCGTTCAAATTTTGGTCCTGTAAGAAGAAGCATGGAACTATAGGATAGACCCCCCCCCCCAGTCTTATTTATCATTTGTGATCTTACGTCAGATGGTTCCTATGGGCCAGACTTTCAGAGGGTGGTGCAGGGCTTACATCAAGCTCTACACCACCACACTTAGTTTCTGGCAGTGTGCCAAATGGGTTTCCTGCAGCTGCCTCTGATTTTAGTAGATCAGACACAGTTGTGACAATGTATTTGATTTACAGCAGCTTGCATCAAATATTTGGTGCAAGAACCATAAAACAGGTCCCCAAGATTGGTATGCCCCCCTGACAGCAACATCAACACAGCGACCTACCAACTCGTCGCCAAAATCAATAGGTTGCCGACAGGTTGCTGTGTTGGTGTGCCTGACACAGGGACACACTGTTTCCCGGTCCTGCACCCCTACCCCAAATCAACTCCGACTGGAGTTAATAATCCTAAAGATGGGGAGGAGGGGCAGGGGGCAGAGCCCCTGATAAAAAAAAAAAAAATGGACCAGGAGACACACAGGAATTATGTCATCCACAACTTGCGATTGACATAATTCCTGTTGGTGAGATGCTGGTCGACAAAAGTGTTGTCGAACTGGCATCATAGAGCTCCCAAGATTGACACAAGCTAGACCATAAAAACGTGGTCTAATTTGTAGCAGCTGCCTCATGGGATGTAAAATCCTGTTAGATCACTGCAGTCCTGGTGCGCTGTACCTTTGGTGCACCCGGTGCTTACAGCAATCAGACCCCTTACAAAATCTAGCCCCATGAGTAATGCATGTCTATGTACTTTTTTTACTTACAGTATATATCATTATTATTCTGCTTTTATTTATTTAGCTTTTGTTAACCAGGTAAGCACACTAGACAAATACAATGCCTATTTTCAGGTGCGACCTGGGAGGTTACAAGGAAAAATACAGAGGCAATTACAAGCGGGATAAGGATGTACAGGGATTTCGGGTAAACAATATTCAGACATTGCCAAGATGTTAACAATATACAGACATTGCAAGATGATACCAGGGAGACAGCTCAAAAATATCATGCAACACAGTTCTCAAATTACAATACAATACATGCCCAAGAAACACTATGGGAAAGTATGTAAGTTGGGAACTAATATTGGACACCAGGAACGTGCCCCGAAAGGGGGACGAAAAGTCAGGCATGATACTAATAGGAAGGCCCACTAGCATCTTAAGTGCAATTGCATGCCGATGAGAGCAGCAAGTGGTCCCAAAGGGAATTTCAGAAATAGGTGTGGGAGGGGGTAGTATGAATGTGGGCAGGAAGGGAGTTTCATAGTTTAGGTGCACATATAGTAAATGCTGTATCGCCCATTTGTGTGTGTGCACTTGGAACCTGAAATATTGCTTAACCATGCAACCTCAGGGCTTAAGATAAGTGGGCAGGTTTAAGGAGCTCTGCCAGGACAGAAGGGGTGGTCGTTCTGATGACACTGTCAGTGAAACACCCTAGGACAAAGTTCCGATGATTACCGGGGGAGAGTCAAGTAAGTTTGTTGTAGAGGTTGCAATGGTGGGTGAGATGAGGGACTGCCAGGGCAAAACAACATATGTTATTATAAGCCACATCCCATTTGGAGAGGTGAGTTTTAGCAGCATGTGCGAAAGTGATGAGTCCATAGCAGAGTGTGGTGAGGAATATGCCTCTTGCCAGGGCTAGGTGAGCGGCAGAAGTAAGGTTATTTTTTGCTCTGTATGCCAGGCCCAACTTACTGTTTACCACTCTGCATGCATTATGGATATGCTGGGCAAGGTCAAGCTGAGGGTCAAAGGTAACTCCCAGATATTTGATGGAGTCTACAACCTTCACAGGTGAGCCATCGGTGCCAGAAACACTCAGGGGTACAGAGGATGCCTTTATTTTTGCCTGGGATCCAAAAAGCAGGGCCTGGGTTTTTTGAGGTTGAGGACAAGTCTGTTTGCCTGGAGCCAAGACTGAATATTACTAAAGTCATCATTTAGTTGATGGTTAATGACACTAATGTCACAGGAATGGGCAAGGATGACCATGTCATCTGCATATAGGGTGGTGCTGTAATGGGTCAGTACAGAGGGGAGGTTATTAATGAATAAGGAAAAAAGGATGGGCCCTAGGACAGACCCCTGAGGGTCCCCAGATTTTGCTGGGGTAAGTCCTGAGAGAGTCTTGTTGAATTTAGAGAGTTGCTGCCTTCGTGGTGGTAGTTAGAAAACCATCCAAGGATAGGGCAGACAGGCCAAGTGACTGGAGTTGCGAGCACAGGAGCATATGATCCACCAGGTCAAAGACCTTTGAAAGATCAATGAAGATGGTGTCAGTGAGTTTTCCTTGATCCATGGCAACCCTGACCTCTGAGGCAACCTTAACAAAGGCAGAGGAGGCGCTGTGACTCTTGTGGAAACCATATTGTGCTGACGACAGTAGTTTGTGAGTCTGGATTTATTCCGTAAGCTAGGTAGTAACAATTGTTTCAAGAAGTTTGCTAACAACTGGTAAGATGGCTATAGGCTGGTAGTTTCCAAGGTTTTTTGGATCACCTTGTTTGAAAACCAGGACTACTCTAGCCACCTTCCAGAGGTCAGGGATGTGTCCCAAGGTGAGCAATACATTGAAGATGTGGGAGATGGGTAGGACAATGAAAGGGGCACCTAGGCGGAGACTCCCCCCCATCACTGTGACCTTTACCACTCTCTTGCATTTCCCTCACTTGTTAATAGATGTCTCTCTCTCACATAGTGCTAAATTAATCTCTACATTTTGGTTCCCTCCCCTTCCCTCCTACCTCTCCTCCTCTATATCCATTCCTCCACCCCCTCTCACTCGCTTAGATCTAGTGACTCTCACACTATGGCTATCCCTCCCTGAACTACCTCTCCTCCTCCTCTATATCCATTCCTCCACTCCCTCTCACTGTCTTAGATCTAGTGACTCACACACTATGGCTGTCCCTCCCCTCCTACCTCTCATCCTCTCTATCTATTCCTCCACCCCCTCTCACTCTCTTAGATCTAGTGACTCACACACTATGGCTGTCCCTCCCCTCCTACCTCTCATCCTCTCTATCTATTCCTCCACCCCCTCTCACTCTCTTAGATCTAGTGACTCTCACACTATGGCTGTCCCTCCCTGAAATACCTCTCCTCCTCCTCTATATCCATTCCTCCACTCCCTCTCACTGTCTTAGATCTAGTGACTCTCACACTATGGCTGTCCCTCCCCTCCTACCTCTCCTCCTCCTCTATATCCATTCCTCCACCCCCTCTCACTCTCTTAGATCTAGTGACTCTCACACTATGGCTATCCCTCCCTGAACTACCTCTCCTCCTCTATATCCATTCCTCCACCCCCTCTCACTCTCTCAGATCTAGTGACTCACACACTATGGCTGTCCCTCACTGGACTACCTCTCCTCCTCTATATCCATTCCTCCACCCCCTTTCACTCTCTCAGATCTAGTGACTCACACACTATGGCTGTCCCTCACTGGACTACCTCTGTAAGGCAGGCGGTGTTCTCGTACCGTTTCCCAAAACATTGGAACTCATTACCCTTTCAGATAAGGCGCTCCTCTTCCCCTCCCTCCTCCTCCTCCTTCTCCGCCTCCCTGCACAACTTTATCTCACCAAACTGTACCTGCTCCTAAGCTACCCAGACTCCCCCCTTATGTTACAACCAATGTTACTATACTATTACACAGCTAAGCTAACCTGCCTATCTGTCTTCTCTTCTTCATCTTGTCCTACCCTCCTCTATCAGTTGCAATCCTTACCCTTGCACTTCAAGGCATTTATTTTATATTTTTAGTTTTTATTTACAGTTGTATCTTACAACGGCTCAGCTAGTCTACTTGTCATGTTTATCCTAATTACCCGTTTAGTTAAGATTTATTTTAAATCGATGTAGCAAGCACTTAATACGTTCTTCTCATTTTATGCCTGTCACACGTTATAAGCATGTCACTTGTTTATCACGTTATAAGCACTTCTGAATTTTTATACATTGTCTATTTTCATCTTAATGTACCATTGTATCTTTGTCTTTGGCAAATGTACTGTATGATTGTTATTCCATGACCCTCTCCCCCGGGACGCACCGGGAGATAAGCAACTCGATTGTTCAGTGTGCCTTTCCTAGTGAAACTTTCCAATAAGTAAATAAATAAAGTTTGGGCTCCATATTATCGTGGCCAGCAACAGAGTGAGGGAGAGAACAGAGAGAAGTCTCTGTGTCTCTCTGATGGACATGGCTTTAAAATAAAAGGGGGTCAGGCTCAATCTGGGAGCTACAAGGCACCGCTTGCTTAATGAGAGCAGGAGCAGGGAATAGAGAGATAAAGGCAGACAGGTCTGAGAAATGAGAATTAAAGGCATTAGCAATTGTTGACACATTATTGCAGTTTGTACCCCCTATATTCATGTCTGAGACATCCCTTTTGTGAAACTACTGACTATATTTTTGATGTTGTGCCAGAGGTTCCTGGGGCCCCTAGCTGAGGCGTGTAGGGCTGATTTACAGAATTTACTCTTTGCAGACCTAATCACCCTCTTACACACATTTCTGAGATGTCTATACTCCTGAAATAAGACATGTCATTTGAGGTCTTGAACCTAGCCCGGCATTTATCCCTATATTTCATGAGGTCAAGTAGGCTACCATGGAGTCACTTTGTAACAGTGCCACTAACCCTTCTTTTGATGAGGAGGGCATGTTTATCTTGCAGGACAAAGAAAATGGCAAAAAAGTTGTTCAGGGCAGTGGGAACATCAGAGGCACATAACACTGTAGACCAATCTGTATGTCCCAAGTCAGCATGAAAGGATTCCAGCTTGAAATTAGAAAAGTCCTCATAAGAAGAATTTTGCATGGGATTTTTTTTTGGGGAGACCTTCCAGACACAGCATATGGGGAGTGGTCCAAGATCTAGTCAGGAGAATTCACAATGGACTACCCTCTCTGGTCTATTTGACAATATCCAGTCAGGGAGAGTAATTTTACCCCATGTTGTGGACAGCCTGGTAGGCTCATGGATTAGTTGAGAGAGGGAGAGACCAGACAGCAGCGGCTTATACTGTCTAGTATTGCCACCTACCCAATTTAGGTTAAGATCACCTAGAAGCAGTAACTCATTTCCGTGGACATCAGGGTTGATGGCGTCCAGGAGGAAGGTTAGCCCTTGCACACCGCCCTTGGGGGGGATTATATGCACAGACTAAGTGCAGTTTTTTAGTGGAACTCACATGGTGGCGGGGGGTTGCTGGTGTGGTATTGCGAATAAATTTAGGTGAGTTTTATAATAGAACAGTAATCCACACCCATGTTTTTTCCCCACACGATCAAGCCTAATAAGGCTGAAACCAGGAAGAGCACACACAGAGTCTGGGGTTGTAGGCTTGAGCCATGTTTCAGTAACCCCAAGGATGCCAGGCTTGTAGTGACCAACCTAGGTGGTAAGTTCAGCCAGGTTGGGCAAGAGGCTATGAATATTTAGGTGGGCCACTTTCAGCCCCTTAGTGGAAAACCAGCTTGGGGGGGTGGAGAAGTTAGAGGAGACATGGGGAGATGCAGGGCCAGTGTTAAGCTCAATGTCTTCTACCAGGACAATAAGTACTGTAATAGTGACAGCCATGCAAGGCACAACAAGGAGAAGTGATTCCTGGTGGGCCGTGATTTACATAGGAATCATTTAACCATTTTAGTAGCGAACATCACAGACTTAAAGTTCATGCACCAGATAGGCTAGAGTGTCAAGCTCTCCAGTAGGTAGGAGGTTAGAGAAGGTAAAATTAGCCTTAGAGAAATGCCTTAGATTCCCCCTGGGACCCACCGGAAGTGGGAGATAATCATCAGCGATTAACGGAGATAGGGAGGTAATTATACAGGCCATGGGGATACTAGCAACAGTGGGAAGCTTAGGTGCTGTTTTCTCATGTTTTAGAGGAGGCTTGATGAAAACACACTTAAGCAGCTGTTGAGCATACTGGATGCTGGATGTCAAAATCTTGATTATGTTAATAAATTAGGTAAAGCAATCAGATGATGAAGGTAACCAGCACAATAGAATAGAGATTCACTAATAATTCTAAGCCCAGTGGAAATGTGATAGCAACTCACAAGCATAAGCGCCCACAAAAGAATAAGGCTAAGCACTGCAAACAGCTGAGAAGACCAGTATAAGGTAAGGCACCAAGCTATCCTCTTTACTAGGTGATGGTCATCAGTTTCAAAGAATGTTATGATGCCACATAACTGCTAAGTTTTTTGCCCCGATCACTTATAACAGTACACCACCCGACAATTCATTAAAGCAACAGAACTATGTCATTCTACTCAGTCTTTCTATAATTTTCATACTCAGTAATACCTTGCTTGAATTGCAGATTGCTGTAGCTCATGTCCCTGCTGATGAAAGGGAGTGCAGCACTGCTGCACTTCCCTGCTGATTGAAGGGAGAGCAGCACTGCTACAAGCCACAACACCTAGCAAAATGAATAAGCCAGTTAACAGAACTAGAATTAACTACACAAGTTGTCCTACAGTGAAATCCCACCTCCATTTTAGTTCCCAATTGGAGGAATTCTTCTAGAGCATTCAAGAAGCTGAGGTGGAGGGGGCAGGAGGACAGGCTTTTTTTTAATTTTTGTCCGATTTTCAGGCCCTGGAAAGTGGAGCACAGAGGTCCCCAGCTGGCATGACCCAGGATTCTGTTCCGGTTTGGGAGTGGAGCAGGTCTGGGTTGTTCCGACACAAAAGTCACTTAAGGAGAAATTTACGGCATTAAATCTTAAGCCGCAGCAGCAGTTCCTGATATGGGGAGGAGGGGGTCCCAGTGGGGACCAGTCCAACCTCCCTCCCTGATGATCTCCAAATACTGACTGGTGGCGCCACTCAGTAACGCCAATTTAAACTGTTCCCAGCATATCAAACTTGGCACCTTTTTTCTTTGTCTGATTTTCAGCCTCTGGAAAGTGGAGCATGGAGGTCCCCAGCTGGCACAACCCGGGATTCTGCTCCAGTTTGGGAGCGTAGCTGGTCTGGGTCATTCCGACACAGAAATCACTTAAGGAGAAATTTGCGGCATTAAATCCTAAGCCACAGCAGCAGTTCCTGGTGTGGGGAGGAGGGGGTCCCAGTGGGGACCAGTCCAACCTCCCTCCCCGATGATCTCCAAATACTGATTCGTGGCACCGCTCAGTAATGCCAATTTAAACTGCTCCCAGCATATCAAACTTGGCACCTTTTTTCTTTGTCTGATTTTCAGCCTCTGGAAAGTGGAGCACGGAGGTCCCCAGCTGGCACAATCCAGGATTCTGCTCCAGTTTGGGAGCGTAGCGGGCCTGGGTCATTCCGACACAAAAATCACTTAAGGAGAAATTTGCAGCATTAAATTCCTAAGCTGCAGCAGCAGTTTCTGGTGTGGGGAGGAGGGGGTCCCAGTGGGGACCAGTCCAACCTCCCTTCCCAATGATCTCCAAAGTAACCCATTAAATGTCTTTCAAACAAAACAATTTAATGAGAGTAGATTGGCAAAGACTTCTATAACTTCCTGAAGTTTAAGTAAGATTCAGCAGTGACTGCAACCTGTTTTAATAATTGTATTTAAAATAGCTAGCAATGTAATCATTTGATGAGGGTTTTATACTGCGTGCATTGCTTTTGGCTTAGAATACTATTATTTGAAACACATTTTCTCATTTTAAATTAACTTATTCATGGAATGCGTGCTTTATTCAACTCTGTTTTTTTTTTATTTTTAGCAATATTCTGCATAATATACTAGGCATCTAACGACATTATCATTCTTTCACTGTGTTACCAAACCTTTCATAAAAAACCTGTTTTATGTAACTCTGCAAATATATTCTGTATCTATACCAGCCAAAACAAATCTCTCCCTAATAACCATTTTTTTCCCATATTGTCTTTTTCCTTATTTTTCTGTTTTTCTCCCTGTACACCCCCTTCCCCTCGCAGTGTGAACTTGCGTGTGTGGAGGCACAAGCATGTCATGTTTCCACACTTCTTTGTTTCCCAAGCTCCGGCGCTGCCCACCGGCCTCTACTAGAGGGCAGCCAAGGAACAGGAGGACAACCCTCCCCTTCCTGGGAGAGGAGAGCAGTCCATCCGACACTGGATCCTCTCCCTCCCCTGCCGACCACCCAACAACCCGTGATTGCTTCTGACCCTGGGTCGCTGGTGTGGCGTGAGGTGTGGCGTCCAGTGCCTCAACCCTCGGCACCACCGGGCTGGCTAGCTAATAACCATTTTAAGCAGTACTAAACAGTATCCTTTCAAGCGTCTTTCTCTATAAAAGCCTTGTGTAGTTTTCTTCCCTTTATTAATTATGGTAACCCTCATTTCACACTGTAGTTTGTATTAAGCTTTATGCATTGTAATTAATGCATTAGGGACGTAGTTACTGTTCTACAGCAACACCCTGCTAACTTCAAAGATTTGTTACTATTCTGCTGTTATATATAATCTATGTAGACTGCTGTGGTGCCATTGTGTAAAAGCTTTTTTACTTGCTTTAGTCACTTAGAAATGACAGCAGATAAGGGCTGCTTGGCCTATCCAGTCTGCCCATTTCATTTTGATTGCTTTTGCTGCAGACCCTCCTTGGTCTACAGCACTGTCTCTTCCACCCCTTCCTTTCCCTTATGATTCTCTTGTGCTTATTCCAGGCTTTTTTGAATCCCGCCACTGTTTTCACCCCCACTGCCTCAACTGGAAGACTGTTACAAGCAGCTACCATCTTTTCTGTGAAGAAGTATTTCCTCACATCTCTTCTAAATCTGCCCCTCTCCAGCTTCATATCATAACCCCTTGCTCTAGAGCACCCTTTCCTCTGAAAAATACATCCCACTTGTACCTTATTCACCCCGTGAGGTATTTAAAGATCTCAATCATATACCCCCTCTCCTCCAGGGTGTACATAGAGTTATTTTAGCCTCTCCTTGTAGGGCTTTAGATGCAGACCCTGTGCCATCTTGGTGGTCCTCCTCTAGACTGCCTCTACTTTGTCTATGTCTTTCCTGAGATGTGGTCTCCAAAACTGCACACAGTCCTCCAGCTTGGGTCTTACCAATGACCTATGTAGGGGGTAACACCACTTCCCACCTCCTGCTGGTGATACCGTTACCTATACATCCAAGCATCCTACTAGCTCTCCCACTTGCTTTTTTGCATTGTCTTGCCGCTTCAGGTCATCTGATGAGATTACCCCCAGGTCTCTTTCCTGCTTGGTCATTGCAAGTATCTCTTCCCTTATTTTGTACTCCATCCCTGGGTTTCTGTGACCTAAGTACATTATTTTGCACTTTTTTGCATTAAATCTTAGCTGCCAAACTTTTGACCACTCCTCCAGCCATTTTAAATCTCATACCATCCCTTGCACCCCCTCCCCCCGAATGTCCATTCTGTTGCAGATCTTGGTGTCATCCACAAAGAGGCAGGCCTTTGGTCACTCTTCCTTCCATGAAGCGAACTCCATTTACCACCACCCTCTGCCTGCTATCCACTAACTAGTTTCTTACCCAGGTTACCACGTTATTGCCTACCCCATGCTACCCAACTTGTTTACCAGTCTCCTATGTGGAATGGTGTTGAAGGTCTTGCTGAAGTTCAGGTAGGCCATGTCCACTGTCCCTACCTGAGTCAACACCTTGATTACCCAGTCAAAAATATCTATTAAGATTTGTTTGGCATGACCCTCCCTCCATGAAACCATTCTGCTTCGGGTTCTGCAGACTTTTAAATTCTTTATGTAAGTCCTCCCCCTCTGTTGGAGGCCCGTAGGCCACTCCTATCCAAATATCAGCTCTGTTTCCTGACTCGAGGATTACCCACAACACCTTGACCCCCTCTTGAATTCCCTATACCTCCATCACTTTTATGTTTTCCATAACATAAAGCACCACTCCCCCTCCTTTTCTTCCTACCCTGTCTCTTCTAAACATTGTTTAGCCAGGTATGACCATTTCCCTGTCATGGTTGTCAGTGCACCACGATTCTGTAATGGCCACAATATCCAGGTCTGCCTCCACCATGGTGGCCTCCAGGTCTGGTATCTTATTTCACTTCTAGCATTGATACACATGGCTGTCCAGATTTTGTTAGCCCTTTTCTTGTCCCTTCTCTCTTTTTCTAGATGTTCCCCCTTCCTCACCTTTTTATTTTGCTTGCTCCTCTCCCCCTCCCCCGCTAATCTCTTGCTTCCCTGATTGTCTTGCATTCTGGTGGGAATCTCTTCTCTCAGGATTCCTCTACCCTCTATCACAGCCTGTGTGTGTTGGGGGGGGGGCAGTTGCTGCCTCCCCATAGCCTTCAGCCACCCTTTTTGGCTAATTGAAATGACCACTGAAGTAACATTTAAACCGTCCACTAAGGACTGCTGTTCTTTTGCTGGATGGACACAGGCCTTCCTCTCGGTATAAGCTGTAATACATCCAGGTGGAACTCCAGTTCCCAATGTAAACAAACCCCTCCTCTCTGCACCATTCCTACAACCATGAGTTGAAGACCTTAGTGCGGAGCTCCCTCTGTTTCCCCTGTTGTAGACAGACAGCACTTCTGTAAAGACTACAGTGCATGCTACCTGCCTAAGACCATTCCCCAGTTCCCTAAACTGCTCCTGCGCTTCCCCATCCCATCCAAAGCTAGGTCATTCATGCCCCGGTGGACAATGACATCCAGCTCCCCCTTCCTTCCTATTGTCCTCATGATGCACTGGATATGCTTCCCATCCCTCCGAGCCATTGTGCCAGGTAGGAACTTTAGCGCCCTCCCAACTGCCTTTTTCCTTCCCCAACTCTATCTCCTTGACAATAGAGTCCCCCACCAGAATTTGCTTCCTCTTTCTCTGGGGTCCCCCCCCCCCGGGACTCTATTCAGGCAGTCACTTACTGTAGGTTACGCACTGTTTCATGTCTTTTTTAACTACTTATTGGCCGTTTTTAGCTGATCTGCCTGACTCTTGGTGTTGTGTCTGAAAATGAGTGATTTCTAAGTGAGTAACCACATTTTCAGTTTATATCTTAAAATGTATCAGAGCTCAAATGGTTGTAGCTCCATTCTTACCACATGCTCTAGGTGTGATGCAATTCCACTCACCGAAGAGACTGACGCCCAGTTTAACAGTGCTATTCGAGGGCTGTCACAGACAATGATTGACATCCTGAGGCTGCCCCTATATTGCCTGATTGATGGTTTGTTTCAGTTTAAAAAATGATTGACAACACTCGGATCTTAAATTGCTGAACAGTATTTTTCTCCCTTAAGTTTGCCAATGTGCATATTTGCTTTACTTGTATTCCAGGAATGTGTTTGACAGAATAATTTATAAGCTAAAATGCTTCATGGATAGTAGTCCTCTATGGGGGTGTGGCATGCGGGGGACAGGCGAGGGAGATGGGACTAAACTGGGCATAAGTAGTTTAAAACTGTAGACTTGTTAATCTGAATCAGCAAATGGGCAAATTTCCTTCTATTCTAACAGGTATACTGAGACTGGAAAGGGGCCAAGTGCTGGGATCTGGGTCCAAGAAGTCAGGACCCCTGTCACATCTAGCTGCCAATAATAACTCAGTGGCATGACATAATGATAGTTGATCATAGGGGATGTCTAGAACTCATTACCCTTTCTGTGGTTGCTATGAGTAGAGGATGCTGGCACCAGAAAGCAGAGGTGGATCTAAAAGAACAGCATCCAGTTTGTTTCTTCATTCATTCTGTTTTTGGGATCCAGATCTCCAAATTTGTACATCCGGTACATTTCTCTTTTAAGGAGAGCTGTATCCCAGCTCTCCCCTCCATCAGTTTGTTATACTTGTTCTAGTCCCCAAAATCTTAAGGAAGTCATGGTGTGGCCTGCTTTGTTGAAATGTCTGGCTACAGTGGACGTTTCATCCTTGCATCTGATGGAGCTCTTGTGCTCACTAATTCTCCTTTTGAGCTCCCTCCCAGTTTTACCCACGTTGAGCCTGTCATATGGGCAGAGTAAACATGCATTACCTGTGTAGTTACACGTGTAATATTAACATGTTAATTAATTTTGTAGCTCTCCTGGTTCCACGGGCTGACAAACATTTCCTATCTTGAGGTATTATGGCATTAGGCACATCTCCCACAAGGGTGGTTACATTCCTTAAGACGCCCAAGTAATAGTTGTCTTTATTCAGGTTTTTCATAATGATGATTATTTAGTGTGTACTAGTTTATTCTTCAAGTGCAGAGCCTTCCTTTTTTACACATAGGGGTTTTTACTGAAATAGACTTCCAAACCACTTATCTTCTTCTAGGATGTGCCAATGTGATATTATTGAATGCCTGATGTCTGTGCTGTATGCAGAGTATTGAGTACTAAATACTAATTTTTTATTCTTGTTGGTTGCATCTATTTTTGGTTCTGTCTGTAGGAAATTGGAATGATGGTTGTACTCCTCCAGTTTCCTTTCTGCTTTGTTCAGGGCCCATTTTTTTATATCTCCTATCCTCAAATTTTCTACACATAATACTGAGTTCCTGTACTCAGTTAGTTGTTTCACTGCAGTTTCTTTTGATGCTTAAAAATTGTGAGTAGGGTATACTTTCCTTATGTTTTGGTGGATGGAAGGTGTCATTGTGAAGTATTGTATTTTCGCTGTAGGTTTCTGGTACAGTAATGTTTCAAGTTTTTCTTTTTTTGGCAAATTTTGATGTCGAGGTGGGCAACATCTTTACTTACTGTACTTGTAAATTGTATGTTGTCTGAATCTTATAATGTGATGTCATTCTTTTCTGTTATTGTAAGATTTCTTAGTTTGATTGAGGATGTGTTGTTTCCCATTTATACATATAGATGTTGGCATATGCCAGGGAAATTTTTCTCCCCATTGCATTTCCTTTGATCTGTTCCAAGTGCTCATCCTTGAAGGCAGAGTAGTTCCTCCTGAAGACTATAGATGCAAGTTCTCTAATGTAATGGTTTGGTGATGTATCGTCCTCTGGTGCTTGTTGAGAAGATGATACAATGCATCCAGTCCACCCTTGTGCCTAGTCAAAGTGTAGGTATCTTTGGTATCCAAGGTCACTAATACCCATCCTTTTTGATCCTCATTATTGTTGGTAATATGTTCTGTGATGTTCAACATGTTTGTGGTGTCTTTCAAGACTGTTGGTAACTCAGGTGTGCTATTTTGTATGTAAAGGTCCCCATATGCTGAGTGGTTCCAGTATTAAGTCTATCCCTGAGACTATCATGTGTCCTCAATGGTTGTTTAGGTCCTTGTGGATTTTTGAAATTTTATAGAAGAGAGGCATTTTAAACATTTGTATATTCAGTATTTCTCATTCTCATTCTCTAATCTTTCTCATCGCTAGTCCAGTTTCTCTGATTTCTTCTATTTCTTTCTTAATGTTTTGCATCGGATCTTCCTGTAACCTTCTATAATTATTAATGCTGTAAATCTGCCTTTTTCTGCTTTGCAGTTTTCATAATCAAAGATAAATTTAACTATTTCTCCATCTTTATTCATGGGCTTTATTGAGATGGATGAGTCACTTTCCAGAGTTTTCAAAGCCTCCCTCTGTTTCTTAGAGAGATTGTTCCAGTATTTCCTAGGTACCTTCTTCCTTTTGTTTAATAGCTTCTTGATTTCTCTCTGTACTGCAAGAGTATAGTTTTTTACTAAGTGTGACAAGTTGGTTGGTGGGTTGTATGTTTTTTTTTTATATCACATTTTATCTCCCACTGCTGGTGGGGCTCTGTGGCAGTAGTACCAACCATCCACGCTCTGTCCCCTATCTGGCTTGTTGGGGATCATGTTGCATGGCAGTGGGGGCTGGATTTTTGTATTTTTCCCATTTCTTTTATCATCCTTGAAACTCCACCCATGAGGGAGCCAGCATGAAGGACAAAAGTCCAGGCTGTAGATGTGCTGGTGCACATCTCAACCAAATGCCTAACGGTGTCCTTCCCTCCCCACACAGTGAATCCCGTGCTGCTGTCTGTTAATCCACTGGTTGTGGTAATAGAGTGTGTGACAGCCTTCCCCCCATCTGAGGAGGAGAGCATCCTAATGGACACTCAAACCTCCCCCCCGAAAGACCCAGGCTCATTCCTGAACCCGGGTCACTGGCATTGTGGGTGGTAGCATTACCACCATGCTGACAGGCCAGCAGTGGGTTGTATGTTGATTTAATATTCAGTGCTGATTTGAGTCTCTTTTATTTTGTTGTTGTCACTTCTTTCAAGTTCTTCTTTATCCATAAATTTAACTTTTAACCTCAAATTTCTAAATAATTTCTGGAGGTCTATCTATAGTTTGAAGTCATCAAAATCTTTAGTTGCTGAAAAGGACCGTCCCTTGCTAAGGACTGCCATTTCAGTATTGTTAATTTACTTTTGACTTATGTTGAACATCATACCTCCGTCTCCTGTTGTAACCTCCTCTGCCTCTTTGACCTCTGTATCCTCTTCCTCCATAACCACTTCCTCCTTGTGAATCCATATATCTGTCTGTTGGCCTTGTATCTCTACTGAATTGACACCTTTCTTGTCTGATTCCTCTGAAAAGTCTGTTGTTGTGTTCTTCTGTTCCTGGTCTGACCTGTGGTGGGGCTTTCGGTGCCACATGCCTCTAAAAAATGACAACAGTTGGGTTGATAGCTAAAAGTAACTACACTATCTCCATTATCACTGTCACTTTATGTTTCACTGTAGATTCCTGTAGTTTTGTATTATTTTTTGTTAAATGTGTACACCCTATTTGCAATGTCTTTTATGTCCCTTTGGAACTTCATCTGTTTATTCTTTTCAATATATTCCACAAATTCTTTCAGTTTTTCCTGAAGTTTAGTAATATTAGCTATGTAGTCGCTCTCCCCTACCAACCTTTTAAAGGTTTCACTTTGGTTTATGATTTCTGTTTCGAATTTCTTTCTCAGAAATGATTGTCTCTATGAGGCGCACCATCAGAGCAAAACTGCATTTATTTTTGATAGCTTCCCACCCGCTATCTAAAATTTCATTGTTGAGTCCACGGTTAGTATCTATTAATACCCCTTAAGCCTCTGGGAATGTGTCTAGCTTTTATATATTTTCCTAAAGTTACAGCATGTCATTCTAGTTTGGTGTCTTTTTGGTACAGGTGTTCAAACTTATTTAATCCCATACCAACAGGTTTCTCTTGCTGCCAGCTGGGTTTCTTACTATTCCCTAATTGTTCCAGCACTTTTCATTGCTCAGTTTGACTGTAGGCATATGATTGGACTCTCCCTCCTCTCGGCGTGGCTATGCCTTCTGGAGTTGGAGTGTAGCCTGTTACTGTAGCTGACATACTTTGTGAGACATGCATTCCCTGTGGCTTATGGGCTTACGGTATATTATCTAACACTGTTATACAAGTGCACAAAAAGAGAACAGTTCCAGTTGCTCCTGCCAAAAATCCTTTTTTGGCTGAATTGGCTGCTGTGATGGGCTTTCTAGAAGTGAGGTTTGTTGCTGAAACCTCTGTAAGTACACGTCCACTAGAATATTCAAGGTACACCCAATCTCTCTGTAGAAACTGTATAACTTTGTTCACTGAGAGGGTCTGTTAATTCTGCGACTTAGTTCCAACTCTAAAAATCAAGAATGAGACTCCATCTCAGAACCAACTTTTTTTTATTACATGTAACAGGCCTCTGTGTTATGTTTTGCCATAACAGGGCTTAATCATGCATGGTCCTGAAAGATAGATATAAAGTTCCAGTTTCATAATTCTATCTAATAGACAGAATGGATCTGAGGAAGATTTTATTTCTTTTGACAGTGACAGTACATTGTTATATGTGAGTTGTACACTGCTAAGTAAAAATGAATAAAAAATGAAAGAGAATTAAAAAAGGAAATATATATCAACAGAGTGTATCAAAATATATAAAAAATACATATATTTATGTACCCTCTAGTGCTCCCCTGTATCTGAGAAGTCACAATCCCTGTCACTTCCAGCTGCCAGTGACAAGAGTCCTGACTTCTTTGACCCAGATCCCTGCACTTTGCCCCTCTCCAGCCTTGGGATACCTGTCAGAATAGAAGGAAATTTGCCCACTTGGTGATTAATGTTAAGCCTGGCATCTCCGAACTCTAAAACTACTTATGCTCAGTTTAGTCTCGTTTCCCTTTCCTGCCCCCCCCCCATAGAGGACTGTTATCCAAGAAGCATTTGAGCTTATACATTTTTCTGTCACATATATTCCTGGAATACAAGTGAAATAAATATGCACATTGAGGAACTTAATGGAGAAAAATACTTTTCAACAATTTAAGATCGGACTGATGTCCATCATTTTTGAAATGGAGACAAAGCACCAATAAAACAGTAGAGAGGGCAGACCCAAGATGTCAATCACATCAATGGCAGCCCTCAAATAGCACTGTGAAACTGGGCTTCAGTCAGTCCGGTGAGCAGAATGGTGTTAGACCTAGAGCATGGGAAATAACAGAGCTGCAACCATTTGAGCTCTTATACACTTTTTAGGATATAAATGGATAATGCAGTTACCAACTTGGATATAACTAATTTTCAGACATGACACTGAGAGCAGGGCAGATCAGCTAAAACAACATAGAGGAAGTTAAAATATGCATGAAACAGTGACCAACCTAAGCAACTAAAACAAGTAAAAACCTTTTTGCAAAATGGCACCATTCTTGCAGCAGTGTACATAGATTATGTACAGCACGACAGCATAACATAAAGAAATCTTTCACGTCAGCAGGGTGTTACTGTAGAACAGTAACTGCATCCCTAATGCATTAATTGCAGTGCATAAAGCTTAACACAAACTACAGTGTGAAATTAGGGTGACAATAATTACTAAAGGATAAAAACTACGCAAGGCTTTTATAGAGAAAGAGGTTTGAAAGGATACTAACATTTAGTACTGCTTAAAATGGTTATTAGGGAGATATTTGTTTTGTCTGGTATGGATATCCAAACTGCGCCACAAAGGTGGTCAATAGCAGGAGCAGGCGCAAGTCCACTGCGCCCATGCGCAACACACATGATATTCAAACACTGCGAAGGTCAAGATGCATATGCAGCACACGACTGAATATCACACCAACTGCACCATAGCGCAACCAGGGATGTGCAGTGGCACAGGTCAGATGCACAATAGCACAACCAGGGACGCCCAGTGGAGCAGGGCAGCAGCACAACAGCGCAACCAGGGATGCGCAGGGACAGGATGCAGGGGCCCACCACCCATGGTAGGGATGGGCAGAGGAGCACACAGCAGAACAGACATCACCCCCCACACCCCATGCCCTGCACAACCAGAGGAGAGCAGGAAGAACCACTGACCCAGGGACACCAGCAACAAACCCACCACTGGGGCATGGTGCCCCAGCATACCCCCTTGCAAGTTGTGGCGGTCACACTTGGATGCCCGTCCACCCTGTGCCACACCATCCCACCAATGCAGCGCACACCCTGCACCATGATCCCCATACACCCTGCCCAGGAGTAGCGCCCAACAGTGCAGGACACTCCATGCATGCCACCACCCCCACTGCGACAATGCAACCCTGTGCACCACAGAACCATGCAAGGCACCCCCACCATGAGCACCCTTCAGTGGGCAGCAGCAGACAGTGATGCAACGACTGCATACACAGTGTCGCCACACATGTCCCCCCCCCAGGTACAGCTGTGAGACTGATCATGCATCGGCACACGAGGTACCCCACACGTGACAGGGCATGCCCCGGACCCCACCACCAGTGGTACAGCACCCTGCACACCCTCCCAAGGACACACCCCATCCCAGTGCTGGCCACAACAGCCAGTGCAGACACCCACAGTGTTGCATGGAAGCATGCACCACACAGGATGCAACACAGTGCACAGACAAACAACCACCCATACCCAAGGGCACACCAACACAGGGACACAGTAGCGGGTCAACCAAGCCCCTGGCATGTGGCCACGGCAGCCGTGTACACAAAGCCAGAACCCCTCCATGGGACAGGTGTGCCAGCAACCCTGTGCAGGCACCATGACACTGTACGCCACCAGCATGGAGCTGGAGCACAAGTGACATACAGTGGAGCACATCCCCTGCAACAGACACAAGTGACAGCATCAAGGTGGGACAACAACAGCGGAGGCAACAGTGCCACCCAAGGCAGACGTGCACCACACCAGTGACAGGAGGCAACCCGGCATCGTGCTGGGTACAGTGGCTGTCCAGCATGGGCAGCCACCACTGACATGCCAGCGGACTGTGCAGGTCACAGACATGCAAGGGTGGCAGCTGCACAGGCCACGGACGGTCTGACAGGTGCGCCATGGACACAGAACATGCACCGTGTACCACTGCACGCAGTCATCCAGTGCACAGGGAACAACACACAAACCACAGACAGTGACTGAGAGCTACGCCCACACCAAACTCGCCTCTGCTATGGACACACACACCCATGATAGCACCACTCCAGACACCATGCACACCACTGCAGCTGAGCACCATTAGCCCACTGCAAGTCAGAGACCACCACAGTAGGCTTAACAAAATAAATGTATTGTAACAGTATAAACAAAACTATGTACCGATATATACATTACAAAAGGGGTGAGGGCCACAAACCGGGTGGGGGTGGGTAATGGGCAGGGGTAAACATATGGGAGAGGGAAGGAGGAGTGTGAGGGTGGGTCCAGGAGGGTAGGTGTAGTCAAGGGGGGGATGTAATTCAGCGGGAACCCCGCTCCCCACTCCGATGGTGCCTCCTGCCATGCCTCCTTCTTACTCCGAGCTGCTCCACCCTCTGTAATATTTCCAGAGAGGCCCTGGCCTCCTGAAGGAGCTCCTGCAGCACCCTCTCAATACGCATCATCTGCTGTCCACCTAGGACAAGGGAGAAGAGTCAATAGGCGTGAATGCTCAGCCCCCTGCAGCCCACCCATTGTGCATGGCATACAGCCATGGGACACGCCCCTGTGATGGTGTGTGACCACCCACAGTTATTGTGTCCACAAGACCTGCCCCACCCAGACGCACACAGCCATGTGGACCACTGCACACGCCCACCGCCCAAGTCCTGCACAGCACCACTGTGGTCGTACGGTGACATGGCTATGTGGTGCGAAGGCAGTGGCACAGCCATGTACCTGGTGCACGCATGGACCACCAGTGATGCACACCCAGACATGCAGTGCCACTGGACAGTGCTGACTGTACCATGTGGCGTGCATGGCAGTGGTGTCAGTGGATGGTGGCCATGCCCTGCCACCCGCCCTGCTACTCAGCATGCACAGAAAAACCTGGATGGAAGGCACTTACCATCATCGGGCTGGTCCTGGCGCTGACCCTCAATGGGACCTCCGGTATGGGGACATACCTCATGTCTCTGCCTCTCCTCCCTCAACACGGTGACACTCTTCAGGGCCTAGGGTGCGAACATTGAGAGAGGAACATCAGTACAATCCAGTAGCAAAGGCCCCCCACCTCCAGGTGTGTGCGATCCCACACAGCCAAACCATTCAGCCCCCCACCGCTATACCACCCCCAGCACCACCACTGCCCTCACTGGATGGACCCCCTGTGTGGTGGACACATGCCCACCATGATACCTGTACGGACGCAACCAGTGTATGGATGGGGCATCTACCTGGCCATGGAACAGCGCCTCTCTTGGCGCGTGCCTGCAGGCGGGCAAGCCTGTCCGAGTCCCTCCGCTGCAGGTCCCCGTACTGGTGTTGGCACTGCTCAGCTGTCCTCTCAATCCCCGTGGCCTCCTTCAGCACCACCGCCACCTCCTCCCACATGGCACTCCTGGCCCTGTCCAGGGGGTGTCTCACCAAACAGAGCACCAGCATGGGGCTCAACCAGTGAAACCAAATTTGCCAGTTCTATCTGGCTCCAGATTGCTGCTCATCGACGTGCTATCTTTGGAGTGTCTCTGAGTCAAAATGGTGCTCCCTAGAGCACGTCCACCACATGTGGATGCTGCGTGGTACTGCGCTGCCATTCCTCATCGTGATGTCACTGAACAGTGTGATAGGGGTGTACCCATGTGGACGCATGGTGCCTAGGGGGCAAAGATTGGGCCCAGGGTCAAGGGTCTCTTGCGCACGGACCGCCACAGCGCGATTGGTACTCACCATGTGTAGCGCGGTAGGGCACCTGTGTGGAACTTCCTGTAGTGGCCTACTGTGCTGTGGCACCACGGCGCCTATGGCACCCCAGGGCAAGGGCGCTATACATGTGAACAGTGCACTAGCACCACTGGCACAGTGGTGGACGTGCCCTGCACTGCTTCCCGTGCTCAGCATCTCAGCATGTCAGTAGCGTGGCAGGCGTCGGCGTCAGCACCCCAGACATGCGCCGTGTGGTGTCTACTGTGCACATCATGGAGCTGCACCCCTGCCTGAGCATGTTTAACACAATTGCGCAAGGCGCAACTGTGTGATATTCAGCCGGCATATGCAAATCAGCTCATCAGCAATTCCATGGCGCAGCTACTGCATTAGCATCCACTTAAAATTGAGCCTCACCTCATTTGCATGCATTGCGCTATATAAATGCGACATGGGGCTGCAGAGGCCATAGTCTGGTATTGCAGTCTATCGTGGTGGGTTGCATGCTGTTTGCCAGTGTGGACTGTGGTGTGTGGGAAATGCATGGGACTGCAAAGTGAAAGGTAACACCTGTCATTCCCACAGGCTCTACAATGAACGAACGTGAGGAAGAGGTGGAACAGGAATGTTGGAGGAAGAGGAGGCCCAACTTCACAGGGGCAGAAACAGATGCCCTGTTTGAGGCATACCTTGACAGGGAACCGTTGTCAGCGAACAGTGGGGAACACCACACGCCCATGCTGCGGCATGGGGTGAGGTTGCATATGCCGTGAACCAGCATGGCAGCCACCAGGGGTCCGTGAAGGAATGAAAAAGAAGGTCGGCACAGACAGGAGGAGGATTAAAGACAAGGTGGCTGCCATCAGGACTGCACATGCTGCAACCGGTGGTGGGCAGCTGGATGTGCCTCACCCGACACCACAGGAGGAGCGGATGGCCAGCAGCATGCAGCATTGTGCCATTGAGGGCATTCCAGGTGGTGGCTTCCAGATGGGTGGCAGCCCGTCACTGCATGGTAGGTCCTGTGCTGTCCCTGTGTGGATGGCTGGGGGAGTGCCACAGGGTAGGGCGGTGCCATTAACGTTACTGTGTTCTCTTGCAGCTCCTGAGCATGTACATGGATCAGTAGGGGTGGATGTGTCCACCGTGGGCAAGGCTCTGGACACAGAGGAGCACCCATCCACCTCCACAGGTATCTATGGGTCAGTACCACCGCATACCTGCCTGTCTGTTCGGACTGAAGATTGTGGTGGTGATGGTGCGGACGAGGCCCTGCCTGTGTCCCAGCATGACAGCGGCAATGGAATCCAGCATGCTGGGACACAGACTGGTGCTGGATCAGGCACTGATGATGATGATGATGATGATGATGGCTCACACATCCCAGACAGTGATCCGTGTGGGACGCAGGATGGTTCCACAGCAGGGAACGGCATGGGCTTAGCCTTGGGTGGTGCCACCGTGGAGGCCTGCATGACATCACAGTCCCATCCCGTGCCTGTATGCCCCAGTGGGGCAGCACTGGTGTGCATCCAGACTGGTGGGGCTGTTGTGGACGATGCGTCGGCACTGGTGGGCCCTTGTGATCGGTGGCCGGAGGGGCAGTGCCAGCAGTCGGATGATGGAGACGGGGGGACAGTGTCGGCGGGCAGCATCAGTGCACTGCCTGTGGACATGCCCAGGCATGGCCCTGGTGTGCAGCACCCAACCTCAAGGGATGCTGCCCAGCATGGCCGCGAACACTATGAGGGACAGCATGCTGATCAGGCGGATGACCTCTTAGATGAGCACACCCGCATACTCCATGATTCAGTGGATCAGCAGTTGCGGCTTGTGACGGTGGTGTATGCACTCAGTGAGGTCCTGCACCAGTCAGAGGAGCGGTGCAGCAGAGACACCGGTCTGCTCCTGGCAGGGATGGACTGGCTACGGGAGGATGTGACCACCGCCATTGGCAGGCAGACACAGGCATTCACAGATGTCATGGCCACAATGGGCACACAGTTATTTGCCCCTGCACCGCAGACACCGCACAGTGCCATGTCCACCCCCCATTCCCGGTGTGGTGCGACACCTCCCATGTTGACACCGGGTTTGGCTGTGGGCATACCGAGCATGCCTGGTGCAGGCATGTTCGGTGAGCTGCAGACCCCTGCGTGAACACGGTTGTGTTCCCGCAGTGTCATCCCTGGGGGTATATCTGTGCCACCCCATGAGGCCAATGGTCAGCCTTGCATGGCTGGCAGGTCTCGGCGGGGTCGCCCACGCATCCATGGGGGCCGTGGCACTGTGCTGCATGACTGACCTGTCTCCCACCATGGCCACTGTCTGCCGCTGTCCTGTGTGCAGTGTGTTGTGCACCGGAGACACACAGGTGTGGTACGCGGCCCTGCACACACACAGTCCATGTGCACGCCCTTCCGGCTGCTAGCCACTGTGACGTGTGCATGATGATGCCTGTGTTGCGCTGTCCACCAGTGTGCAATGGTGCCCAGCATCTAACACACGCACAATGACGGCCACTGGACGTTGCCATGTGTAGGACTGTGTGTGGCTAGGTGTTGCAGTCGTGGTCGGCGTGCCTTCTACCCCTTGTGAATGTCTTGTGGTGTGGGTGTGGGGGTGGGGGTGTGTGCATATGTGTGTGTGTGCATGTGTGTGTGTGCGTATGTGCACGTGTCGTGTTTGGCCATGCCCATCCCTGATGGAGTGTGCGGATCCATGCTCAATCCCATTCCCTTGCCACCATCCACTCCTGGTGTTCATCCATGCATGTGTTTGGGTTGTGCCCTTGCCAGTGGTGGTTGCACATGGCCCTGCGACCTACCTGTGTTGGCTGAAATGCTCCTCTGTAATGGTGTCCCGGTGCAGCTGCGCCATTCTATACAGGCAGAGGTCCCAGGGGGTGGCTGCTTATCACCGTCTGGACTGGCGTCCTCATCATCCCCATTGCTGTCCCCCTCTTCGACCTCTACAACTATCCCACAGTCATTGGCCATGTTGTGTAGGATACAACAGGCCAGGAATAGCCCACAGACCTTCAATGGGCTGTATTGTAGGGCACCACCAGATGTGTCCAGGCACCGGAACCATGACTTCAGCATCCCGAACACACACTCGATGATGTTACGTGTAGTGGCGTGAGCCTCATTGTATCGTTGCTGCGATGGGGTGTCGGGGTGCTGGTACAGTGTGAGCAGCCAAGGATGGAGTGGGTATCCACTGTCACCTGTGTATAGAGGGTGTACATTAGTATGGTGGTCTGTATCGCTCTGTCATGGGCCGTCAAGGCCGGTACCCATGGCACCTCTTACTATGCCTCCCCCCACGGCTGCCCATGTCATCCTGCGTGTTGTGCATACTCACCCACTAGGTGGCCAGTGGAGATATCCCCACTTTCAAACCTGTGGCACAGTTCTGACTGGTGCCAGCTGAAGGCGTCATGTGCTCCTCCAGGGTGCGTGGCAGAGATATTGGTTATGCACCCCCTGGCTTCGCACACCACCTGGCAATTAATGCTGAAGTATCCTTTGCGGTTGCGGTAGGCAATGCCTTCAGGGGCCAGGTGGTGTGCGGATGGCCACATGGGTGCAGTCAATGGCCCCGAGCACGCCATGCATACGTGCTACCCTGTGAAACTGTTGTACGTGTGCTGTGTGCTCTGCCTGTGTGCTGGGGAAATGGATGTACTCCGCAGCATGTGGCAGCAGTGTGCTGAGGAATTGTGTGAGTAGGCATGATGCAGCTGACTGGGTTATGCCTGTCATGTTCCCTGTTGGTCTTTGGAAGGTGCCCGTGGTGAGCAGGGCACATGACAGCTGTCACCTTGGTCTCCACTGACAGAGCATGGCTTCATCATGTTGGTGCCTGCATTTCATCACTGCACAGCTCACAGAGCCACCTCAGAATTGCCCGGTTCAGGCGGTACCAGCCCACGATCTCTGTATCCCTATACTGCTCGAAGGTGATGCAGGCACGGTACCGCCTGTTGGGGGCGTTCTGCCGATGGGCCCTTTCACGGCCGCGCCCCCCCTGGTGCCTGCCTTCTCACACCCCTCATTACTATCTCCATCTGTATGGTGGCACTGGCCATGTCCCTGGCGTTCACCCTGTGGCAGATGTTGTCCAGGTCCCCCCGCTGTCCTCTATGCTGCTCCCCCTGCACTGGGTACACCTCCGGCCTTCTGCTGTCCTGCCTCCTGCTGTTCTGCCTCCTGCCACTACCCTGCCCACTCTGCTGCACTGCCCTGTTGTCCCTGCCCTGTTTTTCTGGCTCCCCAGACCTGTCCTGTGTGGCACAAGTGTGCCCTGTCCTGCTTCACCACTGTCCCTCTCTCTGTTGCTCTCCCTGGTTTGGCTGCCAGCTCACCCCCACTGCAGGTCTTCCTGTAGTGTTCTTGCACCTCTCTCTTGCTCCTTTTTATTTTGGCTCCTTCCGTTATGGCGCGACTTCCGCTACCTCCCCTATTGCGCATGGTGCATGTCGTTGAATATCGCACTGTGCCATTTATTCATGGTTCCTCCCCCTCCGGTTGCGCATGCATTTATTACCATTGCACTCTTGCGCATTGCAATTTGCGCGGCGCAGCTGCCTCCCACTGAATATCATAGAATGGTGCATTTTCGGACTTGTGCTGGTGCATCTCTGTTGCGCATGACGCAACCCTATTGAATATCTGGGCCCCAGAATACATATCTGTAGAGTTACATAAAACAGGTTTTGTATGACATAACACTTGGAAACTCAGAAAAGGTTTGGTTACATAGTGAAAGAATCATAAGGTCACTAGATGCCTAGTATACCATGCAAAATATTTCTAAAAATGTAAGAAACGAGTTGAATTATGCACATGTATAAGTTAATTTAAAGTGTGAAAATGTGTTTCAAACAATAGTATTCTAAGCCAAAAGAAAGGCATGGAGTATCAAACCCTCATAAAAGTATTACATTGCTAGCTAATTTAAATAAATTGCTAAAACAGGGTGCTCTCGCTTTGAATCTAACTTAAAATACACAACATTATGGAAGTCTTTGGCAATCTACACACATAAAATTTTTTTGTTTGAAGCACAATTAATGGGTTACTTCACATTAGGCATAATAATAATGATATAAGTAAAAAATGTACATAGACATGTGTTTCTCATGGGAAGCATCTGTCATGAGGTTGTATGAAATGATAAATGAGACCAGGGAGTCTGACCTACTATGTAGTTCCATGCTTCTCCTTACAGGACCGACATTTGAAATACGTATCCATGACCTACAATAAGGAGGTAACATGGAAAGTTGTGTGATTTGTGGCTTAAAGGATTCTTGCTTTAAAGTTTCATTTCAGAAAGTTTAAAATCTAATATCAAACAATTTCTTTATTATGCTCTCCCCCCGCAAAGAGGTCTTTAGCACTTGCTATTTTAAGGGATGTACACACTAGAATTGGTACAGGGAGCACTAGAGTGAGTGTGTGTGTGTGTGTGTATATATATATATATATATATATATATATATATATATATATATAATTGTTTATATATTTTGATATATTCTGTTGATACATGTTTCCTTTTTTAATTCTCTTTCATTGTTTCTGTCATTTCTTTATCTTTATTAATCAGTGCACAACTTCCATATAAGAATGTACTGTCACTTAAAAAAAAAACCAAATTACAGTTTCTTACTCAGTTCCATTCTATTAGATAGAATTATGAAATTGGAACTTGATAGCTATCTTTCAGGACCATGCATGATTATGCCCTACTATGGCAAAACATAGCACAGAGGCCTGTTACATGAAATAAAGAAAGCTGGTACTGAGATGGCATCTTATTCTTGATTTTTGGAGTTGTGACTAAGTTGCAGAATTGACAGGCCTTCTCAGTGAAAGAAGCTAAACAGTTTCTACAGAGAAACAGGGCATACCTGGAATATTCTAGTGGACGTGCCTTCCCAAAAGGAACTCTTTGCCCATCTGCAACTTTTCTCCCCCTCGTATGAGTCTCAATGGCTTGATTCTTCTGGTGGAAAGCTATATGCCTCTCTTGTGGCCCTTGAGGGGACTGCAGGACATCAGGCACACAAGACCTACTACCAGCCGCTCTTATGGTAGTTGTTGCACACAGAGGAGTCCTCCTTTCTTCCAGAAATTGCCTCCAAGGGGTCCGGTGTGACCAGGCACCTCATTTGTTCAGTAAGGATGATTGCAAGATGGCATCTAGAGCTGCAGCAGTGGCCATCTGTCTCCATCAGTATGCTTGGCTCTGCTTAGCAAGTCTGCACCCTCTTACGTGCATGAAACGATTTAATTCCTTACTCCAGGGGGAGATCCTGCTTACCCAGAAATCTGCCAGGTTCTTGGCCCATTGCAGCAGTCAGCAGCCCAGTGCCTGCTCTTTTTCTAGAACAGGGTCCAGTTGTTGGCATCAGCCTCACAAAGGTAAGGTTTCAATGTCACCTGCTCTGAGTCCTAACTCCTGTATCAGGTATATTTGTACTGGTTCAGGAATGAGCCTTATAGGTTCCTCCAACCCATCTTATCAGATACCACCGATCACTTGATCAAAGAGTGTAGCTCTGTGGAGAAGATTGATTCTTGTAAGATAAGAAAGTTACTTCAACTCCAAATACTGTATTTTTAATATATTTCCTTTATTGTAACTTCCACCAACCACAGAATGACATTACAATAAAGAAAAAAGCCCTAAAATATTAGGAGCTGATCCATAGTTATGGCAAGGATGATGCTAGGGTATTCCGCACCATGGGATTCAATGAATGGTTGAAAAACTGGTGTGCAGCTCAGGGTTTTGGCTTCATTGGGGACTGGGGAGCCACCTGGAGGGATGCAGGCTTATACTGGCACGATGGTCTGCATCTGTCCAGGGAGGGATCCAGGATCCTAGGTGACAGGTTTAAATGCTTCCTTGGCAAGCATTTAAACTACCCAAGGGGGGAGGCACTGAAAAGGAACAGGGAAATCCCAGCCTCCACCCACAAAGCACAGTAGCTAGAGAGGTAAACACCAAGGCAGAGAAGTCAGTAGGGAGCAGGACAGGGATATAAATGCAGAAAAAGGTGTTAAGGACAGGGATGGGGCTAAAACTGGGTAAGGCCATAAAACATAAATGGAAGGTGATGAGTACCAATGCCCGTAGTCTGTGCAACAAGCTCCCTGAACTAGTGGCCTTAATGGAAGAGGGATGCCTGGATATTGTGGCAGTCACTGAAACATGGTACACAGAGAACCATGAATGGGAAGTCAACATACCAGGATACACAGTCTACAGGAGGGACAGGGTGGGTAAAAGAGGAGGAGTAATAGACCAGGGAGGGGCTGTGGATATGGCCTACCTAGACTTTAGCAAGGCATTTGACACAGTCCCACACAAAAGTTTAATAATCAAGTTAGCCAGCCTGGGAGTGGGTCCCAGGGTGGTAGCCTGGGTTGCAAACTAGCTGCACAACACGACACAGAAGGTAATAGTGAGTGGAACACATTCTGAAGAAAGGGGGGTCACTAGTGGAGTACCTCAGGGCTCAGTACTGGGTCCAGTCCTCTTTAACATCTTTATAGGTGACATTGCAGAGGGTCTGGAAGGAAAGGTATGCCTCTTTGCAGATGACACAAAGATCTGTAACAGAGTTGATACACACGAGGGTAGAAAGGATGAGAAGGACTTGGCAAGGTTGGAGGAATGGTCAGACATATGGCAACTTAGATTCAATGCAAAGAAGTGCAAAGTAATGCACCTGGAAAACAAAAACCCAGGAGAGGAGTACACAATAGCAGGGGAGGTACTAACAACAACAAAAATGGAACGGGACTTGGGGATAGTCATATCAGATGATCTAAAGTTTGGTAAGCAATGTGAGAAGTCAGTAAGGAGAGCCAGGGGGATACTGGGATGCATAGGAAGGGGCATCACAGGTAGAAAAAGGGAAGTGGTTATCCCTCTGTACAGTTGGTGAGACCCCATCTGGAGTACTGTGTGCAGTTTTGGAGACCTCATCTACGCAAGGACATAGACAGGATGGAAGCAGTCCAGAGGAGGGCAACTAAAATGGTGCAGGGTCTGCATCAAAAACCATATGAAGAGAGATTGAGAGAGCTTAATATGTATACCCTTGATGAAAGGAGGCACAGGGGGGACATGATAGAAATGTTCAAGTACCTCAAGGGAATCAACAAAGTCCAGGAGGGTAGCATCTTTCAGAAAAAGAGATGTAAGAACAAGGGACACAATTTAAAGATAATGGGGGATGGCTCAGGGTAATGGAGAAATTTTTTCATGGAGAGAGTGGTGGATGCGTGGAACTGCCTTCCTGGGAGGTTGTTGGGGCTAAAACAGTGGGGAATTCAAACATGCATGGGACAGACACAAGGCAATTGTAGTGGGGGGTGGCAGAAAGTAGGCTGTTGGTTAACTAGAATCTGCATCTTATCCAGTAGGTAGGGAAATGGGCAGACTGGGTGGGCCAAGTGGTCCTTATCTGCCGTCAAAGTCTATGTTTCTATGTTTCTATGAGTAGCTCTCTATATAAGGGAAGGGATTAAAGCAACAGAACTAAAGAGTAAACAGGAAGTTGATGAGTCACTATGGGTCACCCTGGAGACAGGAAATGGCACCACAATCCGCATGGGGGTTGTGTACAGACCCCCATCTCAGGGGGAGGAAATGGACAAGGAAATGATAGAAAGCATCCTTAAAATGGCAGAAAAAGGGGAGATATTGTTGATGGGGGACCTGAATATGCCAGATGTTAACTGGATTACCTTTGCTGCAGGCACATCCAAGAGCAGGGTCATTCTTGATGCCCTACATGGGGCATGCCTCTGACAGCTAGTGTTGGAACCCACTCGGGAGGGAGCAATCTTAGACCTGGTACTCTCAAATGGGGATGGAGAAAGGATCTCAGATTTAGAAGTGCATAGCCATCTGGGAACAAGTGACCACCAAATAGTGTGGTTCACAATAAACACAGCACAGAGTCAAGCCTTCACAAAACAAGAGTATTGGACTTTAGGAAGGCTGACTTTGGGAAAATGAGAGAGTGCCTTAGAAAAGCACTAGCAAATGAGCAAGAAGGAGGGGTGGAGGAACAACGGGGAATAATCAAAACAGCCATTGCAGAGGCAACAAGCCTTTGTGTGAAGTAAATCAATAAAACAAAACGAAGGAAGCCGGCCCGGTGGCGCTGAGGGTTGAGGCGCTGGATGCCACACCTCGCGCTACGCCAGCGACCCGGGTTCGGTAATGGACCTGGGGAGCCAGGGGCTGGCAGGGGGGGAGGGAGGATCGAGCGTCCCTACGGATGCTCTCCTCCCTCAGGGTGGATACCGACGCCGCAGTCCGGCTATTCCCATAAAGGATCTGGTGGAAGACCGGATTCTGAAGGGACGGGCGACTCCAACTTAGGGGTCGGGAGGGGATGTCACATGGTGCATGAGAGGCCAGACGCAGGCCAGCACGCTACCTCTCAGGACGTAGTCCCATGCCGTGTCCCCAGGGATGGGACCAACAAGACAGGAAAATCACCTCACGTCCTGATGACGGCCTCCGCTCAGACCGCCATACCAGACAAGACCCCACTGTGCAGGGAAGGAGAGGAGGCACTCTAGGGGCAAGATCCAGGGATGGCTTAGAGCATTGAGAGGCCCGAAGGAGTAGGACCAAGAGGGTAGGAAAAACCAGGAGGGAGAAAAAGAAAGTATAAAAAAAAAGAAGGAAAAAAACACTATGGTTCTCAAAAGAGGTGGTAGGGACGGTTAAGGAGGAAAGGACAGCATTCAGGAAATATAAGGAAACACAGAAGGAGCAGGACAGATAACTTTATCAGTTAAAGCAGAAGGAGGCAGGGAAGGCAGTCAGAATAGCAAAGGCACAAACTGAGGAAAAGATAGCCAACTCTGTTAAGAAGGGGGATAAAACTTTATATAAGTACATTAGGGAATGAAGAAAGACCAAGGGAGGGATGCAGAGACTTAATAAAGGGGAGGGAATGTGGGGGGTCACGTGATGCGGCACGGAGAGTAAGAAGCATTTCTATGAGCTCCACTCCTCTTGCCTAATTATAGCGAATATTCCCTGCAAACACCCGCTATTTACTGAAAACCGGTTTGTTATTTTTGTGCTGGTCCGGTGAGTGGTGTATTTTAAAGTTGCTTACTTTGGCATCATGTCCAAATTGCCAGATCAGGCGGAGGCTGCACAGGAGTCGGAGGCTAAGCGCCCTCTTCGTAGCTCTTCTCCCCAGAGCACAGCGGAGGAGTTGTCACCTATGCACGTTTACTCGGAATTGGATTCGATTAAAGAGGCTCTCCTGAAATTAATAGAAGATGTGGCCGATTTTAAACCAGTGCTCACTCAGTTAGCCCAGAGGGTTACTGATACTGAGGCAAGGATTGCTTCAATGGAGAGGAAGCAGGAAAAGTTAGAACCTGAAGTGGTAGAGGTTAGGAAATCTGTTAATAAACTGGAGGATCGCCTCGAGGACATGGAGGGGAGGAACAGAAGAAACAACTTGGTGTTACTAGGGCTCCCTGAAGGGGAAGAGGGGCCTAATACAATATTATTTTTGCAAAAGTTTCTGAAAAAAATGGTGAGACCCTCCCCGAATGGCCCGGAGTTTGTCATAGAAAGAGCCTATAGATCTCTGCGGGCTAAGCTGCCATCTTCTGAACCTCCTAGACCTATAATATTCAAGTTGTTAAACTATTTGGATTGGGAGTTTATCTTCAGAGAAGCCAGGAAGTTAATGGCTATACTATGGGAGGGTAAAAAATTAAGATTAGTCCCTGATTTGACTGTGAAGACCCGCCAGCTTAGAGCTGCTTATCGTCCTATCACCTCTGAATTGTGGGCTGCTGGTATTAAACACCGGATGCTGTACCCAGCTCAGCTAGAAGTGTCTTTGAAGGAAGGATCAAAGCGTTTTGATACTGTGGAAGAGGCAGCCAAGGTTTTGAAAAAATGCTATCCAGATTTATTCTTCAAATGAGGGGACGTCGGTCCATATCTATGGAAGCTGAAAATCTACTAGAGATCCTTCTAGAAAACCTACAATCGTGAAGTTAACGACTGACTTCCAGAGGGGTCCCCTCTGGTCTGACTGTTCGTTCTAACATATTGTTCCTTCCCTAACCGTATTGTTCGAGTGGTTTGCACTGGACACTAATACGTATTTTGGTGGTTTCCAATCGATATTTTGTCTCTTTTATTTCAATTTGATCATGTACTGTGGGTTAGAATTGGGAAGTGTTTGGCCACTAGAGGGGGCTCTACCACCGTTTATAGATTTATAGATTTAGATAGCAGGATAGCCCCTTTTGGCAACTACTTATGTGCACCTTATTCTTCATTTTAGTAAGGCTGCTATCGGGTCATCAGCATACCTCTCAACTGTCCCTGATTTTCAGGGACGTCCCTGATTTTGCCTCAAAATTTTCCTCTGTCTCTCGTAAAATTTGTATTTTTGTGACAGAACAGTTATGATTAAAATCACAAATTAATGACAAACATTAAAGTAACATACTTATTCTACTTCAGAAATGCATCTTAACACAAATCCCTTTATTCTGTCAGCTTTCTGAGTGAATAGCACCAGTTTTAAAGATGTGTCCCTGATTTGGGGTCTTTGTCCCTGATTTTTTTTAAGCCTTGTCCCTGATTCTTGAGGCAAGAGGTTGAGAGGTATGGTCATCAGCGAGGTACTGAGTGTTGACAGGGGCTTTCCCTTCTTTGGTTAAGATTTAGATGGCCACAAGTTTTGTTCTTAAACCAATAATGACTTTTTGGGCAACATATTATAAGCGTAGAATTCACTAGAGAGTGTATGCAAGCGTTTTAGTTTATTGGTGTTTCCCCTGTTCGGTTTTCTGTGATTAGCTTTGCTGTTGGTAACGAATATAGTTAAATGGTTTTGGGCGGTCAGGGGGAATGACAGCCTATAACTGTTGCTCAGCATGTTACATAAGCAGTACCCCAGGATTCGGTTCCACGGGGATACTGGTAACGTTTCTGGGAAGAGCTGCTCTTCTCCCTTGTCCTCCTGTAGTTTTGTAAGGTTTAAAAGGTGTGGAGGACATGTTTATCGTTGTCTCTACTTTCCCCGAATATGTTTTCAGGAAAATGTAGTACTTAGGATGAGGGGTTTCGGTTACCTCTTCTATATACATCCCCCATGCCTACGGTCTTTTAGTATGTTTATATGAGCTACTGATATCTGTGGCATCAGACGCTACTAGACAGTAGGCTGGGGAAGGGTCTTGTTTTTTTTGGGGGGGGGATAGAGCTCCCAACGATATATAGCTGGGAATGTTCGCTCAGCCTCCTTTTATTTAGCCTTCTTTGTTTTGGGAGCAGGGGGGAGGGAGCTCGTTCTTTAGCGCACCATAGGCTCTTTGTCTTGGTGTAGGCTTTGGGCCTGGGTATATGGAGATGTAATTAGGTTAAACATTTTGGATTCTAATTTGGGGCTTTGGGGGTGGGTTAGGGTTTTTGGAAAGTTTTTTCTCTTTAGGTCGGGGAGGAGGCAGGCAGTAAGGACCTTTATCTAGATGTGATCATAGGGTACATTTGTATACACTGTTATGGCTAACTGTTTAAACGTTCTTTCTTGGAATATAAAGGGAAGGAGAGACAACAAGAAGAAATATGTTATTCTAAACCATCTGGCCAAATACGACCTTCAATTGTATTTCTTCAAGAAACTCATATGCTTCCAGAGCAACTGCATTTTTTAAAAGAAATAGGTAGGTCAGGTTTTGGGTCGGGATTCAATTCAAATGTTAGGGTGGTCTTGCTTCTAGCTAATAAGACCCCTTTATATCTTCTGGACTCTATCTCTGATCCCGAAGGAGGTTTATTTTTGTCATTGGTAAGTTAGGTAACCTAGACATTGTCCTGGGTTCTGTTTATGGCCCTAATGTGGAAACACCGTCTTTTTTGTGCATCTGGCTATGGTCCTGGCTCCTTTTCTACACTTACCCATTTTGATGGGTGGTGATTGGAATCTGGTACAAACCAACTATTTAGATCACACTTACTATAGGGGGGCAAGAATGTCACCTGCGCAAAGAGCATTAAAAGAATTTATTTTGGCGTTGGGCCTTGTGGATCCATGGAGAGTACTTAACTCTAGGAGTAAAGAATTTACTTTTTTTTTCTCCAGTTCATAGAAGCTATTCTCATCTTGATTATTTTTTAATCAGCCAGCAGATGTAATCAAATATGGTGGATTCTAAAATCCTGGCTCGTGTGATCTCAGATCATTCGCCTATCATAATGCAGTGTGAGTTACCGAATGTTTCTGCCCAGTCTCATTCATGGTCTCTTAACAATAAATTGTCATTAGACAATCAAATAGTGGTCCGATTTCAAAATTATTCACAAAACACTATTAGCTCTAATTGGAGCTCGATTCCTGCAACAGACCGGGTATGGGCAGCTCTGAAGACAACCTGGAGGGGAGAGCTAATCCGAATAGCGTCGGTTCCAAAACAGAAAAAAAGTAGTTTTCTAAACAGCTGTCTGGAAAAAATCAGAATGCTGGAAAGTAAAGGGGTTGGCAAGCTCTCACCTGCAGATGAGCAAGAATTATCTACCCTGAGATCTACTTATGCTTGTGCTTTGCTGGAGAAGGTGAAGAGATCTGCCTCCTTGTTAAAGGCTTCATACATTGGTCAAGGGAATAAAGCGGGCAAGCTCCTGGCTTGGCAATTAAAACAACATTCTGTATCCAAATGGGTCACAGCCCTAAAGCACCTCCAGACAGAAGCCTTGGTAACTAGCCCCTTAGAGATATTAATATTGTTTCGGGATTATTATAAGTCATTATATTCCCCAGACTTGAGATCTGCAGATCAGGATAATAAGATGTGGCCTTCTTAGAAGAGGCTGCTCTTCCATCTCTGGCAGAGGGAACCAGGTCTTCCTTGAACGCCCCAATTTCTGGTGAAGAAATTTCAGGAGTTATTGACTCTTTAAACCCTGACAAAGCTCCTGGCCCGGACGGCTTTACTGGTCTATTTTATAAGACTTTTAAAAGCCATCTAATTCCTCTGTTACTTCAAGTGTATAACTATTGGGGTTCCCATGAGGCTTTTGAGCAATCACTATTTGAAGCGAGAATAACTCTCTTGCCCAAACCTGGGAAAGACCCATCTGTAATTGGCAACTATAGGCCCATCTCACTCCTAAATATCGATTTAAAAATATACGCCAACATTTTAGCTAATAGGCTTGGGAAGGTGTGGGAGGGTCTGTTAAGTCCTGAGCAAGCAGGGTTCGTTGCGGGACGTTCCTCGGCGGATCATTTTAGGAAGATATTTAATCTAATTTCTGCTTCCAGGGCTCCTGAGCTAGAGGCGGCTCTCGTGTCCCTGGACGCAGAAAAAGCCTTTGATAGAGTGGAGTGGCATTATATGTTTGCAGTTTTGCAGAAGTGGGAAAATGACTATCTAGTATATTTCGGTATTAGAATATTTAGAGACCTTACTAATCTCGCAGATCTTAATTTAACCCCTTTATTTAAAACTGTTAAGGAAGACCTGGAGAGATGGAATAAATTACCATTGTCCTTTTGGGGCCGGGCCAACACTCTCAAAATGGTAATTTTGCCCAGAGTTTTTATCCTCTATTTAATCTCAACATTTATCTGTCCAAGTCTTTCTTTATGCCCCTTTGTAGGATCTGCTCCGATTTTCTTTGGAAGGGTAAAGCCCCACGTCGAGCGTACTCAAAGCTTACCCGTTCTAGGGAGTTGGGGGGACTCAAATTTTCAGATTTTTATGTTTACTATTTAGCTATTCATGCTAAGCGATTTCTATACTGTTTATCTACTCCGGAGTCGGTTTCAGGAGCTTCCTTTTGGTTAGCTCTGGACCGATCGCTGGCTAAGTTTCACAAGTTGGACCTAGAAGCCCTGTTATATACTCCTTGATCCAAGACCCTGTTGGAGATAAGGAAATCCCCGTTAGGCTGGGACATGAGGGCTTTACAGCAACTTTGTTCCTTACTCCAAAAATCTAATTTAAGAGACCTTAGGCAACCTCTTCTCAATAATCCAAACCTACAGATAGGCAATCGCCCAATTCGTACCTTTCCAGGCAAGTATTCTACTAAACTACGCCTGGCAAGCTTTGTTGTGGGTGATTCTCTTTTGCCGATTTCTGCGCTGGTTTCAAAATTTGGGGTGACTCAGAAAGATCTGTTTCGGTTGTACCAGATTCGCCAAAGTATATACTTCTTTTTGAGGAAGTTACCATGGTCGGAAGGAGCTGGAACCATGCTTGAAAGCTTGTGGGACGTAGTCGAGGGACGGAAAGCTATAACTACGTTGTATAGGACAGTTTTGTCTTGCGTGATGTCCAAGTGTACCCCTATAGCCTACTATTGGGAAAATAATTTGAACAAAGGCTGGTCAGCTAAAACCTGGGAAAGGATTTGGATTGACACTTATTCCCTTATTAAACAGGATCGTTTTAGGAATATTCAATTCAACATCCTGCATAATCTATACTTTACGCCCGCCAAGTTATTTCGGATTCATAAATTATCTTTGCCTCAGTGTGGGGATTGTGGGTGCGAACCCACTACTTTACATCATAAACTTTGGGCATGCCCCAAAATTGTTAAGCTATGGAATTCGGTCAGGCAGTAGGTGGCTCCGTATTTTGATATTTCAGCTTTTTTTAATGAAGATACGTGTCTTTTAGGGATGTACGCCCAGATTCCTACCCTGTCACAAAAGGTACATGTAGCCATGGTTGCTATGGTCACTAAACTCCTAATTCTTAGACATTGGCAGAATAAATGGGAGCCTTCTTTTAAAGAATGGTGGGATGAGTTTCTTAATGCTTTAAATGCGGAGAGAAGTGTAGCCTGCGTTTTTCAAACTAGTGAGAAGTTTCATAACTGCTGGGGTGTTTTTTTGTCAAGCCTTAGAAGTAAATTTGGATATTAGGGTAAACTCAACCGCTCACTTGTTTTTCGTCCCCTTAGGTCTTCTTACAGGAGACCCCTGGGGCAGATTTATCCCATTCGATAGATTTAACCCCCCCAGGATAGGTTGAGCGTCTGACTTGTAGTTACACTGTTTTTTTTTATCTTTCATCCCTTCTCCTTTGACATGTTTAGTACTCACCTGGCAACATTTCTTCTAGGGGTCTCTCGTCCCGTTCCCTCCACAGTATTGTTTGTATTCGACTATCAATTGTGGATATTGTCAGGTTTTTGTCCTTTCTTCTTGTAAAAGTTCTTCATTTTACTAGCATAAATTATCATGGCTACTAATCAGACTGTTTTATATTGGGTCACTATGGTATCTGCTGTGAGGGGTGGGGAGGGGTTTGTTTTGTTTTCTATGTTGGTGGGGTTTAGTATTTTATATTATATTTTCATGCACATATTGTTTGTTGTATGTCTACCAGGTATCATTCATTCATGACAATGTTGGTTTTGTTTGTGTTAAGCAAAATTAAAGTTAATTGCAAAAAAAAAGGGGAGGGAATGTGGGCAGAGGGGGACAGTGAAAAAGCAGGGATACTGAACGAATATTTCTGCTCAGTATTCACAACAGATAAGGAGGGGGAGGTGCCTAAACCAAACAAGGGAGAAACTCTGAATAGGGGGGTCGATACCAGTCCATTCACAGAAGAAAGGGTTTTGAAAGAACTCTTGAAACTTAGGGTGGACAAAGCAATGGGGACTAATGGATTCACCCAAGAATACTAAAAGAACTAAGGGTAGAACTAGTAACACCACTGACTACTCTCTTTAACAACTCATGGAGGATGGAGGTACCTGAGGACTGGAGGAGGGCAAATGTGATTCTACTTCACAAAAGTGGGAGCAGGGCAGAGGCAAGAAACTACAGACCAGTTAGTTTGACTTCAGTGGTAGGGAAAATGATGGAATCACTTCTGAAGGAAAGAATTGTTGAGTACCTAGAGGCCAGTGGGGCACAGGACCCAAGGCAGCATGGTTTTACAACAGGAAGGTCATGTCAGATGAACCTAATAGATTTCTTTGACTGGGTGACCAAAGTAGAAGACCAGGGAGGGGCTGTGGGTATGGCCTACCTAGATTTTAGCAAGGCATTCGACACAGTCTCACACAAAAGATTAATATACAAGTTAGCCAGCCTTGGAGTGGGTCCCAAGGTGGTAGCCTGGATAAAAAACTGGCTGGACAACAGGACGCAAAAGGTAATAGTAAATGGAGTCCACTGTGAAGAAAGGAGGGTAACTAGCTGAGTACCGTAGGGTTCGTACTGGGACCGGTCCTTTTAATATCTTCATAAGTGACATTGGAGAGCATCTGAAGGAAAGGTATGCTTTTTGCAGATGACACAAAGATCTGCAACAGGGTTGATACACAAGGTGGGGTGGAAAGAATGAAAAGGGACTTGGCAAGGTTGGAGGAATGGTCAACACGTGGCAGCTGAGATTCAATGCAAAGAAGTGCAAGGTAATGCATCTGGGAAACAAAACCCAGGGAAAAGTACGCAATGGGGGTGAGTTAATAACAACAACAAAATCGAAAGAGACCTAGGAGTAATTATATCAGATGACCTAAAGGTGAGCAAGCAATGTGAGAAGGCAGTAAGGAGGGCTGGGGGATACTGGGATGCATAGGAGAGCATCAACAATAGAAAACAGGAAGTTGTTATCCCTTCTCACAGACAGTTAGTGAGACCCCATCTGGAGTACATGTGCAATCTGGAGACCCCATTTCCGCAAAGACATAGACAGAGTGGAGGCTGTTCAGAGGAGGGCAACCAAAATGGTTCAAGGTCTGCACCAGAAGACATACGAGGAGAGACTAAAGCAGCTTAATATGTATACCCTTGAGGAAAGGAGGGAGAGGGGGACATGATAGAAACTTTCAAGTATCTCAAGGGAATTAACAAGGTACAAGAGGGTAGTATCTTTCAGAAGAAGAGATGTGCAAGAACAAGGGGCACAATTTGAAGATAGAGGAGGGATGACTCAGAGGTAATGTTAGAAAGTATTTTTTCACAGAGAGAGTTGTGGATGCATGGAACAGCCTTCCTGAGGAGGTTGTGGAGTCAGGAACAGTGGGAGAATTCAAGAATGCATGGGACAGGCATAAGGCAATTCTAGTGGGGGCAGGAGGAAGTAAGCTGTTGATTAACTAGAATCTGCAGCTTATCCATCAGGTAGGGGAATGGGCAGACTGGGTGGGCCAAGCGGTCCTTATCTGCCATCAAATTCTATGTTTATTTGTACATATTTGGGACCGTAATGGATTCTCTATCCTAATCCCTGTTACAGTATATCTACAAGGGTATCCTGAATTTTTCTTTGCAACATAGGAAAGCTATTTAACATAATTCTTGATCTTCTAGAATATATTCCCCACCACCTTGCTTCCCCATTCTCACTAAAAGAAACAGGCACTTCCTTCTATGTTTTTGTTTTTGAAGTCTTGATGGTTGGCGGCCACTAGCTTTGTTTAACGGAATGTTATTCTCCTGTTAGACCTCTCGGTTAGCAGGTCTTTTGCTTTTTCCCTTAATTGTGAGGCAGGTCTACCTCACTTTTTGGGGGGAAGCCTATTATTGTTTTCCTAAATATACTGCAAGTGTGTATATGCTGCTCTGCATCCTGGGATCATGTTTGCCCTAAAGCTTTCTCTTTTTGGTGTCAAACTGGCAGCTATTCAGCCCCATCCCCACCCCTCCCTGACCAGCTACCACCTCCCTCAGTCCCAGAGGCTTACGTCCCCCATGGATTCCCCCATTGCAGGGCCAAAGGACAGAGAAACATCCTTCCCTCTGGTGTACAACCCAGAAGTGCCCTGGGGAACAAGTGGCAGTGCGGGTCAAGGGAGAGC
The DNA here is from genome assembly GCA_016271365.2 of Neoceratodus forsteri. NCBI lineage: Eukaryota > Metazoa > Chordata > Ceratodontiformes > Ceratodontidae > Neoceratodus > Neoceratodus forsteri. Next base: position 1,190,163,565 of record CM057456.1, read on the forward strand.
GGATGGGGCTTCATTAAGCAGCCTGATTCTATTTTCCATTTTTCTTCCTGTTCCCCTGGTTGCAGCGGCACACAAGTGTGTGTGTGCATGAAGACACACAAGCAGTGTGGAACCGTAGTCTCCCATCCATTGAAGTGTCTCAGACCCTGCACTACCCATGGGCCTCCACCTGGTGGCAGTAAATGTCCAAGATGACGGAGCACCACACCCCAGCAGAGGAGAGCAGTCCCTGGGATGCTCAATCCTCTCCCTCTTGGCTGAACCCCAGCAGTCCAGGGTCATTTCTGAACCCAGGTCATTGGCATGGCAGCTGGTGAAGCACAAACGCCTTAGCCCTCCGTGCCACTGGGCCAGCCTAAGATCATATTTGGCCTTAAACATCACAATCTTTTCATGTAATAAAAGGGGCTCATATCTGAATGAGCTCCTCCAAGTATCAGTATTCGGCAGTGGGCTGCCTATAAATGGTACCTTCTCACCTAGGTATTATGAGCAATTTACTTTTGGAGTTGTGATATATGTTTTTATCTTATGAGGAAGTATTTTTGTTTTTCCTACAATAATTTTTTTTTTTTATTTGTTGTCCCTTTCTTGTTACTGTGCATTTTTGCTTTTGGCAAGAAACCCGCTGTTGTCTCTCCATTTTATTTTAACCTTTTACCACCTGATTTTCTAGCTTGAGACATCCGGTCTAGAGTTTTTCATAACAAAAAAAAAACAAAAAACATTTTCACTTGTTATACGTTACAGGTATGCAGCCCCTGGTCCAATCCATATTTTATTCCTACCTGGTCCTGGCAGTATGTTGCTAAGTTTTTGAGTTTTTCTTTCCCTTTTTCTATAAGTAAGGCTTCCCTTATTTCACTATTCTACTAAGAAAAAAGTGACTAAGATGTTCTGATTTTTTTGTTTGTTGCTGTTGCCTTTCTTCATCAGCACATGCTCATGCCTACAGAAGTATTAGCAGACCAGAAGCTCTTCTCTTGTGTAGTCCTAGTTTCTCTGGCACTAAAACAAATGAGTATACCATCTGGAGCACCCTTGCTACTGTGCGTTTGCATTGTTAAAGGTTCCTGGTGGATAAATTATAGCCTATCACTTTGTATTTTACTATTGCTGCACTATTACAGAATAAAAACAGAAACCAAAAGAGACAGGGAAAATTATAAGAAATTCAAAGGCTCAAACAGAGATTAGGATAGCTCAGGAAGTAAAAAAGGGTAACAAAACCTTCTACAGGTACATACATGAAAAAAGGAAGACCAAAGGGGGCATTGTTAGAATCACAAAAAAAGATGGACAAACCACAAAGCAAGATGGGGAGAAGGCAGAGGCACTCAATGAGTACTTTTGCTCAGTCATCACACAGGAAGCAGACGGTAACAGACCAACAATAGGCATAAAAATGTGTCCGACTGAAGGAATAGACATGGGTTTCTTCACAGAGGAAAGGGTCCTGGAGATAATAGACAAGTTAAAGGTAAATAAAGCTATGGGGCCAGATGAGATACACCCAAGAATACTGAAAGAACTAGGGAGGGAACTGGCAGCCCCCTTAGCAGTGCTCTTCAACAAATCATTAAGGAGCGGGGAGGTGCTGGAGGATTAGAAGAGTGCAACAGTAGTACCACTCCACAAGAGTGGAAGCAAGGAACAGTCAGGTAACAACCATCCGCTTAGTCTAACGTCAGTCATGGGAAAACTGATGGAGTCCCTGCTGAAGGAAAGAATCATAGCTTTTTTGGAGCAAACTGGTCAGCTCGACAAAAATCAACATGGTTTCACATCCGGGAGGTTCTGCCAGACAAACCTGGTTGATTTTTTCAATCGAGCCACCATAACAGTGGATCAGGGTGGGGCTGTGGATGTGGTTTACCTGGACTTTAGCAAAGTTTTTGACTCTGTTCTGCACAGGAGACTAGACAAAAAACTGGAGAACATGGGAACTGGGTCTGGGGTTACAAACTGGGTCAGAAACTGGTTACATGGGAAAACTCAGAGAGGATTAGTAAATGGTCTGTGGAGGGGAGGGTGACTAGTGGGGTCCCGCAGGGCTCAGTTCTGGGGCCGATGTTTTTCAACATATTCATCAGTGACATTGCAGATAAACTGGATGGAAAGGTATGCCTGTTTGCAGACGACACTAAAATCATCAACAGGGTAGACACAACAGAGGGACAGCAAAGCATGGAAGCTGATCTTCAAAAACTGGAAGAGTGGTCCAAGACCTGGCAATTGAAATTCAGTGCCAAAAAATGCAAGGTCATGCACCAGGGAAAGCGTAACCGAGGGAAACTGTACTCAGTGGGAGGGGAGCAGCTGGTGGCTACCAGGCAGGAGCGAGACCTAGGGGTGATCATATCAGATGACCTCAAGGTCAGTAGACAATGTTAAAAAGCAACACTAAAGGCTAGTGGTATCCTGGGATGCATAGGGAGGGGCATCACGAGCAGAAGGCATGAAGTAATCATGCCCATGCCCCTGTATCGGTCCCAGGTCAGGCCTCACCTGGAGTACTGTGTCCCAGACTGGGAAAGGAAGACTAGACCATTATGCCTGTTTTCAGCCTCATCCCCAGGGAGGGGAGATAAAGATGATAACCAACTGACACTGAACCAGATTATGTTGGTGGTATTTTTAGTGACTGGGGGAAATTTGACCAAGACATCGTGGAAATTCCCCTACTGTCCAGTAAGGGGAACCTCTGGCCATCTGGCTACTAGCCAAGATGGCTGCTATAGAAGAGGAGGAGAGGATGGAGGTGTTGGAAGCAGGGGAGACAGCCTTCGTCCCTACTTCTTTATCAATAAATGCTGCATCAGAAAATGAAATGGAACTTGTTAATGCTGTGGTTCATATGGAAGCAGTTTTGCAGAAAACAATAACCCATACTGCTCAGCCTGAATCTTGCCCTGAGGAGCAAAGACTTAAGATGGAAGAAGAACGGCCAAAAAAAAGGTCCGTGCTTCCTATTAGAAAACATTTACAGAAATGATAGGCTGAAGTGGCTCCATTAGCAGCTAGATGGATGAGGGCTTCCGATAGAGTTTCCTGGGTTCCAATGAATCCCCAATATTATACAAGGACAGACCTAGCGGTAAAAGAAAAACAAGATTCAGGGCATTGGAACATGATGTAAATTCTAATAGTAATTGTGGGACACTGGACAAAGCACAAATGCAAGCTAATAGGGATCTTCGTTTACAGTCATTCAACATGGATACTGACCAACATGTCAGTGGGTTATTGCTCATTTCTGGTACCATGGAGTCTAATGAAGCTAATGTTCAACATACTTCAAAACTGGGGGATATTTCAGACAATATGCTAGACCCAGGAGAAGGTCCTTCAAACAGAAGGCACTTGGAAGCAAGTATTTACATAGAAACATAGAAGTTGATGGCAGATAAGGACCGCAAGGCCCATCCAGTCTGCCCATTTTTTCTACTTTATGAATGTGCCATAGGCCTGTACTCTGTCAATGGGCTATCTGTTGATACTCATCTGTATTGCTCCCTTATGCCTATCCCATGCCTGTTTGAAGCCCAGCACTGTATTCATATCCACCACTTCCTGAGGTTGGCTTTTCCATGCATCCACCACCCTTTCTATAAAAAGAAATTCCTCACATTACCCCTTAATCGGCCTCCCTCTAATCTCATGCTGTGTCCTCTTGTCCTGCTATTTTTCTTATATTGAAACACATTAGACTCTTTCACCTTGTTAATGCCCTTAAGATGTTTGAATGTTTCAATCATATCACCTCTCTCCCTCCTTTGCTCTAGGGTATACATATTGAGCTCAGTTAATCTGTCCTCATATGTTTTCTGATGCAGTCCCTGCACCATTTTGATTGCCCTTCTCTGGACTGCCTCCATTTTATTAATGTCCTTGCGCTGGTGCAGCCTTCAGTACTGCACGCAGTACTCCAGATGGGGCCGAACCAGTGTCTTGTACAGAGGGATTATTACTTCCCTCTTATGACTTGTGGTACACCTACTAATACACCCCAACATCCCTCTAGCCTTATCTACTGCTTTAGTGGTCTGTCTGGATGATTTCAGGTCATCTTTAATGATGATGCCCAAGTCTCTTTCTTCTCTTGTGATTGCCAGCAACTCCCGTCCCAACCTATAGGTGGCTTCAGGGTTTCTTCTCTCATGTGTGATCTTGCACTCTTTGTGTTAAACCCCAGCTACACTCTTCTGACTATTTTGCCAGTTTATCCAGATCTCTTCTCATTCTGCCCACCCCATCTGGATCATCTACTCTGTTGCAGATCTTGTGTCATCTGCAAAGAGACAAACCTTACCCTCCAGTCCATCTGCAATGTCACTGATGAAAATATTGAAGAGGACTGGCCCCAGGACTGATCCCTGAGGTACCCCACTTATGACCTGCATCTCTTCTGACTGCATACCCTTTACCACCACTCTTTGTTTTCTGCCCGCCAACCAGTTTGCCACCCAGCTGACCAACTTCTGACCCACCCTGAGCCTACCCAGCTTATTAATCAATCGTCTATGTGGAACAGTATCGAAAGCTTTGCTGAAGTCAAGGTAGGCAACATCAACTGCACCCCCTTGGTCCACGACTGTGGTTACCCAGTCAAAGAAATCAATGAGATTAGTTTGACAGGACCTTCCTGTTGTAAACCATGCTGTCATGGATCCTGTGCTCCTATGGATTCCAAGTGTTGCACTATCCCTTTCCTTAAGGAGTGCCTCCATAATCTTGCCCACTACTGAGGTAAGACTGATTGGTCCGTAGTTCCCTACCTCCTCCTTCTTGCTACCACACTTGTGGAATGGGGTCACGTGAGCCCTTCACCAGTCTTCTGGGACTTCTCCTGTGCTCAGAGACTCACTAAACAGTTCTGATAATGGCTCTGCTAGTTCCACCCTTAGCTCCTTTAGTACCCTGGGATGCATGCCATCAAGTCCTATTGCCTGGTCCACCCTGAGCTTAGCGAGCACTTGTAGGACCCTTTCTTTTGTGAAGGGACTTGTGCACACTTCCTTCCCCCTGTGTCCATGGTGCTGAGCTGTGGGCCCTGCCCTACCTTCTCCTCAGTAAATACTGAGCTTAAGTATCTATTTAGGATAGATGCTTTTCCTTGGTCCTCCTCCACACACTCCCCCTTATCCCCTTTGATCTTTGCAATACCCCCTCTGGACTTTCTCCTTTCACTAATGTATCTATAGAAAGTCTTGTCCCCTTGTTTTACTGTTCGTGTTAGTGTTTCCTCAGTTTGGGCCTTTGCCTGCCTTATTGCCTTCCCTGCTTCCCTTAGGGAAGTTTGGTATGCCTCCATATCTTTGTCCCGCTGCGTTTCCTTATATTTCCTGAAGGTCAGCCTTTTGGCTCTGACCTTTTCTGCTACTGTTTTTGAGAACCAAAGTGGTTTCCTCCTTCTTGTGCTCTTGCTTTTATTCCTAACACAGTGGGATGTTGCTTCAAGTATTGCATCCTTAATGCTTGCTGACTTTGCCTGTACCCCATCACTTATATTTCTTCTTGCCAGAGCTAGATTAACTCTGTGGCCATCTTATCAAAGTCAGCTCCTCTGAATTCCCATATTTTTGCCTTGGAATTGGATGATTTCAATCTAGTGGCCAAATCGAATCATACCATGTGATGGTCACTAGCCCCCAGGTGACCTTCTACCTGGAGATCTGTGATCCTTTCCCCGTTAGTCATTACTAGATCTAGGATAGCCCTGTCTCTTGTGAGTCGTTGTACCAGTTATTTGAGGCCCCCCCCCTGCAGGGAATACACTATGTGTCTAGTTCTGGCAGATGTTCCTGCTGGTATTGACCAATCTGTATCTGGCATGTTGAAGTCTCCCATTATCAGAACCTCTCCTTTAGCTGTCATGTTTTGTATATTTTTTACAGAGTAATTTGTCTATGTCCTTCCCCGGTCTGGAGGCCAGTCGACAACCCAGGTTTGTATGGCTGTCCTATTTCCTGTTTCCAGGGTGACCCACAGTTCTTCTGACTCCTTATGTGTATTCTGAAGTTCTGTAGCTTTGATATTTTCATTGACATAAAGGGCCACTCCTTCCCCCCTTTTTGCACCTCGGTCTCTTCTGAACAGTACATAGCCGGGCTCTGAATTCTCCCAAGTGTGGTTACTGGTGCACCATGTCTTGCTAATGGCTACTATGTCCAGTTTAGCCTCTGTCATTGTTGCCTGCAGGTCTGGGATCTTGTTTGCCAGACTGTGGGAATTTGTGTGCATAATTTTCCATTGGCCACATTTTGGTGCATTAGTTGTTGGGTGAGGTCCATCGTTTCCCCTGAACGTCACATGGGGAGCCGGATCTTTTTCCTTACCTGGTGATGCAAATGAACTACAAACATGCTGAACTCCTGTTTGATCACTAGCTGAGAAGGGAGGGGGTGTTATTCCCATTTGATGTATCGGGTGCTGCACGCCTCTTCCCATTTGCTAGTTTAAATATTCTGCAAAGACTTCAAACTTCTGCCCCAATGCACTGAGTCCCTCCTTAGTCAGATACAGTCCATTGAATTTAAAGAACTTTCACTCCCAAAACTGTTGCCAGTTACCTACAAATTTGTGTCCTTTTTCCTGGCACCAGCCCTTGAGCCACATGTTTAGCTCCCCTGTCTCCCCTTCTCTGACCTTCTATCCATCTTCCCTCCTCTCCCAGACTGGCAGGATCTTGGAGAAGGGGATGCCAGATGAAATGGATGACAGTTTGTCACCCAGCCTGGTCAGATGTTCCTTGGTCACCACAACTGACCGGCTGGTGAGATTGTTAGTCCCTATATGTACCAGGATGTTAATGTTTTCTCCTACTTCCTCCATGATTTTAGCAATGTGGTCAGTGTCTCTCCATGCTGATGTACCTGGGAGACATCTGACCATTATCCCCAGCTGGAGGTAGATATCAACTCCCTGAATCATGGAGTCTCCTATGAGCAGAAGTGTTTTGGATTTCCTTTTTGCTTTTTTTGTTTTGGTCCCTGTTTTGGGTGAGTTTTGTTGCACTAGCTCCTGTGCTACAGTGTCCTGCTCTGCAGTGTCCTCTGCCCCTTTTTTTGATTTTGGAGATAGAGGCAGATACCTGTTTGTAGTTTTTATATGGTTTGTGGAGGTGATATGTTGGAGAGCATTGAGTGATGGGGCACCCGATTTGCCTCACCTAACCACCTGCCAGCCTCCCAGACCAGCTACCCTCTGCAGTTGAGGTGCTTCAGTTGGATGTTGGGGAAATGGTCGGTGGGTCTTATAATATATTTCCTCCTGAATATGCGATTTGAGGTGCACAATCTCTGCCCATGCTGCCTGGAGCTGAGCCCTTAGATCTCCAATGGTCCAACATGTAGGACAGCATCCTAAATCCTGTATGACTGCCCTTTTGAAAATTGTTCTGCAGTACCTGCAATTAATAATATCCATTCCAGTTGAGTTGCTGGGTTTATAACCTGGTCTGAGTAATTAGAAGGTGGAAAATGAAAGCAAAAGTTAGATTTTTTGTTTTCTTTGTTTGTTTTTGTATAACTTGTTATAAAAAGTTAAATTACTTGTGCCACTGTAAGTGAGGTCACTGTGTGAATACCCCTCTGATCCTCCCTTTCCTGCTTTGCTACAGGAAATGTCACAACTGTGCTACTGTATAAAAGGCATGTAGCATGGGGTGATTGGGGATGGGGGTTGGTGGCTGGGCCCTTCCCCTGCTGAAAAAGAGAACCACGGATGAAAGAAACAAGGAGTTAAGAGCAGAAACAATCAATCAACAACAAATGCAGTAGCCCTGAAAGCTTAGCCCGTTGATAGATAAAACTGTAAAACCAGTAAAGCACCACCTGTAATAATTTCACAGAAGATATACCTTGCAAAAAACATTTTGCACAGTGGAAAATAAAGCAGTAACAGACGATATACCTTGCAAAAAATAATTTGAATCCGAGAAGATTACAGCAGTAATCTGTAAGTATAAGCAAAGCAGTAGCAAACCTGTAGGCACACCCTGTAATAATGCAGCAGAAAGTATACCCTGCAACAGCAATTTGAATCAGAAAACAATAAAGCAGTAAAATGTTAGCAAAAAAACAGTAACAAACCCTTTTGAGCACAAAAGAAAATAGTAACACACAGTAAATCTGCCTAGCCAAAAGAAGCCTTAATCTTTTTCCTTGCTCTGATAATGTTCCTTGCTCTGTCCTTACAAGCAAACATAGAAGAAAAGAGCTCAGGTGAAGCTAGGTCCCTTTGCCAGCAAACCTAGTCTTCTACCTCAAAACACCAACTAACCTGACTTTTTTTACTCTTCCTTCTGTTGGAAGTTAAAGACTTTGTCAGCTGCACTTCCAGTTACACCTCATACCCTGGAAGAGCTGTGGATGAAGCAATTAGCTCTTCAATGTGAGAAGGAGACTGCAACACCTTTGAGACCAAACCAAAACCTTTCTAGCAAAAAAAATAAATTACAATAACAGCAACAGTATTTTGTTTTTACTAATGATAGATAAAAAAGTCACACAGTCAAGCACCACTCTGTAGCACTGGAAGGTATGACCAGAAACACTTTGTTACAGAGAAAATAGCAGTAACAGAAGATATACCTTTGAAAACAATTTGAATCAGAGAAGAGTTGCAGTAATCTGTGTTAATAAAATAGTAATGAATTTGTATACCTGTAATACAGCAGAGTATACTTGCAATAGCATTTAATCAGAGAACAATAGCAGCAATGTTAGGTAAAAACATTAACAAACCTTTGAGCACAAAAATAGGTTGTAATGATAGTAATTCTGTTTGAAGCAAAAGAAGCCTTTAATTTTTTCCTTGCTCTGATAATACTTCCTTACTCCGTCCTTACAAGCAAACCTAGAAGAAAAGACTTGGTTTGCTGGCCAAGGCACCTAGCTTCACCTGAGCTCTTTCCTTCTAAGACTGCTTGAAAGGCAGAGTAGAGAAACTTACCAGAGCAAGGGAGAAGGATTAAGACTTAGTTTGGCTAAGCAGATTTACTGTGTGGTGGTGTTTTTATTTTTACTCACAGGGATTGCTACTGTTTTGTTGCTAACATTTCATTGCTTTATTTTTTCTCTGATTCAAATTGTTGTTGCTGGTATACCTTCTTCTTCATACAAGTGTGCTCACAGGTGGTACAACAGATTACTGCTGTAATCTTCTGATTCAAATCGCCTTTGCAAGGTATATCTCTGTTATTGCTTTATTTTTCTCTGAGCAAAGTGTTTTACAGGGTATCTCTTCTGAAATTATTACAGGTGGTGCTTACAGGTTTTACAGTTTTATCTAACATTAGGATAAGCTTCAGGGTTACTGCATTTGTTGTTGACTGATTGTTTCTGCTCTACCTCCTTGTTCTTTCATCCGTGGTTCTTCTTTTTAGGCAGGAAGGGCCCAGCCACCCACCCCATCCCCAACCACCCCACGCACACTCTTTATAGGGTACCACAGTTGTGACATTTCCTGTGGCAGAGCAGGAAGGCAGATCAGTGGGCCTCGCAAGGTGATCTCATTTACAGGGACTAGTAATTTAACTTGTTATAACAAGTTAAACAAAGCACAATTAAACCATTACTTGCATTTTTTTTTTTTCCTTCTAATTACTCTGACTAGGTTACAAACCCAGCAACTTATTTGGAATGGATTTCATTAACTGCAGGTACTGTGGAACACTTTTCAGAAGGACAGTCTTACAGGATTTAGGACACTGTCCTACATGCTGGGCCTTTGGAGATCTTAGGTCTCAGCTCCGGCAGCATGGGCAGAGATTGCACGCCTCAAATTTCATATTGAAGAGGAAATACATTATAAGAACCACCCGCCATTTCCCAGCATCCAACAGAAAACCTGATCGCAGAGGGTAGTTGGTCCAGGAGGTTGGCAGGTGGTCAGGAGGAGCAAATCAGGTGCCCCATCACTTCTGCTCTCCAACACATTACCTCCGAAACCATATAAACACTAAACAGGTATCTGCCTCTATCTCTGAAATCAAATAAAGAGGCAGAAGACACTGCAGAGCAGGACACTGCAGCACAGGAGCTAGCACAACAATACTCACCCAAATCAGGAACCAAAACTAAACAAGCACAAGGAAATCCAAAAACTACTGATCATAGGAGACTCCATGATTGGGAGTTGATACCCATCTCCAGCCAGGGTGATGGTCAGATGTCTCCCGGTACATCAGCATGGAGAGACACTGACCATTGCTAAGATTGTTCACAAAGCAGGAGAAAACATTGATGTCCTAGTACACATAGGGACTAATGATCTCGCCAGCCGGTCAGTTGTGGAGACCAAGGAACACCTGACTAGGCTGGGTGACAAACATCATCTATTTCGTCTCGCATCTTCTTCTCTGAGATCCTGCCAGTCTGGGAGAAGGGAGAGATGGATGGAAGGTCAGAGAAGGGAGATAGGGAGCTAAACATGTGGCTCAAGGACTGGTGCCAGGAAAAGGACACGGATTTGTAGGAACTGGCAACAGTTCTGGGAGCGAAAGTTCTTTAAATTTGATGGACTGCATCTGACTAAAGAGGAGTCAGTGCATTGGGCAGAAGTTTGACGTCTTTGCAGAATATTTAAACTAGCAATGGGGAGAGGGTGCAGCACCCCATACGTCAAATGGGAAGAACACCCCTCCCCTCAGCTAGTGGTCAAACAGGAATTCAGCTGCTTGCCATTCATTTGCATCACCAGGTAAGAAAAAGGTTTGTCTCCCATACGATGCACAGGGTAATGCCAAACTTCGCAACAACTAACACACACCAAAATGGCTAATGGAAAATCATGTATACAAATGCTCACAGCCTGGGAAATAAGATCCCAGACCTGCAGGCACAATGTCAGAGGCTAAACTGGACATAGTAGCAATTAGTGAGACGTGGTTTACCAGTAATCACACTTGGGAGACTTCAGTACCTGGCTATTATTGTTCAGAAGAGACCGAGGTGAAAGGGGAGGAGGGCCCTGTATGTTAATGAAAATATCAAAGCTACAGAAATTCAGAATACACATAAGGAGCCAGAAGAACTGTGGGTCACCCTGGAAACAGAAATGGGACAGCCATAAGAACTGGGGTTGTCTACAGGCCCCCAGACCAGAGGGAGGACATAGACACATTACTGTTAGAAGATATACAAAACATGACAGCTAAAGGGGAGGTTCTGATAATGGGAGACTTCAACATGCCAGATACAGGAACATCTGTCAGAACTAGACTCATAGTGGATTCCCTGCAGGGGGAGGGCCTCAAACAACTGGTACAGCAACCCACAAGAGACAGGGCTATCCTAGATCTAGTACTGACTAACAAAGAAGGGATCACAGATCTCCAGGTAGAAGGTCACCTGGGGGCCAGTGACCATCACATGGTATGGTTCAATTTGGCTACTACATCTAAATCATCCCATTCCAAGGCAAAATATGGGACTTCAGAGGAGCTGACTTTGATAAGATGGCCAACAGAGTTAAGCTAGCCCTGGCAAAAGAAACACAGGTGAGAAGGTATAGGCAAAGTGGCAAGCATTAAGGATATAATACTTGAAGCAACATCCCATTGTGTTAGACAGAAAAGGAAGTGCAAAGAAGAAGGAAACCACTTTGGTTCTCAAATACAGTAGCAGAAAAGGTCAGAGCCAAAAGGCTGGCCTTCAGAAAATATAGGGAAACACAGCGGATGAAGATAGAGAGGCATACCAAACTGCCCTAAGGGAAGCAGGTAAGGCAGTAAGGCAGGCAAAGTCCCAAACTGAGGAAACACTAGCACAAACAGTAAAAGAAGGTGACAAGACTTTCTATAGATACATTAGTGAAAGGAGAAAGTCCAGAGGGGTATTGCTAAGCTTAATGGAGAAAAGGAACATGTGAGGAGGAGGACCTGTAAAGGCATCTATCCTAAATAGATACTTTTGCTCAGTATTTACTGAAGAGAAGGTAGGGCAGGGCCCACAGCTCAGCATCTTGACACAGGGGAGGGAGGTGAGCACTACTCCTTCACAAAAGAAAGGGTCCTACAAGAGCTTGCTAAGCTCAGGGTGGATAAGGCAATGGGACCTGATGGCATACATCCCAGGGTACTAAAGGAGCTAAAGGAGGAACTACAGAGCCATTAGCAGAATTGTTTAGTGAGTCTCTGAGCACAGGAGAGGTCCCAGAAGACTGGAGAAGGGTTCATGTGATCCCACCTCCACAAGAGTGGTAGCAGGGAGGAGTATGGGAACTACAGACCGGTCAGTCTTATCTCAGTAGTGGGCAAGATTATGGAGGCACTTTAAGGAAAGGATAGTGCAACACCTGGAATCCATAGGGGCACAGGATCCAAGACAGCATGGGTTTACAAAGGAAGGTCCTGTCAAACTAATCTCATAGATTTCTTTGACTGGGTAACCAGAGTGGTGGACCAAGGAGGAGCAGTTGATGTCGCCTACCTTGACTTCAGCAAAGCTTTGACACTGTTCCACATAGAAGATTGATAAATAAGCTAGGTAGGCTCGGGTGGGTCAGAAGTTGGTCAACTGGGTGGCAAACTGGTTGACTGGCAGAAAACAGAGAGTGGTGGTAAATGGTATACAGTCAGAAGAGATGCAAGTCACAAGTGGGTACCTCAGGATCAGTCCTGGGGCCAGTCCTATTCAACATCTTCATTAGTGACCTCGCAGATGGACTAGTGGGTAAGGCTTGTCTGTTTGCAGATGACACCAAGATCTGCAACAGAGTAGATGATCCAGATGGGGTGGGCAGAATGAGAAGAGATCTGGATAAACTAGCAGAATGGTCAGAAGAGTGGCAACTGGATTTAATGCAAAGAAGTGCAAAATCATGCACATAGGGAAGAGAAACCCTGGAAGCCACTTATAGGCTGGGAGGGAGTTGCTAACAGTCACAAAGGAAGAAAGAGACTTGGGCATCATCATCACTGATGACCTAAAATCATCCAAGCAGACCCTAAAGCGAGTAGGTAAGGCTAGGGGTGTTAGGGGTGTATTAGTAGAGGGTATCACAAGTTCGTAAGAGGGAGGTAATAATCCTCTGTACAAGACATTGGTTAGGCCCCATCTGGAGTACTCGTGCAGTATTGGAGGCCACACCTTCACAAGGACATTAACCAAATTGAGGCAGTCCAGAGAAGGGCAACCAAAATGGTGCAGGGACTGCATCAGAAGACATATGAGGACAGATTAACGGAGCTCAATATGTATACCCTGAGCAAAGGAGGAGAGAGGTGATATGATCGAGACATTTAAACACCTTATGGCATAAACAAGGTGAAAGAGTCTAACATGTTTAAATATAAGAAAATAGCAGGACAAGAGGACACAGCATGAGATTAGAGGGAGGCCGATTAAGGGGAATGTGGAGGAAATTCTTTTTTCACAGAAAGGGTGGTAGATGCATGGAATGGCTTACCACAAGAAGTGGTGGCTATGAATACAGTGCAGGGCTTCAAACAGGCATGGGATAGGCATAAGGGAGCAATACAAATGACTATGAATAGATAGGTCACTGACAGAGCAAAGGCCGATGGCACATTTATAAGGTAGAAAAAGAAATGGGCAGACTGGATGGGCCTTGCGGTCCTTATCTGCCGTCAACTTCTATGTTTCTATGTTTCTAAAAGTGCTCAGGTAAAGCTAGGTGTCTTTGCCAGCAAATCTAGTGTTCCACCTCAAAAACGCCAGCTCCAAAACTTATGTTAAAGGCCCTGCTACTGGGGATTAGAGAACATTTAAGACGTTGAATCTTTTTACATTGCAAGGTGAACCAGCACAATGGAGAAATGCCATTAGAATCCAGTATCAATGGGGTTTAGATCCTCATCCAGACAGAATATATTTAATTAGGAAATGCTTAAAATAATCTCTTGGTCTTTTTGCAACAGAGCTATATGCCATTATGCATATTTCAGGAGACATTATTTTTGACGTTAGCTTTAAAATTGTGAAGGCGTTGGAATGTTTTTGGGTGAAATATGACAAAATGAAAGATGCTGTGTTGTGGTCACCTTTTTTAGCCACCCCCTGTCCAAACCTGCAATAAAGACGATCACAATATTATTCCCTAATGAGGGAGTAAATGTGTCTAATGTTATTTATTGGTTTAAACAGCGGTGTGAAGTGATTGATATACCAGTACCTATAATAGTTAGTGATCAGGTTTGGACTGGAGGATGGAAATTCAAGGTTAAATTGCATTAGACAAATACTAGCATTTGTCATTTACCAGGGAATTTTTTCATTGGGAGAGATAGGAGAGTTTGTTTTTATCTTCTTCAACCTAGAACTTGTCATAAGTGTGGTGCATGCACTCATTTACGCTCAGCCTGTGTTGCAGAAAAATGTAACAGTTGTCTAGAATATGGCCATTCCAGCCAGAATCGTCCAAATCCCTTCAAATGTAACTTGTGGGAAGACTGGGGCACTCATTTCGGCAGTGCCCATGGGCCTCGCACAACAGATGTGATGGTTTGAATCAGGACAAATTGATTATAAAGGGGCAAGCACAGGAGGTATCTGAAGCAAGATTACATAAATTGGTGACTACATCAGTACTACAGAAAGAGAATTTACAAGATAAAATAGCTCAGGATACAACTCTGGTTTAAAAATCTTGAAAACATCTCTCAGGAGCACTACCGTCACAAGAAATAGAGAGGGCAATAGATAATAACAACACAAATGAAGAGGTGCTTTCCTCTACCCCAGTATTACCTACAGACTCTGGACCAGAAGTAGAGCATAGCATCTCCCAACCTCCTACAACAGAGACAGAATTGACTAAAGTTACTGCAAAAAAAAAAAATGTGGAAGACATGAGAGTAAAACCTAAATCAGTTAAGTTTTCAGAAATTCAGATTAAAAACATATGCAGCATTGTCTTCTAAAAAACAATGGGGGATATGGAGGAAGAAGAGGGCGACTCGGAAGCATCTTTAACATCCTCTCAAAAGGATCATTCTTCTGATATTGAGGATTCACAAGGAGAGCAAGCAGCAAAAAGAGTAAGAGGCAGAACAGTGTCCCAAACAAGACAGAATCAAGACTTCCCTGCTTGATTAAAAAATGTGTGTAGGACAACAAATTTCACCAGTCACACTGAATATTAACAGTATGAAGTCATATAAAAAATATTATCTGCTTTGTCAGTTTTAGATATGCTGCCAAGGAATATAATCCTTTTACAGGACTCCAGGTTAAAGACAACTTATGAGATAACAGCTGTGCAAAGGGATGGGCAAAGGGGCCATCCTTCTGGTTGTAAGGTTCAGAAAAATATGATGGCGTGGGAATACTTTTTAGAGGAACAACGTTCAAGCTACAGACTCTTGTGGATATACTGTAGTACCTGGGAGGGCTTTGTTATTGGCCATGATATATGGGCAGACGCATCTCAGGATCATAAATATATATGCTCCACAGTCTAAGGCAACTAGGGTACAATTATTTCAAGCGGTACAGTCATATTTACATACCAGTAGAGTAGTAGTGTTGGGGAAGGGCTGATTTACAAGATGGTTTTCAGGCAGTACACAAAACTCCAAAAGTCATTTTTATGAAAGGGAAACAAGCCACAAGAATAGACTTTATATTTTTGTGGAAACAGTTTAAAACTAGTAGTGCAAGAACATCTGTGGAAGAAACCTCAGATCACTTAGAAGTATATTGTACTTATACGCTAGGCCCACAACACCCCCCCCCCATCTAAAAAGAAAGCATGGAGACTAAATATTGCTCTATTGGACAACCAGAAAATAGTGGAGAAATGTATGATGTCTTCTTAGCACGATGCCCTATTTTGAGTGCATATGATGATTTAGGGGAGTGGTGGAAGGATTTGAAAAAGGAATTTAACATTTTCTTCCAGAAAACTGCCAGAAAATTAGGAAATGATAAATATCTACAGTATTTAAAGCTTAGAATACTTTACATAAACTAGTTTGTGTTTATATACTTATTTACATGTATTTATATGTTTTTATGATGGATGTTACCCGACCCTGTCGTAACCAGGTCCATCTTGTAAAAGAGCTCTGCTCAATGATGTTCGCCTGGATAAATAAAGATTTTGATTGATTGATTGATTGAGTATCCAGAATGTACGAATGGAGCAGATAGAAAATATTAAACAAAACATAAAAGAGTACTAGTATGATAGGGCATCATCTTTAGAGCAGGAGATAGAATTCAGGACACAAGGGAAGCAGCAATCTCTGGATTGCTTTAAAACTTGCAAGACAGGGTACAGAAAAGAATAATGATGGAAATAAGGCGGACAGAAGGGTACCAGTTGGAAAAGGCTATAAAAGGGATCATGAATATAGTACACAGGAATGTAAGAGATAAATTTAACACTGGGCACAGCTCAAGAATTGACCTTTCACCTCTTTCAGACTTAAATATTCCAGATAGCCCAGAAAACATAAAGCAGCAACTGACACAGTCTATTCAATTAGAAGAAGTTGAAGTGGCTAGTAAGGATTTAAACAATAACACAGCTCTAGGGGCTGATGGCTTACCATCAGAGATTTATAAAATATTTTTAGATCAGTTGGCCCCAACACTACATATACTATACAGTCAGATGCTGGTGGCTGGATTATTGCCACAGTCAATGACACAAGCGATACTCATTTTTTATAGAAGAATGGGGATAGAACATAGTTGGAAATATGAGGCCTTTGTGCATATTAAATACAGATTACAAAATATTATTCAAAATATTGGTTAAAAGATTGGTACAGGTAGCAAGAATAATAATCTCATCCTCACAAAGTTGTGCAGTCCCGGAACAACAAATACAGGTTAACGTAATTCTTTAAAGGGAATTATTTGAGAGGGAAAAATGAAGATCGTGTTCAGGCTTTGTGCTTTCTTTAGATCAAGAAACAGCCTTTGCCCAAGTAGACCAGACTTATTTATTTGCAGTGTTAAGACAGTATAATAGCGATGTGGTCACTTCAGACAGTGAGATAATGGAGGTGGTCTATGATCATGCTAAGAGCACTTTTGTTTCTCCTGTAGACATGGAGTGGGGAGAGTACTGATGAGCAAACATAAGCACAGCTGACACAACCCGTTAGTGTGGCTGCGGTGGATTAAATAATTAAACGGCTAGGTAATAACACAGCTCCAGGGAGTGATGGGCTTCCTACAGAATTTTATTAAATGTTTGTCTCAGTTTTGAGACCCATTTTACAAACAGTGTTGAATTATATTTTGGAATCAGGGAGTCTGACCACCACTATGCAAACTGCTTTGTTGATTTACATTTTTAAGTCTGGTGATAGGGAAGATATCAGAAACTGGAGGCCTTGATGTCTTCTGAATTCAGATCAGAAGATTCTGTCAAAACTCCTGGCTAACAGGTTGGCTCAAGTAGCCCCAATAGTCCTTGCCAAGTCCCAGACATGTGCCATCAAACAGGGAAGCATATCTGATAACCTGATTGTGCTACAAGAATTGGTGGAAAGGGGTCACAGAGGTTTGGTTAATGGATTTCTGCTATCAGTAGATCAAGATAAGGCTTTCGATTGGGTGCCACATGCCTTCTCAAATAAGTCTTTAATATTACATTTACCTACCCTCTATATAGTACTGTGGGAAAAGAACGGTTTTTGTTCCTATGCAAATTTTTTATGTTGTTTAATTTAATAGATTGTATTGTCTTTTATGTAGAACTTTTAACATTTTGTACAGGACCATCTTGAAAATAGGTCTATGACCTAATGATGTGCATTGTGATCTATTCCTGTATAAAAATAAAGCATTTCTACTACTACTAAAATATTGGGCTTGTATGATATATTCTTGATTGTTTTATAAAGTGGATTCTTTTGCTGTATAGAGGGGTTATGATGATGTTTTCTCTTATTAACTCTACACTGGGCCCACCTGTGTCAGTACAATGGGGAGTTAGACAGGGCTGCCCCCTAAGCTTCTTGCTATAAACATTCTTGTTGGATTTCCCTAATCAGGATGATACAGTAGAACTCTAATATAAGGAGTATTCAAGTGGCTCTTGACATTCCTGAAATTAATACATTGGCCTATGCCAATGATTTGTGTATCCTTATTCAGGATTCAGATTCTGGACCACATGTGCAGCAGACTTTAGAATTGTTTTCTAACTTAGCAGATGCTGAATTAATTATAATACATGTTTTGGTGTACCCACTGGAAACACAGTGATTTGTAATGACACCATTGTAATAGCAGGGACTGAGATGAAGACAGAACCCATAAAGATTCTGGGATTCATTTTGAGACTGGTAATTTAGTAACTGAAAACTGGACCAGTGTATTAGTAAGGCAGAAAAAAAACGGCTTTCTGGAGAAATAGAGCATTGTTTAAATGAAAATTTTTTTTTTAATCCACACACTGTTGCTGCCATGCCTGCTGAATGTGAATGTGGTTTACCTATTCCCAGTGGAACTGGCATCCAGAGTATACAGACTATTTTTTCAGGAATTATAGGGCAGTAGGTTGAACACCATTAGATGGCACATTACATATAAGGAACTCAAAGAGGAAAGGGTGACTATGGTAAATCCCACGTTTTTTATGCCTTTGTTTTTGTGCTATAATGTATTCCCTGTCTTAAAATGAGAGAGAAAATACTGGATTTTATTGGTGATGGAATGGATGTTACCATGGTATACTGAATGACAGAGAGGCCGATGGGTGAGCTAGTTTAAAGCACAAGCACATGTAATCCCCCGATATATGTACATGATTGTGCCGAAGCTTAGGGCATGGAAACTGAAACCTGACAACCTCGCCACAGCATCTAGGAAGCAGATACATAACTATCTTTGTCACGCGTTTCTCAGTCTTTAATGTTGAAATTGTGCCCCACAGGGAAGGAGTCTGAAGCAGTTAGCCAACTGCAAAACAAAAGGAGCCCATGTCAGATGTAGGATATTACCTGGTTGGGAATTCATAGAAGGGCTGCAGTTAAGGATTCGCTTAAACATAAACAGATAGGAGAGAGAGACACCGTGTCAGAGACAGTTGTGGGATCACCCCAGAAGCTCAGTCCCATTTCTTGCTTGATTGTCTGTTTGCCAAATCTTTCTGGTGTATGCTCATTCAGACTTGGCAGGAACCCTTTTTCTGCACTGTGGGTTGCCAGACTGTTGTCCTAGGCCTCTGTGAGGCTAGCCAGAATAAATATAATAAGTCTATGCTGCAGCTGTGTTTTGCTTGCTACGGGTATTACCTATGCTTTACAGATCCAAAAAAGTACAGGGATCCAAAAGTGGTAATAGATATGGTAAACAACTCTGCTTTGAAGGTACATAGCCAAGAGAAGGAGAAACTGGCTCCGGTCTTTCAAGAAACATATGGAAAAACTGCCTCTGGATAGCTCCTTTGGAGCCATATCATAGGATGACAAAAGATGGCACACGTCTGGTGAGGGAATTACTGAGAGTCAGCAGAGATAGGCAGCAGGACATATTTACAACTTCCTTTTCTAAGACTAATTTAGTATGTAGTTTTGCACTTCCTTGAACCTTTTTTTGCTTTCTGTCCTACAGTTCTGGAAATTATTTTGGTTATTTGCATGAACTAATGCCTTATGATATGCTTAGTTTTGGGGAAATGTCTTTATAGTTTGGTGTTTGTATTTTGTTTTGCACAGACACATTGTGTTATATGTATGATTCTTTTGTTTTTAAATAAAATGCCCCTACTATTTTCAAGAAGTTACGTGATATTTAATGTCCACATAATCAACCACCAGAACAGCCAGACAGGACCTCGGTTTAATGTGTCATCTGAAAGGCGGGATATCAGGAGTGCAGCACCCCCTCATGCTGCACTAGTGCCCATATTGAGATTAACCCCAAGTTCCTGTTGTGGGGCTAGAATCCACAACCTTCAGATCTTCCAGCCTCAGAGATGAGTGTGCAACCTGCTTTGTCACTGACTCTCATATAACAAAGGTTGGTCGCAAACAAATAAATGATTACAAGCAGAAAAAGACCAAAGGTTCTTTCAGTCTGCTGTGGAGTTTTATTAGTACATCAAGTTCCTCCTTTCCACCAGCTCATTTGGAATGCCCTGTCACAACTTTTTCTTTAATGTACAGTACTACTCTGAGCTTGAAGTTCATTACAGGATCAGCTGATACCCAGTGCTCTGGCAGTCTATTTCAGGTGGTTACCACTCATTCTGTGAAGTAATTCTTTCTGATGTTTCCCTTGAATCTTCCTCCATTCAGTGACATTGAATGCGCTATTGTCCTTTCATCCTTGTGCATCTTGAAGAGCTGCACTTGGTCTGATGGTGTTAGCCCTTTTAGATACGTCAGTACTGCAATGATTGCTTCCCTGTGTCTTCTCTTTTCCATGGAGAATAGTCCCAGTTCTACCAGTCAGTCCTCACAGTCCATGTTACCCAAGGGGTTAGCCATCTAATTTGCTCTGCACTGTACCTTCTCCATTGTGCCAATATCCTTCCTCACACACTGGGGAACTGTGGGACATACAAGTCTATATAAAAGCATTATAATATCTCTCAAGCTGCTCACTAAGATCTTCAAGGACATCTCCCTCCATTGAGCCAGACTTAAGGAACTGTAAGCCATTGGCATCAGGACCACATGGAAGCTTGTATTAGCTGGGGCTGCCCATGTTGATGTATGTCGATGCTGTCTATATAATGTTTGCAGGCCCATCATTATTCAATTCTTTCTTCCGCCATCAAACACTTGCCAGATCAGCCAAGAATCACTGACAAAACTTGCTGTCATTATGCTGGTGTTTTTTTTTTTTGCTTTGTTTTTTATAAAACATGAAGATTTACAAGGGTGATGGTGACACACAGTGTGTTTGTTTATGTGGGCCTCTCCATGATGTGAAAATTGTGCCAATTGCCAGGGCCTTAACCAGGCCACAAGAAGACATCCTTGTAAGGGTTTAGAAGCCTTTCTCAAGAATACGGGGAGTGCAAAGAGTTCAATACCAGCCTCAATGCTGGTTTTGTTTACCCATTCTACCAACTCACTGACTTTGGTATCCCTCTAGTCACTGCAGTGGTGGCCGATGGCCAAGAAATCTCTGCCATTAATGCTGAGGTTGAAAATGGAGACAAAGCAAATTGTCCTCTCCTGACAAAGAGATGCATTGCCATCAAGGGAAATATAAATACCAGGGCAACTGCTTCTCCTGTCCGTTCCAGGTCTCTTTCAGAATCTGAAGGTAAGTTTTCTCAGACCCAGGCTATGGTTGGTACTTTGGTTTATAGTGCCCATTGACCATCTCTGAGACACTGAGGTCGGTGTCTGATACTGGCTCTACTGCTGATAGTAGATCTCAGATAATACTGCTATCAGGCTTGGCCTATCTGTGTTTTTTTCATTGGTCCTTAACATGGACATTGACAGCATCCAGGCCATGTTACAGATCATGTTGGCTCTGTTCATACAACTCCTACATAAGAGTCTGTAATCAAGTTATGATATCATCACTCCAGGTCATTCCATCAACTCCAGCTTGGGGTGCTGTGGGTTTACCTCCTGTCATCAACCTAATGCCTGTTCCATTGACACAGATGTTGAAGCAGCCTTTCCATAGGGAGTCTTTACAGCCTCCTCTCACTGATGATGATGATGAGTATAATCCAGATCTTTTTCATATGGAGGAAGATTACAAAGTGGAAGAGGGGGACCTGCCCATGCTGGAAGGCATGGCTCCAGTGATTCCTCTAATCCTGTAATGAGGACAGTGTGGTCTATACTCCACGCTCCTTACCTGAGGATGCCTCATTTCAGGCTCTCCTCAGAATGATGCACATTTTACTTGGTTTCACAACCAAGAAGAAGGACTCCTCCAAATAGAACCTGCATGATATCTTGGAAGTCCCCATGGTGCCAACAGTAATTATTCTTCCAATACACTCTGCTCTGGAGGATGCCACTGTGACTGATTGGCATAGGCATAGTATCCTTCTGTTGTGCCCCTTAAGGCAGACAAGAAGGATCCAGCTCAGACCTCTAAAGCCTTCTACTCATCTCAGCCTGATTCTATGGTCATTATGACAGCCCATGACTGTCCAAAGCACATACACCACATGAGTTCTGTTCTTCCAGAGGATCCGGCCAGGAACATCGCAGACATAAACATCGCTGGACATTACAACGCAGGCATAACAATGTCACCCGCAATGTCGGCATACAACATAGTTGCGGAAGGGAACAGTGCATGCAGTGTCTCATGCAGACACTAATGCCACCAGTGGCAAACATCGCCATGACCCATCTGTACCAGCAGGACACCCCCAGTGGGCCAGTAGCTGAAGCCCCCACCCAAGCAGCCGTACCCAGTACAGTGCCCCCCACCCCAGACCACCCGATCATGCCAGCCCTGCACCCAGGTGCCCTCCCTGAGGAGAGCGTTCCCCACCCCCCCAGAGGCAGACAGTAAGGTGCCCATACAGTTCCAGCCAGCAGTTGCCCTATCCTGTTGCTTGCACCCACAGCCCCCTCTTGCTGATCTGCACTGTTACCAGTCCCAGTCCATCACCCTGGTGGCTCCTGTGTCATCTCTCTGTTCTTTTCCATCCCGGCCTGGATCACACATGGCTGACACTGTTTCCTCCTTCATGCTCTGTGCCTGAACCCATACCTCTGCCCTGGCAGCTCTGTCCCTCACCTCATACATGCGCTGCAATGGTGCGGCGCACATCATTCATCGGGAGCAATGTTTTTTGCCCATGCTTTATTGTGTCCATTACGATGTTGTTGCCTGCGTTGTTCTGTCCCCAATATTTTCTCCGCAATATTCTGTCCGCGATGTTCCTGGCCAGAAGCTCTTCCAGACAAGGAGTCCCTTAGCCTGAATGTGATAGGCAAGAGGACTTGCGCATCAGCATCTCTTAATTATTTATTTATTTATGGAAGTCTAGGAATTACAACCCTTTGCGTCAGGGACTCATTTTTCAAAGGCTCCGTGTCAGTACAAAGTGTGACAGGCAAGTGTTACAGACATCATTACAATAGCAGTATTTTACAACAAAAAGAATTATTCAATAAAGGTGCAATACAATAAGCAGTGTTAAATGATCAAGGAGTAACCAGAGTTGTTGAACTGAGGCTGAGAAAAAAATAAATAGCTTTAGGTGCATCGGAGCCAAGGTGGAGAAGGTGAGAACAAGTCCAGGTAGTGAACCATAGGAGAGCGGGGAGATAGTAGTAACCAGAAAGCCGCCCAGGGGGCATTGTCGTGGTGCAAAGGTGCAAGGAGTGGACTTAATTAATTACCCTTAGAATTGTTAATTACATGTATCAGGCTTACATGATCACATGACAGAACAGCCTGCAGAAATCCATCTTGGTCATGGCCGTCCATCTTAGTTGTGGCCATTAAGCTGCCTGTTGGACCCACTAAATTTGTGGTCCAGCAAATTGCAACCCATGGCCTGAATGCTATAAAGCATCTTTTGTGTTCAGCCTGTGATGTCTCAGATGTTTCTACCCTTGGTGCAACCTTTGGCATTTGCCTCCAGAACTACTTCTGGCTTAGGGTAGCTGGCTTTGCTACTGATTTTCATTAATCAGTGCTTAATGTCCCTTTCTGTGACCAGAAAGTCTTTAATACCCCTTTCCATGACTAGAAACTATTTGGACATGATAGGAAGATGACCTTACAAGATCTGCTGTCCTCTAAAATGACTCTGCACTCTCTCAAAGCCCTCACTTCTCAGCCACATGGTCATGGTGGGGATTTCTTTTGTAGGTTCCATGTCTCATCCTGCCCATGGCTACTGCCGTACCCCAGGGCATGGGTCCCAGCATACCACTATTAAGAAATCAATAATAAAATGTAACTTAGTGCAATATACCATATTTCAGGATTGAATTTTCTTTGTATAGCACGGTTGTAAAGCTTCATATGTGTGTTTTTTGTCTGTGATATACCTTTACTGTTCCCCTTGCCATTATCCCCTCAGAACCACCGACCTGAGAGCTCCAGTTGTTAAACAGTGCACTCGGTGGCACTGTCAGACTCCATAGGTATTTAAGGGGATCTTCAGACAGTCAGACCTTGCCCCTGACAAAGACCATGGTCGAAGAGCTGGGGCATCTTGTGGCTGAGAGTAATTCACTCCCTGCATCTGTGTTTCTCAGCCTGATTTTGCCACATTAAAACTTTGGATTGCATTTCATCTCTGGTGTATTTATTCAATAGGCTCCATACTTCTCCTTAAGTGCCTGGCTCTCTCTTTGGACTTTGTTGGTATCTTTTTGGGAGATAGTAACTCCCGCCTGGCACCGAACTCTGTGCTGCTGTTGAGCGCACTGCTTCTTGGACTCACATGACTGTCTGCTTTTTTGTTTGCCTGTGGATGCCAGCATAGCGCTGCTGTTTGAAGTACTGGGAGAGGACACAGCTACATCTTTGAAGTGAACTTTACCCATCGGACCAAGTGAATTACCCAAACTGACTGATGCCATAGCATGAGGTCATCAAATACACAGATCGAAAGTTCAGCATCTAATGCAGCAGGTATCTCCACCTATTTGGAAGATATAGAGGAACTTGCAGCTCAGAAGGCAAGAGCTGAAGGTAAACTTAAGAACTCCGATACCTTACTAAATAACATCACTGATGATATCAATCTTAAAGATCAACTGCAATGTTTTTAAAATAGCTTTAACATATTTTATTTGCTCACCATGAGAACAATCAGTCCATGTACTGTATATTGCAAGTAAAGTGCAGGAACTGTCATTTCTCAGGTCTAGACACTATTTTACTGCCTGTCTTATTTGATGTTTTCACTGAAAATCCCTCAGACATTTTCAGACCAGCTGGCGGAATCTTGGGTGAGTACTGATATTATTCAGGCAACAATGACATACTTTTCCTCAAGGTCCTGGCAGCTCAGTATATACAGAGTACATCAGATTATGACATTCAAAAACCAGTCTTTGCTTCCATTTTTCTGATGGTAGCCTTTGTTAATCAAGTTATTCCAGTAAAACACCATGAGTAAATATTTGACAATTTCCCTAAGCTGATCACAAACACTTTGTGCTCAGTATCACCCCCCAACAATTTGACAAGCTCTTAACATGAACATTTTAACATAGAAACATACACTTTGATGGCAGATAAGGACAGCTTGACCCTCCCAGTCTGCCCATTTTCCTACCTATTGGATAGGCTGCAGATCCTAGTTAACCTATAGCTTACTTCCTCCTACACCCCACTAGAATTGCCT
This sequence comes from Neoceratodus forsteri, assembly GCA_016271365.2. Classification (NCBI taxonomy): domain Eukaryota; kingdom Metazoa; phylum Chordata; order Ceratodontiformes; family Ceratodontidae; genus Neoceratodus; species Neoceratodus forsteri. The sequence continues at coordinate 1,190,188,795 of CM057456.1, forward strand.
TATGTCTGTCCCATGCATTCTTGAATTCCTCCACTGTTTTTGACCCCACAACACCCTCTGGAAAGCTGTTCCATGCGTCCACCGCTCTGTGAAAACATACTTCCTCACATTGCCCCTGAGCTGTCCCCCCTCTATCTTCAAATTGTACCCCCTTGTTCTTGTACATCGCTTTTTCTGAAAGATGTTACCCTCTTGGACTTTGTTGATTCCCTTGAGGTACTTGAACGTTTCTATCATGCCCCCCCTCTCCCTCCTTTCCTCAAGGGTATACATATTAAGCTCCTTTAGTGTCTCTTCATATGGCTTCTGGTGCAGACCCTGCACCATTTTAATTGCCCTCTTCTGGACTGCCTCCATCCTGTCTATGTCCTTGCAGAGATGGGGTCTCCAGAACTGCATACAGTACTCCAGATGGGGTCTCACCAACTTTGTTTCCTTTGTTCTCTTCCAGCCTTAAAGGAAGCCCCTACAGCTTCCTCCTTATTTCAAATGAAGCATAGTCCTCTAAACATTACTGAGTAACCTGTGAAAGTAGCTAAATATTTATCTGTAATGCTGTATTGATAAACTGTAATAGGAAAAGGTCCTCAGAAAATTGAAAGTAAGCATGAATTTTTTCCATTATACAATCTGATGTACAGCAGTGTGTATGTGTGTGTCGTTGGCATGTGTGTGTGTACTAAGCTGCCAGGACCTAGAGAAAATTATGTCATTGTTGCCTGAATGACATCAGCACTCACCCAAGATTCCACTAGCTGGTCTAAAAATGTCTAAGGGATTTTCTATGAAACCAACAATTAGGAGAGCATTACAATAGTATCTGTACATTACAAATGTCAATTTCTTCATTTCATATGTAATAAATAAGGCCTGATTGTCCTTACGTTAGGGAAAAAAGTAAAGATTATGATATGTTTATAACAGGCACTTGGATTAAATTCCAATACTGACACTGCAGTGCAGCATGAGGGGGGTGCTGCACTCCTGAGGTGCTGTCTTTTGGATGAGACATTAAACTGAGGTCCCATCTGCTTGTTCTGGTGGTAGTTCAGGTGGATGTTAAAGATCCCATGGCACTTCTCGAAAAGAGTGGGAATATTTCCCCATTGTCCTGGCTGCCCCATTCACTAAAAATACCACCAACAGCTTAATCTGGTTCAATATCACTTGGCATCCATCTATAGCCCCTCTCCCCGGGACGAGGCTGAAAATAGGCAGAATTGTCTAGTCCTCCTTTCCCGGTCAACAAAACCTAAATAAGTAAAAAAAAAATAAAATAAAAAAAAATAATATATCTGGAATTGATCTTTAAGCAACTTTTCCTTACCTGAGAATGATTAAGTTTCCAGGAACTAAACATTATGTATAATATAATAACATTGGAAACTTACCTCGAAAGAAAACAATCACCATAGGGGCCTAAAAATAAATAAGATCCCTTCATGTGGGCTTGAAAACGTTTCAAGGAGTCAACAGTAGGAACAGGTAGCTGCAGTTTGTACCGGAACCTTTTTGAAACTCGTAATAGCCGATGGCACAGATAAGAAAACTGGAATTTGGGATTAAATTCAAAACATTAAGAAAGAGCTCTCTAAATTCCAGACCAGCCCTCCATTCTGTGAACTTGATGAATATTTAAAAAACAGGTTGAATAAACATGAATCTGAATTAATGACTCACAAACAAGGCAAATTAGAGAGAGAAAGACAGGTTAGAACTTCCTGCTTGGTAAGATTCTGACATGGGAAAAAATAAAGAAAGAACAAGATCAGCCAGCAGAGGGCATTCCTGCTCTAGGAGCAGAGCAAAAAAATGTGACCAGCCAAGAGAACCCAAGGAGATTCAGGCAAACTAAGTCCTGTCCTGGTGAAGGCTCTCCAAAACCAGAAGATTTTTTAGACCATGAGCCACTAGAGAACACAAAGAAAAAAGAAAACAGAGATGGCAGAAAAAAGAGGAAGTGGCAGAAATGGAAGGAGGAGGCAGAAACCTTTGCAGTACCATGTGGAAACAAAGGAAATGGTAAACCTCTATGAGGTACAGTTAAAATGTCTATCCTTAGTAAAGGTCTCAATTTCGTAACACAAACTGATCCTGACAGATTCTCTGTGCAAGTTGATTTATTTAAAGTTTTTAGAAAAATTTATCTTGTGAATTCTTCTCAAAAAGAAAGCAATTTGATGCTAACATAGGTTTTTCGGTTGATAATATGGGGGATGGGGGTGTGCATGTCAGTACCGCCAAAACTGCTGTTTCTCTTGCTAATTCATCAGACCATACAACTGTAGAATTGTTGACAGAGCTAAGTGAATGTGACCCCCCCAAACTGATAATGATAGAAGCCTGTGTGACCCCCCCATTTGCCATTTCCTGCTTCACGCCCCTACCTGGTGATTGTACAAGGCCACCTGGTTGAAGAGGTTGGGTTCATTCTTTCTCCTGTGGTGGGGGGTTCATCCCAGAACAAATAAATAGTGTGGTGGTTCCACTCAGAAAGAGTAAGTGGGCCAGATGTTGTGTGCAGCAGCACCCTCTTGGATGCAGTACCTACCCACTACCCTACACTGGACTGGACCACCCTCTGGGGACCAGTAAGACAGTTGTCACCTTCAGCAATCAGCACTTCAATCAGATTATACAAACTGAGGGCACACGCTGAAGTAAAATTCAACAAATTAACAATGCTTTTTTTTAGGAACACAAGCCTGGAAGCTGGAGGAAAGTAGAGGTTAGACAACTGCAAGTCATCTTTAACACTCCCACCCTTTAGTGCTGCTCCCAGGGAACCACTGTACTGTGGGTCACTACCACCCTTTCAGAGTCTAAACAGACTATAAAGCACCTGCCCAATCAAGAGGCACAATGAGGAGAATTATATATACTACGCAGGGTGTGTGGTAGCTCTTAGTTGTACCAGTAGTAAAGCTATAGCTTTAAGTGTGACACAAATACTAATGAGTCTGGGTATCCAGGAATTACACTGGGGTTCCAGTGCAGGCCTAGTTGCTGTGTTGAACAGGTTCTTTTGGTGATGCACTTGATAAAAATTAGCAAGCTTACAATTTAACCCCCCAGCAGGCCATAGCATACTAGTATAATTTAAAAAAACTTGAAATCAAAATGAAAATTGCTTGAAACACAACTGTAATCCGAAGTCAGTAATGGAATCCCAAATTAGGAAAGTACAAAGGCCCCAGTCAGGAATGCCAGCACTCACATGACCCACAGAATCAGTAGTTTAGTAGAGGCAGGGAACAGCACACAGCAGCAGGTCAGGCAATAATCAGGAATGAGCCCCAGTGGCCTGGGGATGAAGCACTCTGGATTCTCTCTCTTGGATGTTCTCCAGCAGCACAGTCCTTTTGGCTCACACCTCTCCAGATCCAACCCTTCTGTCTCAGTTCTTAGGATACAGAAGTGCAATGCAGTAGTTTCTCCATTCCCAATGAGCCCAGACCGAAGGAGTGACCCCCACAATCTGACTCCCTTCCAGACTGAGAGCACCACCACACTCAGGGCACATGTCCCATAGCTCCCTGTTCCCTGATCCACCCCACTAGATAAGGATTATCAGGCCCCTTACCTGGCTCCAGAACAACGTGTGCCTCTGCTCGGTACAGCTCCACAGCTCCGATGCCCAGCAGTGGCTCACAGGCTCATACTCTCAGCAATTTCTTCTCACAGGTGCTCGTCTTACCCGGTCTGTGAACAAAGTAAACCCAGGATAAGGCTCACAGTGAATGTACTGAGTGAACACTGGTGAGGGCTCGCAGGATTGTTGGCCGGGCTAGACCACTTGCTTGGTCTCACCAGCAGCACCTCAGTGTCTCTCTCAGACTGCCCTAAGCTCCTTGAGAGTCCAGAAACTTATTTCCCTCCATTCAGTGTCTTTTTTTTTTGAAAACTTTATTTTATACTTATTTCATATTTCACACTTGTACAGCATTTCTACAGTTAGGTGTGCAGATGCATTTACAAGCGTTATACCATTTTTAAGATTCCAAAACATAATGACATGTACAAAGACATATCAGTGTTTTTAATAAATATTCATGTCAATGGGTATTGTTAGCATTTATTCTGTCTTAAGAGTACTCAGGTATAGTCCCTTGTCCAGCTATATGGGGCAATTGTCGATTTCCCCCTCCTCATAGCAATGTTGGAAACCCCATGGTACTGTTAAAAGTGTGTAGAACTGGCGTCAGCTGGGAAACCACTGAGCCTCTAGTGCCCTTTCTAATGGGCCCCACATCTGCTGGTACCTGGTGAGTTGGTCTAGGATTTTATATTGCATATGTTCCAGTTTCATTGCTTGTAACAGTGTTGCCACCCAAGAAGAAATTTTGGGAGTTTTCTCGGAGCTCCATTCCCCTCCACTCAGTGTCTTATTGGAGAGGCAGGGCTGTCGATCAGTCCTTTGGCCCTGTCCTGCTCTCTGATCAGCCCTCATAGCCCACCAGTTCATGTGGGAAGGTCCAGTTACATTGCCCTCCCCACAATTCATAGCTGCTGCTAGCAGGGCCTCCTAGCCCTCTGATTGGTTGATCTGCGGGATCACGGGGCTCAAAGATGGCTGCACCCATGTTCTGTTCGAGCTTTTGCTCCAAAGACTTTTATTTTGTTTTATTTCTGTGCCCCCTAAAGTGTGTGCTGGTCCAGGCTATTGATGCAGCCCCCTTGGGCTGTTTTCTAGTCAGTTGGGGTGCTTGTGAGTGTTGCAGGAAACAAGTCATGGATTGGGGTATTTGGGAGTTGGGAAGTGCTAAGGAAGAGCCCCTCACTACATGTACTCCAGCTCAGAAAATGACAGCCAGAGTCCTGCTGCATGGCACAGAAGGCACTGAAGAGAAGCAGTGGTCCTGGTGTTCCTGATCCCCTTTGCCAGTATCAAGGGGACCAGGACTGAAGAATGTGGTTGCAGCTGCTGCTTGAAAGGGCACAGAAGGCTTAGAGGACATCCTTGCTTTTGTGCTCTCTCTGCTGCTGCCAGACACGTGGTTGAGTGAGAGGGAGCAGGCAGCGCTAGCAAAAGTTCCAGGAACCTTGTTAGGGCAGCAGTAATGATACAGACAAGTCTCCTCTCGAGGAAGGGGTTACACTCTGTCCCGTGTCACAAATTGCCATCATGTCAACTCAAAGAGTCCCACCTAGTGCATATCTGAAAGACACAAACAACACCAACTAACACTTATACCTAGACAAAAGCTTTCTAGCTTTGCTAGTCACAGAATCCATAACAACATAATGGGCTGGCAGTATAGCCCAGAGATTAAAGTAATGAGCTGTGAATGAGCTTGGTACCTGCAGACATGGGTTTGATTCCCACAGCCTCCACTTGCATACTGTGTGACTCTTGTAAGGAAGTTAATTAGCATATGCAATTTGCATATGTTTTACTAATGCGCATGCTCTAATATATATATATATATATATATATAAGCCCTTGCTTGGTGGGCAGAAGCCCGCATTTTCTGCAGTTGTTTCAAGTGTGTGTTTCATACAGTAAACATACCAGCTCACTCCATGTTGGTGTCTGCATGATTATTACATGGTGTCAGAATGGACCGCCTGCAGCCTCCCACTGCTTTCAATTTACATGGAAATGCATCTGAAAACTGGAGAAGATTTAAGCAGCAGTTTGAAATTTTCTCTGTTACCAGTGGACTTGTTGAAAAATGCCAGAAAATCCAGGCTATGACCTTCTTGCATGTGGCAGGCCCTGATGAATTAGAGATATTCAATACTTTTGCTTGGGAAAACGAGGAAGAGAAGGGGCAACTGAATAAAATTATGGGACAATTTGAGAGGTATTGTAACCCAAGAAAGAATGTGACTTATGAAAGACATTTGTTCAATACGACGATCCAGAATCTGGGTGAGTCCATTGATTCATATGTAACTGAACTGAGGCTAAAGGTTAAATCTTGTGAATTTGGAGATTTAACTGAATCATTGATCAGAGATAGAATTATATGCTGTATAATAATAATGATAATAATAATAATTTTATTTATATAGCACCTTTCAGTATATCAAGGTGCTGAACAACCTTAAAAACAATTCAAAACACTACATAAAACCAGGACATGTACATAAAATCAACCTACAACAATATAAAATATATAATAATAAAATCCAAGCATTAATAAATAACTTAATTGTCTAAAAAAGCCATACTCCACAAATAGGTTTTCAAATCCCTCTTGAAAAGTTCCACGGAGGTGCACTGCCGTCACCGACATGGTAGAGAGTTCCAAAGAGTGGGTGCAGCATGTGAAACCGCTCTGCTGCCAGGAGATTTTAAACTCACTCTTGGGATCTCTAACAACCCCATGTCGGCCGAGCGGAGTAATCGGTCAGGGCAGTAAGGAACCAAAAGGTCTTTCAGATAGGCTGGACCCTGGTCGTGAAGGGCTTTAAAAGTCAACAAAATGACTTTAAAGGTGATCTGCCACCGCACAGGCAGCCAGTGCAGTTCGCGCAGCACGGGAGTAATATGACAGAAACGACTTGTCCCAGTCAGAACCCGGGCTGCAGCGTTCTGCACCAGCTGTAGGTGACGGATTTCAACCCCAGAAAGCCCAAAGTACAGGGCGTTGCAGTAGTCCAAGTATATAGAGTGAGCATGTGAGATGCAGACTGTTGAGAAAAGCAGACTTAACATTAGATGGTGCCATAGATACAGTATGTTCAGGGCCGCTGAACTGAGTGAAATGCAGATAAAATGCTTAAGTGGGAATGTTCAGGATGAAAGCACAGTGCAAGTAGCAGTTGTCCAGGAAGAAAGAGTCAAAGCAAGTGCCAATGTGAGCAAGGGGAGTTATACACCTTGAGCGGATAAAGTCAAATGTGAAAAGTGTGGTTGTGAGCATGAGATAAATAAATGCCCAGCATATGGACAGTATTGTAGATTGTGCCACAGGAAAAATCACTTTGCTAGGGTATGTTGTGTGGGCAAACGCAGTGAGATCCATGTTGTTAGAGAAGATGCTCAGGAGAATGAAATCACTTTCTGCATTGAAACTGTGACTACCTGTAAGTCGGAGACTGATTGGAAAGTAAATCTGAGTATAAATGGGAAAATGGTGATGTTCAAGTTAGACACAGGAGCACAGTGTAATGTGATACCTTTTCAGATGCGTAAGCAGGGACAGATTTACACTGCCATGGGCCCTATGCACAGTTATATCTATGGGCCCCCCCTCCTTATACCTCACTACCATCCCCACACCACCACTCTACCATTCTCCCCACCACCACCCTTCCAGCGCCCATGGCGCTCCACACCCCCGCTCCCACTGAAACATTACAGATGCAAATCTGTATTCAACAAATGTACTGGTCCTGCCTTAACGTGCCCGCCCACCCACCAGATCCAGTCTTGCATGTCCTGGCATGGATCTAACCAGATGTGACATTGTTCTGTCTGTACACCCCCACTGTTCCTAAGACTATCTTGGCCTACTGCTCCCCCCCCCCAGCCCAATGGATCCTGTCCTGTCCCTGGCATTTCTACTCCTGCATGTAGCTGGCTTGACATGGCACTGTCCTACTGACATGGTGTCAGCTTGGCTCAATGTAACACATGTGCCTCGGGCCCAGACGGATGTAGGTTCTAGTCCACATCAGGACAGGGCTCACACCATAACACTGGCACCCAAGTCCAGTATGGGAAGATGTTGTACTGTTGTGTTGTGGCATCCTTTGGATGAGATGCTAGACAGAGGTCCCATCTGCCCATCTCTGGTGCTATTCTGGCAGGTATCCAGCTAGAAATGAAAGAATCCAATACACTTTTCACAATGGTAGGGGATTTTCTCCACTGTCCTGGTCAACATTCTCCTTACCATAAAACTGGTTCATGCAACTGTTCAAGCCTGTGTGTGGGTGTTGATGCGTGATATGGCTGCCAGTACACCAGTCACTTCACTGTCAGTGTGCTATTGCTTGTAAAGCGCTTTGGGATACAATGTGTAGGAAAAGCAATACATACGTACTAATTTTTCTTCTTCTTCTTCTACTTGTCCCCCCTCCCAAATTATTCCCATTTTGGCTTGCCTGCCCTCTCATATGGACCCTGGCCTGCCTAAAACCCCTAACACCACCCCAGTACCCCCTGTCCTGCAATCTACCCCACATGGAATCTGGCCTGATATATTTTTTTTTACCAGGAGAGACACACTAAGCTGAAAGCTTGTTTATAGGTGCGACCTGGGAGCACAAGGAAGTTAAGTGACTTGCTCAGGGTCACACAGTATGCAAGTGGGGGCTGTGGGATTCAAACCCAGGTCCCAGGTTTGCAGCTCAGAGCCTTAAACCACTGCGCTGTACTGCCTCTGATATGGCCCTGTCCTGCCACTAAAAGAACTGTTTCAATCGGATAACTGGGGCTGTCTGTCTCTTTAAAGCAGACAATCCATCCTTGTAAACAAGCAACAGGCAGTATAGTGCAGTAGTTTAAAGCTCTGAGCTGCAGACCTGGAAACCTGGGTTTGAATCCCACAGCCCCCACTTGCATACTGTGTCTGTGACCCTGAGCAAGTCACTCTTAACTTCCAGTTCCTTGTTGTGCTCACAGTTCACACTTGTAAGCAAGTTTTCAGCTTAGTGTGTTACTCACTCCCGGTTAAAAAAAAAAATGGAGAGAATGTCTCAAACTAACATTTTGAAAATTAGCTCTGAACCGTTCTGTTCTCATGCAGACACTTTTTTGCTAAAACAGTTTGTGCACTGTAGCAGTATTTTATCAATCTGGACTGGTGGCAATCAGGATTAATTAACTTGACTTAATTACTTGACTGCTCTGGGCTGCAGTCTGCAGACAGACACTGGTGGTGGTGGCTCTTGACAGAGTAGAGACCGATGACTCGAGAACGACTCCCTTCCTGTCACTCACCCGACGAGAAGTAAAATAAAAATGCAATTCCCCAGCCCGCCCAGCCCAGCAGTGTGAGCTGCAGCCACTGCTGGCTGCTTTTTTAAAACTCTCCCAACTCCCGTTCTGCGTCAGTCCGATCCCTCCATGAAGTAGCGACTCGCAATGCGGACTGGTGCCAAAACTGAATCTGCCAGCCGGTACTGCATGCTGCTGGGCTCCGCTCGTAGTGTACACAATGCACGCACTAACGCATAGCGTGGTGGTTGTTCTGTTTAAAGATATATCCATCACAACTTCACAAGAATGTGTTGACAAGTGAGGGAGGGCGAGCACAATACTGCTCAGCGGTGCTGGCATTGCATTTTTTCTTAGGGTAACCTGCTTTGCAATAAAAAAAGGGGAACTTTTGGAGCAGACTGAATGGCCCCCCCAAAATGCAGGGCCCAACGCACAGGCATAGTAGGCGTAATGGTAAATCCGGCCCTGTGTGTAAGACACTGTTTGGAGAAGCTGTTCAAAGGTCATCAGCTAGATTGGTTTCCTATTCCGGGCATAAACTGGATGTAAAAGGTAAAGTGATGTTGCTAACATGTTTTAAGCAAAAGTATTACCTGCTGCCATTTGAAGTGGTTAATGCAAACGTGACCCCAGTGTCTGGTCTGTCTACTTTCTTGGAAATAAAGCTTATAAAGAAGCTATTTTCAGTAGATACTGCAAGTGGAAGTGCAGGGGAAACAGTAGAAGGAATACTGGCTGAATCTGCTAATGTATTTGAGGAATTGGGATGCTTAGAAGGTGAATACCACATTAAAATAGATAAAACAGTCAGCCCTGTGATCCACCCCCCTAGGAAAATACCTTTCGCATTACAAGATAAAGTGAAAACTGAGCTAGAGAACATGGAAAAATTGGGGGTTATTAAGAAGGTGGAGAAACCCATAAGCTGGGTCAACTCGATGGTGGTTGTAGAAAAAACAAAGTATGATTTTGTATAGATTCCAGAGATCTTAATAGAGCAATTAAAAGGAACATTACCCGATGAAAACAGTTGAAGAGGTTGCAGCCAAACTAGCAGGGGCAAAAGTATTCACAGCTTTAGATGTGAGGCGTGCTTTCTGGCAGATTAAACTGAATGGGCCCAGCTCTGATCTAATGACTTTTAATACACCTTTTGGAAGGTACAAGTTTAAGCTTCTCCCCTTTGGGATTTGCTCAACACCAGAAGTCTTCCAAAACAAAATTTCACACATTTTTGAAGGGTTTGAGGGCAGAGAGGTCATTATGGGTGATATCCTAATATGGGGAGCTAATGTACAAGAGCACAATGAGAGGTTATGACATGTTCTACAAGGAGCCAGAGATAAGCATTTGTCTCTACATCTAAAGAAATCCAAAATCAAAATGTCAGAGGGCCAATATATCAGACACAAGTTAACTAACAATGGGTTGTTGGCAGACCCTGAGAAAATTAAAGCAATTACCCAGATACCTGTTCCCCAAAATAAGACTGACTTACACAGATTTATGGGCATGGTAAACTACCTGGCAAAATGTATTCCAAACCTATCAACTGTAAATAAGCCATTTTGAGAGTTACTAGAGAAAGAAACAGCATGGCACTGGAAGGAGTGCCACCAACAGGCCTTTCAAGAATTGAGAACAGTTGTTTATAACCCCCCGGTGCTGGCCTACGATGATATAAGGAAACCTGTTGAATTATCTGTTGATGCATCATCTGAAGGGCTGGGTGCCTGTCATAGATACAGTACATAGATACATAGACAGTGTCGGCAGATAAGGGCCCATGGCCTACCCAGTCTGCCCATTTGAGTTTGTAAGTTCAGTTTATGTTTTCCTAGAAGTCTGTTGCCCCTTACCCCTGACCTCCAGAATTCCTTTATGTCTATCCCATGCATTCTTAAATCCCGTGATTGTTTCAGCCCCCACCACTTCCTTTGGCAGGGTGTTCTACTTGTCCACCACCCGTTCTGTGAAGAAATTCTTCCTCACTTTTCCTCTGAATCATCCTCCCTCCAACTTCATCCCATGCCCTCTAGTCCTGGAACATCTTTTTCACTTAAAAATAGTGTATTCCTGCACCCTGTTCCTCCCAGTAAGATACTTGTATGTCTCTATCATATCCCCTCTCTCCCTCCTCTCCTCCAGGGAGTACATATTCAGTTCCTTCAACCTGTCCTCATAGGACTTGTGATGCAATCCATGTACCATCTTAGTTGTCCTCCTCTGAACCTTCTCTACCCTGTCTATGTCCTTACATAGGTAAGGTCTCCAGAACTGTACACTGTACTCCAGGTGGGGCCTCACTAGTGTCTTGTATAGTGGAATTATGACCTCCTTTTCCTGCTGGTGATGCCCTGCCTATGCATCCCAGCATCCTATTTGCTTTACCTGCTGCCTTGTCACACTGTTTCCTACCTTGAGGTCATCAGAGATGATAACCCCAAGATCCCATTCCTGCTTGGTGCATGCTATATCCTCACCCCCCAACTGATATATTGTGCCAGGGTTTTTGTGCCCCATATGCATTATGCATATGTCTGCTGCAAGAAGGCAGGCCTGTTGCTTTTGCTTCCAGATAACTTAATAAAGCTGTAAGAAATTATGCACAAATTGAGAGGAAAATGCTAGCTATTGTGTTTGGTTGTTCAAAGTTCTACCAGTATATTTATGGCAGAGCCTGGGTCTATGTTGAATTGGACCACAAGCCCCTAGAAAGCCTTTTAAAAAAAAATACTGGCCACAGCCCCACCGAGAATTCAATGCATGATGCTAAAACTGCAAAGGTATGATTTGCAAGTACAGTACAAAGCAGGTAAAGAACTTCATATAGCAGATTCCCTGAGTAGGGCTATGGGAGAAACGTCTGTGCCAGAAATTGAATTAGACAAATATGAGGTTCACACGGTGGACTATATACCAATCAGTGATGAAAAAGTGAAATTGTTTCAGCAAGAGACAGATAATGATTCAGCACTGGTCAAGTTGAGAGACACTGTTTTGAATGGGTGGCCCCAGGAGAAAACATCAGTACACCCTGAGATAAGGCAGTACTGGCAGTTCAGAGATGAAATCTCGATAGAAAATGGACTTTTGCTAAAGGTGGAGAGACTAATAGTCCCCACGTCGCTGAGATCAGACATGTTAACCAGATTACACAGCAGCCACGTGGGCATTGAAAAATGCAAGCACAGGGCCAGATATCTTTTATTCTGGCCAGGGCTGAACAATCAGATTAGTGACATGGTGGTCAAGTGTGGCATTTGCCATCAGTTCAGGAAAGCACAGGCTATGGAACTGATGCAGCCACATGAGATACCAGACAGACCTTGACAAAAGGTTGGGGCTGACCTATTTGAACCTGAAAAGGAAAATTATCTGGCAATGGTTGATTACTACTCCAAATACATTGAGATATCCAAGTTGCAAAATACAACAAGCAAAACGGTGATTAACCATATTGAATCACAATGTGCAAGACATGGTATTCCAGAAATACTTGTAACAGATAACAGCCCTCAATTTGCCTGTGATTGAATTCAGAGACTTTCAACAAAGGTATGAGTTTAAACATGTAATGTCTTCTCCAAGATACCCCCAGAGTAATGGTATGATAGAACCAGCCATTCAAACAATAAAGAGACTGTTAAAGAAAGCACAAGTGGGACCATCAAAACCCCTACTTAGTGCTTTTGGAATTGAGAAATACCTCACTGGAGGGGCTAGGATCTCCAGCACAGCTGCTTATGGGCCGTAGAACCAGAATTTTAATGCCTACCAGATCTGAGCTACTTAAACTAAAAGTACCAGAAGTTGAGGTGTGAGCTACATTGCGAAGGGCTCAAGAAAAACAAAAATCTTATTACAATTTACACATCTGACCACTCCCAGCTTTATAGCCAGGACACCCTGTTTACCTGCGAACACCTGAGAATACCTAGACCCCCGCAGTTGTGGAACGCCATACTGAAGAGCCACGTTCCTATGTAGCCCAAGCAAATGGGAAATTGTATCGCAGAAACTGGAGAGACCTTTTGTTAACTCCTGAGCCACACCTCTCCTGCGGCCCACAAAACTCGCTCATCGGAGGAGAGGAGGAGGACAGTGAGTAGGATGACAGTAGGGAGGATGATGGGATACCAGAGGTGCCTGCAATGGAGGTCCCTCCACAAATGACACCGGGGCAGTCACAAAGTGAGCTCGTGTTGTGGACCCCACCCCTGAGTAGTTGGGACCAAGTGACTGGCACCAGCTCCAGCCCGAGAATCAGCCATGTCAGTAGACAGGAGATCTGAAGGCCCACCTGGCATCGTGACCATATAGACTCACAAAAACTTTGAGCTACATAGAACTTTAAATATTTTACTTGGAGGGGAAGGAGTTCAATTGAGAAGGGAGATGTAAGGAAGTTAATTAGCATACCCGATTTGTGTATGCTTTACTAATGTGCATGCGCTTACATGTATATATAAACCCTTGCTTGGCGGGCAGAAGCCCGCTTTTTCTGCAATTGTTTCAAGTGCGTGTTTCATACAGTAAACATACCTGCTCACTCCACGTTGGTGTCTGCATGACTATTACAACTCTGAGCAAGTCACTTGACCAGTCCAAAGCTCCTGGGTCACCTCTGAACACAGGCACTTGTGCCTAGTGGACCTTACCTGGTTAACAAAGACTGAATAAAAATAATATCAAGATAATATCAACAGGTTCAGAATTAACAACAATTTCACCAACATTTCTAAGTAGACAATTGATTTCTATCTGACTAACATTTCCAGTACTCTGCATCCTCACATTATAACCTAGGGCTATTGAACGCAATATGGGATATGGATTAGGGTGTGATGTATTCCCTGATGCACCATGTAAAGAGGCAGGTCAGGTGGGGGGAACCAGGGGTGTCATAACTGAGCTTCAAAATGGGTCTTACAGGTCTTTCTGAGTGTCACACTGGGACTTCTTCTGGATCCTAGGCAACTGATGATCACGTCCCTCCATGCTAGGTGGTGAATGAGGCTGTTGTGAATGAGTTGGTTCATTTGCAATATCTGGCTGTTGGTCAGATTCTAACTGATCTTCCACGTGTTCTAGTTCAGGGGTAAATGGGGATTCAGAGGGCTCTGCATCTGGGTGTAATTCTTTTGCTAGAGTAGTTGGTGTCCACCAATCATGGAAAGTATTTAACAGATGGGGAATCTCCACAGTGGAATAATACAGAACAAAATCATCTTTGTCATCAGAGGAATCTGTTGCATTGGGTACTGGTTCAGGTGAAGGATTTTCTGGAGGCCTGAGTGGACAGTCATCTGGATTGGGGCCAGACTGCCTAGTTTTGCTTTGGTGTCTACTAGAACCCCTGCTTTCCATTTTCTGGGGGAGTACTGGGCCATTGTACTGATCTGACACATCCAACTGTCCAGAGGGGAGCAAATGGTTGCAGTGCAAAGTTTTATTTCTCCAGTGATCCACCTCTGAGTGAACTCTGTACGCTGACAAATCCACATATTTTACTGTGACCACAAAGGGGATGTTGCCCCATGGATCTGCAATGTTATGCTCTCTGGGTATACCCAAATTGCGAACCAAGACTCTATCTCTAGGAAGTAACTCGTGAGCTCTGACATGTTTGTCATATTTGGTTTTGTTTGCAAGTTTCATTTGGTAGACAATTCTACAGCCAGCCTGTAGGCATCATCCAATTGCTGTTTTAATCTTTGAACATATTTGGTGTAAGTCTCTAAATTGTCTCCATCAGATGAAGCTAAGCATCAATGGAAACTCAGCACTCCATAGGCATGCATCATATAGAAGTTATTGGGCTCGATTTTTAAGTGGAGAACTGTGATGCAAGGTTGCTGCACCAAAGGTGTATGACGCAAGTGGCACCTTGCATCATAGTTTGTGCCAATCCTGATTTTCAAATGCCAGCTGCGGTGAATTCAGGATGCCATGCGGCAAAGCCGCACTGCACCACTCTTGCTGCAAATGCACCTGTGTGCCAAGTTGTAAGGGTGGTTGCACCATCACCTTATTTGGGATTCTATAAGGCCTGCCGTGGCCACAACAGGGGCTCAGGTTAGATCAGCCAGGAGGTGGTCTAAGGGCTCTGCATCACTGCTGGGCAGAGTGGTGATTGGAGGCTTCAAGACGGGGACCAGGGGCATAAGGAGCATGGGGATGACATAAGAAGTAACAGGGCATGGTGGCAATGGGAGGGTGTTGAAGTGGCACCCTGTGGGGTCACCCTGCAGATGTGTAGGCAGCTGATCAGCCTGGGTATGTGGGGTTGGCAAGATGGGACCAGGACCCGGCAACAGGTACACACAGCCCAGGCACCAGCCCCAGAGATGCCACTTACCAGAACACCATAGGCAGGCAGCAGTGGCTGCAGGGTGCTGGTGGTAGATGGGATTGGCTCAAGGGCACCGCAGCGGTGTCCTGGTACTTGGCCCACTTCGTGGAGGCAGGCTTCTGTCCATCTATGGTGTTGTGGTAAGTGGCACATCTGGGGCAGGTGCCAGGGCTGCATGCACCTGTTGTCATGTTCCAGTCCCATCTTGCCAGCCTCACATACCCAAGCTGATTAGTTGCCTACATGTCTGTAGGGCACCCTCCCATCACCGCCATGCCCATGTTGCTCCTTATGCCATCCCTGAGCACCTTATGCCCCCCAGTCCCTGTCTTGCAGCCATATTCACACCCCCATCTTTGTGGACCCTTAAGTGTTCCACTGGGTGGGAGGATTGACAGAGCCTTCCACCAAATTTTGCAGTTGCACCACCTGTACGGCACAAACCTGCGGATGCGGCAAATCTTGGGTCTTCGGCCCAGGGACCGTCATTTTTTTAAATATAGTGCTGGGTCCCTGACACACCCTGAGATTGTATTAGCCCTAGATCACCACAAATTGTAACCATCTAAGGGCTCTTTAAAATTGAACCCATTATTTTTATAAATAAAATAAAACAGATAAAAATACAGCATGGTGACACTACGCAACCATAAGCAATGTTTTTGCACAGATACTTAGCACTTTATCATGGTGTTGATGCCTTTGAATTGTCACATTTAAATAAGCAATTTAAATTCAAATCAACCAATGTGAAAAGATTAAAGAGTCAGGTGGCACCATATGACCTCACAGCTCCCATAAAAAAAACACTGTATAATGACAGTTATATTATAGGGACACAGTAACGCCCCTATAATTAGGATAGAATAGGCTGTTTAATGTTAAACTCCAATCTTTGCAGCTTAGCAACTTTGCTGTTGTTTGACGAAATAGGCCAAAATTTAACATGAGCAGTCAGGCTGCAAGAGTCTCAAGACGTGAAAAGTTTTGTGATGGCATCTTGTTCAAGATAATGAAAAAAAAAAAAGTTTGGTTTCCCTACACTTAACATTGGGTATTTTTTGCTCTCCTCTACAGCCTAGGTGGTGTAAAATTTTTTTCACGAAATGTTCAGGGTTGAAGGGGCCCATGCCAAGGGTGTGCCTGTGGTAGGTTTCATGAAAAAATATTATATGGTTCCAGAGATATAACGATGTTTGGATTAATGTCCTGATATGAACGGTTAAAAAAAAAAGACTGTGATTGCTTATTTTCATGATTTACCTCTCAAATGGTTAAAAAAAAAGATTGTGACTCCTTATTTCCATTAATTACCTCTCATGCTGACAAAAATACTTATCGTGTTTGCCACCATTTATTTCACATTTTAAACTCACAAATATTGAAAATGCATAAAAATAATCTCTTTTTAAAAAACAGACACCTGGACCTAGCTAAACAGGACCCATTTAGCTTGATTCTGCTGTTTGTTTGTTTTTTAAAAACTTTCCACAAGTATCTTTTCTGGGCACCCCACAATCCAGGATGCCCAGTTTAGTGAGAGAAGCCATTCACATGCATTCTCTGTATGAGAAAAGCATAACTTTCTTGAGTTCTGCAGCCACAGCTGGAAGTTGTGCTGCGGGCTGCAGTGAGACCAGTGAGCTGCTGTTCCCCTGTTCTGTCTGCCTATCTGTCTCTGTCTCTTTCTATCTCTGTCTGTTTATCTTCCTGTCTATCGGTCTGTTAAGTGGACTGGGGTGTCCACCCCCAGTACCGCTTCTTTCTCCCCCTCCTCCACCCCCAGTACCGCTTTTTTCTCCCCGTCCCCATTAGGTTGCCCGCCTGCTCTTCCCAAAGTTTTTTTTATTTTAAATTTTCATATATTTTATAAACAGAGTGGGGTGCCCGCATTTCTTGACCCCCTCCCCTGCAGGTTGCCTGCCCCCATTCCCATTTTGTAGGTCGCGACACTGGGGTGCCCAACCCCGGTGCCACCGAACAGTCACCCGACACTGAGGTGCCCAATCCTAGTGTCGGAACGTTAGTGTCACCTGAAAATAAGAAAACCCTCCCTCATTTTTTTTCCCCTTGCAGAAAAGAAAATAGTTCCTTGCCAATCTGACCCCCACCCGACCTCCCACTCAGCACCTACCACCCCACATCCCCCCCACCTCCCACACACCCTGACTCACCTGAACATGTCCCTCGGTGAAGATCAACTCTCCAGTTGAAAACAAGTCTTGCTGCTAAAACTGCTGACTGTGATATGAGAAAACTGAGGTAAGTGCGGTTCAGTGTATTTCAATAGGGTTTTGAATTTTGATGCATAACTTTCTCATGTTTACATATTTTTTCCCAGATTTTCAATATGGCCTTTTTTGGACCCCATCTCATGACTAAAGGTGGTGAAATTATGCAAATCAGGCTCAAAAGGTGATTTTGTAGTCGCTTAGTGAAATCACCTTTCGGATGGGATTTGAAAATGTTCACTGTCCTTGTGCATGAGGTGGGGTGATAAGAAGCCTATGTTGAATATTTGGGGTCAAAATATGTAAAATTGGCGAAGTTATGCATGTACATTGAAAATTTTCTTCACTTTTTTGTAACTTTGGTAATTTTGAATACGTTGATTCCAAATTTTCATCATAGCCATTTTTTCACACCTGTTCATGAACATGACAGCTATCATTCTTCAAATCTTGGCCAAAATGTGTTTTCGCACCTGTGGCATGGAAGGTTGTTTCAGTGGTGTGAAATCATGTTTCGGCAGGGATTTGAAAATTTTCACCTACCGGGTTCTTGAGGTGGGGTAATAAGAAGGCTATGCTGAAAATCTGGTGCACAAATATGGTAAAATGCCTAGCTTATTTCTGAACATTGCAGCATTTCAACATTCACTCATAGGTTTGCTAATGTTCATTATACAATGGCAAGAAAGAATCCTGGACTCTGATTGGTCAGTGTATGCCTGAGACAGTGATGTTATTACACAATAACATCACTGTATGGATGATGACATTCTTTTGCACATCTTTTCTTAAGAAACAAAGATATACTGCAACACTAAAAGTCTACTAAAAATGTTTTTAAATGTTTTTTATTTTGTATAACAACGAGCCATTGTATAATAGCAATAAGGCACTCCAGTGTGCATGTTATTGTGTAATAATGTCACTCCTAGGGTGGGTTGAAGCACTTGGCTTTGCCTCATGCTTCAACCCACCCTAGCAGTGATGTTATTACACAATAACACACACCCTGTTGTGCCTTATTGCTTAAATATTCTGACTCTAAACTTTCAACATACCATTTTTCCACAGCACCTCATAAACGTGACCAGTGTCATTTTTTAAATCCTGAATGAGACATCTTTTCACACTTGTGTTGTGAAATGACATTTCAGCCAATATACTGTAAATAATATGTCATGTTTATGAAGGCAGTCATAAAATGACTTTCTTGAAAATCTGGGGTCAAAATAAAAAAAAAAAGAGTGACTGTGTGAAGAGTGAATGTATGAATGTATGAAGAGTGAATATGTGGACAGTGAATGTGTAAAGAGTGAATGTCTAAGGAGTGAATGTGCACTGAATGTATGAAGAGTGAACGTGTAAAGACTGAATGTGCCAGGCCCTGCACTTTTGTTGGTGGACAGTCTTCCCGTAGCACATGGCTCAAAGTGTACTGCACATCTGCAACTGCTCACGCAGGTTCCAAAGGGACCTGCATGAATGAGGATATGATTTCACTGTCTCAAAAAGAAAGGAAATTCTTTGCAAAAACTTCATTAATGCACCAGTTAGGGTAACTTAATGCCAGAAAAGTAGGGAAATATGGCGTTAGGGTTTCCAGTCCTAACTCCCCCACCCCCACTCCCAAGCAGAAAAAGGAAAATATATTAGGGTTTTGGGTCTCCAGAGTCTTGGTGAATCAGTGGTAGGGTCTTCTTTGGGGTTGTCAACCTTAATGCTCACCCTGTTCCCTGAACAAATATCATCACACATGATCTCCTTTCTTCACGCAGGGCCTGCAGGGCCCTGCATGAAGAAAGCTACAACAAATTGGGTTGGCAGCTTGTGGCGAGACGTATTTCTCTAACTTGGAAGAGTATATCACTATGAGGTGCTGCTTGGAGCTCTGCCTTGCCCTTCAGGCTGGAGGTTATTGAGGGAGAGGAGAGAGCTTAGGGTTGACAACCCCAAGGAAGACCCCACCACTGATTCGCCAAGACTCCGGAGACCCAAAACCGTAATATTTTTTCCTTTTGCTGCTTGGGGGTGGGGAGTTAGGGTTGGAAACTCTTATTTTACATTTCTCTACTTTCTGTGGCGTTAAGTTACCCTAACTGGTGCATTAATGAAGTTTTTTGCAAAGAATGTTAAATATATATATATATATATATATATATATATATATATGAATTATAAAAATAATAATAAACTTTATTTTTAAGCGCCTTTCAAAATATCACGGCTCTTTACAATAGTAAAAACATAATTCCATAAAACAACAATCACGGTGATATATAACACAGCATCTCCAAACATCAATAAGTCAATGATAGGCCTGATGCCACAAAAAAGTTTTAAGCGCCAGTTTGAATCCTCCCACGGTCGTACACTCCAGAAGCTGACGGGGTAGAGAATTCCAGAGGGTAGGGGCCACAAACATAAATGCACGGGCCCCAAAAGATTTCAAAGTCACCCTCGGAACCTCCAGCAACCCCCCGTCAGCTGAACGGAGCTGTTGCCCCAGGGCTGTAGGGAATTAGAAGCTCTTTCAAGTAGTCAGGACCAAGTCCGTGTAGGGCTTTATAAGTCAGTAAACCAACTTTAAAGGTGATCTGCCACTGAACTGGCAGCCAGTGCAGATCGCACAGCAAGGGGTAATATGTGAAAACTGCTATGACCCCATCAACAATCGTGTGGCAGTGTTCTGCACTAGCTGCAGGCAGCGGATATCAACCCCAGGAAGCCCTAAGTATAGGGAGTTGCAGTAGTCAAGGTGCAAGGTCACAAAGGCGTGGACCAACACAGGCAGATGGCTGGACAGAACAAGGTGCTTGACCCTGGCAATGTTCTTAAGATGATAAAAGGCAGACTTGACGACTGCCAACAACTGAAATTGAAGGGTCAGCCCGTCATCAAGTACCTCCTCCAGGTCATGTACCCATTCAGAGGTAAGAATCTGGGAGCCCCCCAGAAAAAGTCCAGAGAGCTGACCAGTCCTCAACCCCTCTATCCTGTGACCTGGGTCCACAACCATTACCTCAGTCTTTCCCGTGTTCAACTTTAGCCAGCTCGAATTCATCCAGTCCTGGATTTCAGTGAGGCAGTTATTAAATACTGAGAGAGCACTATCCTGATCGGGTGCAAAAGACAGGTAGAGCTGGGTATCATCAGCATAGCAGTGAAACTTCAGCCCATACCATCTTACAATGTCTCCGAGAGGCAGCATATACACTGCAAACAACATGGGGGACTGCACCGAGCCCTGGGGAACCCCACATGACAGAGGGAGTGAATCTGAAGGAAAAATCCCCAACACAACTCTCTGTGTTCTGCTCATGAGGAAAGATGTAAACCACTTGAGGACCGTACATGTCAAGCCACAGATGAACCTCAGGTGCTTGAGCAGCACCCCATGGTCCACAGTGTCAAAGGCTGAAGAGAGATCAAGGAGCACCAAGATGGAATGGTTTCTCCGATCTCTCACCATCAGGAGATCATTGAGCACCCAAACAAGTGCAGTCTCAGAAGAAGAATCAGCATTTATATAGCGCTTTTCATACACAGTATCCCAAAGCACTTTACAAGCAATGCTAGATTGGTAATGAAGTGACTGAATGTGTGGTGTCGGCCATATCGCACATCATCACCCACACACAGCCTGGATAATTGCATGAACCTGTTTATGGGAAGGGGAATGTTGGCCAGGACACCGAGAATGCTCCCTGCACTTTGCGAAGAGTGCCCTGGGTTCTTTTACTTCCACCTGGACACCCACCAGGACACCAGGATGGGCAGAAGGGACCTTGGTTTAGCATCTTATCCAAAGAATGGCACACCCCTGCAGTACAGCACCCCGCAATACTGCACTCGGATGCCAGCGATTTTTAGGTGCAAGTCCAATCCCAGTATGGGATGAGAACCCACGACCTTCTGGTCCAGAGGCGGATGTGCTACCAACTGAGCCACTCTGACACCATCAATACTATGCCTCTTTTGAAAACCGGACTGCAGAGGTTCATAGATATTATGGATGGTCAAATGGTTCTCCAGTTGAATCGCTACTACTTTCTCAATAACCTTCCCTATAAAGGGAAGGTTCCAGATAGGTCTGTAGTTTGCTAGAATGTCCAGGTCCGAAGAAGCTTTCTTCAGAAGTGGTGTTACCACTGCTTCCTTCAGGGAGCTTGTAAACTCACCTGATTCCAGGGAGCACCAGACTATCTGAGCCAGGACCGGGCCAATGATATCACAACAACCCATAATCAGGGAAGTTGGGCCAGGATCCAAACTACAGCACGTAGGGTGCATACCCTGGACAATCTGCATAATATCCCAGAACTCCAGCAGGTCAAAGGTACTCCAGGAGATACGAGGTGCAGTGACTGAGCACCGACCAGCAGCATCCACCACAGAACGAGTCAGAAGGATCTCCAACCTGATGTTGGCCACCTTATTCGCAAAAAATCGAGCAAGTTCATTACACTCCATTTGTGAAAAGGCTTTTCAGAGCTGCAGACAGGCTGAGTTGCACAACCTGTCCACAGTTTGGAAGAGCTGAGCTGGTCGATTCTGAGCGACAGCAGTCTCCTGGACAGGAACTTTGTCTTCTTATGGGAGATCGCTGATTGGTAGGTCTGATAATGCTCCACCAATCTAAGGTGATCGGCCTCCAGGGTGGATTTCCACCAGCAATGTTCTAACCTTCGTCCTAGTTGCTGCAACTCCCTCAAAGACCCGTCAAACCAAGGGGCCCGAGGGCGAAGTGGGAGAAGAAGAACGTGGACAGGAGCAATCTGGTCCAGGGCCGAGGAGATGACCTTATTATAGGCCAAAACCAAGGGCTCTGGACTTGAGCTGGTGACAGGAAACTCCGAGAGGTCAATCACTGCTGCTAGGTCTTCAGGGCTCACGTCCTGTAAAGGGTGGTAACTGACCATCTCCACAGGGGCAGACCTACAAAGGGGTGCAAAAGTTGAACCTCACACGTAATGATCAGACCAACCGACAGGTTCCACCCCCAAATCGGAGGCCTCAATCCCCAGGAGGAACACCAAATCCAAAGAATGACCTTGGCTATGGGTAGCAGAGGTAACAATCTGTGTGAAGCCCAGTGATGTCATAAACTGGAGGAAGTGCTGTCCAAAAGGCGAGAGTTCATCGTCGACCCAGGCATTGAAGTCACCTAGAACCATCAGTCTGGGCGACTTCAACACCATGTCGACGGCGAAGTCCACCACTTCCTGCAGGAATCGCTTTTTGTCCCCGGGTAGATGGTAGACGAGAGCTATCCTGCAACCCACACCTGCTACCACAGTACATTCAAAGGATTCGGCCTCCTCAACTGGTACACCAGTGAGGCCCAACTTGGTCTTCAAACAGACTGCTAACCCCCCTCCCCCCCACGGTCCAATCTCAGGCGGTGTATCACCAAGTACCCGGCTGGAATTGCTGCTTCTAAAGAAGGACCAGCATTTTCATCCAGCCAGGTCTCGGTGATGCATGCCAGATCAATTGTTACAAGATCCACAATAATTGCAGTTTTGTTCTTAATAGATCTGGTATTGCACAACACCGCTCGAGTTGGGAGGGATTCATGAGCCGTCCCGGCTACTTGCCCATCAACAAAAGTGGTGCCCTTGGGTATGGGGTCTAGACATGGAACACCACGTTCCAGGCTCCATTTCACCCCAGGGCATCTTCTAAACCTGACAAGCCCTATGTGAGAGATCTGCTCATTTGTCCTCCGATGTCCGCTCCCCCCCCCCACCACCACTCCTACGTACAATGCCCAGGGCACGACAGCGCTGGTAGATAGAAAAAGTCAGAGTTGGGGGGGAAAACGGACGGCGGGCATGGAGAGCGGAGGACGACTAGCGCACGACCGGGGTTGGGGGGAACAAACACATTCCACAGGCTAATTAACCACCAAAACTCAATAAATGAGAACCCACAACAACAAGGCTAGATCTTTCTCATACTATAAAATAACTCCACTAGGATAGCCTCTCTCACCCAATAAATACCCAAACTACATAAATAACCCCCTCCCCAAACACAAAAATTAAAAGAACTTACAAGCAGCAGTAAGTGACTGAATGTCCTACTTAAGCTCTCCAATCAATAAGCTCTAAATTAATAATAACAGAAGAGAAAGTGAGTCTTGAGGGGGGGCTCTCAACACCCCCTAACAATAACTTGAAATTAAACCAGAAAACATGGCCTTCTCACAGCCACATTTAAAACAGATTATATAATATGTAATTACTTCAAAATTAAAAAGAAAAGAAAAAAGGAAAAGAAACAGGCTCTCTCACACCAAGTCCAAAAAATTAAAAAATATAAAATAAAACTCCTTGATAGGAAAGTAACAGTCCATGGCAGCACTAATCCAAGCTTTTAAGGGGGACATCTGACAGCATGGCAATATTCTTGTCGCAGTCCTAAAATGGGTTAAATTGCCAGACCCAAAAAACCACCCCAAGGAGGGCACAGGAGCACCACCAAATCTCTCCACTTAAGAAGTGGGGACAGTTCGACCACCATCAGTCAGCCCACCACCACTCCAGGAACTCAGGGAATATGTACCCTATGGTAAATACCCCTGACCCCCCAGAGAGACTGCCTGACCCCAGTGTTCGCCTCAGGGTTAGTCAGTTCAGCTAACCCTAATTAGGCCACTGCAAGTAAAACTGCCTCCCAGATACTTCAGGGAGGCGTCAAGAAAACCAGCTCACAGCCTTCTGTCCCTACCAACACAGTTTCACCGTACAGGGGCAGTAGTCTCCCAATCTCAGTCTGCAGCAATAATCAAAGACATTAAATCCACATTTACATTGGCAGCTCATAAAGCTGGTTTCCACCAAGGACTCCTTCAAAAACTCCAACTGGTTAAAGTCATCACTCACCAAGCAAACAGTCTCCGAAAAATGCCAGACAGGCAACAGTTCCAAAACCTGGCGTTCAGGGCTATAATATATATATGTATATATATATATATATATAGCCCTTTGCAAAAAACTATATTAATGCAGACATTAGGGTTGTAAAACACAAAGCGCACTAAAGATGGACTATTGGTGAATCAATGGTAGGGTATTACTTGGGATTGTCAAACCTAATGCCCACCCCCAGCCCGTAGCCTCCTGCCTGAGCACAAGCTACAGCTCCAACCTAGTGCCTCATAGTGATACAGTACGGCCAATATAATCTGCCAGAGCTTTCTTCTCACAGGGTCCATAGGCTCCTGCATGAAGACATCACATTTGATCTCATCTGATCCAGGGCAGGGGTGGACATTAGGGTTGATGACCCCAAGTAAGATCTCACCACTGATTTGCCAATACTCTGGAGATCCAAATCCTTAATGTTTTTTCATTTCCCATATTTGTGCGCTTTGCATTTTTACAACGCTAATGTCTGCATTAACGTAGCTTTTTTGCAAAGAATTTCCCTTCTTTTGTGATAGTGGAACTGTATTCTTATTTGCCTGAGATAAATACAATATTGGAGACAGTCCTGGATTTGTATCCTCATTTGCACGGGTCCCTTTGGGACCTGCACAAAATGAGATAAACACAACACTGGAGACAGTCCTGATGCAGTGCAAGGGCCCAGCAGACCCCGGCACACATGTCAATACCTTATAGGTGAGGTTCCCTGACCCACCACAGGGTGTGGCGTCTGTGCCAAAACGCTGCTCTGTCCCTACCCAGGCTGTGACTGGTGCTGCATGCTGCAGCACCTGCCCCATCAGCCTTGTCCCAGTAAACCAGCTCATTGAGTTCAAACCTGAACTCAGCTCACTGGCACAGTAAGGCAACATGTTCTTCAGTGGTGCAGTCGACATCCCTGAAAACAATGTTACTTAATAAGTTATTTTTTTTTTAATATGTTGACCTCAAACTTTCCACATAGTGTTCTTATGACCCCACCTCATAAACCCTGTAGGTGCAAATTTTCACTTCCATGCTGAAACACCATTCTGCACCACAGGTTTGAAAACAAGTTTCGGACAGGATGTGAAAAATGACAGCTGTACTGTTCATGAGGTGGTGTGAAAAAATTGGTATGTTGATAATCTGTAGTCAACTTAGAGACTGGAAATGGCAACACAATCCACACAGGAGTTGTATACAGACCCCCATCTCAGGGGGAGGGAATGGACAAGGATATGATAGAAGGCATCCTTAGGATGGCAGAGAAAGGGGAGATACTGTTGATAGGGGACCTGAATATGCCAGATGTTAACTGGAGCACCTTTGCTGCAGCCACATTCAAGAGAAGGGCCATTCTGGATGCCCTACAGGGGGCATGCCTCAGACAACTAGTTTTGGAACCCACTCATGAGAGAGCAATCTTAGACCTCATACTCGCAAATGGGGACAGTGAGAGGATCTCAGATCTAGAAGTGGGTAACCATCTGGGAACAAGTGACTACCAAACAGTGTGGTTCACAATAAAGTCAGCTACGGAGTCAAGCCATAAAAAAGTGAGGGTACAGGACTTCAGGAGGGCTGACTTTGGCAAGATGGGAGAGTGCCGTAGAAAAGCACTAGCAAACAGCCTAGAAGGAGGGGTGGAGCAACAATGGGAAAACATCAAAACTGCCATTACAGAGGCAACAAGCCTTTATGTGAAGCAAATAAACAAATCAAAATGGAAGAAAAAGCCACTATGGTTTTCAAAAGAGGTTGTGGGGAAGGTTAGGGAGACAAAAATATAATTTATGAAGTATAAGGAAACACAGAAGGAACAGGACAGAGAACTGTACCAGTTAAGGCAGAAGGAAGCAGGGAGGGAAGTCAGAATAGCAAAGGCCCAAACTGAGGAAAAGATAGCCAACTCGGTTAAGAAGGGGGATAAAACCTTTTATAGGTACATCAGGGAGCGTAGAAAGACAAAGAGAGGGATAGTGAGGCTGAATAGAATGGACGGTGGGTGGGCACAGAGGAAAGGAGGGATACTGAATGAATACTTCTGTTAAGTATTCACAAAAGAAGAGGATGGGGAGGTACCTAATCTAATTAATAGAAGCACTCTGGATAGGGGGGGTCGATCCCAGTCCTTTCAGAGAAGAAAGGGTTCTGAAAGAACTCCTCAAACTGAAGGTGGACAAAGCAATGGGGCCTGATGGGATTCACCCCAGAATTCTAAAAGAATTAAGTGAGAACTAGTGACACCACTGACTACCCTTTTTAACAAATCATGGGAGGATGGTGTGGTACCTGAGGACTGGAGGAAGGCAGATGTGATTCCCCTTCACAAAAGTGGGAGCAAGACAGAGGCAGGAAACTACAGACCTGTCAGTTTGACCTCTGTGGTAGGGAAAGTGATGGAATCACTTCTGAAGGAAAGAATTGTTCAGTACCTAGTGGCCAGTGGGGCCCAGGACCCAAGGCAGCATGGGTTCACAGTGGGAAGGTCATGTCAGTTGAATCTGATATCTTTGACTAGGTGACCAAAGTAGTAGACCAGGGAAGGGATGTGGACATGGCCTACCTAGACTTTAGCAAGGCATTTGACACAGTCCCACACAAAAGATTAATAAACAAATTAACCAGCCTGGGAGTGGGTCCCAGGGTGGTAGTCTGGGTAAATCATTGGCTGGACAACAGGACACAGATGGTGATTGTAAACGGAGTCCACTCTGAAGAAAGGGGGTTACTAGTGGGGTACCACAGGGTTCAGTACTGGGTCCAGTCCTTTTTAATGTCTTTATAAGTGACATTGCAGAGGGACTGGAAGGAAAAGTATGCCTCTTTGCAGATGACACAAAGATCTGCAACAGGGTTGATACACAAGGAAGCATGGAAAGGATGAGAAGTGACTTGGCAAGGTTGGATAAATGGTTAGAAGTATGGCAGCTTGGATTCAATGCAAAGAAGTGCACAATAATGCATCTGGGAAACAAAACCCAAGGGAAGATTACACAGTGTGGGGGGGTGTAGTAACAACAACACAAACGGAAAGGGACCAGGGGGTAATCATATCAGATGACCTTAAGGTTGGCAAGCAATGTGAGAAGGCAGTAGGGAGGGCTGGGGGATATTGGGATGTATTGGGAGAGGCATCACCAGCAGAAAACAGGAAGTTGTTATCCCTCTGTACAGACAGTTGGTGAGACCCCATCTGGAGTACTGCATCCAGTTCTGGAGACCCCATCTCCGCAAGGACATACACAGGATGAGGCATTCCAGAGGAGGGCAACTAAAATGGTGCAGGGTCTGCAGGAGAAGCCATATGAGGAGAGTCTAAAGGAGCTTAATATATATACCCTTGAGGAAAGGAGGGAGAGGGGGGACATGATAGAAACTTTTCAGTACCTCAGTGGAATCAACAAAGTCCAAGAGGGTAGCATCTTTCAGAAAAAGAGATGTGCCAGAACAAGGGGACACAATTTGAAGATAGAAGGGGGACGGCTCAGGGGCAATGTGAGAAAATATTTTTTCACAGAGAGGGTGGTGGATGCATGGAACAGCCTTCCATAGGAGGTTGGGGGGTCTAAAACTGTGGGAGAATTCAAGAATGCATGGGACAGACATAAGGCAATGGGTAAGAAGAAATAGGCTGTTGGTTAACTAGGATCTGCAGCTTATCCTGTAGGTAGGGAAATGGGCAGACTAGGTGGGCCAAGCGCTCCTTATCGGCAGTCAAAGTCTATGTTTTAAAATAGTGTAAATTACCAAAGTTGTGCGCCTGCGTAGGAAATGCTCAACGCATGTTTGTAATGTGGACATTTTTAGGAATTTTTTCACCAAATTTTCAACACGGACTTTTTGGGACCCCACCTCATGAACACTGGCACTGTCATTTCATTAATCTGTCCTGAAAGGTGATTTTGCGCAACGACCACAAAATTACCTTCCGGGTCCGACTAATGACATGACAGTGACAGTGTTCATCAGGTGGGGTCCCAAAAAGCCCATGTTGAAAATTTGGTGAACAATTTGAAAAAATGGCAAAGATATCACCATAGGTTCAAAATGCCATTGTAAATACATTATACAGCATTTACCTGTATTACTCAGTTCATGGTGCAGCTTTGAAAAGTGCAGACATGTCTCGGTTCACAGAAGATCACATCGGCCAACCTCAGAAGGTAAGTATTGGGTAGGGGGTTGGGGTGGTGGGTGCTCAGTGGGAGGGTCTGGTGGGGGTTGGGAGACGGCGTCGATGAGGGACCATTTTCTTTTTTTAAGGTAAAAAAGATACCTAAGATGTTTTCTTCTTTGCAGGGAAGCATATAAACATTAAGCTACTTCGGGACACTGGGGGTGGTCTTCCCAGCGCCACACTGCTGGGGGTGTGTAAATGCTGACACAGGAATTGGGCCCTCCAATGTCAGCAGTGTTAATAAATAAAGGGGCTAAGGGGGGGGAAGCAACCAACACCAGAGTGGCCCCCGGTGTGTCGTTAACAGTTTACTTGAGGCACAGTCAGGCTGGTGGGGCTACAATGACAGTAGCCCCATCCTTGACCTGAGTCACAACAGCAGCGGCCTGCACTATATGACACAGCTGTCTTTAATAAACAACAGCTGTGTCGTATACTATATGACACAGCTGTCGTTTATTAAAGACCCCTGTGTAGTATAGTACTTGTACTATACGACACAGTTGGCATTCATTAAAGACAGCTGTGTGTATGTGTCTCGACCTCTGGAAGTACGTGTAGGATAAGGGGGTGGGGTGGGGTAGAGTGGTGGATGCTCAATAGGAGGGTCCGTTTGGGGTTAGGGAGATGGTGGCGATGATGAGGGACAGTTTTCTTTTTTCCAGGTTAAAGAAACAAAGACGTTGCTGAACTGTTTTTTCTTTTCAGGGAACTTATTAAACACAGTCTTTTGGGATGCTGGGGGTGGGCTTCCCAGTGTCCCACACTGTTTGGGGGGTGAGATGTAAATGCTGACATGGGGATTGGGCCCTCCTGATGTCGGCAGTGGTAATTAATCAAAGGGTTGCAAAGGGGGGAAGCATCTGACACTGGGGGTGGGCATCCTGGTGTCGGAAAACAACAAAGAAATACCAATAATAAATAAAGAAATAAATAAATACACTGCCACCGGGGATTGGGGCTCCCAGTGTGCAGAGAACAGTTGCACAGTCAAGATGGCGGAGCTACAATGACAATAGCCCAATCCCTGACCTACGAGTGGTGACAGCAGCAGGAGTTGCACTATATAACACTGCTGTTGTTTATTAAAGACAGCTGTGCCATATATTGCAAACTGCTGCTTTAGCAAAAATTCAGTTATAAATAGAACATTGATTTTTTTCAACTGCGCATGCTCAGAAATGGAACATATTTATTAACTATTTAAAAAACTACTTAACAGTGGGACCTAAAAACCACAAAAGCACACACCTTGGAACAACCTCTATCAAACCTGAAAGTTTCAGGTTTCAAAGCTTCCTATTTTTTTAGTTATTGCCTTGGGTAGCAAAAGAAGTCTTAAAGATTTTCCAAAATGGAGACTTGTTGTTTTTTGCACCTCTGTAACTTTGCCTCCCCTGAACCAATCTACATGAAATTTACAGGATCAAGAGATCCTGGCACAGAGGCTGTGCTTGCCGTATTTCATATAAATCAGTTAAAAGGGAGCAAAGCTATTAATGTGCAAAAATTTGAGTTTGACATAGAAGTGCTTACTCTACCCTAATATACAGGCACTATCATGCCTGATATAGATATATACACAGGGGATACTTGATGGGCAGGAGTGTGATATGAAAAATATTCTCACTCCTGCAGAGTGAGCACTGGATATTCATGAGAGCCAAAAGCACGAGTGATAGTATCCAGAGCTCATTCTGCAGGAGTGAGAATATCTTTCATATCACACGATCTGCACATCATGGGCAGGATTCACAAAAGAGATGCGTTGGATGCAAATAAGATGCGCCGGGTGCATCCAAAAAATGCACCATGGAACGATTCACAGACAGGGTGGAGGCACCACGCATCCCAGATGTGCTGCGCCGAACAGGATGCACTGTAGACGCATGATAATGATATGCGGCGCAAATAGAGGGGGTGTACACATGCATACACTGCGCAAAGCAATTCACCTTGCAAAAGGAAGACGCAACCACAGAGCAAACACGGCACAAGTACCAAATGTGCCATGGAAAGAGGTATAAAAGAAGCAGATGTAAGCCGAAAGGAGGCCAGCGGCAGCACTACAGGAGCAGCAGACAGAGAGAGAGAGAGAGAGAGAAAGCTGCAGGACACAATGGCGGTATCGTGCCAGGCTGTCCTTCAAGCAGCTCACGGACACAGAGACAGTAGGCCGATACCACCTGAATAGGACCATTCTGAGGCAGCTCTGTGAGCTGTGACATGAGGAAATGCAGTCACCCACTGGACGAGGTCATGCCATATCAGTGGAAACCAAGGTGACAACAGTAATGTGCTTGCTCACCATGGGTACCTTCCAGAGGCCTTCTGGAGACACTACTGGCATTTCACAGGCCTCCATTTCCCGTCTTCTCACACACTTCCTCACTGCACTGCTGCCACATGCTTCAGAATATATCTACTTCCCAAGCACATAGGCAGAGCAGACAGAAGCCATGCAGCAGATCTACAGGGTGGCATGCATGCCAGGCGTCATCAGGGCCATTGACTGCACCCATGTGGCAATCCGTGCACCACCTGGTGACGACGCGGTCACCTACATCAACCACAAGGGCTACCACTCTGTAAACTGCCAGGTGGTGTGCAATGCCACAGGGTGCATCAGCAATGTCTGTGCCACACACCTTGGGAGCACACATGATGCCTTCATATGGCAACAGTCCACCCTCTGCCACAGATTCGAGGCAGGGGACATACCAAGTGGCCATCTAGTAGGTGCATGGGACATGGCAACCTGCCACACAACAGGTCACTATGGCGCAGGATAGGAAGGGGGGGCAGGTGTGCAGGTAGCACAATGCACAAAGCGCAGAGGGTACAGCAGATGTGGGACGGCAGAGGGGGTAGGTGACACAGGCAGCCACCAACCAGTACAGGGTGGCACACATGCAATGCATGGAATGTGGGGTGCAGTGCCATGGGGGCATATGTGGCAGGGCCTAGTGCAACACATGCAGACAGCAGGCGATGCCGACATGCACACTGGGCCAGACAGTGGTGGGTGAGGCACGTGTGACTCCAATGGCATGGGTGGCCTGGGGCCAACAATAGCAGCAGGGTCAGATAACAGCAGATGGATGGGGGAGGTAGGATGGCAGGAAAGGGACAAGCACAGTCCGTGGTGGACGCGCACCACACACAGCTGTGCAGCATGGAATGGGGGGGCATGCTGCACATGTGACCAGTGTACTAACAGCCACCCATCCCCCCACAGGCGATACAGTGTACCCACTGAGACCTTGGCTTCTCAACTTCATCCAACGACCTGGAGCAGAGGTGGAGTAGTGATGCAACGAGGCACACACCGCTACGCACACCATCACAGAGTGTGTCTTTGGCATGCCGAAGACGCACTTCCGGTGCCCGGATATGTCAGGTGGTGCCCTACAGTATAGCCCTGAGAAGGCCTGTGGCATATTCCTGGCCTGTTGTATACTACACTACATGGCCATTGACCATGGAATAGCTGTCGAGGCCATTGAGGGCGACAGTTCCGGGGAGGAGGAGGAGTAGGGTGGGGAGGAAGATGCAGTGCCACGGGGCCAGAACACTAGACCATCAATGGCACAGTGGGCCCACATCTGGCCACAAGTTCACAGCTCTACAGGAGCGTACTGTGGAGGAGCATTTTGGAACCACAGGTGAGTAGCACAGGTATGTATTGGGGAGGTGCACAATGGTGACCACAGGTAGAAACATAGGCGTGCATTGCATGGCGAACACAGCACAGCACACAAACAGTCCAACATGGGCACACACACAACAAATGCCACACAGTGGTGGCAGGGCAGAAGTGGACCGCAGACATGCCAGGGACCACCAGGCCCAGAAACACACACACACACACACACATGTCACAATGACAGTGCTAGGGATGGCATGGATCAGTGTGCACTGTTGCTGACACACAAGTGCAGCAGACACTGGACTACACTCATCATGCCCATGCCACATGGCACAAGGGTGGTGCACACAGACGTGCAGGTGGCACTGCACAGGGGGCGCCCACGATGGCGGTGCACTGGGGCAGGTGCATGCCACCAATGCCACCCCAAGCATCGGTATTCAGGTGAGTGGGACACAGAGGTGGAAAGTGCAGCAGCCATTGGTACAGGGACCTGGACGTCACAGGGTGGCACCACGGCCACCACGGACATGAGGTCGGCCTCTGCCATGACTCATGGATGCAGCCGCGGCACCACCAGCCACAGCAGGTGTTGCCAACACCCCTGTAGGGGTACTGCAATGAGACTGTGAGTGGGAGCTGATTGGTGTGGTGGCCCCACGAGTCAAGTCTGTACTGGGGATGCTGGGCAGTGCGACAAGTGGTGACTGCATCAGCAGCAAAGGGTCCACCTGATGCCACTGCCTGGGCTTGCAGGAGGTGCTCCTGGGTGTCCGGCTGGAGGCCCAATGGCCACGGTGCATACTGGATGCACATGCTACCTCAACAGTGGCTGCAATCTGCTTCAGAGCCACAGTCATGCCCACCCGCAGTAGGTGTGCCTCTGCCAACATCTGGGCCCGCCATGCAACCACAGACTCATGCTCCAGGACCATCAGTGTCTGGAGGCCCCTGAATTCCACACGTAGGTCTGCCTGCCCCTCCACAGTATCACACAGGAGGTGGACATAGCCCTCAGTCCTGACGGTGGATGATGGCTCACGGTGCCGTCGCCGACGGGTGGGTGGTGATCCAGCCTACTGCGGGGCATCCATGGGTGGTGGTTGCACCACAGCAGGCTGCGGCATGGGCGGGGCGTGGGCATGCATGACCCCATCACATCCATGGCCGGTGGTGTCACATTCCAACGGTGCTTGCATGTGTCCCACAGCACCTGGATGTGATGCCCTTGATGGCCCCGCCATTGCACCTGGACTAGATACAGAGGGCACAGCACCCACCTCCGTGGGCAGCTGTGTGGACTCTGCATCTGTGCCACATGCTGCAGGGTCATCAATGGCATTGGGGGCCACCTGAACAGGCACCTGTGTGCTGCGTGTCCCACTGTTGACCGTGTCTTTCTGTATCTGTGTGGCGTCATCATCTGCAGGGACATCACTGTACGCCCCTTGCATGCCAGATGCAAGCACAAGAAGGGCATCAGTGATGTCCACTGCATCTGCTGGGTCATTATCAGACAAACCCTGTAGACCCTCCAGCTATGTGGTGTCATGCCCACCGGCAGTGGCAGCAATGGCTGATGGGTCTGACGGGCCCGCCACCACTGGCACTGCAGCTGGTGACACTGGTGCAGTGGATGGTCCAGGGATGGCACCATCCACTGCCTTGCCCACAGCCCTGTGTGATGGGTCAGCATCATCGCCTAGTAAGGCATCCTGTGCAGCCGTGGTCATGGCCACACCTGTGAGGTGTGATGGAGCTGTGAAAGGAAGAAGGAAGAACATGATCAGTGTCAATGGATTATACAGTGATATACATGCATACATACATGTACAGTGTGTCAGAGTGTTGTGCCATGGATGCGCATGACAGTCCCTGCCATGGCTGTGCAGTGCCTGTAATGCCGCTGTAGTGATGCACCTGCTGTGACCGGGGCTGCATGGTGACGGGACATGGCCACATGGCACCCTGTGTG
Organism: Neoceratodus forsteri; assembly: GCA_016271365.2. Classification (NCBI taxonomy): domain Eukaryota; kingdom Metazoa; phylum Chordata; order Ceratodontiformes; family Ceratodontidae; genus Neoceratodus; species Neoceratodus forsteri. The sequence goes on from CM057456.1 coordinate 1,190,222,995, forward strand.
CCAATGCTACATCATGCCCATCCAACAGTGTTAGTGTCCCAGTTGCCTGATTGGCACCGGCCCAGCACATCTGCCACCACCACGAGCATGGACTGTCAGATACAGCATAGCACAGCTTGGTCCACTGCCACACATGGTACATCCCACGGGAACACAGTTGCACAGCGGCACACATTGGGACTGGCATGGCAGCCAGGGCACACGCATGTGTCCTGACACGTGTCATGGGCATGGCTACTTACAGTGCTGCGATGGGCTGCCATCTGTCTGGAATCCCCTCCAGGGATGTCCTGCACAGCAGACCTGGCAATGCTTACCACTAGCAGCTCCTCATCTGAGCTGAGGCACATGCTGGACTGTGGGCCACCCCCTGTCCTGCGCAGGGAGGCCTCAATGTGGGCCACCTTCTCCTTGGCTCTCCACTTGCCATCATTCAGGTGCTTCCTGCACTCCAGTGGTGTCTGATTGTATTTGCCCACAGCATTGACATGGCGTGCCACCGCCTCCCAACCCTCCTCCCGTGCTGCACAGCTGCCACGCCTACCTGTCAGGACATCACAACGCAGGTTATATGCTTTTATGAGGGCCCTCTCCTCATCTTTGGTGAAGTTTGTCCACCTGCGACTGGCGGCACTGTCTTCTACTGACATTCTGGCTTCTGTGGGAGAGTAGAGACAGACATTAGACATACACATGCAGGTTCCCATGTGCCCAGTACCGCTGTACAGTGGTTGCAGTGTGCCATCACAGCAACCGCCAGACAAGGCCTGCAGTAAGTGCATGTCTGTTGTGGTGCATGGTGTATTGTGGCAGGCAGTGCTGCATCCGCAGTGGTCATCTGGACTGCCATGGACAGCTGCACGGCCATGGACATGCCACCAGCTTCACATGCCCAGATACACATGCAGCTGGCCTGGCCATCACTGACACTATGCACACCTCACTGTTTGTGCAGGCACATTGGCCTCCAGCATTCTCCCCCCCCGCCATCATAGGGCAGCCTGTGGGACCGTGTGTGGCACAGCATGGTGTGCAACAGGTATCCCTGCACATGTCTGGATGGCAACAGGCTGTCCACTGACCATTGCATCATGTTGATTGGCTACATCAGTAATGGTATTATAAACCAACAGATTGCTCTGGTTCAGTGTCTGTTGGCATTCATCTGTATCCCCCTCCCCCGGGTCGTGCCTGAAAATAGGCAGAAGTTGTCTAGTGCACTTACCCGGTCAACACAAACTAAATAAATACATTAATAAATAAAATAGTACTCACCTTCAAGGCTGTTAATCCTGTCAGTCACCTATTCTCAGTGTGGTCTGAATTGGGAGCATTTATGGCTCAGGGCATGCAAATGAGGACTGGGGTGGTGATGATGAGATGCTAAACAGCTGAGATGCTCCTGAATATGTTAATAGGCTGATTTGGGTGCATCGTCTGTGAATTGCATAATTGCCCTCAGCTCATCTCAATCAGCATGGCGCATCTGCTGCGCTGGGTGCATTTCCAAACGGCTCTACTCGTGCATGCACGGTGCGTTCGGGGCATCTTCCTGGATGAGGTGCAAGTGCATGGGCACATTCTGTGCACATGCACTGTGTCTGTTGTACGTCTTCCGCCACAATGCATATGCATGAATGGCCCAACAGTCACATCGCAGGCATGCTTATAGTGCATGTCACATGGTACCATTTTTATGTGCATGCTCGTCCATCTGCACAATGCACATTATGCCACCTGCCCATGGTTGTACGCTGATCGTGCATTGCATGCCATAGCACGGCATTGTGCTACTGTGCATCACAGGTGCCATGCGTGATGCTGTGTGATGCACACATCATGGCAGATGCCTTCATATTGTGCATGTGTAATCTGGTCATGACCCATGATCCCACATTCCCACCATAACAATGCGCATTGTGCATGCACCTGTGGGAGCATGACTGTCCAATCGCATGTCACACCGCTGTGCACGGGGGCATGCACGTGGCCTAGTGGCGCATGTGGTGCCATTTGGCATTTCAGCTGTGCAGGACTTGCAAACTACTGTGTGCTGGTTTTGCTGTGGACATGCCAAGAGCAGGGAGGACTTGATCAAGGGCCATGAATTGGTCCGAGGGGGAGCTGCTCCACCTGGTGGCCCTGGTGCTGCGGGTGGAGGGGTAGATTTTTGGGAGGGAGGACCTGCAGGTTCCCATGGTGCAGGGATGGGCCAACATTGCCTGGTGGCTGGTGTGACACATAGGGGTTCCCCGCACCAGGGAACAGTGCAAGCACCGATATGGTGACCTTGGCTGGAGTGACCGGGTCTGTCTGGAGCGGCTGCGGGATCTGGCACGCAGGGGTGCACTTCCACTACCAGGTAGGTATCATGTCTACGTGTGTGGCACAGGTGCTTGCGGGGTGATGATGGGTCACATAACAACATCACACTCACATGGGCACTCACCAACATGCATACTTGGGTGTGGCTGCACCTGCCGTGTGATGTCCTGTCATGCATGCCACGTGGGGTGAGCCCCTCTGCGGTGGTGTGTGTGTGCGACAGGTACACTGTGTCTCGCATGGGGTAGGACCACTGTGTGCGGTGCATAACCGTGGCTGGGCACTTTAGGGGCTCAGGCAAGGCTGCTGTGCACAGCTGCAGACTGCAAGGCCATTCACCAGTGTTGCACTGGTTGTGTGCACCATCACTGCACGCCCACACTGGTGATGGGGGGGGTTTGTATAATGAAGTGTCTACTCATGGTGGTCTCTGTCTGTTGTGTCTTGCAGGGCTGGAGGCCAGGCGGTGGGCTGTGGAGGCTGCTGAGGAGAGACGGCGGAGGGCTGAAGATGTACGCGGCATGGTGTCTGTGTGGGTGCAGGTAGGTGGCTACCTTGTGTGTGCAGTGTCTGTCTGGTGGGGTGGGCTTCTGCTCGGTGGGGGTTGTGTGTCTTCAGTGGCACTTAGTATGTGTTCTATGTGTTCTTGCTGCAGGTCCCCGGGATCGTTGTGCTGTGTCTGGCGTTGGAGGACCCCTGGAGTGGCAGCAGGACATCAGGTGCAGAGTCCAGTGGGCCATACAAGCTTCACTGCAGCCCACCTTGAGAATGCAGAGCCGACTACTGAGGACAATGGGTGCCATCTTCAGACTGCTGTTGGCATGTGGCTGGGGGGGGTTGTGGCAGCATGTTGCGTGGCCATGCCACTAGCTGTACAAATTGTATATAGTTGTAATTAATGTACTTATATTGCTGTTTCCCCCACCCTCCCTCCATACCTATGTTACTTTCCCTGTCTCTCCCCCCTTATGCACTCATTACTTCCCTTTTTCTATCATCCACTGTATATAGTTTTGTGTGGTTTGGTTTGTTGTTCTTGTTATTGTTGTTGTTGCAGTGTTTTGTATTAAATCGTTGCTTATCTGACATGGTGTCTGTGGTCCTTCACTGTTCCACAGTCCTGGGTGAGGCCCTTATGTCCTGCTGCTCATGTCTCTGCCCCCAGTATGCGTGTGCTGCTTGTGGCATGCATACATTGCACTGCTGCACTATTGGTCTGTGGCCCTGTGTGCGGTGTCCTGTGGTTAGGGGTTTGGACTGGCTGTGTGGCACTGTGTGCTGCCCAACATATGGCATGGTGTCACCCTGTGTGGCCTCCCACACGGCCACAGTCATGGCCACCTGTGGTGTTGGCCTTGTCCAGTGGCCACCACCTTGTTCCTTGCTTTCACCAGCTGTTGTATGGTGCCATGTCTGCTGCAATATACCTGTTCTGTGTGCCTGCCATGGGCCTGTGTGGGGTGTGGACTGGGCCTCTGGGTGTTGTTCTGTATGCCCAGTCTCACTATTGTGCCTGTTTTGGCCACTGTTGTGTTCTTGGCCACTCTGGTTTGTCCCTTTGGTCGTATGTCCCTCTCTCCTTTGTCCCACTGCATTGTCCCCTGTTGCTCCCACATGCCTTACTGGGTTGCTCCGTATACACTGTGTTGCTCCCCTGGGTGGTTGTGCACATCCCGGTGCGTGGTGCATCTCCACTTGCACTCTGCCCTTTCCACGCAATTCTGATAGGATGCGCCAGCGCATCCATGGTGCATCCTTTGTGAATCACTCGACATTTGGTAGGCACATACTGTTTAGCGCCACCCATCTCATTTGCGTCCGGTGCATCTCTTTTGTTAATCCTGCCCCATGTGTGCAATTTATACAATAGGGGTGGGAACTATCTCAGTGAGGGGAAGTTTTATTTTATTTGTTTGGCTTACTGCTTAGGGTTTCTTTAAAAATGCTGTGTGGGTTTCTTTAAGAATGCTATGTGGGTGAATGACTGGGGATGAATGGGTCTGGTAAGAGGTATATGATTGGTTGATGGTTTTGTTTGTGAGTTTGTATTGGGTGTTCTGCTGCTGGGTCTGTTATGTGATTGGCTGCTTACTGTGATGGGTGGGACTTTGTGTGAATGGCGTTTTGCAGTACCGCTTTAAGTTTGAGTTTTAAATGTGTAAGTGTTTTTTTATTTTGTGTATTTTATTATGCTTGGTGTACTAATGTTTAATTTACTTGTGGTATATTTAGCAGTATGTGCTTCGGGTTGTGTTTCCTGATTATGTATACAAAGACTTTCGGTTTGTTTCACTGCGGGCAGTGGTGCATTTATCAAGGTACATTTAGGTATTTGTTTGGAAACTTGTCATTCACAGTTTCACTTCTTTTACCAGAATATTTTCTTTTAGTTGCGGTAAAGTATGTTGCTACATTCATCCGTAGCAGTGCAGCAGGAACCTATATAGTCAGACTCTGTATCGGAAGAGGGGACTCGGCTTGCTGAAGGTTTTTGTGTTTGAACTTTTGCTGTGGGAGGAGAAAGTTGTGACGTGAGCAGAGTGTGGATAAATGGAATTTATCTCACCTCACTGACGTCAGTGGCATTTATCTCACTGCAGTGAGAATATCTCCATTTATTCCACTGTATAAATATATATATATATATATATATATATATATATATATATCTGTATTATAGAGGTGCAGTCCCGCCCCTATAGTTAGGGTTGAGTAGGCACTCTAATGTTAAACACCAAATTTTGCACTTTAATAACTTCACAACTGATCAACGGATTTGCATGACATTTTGCATGCGCAGTCTCATAGACTAGATCTCTGAATGTGACAATTTTCCTTCTGGTCGGATGTGTGGTTTCTGAGTTCCAGAGAGTGCAAAAAGTGATTTTTCAGGTGTGTTTTGCTGTTTTTAAGCATTGTTATTTTAACTTGCCTAGCACCCAGACGGTTTGGAATTTTGGTCTGAAATTTTCATGGTAGACAGGGGCTGCCCACAGATATGCCTTGTGCTGGTTTGGTGAAACAAATATTAATCTGTTTCAAAGTTATTTAATTTTGAAATTTCTGTTCTGAGCAGGCTCAATAAGCATTTCAAGATAGCTGTATGACATGAAAAAGGAATCATTTTTCATATGGGAATAAGACATTTTTGTCTGCTGCCATTTTGTTGTCTGTTTTTCACCCCCCAAAAATTCAAAACCCACAAAACTGTCATCCTGGAGAGAGATCAACACATCTTTCTTTTCGGGATTCCATTAGGTGTATTCTGCACTCAACTGTTAAATGACTCCAAAAATGTTTTTTTTTTTTTACATTTTAAATCCTTCCTTCCTTCTGTGCCTCACTTCGGCTTTTTTTGTGAGGTCGCTCATACGATAATTTTCGTATGAACAAACATTTCAGGTTTTCTGCTGTTGTTTTGAACTTGCCTAGCTCTCAGACAATTTGGAATTTTGGTCTGAAATTTCCAGGGTGGAAAGGGGCTGGTCCACAGATGTACCTTTTGCCGGTTTAGTAAAAAATATGAATCCCTCCAAAGTTATTAAATTTTACAATTTCGGCTTCTGAGCATGCTTAGTAAGCACTTCAAAACGGCACCCCCTCCCTAATCACCCTTCCCATACTGTTGTAAGTTTCCCTGGTGTCTAGTGGCCCCCCCGATTGCAATCCCTGTTATAGCTTAAGGTTTCCCTGGTGTCTAATGGCACCCCCCTACCCTTCAATCACTGTCCCAGTTCATATTTTCTGTTTCCCTGGTGTCTAGTGGTACCCCTCCCAATCACCGTCCCTATAATGGTTTAAGGTTTCCCTCGTGTCTAGTGGTGCCCCCCACCCTCCGATCACTGTCCCCATAAGGATGTTTTTTTTCTGGTGTCTAGTGGCACCCCCAACCTCTGATTGCTGTCCCCATTGAAATTTTGTCTTTCCCAGGTGTCTAGTGGCACCCCCTCCAATCACCATCCTGCCTGTAAGAAAGAAAACAATCCTTCAATGTCTTTTTTTTTTTTACAATCTGTAAAAAAGAAAATGGTCCTTCTGCGATCTGACCCCCACCTCGATCTCCCACTCAGCGCCTCCCACCCTGCACCCTCACCCCCCACATACCATCACTTACCCGAACAGGTCCCAGGGTGAAGATTCACTCCCTGATCCAAGACACGTCATGCTGCTTGAAACAACAGTTGCTATATGAGAAACTAAGGTAAGTGCAGTTCAATGTATTTCAATGGGGTTTTCAACTTTCATGCTTCACTTTGCCAGTTTTGCATCTTTTGACCCCTCGTTTTCAACATGACCTTTTTAGGACCCCACCTCATGAACCATGTCAGTGGAATTATGCAACTCTGTCTTGAAAGGCAATTTTGTGGTTGCTTGACGAAATCACCTTTTGGGCAAGATTTGAAAAATGTCATTGCCCTTGTTAATAATAAGAAGGCTATGTTGAAAATTTGGGGTAAAAATATGTAACAATGACAGAGTTATGTGCATCCGTTGAAATTTTTCTACATTAGCTCGTAAATTCGGTAATTTAAAATATTTTGACCACAAATTTTCAACATAGCCATTTTTTTACATCACCTCATGAACATGACAGCTGTCATTTTTAAAACCCTGACCAAACTGAGTATTTGCACCTGTGGTGCAGAATGACATTGCGGTGGTGCGGAATCACCTTTTGACAGGGATTTCAACATTTTCAGTACTGGGTATACGAGGTGGGGTAATAAGAAGGGTATGGCGACAATTTGGTTGCTGTTGTCCTACAAGTGGAAGCGCAGGTCCCTCAGCAACATACATATATGCATCTATGGAGGGACTGGAGCACAGGGCAAGGAGGGCCCAGCACTCCCATGGGCAAGTAAGGATACAATTACACTTTCTCAAAAAGTATGGATGAATGGGAGTGCAGGGCCAAAGGGCCCTGCTGTCCCACAGGCAGATAAGGATATGGTTATACTATCTCAAAAGGTAAAGAAATTCTTTGCATAAAAACTGTGTTAATGCACCAATTAGGATTCAGATTAAACTGACAAAGTAGTGAAATGTGATGTTAGGGTTTCAAACCCCACACCCATGCCCCCAATTCGAGGGTGAATGAGGATAGAGTCTTCCTGGGGGTTGTTAACTAAATGCTCACCCCATGCTATGCACTCATAAAACATACACACCTGTCTCCATCACATCTCAACTTTTTTGTTACTTCAATGGGGTGAGCACTAGGGCTGACAACACCAAGGAAGTCTGTACCCCTCATTCGCTTCAGGGGTGAGGCAGGGGTGTTAGGTTTTGAAACCCTAACATCACATTTCCCTACTTTTGTTGGTTTAATCTGAAACCTAACTGTTGCATTAACACAGTTGTTTGCAAAGTATATATATACAGTGTATATACCGTGTATATATATATATGAGACAATGATCTATAGTGCTAACATAACTGTGATATAGCTATACTTGTGCTAAAAAGAATATATATTTTATAAAATAAAGTGTGTCACCATTCTGTATTTTATTCTTTTTATTTTATTAATAAAAATATTAACGTCTATATGGAGTGCTGATTTGCTACGGGTGCTTAGCTTCCTTTTTCTGCCCGTTACTGCATGCTTATAGAACCATTGAATAGGGTCTGGAGCAGCCTCTCATCTGCTTTCTGTATCAGATGACACTTCAAATGCAATGTCCACTGGGAACCTGGCCTCCCTTCCCAAACATGAGCAGATATGGGGATTGCCCTGTGTCATCATTACGAGTGCAATTGTATATTTGGACGAACATACTCACTTGTTGACTCCAATTTGATTCTTTATGAGGATCCAACATGCCCAACAATTTAACAAGGTTCTACTGAATCTTTCTTTGTTGTGGATCACCTTAGAAACATAGAAGGTGATGGCAGATAAGGACCGTGTGGCACACCTAGTCTGACCCTTTTCCCTACCTAATGCAATACCACAGACCCTAGTTGATCTGCAGCTTACCCTATCTTCCCTATTGCAAGAGTATTCTTATGACTATCCCATGCATTCTTGACTTCCCCTACCATTTTTGCCTCCACCATCTCCTCAGGGAGGCTGTTCCAAGCATCCGCTACTCTTTCTGTGAAAAAGTACTTCCTCATGTTGCCCCTGAGCCTACCCTTCTAGCCTCATTTCATGCCCTTTGTTCTTGTACACCTTTTCTGAAATATGCTACCCTCCTGTACCTTGTTTATATCCCTGAGCTACTTGAATGTCTCTATCATACAGTATCCTCTCTCTCTCTCTCTCTCTCTCTCTCTCCTCTCCTCTCTTCCAGAGAATACATATTGAGGTCCTCTAGTCTTTCCGCATATGACTTTTGGTGCAATACTTACACCATTTTTGTTGCCCTTCTCTGGACTGCCTCTATTTTGTCTACAGTATGTCCTCCCAGAGATGTGCCTTCCAGAACTGGACACAGTACTCCAGATGAGGTCTCACTAGTGATCTATGCAGTGGCATAACCACCTCCTTTTTTTCTGCTAGTGATACCTGTCCCTATGCACCTTAGTGTTACAAATGTGAAAAGATCACACCTTAGATTCTTTGCAAGATATGCTGGACAAAGAAAGTAACAACAAGTAGAAGTAATAAAGGAAGTTTATTATGATACTCACGCCATAACAAGTGAAGCAAAGCAATCACAAGGGAGCCAATTTCCCACCATTCCTCGAGTACCGGTCTCTTTCTCTCTGAGGAACTGGTATACATACAATTATATATGACTGATAGGAGTTCCATTGCAGATATGATAAACATACAGCATTGGATAAGGCATGTAAATAAGGTGGCTCCCATAGGCAATTACATAGGAAATGAAGTTGCAAAGTAAGGAAGAATCTCTGAATCTCTAAACAATGAAAATTCATAGTCTGCAGCCTATTATCAGTCTCAATGGAGACAGTGAGTCTGAGAACACATGCAACGTGTCACAATAGTGGAAAACTACAGAATATGAGTGATTATGAGTATAGTAGAATATATGGCAGAAACATATCATATAGGTAAATGCATTACAGACATATATGAGCAAAGCAAATATAATAAAGAACACTAATATAAGTAATAAAACAAGATAAAACATTGTAAGACCGTGGTAAGGCACTCATACTTGTAAGTGTATAAGGTTATGGTTACATGTGGGCCAGTTGGTGGTATATAACCCAGGCATAACACTAGCATTCCACTGGCTCTCCCCACAGCCTTCTCACATTGTTTGGTTACCTATTATTAGATATGATTACTCCCAGGTCCCTTTCTTGGCTGGTGGCCGTCAGTACCTCTTCCCCCATCTTGTACTCCTCCCTTGGATTTCTGTGCCCCAAATGCATGATTTTGCACTTCTTTGCATTAAATATTAGCTGCCACACTCTCAACCATTCCTCAAGCATGTTTAGGTCCTTTCTCAGTTTTTCCACACTCCCCCCCCCCAGAGTGTTGACCCTATTGCAGATCTTGGTGCTGTCTGCAAAGAGGCATACCTTCCCCTCCAGCCCCTCTGCAAAAATTTGCTTATGAAGACATTAAAGAGGGCTGGCCCCAGCACAGCTGCCGCTGGTCACCCCCCTCTTCTCAGATTGAACACAATTTACCACCACTCTCTGTGTCCTGTCACTCAACCAGTTTCAGACCCAGTTTATCACCTTGGAGCCCACTTCCAGGCTGCCCAACTTATTTACCACCCTCCTATGTGGGACAGTGTCGAAGTCCTTGCTGAAATCTACGTAGGTCACATCCACCGCCCCTCCTTTATCTGCTTCCCCAGTCAAAGAAATCTATCAGATTTGTTTGACAAGACCTTCCTGCTGTGAATCCATGCTGCCTTGGCGCCTGTGCTCTGCTGGATTCAAGAAATATCACAATCCTTTCCTTCAGCAGTGACTCCATTAATTTCCTCACCACCAAGGTCAGGCTGACTGGCCTGTAGTTGCCAGCCTCCTCCCTGTTCCCACTTTTGTGGAGAGGGACTACATTTGCCCTCCTCTAGTCCCCTGGAACCATTTCTGTCTCTATCAGTTTGTTAAATAAGGCTGTTAGTGGTGCTGCCAGCACCTCTGTAAGTTCTTTTAATATTCTGGGATGTATTCTATCCGGCCCCATAGCTTTCAGATTCTCGAGTTCCTTTAGGACTCTTTCTTCCTTAAACGGGCTGGTGACCACCTCTCTCTCATTGGTGCCCCTATCACCCAATAGTGGTCCTTCTCCTTCCACTTCTTCTGTGAATACTGAACAAAAATATTTGTTCAGGATTGTTGCTTTTCCAAGGTCCTTCTTCACACATTCCCCTCCCTCCCTTTTTAACCTCACAATCCCACCCCTGGTTTTCTTTCTTTCACTAATGTATCTGAAAAAGGTCGTGTCTCCTTTCTTAATTGCCTGGGCTGTTTTTTCCTCTGTTTGTGCCTATGACCTCCTGACTACTTTCCCAACCTCCTTCTGCTTTTGCAGATACAGTTTCCTGTCTCCCCCCCAGTGTTTCTTTTTTTTATGTTCTCTATTTTATGCCCCCTTACTCACCGCTCAGAACCCTATCCTCAGGGATCCCTAGGCTTGGCATACTCCTGTAGGTCCTCCCCAGGTATCTCCTTCAGGTTCCAGCAGCACTGCCCCCATCTGGCCTTGGCTTACCCCCCAGGTGGGGAGAAGGAGGACCCCCCAGTAGTCCCCTCCAGTCCATGAGTCTGCGTCAAGCATGCTGCACAGGCCCTAACTGGAGCCTTGTTATGGATTTTCTTGGGCAGCTGGGTCCCATCTCTAGGCATCTGTTGTGGGGCTTTTCTCGCTTTTTCTGGTGACATCCCTCTGGACATTGGCATGCTAAGGAAGCCAAGGGGCGGAGCACATCACAACCTGTAAGCTCTCTGGCTTCCAGCCAATGTCCTCTCACCCTGCTGCATGCTGTCTCACTGCACCTCCACCTGTGGTCACCCTGGTGGTAGTAGAGCAGTGGGACATGCAACCCACGCTCCCCGGAGGAGGAGAGTGGCCCCTGGGCACTCAATCCTCCTCCTCCTGTCCAACCCTCCAGCCGCCCGAGTCCGTTCCCAAACCAGTATCACTGGCACCATGAGCGGTAGCCCTACTGCTGCACCGGCGGGCCAGCACCCCCTCTATGTTTCCTTGTACCTCCTGAAAGCAAGCCTTTTCACTCTTACTTTTCCAGCCCTGAGGGTGGAAGGAAGTGGTCCATGATTTCCTAATCCCCCAAAGAGACAACAATTCCTTGATCAGCCAATTTTCAAAATGCCAATCCTGGTCAGAATGAATTCTCTTTGGCAGTCCATAATGAGCAAAGTACTTTTCAGTCAGAATCTCCGCTATGGTTGTGGCCTTTTTGGTCCTTTCTGGCTTTCCTCAGGAAACTAGTAAAAGAGCCCACTCATGAGGGGGCAATACTGGATCTAGTACTCACCAATGGGGACAGTGTTGCCCACGTCACAGTGGGTGGCTACCTGGAGACCAGTGATCACCGTACAGTGTGGTTCAATATAAGTATTGTGGCAAAATCAAACCACATAAAGGCGAGGGTCCTGGACTTCAAGAGGGCCGATTTTAAAAATACGGGGGAATGCCTCAGGGATGCCCAGGCTGGAGGGGGGGAGGACTTGGGTGGAGTGTAGGAACAGTGGGTGAAACTAAAAGAGGGGGAATAGTGAAGGCAACAGCCCTCAGTGTTAGGCAAGTAAGCAAAAGCAAGAGGAAGAAGAGACCGCTTAGGTTCTCAAAAGAGGTGGCTGGGAAGGTAAGGGCAATAAAGTTAGCATTCAGGAGGTATAAGGAGATGCAGAGGGAGGAGGATAGGGAGGTGTATCAGGAGAAAGAGATGGAGGCAGGGAAAGCAATTAGGAGCACAAAGACACAAACAGAGGAGAAAATGGCCCAGGCGGTAAAGAAAGGGGACAAGACATTTTCAGGGGTTCCACGTCATAATAGTGCCTTCATAACAGTGCTGACCAAAACAGCAACTGAACATTGCTGAAAAGTAAAATGGCGATGTGCACTACAGTGCCTCTCAGAAACAGCTACCGGCACTGAATTTGAAAAATAAGTAATGATATCAACTTATTTTTTATACGGGCTATTTCCCCCCCGCCCCCACATTTAATATAATCAACTCCGGCGGGAGGGGATGATACTGGGGAATAGGGGAAAACTCAGGAGGGGGGCTACTTCAGGGGACAGAAGTCAGCAGGTGGAGAACATTGGGGGGCAACCCTCAGGCAGGGGGGAACAAAGTTGGGAGGGTGAGGGAACAGGATGTCAAAATTGGGACACAAAACAACAAAACTTGAAAAAGAAAAAAATATCCCCATAGCCAGTCCCAAACCCAGGTCACCTGACAGAAAGGTGGTAACTGTAACCAGTACTCTAGACGGCCAGCTAGAAACTGGCCCAACGTACAAATCCTTACATACTCTTTAATATAAGTATGAAAAGTAAGTGCTGAACTACACTGTGCTATTAATAGCACAATGCTGGCTTTACTATTGCTAATTTGACATCACCAAAATTGACTCACTCAAAAAGATTTGCTGTATTCATGGGATACCTTTCAGGTATGTAAGCGAAAAGAGAAAGACCAGGGGAGGGATAGAAAGGCTTAGGAGGGAAAGAGGGTGTGTGTGGAGGGGAACCAAGAAAAAGTGGACATCCTGAACAAATACTTTTGTTCAGTGTTCACAGAGGAAGGGGAAGGCAAGACACCACAGATATGTGCTAGGAGCATCAAACAAAGGGAGGTGGACACTAGTCCATTTACAGAGGAGAAATTCCTGAAGGAACTTGTAAATCTTAAAGTGGACAAGGCAATGGGGCAGATGGAACATATCCAAGGATACTGAGGGAGCTCAGACGTGCTGGCTGAACCTCTGACAGCCCTGTTCAACCACTCGCTGGAGATGGGAGTGGTTCCGGAGGACTGAAGGAGGGCAGAAGTAGTCCTACTTCACAAAAGTGGTAGCAGGGAGGAGGCTGGCAATTACAGGCCAGTCAGCCTGACTTCAGTGGTGGGGAAATTAATGGAATTACTACTGAAGGAAAGGATTGTGGAATATCTTGAATCCAGTGGCTTACAAGATCTGAAGTAACATGGATTTACTGGAGGAGGTCATGTGAAATAAATATGATAGATTTCTTTGACTGAGTTACCAGGGAATTAAATCAGGGTGGAGCAGTGGATGTGGCCTACTTAGATTTCAGTAAGGCCTTCGAAAACATTCCACATAGGAGACTCGTAAATAAGCTGGGCAGCCTAGGAATGGGTCCAAAGGTGGTAAACTGGGTAACGAATTGGTTAGGGGACAGATGACATAGGGTAGTAGTAAATGGAGTTCACTCCGAGGAAGAGAGGTTGAGCAGTGGGGTGCCACAGGGATCAGTACTTTAATATCTTTATTAGCAACATTGCAGAGGGGCTAGAAAGGAAGGCATGTCTTTTTGCAGGTGATACTAAAATCTGCAATAGGGTAGACACTTCTGGGGTGTGTCTGGAAAAAATGAATAGAGATCTAAGAAAGCTAGAGGAGTGGTCAAGGGTGTGGCAGCAATGTTTCAATGCAACGAAGTACAAAATCATGCACTTGGGCACAGAAACCTAGGGGTGGAGTACAAAATGAGGGGAGCAGTATTAATAACCACAAAACAGGAAAGTGACCAGGTGGTAATCATATCTGATAACCTAAAGGTGGCCAGATAGTGTGGCAAGACAGTTGGGAGAGATACTGGGATGCTAGGGTGCATAGGCAGGGGTATCAGCAGCAGAAAGAGGGAGGTGGTGTTGTCCCTGTATAGGTCACTGGTGAGACCTCACCTAGAGTACTGTATCTAGTTCTGAAGACCACATCTATGGAAGGACATAGACAAAGTAGAGGCGGTCTAGAGGAGGGCAACAAAAAGGGTGCAGAGTCTTCATCAAAAGCCATATGAGGAGAGACATAAAGGACCTCAATATGTACACCCTGGAGGAAAGGAGGGAGAGGTGGGATGTGATAAAGACTTTCAAATGACTCACGGGTATAAATAAGGTTCAAGAGGGAAGCATTTTTCATAAAACAAAATGCTCAAGATCATGGGGTCATGCTATGAAGCTGAAGGGTTGTAGACTCAGGGGAGATGTGAGGAAGTACTTCTTCATAGAAAGAGTGGTGGATGCCTGGAACAGCCTCCCAGCAGAGGTGGTGGGGGCAAAAATGGTAACGGGGTTCAAGAATGCATGGAATAGGCACAAGGGAACCTTCGTGTTAAGGAAAAGGGTGGTAAAGCTGGAGGTCAAGTAGGGTCTGCGATGTTGTAGTAAGTAGGGAAAATGGGAAGACTAGGTGGGCCAAGCAGTCCTTATCTGCCGTCAAATTCTATGTTTCATTGTGGGAAATGCTTGGACATACCTGGAGTAGTGGTCTGTCACCACCAGGATGTTGACAATGTTCTTGTTGTCTGGTTCCAAGCTCAAAACGTCAATGCAAACTGAGTCCATGGGAGCACTGGTGGTAATGTTCACCAAAGGGGCTATTTGAGTGGGTAGTGTTTTCTGCTGCATGCAACTCATACACTGTTTACAATAGTCTTCCATATCTGTAATCATCTGGGGCCTATAGAAACACTTCTGACATGGTCCAGTATTCTATCAACACCCAAATGTTCCAGTTCATCATGCAGGGCTTTGAGAGACAGTTTTCTGAATTTGTTTGGCAGTAACAACTGTTTTAGGCTTGGTCCATCATTGCTGTATATGTCTCTGTAAATTGCATTTTCATGCACTTTCATCTTGCTCCAGAATCTTAGTATCAGGAAGGTGTCAGGATGATTCACTTTGACAAATTCTGGGTGTCCCTCTCTTTGGAGTGTTAACAATATCTCAGTTTGCAGTGTCCTCCAGTTGCTGTTTCCTCTTGTGGACTAATTTATGGCAAAGTGGGCTTAACAAGGGACGCAACAATGCAATATGCCACAGGTATGCAGTCTGATGAGGCTCCAAAGCTGTCCACCAGGTGAGGTGTTTAACTGGAGTTTGTCAGTTCTTCCGGGTCATATCTTTTGCACAAAGCGTGAACAGCAGTCTCTGGGATTTGGATCCATTCTGGCCCTGGCACCTGTGGTGGGGTCTTCAGGATAGCAAGTCAGTGTCAATGTTGCTTTTTCTGGGACTGTGCTCCACACAGTAATCATATGTTGAGAAACAATGGCCTACAGCATCCAGTTTTGCTGTCGTCTACACATAGGGGAAGGGGTTGTTATCAGTGTGAACTGTGTTGTGAGCCCTGTACAAATGCTCATAGAACTGATCGACAATTGACTATTTGAGTGCTAAAAACTCTAGCTTGTAGAATGTATCATTTCTTTTTGATGTCAATAAGCTGTGACTGGTGTAAGCTATTGGCTGGAGTCCTTGTGGGTGTCCTTGATATAACACTGTTTCCAACCCACTGATAACACTGATTCCAACCCACTGATAACACTGCTTCCAAACCACTAAGACCGGCATCTGTGCACAACACATATACCTTTCTGAGGTCTACATAGGCCAACATTGGGGCAATGGTCAACCGTCTGATTATCTCTTCAAATGCTTCATCACAAGCTCAGGTCCATCTGGGGTAAACAGTTCATTCACTCTGTAGTAACCTTTTTCAGGAATGGACTATGGCAATCGCTTGTTTTTCCAGTTGACAGGAGGATACTCTTCTGTCAGGTCCTGCAGAGGCTTGATGATCTTGGTGTAGTCTTTAATGAACCTGCAGTAGTAGCTGAAGAATCACAAGAAACTTTGCATTTCTCTTAGCCAGGTAGGTTTTGGCATGGTTGAGACAGCCTGGACATAGTCAAGATTGGTATGGATCTGCCATCTCTGGACAAAATGTGACTCACATACTTGACCAAGGTCCTGAAGAACTTGCACTTGTTGATGAACAGCTTGAGGCCATGCTCTTCCAGTTTGTCGAGCGCGTTGAACAGCTATGCTGTGTGTTCTTTCAGGGGTTTTCCCAAATATGAAAATGTCATCCAAGTACACAAGGCATTCCAACAGGTTCATGTCACCAACTGTTCTCTCTTTCAGCTGTTGGAAGTTGCTAGCACCCCTGAGATCTCTTGCTGCATTCAATGACATATACAGTAGGGGTTCTTAGATTCCTGAGTGACGCCCATGCCCAGCATCTCCAGAAAGTGCTTCCAAACATCATCTACTTTGGTAGGATCCAGTTGTTTCAACCTTTCCCAAAAAGGCTTCTCATCCATGACCTGAATGTGGTACTGTACACTCTTGGCACACCCAATATCCCATTCCTTCAGGAGAAAACTTCTGTTCGCCATGCCAACTTCTTTTGAATTCTGTTGCACAACTCTGCGGGCAAAGAGGGGGTCTCCAAACTCAAACAATGAAGGATCTAATTGTCCTGGGGAGGGGTTGTCTCTCTTTTGTGGCTGCATCACCAGATCAGCACAGTAGACCCTGATGAGGGTCCACCCCCTTCAGATGGTCACTGATTGGTCTATTACATTTGTCACATATACTGTTAATTGTCTGACATATGCATGAGGTTTAGCTGGCAGTATGCTAGGTTTGATGAGCCCCTCTGGCAAACCAGCATCCTCTGGGCCATCCAACATTAGCAGCTGATTGTGGCAAGATCCCTTTGGGTACACAGTTCCCTTGATAGCACACTCTGCTATGGGGATTAACACCACTTCAGATTGGTCTTGTCACCAAATAGTTCCCACAGATTCATCCTCAGGTAGTACAGAGCCTTGTGGGTGTAAGTTTATCTAACAAGTCCCTGGAGGGGCATTGGAGCCTTTCCTTTTTGGGCTTTGAACTCTTTGTTCAACTGACCCAGGCAGTTGAACATATTGGCATTAGTTCCTACAATGATCTGTATCTTTTCATACATATTTGCCCGTGGGCACACCAGGGCTCAAGTCTCCACAGCAGTAAGAGTTCCAGCAATGTTCACCGGGAAAGAAATCCATGAATCTGGCCCAGATGGGGTATGAAGTTTCACTGAGACACACGTCCAAACCTTTCAAAGGCTCCAACTTTTTGTGAGACAGAGATGTATTATAATAGTCCTTGTCCAGTATAGTGAATGAGGAGCCACTGTTCATGAGTACTCAGGTGGGCCATCCATCCACTCGAGCTTCCACATCTGCAGTAGGACTCACAGTCTTGTCCCAATTCCTGGACATTTTGGATTTAGTATTTGAAGCATTGGTTTTAACACAAGCAGTAGCTTTTGCAATGGTTGTTGTTAAGTGACTTGCTCCCAGGGCACCAGAATGCTCCTCTACTAGAGCCTGCTGAAGTTTAAAGACCTGATGGTTCTTGTGGTCAGTTTCTCTTGGTTTAGCCTGTCTGTGACCCTCTGTAAGTTGCTTTCTGACTGACACTGATACTGGATATGCCCATGCTCACTACAGTGGTAGCAATAAACATCACTTCTACACACTGACTGTTGATTGGTTCCAACTGGAGAATTCTATGGGGGCCCCCTTCCCGGACAGGGGTCCCAGGTGATTGCAGCACTTGGTGCTCCATTGGTTCTGCTATCAATTTTTTTAGCTCAGTCAGTTGAATATGAACTTCCTCCAGTGAAATTGCATTTGAGGCTCATGTTCCAGTGCTCAAGGCAGTCAACACAACACTATTTGACACAGATGTGTTGGAGACTAAGGGTTCAAACTCTGTGGGGTGAGGGGGGGTGGGCTGGCCATGCCAAGCTGAACTATCACAGTTTTCATTTCTTGAATTAGTCTCTGGTGCTTTGTGACATCAAGGGAGCCCCGGCTGTTTGACACTTGAGCATGGGCCGAGGAAGCAGGCACAGTCCCCGCTGTTCATTTTGTTCCTCAGCCTCTCTAATCTCCCACAACAGGAACCAGTGGGAGGGTAGATCAATTAGTTTTTCTTCTAAGCATAACATTAACAGCAGTATCTCTGAACATTGGACAGCCTTCAGTACTTGTTCTAGATGCATCCCGTTCAGGTCCTTGGACTCTATTCCACCTGTAGTAGTAGTAGTAAAAACTTTTATTTTTATACAGGACTTAAAATGACTTCTCATTTTAATCACCATTAGGATAAAATCCTATTTTACAAGGTGTTCCTGTCATAGATGTTAAAAATAAAAACTCTATACAGTTTATGAGTGTTCATAAAAAATATAAATATAAATTCAATATAAACTATCGTATATATTCCTAAAACAATCAGTTTCTAATCAAAGCAAGTACACCTAACTGCAGTACACTTTCTGTAAGGCCCTCTCAAGTTGGTGTAGAGGTTCCATGTGATAACGGCGATCGCGGAATAGCGATTGCCATTTGGGCGAGTATATATCTCCGAAAACATTTTTTGACAATGTACACACGCGATGAACAGCAAAAGGGCGCCCAAGAGTTAGGTTTCTGTAATTTATGCAGGTGGCTGTGCCCCCTGCACCCCCTACTACAGGATTCTCAACTCCAGACAGGTGCATGTTGGGGGGAGGAGGGGTGCAAAACTAAAACAAAAAAACCCTGACCCAGCGCAAAAAAGATGAATGCTCCCAGAACCGAGCCCGGCACCCTCCCAACCCCAGCCTGCCACCAGCCCACCATGCCACATGACCAGTTCAACAGCCCACCACCACACTGCATCCCACAAACCCTCCCTCCCCTTCCGCCCATTGCACGGCGTGATCCCTCCCCACCCACGTGTGCATGTATACATAGCAACATCCCATTGCTATATTCACTTACCCCCCCATCAAGTTGCCCCCCCGCCAGGTAGTCCTGTGCACAGGTGCCATGATTGAGTTGCCCTGTTTGAATGCGCTCAATCAGGGTCACCATTATCACAGGCTACTGGTGTGGTTAGGCAGAGAGGGGCTTCGCCAGCATTGCTTGCTGGTCTTGAACTTCCAGTACAAGTCATCACAGGATTCTGTACTTTCAAACCCACTGTCTAGAGTGCCAGTGTATTCATCTGCTTGGACCTATGGGTATGTAGCATGCTAGGACTGGATGGCATCCAGTGTCAGCCACTTCAAACTCTCAGCCAGTCTCTAGCATCTACCTTGATGCATTACCATTCATGTAGCATTGGTTCAGCAAAATCTATCTGGGATTCATACCCATCTTTTCCAGAAGGGCAGGGGATGGTGCCAGAAATTTTTTTAGGCATCTGTAATAGTCTGAACCAGCAGGGTGAGCTAGCCCATATTCTTCAGAGGTTACACGGTGTGGCAACAAGGTCTACACATCCTTAAAGGTCTTCCCTTCACTAGCCAGCAACAGTTCTAGTTTGGTCTTGAAATCCCACAGAGTTCCGGTGTGGTGAAGGAGGTTTCAGGCAGGCTGAAAGGACTCCTTTTGCTTATCACTAACCAGATCCCTTAAAACTTCTCAGGTGTCACCATGGCAGGAAAGTTCCTACCCCAAGTCCTTTCAGTTTCCACAATTACATTTCTAAACTGGGTACCTCGTTCTCTAGTCACTCTCTGAATTTTCATGTTCCCACAGTCTTTCAGGGCATCCTCCAGTACTTCCAGAATGAACCCCTTGTCCCACTCCTTGGCCACATTCTTTACCAGGAGTACCTTCTGATGGTCCAAATCCTAGAAGACACACCAGTCCTCTACCTCTTAAAAAGCCATTTTCACTTTCGCAGAAATTTTTGGTGGGGGGAGTGTTAATGGCAAAAGGTCTGTGAAAAGTCCCTGATGTGTCCAGATGTTCAGTAGGAGACCCAGTTGTGCTTCCAAAGTGTGACCCCCAGTTCTCTGTGTCCTGATTCACACCCCTACCTGGTGACTGTATAGTGCCCACCTGGTTGAGAGGGTTGGGTTCATTCTTTCTTTCTCCTGTGGTAGAGGGGTTCATCCCAGAACAAAGAGCATATAGCAAGGTGTCTCCACCCAGAGAGAATAAATTGGCCAGATGTTATGTGCAACACCACATTGCCGGGATGCAGTACCTCTCCACCTCCCTTCACTGGACTGGATCACACCCTGGGAATCAATAAGATAGTTGTTACCTTCCATGGATTCATGGAATTACCTACCCCAGGAAGTAGTAGGAGCCAGGACAGTGGAGGGTTTCAGACATGAATGGGATAGGCAGAAGGAAGCAATAGAGGTTAAAATCAGAGGTGAAATCCAACGACCAGACAGGATCAGCAAATGCTGTTGCAGGCAAGAAATACTGGCAGACTAGTTGGGTCTAGTGGTCCTTATCTGTCGTCAGTTACTATGTTACTATATTCACCAATAACCACTTCAATCAGGTTATACAATCTGGATGCACACACAGAAGTAAAATTCAACAACTTAACAGTGCTTTTACTTAGGAACACAGGCATGGAAGCTGGAAGGAAAAGAGGGGTTAGACAATTGTAGGTCACCTTTAGCACTCCCACCCTATAGTGGTGCCCCCGGGAGCCACTGTACTGTGGGTCACTACCATTCTGTCAGATTCCATACAATCTATAAAGCACCTGCCTAATTAAGGAGCACTAAGAGAAGAATTATACTACACAGGGTGCGATAACTCCTAGCTCTACCAGAAGTAAAACTACAGTTTTAAGTATGACACAAATACCAATGACTCTGGGTACCCACGAACTACACAGGCCTGGTAGTTATGTTACCTGGGTACTTTCAGTGGTGCACTTGATGAAAACTAGGAAGCCTGCAATCTGACCAACCAACAGGCCATAATGTGCTGGCACAGTTTAAAGAACTTGAAATCCAATGAGAAAATGCTTGAAACAGAACTGTAATCCAAAGGTAGTAATGATAATCCAAAATTGGAAAGTACAAAGGCCCCAGTCAACACTCATGTGACCCATGGATTCAGAATTTCAGTCAAGGCAGGGAACAGCACACAGCAGCAGGCCAGGCAGCAATCAGGAACAGGCCCCAGTGGCCTGGGGATGAAACACTTCAGACTCTCTTGGACGATCTGCAGCAGCACAGCCCTTCTGGCTCATATCTCTCTGGATACAGTCATTCTGGTTCAGCTGTAAGGATTCAGGACCATTACACAGTGGCTTCCTGGTTCCCAAGGGGCCCCAACCCAAGGAGCAACCTGCATGGTCTGAATCCCTTCCAGATTGAGAATACTGCTGTACTCAGGGCACGTGCCCTGTGGCTCCCTGTTACCCTATCCACCTCACTAGATAAGGGCTAGCAGGCCCCTTACCTGGCTCTGGAGCAACCCAGGTAGAATGCAGGTCTGTGTCCCTGCTTGGCACAGTTCCACAGTTTCAAAACACAGCAGTGGCCCACAGGTTCACACTCAGAAATTTCTTCTCACGGGTGCTCATCTTACACAGTCTCTAAACAATGTAAACACAGGATAAGGCTCACAGTGAGTTTATTGAATGAACCCTGGTGAGAGCTCACAGGATTGCTGGCCTGGCTAGGCCTCTCGCTTGGTCTCACCAGCAGCAGGTCTGAACAGCTCTCTCAGACTGCTCTGAGCTCCTTGAGAGCCCAGGAATGCATTTCCCTCCATCCAGTATCTTATTGGACACACAGGGCTGCCCATCAGTTTTCTTCCCTGTCTTGCCCCTGGCCCTTATAACCTGCCAGTCCATGTTGGAGCATCTGATTGCATCATCCTCCCCACAATGCATAGCTGCTACTAGAAGGGCCTCCTAGCCCTCTGATTGGTTAATTTATTGGGTCAGGGGGTACAAAGATGGCTGCACCCATATTCAGTCGAAACCTTTACTCCGAAGTCTTTTGTTTTGTTTTATTTCTGTGCCCCCTAAAATGCGTGCTGGCAAAGACTGTTGTTGCAGCCCCCTTGGGCTATTATCTGGTCATGTCTGGTAGGAAGCAATTTGTGTTTTGGGGTGTGTGGGAGTGAGAAATGCTGAGGAGGAGCCCCTGACTGCATGTGCTCCTACTCAGAAGGTGGCAGCCACTGTCCAGCCACATGATGCAAAAAAAAGAAGCAGTGCTCCTGGTGTTCCCAGTCTCCTTTGCCAGAATCAGGATCTGGGGCTAAAGAATATGACTGCAGCCACTACATGAAAGAACTCAGAATGTACAGAGAATGTCCGTGCTGTTGTGCTCTTTCTCCTGGTGCCACACATGAGGTTGAGCCAGAGGGAGCTGGCAGCACTAGCAGAAGTTCCAGGGATCTCGGGGTGGTGGCAGCAGCAGTCCAGGTAAATCCCCTCCTGAGGTGGGTTACACCTGGATGAGAATCCGTCTAGGATCATTGCCCTTACTGACCAAGAAATCACTAATTTAGAGACTTTGGAAATGCTGATGTCTGAGGCAGTTCCTAATAATTCCAATCCGTCTTCTGCTGATGATGTGATTTATGATATCTTGGGCCAGAACATACTAAGTATAAGAAGGGTAAATTTAAGACCCAATTCATGTTCTGCCCTAATGCCAACAGTTCCTTAATTAAATCTTTTGAAAGCGTAGTTCTTAAAGAAACTAATGACTTGTTGAATAATGTGCCTCCCTTTGTCTGCTGGAATTTAATACAGGCTGAATCCACAGCACTGAAGGAGCTTACTTTGATGAAAAACGTACTGTAGTTGTGAAACCAGCAGACACAGGTGTCAACTTTTTTTTTAGGTTAAGTTTAAGTTTATTGTTCGGTCATTGACCATTAAATCAGTTAAAACAACAAGTACAAGCAAACACAGAAATCAGCACCATACAATTTACAGTCATCTTGAAATACTCAAACATGTGGGAGAGAAATACATTTTCAATATATTATGACCTGAGTTAGGTTACATCATCACTTTTTAGCCATACACACAAAATACAAGTAACATATTTACTAGTGTTACAATGCCAGTATTTAGAATTAGTGCAATAAAGTGCATTAAAGTGCATGTAAGCAGACATTTATAACTTTTCCTTACTATACTTCATACAAATTATAGAAATGGCTTTAAGATAGCCTGCAGCTTTATTAAGGGGATACATGATGGGCATGAGTGTGATATGGAAAATATTTTCACTCCTTTAGAGTGACCTCTGGATATTCATGAGTGGCGAAGCCACGAGTGAATATCCTGAGGTCACTGTGCAGGAGTGAAAATATTTTCCATATTATACAAGTGCACACCATGTATCCATTTTATAGAGCAGGGGCGTGGTAACTGGAGATAACTCCAGTTATCACACTCTGGTGATGTCAGCAGAGTGTGATAGCTCATGGTGGTGGTTTTATGCTGAAATAAAGAATGGCATATCATCTCACCCCTATTGTATAATTAATATTAGATCATCTTGTATAGTAAGCATTAGGCTCAGAAGAGCATTTCTATCTGAGGTTTGAATTGCTTCCCATGTTGGGTACAGCCAATATGCCCTTGGCTTGTTGTACCAGGGGCAGTTGAACATAACATGGTGTAAACCTTCAGGCTCCTGTGTGGTACATGAGTATAGCTTTTTTGTTGGGTCAGTTAATTTAAGGTATCTAGCTTTCAATATATTACTTTGAAAGAGTTCCATACGATACTTAGTGTATGATTTCCTGAGAAGATGATCTGACAGTATATCCAAATAGTATCTGTAAAAGTGTCTATTGTCATAGTGAACAAGCCACACAGCAATTCTAATAGATGATATTGCTTCCAAATCTCTCATTTTGTTAATGTTAGTATCCTTCCTGGTAATGTATGATTTATATTTAGGACTAATCAAGATTCCCTTCTTTACATATTCCATTAAACAATCTAAACCATAATTGCTAAGGGGGGGGGGGGGTCTCAATCTTATCTAAACATTTAGATTTCTTATAGCCCAGGGTTTGCCATCTGCCTTTTTCCTGTAAGCATATACGTGGAAATCTATGGGTCCCTAAACTTGTCACTCTAACCCAATAGTTAATTTTCCTGACATCTACTAGGGCTTTAAGGCTGGTTAAGCCTAGCTCTGCTCTTATTAACGAGGCCAGAACAGAGGTACCTACAGTACACCCAAGGCTGATTTATAAAGTTTATTAAGAGGAGATTCTAAAGAGTCAATTTTGTTGAATGCCCATATATCTCTGCTTGGTAAAGGGCTTGTGTAGTATTTAGCCCTTGAGGCTTCTAAAAGTGATCTGATTGTATTTCCTCCATATCTGCTATTAAATCTAGCTAACAAAGTTGCTGTTTGTTTTAATGTCATCATTAAGCCTTTAATGTGATTGGACCAAGTCTCATTGCTGGTCATATTCAACCTGAAATATACATATATATTAACAGTGTTAAGTTTCTTACTGCCAATTTTCCATGTTTTTTCATATTTTTGGAACCAAATACCAGAACTTGGCTTTTTGTCTCATTTATTTTCAGCTTGTGTTTATCTGCAAATGACACTAATAAATCTAATTTGTGTTGTAGTCCAGAAGCAGATAGAACTAACAGGGCAAGCTCATCGGCGTAAGCCAATGCCAGACAACTGATGTTATCAATAAGGGGAGGATCTGATATAGATTCTAACAGTTGTATTAGTAAGTTATTCATGTAAATACAAAAGAGAATGGGTACAAGAACACAGCCCTGTCTGACTCCTTTATTTGTAGAGATTTTTGTTGATAATTGACCAGATTTGTCCATTTTAATCTGCACCCAGGTATTCGTGTAAAGTTCTCTTATTATGTTTATTAAATTTGGATTTATACCCCATCGATACAAAATTTGCTATAGAGCTGTTCTGGAAATATTATCAAATGCTGAACTAAAATCAGTAAAGGCAACAAAAAGCTTTTGCTTCCTTAGCAGAAAATATTTTTCACATAGATTCATAAGTATGAAACAGTTGTCAGTAGTACAGTACCCTGTATGAAAGCCTACTTGAAGTTTTGAAAGTCCACCAAGCTGGATGATTTGTTTGAGTAATCTGGACAGAATTATTTTTGCAAACACTTTCCCAGCGATATCTAAAAGTGATATTGGCCTGTACATCTTCGGATCTTTCTTACTGCCCTTTTTGTATATTGAAATGATAGTGGCTCCTTCCCATGCATTGCGAATTGCTCTGTTTAATATACAAAGATTAAAATAGGGCATGAAACTGATAAAAATACAACTGGAGGGATCAAATCTGGTCCTGGAGCCTTTCCCTTTTTAAGAGAGGTAATTGCTACAGTAAATGTACTTCATTTGCTATAATGAATTTGAATGGAATTCTATCTGCTGTGACTTCCCAAGAAGGAGCTACTTCCAAAAGTTCAGAATCATAGAACACATCAGTGTAATGATTAAACCATTGGTCCATGGAGATGTGTGTATCTATCTCGAATTCACTATTATTAGTTCCCTTAGCTACCAGAAGCCAATAGGAATGATGGTGCCTACTATTTATGGTATGGAGCATGAGGGAACCACTGTTTTAGTCGATGCTCCTTTTGCTTTTCTTATAAAAGGTATTTATAGTTTTCTCTTGCCTTATTTAAATCTTTGTATTTATTTTTTGTCCTAGGAGCCTTTAATATATCTAATCAGTTTAGTGAGGGCTTTTTTGGCCTTGCAGCAGTCCTGGTCAGACCAGGTACTGTTGGTTTCAGGTCGTGACTTACTCAAAACTGGTTTGTAAAGAAGTTTTATAATTTTGTCAAATGTCTCAACAAGACACATTTCTAAAAATATGTGATTTTCCATAGATAAAGTCTGTTCCACTACAGGAAAAAATGACTCCTGCAGAATATAGAAACATTTCTCTTTACAAGCAGTGTCCCACTTATTTTTTATCTGGTTTCTTATTTCAAAGCCATCTAATGGCATAATTAGTTTTTCTTTTTTAAGCTCCTTACTAGTTACACCACAGGGCAGCACAAGAGGTAAGTTATCACTTTCACCCCTATTTACAACTATAAAGTAGTCCCAGCTAGACACGGGACCATTTCAGAAAAAAAAGTTAACTAAAGAAGGACCGCTAGAATTATAGTATGTGTAATTACCAATAGTATCCCCACACAGTCTGCCATCTATGGGAGATAATTTGTATAAAGATAATATTCTATTAATTTACATCCAGACTTATTGATTTTTGTATCTAAGGAGTGTCTGAGAAATGTGCAGGCTTCATAATTTATCAAATTATGTATATCAGTATCTGCATACCTATCAAATGTCCCAATTCTTGCACTGAAATCCCCGCAAACTATATTTTCAGAAGTTAAATGGGTCAATGTTTTATGAATTAACACCTCTAAGTTAGTCCAGATTGCATCATAGTAATAGTTTGAAGTAAAGGGAGGTATATAGACATTTACAATACAATATTCAAACTGTTTTACCTGTACTTTGAATACTTGGGCAAATGACATGCAATAAACAAGGTTTACTGTTAAATCTTTATCAGTTTTAAACCAGGTAACAAGACCTCCACAGGGTCTGCTTAGTTTCACATTTTTCTTACCTGGTACACGAAAACTAGAATAGCCATTCATGGAGACATCAGAGTCTTTTGAGTGCCAAGTTTCTTGCATACACATAATATGATGTTCATTAATAAATCTACACCAATCAGAATCAGCATACTTTGTTGCCAGGCCAGCTAAAATCCAAGAGAGCAGAAAGAACTTGGACTTAGTTTCTATATTGTAATTGTTGTCTGATAACTAGAATTTATCTTGTCACCTCTCTTTAATAGACAGATTAGCATATCTGTTACTAACAGAGACATATCTGCTGCAAACACAAATCCTGCTGAGTACTAAAAGATATTTCAGCAGGACTACGTCTTTGGAATCAATTGAACTATCTTACTGCAGTGGGTTTCAGGGGGAATGATTACATTAACCTGATCTGTTTCAATTATGCTGATACCAGTTCTATCTTAAATACTTATTTCGTCCAGAAGCTTGTTAGACAACTTCTTGGAGTTTACTGTAAATGCATTCTGATCACAATCGGGATCATTTCCCAATCTCTTTACAGAGGATAGGCTATCTTTCCCAATAGATATGTTTAGTAATTGATCAAATAAATCCTTTAAGATGAAATTTAGTTTATCATCATTTTCATTTGAGAACCTCCTTAGGTCAAATAGTGAAACAGAACCACTTATAGGCTGTGAATCATCTAGGTCCTCATCAGAATTATGATACCTTGGTACACTCTCTAAAGCAGTGATTTCAATTATATGAACACCAATTTCATCCAAGAGGCTTTTTGCATGATTAAGTCCAAAGCCTTTGTACCCTGCTGTAAGACATCAACTTGTCCTGATATGTTCCCTCTGGCACGTCTGTGTGCATTTAGAATCTTTAATTCTGCAGACAGTATCTGATGAAAGTGTAAAAATACATTATATAGTGCTTTTTTTAAGTTTTCCTGGGTTTTCATTGGGCAGTCCCTTAAAACCAAAGATACTAATCTGTGATACATTGCCTGTATTTAAGTTATTTTTGTTATTCAGGGTAGTTCTGTTGACATATTTAATATTCAGACCCTTTTTCATTATTAATTTATTATTTAACCATAATTGGTCTGCAGTTCTTGGGGAAATACAGAAAATGTACCAACACTCTACACTATCTTCGTCCCTATCTTTCATAAGTTTAATAAAGTCAGTTTCTATTACATCCGCCTCCATTTCTGTCCTTAGTACTGTATGTGCACAATCTTCTTTTTTACTTCCATCAGTGATAGTGTTGGGTCTAGGTTTAATCCACATAGACACAGTATGGCACATTGGTCTATGTCGATCAAATTCATTGTAGTATGAGAGAAAGAGGCTGGGGGCTATGGGTACAATATTTAAGATTTGATCTAGCTTTTTCTTTCTGGTCTTTAAAGCTTTCTTTAGATCCCATAGCTTCACACTAGTTATTCCAGTCATGTCTTAAAACCTTTAGATCAGATTCTAGAGTACTACAGATTTTGAATAATCCATTAATAAGTGGGTCTTTAACAGATGCATAATTACCCACACAATCTGCCTGTGGCAACTCTGTTGAATGATTTCTCTGAGGAGTTTCCACCCAATCAGGGAAAAGCTTACTACCAGTGGATTTTTCAGCACTATTTTTACCAACATTTAGGTTCTTTAACTTCTCATCTGAGGTCTGCTCACTCCCAGCAGTAATAGTTATTTTTTTGTTTTTCCTTCCCTTTTTTGTTTGACTTAGTTTTACAAGATATTGGAACATTAATTGAAGGAAAATCTGTCCTATTTTGTTCTGAAGTTTCCAGAATAATTGAAGGTGAACCTTGTTGAGGCACTAAAATGTTAAGTTTACTTAGTATATCTTCCAGCCTGAAACTATTTAGTGCAATGTTTTCTTTTATTGTTTCCATCTCGTTTTTTTTATAACAACCATCTGTTCCATAATCATTAGCTGGGCAGCATATGGATTGCACATGAAATTCTTCACATCTGCACTTACATTAGTTGGATAGGAGTTTATCTCATCAACAGTGGGATCTGTGCCAGTCTTGTTATTTACACTACAGTAATTTTCCCTGTTTTAGATTTATCACTTTTATTCAATGCATCTAATTTTTTTAAACCATTTTATGGTAACTTGCAGCTCTTCCATTACTTCTCTTAAATTTGCATCACTGAGTGACACATTGGGACCCACATATGACTGCTCAGTTAAGTGCACCTCTTGAGAAAAAAAAAATGAATAATGGAAATAAACTGAGCAGGGAGGATTTTAATGAAACTTTTTGTTCACAAAAAGCATTCAATATTGTGAATTTTAATGAAAAAAGACTACATGAAGATTGTATATGATTTACTGGACAACCAACAAAACTATAGGAAATTCACCAGCAATCCCACTGAGGTGCTCAAAAAGAAACTGCTGACACCTTTAGAATGGGGAAGGGGTTTTAATTTAATTTCTGATAAAGAATTCTAATTTTTGTGGGTCAATATACCTATGATACCCACATTTTATGCCCTCTCAAAAATACATAGGGGTTTGGACAGACAACCTGAACATCCTATCGTGTCAGGGGTGGGATACCTGACAGACAATCTTTGCAAACTTTTGGATATTTTCCCTAAAAGACTGCATCTTTAGTGTGGGATCCCACCTGAGACACACAATGGATGTCCTTGAATGGGACATACAGTACTTTTGGTTCAGCTTAGATGTCACAGCACTGTACACCAGTATACAACATGAACAGGGTATACAAGTATGTTCTTATTTCTTGGAACACCACCTCCAAGGGGCCACCTTTTCTACTAAATTTATTGTAGAAGCCCTGAGGATTGTGCTGTCACATAACTATTTTGAGCTTAACAACAATTTCTACAGCTGAGTAGCGCAGCAATGGGAGCAGCAGTGGTACCCTCATTTGCCAACCTCTTCCTCGGACTCTTGGAGGAGTTTACTCTAACACCAAGGATTCATACTTACATCACATCAAAAAATTGTGTAGATAACATAGAGATTATATAGTTTGCATCTGGGAGGGGTCTGAGGAAGAGGCTGGCAAATTTCTGGAGAGGCTCAACAACAAAGAACTTAATTAGAGGTTTACCAGCACTATGGACAGTAATTGCTTACATTTTCTAGATGTCACACTTTTTGTTGACAATGGCATGACAGTACAGATGAAGGGCTACAAAAAGCCTATAGCTACCAATAGTCTGTTACGAGCTGAGAGCTTGCACCCATGCTCCCTTAATTCAGTTCCCTATGGGCAGTTCCTGCACATCTGCAGGAACTGCTCTAATGATGAGGATTTTGATTCCCAGTCACAGGACCTCTTTCAAAGATTTCTGTCTCGAGGGTACTTCAGTGTTCTACTGGATGAAACTCTCAATAAAGCCAGGAGCCAGAAGAGCAGCTCACTTCTACAGCCCAAACTCAAGAACACTCATCAGAAAGAACCCTTGAGTTTCACTACTAATTTCACCAAGGTCTCAGAACAGAAATGGGACATTATCAGAAAATACTTGCTGATCATACTTAAAAACCCTATTTTGGTAACTGAACTTTGTGAGGCTCCCAGGATTACTTTTTCAAGAGCCTAGAAACTCAGAGACAAGCTTGTTCACAGTTGCTTTAGCTCCACTGCAGTCACACCCACTGCTAGACACTGGTTATCCCCCCCAACACAAGGGGATGCACAAGTGTGGCTGATGTAATGTTTGCAACTTCTGCTTGCAGAGTAATATCTTTCACTTGGATTGGTACAATAGGGATTTGCAAATAAGGAGTTTTCTGGATTGTAGCAGTGAGTTTGTAGTACACACCATGCGATGTAGCTGCCCCTTCTATACATTGGTGGCACAAACAGGCCACTGTGACAGTGACTGCAAGAGCACATTCAAAGTATTAGATTGGGTCTAGCATACACACCTATAGGCAATCATTATTCTGAAAAACCCAACAACCCTAAGGGTACCCTGTTTAAGGCTCTAAACTTGGTAGGGAGGGGCTGCAGGGGAAGTGGCAGATTGACCAAGTTATTTCAGAAAGAGAGTTTCTGCATTTTTGCACTTGGCTCACTGCACCCACAAGGTATTAACACTGATTGGGACCTCAAGTCTATTTTATAAGACTATTAATCTAACAACTGGGGTACTAGATCTTGAAATTGACATTTGGCTTATTTGCTCTATGGACAGTTTAATATAGTTTGTATTATTAAATGTACTTGTTTTCATTGATGTTCATTATCGTATTTTCTTTCTCCCTCTTTTTCAGCTTTCCATGGCAGTCCATGATACAGGGCAGTTTGATCCCCCTTCCCAAAAACTCAGGAGAAAGTGAATTATGAAGAGCGGTGATTGCTGCTCCACAGAGATGCCTGTCTCAATCTGTTCTCCTCAGCCGCAGTGTTCATCACTTTTTGCTATTATTTTTTTGACTGGTGTCTATAAGTATTATTGTTATTTTTCTACCGTGCAATGGAAAATCTTTACTTATTTCGGTAGCATGGTAATTAGTTGAATGTGACCTTTGATCTCTCACCTGCAGATGCGCTGAATCTAGTAAGGTGCAGTCAATTATTAATGTAACATAGTGCAATACACCTTATTTCGGGATTGAATCCTCTTTGTATAGCATGTTTGTAAAACTTCATATGTTTGTTTTTTGTCTATAATGTACTTTTATTGTTCCCCTTGCCATTATCCCCTTAGAGCCACTGACCGGTGAGCTCCAATTGTTAAACAGTGCACCCAATTGGTGGCACTATGCTCCAGACTCCATAGGTAGTTAAGGGAATCTTCAGCCAGTTAGACTCCACCCACTGACAAAGACTACTACGGTTGAAGCACCTGAGAGTCTTGTGGCTGAGTGTAGCTCACTCCCTGCATCTGTGATTTGTAGCCTGATTTTTCCGCATTGAAACTTTGGACTGCATTTAGTTTCTGGAGTATTTATTCAATACACAGGCTCATACTCCTTGAGTACCCATCTCTCTCTTTGAACTTTCTCAACATACTCCTACCCCGTCACCCTTGTCCCCTGATGCCCATGCCAGGACTTCAAACAGTATGGGTGGGATTGGTTTGGCATCCCTGCCACACTGGAGCTTTCTTTCTTCTACCTCCCCTGATCCTTTCAAACAAACACACAAACAAACAAACAGGGATCCCAGTTTGAAACGGAATCTCTCTCTTTCTACAAAACTGGAATAAGACCACCATGGACACATGGGTCCTGGACATTATTTGGTGGGGGCATACCCTGGAGTTCTTGTCTACCCCACTAGTGCATCCCTCATGCTGGTGTCATCCTTTGACTCACCTGTACCTCATACTAGAGGAGGTTCAGATGTTACTGCATAAGTGGGCTATAGAACCCATACCCCCAGCAGAACATAACCAAGGTTATTATTCCTGATATTTTTTGGTTCCTGAATGAACAGAGGATCTACTCTGTATCCTAGACCACAGGGGCTTGAACCTGTACATTGAATACAAAAACATTTGTATGGTATTTCTTCAGTCCCTGCTCCCTCTGCTCCTGCAAGAGGATTGGATGTGCACCCTGTATATGAAGGTTGCCTACCTCTGTATTGACAGTACCTCTGCTTCCTGCTGGAGGGCTCTCATTACCAGTTTCATGTTTTGCAATTTGGCTTGTCATTGGCGCTACATGTTTTTAACAAATGCTTGGCAGTGGTGGTCACGGCACTCTGTAGGGAAGCCCTGTATGTATTCCCATATCTGGACAACTGGCTCTTAGAAGCCCTGTCCTGGGACATTTCAATTTCAATTTTCAATTTCAGTTTTTATTTTACCAAGAAATACACCATTGAGAACAACTTATTTAGAAGGTTGTCCTGGGGGGACTCAAACAAAAAAGTAAAGATGTCAAGTAAAAAATACAAATAGCAAAGCAGTACAAATAAAAATAACAAAATGTCTTGTACATATAGTATACTGTAACAATGAACATCTGTGTTAACTAAAATTAATTAATACAAAGGGGTAGGGCAAAAAGGTTTAGAGGTGATATGGAGACAGAGCTGAAGGGAGGGGAAGGCAGTTCTGAATGAAATATATATGAAAATAGGGCTTAATGAAGGATAGAGAGGAAGAGGGGGGAGGAGGAGAACAGACATGACTAAGGATAGAGGTTGACTGCAGTTGAGAGAGACATCAAGGGGAGGACAAGTTGGGCAAGTGCTGACATAGTCCTTCACACATTTTTTGGACTCACCATCATATCAGTTGGGCATCCTTGTCATTGAACTGAAATTAGTTCTGATCTCCTGTCAGCACCTTCAATACATCTGTGCTGTCCTAGACATTTTTGCTGGCTGGACCTTCCTTCTGGAGGACCATACCAGTTCTCTAATTGTCCAGGCACAACTGGTGTCCTCGTACTTATGTTTTGTCAAGATGCATTCTCAAACTGATAGAGCTGATGGCTGCTATCATCATTACTGTCCCTCTGAAATGCCTCCACATGAGGATTCCTCAACAGTTCCTCCATGTCCAGTGGGCTCAACACATCAGCAACCTGGATTGTCTCATTCTGGTGATGTCTCCTCATTATCATGTCCTTCTCTGGTGGTTGGACCATTCCAACCTTGGCAAATGGTCTCCATTTCTCTGCCCCTGGCCGTGGTTTGGATGCTCATCTAGAGACCTTCTAGATGCAGAGTCTTTGGTCCTCTCTTGTTCTCTCTCTCCACAGCAACAGTCTGGAGATGAGGGCTGTTCTAATTGGCCTACAGACCTACGTTGTCCTTCTCAAGGGTCAACCACTGCTGATATGGACAGACAATGTTTCAGTGATGCACTACATCCACAAACAAGGAGGTGTTCACCCCCACCCTCTCTACAGGGATGCCATGAAGATCTGGCATTGGGCTATGAAACACAATATAGTTCTCTTGGCCATGTTTCTGCTCAGCTCCCTTAACATCCTGGTGGACCATCTCAGTCACTTCTGAGCTCTGTCCCAGAAGTGAGAACTTCTAGACTTCACCATCAATTATCTCTTTGATGGGGTCATCTGGAGCTGGATTTTTTGTGTCTCCACACAATACAAAACTCAGTAGTTTTTCTAGCTTCCTCCAGGGCCCGCAGATTTTTGCTGAGACTTGTTGTATATCTCCTGGAAAGAGAGGTTCCTTTATGTATTTCCTCCATTTCCTCTGATTCAGAAGGTTCTGGTTAAGCTTCAGCAGAACCAGTCACACTAGAGGCCCCAATCTGGTCTAGACAAATGTGGTTCCCTCAGCTACAGCAGTTGGTAGTGGAACTGCCTGGCCTACTTCCTCTTCAAGCAGATCTCCTGTCAGAAGAGTAAGACTTTCTGGTACACCCAGATCTTTGATCACTGCACCTCCATGCTTGGCTCCTGAGGACATAGAACTCTCCCACGTTGGGGTATCCCATGCAGTTGCTCATAAGCTGTCCACTAGGCATGCTTATTTCCAGACATTAAAATGGTTCATGATTTAGTGTGTTTTCTATAGCCTGGACCCTTTTACATGTCCGGTGAGTCATGTTCTGGATTACTGCTTGTCCCTTTCAGAATCAAAACATAGAAACATAGAATTTGCCAGCAGATAAGGACCACTTGGTTCACCTAGTCTGCCCATATTCCCTACCTACAGTATCACTGCAGATCCTACTTGCTGACCCATTCACCCACCCCTCTTCCCTTTTCCTAAGATTCCCTTATGCCAATCCTATGCATTCTTGAATCCCATCATTGTTTTCGCACCCACCACCTCTGCTGGAAGACTGTTTCAGGAATCCACCCTGTGAAGAAGTAGTTCCTCGTATCTGTCCTGAATCTACCCCCTCTAACTTCTTTTCATTCCCACTTGTCCTTGAGTACCTTTTGTTTCTGAAAAATACATCCCTCCTGTACCTTATTTACCCCATGAGATATTTAAAGATCTCTATCATATCTCCCTCTCTCTCTCTCTCTTCTCTTTCAGGTTGTACATATTTATGTCCTTAAGTCTCTCCTTGTAGGGCTTCTGATGCAGACCCTGAACCATTTTTGTTGCCTCCTCTGGACTGCTTCCACCTTGTCTGTGTTCTTACAGAGATGTGGTTGCCAGAACTGGACACAGTACTCTAAGTGGGGTCTTACTAATCATCTATACAGAGCAACGCCACCACCCTCTTTCTGCTGGTGATACCCATCCCTATGCACCCCAGTATCCCACTAACCTTCCCAACTACCTTGTTGCACTGCCTTGCCACCTTTAGGTCATTCAATATGATCACCCCCAGCTATCTTTCCTGCTTGGGGTCATCGGTACCACTCCTCCCATTTTTTTACTCTGCCCCTGGGTTTCTGTGCCCCCAAAGCATTACTTTGCACTTTTTCGCATTGAAACCCAGCTGCCATACCCTTGACCACTCCTCAGATTTTCTACGGTCTCTGCTCATTCCCCCCCCGACGAATGTCAATCCTACTGCAGATTTTGGTGTCATCCACAAAGAGGCAGACCTTCCCTTCCAGCTCCTCTGTAATGCGACTTATAAGGACATTAAAGATGACCAGTCCAGGCACTGAACCGTGCTGCACCCCAGTGGTCACCTTCCCTTCCTCTGAGTGAACTCCTTTTACCACCTTGTTCAGGCCTTTAGTATTCCTTTGTGAAGATGTATTTGGGTGCTGTTTCAACTTTCCATGCCTCATGGATGGTAAATTGATCACCCAGCTTGAGGTGTCCTGCAGGTTCCTAAAAGTATCTTGCATATCTGGCTTCCGATGCACAGAATGTTTCTGGTGTCGGACCTTAAGGTGGTTCTGAGGACCCTTACAGTGCCCCCTTTTGAACCAGCTGCTACCGGCAAAATGCATTTCCTGCCATGGAAGATGATGTTAATGGTGGCTCTTACTTTGGCAGCAAGTGTCCAAATTGCAAGATCTGGTTGTGGAGTCTCCTAATCTTATTTTTCTCAAGGACTGGGTCATTCTAAGGACAAATCTTCATTTTTTCTGAAGGTTGTCTCTGAGTTTACATTGAATCAGACTATGCAATTTCTTATGTATTTTTCTTTCCCATCTAATAGAGGGAATTATTTTTGCATTCCCTAGATGTCTGTAGGACATTACATTTCTACCTGGATCATACTAAAGATTGTAGAAAATCCTCACAACTCTTTGTGTCATCCCACCCACCCCCAGGATGATGGGCTGTCCTGTTTCTAAGCAATGTCCTTCCATATAGTTTGCATCTTATATGGTTTTCTGTTAGCAGAAGCATAGTAAGGAACTTCTGGGTCCTGTCCGTGACCACTCCAGTCATGCCATGGCTACTTCTATGGCTTGTTTTCACAATGTGTCAGCTACTGACATCTGCTCTGCTGTCACTTGGAGTACTGCTCGCACTTTCACTTATGATTATAGTCTGGACATCATCTTTCACTGACGTGCTGGCTTAGGCCTTGCTGTTTTCCAAGGCCTTCTGTCTTAGGGTCAGACTGATCCTTCAAGCCTGTCAAAGTGCCTATTGTACTGCTTGAGAATTGTTCCATAGGTGTTCCTCAGTGGTGGGAGATGTCTTTGAAAATGATAGCGAATTTACTGTAACAGTAATCTTCAAGAGACTCTCCTGCATTTATCCACAACTCCCCCTATCACCTTCCCCCTTCTCTACTGTACTTCAGGTGATGTTTACTGGAAGTCCTACCTGCTCTCGTATGCTCCTGTAATCTTCCTCTGCCCATTTAGGGCTATATTATCTGTTCAATCCCATCTCCTATGTGCCTGGTGTTGGTTATGGTTTTTCCAAACCCTGCCGGTTTGATACATCCTGAGAACTTGTCTCTGGCGGGGAACTGAAAAATGGTGTGACTGGCCACTTTATATAGGTGACATGGACATATGTCAAGTGGACAGCCCCAGCTGCAAAAGTTTCTGAGTGGTTCTGATGCCAGTGGCTTACAGCTCCATATGTTTGGCTTAATGGAGGACATTCTCTCAAAAGATCTATTGCTACAGTAAGCAACTGCACTTTTCTCTTAATGTATGCCATGATTTTACCACATTGTCTCAAATACCATCTTAACCCATGTACTGTACCAACAGTCTCAGTCAAGATCTTCTGTGGTGAACCTGCTTAAAACACTACAAATAAAATCCTCAATGTGTCTTAAAGAAAATCAGCCCTTATTTAAACAACAGCTAAGACAACTTAGCCTTATCTGCCTATAAAGCATCAAATGTAGAAAAATAACGTTTTATTGCTGCATTTGGGGAAAGGATCCTATTTGAGCTCATGAAGTCAGTAGCCGGATTTTTCCCATTTCCTGTCCCTGCACTGAGACAGTCTGTAATGTTCCTAAAGGGAAAGCATGGGAGCGTGCCCCATTGAAATAAACGGGGGTGCTTTTCACTTCAATTTTTTATGCATTTAGCATTGTGATTGTTGAATGTCAAAGTCATAGCAATAGCTTTGATATTCAATAATTGCAATGATAACAACACTTTAATTACAGACCAGACTTTTTCAGGCAATATCTTGGGGGAGGGGGCACACTGGACTTTGTTTGTTGATTCATATTAGCCACTCACTAGGAACACCCAAAATATGGCCGAGCTAATTATACTAGCTAAATTTGTATTTCATCAGGCCCCATGGCCTTGTTTATATTTACCATCAACATTTTCTTAGCTTTTCCAAGTGTTACTTGTATGTCCTGTAGCCTTCTGCTCCTCTTTAAAGAACATGTTACTGTTTGATATCACGTCATCCATGCCTTCCCTTTATGAAAAATTATGCAAAATACCCAGTGCTGAGTTGAGACATCTGCCTATTATTCGTTACTATAGTATATGGTTAGGGCTTATTATGTATGGAATTCAATGACTCTCTAAAAGCTTTTGTAGGACAGTTCGAAGATCACAGAAAGTTGTTGTGGTATCATTGTAACATCAGAATGATACTACAACAACTTTTCAGCTTTGAACTGCCCACAAGACTCATTAGGACAGCTGAGAGTTTAAACAACACAGGAGAAATGTCGGAAGTATGAGGGTCATGGATCTGAAAGACAGATCGCCGTGAGGTGGACCAGGCTGGGACAAGAGTGCCTCCCTTCACTGACACAATCCACACTTTTAAATGTAACTGCCAGATTGGCTTGAAAGATTTTTGTGAGGGCAGCAGCATGTAGAGTGTGGATGGATGGATGGAGACGCTGTGTGAAAAATGCATCACAGCTTTCTTGTAAAGCGTGGTGGGAAGAGTTTTTGAGTGCTCTAAATGCAGAAAAATCGGTAGCAACTTGCTATAATGCCTTAACTAAGTTTGTAAAATGTTGGGATAACTTGACTGGCAAATTGAAATCGAAATATGGTTATTAGCCTGCTATCACTAGATATGGACCCACAATCAGTAAGCAATGTCTCAGCTTATTAATTCATCTACTATATTACTAACTTCCAGTCTGCATAGGCATATCTACCAATATGTCCTTAATCCCTCCTTTGTTATTTTTCCCGACCTACCTGCTTCACGTCAAACTGTAGATATAATCGTATACCCCCTTCCCTAGAGGTGGATTTTCTATTCTTAGTTAAGAACTGAGGACAACGACTCTACCAGTTTTCCTAACAATCATGTTAAGGTGTGGGCAGCTGATGGGAAAAGGGTGGGTGGGACTGGGGTTTTCGTGTTCAGAGAGGGGTTAGGGTTTTTCTTTATCTTTTTTATTTTCTGTTTTAATTGGTTTAGTAGTTGTTATTTGGATGTTTTCCCTTTTGTATGAGAATGTCATTAAAATAAAGTGATTTGCAAAAAAAAATGCATCACAGCTGTCTTAAATGAAACGACCACATCAGTTTAGATAAGACAAGTTAAAAAAAAATGAACAAAAAATACTGGTTTCACTTTTAAGTATGTTTTGTAAGTCCAGAAATAGAGAGCAAGTTGGGGGGTGGGGGGTGAGGTGAGCTGGTGGCTGGGCATGCGCTGCTCTGATAAAATCGATCACTCACTCACTCACTCACTCACTCACTCACTCACTCAACATAATTTTAATTATACAATGGCAAGAAAATTTCCTGGACTCTGATTGGTCAGTGTGTGCCTGAGACAGTGATGATATTACACAATAACATCACTGTGTTGATTTTATGGACCCTGGGCCTGAGCTTGAGCTTTTTTTTTTCAGAAACAAAGATATACTACCTCACTAAAAATCTACTAAAAACATTTTTATTTTTATTTTTGTTTTGTATAACATCGCGCCATTGTATAATTGCAATAAGGCACTCCAAGGTGTGTGTTATTGTGTAATAACGTCCTCCTGGGGTGGTGGAAGCGCTTAGCTGCCGCAAATTTTACCAGGGTGACGACTAACCATGATAACACACCTTATCATTCTGCTATTACTTAAACCACACTATATGAAACAGTGTATGGGCAACCATACACAACAAGGCATGCATTTACCATCTCGGAGTTGAGATGACATCAGGAACCGCTTGAGCTTCACTGTCAAGGTCCCTATGATGTCATCTCAACCCCTTGATGGAAACACAGCCTTGTTGTGTATGTTTGACCATACCCTATTCAATATATGTTGTCATGTTACTGATCCTTTCATTGACAAACAGTTCTTTGTGCTTTTCTATTCACATTTACGTATCTAAAGAATTATTTTTGTCATTGCATTTGGTTTCAAGTTTGTTTCTCTTCTGCTTTTTTTTGCCCATTTAAAGTTTTCATTTCAAGATAGCCAGCACCCCCCTCCCCCCCAACTTCAATTCTTTGGACTTAAGGGTTTCAGCTGATACTACGTTAGCTGTTGGTCTATGCTACAAATCCACCACTCTTTCTGTAAAATAATTTTTCTGAGTATTCATTTTAAATCGTACTTCCTTGACTGTCCACCTGTGTCTTTTATTTCTCACATCTTTTGCTAAATTTACATACTGATGCTATTATGAACCCTCCAAAATTGATTTGGGCTTAATGCTTCATTTATTTTTATTTTGAAAAAGGGAAAGGTACTTTTTTTTTATCATAGCCATTTAACAATATGACTAACACAAAACCAGTAGAAATGTACTAATCAGATACTGACAGATACTGGGTGCTGATAGGCTCAAATCTTACAGAGAGAGCTGTGTGATGTATAACTGAAGGTTATAGCTACTAGTGCAAAAGAAGCAGGACAAACTAAACAAAAATTACCCCTAACATCCAGTTCCTGGAATCTATACATTGGTCACTTATTAGTTTGATAATAGTTGTAGTGATCTTGTTTATCAATTGGTAATTGAAGGTAGTTGCTTTTTTGTCAAGGACGAAAAAATAAAACAGACTTTGATCTTTATGTAAAGAAAAATTGGGTTAACGTTAACAGTCCCATTGGCCCTTTATTGGGAACTGGTGGTTCAGCTACCCAGCACATGGCATGCATTTTTGTTTGATGAGGAAATAGTTTTAAAACACCAGGAGCCAAATATTAAAACATATGTAAGCAGCTGGCTCTGTGGCACTGAGTGAAGGGGTTCGCTTGGCATGCTGGTGACTCAGGTTCATGCCCGAGCTCAAGTACCAGGAGTGGAGACTGGCAGGGAGGGGTTCCAGAGTGTCCATTGGACACTTCCTTCCTGAGGGGAGGCAGGGCCTTGGCACCTGCTGGTGGATTGGAGATGGTCTAGGGGAAATGTAGCCTTGACATGCCCTACCACATGTCACTGCTGCAGGTCGCCACTCCCACAGTCCCAATCAGTTGAGTGGGCATGCCAGAAAAAGTGGAAATGCCCCCAGGCCAATGGGATGATGGCCACCAGTCCCCAGCACACCACAAAGCCTAGGATAGCCCCGTGCTGACCACCCCACCGCCAATCCTAGGGCTAAGTAGTTGTGTCTCTGGGCACTTCTCCCCCAGAGGGGGGCCCATCCGACGAAAGGTTACATTGAGTCACCAGGGGGATCAGTAGGTGGTTGCAGGGGCAGCAGGATGGTGACCAGAATAGGAGGGTTGCTGTGGAGCCCAGGTGGCCCGAAGGTGTGGCAGGCCGGGGGGCCATGGGAGGAGGACAAAAAATGTGCAAAGTGGAGTGCAAACATTTGCACTCCACCTTGTGATAGCCTGGGTGCCTGAAGACACTATATTCAGTGGAATAGCACACCGGTGATATTCAACTGAATAAAAGGCCATGTCAGCCCAGTGCTAAGCCACTTAGCGCTGTGCTGACGTGGCACAATAGATAGCACCCAAACACAATTTCTCATATTCAAACAGACCCATGCAAATGAGCTCATTGTATATGTAAGGCAATAAGGGTCCATTTGCATGCCCATTATGGGCTCATTTGCATGGGGAGCGAGGCTGGTTTGTGTGACACTGCCCTCCTCAATTGTCTGGTCCCAGAGAGCTATCCCTGGTGCTAGTGGTTCCCCCTTCCTCCGATCCCACTCCTATATAGAAAATATCATGTCCCTGGTGTCAAGTGGTGCCCCCATCCCATTGATACCACTTCCGTACAGAAAATATCAGCTCTCTGGTGTCTATTAGTGCCCCCCTTCCTCTGATCCCACTCCCGTATAAAACATATCATGTCCCTAGTGTCTGGTGGTGCCCCCCCCCTCCAAACCCACACCTGTAAAGTGCAAATAATTCCCTGGTGTTAGTGGTCCCTCCCTCCACCTGTACCCATGCCTGATGTTGTAAGTATTGTTTCCTGGTGTCCAGCAGTCCCTCCCCCCACCTGCACCCATGCCTGATGTTTTAAGTCTTAGTCCCTGGTCTCCAGTGGTCCTTCCCCCACCTACATCCATGCCTGATGTTGTAAGTATTATTCCCTGGTGTCTAGTGGTCCCTCCCCCACCCAATCCCCATCCTTGTATGGATGAAAGTGCCCCCGGTTTGTTAAATCCCCCCCATGGTGACACCCATTTCGCTACAGCTATGCAGGAAGCATTTGCAAGGAAGCCCCCCTCCCACAACAAAGCCCTGGCCCCATACCCCAACAGTGATCTGCACCCCCCAGCCCATTCCTTGGTGGTGGTTAGTGTTTCCCATCCCATCAGTGGAACCAACAACCCACCCACCAGTCCCCGTTACCTGACTGTCAGTGTCAGGGTGAATTGACAGTGAACAACACAGTCCTCCACATGCCACCTCGGCCACCCACCATATAACAATAGCAGCAAGCATAGCTTATTTATAGGGCAAGGTGCATCACCCATGCCCTATAAATAAGCTGTGCTCCCTGCTACTGTTAGATGGTGGGTGTAAAATGGTGTGTGAAGAGGCTGTGTCACTCTCCGTCGATTCACCATGGCACTGACAGTCAGGTAAGGGGGACCAGGGGTTGGGTTGACGGTGCCGTGGGTGGGAAGGGGGAACAATAACCACCACCGAGGGAGCAGCTGTGGGGGGCACAGATCACTGTTGGGGTACAGGGCCAGGGCTTTGTTGTAGGAAGATTTCCTTGCAAATGGTTTCCGGCACGGCTGTGGCAAGATGGCTGTTGCTATGGGGGGGAACTTGATAAACCGGGAGGAGGACTTTCATCCATACAGGGATCGGGTTGGGGAGGGACTGCAGGACACCAAGAAATAATACTTACAACATCGGGTATGGGTGTGGGTAGGGAAGGGACCACTGAACACGAGGGGCTAAGACTTAAAACATCAGCCATGGGTGCAGGTGGGGGGGGCAATAGCACCAGGGAACTGTCTTCACTTTACAGGTGGTGGATCAGCGGGAGGAGGAGCACCACTAGACAGCAGGGACATGATGTTTTCTATAAAAGGGTGGGATCAGAGGGAGGGGGCACCACTAGACACCAGAGACATGATATTTTCTATATGGCAGTGGGATTGGAGGGAGAAGGACACCACTAAAAATCAGGGACTAATGTGTCGAGGGTCGAGGGACTGAGGCACTTCCTCTGCCAACTGCTAGGGTTGCACGGGAGTAAGTCATGCTTTAGATTGGTGGTATTTGCTCCACACAAGGGGACCGTGCAAAAAGCCCTTGCACAGCACAAGTACTCTGAATATCGGACTGCACCAATATTCAGGTCCCTTCTCTTCAATTTGCATTGTGCCCCCCCCCCACAGATTACCTAGGTGCAAATCCTGTTTGCCCATGCTAACTGGGCTTTTGAATATGGGAAATCCCACTCAAAATCTAGTTTGCACACGCAAACTAAGAGTTGCACCTGGGCAAACATTTGAATATTGGACCCCAGATCTTGTAAGAGTCAATCTCCACCATAGAGCCTCATTCTTTTGTCTTAGTGCTGGAGGCACTAGGATGCCACAGGAGCTAGAACTGTTGAGTCCAACAATGCCTGCACATAGTGTCAACCTTCTTTCCTTTCTTTCAGTACCATGGCAGGATTGGAAAATAGTGCAGACAGACCTCACCCATTCTGTCTTATCTGTTTGAGGTAGTTTCACGTTGTTGAACATTAACCTCACTGCCAGGCCATGATGAAACAGGCCATTAAAGACAGGGCACAGTCAAGCCCTTTGGAGCTGATTCTCTACAATCCATCATCACTGTTGTCTCCCTTGTCTCCCTCGTCATTGCTTCCAGGTGATAAGTGACAAAAGAGGTGATGCTGCAGAGAGGAGTTTGATCCCGACCCATGAAGGGTATCCCCCTTGAGTTCAGAGTTTCCATAGTCCCAGTTGTTGATCCTACTTTGGAGGAGTTGCATTTGATGCCATTGAAGTCAGTTCACCCAAAATAGCTTGCTTAGGATAGGGTGTTTCTCTCATTCTCACATTATTGGACAGTGCCTTGGGGCCATTATTGATGCTGACAGTTGTGAGGGCTTCACTACCACCTATGGCACTGGCATCACCATTAGTGCTGACAGTTTTGCAGGATTTTCTGTCTTACGTACTACCCATGGAACCAGTTTTGGTACAATACATAGTTCTGGGGATGGTGAAAAACACAGCACTGTCCTTGTCACTGCCCATAGCTTAGCTATTGCAAATGGGAGAGTCATATGTATAACCTTCACTATACCTCTGTTGCATACCATGAGTTTTACTTTCAACTGAGTTGTCACAGAGGGCTGCTTCAGAGGGTGTTCCAAAATCCCATTGTATTATTTGGGAGGTTGTTGGATTGGCCAAGCAGGCTGCCCAAGCTAAGGGGTACGACAGCTGTTCTTCCCTTTACTTCGGGGTCTTGGGAGGTACCCTCCGCTGGCGTCAGCTGCCAGGTTGCTGACGGGCCTTTCGAGGTTCTGTCATGTAATTCCAGTGCTGTGTGAACTGCACTGGGTGCCGGTCAGGTGGAGGGTTATCTTTAAGGTGGGTTTACTCACCTTTAAGGCCCTGCATTGACTAGGCCCTAGCTATCTGTCTGATCTCCTAACACCTGCTGCCTAAAGACCCATCTTTTTTCATTGGCATTCCCAGACATAGTTATTTGAATATGATATGTAGACTGCTGTACTGAATTATTTAGTGATCTTAAATGCTGTTTTTTGTTTTATTGTGTTTTTGTGTATTTGTGTATGCTTTACTCCCAGTTTATAATTTTATGTAAGGCGCCCAGAGCCTCTGGGAATGGGCGCCAAAGAAAAAAAACTTTGCCTTGCCGTGTCCTTGCCTTGCCTTGCTGTGGGGCTAAAACTGTTCCCAGTGCCTGCACCTCTCTAGACACCAGCTCTAGCTCCTGTCTTCACCATAAGATGGAAGACGATCAGCACCTTACTTGGCTGCAGTACCACATGCCTACTTCTGATTCTACCACAGGGTTGAAAACCCATACACTATCTCCTGTACTATCATCTAGTTTAAAACACAAATCCCCGTATGCAGAACTGCAGGTGTCCCATTAGGTTTTTTTCTATCTTTTTTTCAGACAGTGGCTCACCTGTGTATGTACCCCACTCTGTTTTGGAGAGAACTGCCAGTTTATGAAGATGATAGTCATCATCATCATAAATTTGTTCCTATCATTATTAAAAACAAAATCAAGATGTTACTTGTATGCTGACAGTTGTGAGGGCGCTCATAATAAATTAATTGTTGTTGATGAAGGAAAATGCTATTTAGACATGCCAAAATTTTGTGCCAAGGTGTGCTTTTTATTGTTGCCTCTTTCTTGCTTTAGCATCAGTTTAAGGCTTTGCGTCGAGGCACAGGTCAGGAAGCGTAGGAAAACCAGGAGCAGTTGTAAAATTTGTAACAAGTGTTTTATTATTAACAGTAAAATAAAAAAAAATTGTTTAGAATAATTATTTACAATGGCAGTACAAATATAGAAAGCAGCGTTTTTTATTTTAAATTAGTTTTTTTTGCAACACATTGCAGCT
This sequence comes from Neoceratodus forsteri, assembly GCA_016271365.2. Taxonomy (NCBI): domain Eukaryota; kingdom Metazoa; phylum Chordata; order Ceratodontiformes; family Ceratodontidae; genus Neoceratodus; species Neoceratodus forsteri. Next base: position 1,190,267,984 of record CM057456.1, read on the forward strand.
TTTTTTATAAGTCTTTGTAACTTTAGCTTGTTAACAGAACATTTTGCTTTTTACAGTGTTTTTGTTAGTTTAAGCAGGTGCAGCAAAGCAGTACATAATGACTTAGAACTGACCTTTTGTTTACATGTTTGCCAAATGCTTAAAAACTGCATTTTAGGTTAAACTTTTGAGTTTTAAATAGCTTTTTGCAATGATTTAATAGTAAAACTATATACAGTTTTAAATAAAGGAATTTTGGTATTAGTTACATATTTACAAAATGATTTATATATATTATTATACTAGCAGATTTACAAGGGGGAAAAAAGAACAGCAAGTGAGCATAGAGAGATTGCGAGAGGCACAGAACTGCAAGACCATTGGGGTGATTAAGTCCTAGGTCTTACGAGAAAATTCAGTTGCGCAACCAAACAGAGAAGAGACAGAAAAGGAGATAATAGAACAGATTTTTGCATTTAAACTTTTTTTTTTATAACAGGGACAGGGCTGTATTTAACCCTGTAACATATCCCCCTCCTTAAGAGGGAACCTGTTTTACACCCTCTGTCATCGAGGTACAGGTCAGGAAGCATGGAAAAACCAGGAGCAGTTGTAAAATTTGCAACAAGTGTTTTATTATTAATAACAGTAAAATAAAATAAAATGTTCAGAATAACTGTTTACAATGGCAGTGCAAACATAGAAAGCAGTCCTTTTTTTCTCAGTTTCAAATCTGTCTGACTCTGTCTTTTTTGTCTTGCAAAACATTGTAGTTCTTTTTTATAAGTCTTTGCAATCCCAGCTTGTTAACAGAACATTCTACTTCTCACACAGTGTTCTAGTCAGTTTCAGCAGGTGCAGCAAAACAGTACATAATGACCCAGAACTGACCTCTAGCTTGCATCTCTCCCAAAGGCTTAAAAACTGCATTTTAGGTTAATCCCTTGAATTCCAAATAGCTTTTTGCAATAATTTTAACAGTAAAACTATACACAGTTTTAAACAAAGGGATCCCAGTATTAATTATATTTCCACAAAATGATTCACATATATTTTTATACCAGCAGATATGCAAGGGGGAAGAAAAGTACAGAACAGCAAGTGAGGGTAGAGAGATAGCAAGAGACAGAGAATTGCAAGACCGTTGGGGTGATCAAATCCTAGGTCTCACAAGAAAATTTGGTTTCACAACCAGACAGAGAAGAGACAGAAAAGGAGAGAATAGAATAGATCCTTGCATTTAAACTCTTTTTCCATAACAACTGGGACAGGGCCATATTCAGCCCTAACACAAGGCTTGCGTGAGACTCGTGTAATGGGTGTTTTGATTTTGCTAACTTGCACTGTATGAGAAACCAATAAGCAGCTGGGTTGCTGTGTCCCCGGGCTCATGGAACCCTGAAAGAGGACATGCCCATGACATGCCTGCTTGTGTAGATCATGTTTATTGCATGCATAGACACACAAGTGTCGGGTATCTGCACAAATGGCAGATATTTACAACCTTCCCCCTCACTACCAGCAACCATCAGGAAACCAATGAAGCATTAAAGCTACTTTTGTAGATATGTTGAGGAAACAAATTATGGTATTGTGAGTTGAAGAATTTTGGGCCTGACAATGCTGATCCCCTAAAAATAGTGAGTATCAGTCAGTGTTAGGAGTTTTACAGGCTTGTACAGAGCATGCATTTGCCCTAATCTATGATTTCACATACTGTAGATGAAGGCTGGTACAAGCCCTAAACAGGCCCAGTGCTGAACTTAGGAATTGCACCCATTGTTCTCACCAGAATTTTTTTATTTGGGGGGGGGGTGTTATGAGCAGGTAGGGCTCATTATGGCTCAAGGGACCCATGGTGGGACAGACTGAAAAATGGGTCCTTCTGTTGGTGTCATTTATGTCCTAGGCCATTAATTATGTCTCTCTCCAGTTCTTCATGGAAAGTTATTTTTTCTTAGTGGAAAGGTACTAGGAGAATGTAACAGTGGGCTTGTAGATGTGCCAGTTGGGATCACTAGATCCTTTGAATGTATCATGGGCGCAGGTGTGGGTTGTAGGATACTTCTCATCTATTGTCCACCTGGTGATGGGAAGGATTTCCTACAGGAAGTCGTGGACTTCATCATTGAGATGGTGTTGGAGGCCTCCAGGTGGTTGCTACTGGGGGACTTCAATGCCTGGGTCGACAATGAACTCTCACGTTTTGGACAAGACTTCCTCCTACTGATGGTTTCATTGGGCTTCACACAGGTAATTACCTGTGTGACCCATATACAGGGTCATTCGTTGGACCTAGTGTTTCTGCTGGGGATGAAGATCTCAGACATGGTGGTGGAGTCCGTCGGATGGTCCAATCATCACACTATAGGGTTCAGCTTTGTGGCTCCCCCAATAGACCTGCCCCTACGGAGATGGTCAGGTACCGCTCTTTGTGGGGTTTGAACCCTGATGGTCTTATGGCAGTACTGGACCTATCGGGGAGTTCAAGTGTTAGCATGGATCCAGAGGGTCTTCTGCTAGCCTATAATAGGGCGATAGGGGCTGCTCTGGATTCTGTTGCTCCTGTCTGGGTTTGCCCCCTCTCTCTTTGCCCTCAGTCCTCTTGGTTTGATGGGTCTTTGAGGGAGTTGAGTAGAGTGGGGAGAAGATTGGAGTGATGCTGGCAAAAATCAGGCCTAGATAGTAACAGACTTTGATTGATATCCCGTTATAGGGATTATCAATTGGCAGTCTCCCGTAAGAAGGCAGAGTTCCTGTCCAGGGAGATTGTTGCTGCGAAGAACCGACCGGTTCAGCTCTTCCATACTGTGGAGAGGTTGTGCAATCCAACCTGTCTCCAGAATCAGGGAGCTTTTTCACAGAAGAAGTGTGATGAATTTGCTCGATTCTTCACAGATAAGATTGACACCATCAGGTCTGAGAGCCGCATAGCTCACTCAAATGGGCAGAGCGGAGATCGGTGCGAGGTTGCAAGCACCTGGTTTGTCTGGTTAGATTTTAGCCAGCTGGCAATCGAGGATGTTGTGAAGATGATCAAGGGCTTGTGACCGACTTACTGTAGTTTGGACCCTGGTCCAACACACCTCCCTGTGGGGTGCATGGAGGAAATCGGACCGTTCCTTGCTGAGATAGCTAGGTGTTCGTAAGAGACCGGAGTGTTCCCGGTCACCCTGAAGGAGTCGGTGGTTCACCCCCTCCTGAAAAAACCTTCTCCCCTGACTGTCTCACAAACTACAGGCCTGTCTCTAACCTGCCTTTTGTGGATAAGGTTTTTGAGAAGGCAGTCGCATTTCAGCTCGAGGAGCATCTGACCACCCATGACAGCTATGATCCTCTCCAGTCCGGTTTCAGGAAGAGGCATAGTACTGAAACTGTGCTGGTTCGGGTACTCAATGATCTCCTAACAGTGAGAGATCAGAGGAGCCGTTCCATCTTGGTCCTCCTTGATCTCTCTGCGGCATTTGATACCGTGGACCATGGGGTGTTGTTAGAGCACTTGTGGCTATTCTGTGAACTGTCTGGCATGGTCCTCAGATGGTTTCATTCATTTCTCACTGGCAGGATGCAGAGAGTTGAGTTGGGAGTTTTCTCCTCAGCTTCTCTCCCCCTGCCTTGTGGGGTACCACAGGGCTCTGTGCTTTCCCCATGTTGTTTGCAGTGTATATGCTGCCATTGGCTGAGGTTATCAGGTGGTATGGATTGAGTTTTCGCTGATATGCAGATGATACTGAACTGTACATGTCTTTTGTGCCTGAACAAAGCAATGTTGTTTCAGTCTTTAACAACTGCCTCTCTGAGATTCAGGACTGGATGAGTGCTAACTAGTTGAGACTGACTCCGGATAAGACTGAGGTGTTGGTTGTGGACCCAGGTCATCAGGTAGAAAGGTTACTGACTAGGCAGCCATCTGGATTATGGCTGGGTGGCAATGGGCTGGTGACCTCTGACCGGGTGTGGAATCTGGGCATTATGATTGATAGCAAGCTGATGCTTAAGTTTCAGGTGTTGGCCGTTGTCAAGACTTCATTCTACCATCTGAGGAATAACGCCCAGAAAAAGCACCTGGTCCCACCTGATGACCTTCCTACATTGGTCCATGCCTTTGTTGCCATGCGCCTTGATTACTGCAATGCCCTATACCTAGGGCTACCAGGGATGGATCTTCACCACCTGCAGTTGGTGCAGAATGCGGCTGGTAGGTTGTTGACTGGCTTATCAAGATCTTGTCATGTCACACCAGTGCTCCGTGGACTGCACTGGCTGCCAGTACAGTGGAGGATAACCTTCAGGGTTGGATTACTGACCTATAAAGCCCTACACAGACAGGGACCATGGTAACTACAAGATCTCCTCTGTCCCTTCCGCCCCCTTCATCCTCTCCATTCCACCAAGGAATTGCTAGAAATTCCCAGGGTCCATTTAACAACTTCAGGTGCAAGATAATTTGTCTTTGCAGCTCCAACCCTGTGGAATTCTCTACCTTGCTGTGTTAGGGAGTGCCTGACACTGAGGCCTTTAAGTCTGCCTTGAAAACTTATATATTTGAACTGGCGTTTTGTGATACCTAGTCCTGCTGTTTATATATGTTTTTAATGTCTGACTTACTAAACTGAATGTTTTTATGATCTGTGATGCTTGTAAAATGCTATGATCTATTGGAATAGCATTTCATAAATAAAATTTTGCTTGCTTGCTTGCTTGACATCATGGGGATCAAAGTTCAGTGCCCTCTTTATCATGGATGAAATAAGGTAGTTTAAATCTATAAAAATAGCACAATTCATCAGCAAGCATTCAAAGGGCCGGATCGCAGTGTGATTGCAACTGGCCCCATTCATTACACTGCTACTGTAACCAGTGCCATATTCAGAGGGTTTACTGCCCATTTCAAGGAAAGATTCTGGAGTAACTGTACTGTACAGACCCCATCAGACCTACTGTAGGTGGCTTTTTCCTTGTGTACTGATATGCCTGTGCACCTCACAAGTAACATCCTCTTTGGAGACCTGACTGCCCCTTTTGGTTTCCTGCAGACACTGTGGACATACGCACTGCATGGTAATCTCTGATGAGCATCACTTGTAAGTACAGTATGTGATGTAATCAATATGTGACCCCTATACACTCTGTGGAAAGGCACATATTGGTTTTAATGAACAGTGCCATAACACTGTAACATCCATAAAATATTTTCAAAGATTTAACTTTTAAAATTTTGTTACAAAAGACTCGGATCAGTAGACACAGTTAATAAGCAGCAGCTTAAAGAGCCTTGCTCATGTACAGTAAGTCACTAGTTAGACTACAGCCCTGAACAAGAGTGGAAAAAAGACATTATCATGTGAAGACTGTTCAGTGGCCTATGTGAAATAAGTTCTGGGAGTTTTAGCCCAGTTCCTAATGGGCAGATGTCTATGCCACAAGACCACCAACACTTTTGGCCCTAATTGGCACCCTTTCTGGCAGTTGAGAGGCCAAAGAGTGAGTGGATATGGAGCTTGAGAACCTCTCTCTCACCTACATGGTGATCCCTTTATAGGACATCTCCTCACCAATCAGAGAGCTCCTTTTCCTTTGTGTGTGAGACACTCTTAGTTTGTGAAGAGTGTCTCACATGCAGCTGCCGTGGAAATGGGCACATTTAATATTGCTGATCAATCTCAGTCAATACTATGGTGATACTGCTGCCAAGAGTCACCTTTGGTTTGTGGTTCTCAGACCCTAAGAATGTGCGTGAGACCACTTTTACAACTGTAACAGTGGTCTTGGTGGCAGTATTAACACACAGTATGACTAAGTTAGTGCACATTGGTTGGTCAGTGAAGGGAAGCTTACACTGTGATTGCCTGCCTTGTATTTGTCATGTGGATAAACAGATGATTCCCTCTTCAGTACTGACAATTCAGCACCTTTCTTAAACATGACATTTCATCATGAAAATAAATAATACAGGAGTCACATTTTACATCAAACACTGATCTGCTTAACACAGGTGAATTACTGTACAGCATTTAAACAGATACTCCAGAACAGAATATATATAGAATGTTCCATCAACTGCTACAGGTGTTCAGATGCTGCTGTCTAATAGGTTTAAAGTACTAGCTATTGGAGACTACTACAGTACACTTAATCTTTGCAATATACAGAAGTTCACTTTTTTATTTTCCTTTTTTTCCCTGACCAAGACAACCAAATTAATAAGCTCGATCTTGCCATGCCAGCCTCCACTCAGTCCCCCTAACACTCATTGCCACAAGATGGTCTACACACTATTTTTTTTTTTGTTTCAAATTTTGATTTATAAGAGCTAGGTAGGTATGATCTTCCAAGAATCAGTCTTCACCATTTATTCCCACTTATGGGCCTAGGCCAGCAGCACTAGGATCTTGCAGAAGAAAAGCTTTCACCAGGGTGCCGGCCATGGCTACTGGGCATGGCACCCATCACCTGCATGTGGTGCCATCAGCCAGTCAATAACCATTGCTGGCTCCCTCGCAAACCTCAGTTCTGTTCTTTCTGCCATCGAGTGCACACCCTGGGAGCACAGCACCCCTGTTTAACTCATCACTGCTATTTTTCAACTGTGTCACCAATATTTCTAAACTTTTGCAGTGCTGCTTTTCTTTGTTGTTTTTCTGCAATGCTAAAGTCTGACAAAAAAGGCACAGAGTCACTGAAAAAGTCCAACAGCCGCCCGTAATGTGCCATTGTCCCTGTGGAAATCTGATGACTGTTCCAGGCCAGCATCAAACCTGCATAGCTTGTCTTGGACCACAGCATGACATGGATGCATGCAATGCCTGTTTCTCAATGGTCCCCACACCCTAGAAAATCACATGTTGAAGTGGGGTTGTCTGATGCCCACCTTCACAGACAGGTGTTGCACACATGCATCCAAGATATGCTCCTTATGCCTTTCCCATGGGCCTCTTCCTGTGACCTCTGATTCCATGGAAGTACAGAGTTCTCCTTGACCTCATTGTGCTCAGGTGTTGGAGACTCCAGTGTTTGGGTCTGGTGGACAGTCAACTCCTTCTGGGCAGTTGACTGTGAACCTTCCACAGTCTGCCTGCCCTGAGCAGCAGACGTTCCCATTGGTGAGGCCACAGCTGCACTCTTGGTCAACAACAGTGGACACCTCAACATCATCATCTGGCATTTTCTATGCTGTTGTCATTGTTTACAGTGACAATGCAATGGATGGCACTGGGGATGATGCCAGGCCTCCTTCTGACACTGTTTGTGGTGTTAGAAGAGGGACTGGCACTGAGGCTGTTTGCTGTACTGTTGCTGGTTCAGAGGTTATCATCATCCATGGTGTTGTTAAGGTGACAACACCAGATGTCATGATGGAGGCGGTGACAGCCATGGTGTCCATTCTGGGCCCAGCTTCGAGCCAGGTGCTGACAAGCATTGTTGCTCGCAAAACTGAGGAGGTTAATAACTGTGGGGATGGCACTGAAGTCAGCACCAAGCATGGTGTCAAGGCAGTGTTGGCCGTGGTGACAGGATCAAACCTGTCTCTGAGTCTGGTGTTTCAGGTGGCACTGACTCAGGGACAGATGGTGGCCCGGAGGTGGAGTTTTCCCCAGAGCTGCTGGACATCACTGCCACTGGTGAGGACCAGGGCTGCCCTATGGGACCTGTATGGCTTTGCTCTCCTGACCTGGGGGTTCCCCCTGTGGGCACTGATTGGGTCACTGCTCAGATGTAAGAGGACACCCCTTAGGTGAATCTGCTAGGCCCTCCCATCGGGCGAGGCTCCCTGCACAGTTTTGCAGCCCAGGTCATGGACTTCGAGACCAGTAGTCTTGATCTCCCCTAGCAGGGCCTCCCCTTTTTCTAGAGAGGTTACCCTCATTCATAGGCTCTGAGCGGCCACTAATATGGGACCAACACACATAATTTGTTGGTACCTTAGAGAGTTGGCAGACGGAGTCTGACAGGGTCCAGTTCAGGCCCTTCTCCCTGACACAACAGTCTCTGGAGTCGGTGTCCATCAAAGTCCTCCTCTGAGGAGAATGAATCATCTATCCACATGTCTTTGGCTGCCCAGTATGCTTTGTACCAGAGATTCTTGGTGGAGATGCTCCAGGTATTTGACTTGAATGCTTTTAAAAGCCTTGATCTGGCCGCCCTGACAGTGGGACTTCTTGAAGTTCTCAATCTCACTACTATTACCATTCTTCCGTGTCCTACTTCCTTTGGAGAGGCATCCAGGGCTGTGTGCAGGCATCCTTTCTGCCATCTAACTCATACGTTACCGTGCACCTACAGGGTCCACAGGTGAGGTACTTCACCCCTCTTAAGGGCTTGAGGTGCTGCAAGCCTTGTCAGGGCCTTAGTGTCTCACAAATGACCAACCTTCAGAAGCAGATTCCACTCAGACAGATGCCTTTGGCAGGAAGGCTTTAACCTCGGCATGTGCCCTGATGTGCATTTCTGCACACCAGGCACATACGGTGACCTATAACCATCACCTGTGGTTGCACCTAAGCACACTCTTAGCTGCACTGCTACAGAGCAAGACAGTCAGGCAAGCCTTTGACCTTTCTGCTTGAAGCCTAGAGGTTGCTTTGCAACACTTGAGGGCTTCCTATGATGCAAATGAGATGGCTGCAAGGTTAGCAGGAACTGCATGGGCACCCAGAGGAAAACGAAGGACTGGAAGTCTGTGGGTCATCCTGGAGACAGGAGCTGGGGCCGCTTTCCATATGGGGTGGTATACAGACCTCCGGTACAGGGAGAGGAGTTGGATAAGGCACTTGGGGAAGACAGCATCAGGATGGCAGATGAGAGGGAGATGCTTCTAGTTGGGGATTTCATTCTGCCAGTTGTGGATTGGAGCCATTCAGCTCTAACATCTGCAAGGAACATGGTCAGTCTGACTTCCTACAAGGGACTTTTCTCAGGCAGCTAGTCAAGGAACCCTCTAGGAATTGCGCAGAGCTGGACCCAGTGCTTACAACAGGGACAGCATTGCAGACATCACAGTGGGCAGTCCCTTAAGTACCAGTGATCGCCGTTCAGTGCGGTTTAACATTAAGATAGGAGCAGAGGCAAACCCCATGAGGAAGAGGGTACTGGACTTTAGGAGAGCAGGTTTTAAGAAATGAGAGACCATCTCAGAAATTGCCTAGTGGGGGGAATTTCTAGGAAGGGGTAGAGGAACAGTGGGGGGAAATAAGGACGGGCATAATTAAGGCAACCAGCCTCTGCATGAAGGAAGTGAATAAAAGCAAAAGAAAAAGAGACTGTTATGGTACTCTAGAGAAGTGGCCATGGTAGTGAAGGAAAAAAGTGTGGCATCCAGGTGGTATAAGGAAACACAATGGGAGGAAGACAGAGAGGTGTACCAGGTGAAACAGAGGGAAGCAGGTAAGACAGTGAGGGTACAAAGGTTCAGATAGAGGAAAGGATAGCCAAAGGGTAGCAAATAGGAATAACACTTTCTTCAGGTACATAAGTGAGAAGAAGAAAGCAAGGGAAGGGATAGTGAGGATAAGAAGGGCGGCAGAGGGAGACTGCACAAAAGTGGACCAAGAAGAACCAAACATCCTGAGCAGCTACTTCTGCTCAGTCTTCACAGTGAAGGGGGAGGGGATGGACCACCAGGAAGCAGCAGGAACAAAGGGGGAAGAGAAGGCGGATTCAAGTCCATTTTCAGAGGAAAGCGTTCTGAAGGGACTTGCAGCTCTGAAAGCTTATAAGGCTATGGGACCAGATGGGATACACCCAAGGGTACTAAAAGAACTACGGGGGATGCTGGCTGGTAGAGTATCTTGAATGGGTGACCAGGAGAATAGATCGGGGGTAGACGTGACCTATCTGCACTTTAGCAAGGTCTTCGACACTGTGCCACGCAGGAAACTGATTAAGAAATGGTGCAGCCTAGGGAGTGGGATCCAGAGTGGTGAATTAGGTTAGAAACTGGTTAATGGATAGGCGACAGAGGGTGGAGGTTAATGGCACTTACTCTAATGATGGAAGAGTGACCAGTGGGGTGCCACAGGGCTAAATTCTGGGACCAGTCTTCTTCAATGTCTTCATAAGTGACATTGCAGATGAACTGGAAGGGAAAGCATGCTTTTTTCGCAGATGATACCAAAACCTGTAACAGGGTGGACAATAAGTAGGGGGTGGAAAGAATGCATAGAGCTTTATTGAATCTGAGGCTAGATGTGAGAGTCATTCAAAATGTGTGGGCTGTGCCAGGTTTGCTTCTAATTCTTTTAGAGATGGCCATCAGTACAGCTGGAATTGCTTTGCCTCAATACAGGATAACAATATCCATGCACGTTGAGCATGGGAGAGGTGCGGAATGTCCTTCCTAGACCCAAGGAGAAAGAGGGTCAGGGACAATGGGATACTGAGACCCAGAACTTTGCTGAAGAGACCCTGGACTCACCAGCTCAACCAGTAATGGATGAGGCCAGCATGGGACCATAGAATATGGAAAAGATCATCCCTAGAATTTCCACACTGCTAGGAATTGTGATCAGGAATGAGGCAGTCTGCATGGAGCACCATAAGGGTGCAGTACCAATGGCGCAGCACCTTGATCTTCCAGGAATCAATCTTTACCATTCATTCACAGTAATGGGTCTTAGCCAGAGGTGTTAGGACCCCATGGGAGCAAAGTCTTTTGCAGCTTGGTGGGGACTAACGCTGGTGTTGGTGTCACCTGTGAGGCCAACAAACTGACATCGTACACCTGACCCTGCTAGTAACCGACGCTGCCCCTCTCCCTTCCTCAGTTTTGTTTTTCCTGCCATAGAGTGCACACTGTGGGAGCAGCTAAAGTCAAACTGCATCAGCAACAATTTTCCTCAGTTCACTGCCTCTGTTTCTTGCTCTTTTTACTGCCAAATGTATACTCGATGCTAAATTTGGTTCCATTTTTTTGGTTTTGGCTCCGTTTTTGTAAGTTTGGTGCTGATCTGAGTACTTTTTCTCAGTTTTGTTATTTTGTCCATTGAGATGCTGAGTTCAAAGGGGCAAAAGAAGAAGAAAGGCTGCAGCCCCCCATGCATCGGTGTTCCTGTGGGGGCCCTCTCCCAGTGTTGGGCCAGCATCAGAAATGTCACACCTGCCTCGGCCCTGACCATGACACTGACCAATGTAATGCTTGCTTTTCCATGCAAAAATGTGTTCTTTAATTTTGCACATTAACATGGGGTAGTTCGCCCCCCCCCCCCATGTTTGGAGGCAGTGTCACACCCATGCTGCCAATGTGAAGTCTCTGGGTCTTTCCTCTGGGCTCCTTCCCATTAACTCAGGTACTGAGAAAGATCAGGATCTTCCCCACACTTACCTCGCTGAGATGTTGGAGGTCCCGGGGAGGGGGTTGGTGGACAGTCAAGTCCCTCTGATGAATTGGAGGAGCACTCCTCTCAGTCCTTCTGTCCTGGAGAGCGGACACCCCGATGGTGAGAATGAAGCTTTACACTCTGTCTACACAGGTGGGCATCTTAGTGTTGTGACCTAGTGCTATCTTGGCTCCTGGTACTGCCAGTGGTAGCAGTCGGAGGGGGGCAGTGCTGGTTACAAGAGGGCTCTGTCACAATTTGTCCTGATCATTTTGCTCTGTGACAACCTACCCCCAACTATTAGCTCCCACATCAGTTGGCTCCCACATGAATTGGACCCTGGACAATTTGCCCCAAGGGTAAATATTATAAAATAAACTACAGGTGGACACAATTCACCTACCAGATGAGGCAATGTGCATGAGGGTTATAGAAGTAGAGCTGTACTGTAATTGTTGTTGGAGTACAATACGATGTGTAGTGGGAGTGAATTGTCCAGGGACGAATAGACGTGGAAGCTGACTGAAGCGGATTGATGCTGGAGCAAAAAGTCCGGGGTGAGTCGTCACGGATCAAAATGACCGGGGCAAATTGATGTGTTCCCTCACAACAGTGGGTCCTGTTCTGGCACTGTTTGCAGTGCCAGCAGAGGGGTTTGTTCCAGAGCTGCCTCTGACCTTGAGTCTTAGGTGGTTGTCATCTCCTCTCCCAAGTAAGTGATGGGATGGAATCTGTTGCTGAGCCTGCTGCTGACCCTGTGACTGGAGCTGGAGGGAGCACCAGCTAGGGTTATGGCAGTGACCCAGTTGTCAGTGTTTCCCCAGAATTGACTGATGTTGTCACTGGTGAGGACTGGAACTGCCTTGTGGGACATGTAAAGCTCCACTCTCCTCACCTGGGGGTTTCCCCCCAAAGGGCACTGTCTAGGTCACACCACTGAGGTTGGTCAGTTCCACTCGGGTGGATTTGCCAGATCCTCCCCTGGAAGAGATCACATGAACACTCCTGCAGCCCTAGCAGAGAGCCTGGAGCCTCTGGCTTCTTTATCCCTCCCAGACCTCCGCCACCTCACCCTAAGTTGCCAGGTATTATGGGTCCTTTTGGTTCCCTTGCCTGGCACCAGTATGGGAATATGGCTGGTGCCCTCCACTAATTTCATCTGCAGTCTGACTGGGTCCAGTTCAGACCCTGACCCCAGCAACACCTGTTCCTGAGACCAGCTCCTCCTCGCTTACTTCCTCCTCTGAGGATGAGGTCTTCTCTCTCTCCACATGTCCACAGGTGCGGAGTACTCTGCATACCAGCGGTTCCTCATGGAGATGCTGTAGGAGCTGAATGTTGGATCCTTTGTATGTTGCAGTCCTTTGTCATTGTTCTGAGATTTCTTGGAGATTTCAGTGATGACCCTTTTGTCATCCCTCCTTGGCCTAGAGCCTATGAGGAGGCATCCAGGACTGTCTGGCTCCACTCTTTTTTCCCCTTCTCCAATCCCAAAGGATGTCCAGTATAGGCACTGTGCCCCTTCAGGGTCTGCAGGAGCTGTACCCTCACCCCACTTCTGGGATTCTGTTATTGCAGACCCCAACTAGGCCTAAATACCCTGTGTATGACTGACCTGCCAAAGCCGATTCTACAGAGATCGATGTCTGGGGGAGGAGGGTTTTCACTGCGACATGCACCATCATGTGCATTGCTCCACACCAGGCCCATAAGGTAGCTTATAACAAGTCCCTGTGGCGGTAGCTAGGTCAGGTCCTAGCTGCAGTACCAGACTGCAAGTTATACCAGCAAGCCATTTGCCTTGTTGCCCAGGGCCTGGAGCTGGCGAGTCACCAATTAAGGGCATTGTACAATCCCAATGATGTAGCTCCAGGCTGGTAGGAACAGCAGTATGCTTTCAGCAGATGGTATGACTTTATCTTTTTAGGTTGGCACCTTTGGCTCAGCGTAAGGTGCTTATCTTACACTTCCAGGGGACTCACTGCTTTTGTTACAGGGTCAGGTGTGAGCTTTCGGGGCACTCGCTTGCTCCCAGGCGGCAGCAGCCTCTGCCTGCCACTGACCAGTCTCAGGTCCTGCTGTCCCTGTGAGGAGTTCCTGCCTTCTGGTGGTTCTTCCTCCACACAGAGGGCTGAAAGATATCATCCTTAGGGTGAGCCAACTCTTCCTTTTTTAGGAAAGCATTTAGTATTCTGACTCAATAGTGTGAATGAATGATGAAGATTGATTCTTGTAAGATATGAAAATTACGTGCTCACTGTAATTATTGATCTACCAGAATATCTTCATCATTCATTCACACGCCCACCCACCATCCCCAGCTTAGGAAAAAGCCAGGGCCTCTGGGCAGCTCACCCTGTTGTGCTTCAGCAAACTGGCATTCTTATTGCCCCTCCCTCTCAGGTGTTTTTCTCCCTCCTTTCTTTAAATTGGAACATTTTGTTCCCAAGACAAAAACACTAAAATGGGCTATGTGTCTCCATACCCTCTTCCCAACTCTACCCCCTCCACAAAAATAATTCTTGGGGAAGTTATTTGCCCTCCCCTCTGCCTTAATATTTCCTCCTCCCTTCTAGGGAGATCTCCTCAGTGTGTTCCTGTTGTTACTTCTCTCAACTTTGTCTCCATCTTGTCCACACTTCTCAACCTTGTGCCATGTGGAAAGTGCTTGGCACTTGGGATAAGGTGCAGCTCTTTTCTAGTATCCTGTACTACAAGGTGAGGCAAGTACTTTAGGATTTTGTGTGCCATAGTCCACAGCTTGTTGGGGTCTGTTTTTCTGTGCTTTACTCCCCAAATGATTGGAGTTTACACTTCAAGTTGTTACCTTCTTCTTTTCTTACTCCTTTGGAGTGATAAAAAAATAGTATTTGTGCTCCTGGGCTTTGTCACGCTTGTCCTTTTTGCTCCTATTGAGGAGCTTTGCGGTCATTGTCCTACTAAATTTTATTGTCCTCTTGCGAGTACAACTGTTTTTAGTTAAGTTGGCATTCGGCCATCTTACTTATACAAAGGTCTTTTTCCCAGTTCCTGTATACATGCCAGAGCAATATGATATGACAGGGCTGCTGCCCCTCTCTCGCTCTTATTTCTACCCTTCCTTTACAGGTAGCTGATAATTGGCTCTGGCTCTTATATCTGCTACTCTTGTGCTACCCTGTAGGCCAACCCTTAGTTTTTTCTAAGCTGGTAGTCTGGTTTTAGTTTATTATATTTATATCCTATATCTTTTTCCTATCCCTCTTGGGTTAGAAGTCTATAGCCCCCTCTCTTTTTTTTTCTCTTCCACTTGTTTTCTTCTACTGGCAAACAGAACTGAGGGAGGGAGGGAGGGGGCCGGTAGTTGGTTACTGGCTGGCTCAGTTTGGGATGGGCCAGCCATGGGGGGGTGACCTAGGGGCACAGAGAACTCATTAAGATGTCCAATTACAGGAGCTAGGGCACTTTGGAGCTATAGATAGAGACAGAAGTCTTTTTTTTTTGCAACCCATAATGAGCCTGTAGGTTCTGAAAAAGTCCATTACGTTTTGATGAGTTATCAAGAGGTCGGCTAATGTACAGATTCCAGCCCACTTCCAGCTGGGCCAGAAGAGAGACTCCCCCCCCCTACTCCAGTGTCTGGGTTATTCCAGAGAGGGGTACGTTTAGGGTGAACAAGATCTGTGCCTAGCCATTTCCCAAGCTGACACCACATCTGCAAGGAGTTATGAATGGCTGGATGTGAGGTCATTTGGGGATGGGTTGAAGCATACAAACAGATGGTGGATGATGACCCTTCCAGCAGTTCCTCCTCCTCTATATCAAGCCACAGTGGGGTGGGGGGGGCTTGACTGGGATCCCTGAACCACCGGAGCATCTGTGTAGATCAGAATGCCCAGCCATAACCCTTGAACCAGGGAAGTCTCCATTCCCTCCTTTCCATTGGGCTTATTTATTTATTTAGCTTTTGTTTACCGGATAAGTACACTAGACAAGTATTATGCCTATTTTCAGGAATGACCTGGGAGAATACAACATGAGGAACAACAGTCAAAGAGACATGGCAAAGAGAGTACAGTTTTTTGTCACAGTAAACAAACGTGGGAAATACATCATCTGATGCTAGGGAAAACATTTAGTAGTAAGCACATTTCAGATTATACACGCTAGACTAGCTAGTTCAACTGACAGATATATACAGGTCATCATACATAGGAGTGGAGCATAGCTCAAGGACTGGATTGGTCATAATATCTTGCAGTTTTTCTGGCTGTACTCTGGCTGTTTGCCCTTCCAAAGAAAGTTACCCTCTAGTTTGTCCATGTGGTCCAGCCAGACATTGGGAATGTGGAATAAGATGTAGGAAATGAGATGGAGAACTGTTGGGGCAGTCACCATCTTAAGAGCCTATATCTTGCCTACCACTGAAAGTTGCAGTGGTTTCCTTCTGTCCAGTTCTACCTTCAGCTTTGTCAGCAGTGTAGAGAGGTTGAGCTTGCATAACTTATTCAGCTCTGGGGAGATTCGGATATCAAGATAGGTGATGGTGCCAGGGAACCAGTGGAGACCCAGCAAAGTAAAGGCATGAGAGGTACACTTATGATTCAGAGCAAGTACCTCTGTTTTGTACTGGTTAATTTGAAGTCCAGATGCTGCTGCAAATGACTGAAGGAGGGCCACAAGGGGGCTGATGGATATATGGGGCTGGTCCATGAAGATCAATAAGTCATTTGTATATAGCAGCACCTTATACTGTGTTTTCCCCACTGGTATGCCCTAAATATCTAGGAGCTGACAAATGGCTGCTGCTAAGGGCTCTATGACCAGAACAAAGAGCAGCGGGAAGAGGGGGCACCCTGGCTGAGTTCCACGATCCAGTGAAAACAGGAATGATAGGACCGCATTTGTTAAGATCTGGGCCTTAGATTGAGCATACATGGCCTGCACCTTTGCAAGGAATTGATCCCCAATACCCATGTGCTTAAGCATCTCATAAATGTACCCTCTGTCACAACCCCACTCAGCAGGTCAGGCCCTCTGCTCCCACACTGCCAACCTCTGAGTGCAGTATTGAGAACAGGGTAACAGAACAGGGTAACCCTCCTGTCTGTTTTGTGGGCCGAATCACCTTTGGTCTCAAGTTCTGGAGGGATTCAAACTGTGAACCTTCTGCTAGCATACCCAAATATACAGGCTCAGATAATTCTGCTCTTCGGGGAAATACCAGATATCTTTTGCCAAGCACACCTAGCCAGGTATACAAAATGAACCCTTAAAAACTCTGTGAAAGACCTTAGATAAATTCTTACCTTTTCCCAGTTTGGTATACCATTAAGCTTATGAACAGTGTTGTCAAAATCTTAACCATCCATGCATCACAGGCAAAAAGGAAGGACTTGGAAGACACAGGCAGTCTCTTTAAAATAAGAGGTTTTACTTAAAATGAATAAAATCTGTAAAATGTAACCACAGAACAATATATCATAACGCATACAACCACTTAAAAGAACAAGGTCAAAAAAAGTGCAAACAAATTCCTACCACCATACAATTAGACTTGTCTATCTAATGTATATCTTCTAACAGTGCTTCAAGTAGATGTTGTTTCTTCAGAGTCCAACAGGAATGTGTCTGATGAAACATAGAATACAGTTTAAACCCCGTGTCTCCACCCCTTCTATGACCCCACCTAGCTCCTCCTTTTAAAATATAAAAATTATACAAACAGAATGTCTTATCACTCAGGAAGTAAATTAAATAAAGTGACATCAGCAAAAATTTATTTCTCAATATGACTCTTTGATCTAGTGTGGTTTCCTGCTTTCCAAGACATCAAAGGAATTTTGTAGCTCTGCAGCTTTTCTCACTTAGCTGTTATATAGCTTCTTTTAGCACCAGTTGAAATTAACCGTTATTTCCTCTGAAGATGTCATAAAATGGATATTTTAGTTCCTGGCTTCAAAGAAGCACAGCTCAACAACAAGCCATAAAATGTGACTTTTTGGAAGTTAATCACATTACAGAGATCTGCTGTTTAACATATCCTGTCCTTTGAATTGAAACCTGGGTGGGGGGGGGGTTCATCACAGGATGTCTCAAGACAGACAATCACACTGCTTTTTTATATTACCAAAAATCATAGAGCAATCATAACCAGCTGGCCAAGTGTCACACCCCCACTCCATGGAATTAAAAGATTTTTTGAAGTCTATGGCTGCTACAGCTATAGGAGTGAAGGCCTGATGGGCAACATGAATGAGGTTCACCAGTGTTCTGATATGGTGGAGTTGAGTCTGCCTTTGATGAATCCTAATTGAGAGGTATGGACTTGCTGGAGCAGGAGGGGATTTTCAGTCATGCCACAAGGGCTTTAGCAAATATTTTGCTATCTACATGCATCAACGACATAGACTGATAGCTGTCCAAAAGGGTGGGGTCTTTACCCTTCTTTGGCAGGACAATGATCATTGCTATAGCCATTGTGGGAGGGAAGCAGCCTTTAGCACTTGTCTCCGCATAAAGCCACTGCAAGATTGGCATACCACAGGCACCAGCAGTTTAAAGAACTCAACTGGCAGACCATCACCACCTGGGGCTTTACGTGGGTTGAGGCTTTTCAGGGCTGTTTCAATTTCACTGTTTGAGAGAGGATGCCCCAGGGCATAAACCTGCTTCTTAAAGAGTGTAGGGAGCTGAACTGTGGAGAGGAAATCATCAATCGGGGTTGCCCCAGGGTAGGCTTTGGAGCTATATAACAGTATAGAGAGCTTTCCTGACATGGTTAATGACCGCAGATGTTGTGCACAAGTTGCCTTGTATATCCCACAGGCCTGCAATGTGCCTTTCAGCCTGCTGTTTCCTGAGTCTATACAAGAGAGGTCTCCTGCACTTCTCCACCCCCCCCAGTAGTTGTGATGGAGTCAAGTGACTTCCATTTCAGGTTTTCTAGCAGTGTGGGCATTTACTTCTAGTCTTAATCTCAGGATATATTTTTGTGTCTGAGATTTTTTTGCCCCCTTGGGGCAAGACATGAACTCTGTTTCCTTCTGCTTCAACTGGGCTTTCAGGGTCAAATGCTCTGCTTCTCTCTCTCCCCATACCATTATGAGGCATATTCTATGATCAGATCTCTGGCTGTAGGCTTAAAGGCTTCCCAGAGGGTAGCCACATACATGGCTCTATTATTATTTATGCAAAAAAGAAAAAATCATTGACTTCATATAAGAGCCAGGTTCTGAAGTAAGCATCCTGGAGAAGGAGGGGGTTCAGCCTTCATCCTGGGGACCTAATTGCAGTTGGGTTGAATAGAAGGTCCAACTACACTGTGGTGTGATCAGATATGGGGAGCGGAGTGATCGTCGTGGCCGTTATCATGGGGGTCACCTGTCTGGACGTGAGCCACAGGTCCAAGTGGCTATATGTAGTTTGCACCATGGAGCAGCGTGTATAATCTCTCATGCAAGGATTTTGTATTCTCCAGGCATCTGAGAGGGCCCAGTCCTTCATCCACATTTCCACAGCCCACACTGTACAGCTTTGTGGTTCCTGATAGCCATGACTCCTTTTCAGAGCTGGTTCCAGGGTGAGGTTAAAGTCACCACCCAGGATGAGGGGGGCCTGCAAGTCATTGAATTGTGAAACTTAGTCAGCCACATAATGGAAGAAGTCTGGGACATTTCCTTTAGGTGTGCATAGATTCACTAACACCCGGGGCCCATTTGGGGTGTTAATACAGGCCAGAACCCATCGCTCCTCAGGGTCTGAGGACAATTTTTGTAACTTAAATGGAAGAGCCTTGTGCACTAGAATGGAGACCCTGTGATTCTTACCATTCATGGAGCTGTGCACTTCTAGCCCACCCAGCCCTGCTGCAGTTTCTGGGCTTCGAGATCCAGGAGTTTGGTTTCCTGGAGGAGAGCAAGCTGGGAGAGTAGATGGTGGAGATGACTCAGCACCTGCTTGTGCTTCACTGGAGAGTTCATGCGCTGGACATTCCCGGTGTGATATCACAAGTCAACCATCATGGGGGGTCACAAAATGAAGGCCTAAAGCATGAGAGGTCCCGTGGCATGCAAACTGGAAGATGCTTTAGGATAGGTTGGCTCCTTCACTGTCTGTCTGTTATCCCTTGAGGATGGCTATTCCCCCGCCATGTAAGGTGATACTCTAGGCTAGCTTGCATTAGTGTCAGACTTCTAATCTCCTTGTTAATATACTTGATCCTACAGCAAACACAGAGTAGACATCCTACCAAAAACAGTAATGGAAAGTAATGTACATAGCAGAAAAAAATGTACTCAGTAAGACAACAGGAACTGGTCCGGATGAGGTCTCTTATCCCAAGCCCTCCTGTTGCCTTCTGAGGGCATGGGAATGTATCAATAAGCAGTTGTCATCCATTGGGGACAGTGTCCCAGGGAGTGGGTGTAAAAGACAGACACTGATTCAGTTTGTATAAGGTACAAAATGCCTGCTGCCTGATTTTATTTCAACAAGGTTCCAAAAATAAAAAAAAAAAGGTTTAGAATTAAATTAAAGAAAATAAATCATTACATAGCATTTGTCAGGATGCAACAGTCAGATCACATAACATGGCTGTGATCCTTTTCTCATCTGTGCCTCAGATTACTTTGAGGACATGAAAACTGCATGTCCTTCCCTCTGTCATGCTCTGGGCAGAATGAAAAACCAAGGTTGCTTGCAACTGTTTTCAAGGCTCTGGGCAGACTGAAAAAGCAAGGCTGTTTGCATCTGGCTCCAGGCATTATGAAAAACCAAGGCTGTTTGCATCTGGCTCCAGGCATTATGAAAAACCAAGGCTGTTTGCATCTGGCTCCAGGCATTATGAAAAACCAAGGCTGTTTGCAGCTGGCTCCGGGCAGTCAAAAAAACAAGATTGTTTATATCAGATACCATTATGAATTTTAAATAAAACAAATACAGTATCCAGCCTTTTCCCCTATTGAGGGAAACTTTGTTTGGTTGGTTTATTTAAAATCTAGCAAATCCATAAACCAAAGACCCGTTTACATGGGCGACCAGAGTAACATACAAATGCATATCAACAATATAATAAATAAGTTAGATACAGGACAACAATTACAACAAAACAAAGGTACTGCTTAATTACTGAAACATTTACATTGACTCCTGGAAAACAGATAATTTCTCAATGCTTGTCTGAAACTATAAACAGAGACAGTAAAATATTAAACATTTTGAAGAAATTGTATTGAAAAACAATGGTAAGTTGTAAAACATTGAAATCTTTTCATTCATACTAAATCTGGCTTTCTCAGATCAGACAACTGTGTAGTATACAACATTTGTAATGTATCTTAGGCAATCAAACACAGTTTTATGTCATACCTATTCCCTATTGTACTTCTTACTCAAAAACTATATTATAATTGTACAAAATCTCATGCTATGTATTGTCAATTCACTGTAATATTTGCCATGTACTGGGCCTAGGCCCCCAGGTTGCATCTGGAATGGAGCATGTTGCTCAGTATGCCTTCCAGGTAAATCTCGTAAATAAATACATAAATAAATAAATAAATAAATAAATAAATAAATAAATACTACTGTATATGTGCTGCATAACAACAGTGCAGCAAAAAATAGCTCATATTTTAAATGTGCAAACATTTAATAATGGGTATCTGTTTTTATATTGGCAAATGAAACAGTGCTAGCTAGCTGTTACATTGTTTGGTCACTTTGTGCCATACAGGATGCATTTTAGAGGGACTTGAAAAGGAAACAGAGTAAAGAAGAAAAAAGGAGAGGTCTATACAGTAGGTGGCCATCCTGACAGAACAAGGGGAGGATAGTACAATATAGAATAATTAGAATGCTGTTGCAACAGACTTTAGAAAAATAAATTAGAATAGAGTCCCTCTAATTCCAAGGTAGGATGACTAGGCGTACCACACACACCCCTGTTCAGGAGGAAACCGTTCACTTTCTAGTGAACTGGTTTTCATACACTCAGGTATAATGGAGCAACGGGAGCTTCCTTCCACCCTCTACAGAAGCTCCACCCTAGTGTCCCAACATCTTCAGTTCAAAATATTCTAAAAGGGTTGTAACTGTGCTCATGAGGTGTGCTGTGATTGCAGTGAACCCGTAGATGAATCAGTACAGTCCTGAATACACAGCGCTACTCCTGTATTAGTTGTCAAATGACAGTACTCTAGCCAAGATACATTCAACCAAAATGTTGTTTATTTTGCCAAAATAACAAAATAGCAATGTAAGTAGAGTACCTCTCATTTCACCAGTGTACTACCTGTCCCAGCACTTCGGCAATACACCCCCTGACAGAGGCTATTGCCGAAGTGCTTGGGCAGGTAGTACACTGGTGATGTGAGAGGTACTCTACCTACCATTGCTAGTAGTAGTAGTAGTAAAAGTTTTATTCTGATAAATTTCAGAAAAGGATAACCCAATTTAGCAGAAGCTCATTTACAATGGGATCCCATAATACACAAAATCAGTTCCACAGTAAAATTTACAAAGTACAAAACATAATAAACATACAATACAATTAAATACAATTGAAACAATCAAAACAGAATGATAACAAACCATGCCTACTCAACTACAACAAGATTTTGGTATCTTAGTAGTGTCTACAAAATAGGTTCTAACATTGCTATTTTGTTATTTTAGCAAACTAAACAACATTTTGGTTGAATATATCTTGGCTGTAGTACAGTCATTTCTCAACTAATACAGGAGTAGCGCTGTGTATTCAAGACTGTCCCTGTGTCCTCTCCTGGGTGACAACATGGGACACCCCTCTACCGTACTGTACTCAATAAAACATTAGAGAACCCAATGTGTTTTACATATGCATCTAACTTAACTTAAGGATATTACTTTACCATTGTTCTTTACTTGCTTTTACCCAGGCACCACCCTGAGTTTAAACTCACAAATGCAAATATAGGAGGAGCAGAAACATTTAATTTGCTATTAACATCATCTTGAAACATAACAAGGGGTCATTGAGAACTAAAGTGCATTACCAAAGACTGTTACCATCTGGTACCATGTAACTTGGGTGGGAGGTTTCCCCTCTTCCAAGGGTGCCATCATTTCTCCATTATGACTCCTTCATTTTGGTATTCCCTTTCCACTCCCAATGTACCACCACCTCTGCTGTACAGATACCTTCTGTTTCCAGCAGGAACCTCTACTACTTTACATATAGGACAGGTCCTACTATAGGCTGCAACCTGTCTGTACATACCAGGCCAGTAGTAAGAAGGTGTCAACTGAGCCAACATACTGCCATGGCTCAGATGTCCACAGGGACTGGAGTGGGCAGCCTCCATCACCTGCTGCCGGTAGGCATCTGGTATCACTACCTGGGCATCCATTCTTTGCTATGGGGCCTCACGTGGTAAAGAACACCCTTTTTGACTATATACCATGGCGATTGTTTCACATCCACCCCACCATTAACTTGCACACCTTCTTTAACTTTCACACATTGCATTAATTTAACAACAGCAGCATCCTTTGCTTGAAGCCTACCTCAGTCAATACTGTCTTAAATAATACTGTGGAACCCCCCTCTGTAGGAAGAGAAACTACAGTGGGTTAGTTTAGAAGCTTTTGTCCCTTTTAAGGTCCCTGGACTTAAACCCATCATGGGTTAAAATTTTCATTCTTTTGGGGAAGCTGGTCAGTCATTGGCTGGGAGTACCCCCATAGGGTGGGGATCATTTGGGCCATGTGGAAGAGCACAGGCAGCAAGAGTCAGTCTGAAGGTAGGAGTGGGGATGATTGCTGGCTTCTAAGTATCAGCTGGTTCTTGGTGTGTAGGGCCAACAGAAGCCAAGGATGTGGCAGTGGCCATTGTGAATGAAACCCCCTTTGAGGGTATGCTGACTGCCTTGGAAGGGGAGTAAGACAGTTGCCTGCCTGTAGATGCCACAAGGATCAATTCTGTGGAGAGGGGGGAAAAAAGGGACTTCAAGCCCAAGGTGGGAATCACCACCAGCCATTGAGCATCGGAGAGTAATGGAGGCATAGCGCTGATTCTGCAACTATGCATTGGGGGGCATTGAAGAGGATGACTCCCAGGGTCCATGCTGCCCATTTCAAGAGAAGTGAAGTAGTTCCATTGGGACCACAGAAGATGTGGGTCAGTTTGCTGTAAGGGGGGTGTGGTCACCTTGAGTATGGGACTGCATTCCAGAAATGAGATTTGAACCTGTGACTGCATAGATGTCAGTGAGAGCCTGCCAGATAGAGTATAGCCAGCAAAAAAAGAAACTAGGTTAGAACCTGCTCATAGAGAGTTAAAGCTGCCCGAAGGGTTATAGTGTAAACTGCTAAAGAGGGATCAATGGTTTGCTGAATGTTGCCAGTGGTAACTGCAAGGACCACCTTTGCTGAACAAGGACATTGAATGCATAAACTCAAGGACAATGCATGGACATTGACATAGCGGACCCCTCGGTCCAGTGCTTTATTATTCCTCCTAATGGAATGTGTTGCTACCCCTTTAAGAAAAAGCTCCACGGTGTGATCAGGTTTTTATTAAAGGATCCTTCTTTTACAGTCATCAACTGCCTTTTGGATTTTAATGTCTGCCATGTTTGTTGTGTCACTAACCCAGTTTGCCTGCTAGCCCAACACCCTCTGAAGGAAGCCTGCACAAAGTCCCAAAGCACAAAATGTAAGTCATCTTCAAAGTTTCCATTGTGGTTTCCTCTCCCCACAGATGTTCCACCAACATAACCCTAGATATTGGGGAGGGTGGATACAACTGTTACTATATACAGATGGAACAGAACAAGAAAGGGTCCCTTTGGCTTCTACATAGGCCTCTTTGTGCTTGATTGGAGTCGTTACCCCTAGTACAGTATCACTAACCACAGTCTCACCTAGGGTCTCACTGATGCCCAAGCTGGCATCTCCGACTTCCAACAGGTAGCACCCTGGGAACTTGGGCAGCAATGGAAAGTCCTGCTCAGACATTGACTCCTCTTCCAGCTGGGCTTGGGAACTGTCCTCCTCTGATTCTTTATCTGAGCATTCTGACTGGGACCTCTTAATCAACACCTACAACCAGTGTTCTGCCTCTCAGCAGATTTGTTCTGCCTCTAGCCGTCCACTACTTAACCACTGAACCAGTCTCATAAGGGTCTCTACCATTTGGGCATCGTCTCGCTCCTCTGGCCTGCCTTGACCACACTTTAGTCCATCTGATGAACTCATTGACTGCCACTCATTGACCTGTGTACAGCTCAACATCTTGGTCAAAAGGTCCTGCACATGTCTCTACATGGCAGCATCAAATAAGTGATCAGACTTCATCTTCCTTCTGGCTCCACGCTCCAGACCAGGCAGTGACTTTTCCCAAATTTCTTCAGCCATGGCCCTTGTAAATAATGCTCCTTTGAGGCTGTCTTTGAGGTCTTCAGACATGTGCCTTTAGTCTATCTTGATACCAGGGCTGGTATCGGCAGGCTATCATTCCCCTGACTACCTGAATGTTATTCCCGGATCCCACATCTAAAAGCATGTGTCCCAGGGTATGGGTGTAAAAGACAGACACTGATTCAGTTCATATAAGGTACAATATGCTTGCTGCATGCTTTTATTTCAACAAGGTTCTAAAAATGAAAAAAAAAACACAAGAAAACGATGATGAAAGAAAATAAATCATTACATAGTATTTGTAAGGATACAACAGTCAGGATCACATAACATGGCTGTGATCCTTTTATCATCTGTGCTTCAGATTGCTTTGGGGACATGAAGACCACATGTCCTTCCCTTTCTCATGCCCTGGGCAGAATGAAAAACCAAGGCTGCTTGCAACTGTTGTCAAGGCTCCCGGCAGACTGAAAAAAAACACAGGGTTGTTTACAACTGGCTCAGGGTAGTCTGAGAAACTAAGACTGTTTGCAAATGGCTCCGGCAGTCTGAGAAACCAAGGCTGTTTATATCAGCTACCATTATGAATTTAAAATAAAACAAGTACATTATCCAGCCTTTTCCCTATTGAGGGAAACTTTTCCTTTATACTAAATCTGGCTTTCTCAGACACCAATCCATTACACAGTATATAACATTTTCCATGTACTTTAGGCAGTCAAACATATTCCATTGTGGTTGCCCCGTCCCCACAGATGTTCCACCAACATAACCCTAGATATTGGGGAGGGTGGATACAACTGTTACTAGATACAGATGGAACAGAACAAGAGAGGGTCCCTTCGGCTTCTTGCTTGATTTCAATGTACTTTAGGCAGTCAAACATATTTTATACTATATGCCCCGCATAATAACAGTGCAGCAAAAAATGGTTCATGCCATATTTTAAACGTGCAAATATTTAACAATGAATATCTGTTTTTGTATTGGCAAATGAAATTGTGCTAGCCAGTTATTGCATTGTTTGGTCACTTTAAGCCACGCAGGATGCATTTTTGAGGAACTTGAAAAGGAAACATAAAGTGAAGAAGACAAAAAGGGGTGGGAGTTCTGTAGGTGGCCATCCTGACAGGACAGGAAGAGGATTTTTATTTATTTATTTATTTTATTTATTGATTCTAGGAAAATACCTTTGAGCTAGCAACTCATTTACAAAGGTTCCACGTCAGAGAAGACAAACATTAGACAAAGTGATTACAACATATCAGGACAGATTAGTGTTATCAAATACACAGAGATATAGCAGCATATACAAAAGGGGAAGGTTACATTCAATTGTGCTTACATACAGCTCAGAACAATAACTCATCTTGGCAGAGAGGGGTGCTATAATCTAAGGAGGTGGTGCAATTCATACATTCAAGTTACAGTGCTTGGATTAAAAATAATAGTTGTGTGACAGGAAGTAGTAACAAGGCAGCTTGAAAAGGCGTTGTCATAAAGGGGGGTGAAAGAGCAGCTAGAAAGTAACATTGTCAAGTGTGGGGAGAAAGGGGAAGCAGCAGTTGGTGGGATAGAAGGAAGATGTCAAGGGAAGAGATGGGGGGGGGAGTGAGAGGGGTAAAAGGGGCAGGGTAAGGAAAGCCTGTGGAGTAGGAGATGAGGATAGTACAATAGAGAATAGTTAGAATGCTGTTGTAATAGGCTTTAGACAAATAAATTTGAAAAGTGTCTCTCTAATTCCAAGGTAGGATGATGAGTCCTACCACAGTTGCTCATACTAGGTTAAATTTATTTTAAACCCTCTTAATGCCATATATAGAAAATTTCAAGTATATAGTTGTATTTGTTTTTAACATACAATATCACATTTTAACATGTACTTAAGTGAGAATTGAATCCAATGGTTCATTAAAACTGTATTAACTGCACATGCTGAGACATTCAGAATGTATGATAGTTCAGCTTTCTGCTCGGAAGGTTGTTATCTTATTCAGATGACATTTGACCTTGATGGCATCTCAGCTAATAGCAAACTGGTGAGGTCTGGTTCAACTGTTTCTAACTTTAGTGATGGTTTAAATGAGTATTTTAAACCAATGAGAATTCTTTCTGTTTTTTTTTTATGTATGATCTGGGTGTTAATAATATGTGAGTTTCTAAATAACTGTCATAAGCTTCCGAGGAAGGACTTTTTTAGTCTGAAAGTTTAAGCACTTTGTTCTTTTTGTAACATCAATATTGGTCCAATAAAAGGTGTCAAACTATTTGCTTCTGGATCTGTTCTTACGAGGACCAATACGGCAAAAACTAAATCTGTATGTCAGCCCTACCACAGACAGCCATTCTAAACCCCAGCCCTCCCCCTTCCCCCAATCTAAGGCTGAAAAGATTGTGAAGACATTGGATACCATAACTATCAGCAACTGTTGTTAATGTCTAATAATCAAGCAGTGACACTGCAGTCCAACAGAGGGCTCCCTGTCAGTAGTGCTGTGAACTAATCCTTCAGTATGCCATTAGCCTCCGACTCATGGGCTAAGTATGTTAGTTACCTCAGAAATACCATACACTCTCTTGAAAAAGAAAAGAAGGATGGAGAAGGGGAAAAGAGGTAGGGGAGAAAGGGGATCATAGACAGTGGGGAGAGGGGTAAGAGGGAACCTTTAGTGCACTTATGCCTAAAAGAAGTGATCTAGATGATCTAAAGCACTGTGATAGGATACTGAAGAGATCAGGGCTGATGAGAGTGCATCCAGCCGCTGTCACTGCCTAGGCCCAATGAGTCGTGTAATTATAGAGGGTCACCACCATAAGTGTAGTAAGGTATTAACCACAGACCTGCTTCCTCAGATCCATCCCATGACAAAATGGAAAGTTTTTTTTTGGGGGGGGGGGCTGTGAGGTTATGCCAGCTGTTGAAAACTGATGTGATCCTAGTTTGCTTAGCCTTTCTGGGCCTGCAGTGTGAGTCTTGCCTTGATGCTGCTGGCCCTGCTGGGAGTCGGGGTAGCAAGCGAGAGAAAAGCTGGGCATGGTAGTGCTTGAATCCAGAGATTTGGCTAGCTCACATGCATAATCCCTGTCAGCGATTGTCTTCACCAAGCTTGATTACTATTGAACCAGTCCACAGATGGGGGTGCACAATTGAAGGGAGAAGAGGGAATGGTGGGGTGTGTGGATAGGAAGGGGAGAGTGAAAGCAGCCGTCACAGACAGCAGGGAGCATAGCGGGAGGGAGGTGTAACATTTACATATGCCCTGCATGAATTTGGTGCTTACTAGTATAAGATGCTACTCCTGTAGTTTGAAAGCGCACTAGGACAAGAGGGCATGTGATGAATATGGGGGGGTGGTGTTTAAGAGGGATGTGAGGAAGTACTATTTCACTGAATGAGTGGTACGCATCTGAAATAGACTGCGAATGGAAGTGGTGGCAGCGATAACAGAAGGGGACGTCAAGCATGCGTGGGATAGCCATGAGGAATATTAATAAATTGTTAGGAAAGAGGGAGGGCTGCTGGAGACCAGTTAGGGTCTGCAAAGATAGACTTTGCAGGGACCATCTGGGCAGAGTGGGTGGGGCAAGTGGTACTTTTCTGATAACAAATTCAATGTTTCTGTGTTTCAGTCTGCACCAGGTGGATGGCATGGCTTCGCCTAGCCTGACTGGCACTTTTGGCTGGCATAAGATACTTAACTCGCACTTCCAAGGGGCTCATTTCTGCTCCACTAGGGTCAGATGAGAACTGTCAGGGAACCCTCCTGCTCCTGTGCCACAGGAGCCCATTCCTGGTCCTGACCAGTCTCAGGTCTCACCAGATCTGTAGGAGCCCTTGCCCTCAGGTGTTCTCCCCCATATAGAGGGCGGAGGGTATCTGTTACCATCAGGGTGAGCCAGCTCCTCCTCCAGAAAAGAAGAGAAAGCTTGGTACTTGGACCCACAAGTGGGAATCAATGGTAAAGACTGATGCTTGGAAAATATGAAAGTTACATACTTACTGAAGCTATTGATCTTTTAGAATATCTTTACCATTGATTACCACACCCACTCACCATCTCCCACTCTAGCAGAGCCAGAGCCCCAGGGCAGCTCACCCTGACAGTGCTGGCTGGCACCATCTAGTGCCATGGCATCTCCCCAGTCATACCCCCTATGGAGTAGTTGTTTTTAAAAAAGAAAACAGATGGAAAACCATTGCTGGGTTCCCATGCCCACCAAAATAAAACCCATCAAACTGGAGTGAGGTTTCCTTTTGGGGCTTAATACCAATTCAAAGGCTATGCATGCAGTTCAGTGGGTGGGAGCAACCAGCCATGCTCCCTGCCTGAGCTGTTACCCAGTTTTCTCCAGCCTCACTCAGAAGCATTGTTTCTTTGCTGCAGAGGGAGATATTGCTGGTACTCTGCTCCCCCCAGTGTTTGTCACCTGCTTCCCTTTGTGCTTTTGTGCTTTCTATTTGGTTTGTGCCTCACCAGCTTCCTAGGTCAGCATTTTACTTTCTACCTTCCTGGCTGAAGTTTATGCTTCCTTCTTTTCTCAGTCAACTACTTTTGCTGTATTCCTGTTTTCTTGTGATTGCTGTTTCTTTCTGTTTTTGTTCTTGTGTGCTTATTAGTTTTCACAGTGTCCTTTCTTTGCTGTTCTCTGCTTTGCTTGTGTTGTTTCAGGTTTTGCATGTTGCTGTTTATTCCCAGCCATTTGCAATCTGCCACTTCAACTACAATCCTTAAATGTTTACACCTGGCTTGTAGCAAGGCAACCACTCTCTTTTGTGTTCTGGTGGCTTAATTAGTTCGTAGTTCACCAACATGCTGCTTCCTTGTTTTCAGTTCTCATATGCTCCTGTTTTTCCCCAGCAGTTTCAGTTGTTATTCTCTACTGCCTCAGCCTTCTTGGCCTGCAGTGCATCAGCAACCAACAATGACCTCCCTTATGGAACTGGTTGGCATGAGTTCACCATTCAGTCCAAATATATATAATTCACTCTCATACTGTGTACTAGTTGTTATTTTGTCTTACTCAGTCGTTTAGTATTTCCAATGTTTTGTTTCTACCCTGTGCTCATGGCTGTTAGGCTTCGCTATCATAGAAACATAGAAGTTGTCAGCAGACAAGGACCTCTTGGGTTGCCTAGTCCGCCCTATTTCCCCTACTTACAGACTCTCACTACTCCTGCACTCAGATGCATACCAGCCATGACCACAGCATGGCTTCTAGTGCTCTCTGCACTTTCTGCCGATGGTCTCGCTCTGCTCCCTTGAAGTCTGCATCTTGAGATGGATCCCTCAACTTGGGTGTCATCCTTCCCTTTCCACCTTTCAGGTGAGAAAGTCCAATGCTCCTATGGAAATATCGGCCTTGTAGATCAGCTCGGTGGCTTTTCTTGATGTGCTGTAGCATTTAAGACTTTAACTGCTGGAGGATGGGGCCTCTATGTCCACAGGGGCTCCTTTAGCTGTGCAGATTACGTTGGCAGCACCTTTGAAAACTATTCCCCTCCTACGACCACCCAAGGTTCACCTAGTCTCCACCTACTACCCTTCCTCTGCTCCTTAAGGGTGAAGATCATACAATTATGCAGGTCCAGGCCCCTCAAGAGTCCAACTCCTATGCCTTACCCCTCAAGTATTCAGCTTCCTTTCTAGGCCTGCCCTGGGTGTAGGCCAGATAAGTGCCTTTGAGTGGTTGTTGCTCTCCACCTCCCATCTTGGGGGGGGGCTCCTTTGTGGGGAAACTCCATTAGCTGCAGAGATCAGCTTGCTGCACCCCCATGGCATTCCCATTAGAGGGACAGAGTGAGAATCCATCTTCTAAAATTTTCCCCTTGAACTGGCTATCTAAATTGTGGTAGCCGACCAGTCACTAATTTTATACCAAACCTTGAGGGAAAGCAACCAAGGCCTTGGATCCCGAGAGATTTCCTCCTCATAAGGTTTTTTCCTCTCCTCCATGCTGAAGGTCATAAAAGTTAGTAGTCTCCATAGGAGGTGGTCCATAATGCAGTGCATTTATATTACTATAGTGTTTACCCTAGTAGGTGTCTGCTGTGAGTTGGGGTCAGGTGGCAGTCCTATTTCCATCCTTCCATTCCCTTGCTACTCACGGAAGTCATGCCTTTGTCTGCTGTCAGTTACCAATTGCTGTCAGTCATTGCTCTGCATTTTTTGGACTTTGTAATCTTGAAGTGAGGGGCCAGCAACCCCAGTGGAGTACAAGGTTCCATCACCTATGTGCACACCTATTCTTGGGACTCTTTCTTTACCCAGTTCAGTCTGTCTTATCAGTCATCATTAATTGCTGTCAATCTGCCCTCACTCAGTCTGTGTTCACTACTTGCAACACAATTATTTTGGGCTCCCTACTAAGGTACATTTAGCCTAAAGAAAGTTTGTTACTGTGGCATCTCTAGTAGGGTGGAACCCTCTTCAAGAGAGTTTCTTTGCATTTATGGTACCCTGATAAGGTGATAGTTCCCCCCGAGACAGAGAGTACAAATGGCTAAAGTATCCATGTGTGTCAGTCAACAACATAGAGGATAGTATATGGTCCACTATCCACAACAAGCATGTGTAGCCATCAAGAGGTTTGCTATAGAGACCGTTTAAACCTCAAGAACAAAGTTTGAGAGGTTTCGGATGCTATGGCAACCTCGAGATGGCTACTCACGCTACTTGTGGATAGTGGACCTACTATCTTTATAGTGTATAGTCTACATCCGCAACAACAGATGAGTCTCTTTATTGAAAAACAGTTCCATTAAGCCAGCCTGGTGGTGCAGAGGTTTAAATCTTGGCTTGTGCTCGCTGGCGGCCAGGTTAGGAATGACCTCAGGTTGTCGGGGTGCTGGCATGAGTGGGGTGGGTGGAGCAGGATTGAGCATGCCAGTGGGCAGCTCTCCTCTTCTGAGGGTGGAGAGTGTGAGTTGGCACCCCCCGTAGTTCCGTTCTCACCGGGTGGCGGTCCGGTGGGTAGCGTAGGTGGAGAGGGGGCTGCAAAAGAATTGGGAGGTGGAAAGGGCTGAGCTGGCACTATGGGATGTGAAGCATGCCTCCACATGCTCACATGGCCGTGTGCTGGGGCCTGAGGGGGGGTGTCAGGTGAGAAAAATCTGTAAAAATGTTATGTGCCCCCATCTCCAGTTGGTGGGAGGAGGCAACGGGGACCAAAAAGCTAAAAAAAAAAAAAAAAAAACAGTTCAGTTTCCTTACCTTTTCATTTCATTTTCCCTGTCACTCTCTTCTGCGTTCAGCACTCACCACCGTGGCCGTCTCTACTGGAACTGAGGTTCATGTAATGTGCATGCACGGACGCATTCCAAGTTGTTATGCTGCACTAGCTACATAGTGCAGCACAGCAAACTAGCTGACATAGCTAGTGCAGCACAACAAGGCTGCTTGAGGGATGGATTTCCATCCCCAACAACGTTCCACCATACACTATACATGCATTCAAATACCTTCAGACTATCAACAAAATTGCACAAGCATAGCTCCTCACTATGTTGTGTATGCCCACTGAATGAAAAGGCTATGCCTTCAGTTCAATGGGCAGGAGCAACTAGTCACGCCCCTGCCTGAGCTATATAATCCAGCTTTCTCCAGACTCTCTTAAAAACACAGTTTCTTTGCTCAGCCATCCTCCCCTCCTCCTCCTCCAGTGGCGCACCTCTCTCCCTGGGGCTCATTCCTAAAATACCTTTAGCCTGAAGTAATTATGCTCCTGCAGCATCTCTAGGGGTAGAATCTTCCTCAGGAGGATTCCTTTACCTTCACGGTAAAACAAAAGGGTGGTAGTTTCCTATGGGACAGAGTGTGAATGGCCAAAATTTCCTTGTATGTCAGTCAATGACACATTAATTCAACTACCTTCAGACTATCAACAAAGTTGCACACACATAACTCCTCACTAAGTTGTGTACACCCATTGAACCAAGAGAAAAAAATGTGCGAGAAGGCAGCTCCCTTCCTCCCGTTTCTTTCTTGATCTCTTTCTCCCTGCCCAGGGTATATTTCTTTCCTGGGGTATATTCCTATTAGTTGATAAATGCACTTTGTGCCCCTGGGCACTATCCAGTCTAACTCCACCTACATTTGCATTGCCTGGTGAACAGTGCTGTGCACTGGACTGGACCAAGTACATTTGCTCTTGCACAGGGTACATCCCTGTTGTCGCAGGAGAAGCAGGTTCCTTTTTGTGATGTTTTTTATTCTTCTGGGTATGCCAGACTATCTTTTTGGTTTTTATGCCCTTTTCTTATGCCAGCTGGGCAGTTAGCCCACTACCCTATGGGGAGCCTGAGGAGATGAACAAATCTTGACTCCTTTGGACTGTTAGGCCTTACAGCTTCACGTGCATCTGAGATTCCGTCCTATTCCCTAATAGGGAAAAAGGGGACATATTTTGACTAGCTATTCCATTAATCCTCCATCAGGTAGCAAGGGGTTCATTTTTTCCTAGGAATGTAGGTGATTCATTCCTATTTTGGTATGTTGAGTTATCTTAATTGCGCGGGGGTGGGGGGTGCAATTTTGGCATCCCCGCTTGCTTTTCTGCCAGAGACACATGCTTCAGCACTGCTGCCATAGAGATCACTAACCACCTGCTGTCTGTTTAGTGATGTTTAGCCTCTGGTTCCATACTCAAATAACCTTGTGCCACCTAACGTGCTCCTTTTTCTTTTATTCAAAGATTGGTGGTTGGATTTTATTTTGTTATTTATTTATATTTTCCCTATCCTTTCCCTATCCTTTGAGCTAGGAAAATTCTTTGCCCTCTCTTACTTTTCCTCACTTTGTTTCTCTCCTTGTGAACAGAATTTAGGTTTGTGAGGGAACCAGCAATGGTTATTGGCTGGCATGTGGCACCATGTATAGGTGCATGAGTGCTGTACTCAGTAGCTGTGAGCATTGTACCCAGTAGCTGTGGCAGGCCCCCTGGCAAAAGCTTTACTGCTGTGAGTTTCTAGTGCCTCCAGCCTAGACCCATAAGCGTTAATCAATGTTAAAGATATTTTGGAAGATCAACAGTTACAGTAAATATGTAACTTACATTTTTTTGTACATGCAGTGGAGCCATCCATGATGCAGCAGTGTAACTTGTAGTAACTGACATGACACAGAATAGTGCATGACAAAATGGCTTTTAATTACTATTGAATTAGAAACATAGAAACACAGAATGTGTCAGTAGTAAAGGACTGGAAGGCCCATACAGTCTGCCCTTTTTCCCTTGCCTATCACTACACCTTGGACCCAGTTTAGTCACAGGCGTCCCTCCCTCCTTCTGTACCTCTATTTATTATATTCATGTGCCTGTCCCATGCATGCTTGAAGCTCCCCACTGTCTTCTCCTCTACCACCTGTTCTGGCAGGCTGTTCCAGGCATCCACCACCCTTTCTGTGAAGAAATATTTCCTCACTTCCCTCTTTAACACCCCTCCTCAAGTTCCATAGCATGTTCCTGTGTTCTGGTACTCCCCCTCCTGTGAAAGAGACTCCCATCGTATATCTTGTTCACCCCCATGAGATACTTATAGATCATGTCCCCTCTCACGCTCCTCTACTCCAAGGAGCACGTTAAGCTCCCGCAGCCTCTTCTTGTATAGTTTCTTGAGCAACCCCTGCACCATTGCAATAGCTCTCCTCTGGACCACTTCCACCCTGTCGCTGTTCTTGCAGCGAAGTGACCTCCAGAACTGGACACTGTATTTCAGGGGAGGTCTCACAAGTGTGCAATACAGAGGCAACACCACCTTCCTTCTGCTGGAAATTCCCCTCCCTATGCACCCCAGCATATGGCTTGAATTGCTTACTGCTTTGTCGCACTGCCCTGCAACCTTGAGATCATCAGGTATGATCACCTTAAGGTACCTCTCTTTCTTGGTAGGTGTAAGTACCCCCCTCCCTTCTTATACACAACCCCCAGATTTTCCCACCCTAGGTGCATGACTGCACTTTTTGGCATTAAAACCCAGCTACCACTCCCAAGACCACTACTCTAATTTCTCCAATATCACTTATGGAGACATTACAGAGGGCAGGATCCCAGTACTCCGCTGATCACTCTCTCATCCTCTGTGTGGCTATTGTTTACCACCACCCTCTGGCTCCTGTCTTTCAACCCATTAGATACTCAGCTTGCCACCTTCTCCCACACGCCCCAGGCTGCAATGTTTCATTATCAGCCTCCCGTATGGCACAGTGTCAAAGGCCTTACTGAAGTCCAGATAGGTCACATTCACTGCCCTCCTCTGATCCACCTCCTTGGTTATCCAGTCAAAAAAATCTATGAGATTTGTTTGAAATGATCTCCCCCTGTGAAGAAATACTGCTGGTTGTCCTGCAGCTGATATGTCTCCAGGTACTCCATCAGTCTTTCCTTCAGCAGGGACTCAATTAACTTCCCCACCACTGATGTGAGACTGATTGGTCTGTAATTGCTGGCCTCCTCTCTGCTGCATGTGCCAAGACACCACATAGTCCCTCCTTCATTCCTCTGGAACCACCCCCATCTCCAATGAGGTGCTAAATAGTTTTGACACAAGGGCAGCTAACAACGTGCTTAGTTCTTTTAATACCCTTTGGTGGATTCCGTCTGGCCCCATTGCCTTGTTTTTCTTTAGGGGTCCCCCCCCATGAACTCTCTCTTCTGTAAATGGACTTGTGTCTGCTAACCTCCCGTGTCTGTTAATGCATGTTGGCTGTCCCCCTGTTCCACTGTGAAGACTGAGCAGAAGTATTCATTTAAAATTTTAGCTTTTTCTTGGTCTTCTGCATAGTCCCCCCATCTCCTGGTCCTCATTATACTGTACAACCTCTTGCCTTCTTCTTTTTGCTCACATACCTGAAGAAAGTCTTATCCCCATTCTTGACCTCCTGTGCAGTCCTTTTCTCAGTTTAAGTCTTTGCTGCCCTTACCCTCCTTCCTACCTCCCTCTGTTTCTCTAGATATACCTCCCTGTCCACCTCCATTTGGGTCTCCTCAAAGCTGTATTCCCTTTTATTGCCTTAGCCACCTTCTTGGAGAACCACTGTGGCCTCTTTCTCCTCTTACCCTTGTTTATTACCTTTAAACAGCTTGCTGTTACCTTAGTTTCATAAATTTCAGAGGGTTTCATAGGCAAGTTCAAGCTAACTGGACAAGTGTCCTTAATGCTTGCCTTTAAGTAATATATATCGTCATCTACTCTTATTTCCCATTCAACATTTTTTTTTCTTTTTTTTTGTTTTGTTTATAATTTGACTTTGTTTCTTTATTTCTACCTATTAAAAAGCTATCCAGTTTATGTTTAAATGAGTCCATACTCGTGCTTGTTACCACCTCTGTTGGCAGTGAGTTCTACCCAGCGACCACTCTCTGACTGAACCAGTGTTTACGTGGTAATGTTTGCCAGCTTTGAGACGCTAGTTGAAGGGATGCCCCCTGGGTTCATATTTGGACTTTCTAAAGGTCAACCATATGTCTTCAAGAAGTTTGTCGTCCTGTATAATCTTGAATAACATGCAGTTGTCCCCCCAATCCTTCTGAACTCCAGGGTATAAAGATCCAGTTCCCATAATCTCTCTGGATAGGACATGCCTTCCATTTCCCTCACAGCCCTGGTTGCCCTGCGTTGTATTCCCTCCAGTTTTTGGAGATCTTCCTTTTTATATAGAGCCCACAACTGGGCACAGAATTCCAGGTTAGGCCTCACCAAGGCATAGTACAGGGGCATAATCACCTTCTTATCCCTACTAGCTATGTGTCTCAATATGCAATTTAGTATCTGGTTATTTTTTTTTAATAGTTTGTTGCAACGTGATCTGAACTTCAGGTCTGCACTGACTGTGACCCCTAAATCTTGCTCTCTTCAGATGTTACTCATAATACTGTATTTCCTATTCTGTATGGTGATTTAATATTTTTTTTGCCCATGTGCATAACAATGCATTTAGCACTGTTCAATTCCAGTTTGCTCTTTATAGTCCAAGTTTGTATAGTATCAAGTGTGTTTTGTTGGTCAGTGATATTTTTTTGTGTATTTGCAATGGCTCCAGTCCTGCAGTCATCCACGAATTTGGTCACCCAGATGTCCTTGTTTAGTATTTTTAATGATGTTATATAAATATTAAAAAGACAAGGGTCCAACACCAAGCCCTGAGGCACCCCACTAGTCGCTCTTGCCCAGTCAGACATCTCACCATGTACCACCACTCTCTGTCTTCTATTGCTCAACCACGCTGCTATCCAGTTTATTATGTTAGTATCAAATCTACTTTCTTTGAGTGTATTTATTAGTTCTTGGTGTGGAAGCTTATTGAAAGCTTTTGAAAAGTCTAGGAAGACCGTGTCCACATTATTACCCTCATCCAGTGCCTTACCATCCTTCTCGTAAAAAAACCAAAGGTTAGTCTGGCATGATCTAGCTTTCCTAAATCCATGCTGTACTGGATCATGTAAATTTGTTTGGTCCAAATGTTCCATTATCTTATCTTTTAATATGGATTCCAGTATTTTACCCATGACAGATGTCAGGCTCACTGGTCTGTCATTTTGAGGGTCCGATCTTGTACCTTTTTTAAATATAGGGATCACTAAAAGATTTATCTTGGTCTTCTGCATAGCCCCCCCATCTCCTGATCCTCACTATACTGTACAACCTCTTGTTTCTTCTTTTCACTCACGTGCCAGGCTTCTATCCAGTTTATTATGTTAGTATCAAATCTGCTTTCTTTGAGTGTATTTATTAGTTCTTGGTGTGGAAGCTTATTGAAAGCTTTTGAAAAATCTTGGAAGATTCTTATTCTTCATTCTTTTCCATTGTGCCTCCACTCTCCCACTGGCTACTTCCTAAGGCGATCTCCCATTTCTTTAAAATCTGCTCTCCTGAAGTCCAGAATCCTTGTTCTAGTGTGTTTTTGTCCTGTTCAATCCATATGCCAAGCCACTCTTTACATTGATTGCTTATACCCAGGAGGTTACCCACTGTGACGTCTGCAAGGTTGTCCTTGTTCATAAGTATAACCCCTAGGTGGCGCTATCCTATGGGCTAACTGCCCCTGCCTGCATGACTAAGCACAAGTTAAGGGGCCTGAGCTCGGTGAATGGGTGTCTTCACCTGGAGGAATGGTTTCGGGATAGCGTAGCTGCTGTTGGTATAGCCCTTCAGGATGCTATAACCACCCACCAACCCTTCTAGTGGCCTAAACAGTTCAGCAACAGAACATTCACATTTACCGTATGGCAGTAATGATATGCCCACACTCCTTGCACTTACCACCAGGGCTGGATCTTCTGCAGCTGCCCTGGAGACCCCCTGGAAAATAAGACCAGTGATGCAACAATACAATAGCAGTACTGTATCCCCACCAAGAATCTGATTAATTAAATTCAGGCTGAATAAGCATGCACAGTGAGTCCCTTTAATACAGTCTGCACAACCCTGGGTACTCAGTATGTTAAACAGGCTGGCCTGAAGCATTGTCCAAGGTAGGCCAGCGTTGCAGCTGTTGTTGGGGCCCTTATGAATGAAAACAATTAACATGCACGCAACCCAAATATTTGTAATCCGGAGTCGGATGGCACAGCCCATTGCAATAAACCCAAAAACAATAGAATCAGATGACACACAAATGATTGTAGCTTTTGTTGCAGGGAGCTACCCTGTTTTGTACTCACCCTACCCAGACCAGGATGCAGAATAGGCGAGATGAAGACCTTGTGGTATTGTACTGGATACCTGTTCAATGGTGTTGCACAGGGGCTGAATCCCCGGGCGGATCTTTTGCTGAGAATGTCTTTGAATCGGGAGCAGCAGCCTAGGCAGAGATGGCAGGGCCCAGGCAGAGCAGGCAGTTTGGATGAAGTCTGTGATAAAGTGCTGGAACAGCCTCCAGCTGGCGTAACAGAACTTGCTGTGGGGAACCAAATCATGACCCACGAAACACATTCAGCATATCTATAACCCTTAAAGTATTTTGCCACAGTTCTGATAAAGTCCGTTTGCAAATTGCAGTTTCTCTGTGCAAACATTTCGATTTGAAGCTCACTTCGGTACCAGATGGGCTGATCGCTTCTGGAGCAAGTCTTCAGTCCACTCTCAAGTAGCACTAACACACTGTCTCTCTCTTCAGCTACAGGTCTCGATTAGGTAATCGGACAAGTCCAATTTTCACACTCAAGGCAATACTTCACACTAGAAGATGTGACAGGCAGGCCAGCAGAGCTTTCCCTCTGATTCTCCTTAGGCTCCCAGCTACTCAATGGTGTAAGCTGTTTATTCTCCAAACTCCAACTCACAACTGACTCACTCCTGCAGGCAGTTCTGGGCTTTCCCAGTAATCCAACAGGTTCGGTTGGCCAAGGGAACTATCACAGAAAGGGCTTCCCCTCCAGGTCCATTTAGGCACCAAACACTTAAAATTACAACTCCTACAGAATTTCAATCCCACAAGACCTCTGGGGACAGTCTTCATTTTAAGTCCCCTGAGGTTCGATTGGTTCAACACTGGCAGTCCAGAACCAAAAATGGTGGATCTTATGCAAAAGTTCAAGCTGCAATGGAAAGCAGGTTAGACAAACTCCTATATTATTGTTATTACAGCAGATAAACAGTAAATAATCACTTTCCCTAACAGAGCTCACCCTGTTCAAGTAGCAACTGTAGAATGGAGCAGAAATACAGACTGTCTGGCTGGTCATGAGCCTTAAATTACCCAGACCCAGCCCAGATTAATTTTCTCACACAGAATAGCAGCTCTCTTAAAGAGACAGGTACGGAGGCTTACTAGAGCACTCTCATGTAGACAATTAGAACTACTGGACACAGGACACCATCCTGACAGTGAGCATTAGGCAGCCCAGGAAGACATTATAGGAACCCCTATTTGTAGGGGGGTTACACTCTTCCTTGCCTGGAAAAACTTGGTGTCCGTGTTAAGCCTATACTATACTATACTGTACTGCACTACACTACACTACACTACACTACACTACACTATACTATAC
The DNA here is from genome assembly GCA_016271365.2 of Neoceratodus forsteri. Lineage (NCBI taxonomy): Eukaryota > Metazoa > Chordata > Ceratodontiformes > Ceratodontidae > Neoceratodus > Neoceratodus forsteri. Next base: position 1,190,307,646 of record CM057456.1, read on the forward strand.
TATACTATACTATACTACACTATACTATATAAAAACATTATACGAAAACACATGCATGTTTCATTAGGTATACCACAAAGAAAAGAAAACTGATGCATCAGTAAAAGGAAATTGGCATTAAGCACTATTATACTTTTCCATGATAACACAATTCTATGTAAGGATACAGTTTTCGTACTTTTGTCATACACATATCAGCATATTCAAATAGGTCAAACAGATAACCACATTTCTCTGACCATTCGGGCCTGTACCACTTCCTGTACTTTAACCAACATAGCTGGGAGCCCATCCCTATCAGCTACTTCAGGACTGCGTTGGGCAGGGGCACCAGGGTTTGAGGGCTTGACTATTAACTTGGAAGTAGTAGAGTTTGAGAAGAGATTACCATCGAGGCCATCTGTTTGGCCTCCAGGAGGCAGACTTTGCAAGCCCAGTCATCGTGGAACCCTGCAGGAAAGATTTTCTAAGTCTGATGAGTCGAGTTCTCACTTTGTCAGCATCTTTGGGGAAATGACACCGACGTTGCGTATGGCCATCCCTCCCACAGCGAAAACAAAGCATTACATCTGGAATTGTTGGTCTTCTTTTTTCAGCCCTACTGCAAAGCTGTTGGGTTATCTTACACATAGCCATGACTATGTCACATAGGTGATCAGAACTCTCCCACTTATGAAATTCCTCCTCCCACACAGGGGCCACTGCATCCTCTTCTGATGGCTGGGCTTCTGGATCGAGGTGCTCAGTTGGGACACTGTCTTTACCCTCACCAAGGCCACTGTGCACTCCCTCACACCTTCGATTCCAGCTTGGTGTTCAGCCCTCTTCACAGCCTGCATTAGCTCAACAAAGAGCAAAGGCAGGCCAGCAGAGCCTTCCTGCCGATTCTCCTTAGGCTCCAAGCAGGAGCAGCTGCTCGATAGCTCAAGCTTTTTACTCTCCAAACTCCAACTCATGACTGACTCACTGCTGCAGGCAGCTTTGGGCTTTCCTAGTAATCCAATAGGTTCAGTTGGCCAAGGGAACTGTCTGTCACAGAAAGGACTCCCCCTCCTGGTCCATTTAGGTGCTAAACACTTAAAATTACAACTCCTACAGAATTTCAGTCCTCTAAGACCTCTGGAGATGGTCTCCATTTTAAGTCCCCTGAGGTTCAATTGGTCCAACACTGGCAGTCTAGAACCAAAATGTTGGCTCTTATGCAAACATTCAAGCTGCAATGGAAAGCAGGTTAGACAAACTCCTGTATTATTATTAAAGCAGATAAACAGTAAATAATCACTTTCCCTAACAGAGCTCACCCTACACAAGTGGTGACTGTAGAATGGAGCAGAAATATGGACTATCTGGCTGGTTGTGAGCCTTAATTACCCAGACCCAGCCAAGACTGGTTTTCTCACACAGAATAGCAGCTCTCTTAAAGAGACAGGCACGGAGGCTTACTAGAGCACTCTCACGCAGACAACTAGAACTACAGGACACAGGACACCATCCTGACAGTGGGAATTAGGCAGCTCAGGAAGACATTATAGGAACCACTGTTTGTAGGGGGGTTACATAAGTACCAGATCCAGCAGTGCCCTGTTTTTAGTGGAATCTGTAACCAGTTGCCTGAGAAATGATCCTTGAAGGCAGTCTAGGATGACACTGCTCCTAGTTGTAACTGCAGCCAAGATGTTCTGGTCTATGTCTGGCAGATTAAAATCCTCCATACTACTTCCCCTTTGCTTGCCATTCTGCCTATGGCCTTACCCATAACCCTGTCCAATTCCTCCCTGTATTGATGACCCATACACCATCTTCATACATATAAAGGCCCCAGACCCTGGTTCTAATTTTCTCCTGCTGTGTTCTTGTATTTCTGTGGCTTTCCTTACATATGAAACAACCCCTCCTTTCCTCCCTGCCCTGTCCTTTCAAAACATGTTGTAACACAGTATGGCCACCTCCCAGCTGTAGTTGATGGTGCAACATGATTCTGTCATGGCCACCAGATTCAGGTCCATCTCTACAATGGTAGCAACATGGTCAGCAATTTTGTTTCCTAGGCACCTTGCATTGGTGCTCATGGCTCTCCACTGCTTCTGTTCCTCCTCCCATACCTTGTCCTCCCTTCCCAAGTTCATACTTCACCCTTCTCTTTTCCCTAGTACTGTCCTTACCCTTTTATCCTCCCTCTGCCCACCCTCCCTAGTATTTTTCTCAACCTTAGATACACACCTCGACCCTTCTATCCCTTCCCCCCATACCCCCACACCCCACTACATCTGGGGAATTTTTTTTCAGCTCTACGATGCTGGTTTGGCAACACTTTTGTCGACTGACATCACAGCGATGGGATTTATGTCAGCTGCAAGTTGCAGTCAACATAAATCCCGATTGTCTTCTGGTCCATTTTTCTATCAGGGGGCTTTGCCCCTGAACCCCCCCATGTGGGGGGCTCTGCTCCCCGCACCACCTGTACTAATTGTAATCAACTCTGAGTCAGAGTTGATTCAGGGAGGGGGTGCAGGACCAGGAGACAGTGTGCCCCTGCCTCAGGCGCACCAACACAGTGACCTGTCAACCAACTGTTGGCTTTTCTTCTTTGCTGCTCCTTTTTCTGGAGGGGGGTCATTCACTGCCCCCCCGGCTAGCTTAAATGCCTGTTGAAGCAGAATTTAAGCCTTCTACCAAGGACTTCTGTTTACCTTCTGGATTAATGGAGGTCATGCCATTTGTACAGGCCTTTATCCAGCCAGGTAAGACTGCAGTCCCTGATATAGCCAAACCCCTCCTCTCTGCACCATGCCTTCAACCAGTCATTAAAGAAGTTGATGTGGTGTTGTCTCTCTGTCCTTTGGCCATGCACAGGTGGCACCTCCATGAAAGCCACTGTGCCTACTACCTGCTTCAGGCCCCTCCTCAACTCCCTAAACCTATCCTGCAGCACCCCCGCTGCTTCCCATGCCAGGTCATATGTCACCAGATGGACAATGACATCCAGCTCCCCCTCCTGCCCCACTCCCTAGCAATTCTAAGGATCTGCTCCCCATCCCTCCATGCTGAGGTGCCAGGTAGGCACCTCACCTCCCTCCTTCCCTCCTGTGGTGCTGCTAAAATTACAACCCTAGCAACTGAGGCCCCCACCAGAAGTTGCTTCCTCTTCCACTAGGGTCGTCTGCCTCCCACATTGGGGCCTCCTCTCTAAAGGATCCTCATATCCTCCATTGCCACTACCACAGGTACCTTATCCTTATAATCCCATCCCACCAGAGCAGTGAAAGAATTGTGTAGTGGCACTGGCTGAGGAAAGTATACCCATCCCCTCACCCCCACCCTTCCAGAGCCCACCTCAGTCCAGTCAGCACTCCTTCCTGGCATCCCGTGATGCAAATGTGGTGGACCTGGTGGCCCCTGGGTTGGGGAAGAGGTCCCCCAAATCCTAGCTAACTTGGCCCAAAGTCTAGAGACCTCCTCCATTATCCCAGAGAGGTGCACGCAGATGGGGTAGCACCTCAGTCTCCAGAAGGACTCCCTGAAGACTGCTGCTCCATAGCCACTGCACTGCACCACTCCCATCATTCCCAAATCTACTCCTATTGCCTGAAAGAGAATTTGTGACACTAACTGAGATAGGGGGTTTCTTGTTTTCCTTTTTTTCAGATTGCCCCTTGTTAGGTTACTAATCTGCCTTCCCCTTAAGCTTTTAATTAGACTTTACTAGCTTTTGCCTTTTGTACCCTGATCCTAGATAGGGTTTTTTTAGTTTCCCCTATTCTCCCTTAAATCCTTTATAGTCCTACCCTAGACAGGGTGTTGCACCTATTCCCAGTTTACCATGAGTTTACAAACAAATTTATCCTCCTCCCTTCCCTGCAGTGAATGTTTCAACAGAAGTGACCAGGTACCTTATGTTAGTCAACTGGCAAAGCCCCCTGCTTCCCTGAATCCTCCTGTGGATGCCTAAGATGTCAGTCTCACACCTGTTCCACTCCTATGCTGTTCTAATCACCTGCTGGGACACAAATGTGTGTGGGACACATTAGAAACATAGAAATGCAATAATGGCAGAAAAAGACCAACAGTCTATCCAGTCTGCCTGAGTTCCCTATTTAGTCCTGGGACCTACTGTCCCTCCAGGGTCTTAGCCCTCCTCATCCTTCCACCTTTTCCCCTCCCAGATTCTGCTGCCCTGAGCAACCACTATACCCTTTATTCTATCCGAACCATGCTTGAACCCACCAACAGTTTCAGCACCCACCACTTCGGCAGGTAGACTGTTCCATGGCTCCACCTCCCTTTCTGTAAAATAGTACTTCCTCGTGTCCCTTCTGAGCTTCCCTGCTGTCAGTTTCCACACATGTCCATGTGACCATGAACTAGTATTCAGCAAGATTTTTCCCCGCAGTTCACCTTAATAATTCCTTTTAGGAACTTGAAGGTCTCTATTAAATCTCCCCTGTCCATTCTGGTCTCACATGTACAGTGCTTTGAGGTGCTCCTCATAGGACCTTCCCTCTTGGCCCTGAATAATTTTTGTTACCCTGAGCTGCACCGCCTCCAGCTTATCTCTATCCTTTCTGAGGTGAGGACTCCAGAACTGGTTGCAGTGTTGCAGGTGTGGCCTCACTAAAGATCTATATAAGGTAGTATTACCTCTTCCCCTCTGCTATCGATACCCCTCCCAATACATTTCAGCAGTCTAATCGCTTTGCTGTGTGCTTTGTTGCACTGACTTGACTGTTTGAAGGAGTCACTGATGATAATTCCAACATCCCCCCGGAGTCTCAGTGGTCATGAGGGCTCCCGATTGTGACCCTCCCCCAGCAGCCAGAAGACGCTCGAGTCAGCCAGATGTCCCCCCAGAGTCTCAGCAGTCGTGAGGGCTCCCGATTGTGACTCTCCCCAGCAGCCAGAAGCCTTCGAGTCAGCCAGATGTCCCCAGGTCTCAGCAGTCATGAGGGCTTCCGATTGTGACCCTCCCCAGCAGCCAGAGCGCTCGAAAGGTCAGCCAGGCGTCCCAGGTCTCAGCGGTCATGAGGAGGGCTCCAGTGTGACCCTCCCCAGCAGCCAGAAAGGCGCTTGAGTCAGCCAGATGTCCCCAGAGTCTCAGCGGTCATGAGGGCTCCCGGTGTGACCCTCCCCAACAGCCAGAGGCAGCCGAGTCAGCCAGGCGTCCCCAGTCTCAGCGGTCATGAGGGCTCCGATTGTGACCCTCCCCAGCAGCCAGAGGCGCTCGAGTCAGCCAGATGTCCCCCCGGAGTCTCAGCGGTCATGAGGGCTCCCGAGTGTGACCCTCCCCCAGCAGCCAGAAGACGCTCGAGTCAGCCAGGTAATTCGGAGTGAACCTCAGCCCTCCTGCAACTAGCAGCCCACTGGCCTGACGTCCGTCGGTGGTTTGAACTGCACTGCGCTGCTAAACCCGGCCCGCCTGCAGCCTTGCACTCGGACTCTCTCTCCTGCGGTCGGCAGCCTTGGCGCCAATTTTAAATGGCGTCGCCTCCACAGCCGTATGTCGCAGCTCTGATTGACTGTTTTCCTCTGCCATACTCACTGTATCCTATTATTGGTGTTTTAAGTGCATTGTAGAGAGTTTTGCCTTAGTAAGTATTATTTGTTTCTGCTGAACTCTCCTATTCTGGCTCTGGCCTGCCGTGCCTGTACCTGGAACAAGCAGTGGCTCTCTCCATATTACTACTCCCCCGGTGCATCTCGCAACGTGCGATCAGACTTCCCCACCCCCTTGTATTTAACTCTCTGTTGCTCTCTTGTCTCAACAGGCGTACCCCGGAGTCTCAAGCGGTCATGAGGGCTCCCAATTGGACCCTCCCCAGCAGCCAGAAGATGCCGAGGTCAGCCAGGTAGTCGGAGTGAACCTCAGCCCTCCTGCAACTAGCAGCCCACTGGCCTGACGTCCGTCGGTGGTTTGAACTGCACCGCACTGCTAAACCCAGCCCGCCTGCAGCCTTGCACCCGGACTCTCTCTCTCCTGTGGTGCGGCAGCCTTGGCGCCAATTTTAAACGGCCGGTGCGCCTCCCACCACCACCCTTGGTCGGCTCCTCATTAAATAGGCTGTGGTGAGCCACGTGGTGCTGAAAATAACCTATCAGCCCTGTTTTCCATTTGCAGGTTATTTTTTTCCACCACTAGTGGCCGCCCCATCAGCCTAGAACACTAGCAACTCACTTAACTCTAGCCTACCTCCCTCTCTCACTTTTCCTTACTGTCAAATCTCTTTCATGTCCTGACCCTTACTCCCCATCTCTCCTCCTTCTCTCTCCCTCGCTGCTCCTTAAGAGTCCTACCTCCTGTCCTTCAGTCCCCTGCCACCACCAGGGCTCACCTCAGGACATGGCCCCTCCACCCTATCCGCTACCCACCCTTCCATTCCCAACCTTCCCCTGGCTCTCCTGCAAAGGCTCAAAATGCCCACATGAATATCGTAGCCTTCTCGTAACCTGGCTGAGCTCACAGCTTGGGTGCCCCTTCACCAGCCAGATATCCTGGGCCTCTCCGGAAACCTGGCTTAAACCCCACATCCCTGATGCTCAGTGCACCCTCCCGGGTTATAACCACCTCTGGTGCGACCGACCAGGCAGAAGAAGGCGGTGGGGTGATCCTCTACTACAAGGCTCATCTAAACCTGTCCCCCCTTGACCACTCACCTACCGACCTACCTGCCTGTGAGTTCCTGCACCCCTCCTTCTGAGCTCTAAGAAGATTCACCTGGTATGCCTACATCCCTCCCGTCTGCACTACCTGGCCTCTCCTCCTGCTAGACTCCATTGCCAAAAAGTGGGTCTGAGAAACTCTCGTATTTGGTGACTTCAACCTCAACTGGTTGCAGGAACCAATCGCCATATCTGAGACACTGCTCAAGGCCTTTCACTAAACCAAATCATTACCGGCCCCACCAGGCTCACTGCACAGGACTCGGGCTCCTCATCGACTGGTTCCTCTCAACAGGCCTGCCAGCATCTTATCCTCTGGCACTCTCCCTGGCGTCATCTCCGACCACTCTCCTATCTACTGTGTCTGGGGCATCTCAGCCCAAAATACCTAACAAAGTGATCGGGCTGAGGACTATTCAAACAATCCCCATGACTTCCTGTCCGACCTCCTAGCTGTGAACTGGTCTGAGGTCATGGCCTCTATTGACCCCTCACAAGCCTTGGATCTATTCCTACTAAGTTTCCCCCTTCAGAACAAATATGCCACCTTCACTAGGAGAAGGGTGAGGGCACCGTCACCAAATGGTTAAATGGCAGCCTACTCTCCCTAATGAAGGCCAGGGACAAATGCTGGGCATCCCTAGGTATCCCAGAACAACAGGGATCTTATGGCCTACAGGCACCTCAGAAACTCTTGCAAGAGTGCCATCAAGCGCAGCTAAGCGAGTTCTGCAAAGCTGCCCTACTCTCCTCCGGCACCAACCCAGGAGTTTCTGGCAGAATATAAAAATGCAATGGGGTCAGCTAAACCTCAGGTCACTGACCTGCTTGTTGATAGTGTCAGCTGCAACAACCCCTTACCATTGCAAACTCCTTTAACTCCTGTTTTCTGAGCTACCCCCCAGCACCTGCCTTCTTGGCTCCCCTCTCCCGGCCTCCACCCCGCCCCCGTTCCATCTGAGACAAGTGTGTCACATAGAGACCCAGAAGCTGCTCTCAGGCCTCTCCCCACAGCGGAGCTGAGCACGACTCTTGAGCCAAAACTGCTCAGACTGGGGCACACCTCTCCTTCAAAGGCCAGTCACGCACCTCTTCAACTCCTCCATCCGCGCAGGATGATTCCAGACCTCTGGAAAGTGGCTAAGGTTGTCCTTGTCCTAAAGCAAAGGGAACCCTAAAGATCCTCATAATCACCGCCCCATCATCCATACTGTCCGCCACCAGTAAACTGTTTGAGAAAGCGTTGCCTCCAGCTCTCCCAATACATCCAGGACTTCAATATCCTCCCATGCCCAGCACGGCTTCAGGAAAGGGCACATCCCGTCCACCGCACTTGCTGTTGTCACCTCACAGATCAGAGCACGTGCGATAAAGGAAATCTCACTGGAGCCATTTTCGTGGACCTCTCTAAAACCTTTGACAGGGTTGATCACTCTCTCCTCAGCTCCACGCTCCAATCCCTTGAGTTCTCTCCTCCTCTCATGCCTGGTTCCTAAACTACCTCTTCAACCATCAGCAATACACCAACTTTAACCGGACCTTCTCCAAACTCTCTCAGTCCCTGTGGGGTTCCCCAAGGGTCGTCCTTGGCTCAACTCTATTCTCGCTGTTCATCAACTCCCTCCCATCTGTCACTACCCATTCCACACCACTCTGTCGCCGGATGACCTCGTCCTCCTGACCAGCTCTCATGACATCTCCATAATTAACTCCCAACTGAGCGCTGACTTTGAGCGCATCCAAACCTGGCTGGGTGACCACAGGCTCACCCTCAACCTCAAAAAAGCGCAAGCCATGCTGTTTGGGTCCCTCAACAAAATCAAATCCTGCCCGGCCCCTCTGTTGATCAATGGGGCTGATGGCTCGCCCCTCGAGTCGGTTTCCTCCACCAAATACCTGGGCGTCACCCTTGACCCACAGCTGGACCTCATCTTACACATCCGCAACGTCTGCAAGGCCACTAACTGTAAACTTGGTCTTGCCTATCGAGCGAATAACTGTCTTACCCCCGCCGCCCGCTTGGCCCTCGCCAGGGGAGTCCTTCTCCCCTCACTTTGCTATGGTCTCGTAACTTTTGCCCCAGTCCCCAAATCCAGCCTTTCAAAATGGGACACAGCTTACAATAATGTTTTCCGCTTCGCACTCTCCGCCCCTCCCCTCACTCACCGCTGTGACCTTTACAACTGCCTGGATTGGCTCCCTCCAGAGAAGCACCATTCCTTCATTCTAGGTAATTTCGTGGACAACGTTCTTGCTCCAACACCCCCGCCCCTAGCCCTTCCCTCAAACTCGGGTCCACCATCCTACCACCTAAGATCTCGGACATCCCAGGAACACGTGGTTCCAAGGACCAGGACCACTGCAGGGATCGGTCCTTCCACATCTATGCTCCCAAACTTTGGAACTCGCTCCCTGAGCAAGTTAGGGCCTCCTCCTCTCATCCCAGCTTCAAAGCTTCCTCTGGCGCTTCCTGAAACCCTCTTCCCCCTGTCCCTGCCCCTGTAGCCTCTCCACCACCTCCCCCAGTCTGTTTTGGAGGGACATTAACCTGGCCCCACCTGCACTTCTTCCCCCCCACCCAGAAATCCCTGCCCTGACCCCTGTATGGCCCATTCGCTACAGTTTACCTACCTCCCTTCTGTTCTGCTTCGCCACCCTCCGGCCCAAAAGCCAGGGTGAAACACTCACTAGTTGGGGGTTTTGTCTACCTTCCTCCTCAACTGTTTACAGTGAACTCCTCCCAACCATGCACTGCCACTAGATTGCCTCACCCTGTTTACACCCCATGTGCATCCCTCTATAACCCCAAATTGCTCGCTGAATGTAACATTTGGACCACCTTCATGCCTGTCTCTCCTATGTATTTTTGAATCCTCAACTGCCCACATTAAAGTTCTACCTAACTCTCCCGGTACTATGCCTGCCCTGAACTGCCTATCTCTTCTTTAATTTTTGTACCCTCTACTGCTTACGTATGATGTTCTCACCTGCAATCTCTCCTGGGGAATGCTTGCCCCGAAATGCCTATCCCTACTATGTATTTTGTATCCTCTACTGTTTATGTATGATGTTCTCACCTGTAACTCTCCCGGGTCACACCTGAAAATAGGCACCTGGTGTCTAGTGTGCTTACCCGGTTAACAAAAGCAAATAAATAATAAATAAATTAGGTCCCATTCTTCAAGTGTAGTGTTAAGTCTCACCCCACCCATCCAGTAGTCTGTCCTGGGGTTATTAGGTGTGGCTTCTTTTATAGTCTCCTTGTCACTACCTGTTATCTGGCAATTAGCAGGGAATTACACTGTTCTCTGCAATATACTGCTGCATTTTGTAATATACTGCAACTGCAACATTACTGCACTGCATCCTGGCTGGAGCCACTGTACCCAACTTGCCTAGGTGACAGTTGCCTCTTCTTGCTCAAACTGGCCTCCACCTTGATAATGCTTTTCAACAGTTGATTCCTCATGGGACACCACTCTAACCTGTGGACAGGTGCAACACTTGCCTCTATGTGGACAGTAACACATGACAGGGGTGTGCTTCATTGGGTAATATGGGCAGGGGCACTTCTCCAGTGCCTCATAAGGCATCGAACTGCAGCTCAAGTGCTCCACAGCGCACAACGGAGGAGTGTCTATGTCACCCAGTGACCACAGCAGCTGGAAGTGTGCTGTTACATTCACAAAAGGGCCTGATATTAAAAATGCTGACTTAGAAAATGCAACACTAGGCATTTGTAAGTATGTATAGGCATGACAGGTGACTTGGTATACCTAATTGGAGAGCAGATGGTGGGCATCTTGACTCATTTTATAAAGTAACTTTTGAACATACTCTAGACAGAAATATTTAAAGCAATTTCCAAAATGTGTTACGATAGCAGTAAAACAAGGAAGACAAGATCCCATGAGTAATAATCAGACTCCCTCATGACACATACCAAGGGCATTTACTTGCTGTCTGATATTTTATCCAAGCAGAATGTTATACATTTATATATTGTTAGGTGAGATCCTCATAATACTCTTTACAACTTAAAGGAACCTGTTGTACACTTTCCAAACTTTACTCAGAACAAAGAAGCTGGAATGTCTTTTCCAGCTTATTGTCTTTCACCAGCAGTGCAGTGCAGTACCGACCCAGACGTTATAAGGCACACTTGTGCATTCCTGTGGCAGATCACTTTTGTTTCATAAAAATATAAGTACGTAAAAAGAAGCATTACAGCTATGTAATGGCATGGGCCATGTTAGATGTGCTCTGGAGGCCCCAGGAAATGCAGACCTTTAGAACTATTTATGGCATGTACCAACATAGACAAACTATGTAGGACCCCAGAATTGCACTCCCAGTTTTACAGCATTTGTTTTTTCTGCAACTGTAGTACAGAGGCTTCTATGCAGTAAGCTAACATATGGGAATTACTGCAACAAAGCTTATCTTGACAGGGTCTGGGCCATTTCATTTAAGAACTAGCAATTCCTTATAGAGGCAGTGTAGTCTAGTGCTTGTAGCGCAGAGGTGTGAACCAGGAGACCCAGGTTTAAATCCCACTGCTGTCACTTAATGTGTAACCTTGTGCACATCACTTCAAGCAGCAACATTTGTTAGTCAGCAAAAAAATATGTCATCATATAAGTTTTTTTGTAATAACGTATTTCCGGCAAAAATATCAACATACCTATGTTTCTTTTTAGTTTCTTTAATTTCTAGACTGAGATACGGTTCTGAAGTTTTTATATGTTCCTGCTTTCTTACCACATCCACCAGGAAGCAAACATCTAGGCATGGTGCTGAGCTGCTTACCATTAGAAATGTGCTAGCAACTAAAGGGATACTATTACTCACCTGGATACTGGGACTCTAACTCCACAACACCAACCAAGGGCACAGAAACACTACGTCAAACATCGAGAAGCACTGGTATGGGTGGATGCATGGCGAATTCTGAACCCAAGCAGGAAAAATTACACACAAGGCCTAGGAGTTTTTCGCCTAGAGCTTAAATACAGGGGCAAGGGTGAACTCACTAAAACTTGGAAGAAGTGGGGGGTTACAAGTGACATCTGAATGCACTTTTTTACTGAAAGAGTGGCGGAGAAGTGAAGCCAGTTGCCGGAGGAAGTGGTACGAGCCAAATCAGTGAGCAGCTTCAAACAGGGAAGGGGCAGGCATAGAGGATTAGTTAGAAAAGGGGTAACAGAAATAAAGGGAGGGTGGGGATAGCCACTAAGGCCAGCGCAAGCAGTTTGGTGGGGGGGCAGACTGGATGGGCTGATGGACCTTTATCTGCTGTTATTATTTATGTAGTAGCCATGGAATGTATACCAGAACTGACTACATTTTCAAAAGCAGAAGACATCCATATGGGGATCTGTTTTATTGTTCTGTATTTAATTGTTCAGAGAAAACTCAGTAAAAATAAAACTACAAACAAAACAATGACAAAAAAAAAAAAGAGACAAGCCAGCACCCTAATAGATACACAGAATGAACCTTCAGTAGTTTGTACAGGCAAAAAGTAACCTCAGTGGAAACTATCTTTAGAAATGGCTTGTGGTGACCCTATTTATTCAGTCATGAACTACAAAACTAGTTTTAAATGAGGTTTTAAAAATATCTGGGGAAATTAAAACTGTATTGTTGAACAATCTAATGATGTCAGAGAAACACATTACTGCTAAAAGAAATTACATGGTGCACTTTCTGCCGGTTAAAAAATACTGCTGCCTTCACCTTTCTGTGTTAAACCTCCTCTCTTTTTTGTGCTTAACCTCCCTATGCTTTTCTTAGCCACTCTGTGTGCACTTAATGGCTGCGACCAACTGTTCTGTAGTCTGGAATATACTGTAGGCTATGATAAGTGCTGCAGAAAAACAGTTCTAACTACTTAGATTCAGCTCTGTAGCCACAGTTAGATGGTCTTCCACTGATAGGAAAAGAAAAAAAAAGCATGGCACTTACTGTCTCCTACAAAAGAAATGCCGGGCAAGGACTGAAGAAGTGCAAGCATGGGCAAGAAACTTTTTTTTTGCAGTGTGATGTATTGCAGTTTTTTCAGCACTATTGTATGTGAGTATTAAACCCACGTTTACTTCTGACAATCTTGGGTTCTTGAGTCTATGCATGAGATCAAGATTGTAGTTACACTTTTAATTTCTGTTTCAGGGTTGATGCCAACATCACAGTCAGTGGCCAGCACTGAGTTCTTTCTCATAGTTTGACTCTCACTAGCAATGTCAAGCTTATTGCAGGAGGGAGAAGGTTGCCTGCCAAAAGTGAGCTCAAGAAGTGTTTACCGAGGTTCAAGGTTACCGTTGATACCAAGAGACCTGCCCATGCTTGGGCTGCCTCTCCTGGAATTGACTCCAGTGTGTATCCTGCAGCTGCCATGTAGGCTTTACTGGCTGTGCGGCAACAGTTGATATGGGTGGAGTTTCAACTTCTACAGCCAGTAGTGGGCACTCCAACCAAGGACTCCAGGCCTGAGACCAGACTTTTTTATCTCCTGTCACCCAGTTATAGAGGGTTGTTCACAAGCTATGTTAACTGTCACCGTTACTCTATCCCAACTTGGATACAGATGCATCGTTCGTTCCCTTGATTCAGCATCAACTTGGGGATAGCCAGCAGACAGTCTGCAGGAGCTGCTACCAAGAGCAAGAAATGGTGAGTTGGGGGCCTAGCACCATCTGTCCCAAACCATGCTACAACTCCAGGTTCAGGGCCGACTTTCCCTCTTCCTGCCACAGTGGCCTGCTATTAATTTGGACAAGTGGGTTCTGGAAGTGGTGGGCTCAGGGTTGTCTTTGAAATTCGAGTCTCTGCCCCCTGTCAGCAGTCATAAGCACCATTGAAGGATACACTTTTATTAACATCTCTCTCACACTATGGAGCAAAGTTCTTCAGCTCCTTGAATGGCATGCGGAACAGCCCATCCCAGAAAGCTGAGCTTAGCAAGAGTTCATGTCATGATACTTTCTAGTACCAGATGTCATGTTTTTTTTTATGTATTTTTTATTTGTAGGTTTTATGCATAGTTACAATACATAACAACTACTGTGTAGCACAATCCTATGTATGCCATCAAACAGATAAAAGATGTTCAGATAAGAGAGACACTGCAACCTGTGGGCAAGATTGGGGGGAAGAGCTATATAAATAACAACAAAGATATTATTTTATCATATGGCTATTTCTACCAATGCTCTTCATATATAGCTTACATTATCATTCTCACATAATACTATAAACCGGGCTATTATGCCCTTGCTCAGCATACTCCGAGTATCATAAGCTCAATAATAGTCCCTCGATAAGCTTCCCCAGCATCCACGTACAAATTACAGATAATCCCGATTTAGCCTTCCACTCATTTGTTTTGAAAATTATAGCAGGAGGTCCATCATACTATATTAACAGGCAGGAGTAACATCAGAGCTACAAAAAAAAGAAAACAGGCAAGTACATGTCCAAAAAAAAAATGTCCCAGAGAGGGTAGCCTGATTGTTAGGATCCATTTAAACCTGGTCCCATCATTAACCGAACAACAAACAAACTGCCATAACCCCCCTCTAAGTAAATAGATTTCTACAGCATAATATGTATAGATTTAATGTCCATTTTCATCTCACATGTCAGCTCAAGTTTCTCCCAGATCTGATTCTGCCGAAGATTCACCATCATGAACCGCTCTTTCAATTTCTAACTTTTGCACCAGCTTTGCAGCCTCTTTAGGGTTCGTATAAATAAATGCCTTCTTGCCAACTGTAACGTGCAGATGGGCCGGCATCAGCAAATTATTTGGAACCTCCATAGCTCGTAGCTGCCTCCGTATCACATCGAAGCCTTTCCGCTTCATCCTGGTGGCATAGGATAGGTCAGGGGAAAAAGAAAACTCTGGAACCCTCCATCTCTAGGCCCCGTCTGGCTCATGCTGCCCGAAGGATCTGGTCTCGTACTACCACAGAGGTGGTTACTAGCATCACGGTCCTGGCTCCTTCTGGAGAGATAGGCGGTCTCCGAGTGTTAGCTCGATATGCTTTAACAATCAGTCCCTGCATATTTAAACCCAGGGTTTCCGATATCCATCCTTCCAAATAGCCAGTCAAATCCTCCTCTTCAAGGCCCTCCGGTAATCCTATGATCCTGATATTAGCAGATCTGGATAGATTTTCTAAGTGCTCCAGCCTAGATTTAATCAGACTTTGCTCTCGGACACATGTTGCTGTCGTCGCTTGGGCTCGTTCGGCAGAGCACTCTGCTATCTGAGCTGTTTCTGCAAACCCCTCCAGTTTTTGTTCAGCCTGTGCCATTCTTGTGTGGTATGTGTCCATTTTGTGGTCCATCATCTGGACCATTTTAGTCAGACTTAGTAGCGCCGCCTGTAGAGTTTCCAGTGTCGCAGGGCCAGGTTCCCCTGTCGTCTCGGGAGGAGCAGGCAAGTTCCCAGGCGTATGCAGTGGTTTGGAGGCCCCGCCATGAGAGGCAAAAAAATTAGCTTTCTGCTCTGTATTTTTCCGACCCATGTCGGTAAATTTGGTACGTCTTGATAGCTCTATACTTCCTGCAACCCAAGCTGATAAGTTTTAGAGGCAAATCTTGGCGGATTGGTTAGAAAATTTAATGTAAATAGCTGCTGAAGTGGGAGCTCCTCGAGAGTGCGTCTCATCAGCTAGGTAGTTAGCCACGCCCCCCAGATGTCATGTTTGATAGATTAAATGGCAGTTTTATCAGATCTGGATTGTACCTTTTTTTCTAAATAAACATCTTGAATAATCTTGAATTGTGGTTGAGAGGGTTTCATTGTTTCAATATCTGGTTCGAGCACCCAGCCTCCTGACAGGCCTCATTGCACCATATGGATTGTAGAGAGGGTAAGAGAGAGGGGGGGAGAGAGCATTTGTTAAATACATCAGTGAGAAAAGGTGGCTAGTCAAACTAAGTAGCAGATCTGAACTGGTAGGGTGGAGGAAGATAGAAAAAGGGCGGGAATACTGAACAAATACATTTGCTAAGAATTTTTTTACTGGAGGGGAGGCATTACCAAACAAAACATACAAGGGTAATGGGGAGGCAGGCAGGGAGAGGGACACTATACAATTTTCTGAAGAGTTGGTTTTGAAAGGGTTAATGACGCTTAGGGTTGACAAGTCCATATCCCACAATGGATTTCACCCAAGTGTACCAAAGGAACAAGGTCAGATCCTAGTGACTTCATTGACGGCCTTTTTCAACAGCTGTTAGGAACCAGGCATCATTCCAGAGGACTGGAGAAGGTTGGTTGTTTTCCCCGGACAAGAATGGCAGCAGAGAAGAGCCAGGGAATTACAAACCAGTAAGCCTAACCTCTTCTGTGGGGAAACTCATGGAGACCCTATTGAAAGAAAGATTCATGGGATCTCTGAAATATAATGGATTATAGACAGTAAGCAACATCATGGATTCACCAGGGGGAAGTTGTGCCAGACAAATATAGTAGAATATTTTGACAAAGTGACAAGGTAGGTGGACATGGATCAAGCTGTGGATTTTAGACACTTGGACTTTGTCAGGCCTTCAGCACAGTGCCACACAGGAGGATACTACAGACATTAAGAAGCCTAGGGGGAAGCCGGCCCAGTGGCGCTGAAGGTTGAGGCACTGGACACCACAACTCGTGCCACGCTGGTGACCCGAGTGTGTCCTTTCCCAGGGGAGGGTCTGAGGCCTCGCGCAGCTTTGGCGGATCCTGGTGGCCACCGGGTGTAGCAGCTTGCAGGGATCATGAAAACGGGTATGGGAACTGCACAGGTGTCCTACAGGTGGGTGTGGGAGTGTACCCAAGCTGCGCTGGACTTCAGTGCATGTCGCGCTCCCAGGAACCAAAGGGAAAACATGGAAGGCACCCTGTCCCCTAGTAGGCAAAAGGTGGGTCCAGTGGCCTACCATCACACCCAATGCCAGGTCTTCCAGCCTGCCTCCAGTGCTTCCTCACTCCCTGATCCTCCATCTAGATTCTCAGAAAGGTCGCCAGGAGGAGTCGGTGGTCCCACCCCAGGGGGTTCAGATCCGGGGGGTTGGAGAGCCAGAGGAGTGAGAGGGAGTCCCTCCACTGGAAGGTAAGGCTGGGGCTTCAGGCAGGGTGGGACAAGGTAGATACCGAGTGACCACACCAGAGAGAGTCTCAGGGTTAGTGAAGGAGGAGGATAAAAAGAGTTGGGGGGAAAAAAAAGAAGCCTAGGGGTAGGGGACAAAAAAACAATGGGTGGAAAATTGGTTAAGGAACAGAACCCAAGGGGCTGGCCGGGTGGTGTGGAGAGCTGAAGCGCTGAATGCCTTACCTCTTGCCACACTGGCGACTCAGGTTCAGAAAAGAACCAGGATTGTTGGGGGGGGGGTGGCAGCCAGGGGAAGGAGGCTGAAGTATCCATAGATGGCCCTCTTTCAGGGAGATGGTACAGCTCCTGCCAGTGCTTGACTGAAGGGCACGGCATGTGGCCACATCTCACAGGGCTGGGTGCAGCCATATGGGTATGTGCAGCATATTCACACTGCATGCCCATGCCAGTGCCTATGCACTGACCTCAGGACATTACAGAAATTGGAAAAGTCCTGAGGCTGTGCAACAGTAAGTTCTGTCTACCTGCCTTGGCCTGTGCCATCATCCCAAGAACCTACTGTGAACTGGATCTGGTTGCAGGGAAGATGGCCCTCACTCTCCCAGTGCCACCACATGGATCAAGGCACTGGGGCATCTAAGCAGGTGAGTCCTAGGGGGAGATGGTGGCTGGTTGGGAGGCAAGTAAGGGTTGAAGAGCCAGCCAGCACCCCAGGACGAAAAGAAACAGTGCTATGGAAAAAGGAACAGAATTCAGATAGCAGTACTAAATGGGGAATTCTCACGGGAGATGGAGGTGCAAGCAGAGTACCCCACAGGTCAGTACTGGGCCCCGTACTCTTCAATACATTTACAGGGAACATAGAGGTGGGACTAGAAGAGAAGTCTGTCTATTTGCAGATGACACCAAGATCTGCAATAGAGTGGATACAATGGAGGGAGTGGAGGCCCTGAGGAGGGAACAAGAAAGGCTAAAAGAGTGGTCCAGAATTTGCAGTTGCAATTAAATGCCAAAAGTACTAAGTCATGCACATAAAACAAAAAAACCTCAAATGGGAAGGGAGGGCATAGCATGTACAGTACCTCAGAGGAAAGGGACCTACGGGTTATCATTATGGACTATCTGAGTCTGAGTTCAAAGGTGGTGGGGGGGCATACAGAATGGGTTGCATAATGACAGAGAATAGCAAGCATAGAAATAGAATTTGATGGCAGATAAGGACCGCCGCCCACACAGTCTACCCATTTTTCCATACCTACAGCATCATCACAGACCCTACTTGATCTCCAGCTCTTTCTCCCTTCCCCTTTCTTTCCACTAAGTTTCCCTTTTGCCTATCCCATGCAGTCTTGAACTCCACCACCGTTTTCGCTCCCACCACCTCTGCTGGAAGGCTATGGAATCCACTACCCTGTCTGTGAAGAAGTTCTTCCTCCCGTCTCTCCTGAATCTACCCCTCCCTCCAGCTACATAGCATGCCCCCTTGTTCTTGAGATCCTTAATTTTCTGAAAAATTCTTCCCTCCTATACCTTATTTACCCTCAAGAGGTATTTAAAGGCCTCTATTATATCCCCTCTCTCCTTTCTCTCTTCCAGGGTGTATATACTGAGGTCCTTTAGTCTTTCCTTGTATGGGTTTTGGTGCAGACCCAATATGATTTTAGTTGCCCTTCTCTGTACAGCCTCCGCTCCGTCGCTGTCCTTCCGGAAATGTGGTCTCCAGAACTGGACACAGTACTCTAGGTGGAGTCTTACCAGTGATCTATACAGGGGCAACATGACCTCCCTCTTTGTGCTGGTGATACCTCTCCCTATGCACCCGGCATCCTAATAGACCTCCCAACTGCCTTGTCACACTGCCTAGCCATCTTAAGTCATCCAGTATGATGACCCCAGGCCCTTTTCCTACTCAGTTGTCATCAATACCACTCTACCCATTTTGTACTCCATCCCTGGGTTTCTGTGCCCTAAGTGCATTATTTTGCACTTTTTCACATTCAAGGCCAGCTACCATACCCTTGATTACTTCTTGAGTTTTCTGAGGTCTCTGCTCATCCTCCCCAACCCCGGAGCATCCACCCTATTGCAGATTTTGATGCAATCAGCAAAGAGTCAGACCTTCCTTTAAAGCTCCTATGCAACGACACTTATAAAGAATTTAAATAGGACTGGTCCCAGCACTGATCCCTGCTATACCCTACTGGTTACCCTACCTCCACAGATTACACAGAAATGTGATGGCAGAAAAAGGCTCCACGGCCCATCTAGTCTGCCCAATACCCTACCCCCCTTCTCTTATGCTTTCAACCCTTAAATCTGTCCCAAGCCCTCTTGAAACCCTCCACCATTTCAGCTGCCACTACCTTCTCCGGCAGCTTGTTCCAGGCCTCCACCACCTTCTCCGTGAAAAACTGCCCCTGACATTACCTCTGTATTTCCCACCTTCCAGTTTGAGGCTATGTCCCCTCGTGTTCGCTCCCTTCTTCAATTTGAACAAGCTACCACCCTCCACCTTATTTATTCCCTTCAAATATTTAAAAGTTTCAATCATATCCCCCCTCTCCCTCCTAGTCTCCAGAGGGTACAAATTCAGCCCTCTCAATCTTTGCTCATAGGGTACATCCCGCATTCCTCATACCATTTTGGTTGCCCTTCTCTGGACCCTCTCCATCATCTCAATATTCCTGCGTAGGTGAGGCCTCCAGAACTGCACCCCATACTCCAGGTGTGGCCTGGCCATGGTTCTGTATAATGGCATTAGCACCTCCCTCTTCCTGCTAGTAGAACTCCCTCTGAGTGAATTCCATTTACCACTACCCTCTTTCACCTGTCCTTTAACCAACTTCTTACCCAGTTTTCCACCTTTGGACCCAATCCTAAATTACCCAGCTTGCTTATTAGTCTCCTATGTGGAATGGTGTCCAAAGCCTTGCTGAAATCTAGGTAGGCCAGGTAAAATCCACCACTCTGATCTAACTCCTTGGTCACCCAGTCAAAGAAATCTACGTGATTCATTTGGTTTGTCACCTTCACTATGCCCACTTTTATCTTTGCCCACTGCTCGTCCACCCCACCCAGGTCAGTCCCCCCCCCCACCAGATCATCCTTGAGGCATTAAACCATATTTATAAGATCTGCCCTTCTGAAGTCCAGGACATTTGCCTTTGTGTAATTTGATTCCGCAGCTGTGCTTATATTGAACTACACTGTACGGTGATTACCGTTCCCCAGGTGGCCTCCCATCATGATGTCTGCAACGCTATCCCTGTTAGTGAGTAACCGATCCAGTAGTGCCCCATCACGAAAGGGTTCACTGACTAGCTACCTGAGGAACACCCCCTGCAGGGGATCCAGGATGTTCCTGCATATAGCTGAAGCTACCTGGGAGACTCCAATCTTAACTATGCCTCCTTTTATCTTCACCCACTGCTCCTCCACCCCACCCAGGTCACCCCCCCCTTGCCAGATCATCCTTGAGGCATTCCCCTATCTTTATAAAATCTTCCCTTCTGAAATCCAGGACCTTTGCCCTTGTGTAATTCGAATCCACTGTATGGTATACTAATATGTGTTGTTCTACTGTTGTGTACTATTTTTCTGTAACCTCCAGGGTCATGCCTGAAAATAGACAAAGTCTTGTATAGTGCACGTACCCGGTCAACAAAAACAAAATAAATAAATTAATACTTGTGGCAGATTAAATTCCCCACTAGCAGTACCGCCCCCTTTTCTGCAGTCTTGCCAGTGGCTTTCATCAGTACCTTGTCTAAATCTTCCTCCCATGCTGGAGGTTTGTAGATCATGCCAGTACAAATATTAGCTCCATTTTCCATCTCCAGGGTGACCCACAGTACCTCTTCCCCCTGTTTTCCCTGTATCTCCATTGCTTTCATGCTATCCCTCACATAAAGCACCACACGCCCTCCTTTCCTTCCCACCCTGTCCTTCCTGAACAGAGTAAGGCCTGGTATTGCCTTGTCCCAGTCATGGTTTTCAGAGCACCATGACTCAGTAATGGCCACAATATCCAGGTCAGCCTCTGCCATGATGGCTCTAGGCCCAGAATCTTATTTCCCATACTTCCAGCATTTGCACACATGGCCTTCCAGATTTGTTTTAGGACTCTGCTTGTTACCTCCCTTTTTTCCTTTGTTCCCTTCCTCCTTCCCCCCTCTCTTTTTAATGCTCCAGTTCCCAGGAGGAGGGAGGTTATACTCCCCCTGTACAAGTCAGTAGGTCAACGACACCTTGAGTACTGTGAGTAGTTCTGAGGCCCTCACCTTATAAAGGACATTGACCGGGAGGAGGCTCTGCAGAGGAGGGAAGCCAAGATTATACAGGGGTAGTACGGAAATCCCTATGAGGCCTCAACACCTACTCCACAAAAAAAGGAGAGCCAGAGACTTTAGCAAGGCATTTGACACAGTCCCAGACAAATGATTAATAAACAAATTAGCCAGCCTCGGAGTGGGTCCCAGGGTGGTAGCCTGGGTAAAACATTGGCTGGACAACAGGACATAGATGGTAATAGTAAATGCAGTCCACTCTGAAGAAGGAGGGTTACTAGTGGGGCACAGCAGGATTCAGTACTGGGTCCAGTCATTTTTAATGTTTTTATAAGTGACATTGCAGAGGGATTGAAGGAAAAGTATGCCTCTTTGTAGATGACACAAAGATCTGCAACAGGGTTGATACACAAGGGGGTGTGGAAAGATGAGAAGGGACTTGGCAAGGTTGAAGGAATGATCAGAAGTATGACAGCTTAGATTCAATGCAAAGAAGTGCAAAATAATGCACCTGGGAAACAAAAACCCAGGGGAAGAGTACACAGTGGGGGGGGGGGTAGTAACAACAACAATGGAAAGGGACCTGGGGGTACTCATATCAGATGATCTTAAGGTTGGCAAGCAATGTGAGAAGGCAGTAGGTTGGAATGGGGGATACTGGGATGTATAGGTAGAGGCATCACCAGCAGAAAACAGGAAGTTGTTATCCCTCTGTTCAGACAGTTGGTGAGACCCCATCTGGAGTACTGCGTCCAGTTCTGGAGACTTCATCTCCACAAGGACATAGACAAGATGGAGGCAGTCCAGAGGAGGGCAACTAAAATGGTGCAGGGTCTATAAAAGAAGCCATACAAAGAGAGACTAAAGGAGCTTAATATGTATACCCTTGAGGAAAAGAGGGAGGGGGGGACATGATAGAAACTTTTAAGTACCACAGTGGAATCAACAAAGTCCAATAGGGTAACATCTTTCAGAAAAAGAGATGTGCAAGAACAAGGGGACACAATTTGAAGATAGAGGGCGGACGGCTCAAGGGCAATGTGAGGAAGTATTTTTTCACAGAGAGAGTGGTGGACGCATGGAACTGCCTTTCTGAGGAGGCTGTGGGGTCTAAAACTGTGGGAGAATTCAAGAATGCATGGGACAGACATAAGGCAATTCTTGTAGGGGGTAGGAAGAAATAGGCTGTTGGTTAACTAGGATCTGTAGCTTATCCAGTAGGTAGGGGAAATGAGCAGACTAGGTGGGCCAAGTGGTCCTTATCTGCTGTCAAAGTCTATGTTTCTACATGACTGAGACCTTTCAATACCTCTTGCTCAGTAGCATGGCAGCAGAGCTACCGTTGTTACATCACTGACCCAAGTTGGGCAACTGACTTGGGTCACTCTAGTCTGGCCGGGGGAGGGAGGAATGAGCCTCCCTTGGACAGCTCTCTTCCCTCAGTGTGTCCTGCTGGTCAGCTGCCAGCTGAAGGAACCTGGATAGCAGCACAGTAGGACCACAGGCTCATGGGAAGGGACCCCATATCTGGATGCTGGGGACATCTCTCTGGAAGCGGAGCATGCACATTGCATCATTGCGTGTGTGTGGACCCAGGGTGAAAACAGAGGAAAAAACTCCAGTCACAGCTTGGTGATGGCCTGGTCTGCCACAGGCTCCACATGATCATTGGGCCTCAGAAATTAGTCCTGTGGGAAGGACACACTGGAGCAAGGTTACTCCCAGGTAAGTTGGATGATGGGGTTGGGGGACTGGTCCTGATAAGGGCCGGTGGGGGGAGACAAAGGCAATGAATTAAGGATTTAGTGGGGGCAGAAGTATCAATGCATGTGACCCTTAATCAGGGCAATGCCAAATCATTATTGGAGGAGTCTGCCTCTCGGATACATAAGGCAAAGAGCAGCCAAGTAGTGAGGTGGGCTCAAACTCCTTTTATATGCCATATCAATTAAACTAATTGTTTAGTTTGCAATTAATAGCTAGCTAAAAATCCCAAAAGCCAACGTTATGTGGTCCCAACGTCATTTCCTTCAGGCCTACAGTGATACTCAAAATACATATATACAGGATGCCAAACCATTTTCCTATACATAATAAATAATTTTTTTACATTTAAATGGTAGTTCCTAAAATCCAAGTGTTATAATAAGTGCTATATACTGTACATACACACATAGTGGTCTGAAGCTATGGTGGTTAGTAGGATTATATTAGCACCAAGTTACTAGTGTTCACTATATGTGAATTATAATGCGTTATATGCATCTTGATATTTCCATGCACTCATTATCTTTAACTTAAATCAGGTGTAACACAGTTCCATTGAACTGTAACCATTTAATTACTTGCTACTCATCTTGTAGGAATTATATTATGCAAATACATATCTGTAAATCAGAAAAACATACTCATATTTCTTTGTTTTTGTAACATAAACTGTTGTACAGGTTGCTAGTTTCACAGTCCTATAAAGTAAATGAAGCCATCATAAACATGCGTTCAATCCATTTCTAGGCCTGACCTGCAATCCAGCTCCTCTCCTTATTTTTCTTTTCTGTCTGTAATTAATGCTTCATTTCTTTAAATCAAACATGAAAACATTCCCCATTTCAAAATAAAACTGAAAGTCCTTTGTTTTATAGTCAGAACTGTTTTCTATCTGAGTCACAACAGCAGGTTTTTGTGCAGTCAGTTAATATGCTGCCTTTCTTATCTTAAATTAAATATTCTGAAAAAAAAAGGAGAAAAACATCCCTTATCCAGAATCAAACTAAGTGCCATTTGTTGGGAAGTAACAATCTGTTATGACATAATCCACACAGACGATTTGAATGCAATAAACTACAGTATTACTATCCTTCTTGAAAATTATTCAATCCTTATAAAAATATCATATTTCTTTTAGAGAACATACACAAAAGAACGCATACAGATATTTTGGACGCATACATGTATAGGGCCTATGGGCAGACTGGATGGGCCTAGCGGTCCTTATCTGCTGACAATTTCTATGTTTCTATGTTCTATGTTTAGAAACTTATTCTTATTTCTGCCACGTTGGAGATTTGTTGTGGGTGGCTGGAGACTATCAGGTCCAGAAGGATACTTGTTCCTATCTTATAGTTAGTCCTTGTTGGGGACATAACAAGTTGCCTTCCATTTCTCCTTCACCTTGCTTATGCACTCCACCTCTGCTAATTTTTCCCAGACCAGTTCCCTCAACTTATCGAAGTCTGCCCTTTATAAAGTCAAGGACTTCAGTTGTCGAGTGTGGCTTACCAGTCCCAAGGGCCACTTCAAACCACACAGAGTTGTGGTCACTATTCCCCAGTGGTTCCCCCACTCTCACAGCACCCACTAACTCTGTGTTAGTGAGTACCACATCAAGAAATGCAGACTGCCCGGTGGGTTCCTTAACCAGCTGTACCAGCAGACAATCCTGAAAGGCGTCAAGCAGTGATTGACTCCTGATACTCTTGGCCACCAGGACCTCCCAGTCGATGTCTAGCAAATTTAAGTCTCACACAACCACCACCACCACCTCCCCTTCTCTACCCCTCTTTTAAGTAGTTCTCTGTCCCTTTCCTCTGCTTGACCCAGAGGCCTACAGACTACTCCTAATCAAATTTTTCTGCCTGTGGCTGCTATGAGTTGCACCTATATAGACTCAGTTTCCCCATTGTTACCACTAATGCCCTCATCTTCAGACACTTCAGTGTCCTCCCAGACAAAGAGGATGACATCTCCCCCCACACCAGTCCTTCAATCCCTCCTGAATAATGTATATCCAGGAACCGCCATCTCCCAGTCATTATTTTCTGTGGCTCATGTTTCCATAATGGCCACAAGGTCCACCTCAGTGTGTGCCATCATTGCTTGGAGCTCACTAAGTTTGTTCCTTAGGCTCCTGTCATTAAGGCATATCCCCTTCCACTTGACCCCTGCTCTAACTCTGCTACTGTCCGTCTGCCTTCTATGTTTTCTCCCCCCTCCCTTAGTGCCTTTGCCTTTAATTTTTCCTCTCACAACTGTCCCTCTCCTTAGCTCTGTGTACCCAACAGTGTCTCCTGTACCCTTTTTTCTGCTACCCTCCCTTGTGCCAGTCTTTATCTTCATTCATGCCCCTATCCTGGAAAATGGTACCCAGTTTAGAGATCCACCACATCTCTACCACATCTCCCCCTAACAGAGTGCTAGGTCCTAGTGTGATCCCTGTCTAGGCTGTTCAACCTGCTCTATGGCCCAAAACCTCAGTGATGAAGCTTGTGACCTGCTGGTTGTAAGTGTCCGGCCACTGAAGACTTTTTGTTTTACTGCTGATACAATTCTTGTGTTATTGTATTCTTTGTTTAAGTGGCCTTGGCATGTTTCCTATTTATAGCTTATTGCAGAAACAGGTTAATACATAACCTACCTGGGTACTGGTGCATGTCATATAATCCCTCATTTGGTGTGTTGTTCCATCGTACTGTAGATAGATAGATAGATAGATAGATAGATAGATAGATAGATAGATCGATCGATCTAGATAGATATTATATAGATAGCTAGCTATTATAAGGGCACACTAGTGCTGTATATTAGGGTTGTGTTGGGGTTTTCTATTTAATACTGCAGCCCAGATGATTGTGAGCTTTTCATGGGGCGAGCATATCGCACCAGTCCTGCATGCACTGCACTGGCTGCTGCCTGGTGCAGCGGTGCATCACCTTTAAGATTTGCTTGTTAACTTACAAGGCCCTAAGCGGTCTGGGTCCTGACACTTAAAAGAGCTCCTGTTTCCCTACCAGCCAATGCGCCCAATCCGCTCCACTGGTGCAGGCCTGCTCATTCTCCCCCCCAACCAGATTGAAACTATCTGGGGGCAGAACTTTTGGAGTGGCAGCTCCACTGCTTTGGAACACACTCCCTTTGAACATCTGAATGGCCAACTCAGTGGAGGCCTTCAAAGCCTCTTTGAAAGCTTACTGATTTCATAAAGCTTTCCCTGATTAAGTATTATCTTTACTTTTTTATTTATTTTATTTATTTGCTTTTGGTAACCGGGTGAGTACACTAGGCATAAGGATACCTATTTTCAGGCACGATCCGAGACGATACAATTAGAATACAATTAACAACAACAATGTGACACAGCACATAACATAGGTGAATACAAAGTGAAGGAGTCATAAATACAATCAACTTAGTGAATCAGTGAAGTACATAGTTGGAACAGGTCAAAATATAAACAATACATTGGGATATTCAGAGCAAACGAGTGCAAGAAATACAGGGTTGTAAAGTACTGCATACTGTAAGTGCTGTTGTGAGGACTATGCACCTAGAAAGAGTAGAGAGGAGGAAGGGGGGGAGGAGGAGGGTGAGAGGATGAGAGGGTACAGATGGGGGGAGGATGAAAGCAGGAGGAGGAAGGGTTGAAAGTGGAGTATAGTATAGCGAGGATAAGAGCTGGTGGAGATAAAAGAACTTAAGATGGCTGGAAGCATGCACAGGGATTTGGTACTTGTAAATATTCATGGTGGAGGTTCTTAAAACCATCATGGGTAGGTGCTGAGCGTATTGCTTGAGGAATAAAATTCCAATACTTGATGGCAGCATAAAAGAAAGCTCATGCACCCATAGCGGTTTTATGTTGACTGATATAGAGAGGAGATTGGTCATTCAATCAGAGCCCATACGAGGGGGTTTGAGAGTGTAACAAGGAGGTGAGGGATTGGGGGAGGTCTGATCTTGTTATACCGTCGATGAGAGAGCCGTAGGACCGGAGTCTATGATCAGCAGGGCTAGGCCATTTTAGGTCGGCATAGAGCTGACAGTGGTGTTTATACCGTGGTGAGACCGAGGCGTAGCTGCAAATGTTATTATAAGTAGTGTCCTACTTGTGGAGAGAGGACTTGGTGGTGCCTAGGTAGATAGCCAATCATTAGGCCAGGGCCGGGACCAGGAGGCCTTGTGCCAAAGCAAGCCTAGCTGACGGGGTGAGGGCATAGCTAGTGCAGTATGCACCCCCCAGTTTTCACATTGACAGATTTGCAAGTAGCGGTAATATGAAAATCAAGCTCCAGGGATTCATCGAGAAAAATGCCCAGGTATTTGAAGGAGCTGGTGTTAGCTACCGGGGAACCATCAGCACAGAACATTAAGAGGGAGTTGCTATTCCCTTTTAGTCTAACAGGAGAGCCAAAGAGCATTGAATGCATTTTGCTTATATTGAGCACAAGATTATTCTCAGTGAGCCAGGTTTGAATACTTAGAAAGTCAGAGGCTAGGGAGTTGTTTAAGTCTGAGACATATCTCGCGCTATGATAGATGATGAGGTCATCTGCATAAAGCAGGGAAGAGCAGGTAGATTCTTGTGATGGGAGGTCATTTATAAAACTAGTGAAGAGCAGAGGGCCAAGTATGGATCCCTGAGGAACTCCTATATGTATGGTGTAAGATCAGACATGGCTGAGTTAAAAACTACTGCCTGCTTTCTATCAGTAAGATTACAGCTGAACCAGGCCACTGTCTCAGCAGAGAAACCAAGGGAGCTGAGTTTTGTAAGGAGAAGGGAATGGTTAACCAGGTCAAAGGCCTTGGTTAGATCAACAAAGATAGCACCTATCAAGAGACCTGTATCCATGGCAGCATAGATGTCATTTGTTAGTTTTAGGAGGGCAGTAGAAGTACTATGGCCTTTGCAGAAACCATGCTGGGAATCAGAGAGGAGGTTATGTTTCAGTAGGTATGCTGTGGTCTGGGTTGCCACTAGTTTTTCCAGGATTTTACTTAGCACAGATAGGATGGCTATGCGTCGATAGTTAGAAATGTCTTTGGGATCATCTTTTTTAAGAATAGGGGTAATTCTGGCTGTCTTCCAGATGTCAGGAACAGCGCTGTGGCTGAGTGACAGGTTAAAAATTTTGGTTAAGGGGGAGGCTATAAGAGGATCAGCGACTTTGAGAAGATGGGGCTCCAAGCCATCAATACCAGTGCTGGTAGAGTCAGAGATGGCGAGTAACAAATTTAGGACTTCAGCTCTCGAGATGGACTGAAACTGGAAGGATAGGTGGTAGAGCAGGGACTCAGTATCCACTGAGGTGACAGTAGGTAGGCAGAGGAGAAGGAGGTAGAGTAGCTAGATAAGTCTGAGAAGTGGCTATTGAAGGAGTTGGCAATGGTCACCGGGTTATTACAATGCATGCCATTTAGTAGCATGTCATTATTATTGGTTGTATGGTTCGCTCCAAGGAGAGTTTTAATAGCAGACCAGAATTTCTTGGAGTCACCTGCTGCTTTTGTTAATAAGCTGTTACAGAAGGAGCTTTTGGCTAATCGAGTGTTCGTTTTACAGGCATTTCTCTTGGCCCTATAGTCATTGTAATCTGCCAGAAGACCCGAGGCCTTAAAACACTGCCAGCTTTTGTCCCTTGCTCAGAATTGTGTAAGGAGATCTTTGCTGAGCCACTTAGTTTGTGTTCCACATTTGCAACGGGTGACACGAGGAGCATGGAGGTCCTGCAGACTCTTGAACCACATAAGGAAGTAGTCAAGGGCAGACTGAGCATTAGAGGTGGCAAAGATAGGAGACCAGTCAATCAATGAGAGTTCATGCATAAACTGAGCCTGATTAAAGTTGGCCAGATTACGGAAGGTGATAAGTACTGGAGGTGGAGATGGTTGTCTAGTGGCACTCCAGATACAGAAAATTGGGGCATGGTCACTTATAGCATCAGCAAGGGTACCTGCAGTGACTATGCAATCAAGATGGTTCATGAGGGCCCAGTCAATTAGAGTGCTGGATCGGGGAGGAGGCATGACCCTAGTTGGATCTGTGATTAGTCGGTGTAAGTCATGACCTTGTACCATAGTGTGAAAGGACTGACTTACTTTACCAGTCCAGTTAAGGTTCAGGTCCCCCAGGATAAGGACCTCTTTGTGTCCAATAACTAGGTCAACCTGGGAAAGGAGTTCCTCGAGACCAGTAATGCCACCAGCTGGAGGGTCATAGGCACATACTATGTGCAGCTTCTTAGCACCCAGTTGTAAGGTGGCATGAATTGATTCACAGTGAGAGAGGATAAAAGAGAGATTGTGGTGTAGTAAGAGGTGAGATTTATAGAGGATTGCAACACCACCCCGCTTGGATGTTGACCTGTCTTGCCTTAGTATTTTGTAGTTTGTTAACTGACATAGGTGGTCAGGGGTGGAGGGTTTAAGCCAGGTTTCAGATGAGCAGAGAATGTCAGGAGTGTATTGAGTAACCCACGCCTCAAGTTCAGTTAAGTTTTGAGGAAGGCTCCTGTTATTTAGGTGAACAATGCACAGACCTTTAATGTCCTTCCAGGTAGTGTCAGTGTGGGAGATGTTACCTCCAGGTCCTGGACTGAGTTCAATATCCCCAGCTAATATTAGTGCTAGTAGGAGTAGGTACCACAGTTTCCAATGTATAAAACTTAGCAGGAAAGGGATACGAGTAGGTCAATTATGTAGTATGTAGGCAACATGGTAGATGATTCTTCTAGAGATAAGAAGTGGTGATGTGGCGGGGGACACATGAGGTAGTGTAATCATGTTGGAAAACATGAAATCGTCAGGGTGTATATAGTGGTCATTCCAGGAGGGTGGTCAGCTAACCTCAGTTATGCATAAGAGGATTAAGAATAGTGACTATTAGGAATATTACGCAAGGAGTAAGGGCCTTGCTGGTGGACAATGAGATAGCAATGAGTGTGATGCACTACGTGCATGGTTACGGCTATTAGAACAGAGTGGGACTGCGGTTGTGAAAAAAATAGCCAAGGTACACTAAGTACGATGGTGATAAGCAAACTAGGGATGCAGTATATAGACAAGTTGAGAGAAGTATACAGACACCCTCTTGTGGTGGTAAACTATAAGCTGCAAATGAGAAAGTGAGGAGATGGG
This sequence comes from Neoceratodus forsteri, assembly GCA_016271365.2. Taxonomy (NCBI): domain Eukaryota; kingdom Metazoa; phylum Chordata; order Ceratodontiformes; family Ceratodontidae; genus Neoceratodus; species Neoceratodus forsteri. The sequence goes on from CM057456.1 coordinate 1,190,337,602, forward strand.
GCGGAGCATTTTGACTGTGGTACACTGAATCTGAGAGGAAGGGCTGCGTTTTAATTCACTCTTCATGAATTTAGATTCACTTTACCACTCAGCACGGTGTGCAGATTACTTGTGGAGCAGCTGCCGAGCTGGTTAAACCAAGAGCAAGGCATAGGTAATATTAGCTTAAATTTGAATATTTAAAGAGCAATGGGCTATATTAGCTTACAGTTTAGTAATTTAAAGCGCAACGGGCTATGTAAGGAACCGAGCCGAGGAATCGTCCAGTTAAATCCCCACAGACTACTTAGGGAGCTGCATACAGGGCTTCAGTCAACACTTTAAAGTTAGAAAAAGCCCTGTGAAATCAGATCAAATGGCTCCTATGAATAAATTAAGCTTCTGGGATAAATTCTGGCTTTTGCAAGCAAGGTCTAAGAATTTGAGCAAGAATCTGTTCAGGGAGCCACAGGCAGTGTACTAAACCTGCGTTAAAGCTATGAAAGGATTGTTCCCAGTAGCACCACAAAGCACCGGAGGTGGTTAAAGGCAAAGCAGGGAAGCAGCTGAGCCGTGTCCTAACGGCTAAGCCCTGAAAAAGTCATGGACACAAAAGGTGCCAAAATTCAAATGGTGAGGAGATAAAGGCAGAGTTCGTCTGCCTCATTAATGGTGTCCTGGATTCATACCTTGTGTTGCTGTCGTAGGTCAGGTGGAGGTCTGCTCCAAGAGCAGCAGTGCCCTCCTCTGGCCGAGGCTATATATAGTGTTGTAATACTATTGTTTGACTTTGTTACTCTGTACAGTGCTCAGAGCCCTCTTGGGTTGGGCACTTTAAAAATAAATTTTGCCTGGCCTTGCCTTTAAACCCCTGTTTTCAAATGCTTATAACTCAGCCAGCTTAGACCCTAATAATGTGGACTTTTTCATGCTTCATTTTAGCCTTTGGGACTACTAGTGTGGGCAGTTTCATAGAAATCTGTTTGTCTGTTCTGGAGTTATAGAGTGTTGAATTTATGTATTTTTGCCAATTTTTTAAACGAAAATTTTTGCCAGAGGGTAGCAAAAAACTACAGATAGTTAAGTTATGAAACTTACAGGTTTGTTAGATAATGGAATAGGTAATTTTGGTGATTTGATGAACAAATTGTGTTTTTTTTGTAGTTATGAGCAATTATTGTTTGCACATGCTCAGTTTGCCAAATTAATAAAAGGCACAATTCCCTCCATCCTGCACTTAGTATTATATTGTTGCTCACTGCATGTTGTTCTTCTTCTGCACTTTTTTGTACTGTATATTCATTACACAGAAGAACTGCCTGTGAAATTGCTCATTTTGTTGTATTTAGTTGTAGTATGTATTTCTGGTCATTGTATTTTTGTAGTTCGACTGATGTTCTCTTCCCTTCCTTCCCCTCTCCCCCAGGTCACATCTGACAATGAGATTTTACCAGGTCATTATGTTTTTCCTGATAAAACATTTTAAATAAAATAAACTAAATAAACTAAATAAATAAAAGCCATGGCTTCTAGTCAGAGCTGAAGTCATATCAGATAAGTCAGATAAAACACTGTGAGTGGGACTGTCTGTGATTTTTATCTCTGTAAATATGATCATTACTGTAATTGTTTTAAAAAGTTATCTTAGTTGATGTTTATTATACTTTTTGTTTTGAGTTTAAAGTTTTTATTGATTTTCCAAGTATACAAACAGACCGTACCAGAGGCAGAAGCACTAGTACCAAGGAGAAAGGCATACTCCTGCTAGTGGTTACAGAATGCAAGATAGAGGAATGCATTAATGAACAGAGATGTTCATTTAGAGACATTCTACACCACTCTATATAGACTGCATGTGTCACTTAACACTATTACTACTTTCACAAAAGTTAATTCTAGGAACCCTGCTTTTCCATATCAAGGCAACAGAAGGAACAATGCTACTTACTCTATCGTCAGCACTGAGGTCTTGGATGTGCAACTTGGAGTGCATTGATCTTTTACTATCAGGGCTTCCTGTAAGATCTTGAGTCGATGCCTCCAGACCAGCTGCTGTGGAGTATCTTACAGCCTTCTGAAACACAAAAATAATCACAAAGAATACCTAACTCATAACACACACTGAACTATTTACGTATCAAGCACTGTAGTAGTAGTAGTGCATGTAGGAGCATGACGGAGAGACTACCTAGCTTCCCATCTGGTGGCCCTTCTGTGGTGCGATGAGGAGGCCATTCAGGTGGGGTGGTCTGTGAGGAAGGTAAGTGCAGTTTGTGTGGGGGAGAATAAAGAGGTTCACTAAGGGTGTGACAAAGCCTTAGGCCTCCACTCAGTGGACGTACTTTACCCTACGCCAGTGGGTGGGCTTGTGAATGCCATATATGGGCCCCAACAGGTGTAGAAATTTGCCATTCAATTTTCCTGAGAGTGCAATAGTCTATCTAGTTCAGCTAAGGATATGTATGGCCCCAGAACCTCCCTTATGCTGGAGATTTGCGTCGTCCTCCACTTGCACAACAAGGCTGTTTTGTCCTGTAGTGCCAGTAGGGCTAGCCATCTTTATTTGAACAGCTTTAGTTTGTGCCTTTCTGGTTTTATTCCTAGTAGGAGAAAGTGGGCAGAGACAGGGATGGTACTCTTAAGTACTAGGCCACTTATTTGACATATTTGCAGCCAGGAAGCCTTTATTTTGGGGTATGACCAGAGTATATGGTACAGGTCACGTCCTGTAGCCTGACATCTCCAACATCTAATATTATTTAATAGTTTGGCTTTATGGAGGGCTGTAAGGGTCCTCTACCATGTGTTTAAGATTTTATTTTGCATCAGTCTGTTATGGGCATCCCTAAACCAATTATGTGCATCTTTCCATGCCTGAGCTTCTCTTGTTATAGTGATTCCAACGAACTTCTCTCATCGTGTTTTGGAGACATCAGATTGTGATGGGAGTACGTCTCTTAAGTTGGTGTAAATTCCCCCCCGCAAGTCCCTTAGGGGTGGCCAGACAAGTTTTTACCTCACTGCCTTTTCTGCTGGTTTGCAGTTTGGTGAGGAGGGGTTTCACCGCCTCCCTGATTTGTAGGAAACGTCAGAAATACTTTTGCTGTGGCCCCCATTTGCTCTTGAGTGTTTGAAAAGTGGCCACTCTAGCGCAGGGGAGATCAAGGATGTCTGGGATTTGATGAATACCTTTGGAATGCCATTGCGGCCAGTGACATGGTTTTTGTCCATTAGGATGTGAGGGTTATCCCAGAGAGGGGTGTGTGAGAGAGGGATCGGGGATAGGCCTAGTTTATTATGGACTATATTCCAGTACTTTACAGATGGGGTAACAGTGGGTTGTGGGGCCTCAGATACATCCTTTGTTTTGTAAACTAGTGACGCTGGTGAGCAGACCTTGCAAATGGACTGTTCCATTTTCACCCATTGTGGGGTTTGGTCCAAGTTTGGATGTGGCCAGTGCGGTGTCTGTGCTGTCTAAAAAGCATATTTGTAGCCTTCCAGCCAGGGCAGGTTCCAGCTCCCCACCCTCCAATGTGACCTTAGCTTGTTGCGGCTGAACCTGGGTTTCTTCCCTTCCCATGGGAACTCTCCTATCAGCTTATCAATGATTTGAAACCCTTTTTTTGGGAGGGTTGTGGGTATGTGTGTGAGCAGGTAGAAGAGCCTGGGTGCAGTGATCATATTGATGGCTGCAATTTTACCTGTTAGGGTGAGTCTGAGCAGCTTCCATCTGTCAAACTCTGTTTTAGTGGATTGTATAAGGGTTGTTGGTTAGTGTCCCACAATTTGTCAAGGTGTGGGGTAATTCTGATTCCTAGGTACGTGATGTCCTGTGGTGCCCATAACAGTCCGGTACTGGAGACCATGTTTTGTTGGCAGCTCTGGTTTATGGCATCATCTCTGTTTTTGACTGGTTCAGCCAAAGACACGAGTGTTGCGCAACGGAGTCCAGAAGTGCAAGTAGTGGAGGAAGTGCCTGTGGTGCATTTGCTAGAAGGATGAGTAGGTCATCTGCTTGCATAAGAGTTGGGTACCACTTGCCCTTAATTTTGAGGTCCAGAATGCTTGGGTGTTGTCAAAGCATGGCTGCAAGGGGTTCCACAGCCAGAATGAATAGTAGGGGGGAAAGGGGACACCCTTGTTGAGTGCCTCATTCCAGGGTAAAGGGGTGGACAGCAACTGATTAGTGGTTACTCTGGTAGTTGGGGACAAATAAATAGCTCAGATCCACACCCTGAATCGGTCTCCTATCCCTAAGTGTGAGAGCACCAACTGAAGGTAGTCCCATTCCAGGGAATCAAACACCTTCTTGAAAGCTACAGCAATAGCTACTTCTGGAGTAGGAGTGGCCTTTGCTATATGCACGAGATTGATGAGTGAACGTATATGGTCAGCGCTGTTTCTCCCTGGAACAAATCCCACCTGGGATGGGTGCATTACCCCTGCCAGCAGAGGGCCTAATTTGTTTGCCAGTACCTTGGTGTAGATCTTGCTGTCCACATTAATGAGGGAGATGGATCTGTAGTTGGCCGTCTTGGTGGGGTCCTTTCCTTTTTTTGGAATTACCATAAAAAACACTTTCCTGAGTGTAGGAGGAAGGCATCCTTGGGCTTCCGCGTCAACATACACCTTTGTTAGCAGGGGAATTATTTGAGTGGCAATGGCTTGAAAAAATACATGGGGTAGCCATCCTCTCCTGAGGACTTGCCGGGTTGAAGAGCTAGGATGGCCTGCCTCACGTCCTCCTCTTCAGAGATAGGAGTATCTAGGATCTGGGCCTGTTGCTGGGAAAGCCTAGAGAGGCAGAATTGGTCTAGGAACATTTGGATTCCCTGTGGAGGAGTATTGTGGGTAGAGGTGTATAGCTTAGAGTAAAAGGCAGACATAATATTATTAATTTCTTGGGGGGTTGGTTTTTACTTGCCTGTCGGGGCCTTCTAAGCCTGCTATCTGCCTGTCTGCCATCTGGTTCCGCAGCTGGTAGGCAAGTACTTTTTCTCCCTTGTCCCCTTCCTCCCAAACTCTGAGACGAAGCCTAATAATTTGCTATTTCTACCTTCCTATTCAGCAGTTGATTACTTTCCAACCTTAAACCCAGTACTTCTCAGCCCGGGGTGAGGGGATGGGAGAACCTTGTATACTGATTTAGCAGTTGTTAGCTTTGCTTCGAGGGATGCCAACCTCTGCTCTCTTTTCTTCTGTCTTGCTGATGCAAATCCCATAACATGACCTCTCATGGGGGCTTTGTATGCCTCCCCTGTATTACTTGCAGACGTGTCAGCTGTGGGGTTGTTTTGGAGGAACGGGGAGGTTTCTTTTTGGGCCCATGGGACCATACCTCTCAACCTCTGGATGACCAAATCAGGGACAGAGCCCCAGAAAATCAGGGACAACCAACGTAAAACAGGAACACTTCATTAGCATGCAATTTGCATAGCCACACCCCCAAATGGGTCACATGTATGACCCAGCAGCACCCCCGCCAACTTGGAAAGGGGTTGCATGTGTTATAAAGTGTTTATTTTGTCATATTTTTCTAGGTTTTACTTTAACAAGTCTCAGACTCTCAGACTAGCAGGCAGTAAGCAAAAATGCCAAGGCAGCAGCAGCATTCGAATTAGAAGAAGGAACTGGAAGTGAAAGATGCCGCCTGTTCTTGTACTGTACTACTTATTTTTATGAACACTGCCTTATGTTAACTGAGATGCTGCAGGAAATGAGCCTAGGCTAGGCTTAATGGCATAATTGAACTTAAACTGGACACTTGATGCTATGTTTCACCTGCAATCTGTTAACTAACTACTCCTCTAAGTTTAATTATGCCATTGAGCCTGGGCTCATTCCAGCAGCATCCCAGTTAACATGAGGCAGTGTTCAAAGTAGTACAGTACAGAAGAGGAGGCATCTGTAGTCACTTTCAATTCCAGTTCCTCCTCTTCTAATTCAGAATGCTGCCGCTGCCTTGGTGCATTTTTTCTCACTGCCTGCTAGTCTGTGACAGTCTGACTGACTACTCTAGTCTCTGTGCCTGCCAGCCCACTGCCATTGCTGCTGCTACATCGTTAATACATTCTTGGATCATTGGATGGACACTACATACCTCAAAATAAAAGCTGAGCTCAGCAGCACTCCTGTTTTCTCTGTTGTCCATTTTTCTTCTTCACAGAGACTTCTGCTGCTGCTCCATGGCACTCGCCGATCTGCCACTGAGTTGGACCGACTCACTGAGTAATTTAATAAAATTAAATGAATTACAGGTAGCCTAATTTTAACTTTTGTAAAAGTTGTGGCCCAGGGCAGCAGCATACAGTGGTAAGCAGCGAATCAGGGATCAAGCGACAACTCGGGCTCGGCAAGCAGCAGGACTTGAGGGACGACTCCGACGGCAAATACTGGCAGCAGCGGCTCGATCACAGTTTTCTCTCTGGCACTCTTGAACTCTCCTCGGCTGAGTGAGTTCCAAGAATGCTGGAGAGGCTGCCTTTAATCAGTGCTAGCGGACCTGAGGGGGGGACTCAAAGTTCAGGTCTGTAGTAGGTGGAGGTGCCAAAACACGAACGGACCAAACAGCGGCTGGTGATTGGTGGACTGAGTGGTGATGTCAGCGCGCTCGTCGATCTGTGCAACAGATAAAGAAACAGAGGGGAACAGTCAGCGTGGAGTGCATGGCATTGCGATCGCGGGTAAAGAGTCAGCATTTTCGGGGCAATCCAAGGTGAATTCGGGATGGCAGGGCAGAAGAGCAGAAATGGCCAAAAAACGGGATGTCCCGGGTGAATCGGGACACTTGAGAGGTATGCATGGGACAAAGTCAGGATCTTTAAGAAGAAGTGGGTCTATCTGCCATGACTTGGAGGTCGGGGGGATGTCTCCCTAGGAGAAGTGTAGCTGAACTGGGGAGTGATCTGATATCAGTAGGGGTAGAATTGCTGAGCCTAACATGTTCTGCGTCAGGAAGGGTGAGAAGAGCCAGTAGTCCGAGTCTGATAAATGAGGTATGTACCTCTGAGTGGTATGTATAGTCATGGGTGTGAGGGTGAAACAACCTCTAGCTGTCCGTTAAGCCAAAATCCACAATTAGTTGATGCAGTGCCCTGCTCCCTCTGGTATGGGTTTCCTTGCCGGTGGCACTCCTATCCACCTGGGGTATTAGAGTGAGGTTGAAGTCTCCTCCTATCAAGAGTTAGCAGTTTAGGGACATACAGGTGCTGAGGGCACTGGTCTGATCGTGGAAGAACTGGGGATCATCCTGATTGGGGGCATATGTGTTGTATAGCACTACTGGGCCAGTAGGGGTGGTGATATTTGCTATCACCTATCTCTCCACCAGCTCTGCTATAGAAGATGAAATGGTCCACTTAAGTGATTATAGATAAGCATGACTACCGCTCTTTTCCATGTGGGGCACTTGCGTGGACTCATTCTTTCACTAGAAATGAGTGATCCTTGTGAATCAACTTGGTTTCCTGAAGAAAAGCAACTTTTGACTTCAGCCTCTTTAGGTGGGAAAGGACTTTTTTCCTTTTGACTGGGGTGTTCATCCCTCTGACGTTCTATGTGTGGCATTCTATCTCATCCATGGTCCATCAGGGGGGTCATAATGTTTGTTTCAGGGTCTATCCTTGATGAGGCATTAGTGAGGATGTGGCTGTTCTTCAGGGATATACTGTACATTTCTTTACATTTCAAACTGTGAGCAGTTACATCTACTTGTACTTTACCTTTCCCTCTGGGGTGGCCATCCTGCTGTAGTGGGTCTCTCTCTTTACATTATCTAATGGCGCCGTTCGCCCGCTCGGTAAACACAATAAATACAAATTACAACACAGTACCAGAAGGTATAACCAAACCTATTTACAAGTAAACTAACCAAAGATTGTCTTGGGGTAACATTCAGACTTAAGGCCTGCAGCCTGAGCCACCCAGTGGCCAGTCTGGTAACCCTGGCGGTGTGGGCAGTACCATTTTCAGCTTTTTGGGGGGTAACCTATTTGCACCAATAGGGGTGTGCCATTGGTTATCTGGGTTACTTGTGGTAGCAACACCACTGTAGCGGTCCTGTCTATGGTGGTATATCTCCAGCTGGTGACACCACCTAGGGCTAGCAAGAGCATTCAGTTATATGTCTTTCTGGCTCTCCATGGTGCGGGTTCCGGAGTTGGTAGTCTATCCCATTGCTAGTTTGGTTAAGGAGTTAAACTTCCATGTGGAGGCATGGGCCCGCTTAGGTTTGCAGGTGTTTGCCTGCTGGGGGGAGGAGAAAAAAAAGGGGGGACCCCCTGGTTCTGTCCCTTCGCAGTAGCTAAAACAGGCCTGCCCCTTTAATCTTCCTGATCTCTTGCTACCTGTTAGGTGGGTACTGGGTGACCTCTTAATTAGGTGAGTCTGCCGGAGGTGGAGGTGGGGGGCTCCATCCTCCATCGGGGGAGCGCCTGTACTCTTGGGATCCCGAACAAAAGAGGGTTTTGATTTGTTGTTTTACCCCATTCCGTCATATTTATTATATGGACGTAGAGTGATTTCGAAGAAGTACAACAGAAGTTCGGAGTTTCATCCCCCACCTAGTGTAGGAGTCCTGGTGGCCAAGGGGAGTACCTGCTTTGATAATCAGCCTCCCGAATTTTAATTTCGGATGGAAAGTAAACTGTGAATCGATGGGATCATTAGCGAACATGTTTGTGGAGTAGCCGAGGAATAGTTGAGGGTTTTTTATGACTGTTGTTTCTTTTGGAATCCTTACCCTTCGCCTGTAGTGAGACCTTGTGGATCAGAGGAAGGTGTTTCGGTGTATTTGATGTACTGGAATGCATTGGGACGCCTTTTCGGCTGTTTTGAGTGAACGAATGTTGACTGGGATGTGGGACCTGCCGTTTTATGATTGAAATGTTATGGGATCCTACTTGGCACAGGATTTTCCTGGATTTTGGATTTATTAGTGTTTACTCTGACTGAGCTTTGTTTGGGCTGCTCAGGATTTGTATCCTGCCTCTGGCTACTGTCTATGAAAAAGGAATAGGGGCTTTAAGCACTTTCGGACCTTCTGATTTTGACTTAGTTTGAGTCTTCCTGCCTGCTGGGTTTCTGCTTGGTTTGTGGTCTGAAGAGGGCATTAGAATTTTTGTTGCCAAGGAATTGGCTACTGTTCTGTGCCCTCGTGGCTCCCAGGCTGGGCTACTGGTGTGGCCTGCCCTGGGGTGCTTTATTAGGCCTCATTATATCTTGTGGTATTGCCCAGTAGGGAGTGGGGTCTCATTATTTGGTCATGAGATAGGTTTGACTGCCCTGAGCCCTGATTTTCTGACTTTTATGGATTATTTGGTTTGTTATTCTCGCCTGTGAACAAATTTGGCTCCTTCCCAGTGGATTGAAGACTTTTATTTTTTCTTTCTTTCTTTTTTCTTTTCTGAGCTGGACAGCGAGGTGGTGAGAGGACCTTGTGTCCATCTATTTTATTTGTTTTATTGTTTTCCTCCACTCCTTGGTCGTGAGAGGACTGGTGGTAGGGGGAAGGGATGTTATTTTATGTGTTAAGTGTGAATTGTTTATTTTGAAATATTCTGCAGGGAGAGTGCTGAATTATTTGTTTTGAAATATTTTGTTTTAATATTTTGCAGTGAGAGTGCAGAAATATTTTCTTTTCTTTTTAAAGAGCCCTCTGGTGGTGAGAGAGCTGGAGGGGGGGTGTTTTTATTTTATCGTTTTCCTCTACTCCCTGGTCGTGAGAGGACTTGGTGGGGGGGGAGGGATGTGTTATTGTATATTTTAGTTTGAGTTGTCTGTTTTGATTTTTATTTATATGTATTTTACTTTAAGAATCTTCTCGCTGGGTTTGACTTGATTTTCTTCAAAGTGGGGTTGAAAGTTATGTTGGTTTAGTTTTTTTTTGTTTTTTTTTAGTGTTATTATGTTGTTTTTCACGGTTTTGTAGAGGTATGTGTCGGCCTACTACCCCCATGGTGGTGCGCTATTCATTCTCCTTTCTTCACGCCCTCCGGCCTTTTTATCTTCCCCCTCTCCACTATGATATATACCAACCTTGTAGAGCATTGGGAATTGCTCAAAGGAGAGGGAGGAGGGTGGGGACCTGTGAACCAGGGAGGATGGACGAGGGGGGCCTTCATGTCGGGGTTGTTAGATCTAGAAGGTGCCCTGGGGCAAAATGGAACCCAGACCATGGTCCGTCATGTCTGGTCCCCATACCCAAGGACACTTTGGAATCTAGTAGGCAGATGAGCTTGACTGCCTCCGAGGTTCGTTCAACTCGGGCGGTGTTATGCAATGCTAGGTCCGTCAGAAACAAGATTGGCATTATAGCCGATCTTGTTAGTTCGGCGGACTTGGTTTGCATCACCGAGACCTGGCTGGATGAAAATCCAGGCCGCACGTTGGAAGCTATGACTCCAGCCGGGTATTCGGTAATACACCGCCCGAGATTGGACCACAGGGGTGGGGGGTTTGCAGTCTGTTTTAAGACAGAATTGGGCCTCACGAGTGTGGTATTGGGGGAGGTTGAGTCCTTTGAGTGCACAGTGGTAGTGGGTGTTGATGTTCGAATCATACTCATCTACCGTCCACCAGGTGATGGGAAACAGTTCTTACAGGAAGTGGCAGACTTCATCGTTGACATGTCATTTGGGTCACCCAGATTGATGATTCTGGGTGACTTCAACGCCTGGGTCGATGATGAACTCTCGCAATTTGGCAATCACTTCCTCCAATTAATGATCTCTTTGGGCTTTACACAGGTGGTTTCCACCACTACTCATAGATCTGGACGCTCTCTGGACTTAGTCTTTCTCCTAGGGATTGATGTTTTCGATTTCGGGGTGGAACCAGTCATTTGGTCAGACCACTACACCGTGAGGCTCAATTTTAGTACCCCCCTGAGAAGGCCTACCCCTGTAGAGATGGTGAGATACCGCCCTTTACAGGATATTACACCCCAGGGCCTTGCAGCGGTTCTTGACCTCTCGTCCCCCGCGTTGGCAAGCAGTAGTCCAGAGACCTTGGTGACGGCCTATAATAAGGCTGTTACGTTGGCTCTGGATACTATTGCTCCTGTTCATGTATGCCCCTTTTCCTTCGTTCCAAGGCACCCTGGTTTGATGGGACGCTGAGGGAGATGCAGAGACAGGGGTGAAGATTAGAACGCTGCTGGCGCAGATCCACCCTTGATGCCGACCGCCTTAGGTTGATGGACCATTATGTTGTCTATCAATCTGCAATCTCCTATAAGAAGGCAGAATTCCTGTCCAGGGAGATTGCAGTAGCCAGGAATCGACTGGCTCAGCTTTTTCGAACTGTGGACAGGCTGTGCAACCCAGCTTGTCTACAAGTTCGTAAAGCTTTTTCGCAATTAGAGTGCGAGGAGCTCGCTTGATTCTTCGCTAATAAAGTGGCCGACATCAGGGCGTATCTGTGTCCAATGGCTTCTAAGGGGGATGCTGTTGAACAACATGAGTTCACGGTACCTCAGTTTTCTTGGTGTTCCTTCAGCAGACCTGATTTCGAGGATGTCATGAGGATTATCCATGGTGTGCACCCTGCCAGCTGTAGTCTGGATCCTGGACCGACTTCCCTAATATTGGGTTGTTGTGGCATTATCGGTCCAAACCTTGTGCAAATAGTCTGGTGCTTCTTGGAATCGGGTAAGTTTCCTAGCTCCCTGAAAGAGGTGGTGGTGACACCCCTCTTGAAGAAAGCTACCTTGGACCCTGACTGTTTCACAAACTACAGACCCATCTCAAACCTACCCTTTATTGGGAAGGTGATTGAGAAGGTAGTGGCGGTCCAATTGGAGAACCATTTAATCATCCGTGACATCTACGAACCCTTGCAATCAGGTTTTTGTAAAAGACATAGCACCGAGACTGTGCTGGTTCGGGTGCTTAATGATCTCCTGAGGGCGAGAGACCAGAAGAGACGTTCTATTCTAGTTCTTCTTGATCTCTCATCAGCTTTTGACGCTGTGGATCACATGGTGTTGTTAGCATGCCTGAGGCAGATTTGTGGAATATCGGGAATCATCCTTCGATGGTTCACCTCATTCCTCACTGGGAGATCACAAAGAGTTGTGTTAGGGCCTTTTCCTCTGGCCCAACATCTTTGTTGTGTGGGGTGCCTCAGGGTTCTGTGCTATCTCCCATGTTATTCACGGTGTATGTGCTGCCCCTCGGAGACATTATAAGATGGTATAAGCTGAGGTTTCATTGCTATGCAGATGATACCCAGCTATACCTGTCTTTTGCTCCTGACCAGGATGGAGCTCTCTCGGTGTTTAACAACTGTCTGAAAGAAATCCAGGGTTGGATGCATTCTAGTTGGCTGAAGTTGAACTCAGAAAAGACAGAGGTTTTGGTAGTGGACCCGGGCTGTCGGATAGAGGGGTCGCCTGTTGGTGCACCCTCAGGAATTTTTCTTGGGGGTATGTCACTTCCGACCTCTGAACGGTGCGTAACCTAGAGGTTATCTTGGATGACAGGCTGACACTGCAGTCACAGGTGTCATCAGTCATCAACTTCATTTTACCATCTTAGGAATATCGCTAGAGTGAAACACCTTGTTCCGTCTGACACGTTACCTATGTTGGTCCACGTCTTCGTGTCCTCACGTTTGGACTACTGCAACTCCCTGTATTTTGGGCTTTCTGGGGTTGAAATCCGCCGCCTTCAGCTAGTGCAGAACGTGGCAGCCCGGGTTTTGACTGGGACCAGTAGGTCCTGTCATATTACCCCAGTGCTGCGCTAACTGCACTAGCTTCCTGTTCGGTGGCGGACCACCTTTAAAGTCTGTTTATTGACTTTCAAAGCCCTACATGACCAGGGTCCAGCCTATCTGAAAGATCTTCTAGTCCTCTACAGCCCTGGCCGATCACTCCGCTCAGCCGACGAGGGGTTGCTAGGGATTCCAAGAGTGAGTTTAAATTCTTCTGGTTGCAGAGCTTTTTCCTACGCTGCTCCCACTCTTTGGAGCTCTCTACCCCGTCGGTTACGGCAGTGCACCTCCATGGAGGAATTTAAGAGGGGTTTAAAAACTCATCTCTATCAAATTGCCTTCTTATAGTATCCTGTATAAGTTGTTGTTGAAACTGTAGCTTTTACTTGTGTTTTATATTAAATTATAATGTCCGATGTTTATTATATATTATGTACAGTGCCTTGAAAATTTGAAAGGCTCTTTAAAAAAAACTTATTATTATTATCCTTAAGGTGCCCTGTCTATAAGGCCAGTCAAGTCCATTAAGGTTAACATAGCATGTGGCTCCCACATTTAGGCTGGATCTTGGCATGGACTCAGCCATGGGAATACCGAGTGGTTAAAAGAAAACCAGAGGCGGGGGGGGGGGTTCCCAGGGGGCTGAGGTGACTTATCTGGGGTTTGCATCCTGGGATCATAGTCTATTGTAACCGTACTGATGGCCTGTGCCCTGGATCTTTATTATACTCTAGCTGAATGCCCTAGAGCCTAACACGACTAAGCTGCTTGTGAGAGAGTCAACACATTGCGAATTACAAATTGCAAATTGTGACCCTTTATAATGCAGACACAAAAGCCTAAACTTGTTTTTTAAACTTTTGAGGTTCCCCCTGCTAATGAAACTGTGCCTTTCAGTTTGGGTTGATCAACGAGGGGGATTGGGCATTGTACCACCCTCCCTTACGGTACACTAGGGCACGAGTGTTTAGGTGTTAACTAGTGAGGTCAGGTATCCCGACTTGTCACAAGGCAGATGCCCCACCAGGGATTCTGGTAACTTCTGCCAGTCCTGACCTCCTTCGCTCCCAGACCCCCCCCCATCCTGACGTACTCCTCATTGTGTATAACCCACACTTAAAAGTCAAACTTTCACTTATCTGACTACAGACCTTCTCAGTCCATGGCCAAGGGTGGAGGAAGAGCTTGTGGTCTCAGGCAGGGACTGTCCCGGGGCCCTCTTGTTGTCTGGTGCATCACTTCATCCTCTGGGCCTGCTGGTGTGCTGTCCTCCTCAGTCTGGATTCCAGGGCCATTTTCCACCACCAAAGCCCATGACTGCTACAGCGTTGCAGGTGTAGTGCTCCTGTGTACCTGGGTCATTGTCTGTGGAGTAGGTTCGGTCCCTGCTGTAGTCGCTACCTTTGGAGTCGCCAATGGTGCACGCCTGTTGCTTGTGAAGTACAGACTGGTGAACTCTGGTTCCTCTCTTGGGTAGGGGATGTCTGTGATGTCCTGGTCCTCTCCTTTATGTCTGGGCCTTTCTCTGCCTGTAGGATGGTCCCGTTTTGGTGTGCCTTTCCTGCTGGACTCATTTCCTTGGTTGGGGTGTCAACGACTACTGCTGAGGCTGTCCCAACATATATGGGGTGTATTCACTGTACGTTTGTTGCTCCGCACTTTCCCCAGTGGCTGGCCTGACCAGAACCTTGTGTAGGGACCTCTTGTTATACTGTGTAGGCCTTGGTGGTTTGGGTTTGGTTGCTTGTAGCCATGTCCAAGAGATAAAGTCTAGTAGCCCCTTGCATCGTGTGACTTTGGTGACCTTGATTGGGCACCTACCGAAAGGGCGACTCAATCACGATGCCTGTTATCAGAACAACTGGGGAAGGTGGGCGACTGGATGGGGGGATGCATGAAATAGTGACATCCTGTCACTACATGCCTAGTCGCGTGCGGGGGGAGGGGGAGTGAGCATGCTGAGCATGGGGTGGGAGGGGATGGAGGGACTGTAGGGGGTGGCACCACAGTGAGCTGCCGAAGTATGGTGGGTGGTTTAAGGGCTGCGGCAGGAATGGTGCTGGGTTTGGGTCCAAACACAGGTACTTTTTGTTGTGCCTGGCCCGACACTTTATTTATGCTGCATTTGCACTCCCTGACATGCACCCCCCCTGGAGTTGAGAATCCTTAAGTAGGGGGTGCGGGGGGGTTCAGACCCCCTGCAAAATACAAAAAATTCCAACTCCCTCGCCCGTTTGCTGTGCGCTGGGAGTACATTGCCAAAATATTTTTTGCCGATGTGCGTTGCCCTAATGGCGATCAGCCATAGGCGATCATCGTTATCACATAGATCCACAGCCTCCCACATAAAGCAAAACATCTCAACTCACTGGTGCTGTTTTGCTGTGTGCTGGGGAGTACTTTGTTGAAATGTTTTGGGGCTTATGTGTCGTCATTTTAATTCATGTATCGCTTCATCGGGTTATCACCATTATCACATAGATCCATAGGCCCTCAGGTGTGCTAAATACCATTGGGGTTCCATTATGTATTATTCTCATTGTTGCTGGGCACCTGAATGAAAACAGGATGTTTGGTGAGTGTAAGAAGAACCTAGCCTTGGTGTACTCCTTTCTCCTCTGTGCCAGCTATGTAGAGTAATCCTGAAAGATAAGGATTTTGTGCCCCCTCCATTCCAGTGAGCCTAACTCCCTCACCCTGGCTTGCACTATCTCCTTCTCTGCAAAGTTGAAGACTCTAGCAATCATAGGCTGCAGTCTCTCCCTGGGCCTAGGGCACAGTTGCAGCATTCGATGAGCTCTTTCTATAGTTAGCCTTGTCCCCTCGGGCAGCCGTAGGATTTTTGGCATCTCCCTTTGCAAAAAGTCAGTGGTTCTTTCATTTTTGGTGCCCTCAGGAAATCCCAGGAGCCGCAGGTTGTTGCGTCGGCTTCTGTTCTCTTGATCATTGGCCTTATTCTGGAGGGCCCAAATCTGTTGAACCTGCTCCCTGATTACTGAGATGAGCTCTGTGAGAGTTGCATCATGTGCGGCCACCTTCTGTTTGTTCAGTGTGACTCTGCAATTCATCTGATGTAATGCCAGGATTGCATTATTGGAGGCCAGGGTTACGTTCACCATTTGCTTCATGAGTAAAACAAACATCTCACTCATGGACGCTTCCATGATTGTCATTTCTTCCGAGCTGGCCACCATGCGGTATCGAGATTGCAGTCCAAGAGACAAAAAGTTATTTGTAGGCTGTCCCAATGTCTGATCAGTTCGAAAGGCAAATATTCCTAGTACGGGGACCTTCCGATTCCTGCTGGTGAACTTTTGTTATTAAAATATTTGTTTCCTCTGGTTTGGCTTCAGGATATAAAACCCTTGAGCCCCATCTCCTGGGTCTGTGTTGGTGGCTGTTTGTGTTTGTCTGTGCTAGTAGGTTAGTTTTTGTGTATTTTCCTGTTTTTCTGCTTGGAGTAACTACGCTATTCTTGCACACAACATTTGTGGAAGTCTCCAGGACTGAGTTTCTGAAAATCATCACCACCAGGTATCAGCATTTTCATTTTAAATCAACTTTTTGGAAGTGATCCCAAGCAAAACTAATTCTAGCAATTAAGTCTGACAAACTCTGTGATGCTGGGTCCTGCACTGAATCCACATTTTCATCTGACCTGCTCCTAAATGAACTCTGCTTGTCTCCGAGGGCTATTAAACATCCACTCTGAAGAACAAAGAAACCTTCAGACAATAGGGTCATGCACTGCATCTACATTTTCATCTAACCTGTTCCTAGAGGAACTGTATTTGTCTCTTATTCAACAACCACATTTTCACATTCTGCATATTCACAGGCAACGGTTCATTACCTTTAGGAAGTGACACAATCTGTGACTCTGGACCTCAGCAGCTCACCATTTTCTCTAGATTTGACTTTTTCTTTCATTATTTAACTCTTGCATTGGCCAATGGAGGCAGCCAGCTCAGACAGGCTGTCCTACCCCTGCTGACTACAGTGCTGTAAAACCTCAACCAAGGTAACAAGAACTGGTACATGGACACTGCTTGCTTCGTCATTTGTTGTATCATCAGATAGAATCTATAGTTCTCTGTTCAACTTTACAATTACTGTGCCTGCTGCCCTGTTTAATGGGGTCTAGTGTATGTTGTATGCTATCAGATAGAATCTATAGACCTTTGCCATTTTAATGTGTGGTATCAGTGTGATATCTACTGTTAACTTCAAAGTCTAGTGCTGTTACTTTTCAAAGTCTTCTCATTATTATAGCAGCTTATCAGTAACTGCTTGGTATTGTTACTCTTCTCCATTGCTGTATATTGGAGCAGTACCATGGCCCACAAAGGAATCTGTTCTGGCCTCCTGACGTGCGGTCTATTCCTGTTACTTGATGCCTTGTTTAGTGGAATGATTGCTCCCCCAGAAAATAGTCAAGGGGTAGTGCCACCTACTACATCTCACCCCCCACAACAAAACTATCCTATCATTGGGCTCCTCTACAAGAAACATATCCATACCCTAGGCTATTGTTCTAGGGCACCAGTAACACTAAGCTTACTCAGATACATTCTCCTCTGCCTCTCATTATCCAGTATCATTATGTTACAATCTGGTGATATAGAAACTAACCCTGGCCCCCCTGAAAACATCAGTGCGCATCAGTGCGCCTCATTGGAACTGGGCTGGTAACAAAGGTCTGCAACTTATGCACCTTAATGTTAGAAGTGTTGCTCCCAAACTTCCTGAACTAGAAACTTTTGCTTCATCTCACAAGCCACACATCCTGGCATTATCAGAGAGCTGGCTCACCTCTAGGGTGAAGGACTCTGAAGTTGCACTTCCTAGTTACAATATATTCTATAGGTGTAACAAAAGAGGGGGTGTAATTCTTATCTAAGTGGACTCTGACCTCTCTGCAGACATATGTGATAGCCCCTATGCACCCAACACCATTTGTGAATGGTTGAGCATTAAAGCTAAACTGGGCCCAAAAAACAATGATTTGCTGTGTGTACAACCCGCCCAAGGCAGGGCTTGAAGGCTTACTAGATTTCATGCAAGTGCTTGTTGGCTACTCGCACACTGAACTGATCATACTAGGAGACTTCAACTTAAACTGGCTACCCAAACAAACTGCAATACAAAGGCATACTCAATTTTTGCCAACTTAACCAAATCATTACAACACCAGTTAGGCTGAACCCTCCGTCAGGCAACCATTCCTTGTTTGACTGGATTTTGGTCAAAAAAGGTAGAAAGAATTTTACTCATGGGAACCTTAAGTGACTCAATCAGTGATCACTTAGCCACATATTGCCTCTGGCACAACAGTGCACCTAAAAACTCTACGCTTAGGCTGATTACCTACAGGAATTGCACCAACTTCAACAAGGCATCTTTCCTGTTCAACTTATCACTAATTGACTGGACCTAGCTAGACAAAACACAAGACGCAAATTCTGCCTTGGACTTCTTCATCACAAAATTTACAACAGTACTAGAGAAACACGCCCTCCTGCACACACGCAGGGTAAAGCACAAAAAATCTCACTGGCTTACATGTGATATTTTCACTCTCATTCACAAAAGAGATGACTCCTGGGACAAGTACAAGCAAACCAAGCTTGTATCAGATTGGAACACATACAGACAACTAAGAAAAAGATGCCAACAGAGAATACACCAGGCAAAAAGTCTGTATTTTAAAAAAACAGCAAACTGCAAATTTGGGTGATCCTAAAAAATTTTGTCAGACCGTAAACTCTTTGCTGAACACCAAAACACAATCCTCACCTATATCAATTAATCTAGATGGAGACACCTGTGCTGAGCCTCCTAAAATAGCACACCTCTTCAATTATTTCTGTGATCTGAATAAATACAGACCCCTTGGACACCCTAAACCTAAATCTACTAAGGAAGTGGAGAACCTGAATTGGCCCAAATTCCATCCCAAAAGGGTCTAGAAATGTAGAAACATAGAAGTTGACAGCAGATAAGGACCACAAGGCCCATCCAGTCCGCCCATTTCTTTTTCCACTTTATGAATGTGCCATCGGCCTTTTTGTATGTCTCATGTTTGGAAGTTGTTAAATTAATTGCCTCCCTTAAAATAAACAAATCACCTGGTTCAGACTGTTTGCTCCCAAAGTTCCTCAAATCTGTTGCCCCTCAGATAGCCCCACCCATAGCCAAAATCTTCAACCTGTCTTTCATGGCTCACACTGTACCTGACCTCTTTAAAATAGCTATAGTTGTCCCACTACACAAGAAAGGGAAGAAGACGCTACTGGAAAACTACCACCCTATTTCTATTTTGTCAGCTCTAGCCAAACTGAAAGAGAAAACAGTGCATACACAACTAACCAAATATCTTGAACAACACAATCTAATCTGCAAGGAACAACATGGATTCAGGAGGTGTCACAGCACTGACACAGCCCTGGTCGAATTCACAGATGGAATCTATTGTGCAACAGATAAGGGATTGTTGACAGGAGCTGTGTTCGTAGATCTGACCAAGGCTTTTTTAGTTGTCTGACCACAACATATTAACTAGCAAATTACTTGAACTTCGCTTCAGATCCCATGCTCTGGCCTCGTTCAGTGATTATCTGAACCATAGAAAACAGAGGGTGAAAATAGGTAACGAGGTCTCAAGTACCAATGCAATTTGCAGTGGGGATCCCTCAAGGCTTCATACTAGGGCCTCTTCTGTTTTCAATCTTCATCAACAATTTGCCAACAATCTGCAAACCTGTACATACTCTTCTTAGCAAAGACATCAACAAAATCAGTCATGTACTGGGGAAACAGCTTAACAAACTTGCAGGAATGGTTCATTCTAGAAAAAATGGACCTGAACCTACTGAGAACCGAATCAATGTTGTTTGGTTCTAACTACTATCTGAAAAATGCAGCCTCCAAGTTCTGTATCAGCGCAAATAATGAGAACTGCCTGGAAAAAGTCAGCTGCTTTAAATATCTAGGCTTACACTTATTCTCTACCTTTACCTTCAATACCCACATTCAAGACACTACCAGCCTGCTTCACCAAAGGCTTGGCTCTCTTTACAGAATCTGCAAGTACCTAATGCCCAAATCCAGACATAGAATAGCACAGGCAAATCTGCTCCCTATACTAGACTATGGCTCCTTGGTCACTGATGCTGTTAACAAAACTATGCTACAGAAAAAGCACACGCTGTACCACAAGATTGCCAGATTTGCAACAGGTAGCGATAGTAAGACGCATCACTGCCTTTCTCTGAACACGGTAAACTGGCTCTCACCAGTGCTCAAATCCAACCTAACACTCACAAGATTTATTAAAAGAACTATGGTTAACCCCCCCTCATCTATTTAGCTGAACAACTCGAGTTTGTCAACTTGCCCTCCTCTTGATCCACCTCGAAAAATAACTTGTAAGTTCCCTTGTTTTGAACAAACACTGGACAACTCTCCTTCAGCTGCCGTGCCTTCTCACTATGGAATACAATCCCTCCCCCCATTAGAGAATCACCAACTGTCTCTGCTTTCTCAAGCAATCTGAAAGAATTTTATCTGTCACTCAGTGCCTGTGGCAGCTTTGTGTAAATGCCCCTTGTTCATACCCCTATGCATCTGCACTCAATATAATATCTGCACTAATCAGCTGCGCTTTCTCTGTGCTGCAAGTATGTAATCAAGTATGTAATATTCAATTGATGTGTGTATGCTTCATTTTCTGCAACAAGCACCGGAACATTTGTATGTATATCCACAAATGTCTGCAATTGCACCTGGGTCATGACTGAAAAAGGCACTTGGTGCTAGTGCATGTGCCCAGTAACCAAAGTGAAAATAAATAAGTAAATAAACTTTGTGGGTCACACTGTTCTATTACACGTCCATCTTGATTGCGTCCAGGCCATGCCCCTGTTTTACTTATTTTGATTTGAAACAGACCATAGAATAGAAACACAGAAACATAGAATTTGATGGCAGATAAGGAACACTTGGCCCACCTAGTCTGCCCATTTCCCTACCTAATGGATAAGCTGCAGATCCTAGTTAACCAACACCCTACTTCCTCCTACCCCCCACTAAAATTGCCTTATGTTTGTCCCATGCATTCTTGAATTCCCCCACTGTTTTTGACTCCACGACCTCCTCAGGAAGGCTGTTCCATGCATCCACAACCCTCTCCATGAAAAAATACTTCCTCACATTACCTCTGAGCCATCCCCATTCTATCTTCAAATTGTGCCCCCTTGTTCTTGCACATCTCTTTTTCTGAAAGATGCTACCCTCTTGGACTTTGTTGATTCCCTTGAGGTACTTGAAAGTTTCTATCATGTCCCCCCTCTCCCTCCTTTCCTTGAGGGTATACATATTAAGCTCCTTTAGTCTCTTTTCGTATGTTGTCTGGTGCAGACCCTGCACCATTTTGGTTGCCCTCCTCCAGACAGCCTCCACCCTGTCTATGTCTTTGCAGAGATGCGGTCTCCAGAACTGCACCCAGTACTCCAGATGGGGTCTCACCAGCTATCTGTACAGAGGGATAACAACTTCCTGTTTTCTACTGGTGATGCCTCTCCCTATGCATCCCAGTATCCCCCCAGCCCTCCTTACTGCCTTCTCACATTGCTTGCCCAACTTTAGGTCATCTGATATCATTACCCCCAGGTTCCTTTCCATTTTTGTTGTCAGTATCTCACCCCCATTGTGTACTCTTCTCCTGGGTTTTTGTTTCCCAGGTGCATTACTCTGCACTTCTTTGCATTGAATCTAAGCTGCCATACATTTGACCATTCCTCCAACATTGCCAAATTCTTCTCATCCTTTCCACCCCACCTTGTGTATCAACTCTGTTGCAGATCTTTGTGTCGTCTGCAAAGAGACATACTTTTCCTTCCAGTCCCTCTGCAATGTCACTTATAAAGACATTAAAAAGGATGGGACCCAGTACTGAACCCTGTGGTACCCCGCTAGTAATCCCCCTTTCTTCACTGTGGACTCCGTTTACTATTACCCTCTGCATCCTGTTGTCCAGTCAATGCTTTACCCAGGCTACCACCCTGGGACCCAGTCCCAGGCTGGCTAAATTGTTTATTAATCTTTTGTGCGGGACTGTGTCAAATGCCTTGCTAAAGTCTAGGTAGGCCATGTCCACAGCCCCTCCCTGGTCTACTACTTTGGTCACCCAGTCAAAGAAATTGATTAGATTTGTCTGACATGACCTTCCCGCTGTGAATCCATGCTGCCTTGGGTCCTGTACCCCACTGGCCTCTAGGTATGCAACAAATCTTTCCTTCAAAAGTGATTCCATCATTTTCCTTACCACTGAGGTCAAACTGACAGGTCTGTAGTTTACTGCCTCTGTCTTGCTCCCACTTTTGTTAAGGGGAATCACAGCTGCCCTCCTCCAGTCCTCGGGTACCACACCATCCTCCCATGATTGGTTAAAAAGGATAGTCAATGGTGTTACTAGTTCTCCCCTTAGTTCTGTTAGAATTCTGGGGTGAATCCCATCAGGCCCCATTGCTTTGTTCACCTTCAGTTTTAGGAGTTCTTTCAGAACCCTTTCTTCTGTGAAAGCACTGATATCAACCCCTCTATCCAGAGTGCTTCTATTGACTGGATTAGGTACCTCCCCTTCCTCTTCCTTTGTGAATACTGAGCAGAAGTATTCATTCAGTATCCCTGCTTTTCTATGTCCCTCTCTGCCCACCCACCCTCCTCTTTGTTCAGCCTCAGTATCCCTCCCTTTGTCTTTCCTTGCTCCCTAATGTACCTATACTAGGTTTTATCCCCCTTCTTAACCGAGTTGATGTTCTTTTCCTTGGTTTGGGTCTTTGCTATTCAGACTGCCTTCCTCACTTCCTTCTGCTTTAACTGGTACAGTTCTCTGTCCTGCTCCTTCTGTGTTTCCTTATACTTGCTGAATGCTATCTTTTTCTCCCTAACCTTCCCCGCCACCTCTTTTGAGAACCATAGTGTTTTTTTCTTTCATTTTGATTTGTTTATTTGTTTCACACAAAGGCCTCTGTGATGGCAGTTTTTGCTAGTGCTTTTCTGAGGCACTCTCCCATTTTGACAAAATCAGCCCTCCTGAAGTCCAGTACCTTCACTTTTGTATGGCTTGACTCTACAGCTGAGTTTATCGAGAACCACACTGTTTGGTGGTCACTTGGTCCCAGATGGCTACCCACTTCTAGATCTGAGATCCTCTCTCTGTCCCCATTTAAGAGTACCAGGTATAAGATTGCTCCATTCTGAGTGGGTTCCAACACTAGCTGTCTGAGGCATGCCCCCTGTAGGGCATCGAGAATGGCCCTGCTCTTGGATGTGGCTGCTGCAAAGGTGCTCCAGTTAACATCTGGCATATTCAGGTCCCCCACCAGCAATGTTTCCTCTTTCTCTGCCATACTAAGGATGCCTTCTTTCATTTCCTTGTCCATTTCCTCCCTCTGAGACAGGGATCTGTATTCAACCCCCATGTGGATTGTAGTGTCATTTCCAGTCTCCACGGTGACACACAGTGCCTCCTCTCCTCCCTGTTTACCCTTTAGTTCCTTTGCTTTGATCCCTTGCCTTACATAGAAAGCTACTCCTCCTCCTCTTCTACCCTCCCTTTCCCTCCTGTAGATTGTGTACCCTGGTATGTTGACATCCCAGTCATGGTTCTCTGTGTACCATGTTTCTGTGACTGCTGCGATATCCAGACATCCCTCTTCCATCAAGGCCACCAATTCAGGGAGCTTGTTACCTAGACTATAAGCACTGGTACTCATTACCCTCCATTTTTTGGTAGCCTTACCCCTTTTTGCCCAATCCCTGTCCTTACTGCCTTTTCCCATTTACCCTTGCCCATCTCCTTATCAACTTCTCTGTCTTGGTGTTTACCTCACGAACTATCATGATGTTTTTTTGGGGGGCTAGGTTTTCCCTTCTCCTTTTCAGTGCCTCCCCCCTTGGCTAGTTTAAATGCTTGCCAATGAAGCATTTAAACCTATCACCTAGGATCCTGGTTCCCTTCCTGGACAGATGCAGACCATCATGCTGGTATAGGCCTGCATCCCTCCAGGTGGACACCAGTCCTCAATGAAGCCAAAACCCTGAGCTCTGCACCAGTTTTTCAACCACTGATTGAATCACATGGTGCAGTGCACCCTAGCCTCACCCATGTCATAGACAGGCAGCACCTCCAAGGAGGTTTCTGTGCATGCTACCTGTCTGAGGCCCCTCTCCAACTCCACAAACTCTTCCTGCACTGCTCTGATCCCTTTCCCAGCCAGATCATTTGTTCCTAGGTGGACAGTGACATCCATCTCCCTCCACTATGCAGCTGCTCCCACGATCCTGAGGATTCGTTCCCTGTCCTTCCAAGCCATGGCACCAGGCAGGCACCTTACCTCCCTCTCCCCTCCCTTCCCCAGTTATACCCTCCTAACAATGGAGTCCCTCACCTGGAGTTGTTTCCTTCCTCTATGGGGACCCATGCCACCCTCCTGTGGGTCTCCTTTGTGGAGGTTCCCAGCATCCTCCCTGCTCTCCACTGTGGGTGCCTCCATAGAGGAACCACACTCTGCCAGAATGGCATATGAATTGTGGAGAGGTACAGCTGGAGGGATGTACCTCTCTTCCACCACCCTCACCCTGCCTGAGCCCACTGTGGTCCAACTGCTCCTCTTTCTTGGCAACCTCTGAGGCAGCAGTGGTGGCCCTGGTGTTCTGTGGGTGGGAAAGGAGGTCCTCCGAATCCTGGCCAACTCAACCTGGAGATGAGCAACCTCCTCCCTCAGCCCAGAGAGGTGCCTGCAGATGGGACAACACTGCATCCTCCAGAATGTCTCCCAGAAGACTGCTGCTCCACAGCCACTGCACTGCACTACTCCCATCATGTCTTATTTGTGACCCCTTAACTGTTGTTTTGTATACTTACTCTTTCCCCTCTCTCTTTATTTTATTTATTTATTTTTTTATATAATTTTTAAAATACAGAATGTGTAATATGTTATTAGTAATAAAAATTTGATTTTGGAATACAGGTTTTCCTTAAATACAATCCACCCCTGAATACAAGCAGCAGGTAAAAATACAACATTTTAATAAAAGTCATGCAAGATAGTGATTCAATATCTTTAATTAAAGAAAAACATTTTCACAGCAATTCCTTTACAATTTTTTTAATTAATCTGCTCCATGAATATTTTTAAAAGCTACACAATGGTTCACAAAATACCTATGCTGCACTACAGTTTTTTAAATCAATATGCTGCACAATGGTTTTCAAAATCTACGTGCAGTACGACATTTCCAAAATCTACATGCTGCAAAATGGTTTTCATAATTTACTTCTTGTGCAATGGTTTTCACAAAACATTTGCACAGAAATCCTTCATGAAGGTTTTGAAAATCTACCAGCAGTGTGATGGTTTTCAAAATCTACATTCTGCATGATGGTTTTCAAAATCTACCTGTTGTGTGAAAGGTTTTTGTTAGTCTTTAAGAGCCACATGACTTAAAACTTTATAATAAGATAACTTATTAAATACTTAAATGTTAAGAGTAAAACTTCAGTGTTTGTAAAGGGTAGGTAGAAATAGACACACAATGACCTCTCTATTATGAAGGTTAGCATGGCACTTACATGCATAGAGGAAGCTAACCGGACTTCGCGGATCTCGGTGGGGCGCAGACCATATCCAAAGGATCAGCTTGCACTGCACACAGAGGATAGCACTGATAGACAGATTAAATAACTGCAACCATACCAATGAGGGTGTTGTTTTGCATACAGGATGCAATTGTATATTAAAAGAGTTTTGGCAAGTGCCAACGTGGCTCAGTCGGTAGTGCACCCGAGTGCCAAGGCACTTTTTGCAAGAGAAGGGGATTTTCTCTGGTGACCTGGTCAACATTCCCCTTCCTATAAAAACTGATTCAGGCATTTGTCCAAGGCTGCTTGTGGGTGTTGATATGTGAAATGACATCACTACATATGTACAGTCACTTCACTATCAGTTCCTCATTACTTGCAAAGCTATTTGGGATACAGTGTGTATGAAAAGCACTGTATAAATGATAATTATTCTTCTTGTAAGCACTAACAGGCTGCTGAGGCTGCCTTAATAAGTGCACATGAAATCTTGATTTTATCAATGCACATGGTGGTGTATGACCCCTGCCCCTGTCTGGTAGCACTGGTGCCAGTGTCCCCTGCTTTCAACTGCTGCATCCCTGTTAGAACAAAGCTATACTGCAGGTCCAAACCCTGGCAGTCCAGTGGTTCCCAATATTAAAGGTTTCACAACCTCAACCCAATACGTAAAGATTTTTATCAAATTTACCTTACATTTTTTAAAGTTTACAGGGGTGCACCTGATGTGTGACCAAACTGAAGCAAACTGTTATAATACCAGTGTTCCCCCCAACCCAAACTGCTTTAAAGCCTGCAGTTCATTCAAATCAATTCAGTTTTCTTACTTGTTTTGTTTTCCATTATTTTAACATGTTAGCAGGATTCTTGGTCTCATCGTTCAGCTGACTAATGATCAGCCTGACCACCACAACAAGGTGGCCCACTTATCGGTCAGGAAAAAGCTTCATATTTTAAATTTTACCATGCCATACTGAGCTGAGGTCTTCCTGATTTTGCTCTGTCTTATGGGGAAATCACTCTCTGGCTTCATTTCTTATATAGTGTGATCTGGCCAATAAGAGGCTCACAGTTGATCATTGGTGAGCTCAGCAATTTGGAGAAGACCACAACTCTCCTACTTGCAATCAATATTAAAGGTTTAACAAGCTCAACCCTAGCTAATACATAAAGATTTTTATCAAATGTATCTTAAATTTTTTTTAAGTTTACAGGGGTGCACCTGGTGTGTGTGTGACAGGGTTGAATAAGACCTCACTCCATTTTTTTGTGCAGAATGAGTTTAAATGCAAGGATCTGTTCTATCCTCTCCTTTTCTGTCTCTTATCTGTCTGGTTGCGCTACCAAATTTTCTTGTGAGACCTAGGAACTGATCACTCAGATGGTTTTGCAATTGTCCACCTCTCACTATCTCTGTGCCTTCCCTTGCTATTTCTGTGTTTTCTCCCCCCTTGCATATCTGCAGTTATAACAAATATATGTGAATCTCTGTGTAAAACTGTATGTGATACTGGGATCCTTTGTTTAAAACTGTACATAGTTATACTGTTGACATGATTGCAAAAAGCTATTTGGAACTCAAGGGGTTAACCTGAGAATGCTGGATGCAAAATCTCTGCAGAGCTGGCTAGAGAAGGTCAGTTCTGGTTCATTATGTTCTTTTTGCTGCACCTGCAAGAACACTGGAAACTGACAAGAACATTCTGTGAAAAAACACTGTCTCCTTAACGAGCTCCCTGCAAAGACTTGTTATAAAAAGAGCAGCAATGTTTTGTGAGAGAGAGAGAGACTGAGATTTGAAACTGAGAAGAAACACTCAGAAGGAGGACTGTTTTCTCTGTTTGAACTGCCTTTGTAAATAGTAATTCTGAACAACTTTTATTTTTTATTTTACTATTCTTAATGATAATAAAACACTCACTGCACATTTTACAACTGCTCCTGGTTTTCCTGTGCTTCCTGACCTGTGCCTCAATGACAGATGGTGTCAGCCTAAGTGGGATTTACGATGTGCATACTTTAACCAGGAGTTTTGTGCATGGGTACTAGACCTGGTACCAGTGAAGCATAGCAGAAAGGTATGGATTCCGCAGCAGTCAGTCCAGGAGTGATTACCAGAAGAATGGCAGCCAAACTAGAAGCAGAAACAAAAGCCCAAACTGAGACTGTACAGCCAGCACCAGTCATGGGAAAAAAATAGCAGGCAGTGACAGAATCTGAAAGCCTGACTGCCTTTTTCAAATGGTGGGCTATACAACAAAATAAGAGATGGAGAAACAGAAAAAAGAAGAGATGCATTGACTGGAGCAGCAGAGAAAAAAAGAGATGCAGTGACAGGAGCAGCAGAGAAAAGAAGAGATGCAGGGACTGGAGCAGCGATGGCCGGATGCCTTGCAAGCTATCAAAGCTAAAGATTCTGGCACAGGTCCAGCAGGGCAACAAAACACCAACAACTTAAAATACATTAAGCTTACAAAGTTGTGTCCCTTGGATGATGTCAAAGCATACCTGACAACTTTTGGAAGAGTTGCTGCAGTCTGCCAGTGGCCAAAGCAGTAATGAGCATAGAGACTGGTACCTTACCTGACAGGGGAAGCCCAACTTGCCTACAGCAATATGGACACTGCACAGTCAGAAAACTATGACCTGGTGAAAAGAGAGGTCCTCAAAAGATATGACATCTCAGGAGAGACCTGCAGGTAGAGATTTCGGTCTCTGAAGTTCAACTCAGTCTACAATCCTCGAAAAGCCTTCACCCAACTCAGAGAACTTTTTGTGAAATGGCTCCAACCAGAGGGCTAAGCACTCCCACAGATCATCAAAACATTTATAATGGAGCAGTTCAACAACATCCTACACACAGACATACAGCTTTGGGTAAAAGAACACCGACCAGAAAGTGGGGAAAAGGCTGTTTCTTTGGCTGAAAACTACCAAATGGCCAGACAGATGCCACAGCAGTAAGGTAACAGCCAAGCATCGGTAAGACACTCTTTTTCCCATTTAAACACCAAGTCTGATAAGAACTCTGGTGGGGGTAACAAATCTGCACCCAAAGACTTTATTTGCTATAACTGTAGTAAGCCAGGTCATATTGCAAGAAACTGCCATAGTAAGAAGAGTGACACTGGAGCAGATTTGTCCTTAAATTGGGGAAAGTACTTAACAGATGTGAAGGTGGGAGATAAGACTGTGAAGGGACTTATAGATTCGGAAAGCAGACATACCCAAGTGCATATTGAAGTGCTGGGAAAACAATGAACAAAAGGACCAGGTACTGGTGTCATCTGCATCCACAGGGACACTTGATACTATCCCACCAGCCAAATGACTTTGACTATTAATGGGGCGTCGCACCAAATGAAAGTGGGGGTAGTACCTAAGTTACCTGTACCTGTGATTATTAAAAATGACTTTCTAGGATTTACTGAGTCAATTAAAGAGGGAGCAAATCCTGATGTTTCAGCAGCTGTAATGACAAGAGCTCTGGCCAAGAAAATCTCAGATGGTGGGGACTCTTCCTTTCGCTGATTTTGATTCGGATTTGTTTGAGCACAGCTCCAAGATCTGGAAGTCCAGAAAAGAAAGACGACGCCTGAAGAAACAGTGGCAATGAAAGACTGATGGACATAAGGGTTAACATATGAAAATGCTGAAATTAAACTGATCACTGATTGTGATTTTCTTTCAGAACAAGCTAACAATGTGTCTTTCCAGGGTTATTTTAAGTAGCTGGGTGTGAAACCAAAACAGGGTGAACCTATGTTTAAAAAATGTAGTGGGCTGCTGTACAGAGTTTAGGTTAAACCTCATACACAGGATCAGATAGAACAATTGGTTATACCATAAAAGTATAGATCTGAGTTGTTACAGATAGCACATGATAGTCCTATGGCTGGTCATGTGGGGAGGGATCACACCCTTGCCAAATTGCTGTACAGATTTTACTGGTCTGGAATTCATGAAGATGTTGCTACCTTTGCAGTTCTTGTACTGAGTGTCAGAAAGTAGCCCAAGTGACTAAAAAAGACAAGGTGCCCTGGTACTCCTACCCTAGATAGATGTGCCTTATGACAGAATTGCAATGGATGTGGTTGGTCCCTTAGACAAAAGTAAAAAAGGGTAATCGATTCATTTTCGTAGTATGTGACTATGCTACTCGATACCCAGAGGCAGTTCCAATGCATACTGTCACAGCCCCAAAAGTGGCAGCAGAGCTTATCAAAATTTTCAGCAGGGTGGGCATACCGAAACAGATTATTACTGATCAGGGTAGTAATTTTGGTGCTGCATTACTGAAGGAGGTGTACCAACTGCTAGGTATCACTGCTATAAGAACCTCCCCTTATCACCCTCAGACAGACGGTCTTGTTGAGCATTTTAATCAAACCCTAAAACACATGTTAAAAAGGTTTGTAAAAGGGGAAGGGAAAGACTGGGACCAATACTTACCTTACCTGCTTTTTGCTTACAGGGAAGTGCCACAGGCATCAACAAGTTTTTCACCATTTGAAATGCTATATGGTAGACAACCTAGAGGGTCACTAGATGTAGAAAAAGAAACATGGGAAGATAACCCCCATCAGAAACATTCTATTACATCTTATATGTGTGTCCTGAGAAAGAAGCTGGCAAAATATGTTGAAATCGCACATAGTAATCAGGTAGAGGCCCAAAACCAACAGAAGGTGTATTATGACCATGGGGTAAAAGAAAAAGTTTTTGAGCCAGGTGAAAAGGTCTTGCTACTGTTACCCACTACAGAAAATAAACTGTTAATGAAGTGGCTTATGAAGTCCTTAGATGTACTGACACAGTTAATTATGAGATTGTAACACCTGACAGGAAAAATCCTACTAAGATACACCATGCTAACCTTCTACAGAAATGGGTTGAAAAAACACCAAAGGCTGCTTTGCTAGTTTTATCAGAAACTGATAAAGATGATATTGATGTAGCTTATGATAGACTGGAAGAAACTATAACTGCTGATACTATAAAGGTGAATGTTTCCTTAACCTCAGAACAAACTGCACAAATTTGTAACTAGCTAAAGACATTTAACAGTACTTTTACCACAGTGCCAGGTCAAGCAAAAGAGATTGAGCATGTAACAGTGACAAGGAATGCTCACCCTATTAGACAAAGGACATACAGATTACCACAGCGGTTAAGAGCAGACATGGTTAAGGAAATACAAAAAATGAAAGAACTGTTTATCATAGAAGAGTCAAGAAGTGCTTGGTCATCACCAAGGGTGACTGTAAACAAAAAGAAGGGGGTGTACAATAAGAGTCTGCCTTGATTTTAGGAAACTTAATCAAGTGTCAGAATTTGACAATTATCCTATGCCCAGAATAGATGATTTGGTGGACAGACTGGGGAGTGTCAAGTATATCAGTACCCTCGATCTCACTAAGGATTACTGACAAATCCCCCTAGCTACAGAATCCAGAGACAAAACTGCATTTGCCACTCCTATTGGATTCTATCAGTTCACCACCATGCCATTTGGTTACATGGCGCACCTACTACATTCCAGCGGTACATGGATGTAATTTTATCCCCTCACACTGGCTATTGTGCTGTGTACCTGGATGACGTCATGGTGTACAGTCCAGATTGGAAAAGCCACCTGGAACACCTACGAGCAGTTATCCAATTGATCAAAAAGGCAGGTCTGACAATTAATCCTACCAAGTGTTCATTGGGCATACAGGAAACCATATATTTGGGCTATGTTTTGGGAAATGGAGACCTCAAGACAGAGGTTTCCAAGACAGAAACCATAGCTAATAGCCCTGTACCGCAAACCACGAAACATGCCGGGTCATTTTTAGGGCTGGCTGGTTATTATTGGAGATTTGTTCCCAGCTTTGCCGAGTCAGATACTCCCCTCACTGAACTCACAAAGAAACGGTTCCCGAATAATGTGAAATGGACCCCATAGTGTAATGAGGCTTTTCAGGCCATTAGGGTTGCATTATGTTCAGCCCCTGTTTTAAGAAGCCCAGGCTTTTCAACGCAATTTGGGTAGGGCTATTTAGTCCAGTACAAGTGGGTTTTGTACCTACTCACTCTTTGGTAGACTACCTGCATAAACTGGAACATGTTTTCTCTGCATCCAGAGATTCGGTCACTCCTATGGTGCTTGTTTCCCTGGATGCAGAGAAAGCTTTCAATAGAATTGATTGGAATTTTCTGTTTCTTACTCTGGAAAAATGTTGTTTCCCCATCTCCTTTCTTTGTTGGATCAGAGTTATTTATTCATGCCCAACTGCTAAAATTTACTGTAATGGGGTTTTCTCCTCTAGTTTTCCCTTATTTTCCAGTACCCGCCAGGGATGTCCTCTATCTCTTTTTCTTTTCAATTTATGCTTAGAACCACTAATACATATGCTTAAAGCCTGTCCTGAGTTATCAGGGATCCAGGTGGGTACCAGGATTCTTACATTGTCAGTATATGCTGACAACAATTTATTGCATATCTCTCACCCTAAGGTCTCGATACCTGCAGCAGTAGGTATGATCACAGAGTTTGGCTCTCTTGCTAACTATAAACTGTCATGCCCCTTACTTTGTCTTTAAATCGTACATTACTACTTTTGGGATGAGATGGGCCCCTTGATATATTAAGTACTTGGATCTTTATCTCTCTCAGAATGCTCCTTTAATGAAGAAACTTAGTTTAGATGACCTGGGGTCAGGTTTGTCTGTGCCATCTTTATTCTTTACTCCCCGGAGATCACTTTCTGAGGTTTTGAAAGACTCAGTTATTGGTACATCCCCACAGGTGTATTATCAATTCTGCGCTTTACTCAAATACCTTTTTATTAAGGACATTTCTCAACCTGTCTTGTGGAACATTAATTTCAAAATTGGGGGGCATGTGATACCTGAAACCTGGCTACTGCAGTTAACAGATGTCAGATTTGGTGATCTCACTAGCCAGGGTGTGCTGCTTCCCTCCTCAGACATTATGAATTGGTTCCATCTGGGTGCTACTGCAGTTTTTAAAATTTATTAGTTGCAACATGTTGGGCATCTGTGGTTCGGATCTGGTACATGGCTGGTTGACCAATCAGAACTCCTGCATTCAATCAAGGATTTAGTGCTAAAACCACATGCAGTTGCTGGCTTATACTCATTACTTCTCTCTAAGCTTATCCCAGAAGTAGATGGGAGTTCTCCCTACTGTGATACACTTTTTTCTCTTAGTCCCCCCCCATCGGCTGCTAACCCTTAGACTGCTGACAGAATTAGAATGAACTAGAGTTCTGGACTGATACACCACATAAAAGCCTGGACTGCATTTAAACTGCTACAGGTACGCTGTGGCCAAATTACATCTGATAGCCCAGTTGAACTAAACGAACTGTATTGCTGTGCCTGACATGATGTCCTAACATCTCTCCTGTATGTGCTGTGTGTAAGCCTACATAATCCCCCTGAATCTTCATCAGTTGCCGGTAACCAGGACCTGCCAGAGAGGTGAAATTGACCAGGAGAATGTCATCATCATCATCAGAGGAGGGGCTGCACCACATAAAAGCCCACACTGCATTTAAACTGCTTCAGGTATGCTGCGGCCAAATTATATCTGATAGCCCAGCTGAACTAAACGAACTGTATTGCTGTGCCTGACCTGACATACTAACATCTCTCCTCTATGTGCTGTGTGTAAGCCTACATAATCCCCCTGAATCTTCGTCAGTTGCCGGTAACCAGGACCTGCCAGAGAGGTGAAATTGACCAGGAGAATGTCATCAGAGGAGGAGGGGCTGCACCACATAAAAGGCCACGCTGCCTGCAGCACAAGCACGGCAGCAGGAGTGTGAGTGGAGCGAGCGCCACTCGGTAACAGAAAAGGACTCTAAAAGTATTTACAACTAGGAATAGGCAGGTTAGTAATAACTTATAAAAAAGTCATAAGAATGTGTTCCAGCATTATTTAAGTTACCCATGTCTTATTTTGTAATTTAAGTGAGATAGATTGACTTATAGACACAGATAACTTATAAGCTGTTTGAAGGTTTAAAGTATTAAAAGTATACAAAAATTAAGTTATAAAAAGTTCAGTATTTATGATAAGAAGTTAAAAGATTTGTGGTGAGATAGTTTGCTTTTATTTATAAAAATTCTAGTGTGTTTTTAATTGAGTAATAACACAATTTAAGGAAACAAGATGAAGAGTATTTTGCTTAAACTGATAGGGTTGTTGGTGGGAATAACTTGTATAGTACAAACACATAGTTCTACTACCTTCGACTCCTCAGGGGAAGAGCTGGTGTATACTTGAATCTTTGTCAGCCTAGAAAGAGTCAATTAAGAACAAATAAGCTGATTGGGGGATAAACCCCTTTAATATGGTTAGACAACAGATTCAAAGGACACACCAATTAGATTATCCCAGAAGTTTTTCCTCAACTAGCTAGATGTGTTTGCTATCTTTGGTTCTTTGTGGGGATGTAGAGTTGAACCCAGGTCCTGAGGTTGGGACCATTAAATTGGTACTGGACAATGCTAGAAGCCTGATAAATAAAATGTACCTCCCCAGAGCTTGGGTTGACTTGGATAAAACAGATATAGCCATTTTAACTGAAACTTGGCTAAAAAATGAAATCCCTCAAACTGAAGTTGAATTTAAGGATTTCTATTGTCATAGACAAGATCGAGGGTCATGGGGGAGGGGTTTTAATTTATATTTGACATAGCTTAGGTTCTTCTAGGATTATGTATACTGGGAAAATAGAAGGAACTGAGTATCTATTGTTAAAGATACAGATATTAAACCTGATTGTGGGTGTTGTTTACTCCCCACCCAAGATAAATACTATACATTTTGAGAAATTCTCACATACATTAATGGAATGCATAGGTCAAACAAACGTAATTCTGATGGGTGATTTTAATGCTGCCTGGGGATGTCCTAGGGGGTCAGGTCTTCGAAAATTCTATGAAATGCCTAAACCTGGTACAGATACTTGATTCTCCTACAAGGAAAGGAAAATTGACAAGTAAAGGAAGTATATTGGATTTGTGCTTCATTTCTCCTGAATTGACTGTAGTAAATAAAGGGGTTGGGGAAACTAATTTAGGGGATCATAATGTGATAAAACGTACTATTACTTCGGGAGCTAAAGTAGTTCCAACAGTTAAAGCTCCAATTAAGTACAAAAGAAGTTATACCAAATTTAACAAGTTGTTACTTAGGAGTTACTTACAGGGTTTGCCATGGCATAGAATTTTCCTAGTCCCTGACTTAAATCTGGCTGTACAGGAATTTACGTCAGTGTTTACTGAGGCATGTGATCAGTTTGCTCCTTGGAAAAAAGTTGTTCAAAAACAGAATCATTTGCCGTGGATAACTATTACTATAAAGAAGCTGATTAGGGCAAAAAATCAACTTTGGAAAAAAGCAAATAAAACCTTGAAACCTGAAGTATGGGATAGTTTTAAAAAAACAAGAAACAGAGTGGTTCAGGAAATAAGAAAGTCTAAAGCACTTTATTTTAAACAAAGGATTAAGGAAACAACAGATCCAAGAACATACTGGTCCTTAATAAAAAAATCTTACAAACCCAGTTAGAAATCAAACAGAGATAAAACTTAGTCAAAATGGAATTGTATTTGAGGCAGACAGTACTGCAGAAATATTGAATAGTTATTTTATTGAACTCCCTGATTTGAACTTGGGAACTGTAACTAAAACAAAATATGTACAGTATGTGTATCATAATTCAGATTTTGGAAATCTTCAGGACAATTGTATACCAAAGTTCAGATTTAAAACAGTGACAAACCTAGAGGTACAAAAAATAACAAACAAATTAAAGACTAACAAGGCTAGTGGCCCTGATAAGATTGAGAATAGACTTTTTAAGGAAGCTGCCCAAGAATTATCACCAATCTTGAGAGACATCTTTAATTGGAGTCTTAGGGAGGGTCTGTTTCCATTAATTTGGAAGCAGGCTAAAGTTATCCCAATCGATAAGGGGGGAGATTCCATGGCCGCTTCAAATTATTGGCTAATAGCATTGTTATCAACAGTTTCTAAGATCTTGGAAAAGCTTGTTATGGTCAATTAATGGAATATCTTGAAAAATATAAAAAAAATAACTCTATTTCAATCAGGTTTTAGACAGGGTAGGTCCACAGCTACTGCATTCATGGACTTTTTAGATTTAATAGCCACCCCATTAGAGGAGGCAAAGTCCGTGGGTGCAGTATACGTGGACCTATCAAAGACATTTGATCTGGTGAATCACTGTCTTCTAATAAAGAAATTGGAACAAATGGGAGTGGAGGAAGAATCCTGTAAATGGTTTAGGTTGTACTTGGATAACAGATCTCAGTTTGTAATGTTAAATGGTCAGAAGTCTAGTTTGGGCTCCGTGACAAGAGGGGTACCCCAGGGATCAAGTCTGGATCCCCTCTTGTTCCTAGTCTATTTGGATGATTTACCAAAAATTATAAAATACTCACAAGTAAGACTTTATGCGGATGATACAGTCTTGATAGCGGCAGGTAAAGATTCAAGAGAAATAGAACAAAAACTGCAAGGAGATTTTTTGGCTATGCAGGAATTTTTCTCATCGCTTGGGCTACTGATAAATCATAAAAAGACACAAACAATGTGCTTTGGCCCAGAGAGGAAAAATAAAACTATGACAAAAATAATTATTAAGACTCAGGAAGGAAAAACTTTAGAGCAGACTCAAGTATATAAATATTTAGGGATCCAAATTGATCAACATTTAAGTTTTGAACAACATGTAACAGAATTAATAAAGAAAACAAATGCAAAAATCAGAGCAATGAGACGTATATCAAATTGTCTAACAAAAGAAATGTGATTGAATATAGTAAATCAATTAGTATTACCAATAATAGATTATGGAAGCCACATTCATAAGCATACCTCCAAACAGCGATTACAAAATTTGGAGGTACTTTACAACAAAATAGCAAGGTTTGTATTGAGATGTGATATTAGTACTCACCATTGTACAATGTATATTAAATTAGGATGGAATTCATTACATCAGCGGGCTAAGGGTATCTGACTAAATCTAATGCAAGGATTATTCAAAAATAGATCTCAACAACTATATGGTAAACAAACTTCAAAAACCAAATCACGGATTGAATTTATGAAAACTAGGAGCTAGAGATTTTTTGATTCCAAAAATAAAAAATAGTTTTAGTAGTATGACCCTACAATATAAGGTTGCTACAAGTTGGAATGGACTCCCCCCCCCCTTCTTTGAGACTTAAAACTATCTACTACAGAGTATAAAACAGCAGTAAAGCAGGAGTTGTGTTTTAGATGCCAATGTAATAGGTGAATTTTCCACACACAACATCAACATATGATATTTTATACATAAGATGTTGTAATTGACTGAGTTCTTATTTTGTGGTGTCATGTAATTGTAATAGTGATATATGTATTAGCTATGTATGAGTGATATGTATTGTATGATTATTGTGTGTTGTAATTTTGTAACTTGAACTTTATACAAACAGGTTTGCCTTGTAAATAGGGATTATTTGAACCCTAATGGCAAAAATTCTGTATAAATAATTTTTTTACATACATACATATATCAGTCTGTGGCCCTGTAAGGGTTAATTTGGAAGGATTTGTATACCTTTGTTTCCCAGGATAGACTGAGACTTACCCAGTTTAATATTTTAAATAATCTGCTTTTCTCTCCTGAGAAACTGGCCAAAATGAATAGGTTGATGTCTTCTTCTTGCACCAGATGAGATAAGGAGAGGGTTCCCTCCTACAATTTTCTGGACCTGTTCTAAGGTGGCCCCTTTATGGAGCCTCATTGAGGCTAATGCGGACCCGCTGCTGGGTTTAGATGGTTTGTTCAAACTCGAAATTTGTGTATTCGGAAATTATAGTATGGTTCGGGTGAAGGATAGAAAATATCAAATACTGTAGCTTTAATCTCTCTTTCTGTGAAGAAGGCAGTCTTAAGGCATTGGCTTGATCAGACCTCTCTCTCTTACAGAGAATGGTTGCAGGAGCTTTTGTTCAACCTTCGAGTTGAGCGCATGATTGCCAGTCTGCGCCACAACTATAAGTTGTTTGACAAGAAGTGGGGTAAGCTGCACACTCTGTATACAACTTAGATCGTGGTTTATATTTTTATGTGAATTGTACCTGGGTTAAGATCTCTCTTTGGTTTTGTTTTCCTTATTTTCTTTCAATGTGTGAGTGTATTTTCCCTCAAGGCTTTGACTTTTTATATTGTCACTTACTGTTATTTAAAGGCCCTTTTTTGGATATATGGGGGCCACTCCACTGGGGTGAGTGGTGTTTGGGGGGAGGTCAGGTGACTGTTTTATATTGTTTGTTGTCTGTTCACTTGCTTATGTTGTTATGTTCTTGCATCTTTTCAATAATGTTTACTGAATTTCAAAAAAAAAAAAAAAAGAAGCCCAGACTGCTGCCTAGGTGCAGTCCTGAGTCAACATATAGATGGGAAAGAACATCCTATTCGATACATAAGTAGGAAATTGCATGACAGAGAAAAAAGGTACTCCACCATTGAAAAGGAATGCCTTGAGGCAAAGTGGGCCATGGAATCATTTAAGTTTTACTTACTAGGAGCCGACTTTGTACTTGTAACAGATCACAGTCCTCTCTGTTGTCTTAATCAAATGAGGGATAAAAATTCTAAAATCTCATAGTGGTACCTGGCACTACAGCCATTTAAATTTACAGTGATGCACAAATCTGGGAAAGATAATGTCAATGCTGATTTTCTGTCAAGATATGGATCAGGAATTGAGAATTCCGAAGGCTGAAAAAATTTGAGTTGAAACCTCTCTGTCTGCTATGCTGCATAGGCATGGAACTGTAAAGGTTATAAGCTAATGTTAGACAGTAATTTAATAGAACATTTTGGAAACCTGTTTTTGTAAAACAGGTTCCCCTCTTAAAGAGGGGAGTATGTGACAGGGTTGAATAAGGCCCTACTCCATTTGTTATGTAGAATAAGTTTAAATGCAAGGATCTGTTCTATCCTCTCCTTTTCTGTCTTTTGTCTGTCTGACTGCTCAACCAAATTTTCTTGTGAGACCTAGGACCTGATCACTCTGACGGTTTCGCAATTGTCCGCATCTCTCTACCACTCTACTTTCCCTTGCTATTTCTGTCTTTTTCCCCCTTGCATATCTGCAGTTATGAAAACAAATATATGTGAATTTCTGTGTAAAACTGTATGTGATACTGGGATCCTTTGTTTAAAACTGTGTATTGTTATACTGTTGAAATGATTGCAAAAAGCTATTTGGAACTCAAGGGGGTTAACCTGAGAATGCTGGATGCAAAATCTCTGCAGAGCTGGCTACAAGAGGTCAGTTCTGGTTCATTATGTTCTTTTTGCTGTACCTGCAAGAACACTGGAAACTGACAAAAACATTCTGTGAAAAAAACACTGTCTCCTTAACGAGCTCCCTGCAAAGACTTGTTATAAAAAGAGCAGCAATGTTTTGCAAGAGAGAGAGAGAGAGACTGAGATTTGAAACTGAGAAGAAACACTCAGAAGGAGGACTGTTTTCTCTGTTTGAACTGCCTTTGTAAATAGTAATTCTGCACAATTTTTATTTTTTATTTTACTGTCCTTAATAATACTAAAATGCGCATTGGGAAGTTTACAATTGCTCTTGGTTTTCCTATACTTCCTGACCTATTCCTTGATGACAGTATGTGACCAAAAAAAAGCAAACAGTTATAATACCTGTGCTACCCCCCCCAAAAGCTGCTCTAAAACCTGCAGTTCATTCAAATCAATTAAATATTCTTACTTGATTTTTTCATCATTTTAACATGTTAGAGGGGTTCTTGGGCTCATCATTCAGCTGAATCATGATCAGCCTGACCACCACAACAAGGTAACCCACTCATTGGTCAGGAAAAAAATTTTTAATTGAAATGTTATCATGCCGAGTCTAGTGGTCTCCCCACCCCAATTGTTGTCATTACTGTGCAATAATTTTACTGTAGAGTATTGTAGACATCAACCCTGGCAGTTTAGTGGATACCCTTCTCTCACCTTATCCCTGACAGTATTATGAACTGTATTAAAACACTTCTCTGGCAGCCTGGTGAATCCTGTCCCTCATCCAATTCCTGTTGGTATTTTGGAACTGTACTAAAGCCTTTCCTTGGCAGCCTAATGGCACCCCCCCCTCACCAAATCTAGTATTTTTGAAATGTATTGAAACCTGTCTGTAGCAGTCTAGTGTAATTCCCTGCCAAATCACTGTCAAAGCCCCCCTTGGCTCTTCCACTGAGGATCCACCCCCCCCTTTCTGCTCCTCACTCACCCATCTATCCATAGGTGAGTCACCATCTGGTCCTCAGATGACAACTGGCACTGACCCTTTTCTCACCACCTAGGTAAGCTGCTGTCTGATTGACAAGGAGTGAATGCCTGAGTACTATATAAATGACTGTTTGTACAGTATGTCTGTGTGCTCGCTGGAAGTTAGATGGCTAAGGTGATAACTGGGGGGCCTGTGCCAGTCAGTGTCTTAGGACCTGATGGCAGCCCACCTATGGATGGGCGAATTAAAGGCAAAAGAGGGTAGGGATGGTGGCTGTTTAGTTGGTTGGGCTGGGGAACTGGGCTTTGACAGTGAGTGGTTGGAGTAACACTAAACTGGCAGGGATGTGCATCAGTACATCTCTACAACATTTGATTTGGTGAGGGAGGGGGTCCACTAAACTGCCAGGAAAGGGCTTTAGTACAGTTCTACAATACTGACAGGGATTGGGTGATGGGGGGATCTGCTAGACTGCCAGTGACTGCATAGGTGGGTAGGGCTCCTGTGTGAGGGGTAGCTGAGGCTTTGTACAACACCTCCTGCATTTGTGCATGGATGCATTGTGCCGAGCTGCTACTGGCCACATAATGACATGCAAATGGCCCCTTAGCATTGTATGTGGCATACAGTTTGTGTTCATTAACATGCCAGCCACAAAATTTTTCTCTTAGAAGTGATGGCACTATCCCATTTAAGACACACTATCTCCTTTGCTTCTGGGAGTCCGTTGCTAGCAGGGAGTTGTGGTAATGCTGCACCTATGCACTATGCATAGCTGTTTTTGTTGTTGGGTCCCAACTACAAAAAAAAAACCCTCCTATTCCCACATACTCTGGTTTGGCTGCTCCACTTGACAGGGGAGAATCTGCTGGTGGGTTTTCATGCTGTTTTAAATACTTGGTGAAAAGGGGCTTTTAAAGGGCTTTTTGATGGCTGCCCTGAGCATGTGGAATACCTTATCAAATCAACTTTGTGAGGCAGATACCTTCCAGCCCTTTTCTAACCAGCTCAACCATTGTTTGTCTGTGATGTGTGTCTCTCCCCCTCTGTCTGCCTAAATCCCTGATGCCAAGAAGGGTTGTTTTCCTTTCCTTTAAAAGTAACTTGTATACCCCTGATATGTAACAGAGCTGACATTTCAAGGTTACAGCCCAATGCAGGAATGGCTGGGGAAGGTGTTGCATAACAGTGCCATCCAACCACCCTCACGCCATCCAGCTGGGTCAGTGAGCTCACCATGAAACTCAGCTCACTGGCACGGGATCACAAAGCATACCTACTGGGGTCAAACGTGGCACTACACATATAGTTTGTTAAAGCAGCAGTGCAATGAAGGTGTGGAAAAAATGATGTACTGTTCAAATGAATACTGCTATATGAGGTTTGAGTTCTGATTTTTTTTATCTGTTTATTTGTTTTGTTAGTGTCATAATTAAATTCACATTTTAAAAAAATGGCAATTAATTCATGTGAAGAAACTCACCAACCTCGATGTTTGTTTTGCGATATTATTCCCATCAAGCTGTTCATCACGTTATGTTTACCCAAACAACATGCGCATACTTGTGGTGCTGTACAGAAAGGAAGGAAGTGAGGATTTCGTTTCCGTTAGAGATCAACAATATCACATCTCTAAGTATCTGCTGTTGTATTTATTTTAAAACTGTTAAACGGGAAATTATCCAGCGAGTTTGTCAATTTTCTGTAATCTCGTGTGTCTATTGCATGGTGTGTTGTGTCATTCTTGTGTTGTGATTCTATTTACACGCATAATAGTTTTACTTGCGGTCTCCTGATGCTATAATTCTTCAATGGAAATATTGTTTGCTGTCTGCTTTTCACACTGTCCATACCGAGGCAAGTTGGAGAAAGTGTGAAATGTAGACATTTTAGTTGATATATGGGAGGTTTGTTTTCTGTGCCACAAAACATACAAACTGGAGTTTCAACAAGCCTGCATCTGTAACTGATACAGATCACCCTCCCTCCCACTTAGAACTCGTGCATTCTCATGGCTGTCCACTGCCATGGGAGAAGTGTTTGTTATGCGTATGCCCCACTGATTTCTCAGTATTTCAACCTTGTACAACCAGTAATTGTGCAGGAGACTTATAAATTCACTGATCCTGCCTGCAGAGAGATCACTGGTGTTTCCGGTTGGGGAGGGGGTGCAGGTCGGTGCTACCACACCCTCCTTTATAATATCCACTTTTTGTTCCCCCATCAT
This sequence comes from Neoceratodus forsteri, assembly GCA_016271365.2. NCBI lineage: Eukaryota > Metazoa > Chordata > Ceratodontiformes > Ceratodontidae > Neoceratodus > Neoceratodus forsteri. The sequence goes on from CM057456.1 coordinate 1,190,379,520, forward strand.
CAGGAGTAGGCTTAGTATCCTGTAGTGACTGCATCACATACAGGCATGGAAAAACTGAGTAAAATCACTCCAGTGGCCTCACATTAGAGTTACCCTACTATGCACTGTTTGTGAATGAATGAATGATGAAGTTCATTCATTAACAAACAGTAAATAGGTACTGCATCTGGCACATGTGGCAAGATATTCATTAATTGAACACTTCTGTGAGCACAGCAGTGGCTGAGCACTGACTAATCATTACTGCAAGAACCCCTCACCACCCCCAAATTATTGTCATGGACCCTCAAGCTTACCTCCTTCCCGGTATTCAAATGAATATGATTACTCACTCCGGATGCTGGTCTGATAAGGATCCCAGAAATGGATTGTCCTTCTCAGTAGTCAGCATTCTTGACTCCCTCCACTGTAATATGGCTCTGCAATTAAATTCTAATGTATGATTATCCATCAGTAGCATAGTTAGAAGAACAGATTCAAATCACATCATAATGTAACTTTTTTTATCACTGTAGTCATGTGGAGTGGACGTTAAAAGTTGGTATGAGTGGCTCTGGAGGACATAAGTATCTGAAGAAAATGAGCTGTTATCCTACAAAAGCAGAAGGGGATATTTGTGTTGCAGAAGCACAACAATTCTCCTAACTTGGGCAGAATCAGTTACAAAAGCATATACATTTCATATTCCCATATCTGATTGTTAGCAATAATATTATTTTGCAGACTTTGGAATAATTAATTTCAATTGTAGAATATGCAAGTCTACTTCCCCATTGCATGCATTAACTGTTTTGTGACAAATTGTTTACTTGCTCTCACTCATCACCCCTTGTGTTGGTTTGCATGGTGTCATGTTTGTCATATTAGTTGTATTTGTTTGTGTTACTGTATATGCTTATCTTTCACTTGCAGCAAATGTTATCCATTCTGACAGTTTGTCTGTTAATTAATTATTGGTGGGATCCAGAAGCGTACTCTTGTAATTCACTACCCCATGGGTATGTGTCCTCGAACCACAGTGGATTCACATAGCACCACACACCCTTGTTGCAAAACCCACTTGGGTGTATATTTGTGCACCCACTGGACACCACTGCCCTTTCTAATTATCAATTTCTTCTAGTGGTGCCATGTAACATACATCTTCACATTTTACAGTAATGTATTGTCACTTTTTTCAGTATTTCACCTTCCTTTCCAAAGGGTAAAGAACATTAAAGAGTAAAGGAGATAAGAAGTCATTACTTGGACAGTTGTAAGAATGAGGCAGGTGGTGCATTGCAATGGATTTTGAGTAGCATTCTTTATGGAGAAATTCTGGATGATGCAATGCTGCCCTGTCCTCAGGCACCTCTCTTGGTTGAGGAAGGATGTATACTGTCTCTGTTCATAGTTGGTCAGGTAACACGGTGCCTCCAATAACAGAGATATAGTATCAAATTAATGCTGTGCAGACTGTGCAACTAGTACGAAAATGTTACGTAGAACATAGGCTGTTAAAATGGAGGGAAGGAGGAATGGACCATTTGGGGGGGTTGCGAGAGGGGAGGGAGGAGCAAGAATAAGGGGGGTGGGCATCCTTGGAATAGGGATTGACATGGGAGCACCGTGGCAGGAGGTGGGTGGAAGCAGGGAGGTTGGTGGGGTGTGACAGTTGCTGGGTGGCTGTATTGACGAATACACTATGGAAGTTGGGAGGATGTCCAATCTGTTACAGACTACATGGGCTGGAGGGGATGATACAAGAGCTCTGGAGGGAGTTTGGAAGGGTGAGGGTTGGGGGACCATGGAGAGTGAAGAAACAGGAGAGGGGTAGATGGGAGAAGCAGAGTAGGACCAGCAATAATAAACCCCTGTGAGGAGGTGAGGGCAAGGTGAGAGGGAGAGAAAATGGGTAGTAAGAGGGAAAATCAAAGTGGGAAGAAGGTAAGCGGGGGAGTGCAACACTGCGGGTGTTACAAGTAATATGTTTGAAGTGTTGGCATTGGAGGGGGAGGGGCCAGTGATCAGGGCTGGGTGAGGGGAGGAGACAGTGAGTGTAGGCCCAGGATGCTGGAGACAGATTGCAAGAGGGAGCAGGGGGAGTGGAGTAGCCATGTTAGAGCAAGGGGGAGGCAACAGCAGGAGAGGGTGTTTCAGGTGGGGCAGATGCAAAATTCACTAATAGATATATAGAGGGGCTGAGTGACAGGAAAGGGTGGACGTAGGGCTGGAGGACAGTGATAACTGGATGATGGGGAGTGTGGAAAAGGGGATGGGGTATTAGTTATGGGGGATTCGATACCGAATGGGTTCAGATGAGGCAGATGAGGAGAAAGGCATAGTGGCATATGGGTTGAGGCTATTCCAGAATTGACAGCATGTAGGGTGGGCAGGCACATCTGAAGTGTGCACAGAATGGGAGAGTGAAACCGCACCTAGTGATGCACATGGGCACTAATGAACTGCCATGAGAGACATACAATAGAGGAGGTAAAAGGAAGGTTTGTGGAATTGGGAAAGCAGGCTGAGAAAGTGAGGGTACCAGAGGTGTTCTCTGAGGTGATCACGGTACCGGGTGCGAGTACAATGAGTAAGAAAAGAATTGAGAAGTTCAGTGGGTGGTTGGGGGAGTGGTGCCATTCCAATGAGTATGGATTAGTGTCTGGAAGGGTCAGGACCTGGGACAATAATGACCTATATGCTGGGGACTGGTTGCATTTGAGCTGGGAGAGGAAGGAAGAACTAAATCTGGGGTTAGCAGGGTATATAATGACTAAGGTGGATTTAAACTAGGAAGAGGGTGGGTGTCTATGGGACCATTAAGAGGAATAGGGGCCATGGGGTAGATCCTATGGAGAATACCCCCCATAGTCAAGGGAAAAGCCAGAAGTGAAGGGGAGTGGGAAAGGATTAAGGTAGTGAAAAAATAGGAGTAGGGAAGGGGTGGAGACCAGATAGAGGGTGGTCTCATATGAACATATGAACATACGAAATTTGCCAACAGATAAAGGCCTAGAGGTCTATCAAGTCTGCTTGAATGTGCAGCTAGCACCCCTTATTCTGCAGCTGCCCCTCCCTTCCACCCTTCCCCTTCATTAACCCTCCCCCTTGTCCTGTCCCATCCTCATTTGAAGCAGTCCACTGTTCTACTGCATACCACTTCAGCAGGTAACGATTCCACCCAGCCACCACCTCTCTGTAAAAAGTGTCTCCTCATCTCCCTACTGAACCTTCCTCGTCCGTCTCATATCATGGCCCCTGGTGGCCCTCCCTCCCTTACTTTGAATAGCCCTCTGTACCCGCCTTCTTGTTTATTCCTTTCATGTATTTAAAGGTTTCAATCATGTCACCCCTGTCTCTCCTCTCCTCCAGTGAGTACATGTTCAACTCCTTCAACCTCCTCTCATATGATAAGTCCCCGAGCCCCTTGATCATCTTTGTCGCTCTGCGCTGCACCCCTCCAGTAACCTAATGTCCTCTTCAGATACGGGACTCCAATACTGCACACAGTACTCCAGGTGTGGTCTAACTAATGACCTATACAGTGGCAGAATCACCTCCTCCCTCCTCGAGGATATACCCCTTGCAATACAACCCAGCATTTTGTTGGCCTTTGCAGCTGCCTTCCTACATTGTGCCGAGTTGTTCATTGACCCTGTCATGAGCACACCCAGATCCTTCTCCTCCTCTGTCTGGGCTAGCTGCACTCCCCCTAGCTGGTAACTCCTCCTTGGGTTCTTCATCCCAAAATGCAGCACCTTGCACTTTTTGGCATTAAAGCCCAGTTGCCAGGTGTCTGACCAGGTTTCAAGCTTTGCCAGATCATCCTGCAACCCCTGCTATCCTCCTAGGTCATCCACCACCGCACTACCTTGGTATCATCAGCAAACAGACTGATCTTGCTCTTGATGTCCCATGATATGTCTGCAATGAATATCCCAAACAACACTGGTCCCAACACTGAGCCCTGTGGAACACCGGCCATCACTGTCCTGGGTGTAGAGCTCCCCACCACCACTCTCTGTTGCCTTCCCTGCAGCCAGTTTCCTACCCATCTCACCAGCTTTGCACCCGCCCCTGTGCCTACTGACTTCCTTCCCAGCCTTCCATGTGGCACTGAGTCGAATGCCTTACTGAAGTCCAGATACAGGACATCCACTGCATGGCTCCTGTCCAGTTGCCTAGTTACCCAGTCATAGAACTCGACCAGGTTGGTTTGTGGGATCTGCCAGTATGAAGCCATGCTGTCTGCTGTCCTGTAGTCCTTTGGCCTCTAGGAGGGCCACCAGCCTCTCCTTCAGGATAGTCTCCATTAGCTTACCCACGATGGATGTGAGGCTCACTGGTCTGTAGTTTCCCGGTTCATCCTTGGGGACACTCTTGTGGAGGGGCACCACATGAGCCATCCTCCAGTCCTGAGGTACACACCCCGAATGTAGTGAGGCATTAAATAGGTCTGCCAAAGGTCATGCAAGGACCTCTGCCAGCTCCTTCAGTACCCTGGGGTAGATGCCATCTGGGCCTGGTGCCTTGTCCACCCTCAGTGCCTTCAAACCCTCTTGAACTCTGGTCTCCATGATTGCCCCATCTGTCACCACTTGCCCCCTGCTTCTGCCATTTCTCCCACCTTGGGTGTCACCCTCTCTTCTCTTTAGTAAATACTGAGCAGAAGTACTCATTTAGTACTTCCGCCTTATCACACCCTGCTTCCACCCAATCCCCCTCCTTCCTAACCCTTACTATGTGGTCCTTACAGCTCCTTTTCTCCCTGATGTACTTAAAGAAGTCCTTCTCTCCCTTCTTAATGCCTTGTGCCAGCCTGAGTTCCGTAGATGCTTTGGCTTCCCTTACTGCCCTTGTCACCTCCTTGATTCTGTCAATACCTCCCTGTCCTCCCCCTCCCTGTTTTTTGTACTTCCTAAAGGCAGCTCTTTTCCTCCTTACCTTTTCCATGACCTCCTTGCTCAACCAGATCGGTTTCTTAGCTTCTTGCTCTGGGCTTGCAGCAGTTTTGGTTGCCTCCACTATCCCCAGCTTTATGAGCTCCCACCTCTGGTTAGTGTCCATACTAGACTGAATTCTGGCCAGGTACCCTTTACCACTTCCCCATCCTCCCAAAGTTGGCCATCCTGAAGTCCAGCACTATTGTGCCAGATTCCACTCTTCCTTGCCCATATCCAATGTGAGCCATACCGAAGCGGTGGTCACTCCTGACAGCGGTTCCTCCACTGTAAGTTCTCTCACAAAGTCCCCATTTGCCAGCACAAGGTCAAGGGTATTTCCTGACCTGGTTGGTTCACTGACCATTTGCAGCAGGAAGCTGTCCTGGAAGGCATCCAGCAGTACCTGTTCCCTTCTGTTCCTGGTTGTTGGGGTGCTCCTGTCCACTCCTGGCATGTTGAAGTCCCCCACAATAACCGCACTACCCTTCTACCCTTCTGGCAGGTCCTCCTGATCTGTCCTACTAGTTCCCTGTCTAACTCATCCGTCTGAGATGTTGGCCTGTACACCACTCCCATTCTAAGAATCCTATTCTTGGAATCCTGGATTTCATCAAAGTGACTCCGTACTACCCTCCTCCCTTCCTCCCTTACACTTCAGTCCTTCCTTCACATATAGTGCCACCCACCTCCTTTCCCAATCACTCTGTCCCTCTGAAATAATCTGTACCCTGGTACAGACAGGTCCCAGTCATTGTATTGGGTGGCCCATGTTTCGTGATGACTGCAATGTCCACTCTCCTCTGCCATGAGAACCTGTAACTCTGCAGTTTTCCTCCCAAGGCTCCTAGCATTAAGGGTAACCACCTTCCACCCTTCCCCCCCCCCATCCTGCCCTCCTTTTCTAGCATCACCAACAGTACTTGCCATTTGTCCTTTGTCATTGTTATGGGGGGGGGGTAAGCTCATATATTGCAGTGTCAGTGGCTCAGCAGGTAGCAAACTCACCTCTGAGGCCGGGAGATCAGAAGGCTGTGGGTTCTAGCCCCACACCAGGCACTTGGGTTAATATCCCAATACTGACACTGTGGTGCAGCATGAAGGGGGTGCTGCACTCCTGAGGTGCCATCTTTCGGATGAGACGTTAAACCGAGGTCCCATCTGCCTGTTCAGGTGGATGTTAAAGATCCCATGGCACTTCTCAAAAAGAGCAGGGGAATTTCCCTGGTGTCCTGGCCAAATTTCCCCCCATTCACTAAAAATACCACCAACAGCTTAATCTGGTTCAAAGTCAGTTGACATTCATCTGTATCCCCCTCCCCCGGGTCGTGCCTGAAAATAGGCAGAATTTTTCTAGTGCACTTACCCGGTCAACAAAAGCTAAATAAATAAATATGGTTTCCCAACCTGTGGTCTCTGCATATCTCTTCCCCAACTGCCACCCCCCCCACTCCTAGTTTAAATTCCCAACTTCCTCTATGTACTCCTCCATCCTCTGTTTCAACACTTTCTTTCCCTCCTCACTCAAGTGTAGTCTGTTCTTGGCATAGAGACTACTGTCCTCCCAGGTCCCTCCCACCCCCCAACAGCCCATACCCTTTAGCACAACACCAGGTTCTTAGCCATCCGTTAAATTCCTCTATTCTCAGCTTTCTTGTTGTGCTTGCCTTTGGCACAGGAAGTACCTCTGAAAAAGTTACTGATCTTCCTGCCCCCTCACGTAATTGTGCTAGTTCCTCAAACCTCCTCTGGACTGTATCTACTGTCTTGTCAGCCAGGTCGTTTGTCCCAAGATGTATAATTAAATGAGGCTTGTCTCTACCCCTTCTAGCATATTTCAGAACAGATTGTCCCACCCTTTCCGCTGTCATTCCTGGCATGGTCTCCACCCAAATGCGACTATGCCTCTCCCCCTTGCTACCCCACCTAACTCCTCTTAGTATTGAGTCCCCCAGCACTAAGATTCCACCCCTTTTACTCCCTGCTTGCTTCCATTCATCTCCCTCTCTCATTTCAGCTCCTCTTCTTCCTCCTGCACATTATTTCCCCCTTTTACCCCTGTTGCAATTCTCCCAGCAGAACTTCCCCCCGCTCCAGTTTGGTCCAGGCATTTATCAATTACTCCTCTAATTTCATCATTTCCCTCCTCCACCTTCTTCCTCTCTAGCAATGCACAACTATTTTCTGAAGGCCCTTCACAAATGTCCGCTCCCTCTGTCTTCATAGTAACCTGTTCTCTCCTTTCCACTCCATGACTTTTGCCACTTCTTCGCCTCCCCTCACAAGTCCCTATCTCCTCCTTCCATTTGTCTTTTGTCTCCTGACCTGGTTTCCCCGGCAATTGTTCTTCCTGGCCTGGGCCTCTTTGTCTCTGCTTCCCTTCTTCTGACCCTCTCCTCACCACTGTTGGCTTAAATCGCCTCCCTCATCTCCCTTCTTCCTCCCTCAGTATTGGGCTAAACCCACCCCAATCTGCCTTGCCTGTCTTAGTTCCTCCTGCAGACCCTCAATCTCCTTTCTAAGTTTTTCTATGTGTTGCACCTAAACATCCTCCCACTCCAGGCAATTTTTAGAAAGATTGGTGCACCTGATTGTTGCAGCCTACCACCCAACCCATTGCTGTCGTTGCCCACCAGTGACCCCCCACCCTTCCAGATGCAGCATACCAAACACTCCCCAAGTCTCCCTGTCCCTCCTCTATCAGTGCAAAACATTTTCTTTATTCCCTTACCTCCTTTGTTACACGTTTAGATATATTGAGCAACTGCTTTTATATTCCTATCTTTCCTATCCACACTCAAAACAGACTTTAAGTAGCCATTGTAACAACCTCTTCAAACTCCTACTCCTCCTTTCCCCAATGCAATATTAATGCTAAGAAGTAATAATGAAAGTCTCTAGATTTGCATTTACTTCCCTTCCCTTCCACTGAGAGAGCAGTCACCTCTTCACTTGCTGCTGTTCCTTTCCTGGATGTCTGCTTTTGCTATGACAGGTGCATATCCTTTGCCTGTTTGAGGAAGTGATGTCAGAACCCCTGGTATAAAGGAAATAATGGACCAAGGGTGTGACCAGCCCAAGTCTTCCAGAAACAATCAGGTAGCTGATCATGGAATGCAAGGTGACTAAAGTAAAGAATGGCAGAGCTGTAGGCTCTCTTGATGGTGGAGGGGGGTGGATATTGTGGCCATACCAGTAACGTAGGACACCCAGCATCAGGAATGGGATATGATGATCCCAGGGTATAGCTTATACAGGAAAGATAGGGACAAGAGGAATGGGGTGTGTGTGTGTTACATTCTACATGATGGACGAGATACAGTGCGGTATTTTGGAGGTGGGAGGAGGGGAAGACGTAATCACACTGGATGCAGTTTAGGGATGCAATGGACAGATCACTGAGTATGGGGGTGTTATACAGACCACCAGCAAAAGAGATAGGGAACCTGACAAGGAACTAGCTGACCAGGTTAGGAGAGTCTGCAGACAGGGGAGCACAGTGGTGGTGGGTGATTTCAACCTACCGGGGGTGAACTTCAGCTTACCTTCCACCATGAGTGCAAGGGAGGGGGGGTTCTGTTAGAAGCATTTTGTGATAGCTTCCTAAAACAGCTGGTCCAGGGGCCAACTAGGCTGGAAAGGATGTTGGATCTAGTTCAAAATGAGGATCAGGGGACACGTCTGGCTCTAGGCCTTCTGAAGCCAGGTCAGAAGCATCAAAATATTCCTCTTCTGCTTCTCTCTCATGAGCCACTGCCACAGAGGGGGCTGCAGAGTGAGGTTTGCTAGAAAAGGTGGTAAAAAAAAAGACCCCATACTTTGTAGGGTCTGAAAACCATGCAATGCTTTTACCATTTTTTCCACATAAGGCAGCTCTGAACTGAAATCTGGCATGCTGGCAGAGTGTGATTGTATATGTTTAGTTTTCTCCTTATGATTTTTTGCCACCTGTTGACTCACTACTGTCTTTCCCAGGAGGGACACAAGCATTTTAATGTTTTCATTATTATTTTGCAGCCAACTCATCAGCGGCGTTATCATGCTTCCTTTTATGTGAAGACACTTTATCAGTGCCTTTGTTATTATTTTTATATTTTGAAGGAACTTCTTCAGCCATTTTGGAAGCTTTATTTGTTGAAACCTCATCTGGACCACATTTATTATTTCTTTCTTTTCTAGTCACTTCATCAATACTTTCTTTGGCTGGGATTTTAAGGATGCTTCATCAACCCACTTGTTTGAATTTTATTATTATTATAATTATTATTACTATTTTTTGATGGCCCTTCATCGGTAGCCTTGGATCTTTGCCCTTCTTCAGCCATTATTTTCTTTATTCTTTTAGCTCTGTTTCTCAAAGTTTTCTTACACAATTTTACACAGACAGAGCAGGAAGGTTCTGGACCTAGATACCTCAAGCACAGGTTATGAGAATCTGCTTTCACAAAAAAAAAACTTTGGCATTTAATATAATTGTTAAAACCTGTAGGTTCAGTTTTCTTTGTAATTTTTGTGGACCACAGATATGCAAATCTACAGAGGAATGCAGTAGAAATAACGTAAAAAAGAAGAAAAAATCTGGTTCCCTCACAGCAAGGAACTGTGATTCAGAGGTGAAAATAGCATGATACTCATTTTATGATTCACCTTATAAACATGACATGTACCATTTATAGTATATTGGATGAAATGTCATTTTGCACCAGAAGTTTGAAAACACATCTCATCCAGGATTTAAAAAAATGACATGCATCATGTTTATGAGGCACTGTGGAAAGATGGCTATGTTGAAAGTTTGGAGTCAAAATATTGAAAATTAGTGAAGTTGTGAATGAACATTGAAATACTGCCACATTCACTCATAACCTGGGCATTTTATCATATCTGTACACTAATTTTCAGCATAGGCTTATTATTACCCTGTGTCATGAACCTGGTAGGTGAAAATGTTCAAATCCCCACTGAAATATAATTCCACGCCATCAAAATGTCATTTCATGCAAGAGGTGCTAAGACACATTTTGGACAGGATTTGAACAATGACAGCTGTCATGTTCATATGGTTTGAAAACATGGCTATGTTAAAAATTTGGAGTCAAAATCTTTAAAATTATCAAATTACAAGCAAGTGTAGAAAAATGTCAATGTATGTGCATAACTTTTCCATTTTTGCATATTTTGACTCCGAATTTTCAACATAGCCTTCCTACAGCCCCACCTCATAAACAAAGGTGGTGACAATTTTCAAATACTGCCAAAAGGTGATTTCACCAAATGATTGCAAAATCACCTTTCCGGCTTGATTTGCGTAATGACACCACCACTGGCCATGAGGTGGGGTACCATAAAGGCCATGTTGAAAATTTTAGGTCAAAATATGCAAAATGACAAAGTTATGCATCAAAGTTCAAAACCCCATTGAAATACATTGAGTTGCACTTACTTTTCATTTCAGTTAATTTCATTTTTCATTTTTATTTTCACGCTGGAAAGGCATGTGAGCAAAACTGCCCATTTTCACAAACGTCCAGTGACAGACAAACATAAATTAAACAAACAGTAAAATTCACCATATACAATGCTAAAAAAAAAGGAATTAAAAACACTTACATACATTTCTGTTATGTAGGCAATGTTTTAAGTTACTTTTAAAAGTGTCAGAGTCAGGCACTGAACCAAGAATGTTGGTAATCTATTAAAAAGTTTAACTCCCCTATAAAAGAGGGAGAGTTGCTCCTGTGTTGTATGACAAAACAGAATTGAGAAGAAATTACCAGTGGTGAGTCTAGCAATATGTGAATTAACAGATCTCTAAAATAGGGAGACAATACTATTGGGCAAAAGACCCAAATACATTTTGTAACAAAATAAGATTTTATTGTTCAGTCTATCCTCTAAAGAACCAATTTACAGCATTGCAGAGGTTGCAATGATAGGTTGTTCTTGGTAGCCCAATAACAAATCAAATTATATCATGGCACATGGTCCTCACCCTAACAAAAAGTTTTGACAAGAAAGAGTTGAAGTAAATCAGTGAGCCATAATCTATCAGGAGAAGCAAAAAAACTACAGTATTTGCTAAAAGAGACCTTGTTTCAGGCATCAAAATTTTTTTCACACGGTACAACATACCAAGCCTTTGATTAATTTTTTTTGATCAGCTTGTGACAGGGTCCCTTTAATCCTGTTAGGTCAGAGGCCTGTTATATGTGTGTATATATATATATATATATATATATATATATATATATGCATACTGTATGTGTGTATAAAAGATGGTATCACTGTTATTTTAGTTTATGTTAAGTGAAACAGTATTGATGGTCTGGCCAACCATTAGATACTGAGTCATGACGTTTTATATTTTTTTTATTATGAAAGTCATTTTTTCTAATTTGTTTGGTCTCTGCCTAAAAACGTAAAGGGACATGTCAGAAAACTCTCCATGTTAGGAACCTTTTAGAACCTATTGGAAAATGCATTATAAGTTTATGCAAGGTCTACTCAATTTTTAGAGCCCCCCCCTTTTCCTTACATCGGCAGGAAACGTACTAGTAGATATTGCAGATGTATGAAAATAAAACCATAAATAAAACCTTTACTTAAATATTGGTAAAATCCTCAGAACGTTTGTTCTGACACTGTTTGAAAGTCATTAGGTCCATCTCTTGGTTTCAGTGTTCAAATGAATGGACGTTTGAACGGCAGTTTGAAATAATAAACTGAGTTCTTTTTTATTTTCTAGTAGAGCCATTCATTATGCTGGGGAGCGATACCTAGTGCTAAAGCTCAGAGGGTTAACAAGTTTGTAATACTTCCCTGAAGCCTTGCTACTACACGAAGATGTGCATTATTCATACAAGACTCCTCTAAACCTTCTGAGACTTTGCGAATGTGCGCAGTGTCGCACAGGATAGTCAATTCGGGAAAAATAAGGTTACGTGATTAAATAACAATACCTGAATTATTCTATATGGGGAATGGTGTGGAATGGTGATTACCTGCTTTTGGTTTCTCTTCATTTTGTATCCTTATGTTAAATGAGAACAAAATAAAAATGCAGTTTCCAGTTTGCAGCTGCAGACGAACGCTTAGTAAACACAACTCCAGGAGTCTTGCTCTATAGAACTGGCCGGCCTCTCCTTCTTTAATTTTTTGCAATGACTCACTAGGGGTGGTGCTTAATGATGGTTCTCTCTTGAGAATAGGGTTTGTAGACTTTATCTATGAATGTTCTTACACTTACTGAATGGCTTTATACAAGATATTCTTGGACAATTAAATAAAAATAAATATTACATGAAATTTTACAGTTTTAAGTGAACAAAGTTCAAATGGGTTTGATTGACAAGGAGGTGATCCAGTCCTTTTGACCCACCCTCCTTAAATTCTGTGCAAGACATCATCTGAGTCAGTGTGATGAAGGGTGTTCAAGGGAGAACACCTAAGTGTCTAGCTAATTCTAGCACGTGCCTCTTGTTTTTGCTGAAGTTAAGCTTGCTGTTTTATTTCTGGATTTATTTATTGTTTTTGTATTATTTTCATACCAGTTCACTTATATTGTTCAGCCATAAATAAAGTAATTGCAGGAGAATCTGCAGAACTTTCTCTTCATGTCTGTGTCCATCTGTGAATCCACCATAAACCTCCGACACATGGTGGCAGTGGTGAGATTCCAGTGGGCAATATTTACAGCTGGAGGGTCTGTCTTAAGGCCCTGATGCTCACTGGATACAGCTTGACAAAGCAATGGATGAACAGTCGGATCGGCAGACGGGTTGTATTGCTACAAGGTTGGTGGTTGCCAAATATCAGCTTCTTTTACTGCAAGGCCTAGATCCAGTGGTTTGGAAGAAAGAATCCAAGAGAACAGCAGGTGAGCAGAAAGAAAACATGGTGGACAAAAAAAAAGGGTTTGACTCAAGCCAGTGGGGGTGAGCTAGAAGATGAAGATCCCCTGAAGAGATGCATGACTTATTGAAATGGCTATGTGTGCATCAAATAGAAATGGAGAAGCAAAAGGAAAGAGATAGAAAAGAAAGTGAGGCACATTGGAATGATACGCTGTGAGCCATACAAACTCTGGGTGCTACTAGACCTCTGTTAGCGCCAGGGCCGGGGCTTGGACAAAAAGACATTAAAATGGTCAAACTCTCTGAAACAGATGATATAGAGGCTTATATTATGACTTTTGAAAGAGTAGCCACAGCTTGTGCATGGCCATGGGACCAGTGGGTCATACGGTTGGCCCCTTATCTAACGGGAAAGGCCCAGCTAGCTTACAGCTGGGTAGAGGTGGCACATGCTAACGACTACGGCAGAGTAAAACAAGTCATACTTAAAAGACATGACATTAATGTTGAGACCTATAGACAGAAGTTTTGCTCCTACAGATATCAAACAACTGACAACCCACAGGATGCATATACTCATTTAAAAGATCTATGTGTGAAATGGTTGCAACCTGCCACTAAAACTATAAAACAAATTCTTGAGGTGATTGTCTTGGAACAATTTATCAGAATTTTACCCCAGGATGTCCAACTATGGGTAAAAGAACATCGCCCAGAGGAATCAGATGTGGCCATAAGATTAGCAGAAGACTTCATAACAGCTCAACCTCATTGCCAGAGAAGTGGCCCATTCTGCTCCCATACTCCGTTAAGACCTTCTTCTACTAATTCAGCACAAACCAATACTATTAGCGGGTTTGTATCTAACCAAACTATATACGAAATCAGGACGGGGGTATAATCTGGACATCATCTGTAGAGAATGCAGTGGTAAAGGTCATATAGCCCAGTTTTGTCCAAAAAGGAAAACTGAATCCACACATCTGGCTCTGGCCAGTTGGGAACAATATATATTGCCTGTACAAATAGGACCTCATACTGTGAAAGGGCTCCTTGATTCAGGGAGCAAGCAAATATTGGCACAGGCTGCTGTATTAGAGGAAGAACCTGCACCAGAGGGACATGCATTCATGGAGATGTACATTTTTACCCATTAAAAGAAACAATAATTACAATTCAAGGACATTCTCAGCCATTAGCAGTCAGTGTTGTCCCTCATTTACCTGTACCTGTTTTGATAGGTTATGATCACCCCTGTTTTCAGACTCTACTGTCTACAAATGTTTGCTATGACCACCAGGGCACAAGCACAACTCAGAACTTTGGGACAGATTTTTCCTTTTGAAGAGGATGTCTATGGGCCCATAGGGAAAGATAGAAAGCCTTGACATCAGAAAATAACTGATAAACATAATTGGACTCTTAAGTCAAATGATGCAGTTATGTCTGATGATATAAATATGAAATTGAATGTTGATAATTTTAAAATATTACAACAGGAAGATGAAACATTGAGATGCGTTTTTCCACAGGGATCAGGATCTACTGAAAATGACAAATTTCAAATTCAAGATGGCTTGTTGTATAGGGTGTGTACTAACCCCAGATCTGGGGAAATAGTAAAACAGCTTGTGGTGCCCTAGAAGTACAGGGAACAATTAATGGAGCTAGCACATGATATCCCGATGGCTGGACATCTAGGAAGGGACCGTACACTCAGTCATCTCCTATACCATTTTTTTGGCCAGGCATACACGAACAAGTTTCAGTTTTTTGTTGAAGCTGTTTTGAGTGCCAAAAAGTGGCAAAATTGGGTAAAAAAGACAAGGTTCCCTTACAGCCAATGCCTTTATTTACTGTCCCATTTGAACAGATAGCAATGAATATTGTGAGACCCCTACCAAAAAGCTTGAAGAGAAATCAATATATTTTAGTAGTATGTGATTATGCAGCAAAATACCCTGAAGCTATCCCCCTTCATAGCACAACTGCCCCCAGAATAGTTGAGGAACTGGGTAAAATATTTAGCAGGGTAGGAATCCCGAAGGAAATTCTTACTGATCGTGGTAGTAACTTTTGTTCTGTGGTTTTGCAATGTCTTTACCAGACCCTGGGGATTGAGGCCATACGCACTACACCTTATCACCCTCAAATTGATGGTCTGGTAGAGCATTTCAATCAAACATTAAAGAAAATGTTACAGAACTTTGTGCAAGAGGAAGGGGAGAAGTGGGATATGTATTTGCCATACCTCATGTTTGCATATCGTGAGGTGTCTCAGGCTTAAGTAGGTTTTCCCCCTTTGAAATACTTTATGGTCACAATCCTAGGGGCCCTTTGGATGTGATAAAAGAAGAATGGGAGGGTGGAAATAATTTTAAAGACCTGAACCCTGTTGAATACTTGAGAGATATAAGACCAAGGATAGGTCAATATATAAAAAAGGCGCATATAACGAACCAGCAACAACAGAAGATACAGAAAGCACAATATGACAAAGGAACAGGACAAAAAGAATTTAGTGAAGGGAACAAACTATTATTACTATTGCCATCATCAAAAAACAAACTTCTAATGAAATGGCAAGGTCCTTATACCATAAGGAGAAAACTTGGCCCAGTTACCTATGAACTTGAATTACATGATAAAACACAGAAATTCCATGTCTATCATGTAAATCTTTTGAAACCTTGGATAGAAAGAAGACCCTCCATTTGTGGTTACATGCACCCAGACTCACATCTTAGTGAATTAGATGTTGCATATCAGAGACTAGAGAATGTAGCAGGGGTAGAAGAGTTAAAAAATCAACCCTGATCTGTCTCCCTCCCAGACAGCAGAATTGCAAACATTGTTGAGACAGTACTCTGATACATTCACTGTGACTCCAGGACAAGCCCTAGGGATAACACACCATATCTTATTAACACAAGAAACCCCTATAAGACAAAAAGCTTATAGATTACCTGAGAGGGTAAGGGAAGATGTTAATAAAGAAATAGACAAAATGCGGAAGATGGGTATTATTGAGCTATCACAGAGTCCCTGGAGTTTTCCCTTAGTAGCAGTTACTAAGAGGGAGGGTAGGGTACGTCTGTGTTTAGACTTCTGTAGATTGAATGCCATATCAAAATTCAACAGTTATCCTATGCCTTGAATTGATGATATTCTAGATCATCTCGGCCCTGCTTGTTATATAACAACCTTAGACTTAACCAAGGGATATTGGCAAATTCCTTTGGATGTAGAGGCTAGAGAAAAAATAGCATTCAGCACACCACTAGGTCTTTTTCAATTCACAGTAATGCCCTTCAGGCTACATGGTACTCCTGCCACCTTTCAAAGGGTTATGGATAAGATCCTTACACCACATTTTGCATACAGTGCCGCATCTTTGGATGATGTGGTAATCTTTAGCCCCTCTTGGGACCAACATATGGAGCATTTATCCAAAGTACTGTCCACTATCACTGACGCCGATCTTACTATTAATCCCACTAAATGTAACATAGCTATGTAGGAAACCAAATATTTAGGTTTCCAAATTGGTAATGGCCAAATTAAACCAGAGGACTGTGGTCAATAGTCCTAGGCCTCAGACTAAAAAAGGTGTTCAATCATTTTTAGGCCTAGCAGGACATTACCATCAATTCATTCCTGCATTTTCCACACTAGCTGGCCGTTTGACAGATTTAATAAAAAAAAAGAAACCAGACAAAATTATATGGTCACCGGAGTGTGAAAAAGCTTTCTGCTCTATAAAAGCAAGACTCTGTTCCTCTCCGGTACTCCATACACCCGACTTCACACAGCGCTTCATACTTCAGACTGATGTTTCTAATTGTGGTATAGGTGCTGTGTTAACGCAGATTATTAAAGGAGAACACCCCATTATTTATGTAAGTAGAAAGCTTCATGAAAGAGAAACTCGATACTCCACCATTGAGAATGAGTGCTTAGCAATCAAATGGGCTATTGAAGCACTCCACTTTTATCTATGGGGAGCTGAGTTCGAATTATGGACTGACGGACTCTGGGTATTGTTATGATAGACTGTGGAAGTGGTGTTTCCACCTCCACGCATTATTTTAGTAATTAATGGGACCCCGAGGTGGAGCCTTGGAGATGGTGGGCTATGGCTCCATCTCTCCATTTAGAGAGATCTGATGGATAGGTATTTGTACTTTTGGTAATATTCAAAAGAAAAAACATTTGGGTTTTTCTCTTAAGGGGGAGGAAAATGTGACAGAGTCCCTTTAATCCTGTTAGGTCAGAGACCTGTTATATGTGTATATATATATATATATATATATATATATATATATATGCATAAAAGATTGTATCACTGTTATTTTAGTTTATGTTAAGTGAAACAGTATTGATGGTCTGGCCAACCATTAGATACTAAGTCATGACGTTTTATTTATTTTTTTTATTTTGAAAGTTCTTTTTTCCATTTTGTTTGGTCTCTGCCAAAAAGGTAAAAGGGACATGTCAGAAAACTGTCCATGTTAGGAACATTTTAGAACCTATTGGAAAATACATTATAAGTTTATGTAAGGTCTAGTCACTTTTTAGAGCCCCCCCCCTTTCCTTACATCGGTAGGAGACATACTAGTAGATATTGCAGAGGTATGAAAATAAAACAATAAAAAAAACCTTTACTTAAATATCGGTAAAATCCTCAGAACATTTGTTCTGACACTGTATGAAAGTCATTAGGTCCGTCTCTCAGTTTTAGTGTTCAAGTGAACGGCTGTTTAAATGGCAATTTGAAATAATAAACTGAGTGCTTTTTTATTTTCTAGTAGAGCAGTTCATTACGCTGGGGAGCGATATCTAGTGCTAAATCTCAGAGGGTTAACAAGTTTATAGTACAGTACTTCCTTGAAGACTTGCTACTATACGAAGATGTGCATTATTCACACAAGACTCCGCTAAAACTTCTGAGACTTTGCGAATGTGTGCAGTGTCGCACAGGATAGTTAATTTGGGAAAAATAAGGTTACGTAATTAAATAACGATACCTGAATTATTCTATATGGGGAATGGTGTGGAATGGTGATTACCTGCTTTTGGTTTCTCTTCATTTTGTATCCTTATGTTAAATGAGAACAAAAAAAATGCAGTTTCCAGTTTGCAGCTGCAGACGAACGCTTAGTAAACACAACTCCAGGAGTCTTGCTCTATAGAGCCGGCCGGCCTCTCCTTCTTTAATTTTTTGCAATGACTCACTAGGGGTGGTGCTTACTGATGGTTTTCTCTTAAGAATAGGGTGTGTAGACTTTATTTATGAATGTTCTTACACTTACTGAATGGCTTTATACAAAATATTCTTGAACAATTAAATAAAAATAAATATTACATGAATTTTACAGTTTTAAGTGAATAAAGTTCAAATGGGTTTGATTGGCAAGGAGGTGGTCCAGTCCTTTTGACCCACCCTCCTTAAATTCTGTGCAAGACATCATTTGAGTCAGTGTGATGAAGGGTGTTCAAGGGAGAACACTTAAGTGTCTAGCTAATTCTAGCACATTCCTCTTGTTTTTGCTGAAGTTAAGCTTGCTGTTTTATTTCTGGATTTATTTATTGTTTTTGTATTATTTTCATACCAGTTCGCTTATATTGTTAAGCCATAAATAAAGTAACTGCAGGAGAATCTGCAGAACTTTCTCTTCGTGTCTATGTCCATCTGTGAATCCACCATAAACCTCTGACACAGCTGACTAATGTGAATTTCAAAAGTTAAATGGCAGTCTAAAGATATGCCAAGATATTTAAAATCAGTAACTCTCTCAATCAAGTTACCATCATTGTCTTTGAGAGTAAAGTCAAAGTCAGTGGCCTTTCTAATGCCAGAGAATACCATAGACTTTGTTTTTTTGGCATTAAGAACAAAGCAACATGAAGAAACTCTAGAGTGCAGCTTGCTAAAATCACTCTGAAGTTTGTCAGAAAGTACTGAGGGACTATTATCTTTTCAAAACAAGGCTGTATCATCAGCATAAAGGATCAGCTTGGTGTGCCTGCATATCTCAGGTAGTGAAATTAACAAAAAGTGTGAATATTAAGGGACTAATATAGAACCTCATGGAACTCCATATTCAATAAAACAAACATCAGAATGGTGTCCCTCAATAATTGTTCTGTGTGACCTATTATATATGTAACTCCTGATCCAATTAAGTACTGTACTTACCCTGAAAAATGTATATGGGACAATGCATTGAGGAGTACATGGTGATCCACAAGGTCAAATGCCTTGGTGAGGTCCACAAACACAGAGCCAGTATAAAGCCCTTCATCAACGGCCCTGTAAAGAAAGTTTGTGAACCATATTATGGCTGGTTCTGAATTCATGCTGCAATTGTGTTAACATTTTATATTTGTCTAAATATTCCAAAATTTGATACAATTTTTTTCAAAATTTTGGAAAGCAGAGCAAGAAGGTAAATTGACCTAAAATTAGAAACTTCATATTTGGAACCAAATTTGTGAAGGGGTTTAATAATAGCACTTTTCCATTTACTTGGGAAAACCCTATTACATAATGAATAATTAAAACTTTTAGTTAAAGGAAAAGCAATGGGTTCACTAACAAGTCTCACACAATGGTAATCAATAGAATCTAAACCAAGACTAGGCTTGGGATCATTCTTCTTCATATATTCAATTATCTCAATCAGTGAGAGAAAATTACAATAAAATTCGGGACTGGGTGCAAAAGATTCTGAGCTATGGGGGGAGATTCTGGAGAACCCTCTGAATTGAACTCCTTGGGCTGAAAATCTTTGATCTAAAATCTTCCAAGGTCACCAAGATATGAATTAAACAAGTTGGAAACCTCCCTTGGTTCATTAATGCGTCTTCCCTCCTTAATAAGGGTAAATTGTTCATCCTTTGTACACCTGCCTACTAGATATCTCAGTTTCTCATATTGCAGTTGGGGTTCCAGCGGCAATATGTGTCTTTGATTGGATAGCAGATCTTCACCATGGGACATGTTCAGGTGAGCGAGGGTGTGTGGGGATGTGAGAGGGATGTGGGGTGGTGGGTGCTGAGTGGGAGGTCAGGGTGGGGGGAGTCAGATCAGCAAGGGACCATTTTCTTTCTTTGCAGGTTAAAACAACATTTAGGAATAGTTTTCTTTATTTCAGCTCAAGTTACAGTACTGGGGGCAGATGACCTGGAAGGGAGGAGGTCCACAGAAGCAGTAACAGGGGTGAGCACACCAGTCTGCTTAAATAATAGAAAAAGAAATAAAAACTTTGGGATGGGAGGGCCACCTGGAGGGGAGAGGAGAGAAAGAAGCAGTACTGGGGTGGGCACCCCAGTCCTCTTAATAAAAAACAGATAGAGGATAGATAGATAGATAGATAGATAGATAGATAGATAGATAGATAGATAGATAGATAGATGGATAGGAAGGACAGAACAAGGGATTGACGGTTCTCTGGTGTCACTGCATCCTGCAGCATGAGTTCCAGCTGTGGCTGCAGAACTCAACAAAGTTCCCCTGTTCACATACAGAGAATGTGGGTCAGCAGCTCCAGTCACTAAGCTGGGCACCCTGGAATTTGGGGTGCCCAGAAAAAGTTTTTGTTGTAATTTAAAAAAAAAAAAATGAAATTAGCTAAATGGGTCCTGTTTAACTAGGTTCAGGTGTTTTTTTTTTAAATAGATCTGTTTTATGTATTTTCAATATTTGTGAGTTCAAAAGGGCAAAACAAATTAATGACTGCAAGCACCCGCAGGGCACCTGTCCGAGGTCTTGCCACCCTGGTGTGTAGGATTGCAGGGGCAGATGGATGTGAAGCAGTGAATGCAGGCAGGCATCCAATGCCTATCCTGGGTCCCAGAGTAGATATCTTGCACCATGGCAGCAGGGGAGTGTGGGAAGGTGCAGTCCTGGAATTTTAGAAAGTATGTGCACTCACCCAAATGGTTGCCCTCAGCCCTCCCCATCTGCCTAGAGGGCTGGGGCATCATGGAGGGTCAACTCCCAGTCCCACTGCAGCCAGAGGGTGTCATCTCTGGGGGTGTGCACTGGATACAGCAGGGTCCCTGCTGCCATATTCTGCACCACCCTTGTGCCCTGCACTATGCACCTATGTGCATGGCACATAGTGCAGGCACACCCCCGACACTCCCTCTGGACTGCCCATGGCTCATAGCTGTCTGGGCATCCAGGGGATCCAGTGCACAACTGGCTGGTGCACTGACTGTGAATGCCTCTGGGAGTCCAGCTCCATGGCGTTCTCACTTACAGTTGCCTATGCACCTCACATATGTGGCATGTAGGCTTAATGCATAGTGCCTGAAGTTTGAAAATTTGTTAGGTTTGTCAAGAGTAACTCCCACTCCCTCCCCATCCCTTCCCCTTTTTACTCAAGGCCAAGCTACAGGTATGGGGCCATGCATCAATTGTGTGGTATCTCTTACAGGGTCAACATATTCAAAATTTGGAAATAGAACCCTAATCCCCCACCCCTACCCTCAGGATCCAAGGCCAAGCTACAGATCTGGCTCCATGCTACAAGGCTGTGCTGGTTCATGTGAGCCTCTTTTGGTCCATTGCTAAGTTGCACAGTTACCACACAGTTGTATGTTTGATGGTGTATGGCCTTGTGAATTTTGCATGTAGTGAAACAGACATTTAAAAGCAACATTTTGTTTCATATACTGCCTAGTAGGAGATGTGGCACTGGGTCCAAAGAGAACCAACAACAATAGTGTTGGCAAGGAGCACACTGTAAAAATAGCATCATTTTTGTTTTTGTGGGGGGCTCTGCCCCCTGCACCCACTTCTATAGGATTCTCACTCTGAGGGGGAGTGGATCCCAGGGAAAGTTAAAATTCATGGGGCCGTGGAATACTGTTTCCATGGCCCCATGTAAAAAAAAAAACAAAGTCCCAATGTATTACTAATGTCAGAGACCAGGATTAAAACCCTGGTCTCCACTGCTGTTAGTCAAACTACTCTGGGCCCCAGCCCTCCGCACCATGGGAGCAGCATGGCCTGGTTCCTGGTTTCTGCTACTCTTGTCCATATAGCAGTACCATGGACAGTGACCAGTGGCACTCATATGGTTAGTGCTATAAATCCCTGCTTGCTGTCCCTGGTAGCGCTATATGGACTAGCACTCTCTTGATTGGAGCTATTAATGAAGCGCTCATCTGACCAGGTACCGGAGAGGCACCATCTACTTGCAACTTGCTTTATACAGCTTCAACAAGACCATGCATAAAACAGAATACATGTCCCAGACATGTAACATGTTTTGAACAGTTCCAAGTATGTACCCTAGAGAAAGAAAGTTACAAGAGTGCAACATGTATAGAATTGTACTTACAAATCAGTAACAAGTCTGCTACTTTGCACAGGGTCCACAGTACTGCGTGCAAAGTAAGCCACATCATAAATGGATGTAAATGTCTGTTATCTGTATCTGTGCTCCACAAATATTCTTATTACGGACCTAATCTTAATAGGCTGTGTATGAAACAGCTGACCTGTATGGAATTAATCCATATCTGAGAATTAGACTAAGGTCATGAGGGAAGGGGATGGAGATTAGTGTTGCTGTCTAGAAATTTTGAATATGTTGGTCCTGTATGAGGTACTACACCATTGATGATGGTCCCCATACCTGTATCTTGGCCTTGGGTAAAAGGGGGAAGGGAGGAGGTAGGGGGTAGAAGTTAGGCTTGGCAACCCTAATAGCAAATTTCTAAACTTTGTGGGCATTGGGTTGAAAACCCAAATAACACACTTCCAAAGTTTGTGGGGTTTCAGTTTTCTGTGGTAGCAAGGCTAATCTGCTTTAACTTTTTGCAATGATATATTTGAAAGACTTTGCCCGTAGTTTGGATGGGCAGTGGGTGACACTCACCACACCCCCCTCTGCATGGTATAAAACCACTCATATCCAAGTGTCCTTTGGATGCTCAGATTTCTGGCTGTTTATTCCTGCCACACAGTGGCTTGTTAACTCCATTCTCCCCCCAGGATTTGTGTTACATGCATCTGCCCGTGGGCATCCCTCCTCTTTTCCTCATCTGTGGCTTTTTGCCACTCTCATCTGCTTTCTGTGGGGTTTTGGCTTTACATTTGCTGCTTTTGCAGTTCATTTCGCTTATACTGTTCAGCCTCATGCCCTCTCGAGCCAGCTCAAGACCCCTTCTTTTTCTGCTGCATTTCTTCATGGGACTGGTGAGTTACCAGCTCACTTCCTTAAGCCTCCTGCAACTCATATCAGTATGCCACCCCAGGGTCCTAGTGCCCTTTTTTTTAAGCAGCTGCTCACTGGTCTCAGCGCTACTGCTGGGTCCTAGTGCCAGGTATCTTCCCAGTTAGTCTCCTCAATCACTTTCATTCCCCATGCAGTCTCTTGATCCCACTTTCAGCCCCAGCAACTGCCTGTTCTTGCCTTTCCTTGTGAACTCCTTGGTTTCATGACTCTGCATCCAGTGTATTTATTGATTTCAGACTACCTCCATGGTCCGGTGTGGTGGTGCTGTGTGCCTGGCTATCACAGCCTCCAGTGGTGAGTGCGCTGGCTGCCTGTCCCGCCACAGTGCCATCCCCTCTGTTCCCCTGCTGCTGAGTGTCCACCATGGTCTGGTGCTGGTCTGCAGTTCTGGCCACAGGTGTGCTGTGCCCCATGGTGCTGCTGCTGTTGGACAGCACAGCATTGCTGCCAGTGTCACTTTCATGTTGGGCATCCGTTTCACTATCTGTCACCCTCCTGTGGGCCTGGCTCACTGTGCTGTCGCTGGTGGCTGCCTGCTGTTGTTCCTTATCACTGCTACTGTTTGTGCTGTGCTCTGATGCTTCACTGTCACTGTGGGTTACAGCATGGCATTGTGGTGGTGTTGCCCACCTGGCAGTGGCATGTCCTCCAGTTTCTGTAGTCCAGGCACCTGCTGGGTGCACAGACAGATATGTACAGTGCATTACTTCTGGTGCCCATATGGCAGTATGTGTCCATTGCCACAGTGCATGTCCAGCCTGTGGTGCCCAGTGGAGGGGTCGCCTCCTGCATCCCATGCATCTGCATGGTGGCCCAGGCCACACTGTGTCCCTCTGAGCCTGTCCTCAGGTCCCTGTCCATTGTGGGTCCCTGGTGCCCATGCAGTGCATCAGCCTCCACTGGTGGTGCCACAGCTGCTGTCTACATGGTGGTGCCACCCACCACATGCATGCCCGGTGCTTACATTGTGCATGTTGTTGCCGATACAGGTCTATAAAATGCATTATGTGTAATTATGTTAATAAGAATAAAAATATTTTATTCTGTTTAAAAAATATATGCATTAAAAAACTTTTTTGGACTGTTTAGAATGTAGATCCTCCTCTGAAGAAGCCTGATGTACAGGTGAATGTTAGGAATAAGAATCTTATGGCTATTTGAAAAAATATATGAAAATAAAAAGAAAGAATTTTTGGAAAACTACTTAAGTGGCTGGAACTTTGACCTTTTTGTATAATCCCTGGACTAGGCATACTCTTTGCATGTGGCTCAAGGTCAGGCAGAGATGGGAAAGCCTCGCTCCAGTCTGGAACTATATCCCACTACAATATTTAGCGCATATTATAGCAGCATGCTGGGATACCCAGTTCCAGTCCTGGGAGAGGAAGAGCTTGTCCGCTTTGGTTCAATTGGTTACTGATGACAAAATGGTCAAAAGCTTCCAGGTCTTACAACGTAAATTTCACTTACAGACCTCAGACTTCCACAGATTTTTACAGTGTAGGAATGATATTTTAATATATGGATATCGTTTTTAATACTATACTAAAGTATGCAAAAAAATCCCAGTAATAGCATTGCACAGCAAGTGGTAATAGTACAGTTGCTCACCGATAATAGCATCATTCCAAAGTGATAATACTATCGTTCACTCCTGAATGATAGTATTATCACCAAAAAACATCAGCGCATGCACTAGTTTTCCTACCCACGTCTTCCAAAGTGTGCCTTTCGATTGGTCGCTCTTCCTTAGTGGGCAGGCAGAAAAAATCTCAAAACATGGTGGCCATCCCTCGCTTAGTGAGACACAAGTGACTGCTCTGTATTTTGCCATTTTTTTTTTTGCTAGACTGTGCTCCAAAATGGATTTATCTCCTTAATCCTGTGTTCCCCATTTGCCAACAGCAGAAAAGGTGGGAATGCCTACTAATTGTAATATGCCGTGCTTATCGGAAGGTGGGGAGAGGACTCAAGCGACAGAACGAGCGAGACGGAAAATGAGAGCGCGAGACAGTGCGGCGGTTGGCAATGAGCCAGACTGTTCTTAATTGAACTGGCCGACCGCCCTTCTCAAAAGACCCCAAAAGACACTCAGATTCATATATTAAAAAAAACAATGTATGGTTTAGTGTGTAATACCGGTCAGCAATACCATCTCACGGCTCTGGACTCATAGGAACCTCTCGATGGTATTACTGACCGGTAATACACACTGAACTATACATTATTCTCTTTTTAAAGGGACCTGGTAATGCAACCACCACACCCTGGTGTCAACTTTTTTGAACAGAGGGACACACCCTCATTAGTCAGAAGTTTATTTCAGAAATATATGCATTGCTATGTGACAGTGATAGTCAAGTAGCTATAGAAAGGATTCAGGTGAACTGGGAAAGGGAATTAGGACACACCTTGACATCTCAACATTGGGCAAAAATCTGGCAAGGAATGCATAAAACCACAGGCTCTCCACCCTGGCGGGAATTCTGCTGGAGGTCTGTGGAAGATTTTCTATCATGCCAACTATCTGCAAACACTATGTGGTGCATCCTTCTGAAAAATGTTGGAGACAGTGTGGGGGGGTCAGAAATCACTACCATATTTTTTGGGTATGCTCTGAATTACACTCATACTGGAAAGCGGTTAGAGAGGGGATGATGGAGATGTTGCATCTTAGTCTGGTCCCAAAGTTTGAGAATACGATATCATTTTTCAATGGGATAGAACTGTTAGGACTTTGCAGCCCTGTTTACAAAGTTGTCCTGCTTAGATACAAGGTTTCTTATACACAAAGAGGATGACATGAGGTAGTGTGCAGCTGACATACAAGACAAAACTGTAATATTCAATAACAGATGCAGGTATCATGCAGATAATTATTTAACACAACTTTAAAACTTTCACAGTAGGTGCCTTTCTGATTTCCAAGGGTAGTTTGTTCCATTGGTTTGCAGCCCACCAGTTTGAATTCATTTTCCCATAGGGGTTTGATAGTCTCTGTAACACAACTCCGTTGTTTTTTACCTCCCTTAGATTATGTGCATGAGTACTGGTTTCTTCCTTTCCAATTTTTGATGGTTTAGTGGGATCCTTATATAGTTTGTAAGCGGTTAAAGCTGTTGATTTTTCTCACCTGAATTCTAGCGAATCCCACTGCAGGTCTGTGTACGTTAAGCAGTGATGTTAATTATAATCACATCCTAGTAGAAACCTTGCTAGGCTATTGTACGTTCTGTCTAACTTTTTCAATGTAGTGTGGGCAGCATGCTAGTAAACTACTCTAGGTTACCGTACTGTAGTATGGGTAGTAAGAGCTGGGTTGCAATTGCTTTCTTTGTGTCTTTGGGAATGTAAAATGCCTTCCTTCTTAGTGCTCCCAGACACTTGTTTACTTTATTAATAGTGTTATTTATGTGTAGGTAAAATTTTAATGCACTGTCTATCATAACTCCAAGCTATTTGTATTTCTTGACACTAGTTAATGTTTAACCATTAATGTCCTAATATTTAGGTTTGGATCTGGGTTATTTCTCACCGTGTTGTTCCTGAATATCATCACCTGAGTCTTCTTGGTACTCAGGACCATGTTTGAGTTTATGAACCATTTCTGCAAACTATTGAATTCTGACTGTAAAGTGTGTTCCAGATCATTAATGGAGGCTGCTTTCCCTATTACCATAATATGGTATTGTCCTCATACAGTTTTATGTCTTCCTTATTAATGTGGGTGGGCAGATCGTTTACGTAAATCAAGAATAACAAGGGACAAAGAATGGATCTCTGTGGTACTCCTCTTTGTAAAGTTAATGGAGTTGAAAGTGCACCTCTTACAGAAACCTGTTGCTGTCTGTTACATAGGTATGATTTGAGTCATGCTGTAACTCCATTGGAGTGTTCTATCCATTTAAACCTTTCCAATATTATCTGATGGTCCACCGGATTGAAGGCTTTGGAGAGGTCTGTGTACACTGCACTCAAATATTTGCCCCTGTGTAAACCAGAGGCTACAATATTTACAAAATACATGAGTGCAGTAGATGTCGATCTCCCTGCTCTGAAGCCATATTGATGGATGGACATTGACTCGTATTTGTGTAGATATTCATCAGTCTGCTTCTTGATCAATCTTTCAAGAATTTTAGGCACTATAGGCAGTAATGCTATTGGTCGGAAATTTGATGGGTTATTTTGCTCGTTCCCTTTGAAAATGGGCACCACCTTGTCCATTTTCTATGTGTTTGGGTAAAAACCTTCCATTAAACATCTATTGTAAATCTTAGTTAAGGCAGACACTAGTATTTCAGCTGACTATTTTAGAAACTTTGTTTCAATATGACCTAGACCACTGGATCTTTTTGCATTCAAGTGTTTAATTTCTTTTAGTACTTCACTCTGGTTGATCACTTTGAAACGGAAGCTTGGATTATTTAGTTTTGGGGGATAACTGTTGGATACGTCTTTGTTAGTAGTATTAGATACTGTCCCAGCTTCTGGGATTTTTATGTCCGGTAACGTACATAAGTAATTGTTTAACAAATTTGTGTTTCATTTTCTGCAAGCTCATTACCCTTGTCATCCCTAAAATCTGAGACTAGAAATGTATTTGTTTTGCTTTCTAGTGTCTTAATCATATTCCAGTATTAGGAAGGATTTTGTATTTTCTTCTAGTTTTGTTTTGTAAAAGTATTTTTTGGCTTTTCTGATCAGACTCTTGCATTTGTTTCTTATTTTCTTGAAAACCTCCGAATTATCCTTGTTTAAAGTTTTATTTGCTTTCTTCCATAGCCTGTCTTTTATTCTGATCTGCTTTTTTATTCCCTCAGTTACCCATGGCATATGTTTTGTTCTTCCTTTTCTTTTTCTGAAAGGGGCATGCTTGTTACAAATATCAACAAAAGTTTTTGAAAAATTCATCACCACTAGGTTTATATCTGGTATTAAATCTAGTCTGGCCCATTTGACATTTGTTGAATCTCTGTTGAAATTTGATATATCAAAGTTTTTAAAACATCTGCTTCTCAGGAGAGAGTCTTCTTTTACTCTTACAAAATCTCTCCTGATTGTACATTTTTGAATAGGGTTATAATCGCTTAAGTTTGGGGTGCTCACAGTCATGTCCTTTATTACTATATTTGAAGAGAATAGCAGATCTAGTATATTGCATTTGATCGAGAAAGTACCTCTCTTGTGGGGAGCATGATATGCTTGATTAGACCCAGAGCCATTCCAGAACGTAATACAATCATCTACTGTATATATCTTTTCCAGAATGTAGCATGCTGTTTAAATAATGCATTTTCATACAAGAAGCATTCTTCCCAAGTTCCCATATATAGGCTTGCCAAACTAAGCGCAAAAGTGGTACCCATCGCAGTACCATTTATTTGTTCATAGAATTTCTTCTGGTACATAAAGTAATTAGATTCTAGTACCATTCTAGCCATTGCAATTAGAAATTCTGTCTCTGGTTTCTCTAAAGTGCCACGCTGATTCAGATTCTAGTGAGCTTCGATATTGAAAGTCTTTACTCAAACATGCCACATGAAGGGGGGCTTGGAAGCTTTAAGACAACATCTGAACCAGCATGGCTCTGTAGAAGAGCTACATTTACTCCTTCAGCTTATGAATCAGGTGAATGAGAATCTAAAGTTTATAATGGAAAACAGTATGGATATAATTAACTTCTTGGACATAACGATTTACAAAGAAAGGGATAGCATTCACACCCCAATGTTTAGGAAACAGATCACAATAGTTTACTGCACTATACCAGTAGCCATCCAAGGACACTGAAAATAACATACCAGTGGGACAGAGGTATAGAGTGAAATGTATCTGCAGTAAGGCGATGGAATTTGAGAAACATACAAAGGGAATGGCACAGAGATTTGTGAAGAGAGGGTATCCCCAGAGAAAGTAATAAATGGTACGGAAAGAGCAAAAACACAAGCTAGAAAGAAGTTACTTACACCAAAAATTAAGGTGCAAGAAACACAACCAGTTACTTTTGCGACAACATATGGAAATCAGAGAGGCGACATATCAGATATTATAAAGAAGAACTGGGCAGTACTGCAAAGCTGTGAAACATCTCAGAACAAAGAAGTAAGAGTGACTTTTTGTAGAGGCACACATTTGAAAGGTAAATTAGTGGATAGTCTACATGAGCGAGCGAGTATTCCAAGCAGTACTTGGCTATCCCCACCCCCAAAGGGGAATTTTTTGATGTGGCACACACCAGATTTTAAACATCCATGATCTGGAAACAAATTTTTGATAGATAAATTCATAAACTGTTCAACTACTGGGATAATCTATCTGTTGACATGCCAGTGTGGATTAGGGTATGCGGGTCAGACAAAATGTACATTGAGAGAGCAGATAAGTGAACATAAATCAGCAATCCACAATAAGGCAGAGACAAGTGCAGTAGCGAGACACTTTTGTATGGCAAATCATGGATCACCAGCAAATCTCCGCTTTACAAGGGTTGAAAAAGAGGAGTTTGGAGCAAGAGGAGGTGACGTCTTAAATAAAATATCAAAGCGAGAGTCTTTTTGGATTTTTAAGTTGGAAACATTGGTCCCAAAGGGAATGAAAGATAAACTACCACTATAATGTTATTTATAATATAACAGGATTTTAGTGTAAATGTGATGCTGGGGATTTAAGAATTGATACTATAAGGTCAAGTGTAATGCTGATATAATTGTCTGTATGAATGTGAATGTGAGTTTGGGAACGCCTATGTCATTAATATGCATTGACATATGAAATAAGAATGGATGAAGGGTTTCAGCTGATCAGCTCTGAGGAAGCCTTCTTGGTGAAACATCAGCTGATTAGCATACACATTAAGCATGTTGCTGCTGGCAAGCAATGGCTGCAGGAGCACTCAGTGAGTGCCGGCGTGTGTTTGATTTATAGTCTTTTTAATGTATGGCCATCTGCCTTTTTATTTGTTTGTTTGCCTAATGTTTAGCACTTTTCTAAACTGCAACCAATTTTGCAACTGTTGGATTATAAATAAAGCAACTTGATACAGTGAAGGTAAGCTGTGTGCTCCTTTCTTAAGTTTGTATATACAAATAAGGCACGGGTCAGTGCAGTAGCGTCTTGGAAGTTGGTATACTTCCTTCTTTTATAGTGTAGAGTTTATAAGAACTTTAGCCAAAGGGGATGTATAAAGAAGTTTTAATCAGGAAGCGAAATGGACACCGATACCCAGGTGGGACAGCACATGGTGTAGATACCCCCAATTTAAGGAATTAAAAGCTTTCTCAAAATCAATAGCAATGGCAGTGGTGGGAGGACTCAAGATGTTTAGCTTTATACACAAGATTGAGCATTGAACGAAGATGGTTGGAGCCTAATCTACCCTTGACAAATCCCACCTGGAACCGGTGAACTAATTGAGGGATAAAGGGTTCAAGCCAAGAGGCCAAGAATTTGGCAAATATTTTACCATCAGTATTGAGTAAGGAAATGGGAAGGACAAGGATTTTGACAACTCATGAACAAGGATTTTTAAAGGTTGCTGTTTCTTTGCCACTTCACTGCAATGAAATGGTTAGGACTTTTGGCTCAAAATTTGCAGGGTTGAAAGAGGGTGTCCCAAAGATGTGACTTATTCTGGTTTGGTGTAAAAATTTGTATCGATTACATAGTTATGGCATTCTGAAGTTGAGAAATTTCCCATAGGATAACACTGTGGCGAACGAGGCGCCTTTTGGTGCCTATATCTCAAAAACGGTTTGAGATACCAATTTTTCACTAAATGCAGCTTAGTGCTAAGCATGCATGCAGGTTACCAGACCATCATTACAACTGCAGTGGAATTTTTTCCAAAGTTGCTATGGTTACTGAGATATTGCTGCTGATGGGGGCCTTCAACTTGCCAGATGTGGACTGGAGCATCCCGGCAGCAGCCTCAGCTAGGAGTAAAGGATTCCTGAAATCCTTGCAAGGGGTGGGTCTCACACAGCTAGTGAGGGAGCCTACAAGGAAGAATGCAATTCTGGATCTTGTCCTAAGTAATGGGGACAGGATAAAGGAAGTCACAGTGGGGGAGAGCGTAGGGACTAGTGACCATCGAGCTGTGGGGTTCACCATAAGGATGTCACAGGAGGCTAGCTATACAAGGACTAGAATCCTGAATTTCAGGAGGACAGACTTCCGTAAGATAAAAAACAAATTCAGGAAGGCTATGCTGAGATACGATGACATAAGGGGAGTAGTAGAACAGGGGGATAAGATAAGGGAAGCCCTGCATGTTGGTAGCAAACCATTGTGCCAGGCTCTGCAGCAAGAGCAAAAGAAAGAGGAAACCACTGTGGTTCTTGAGGGGTGTAGTAGAGCTAGTAAGTGGAAAAAAGATGGCATTTCTGAGGTACAAGGCAACACAAAGCTAGGAGGACAGGCAAGAATACTTGGACAAATGAAAGGAAGTGAACAATGCAGTAAGGGCAGCAAAGGCTGAAACTGAGGAAAAGCTAGCTAAGTCAGTGAAGGAAGGAGGGAAGGCATTCTTTAAGTATATTAGCAAGAGGAGGAAGACAGTGGGAGGGATTGTGAGACTTAGGGAAGAGGGAGGCCGGGTAGTGGAGAAAGACATTGACAAGGCAACTGTCCTCAACAAATACTTCTGCACCATATTCATGGAAGAAGACAATGGGGATGGTCCCCCATTAATGGAGGGGGCAAACAGGGAGTAGGAGTTGACAATAGACCTTTTTCAGAGGACAGAGTAAAAAGAGCACTAGAACAGCTTAGGGTGCATAAAGCTATGGGACCCGATGGGATGCACCTGAGGATCCTAAAAGGAGCTCCAGGAGGAACTGGCTAAACCTCTGGCTAAGTTGTTCAATGGATCACTGGGAACAGGTGTGGTTCCTGAGGAGTGAAAGAGGGCACAAGTGGTACCCCTGCACAAAAGTAGTAGCAAGAAGGAGGCAGGAAACTACTGCCTGGTCAGTTTGACCTCAATAGTGGGTAAAATGATGGAAACCCTACTTAAGGAAAGGCTGGTGGACTACCTAGAGACGAGGGGGCTGCTGGACCCAAGGCAACATGGATTCATGGCAGGGAGATCATGCCAGACCAACTTGATTGATTTCTTTGAGTGGGTGACAAAGGAAATAGACCAGGGCAGAGCAGTAGATGTGGCCTATCTGGACTTCAGGAAGGCCTTTGACACAGTCCCACAAAGGCAACTAATCCACAAGCTGGCAAATCTTGGGGTGGGGACAGAGGTGGTCACATGGGTTAGAAACTGGTTGAGTAACAGAACACAAAGAGTGATGGTAAATGGGGTTAGTTCACAGGAGGGATGGGTAACAAGTGGTGTACCCCAGAGATCAGTGCTGGGACCGGTGCTCTTCAATGACTTTATAAGTGATATTGCAGAGGGTCTAGAAGGGAGGATTAGCCTGTTCATGGATGATACAAAGCTATGTAACAGGGTAGATACACAGGAAGGTATAGAAAGAATGAGGAGGGATCTGAAGAGGCTAGAAAACTTGTCCAAGGAATGGCAGTTGGGTTTCAATGCAAAAAAGTGCAAGATACCTAGGGAGAGGGAATCCTAGGGCTGAGTATGAACTAGATGGGGTAACACTGGAGGCCACCATAGAGGAAAGGGATCCAGGGGTAGTCATAGAAGACAATCTCAAAGTGGCTAAACAGTGCAAAGCAGTTGGAAAGGGTAACAGAATGCTAGGATGCATAGGGAGGATTATAACAAGTAGAAGGAGAGAAGTGGAGATACTGTTGTACAACTCCCTAGTAAGGCCTCATCTGGAGTGCTGTGTTCAGTTCTGGAGGCCCCATCTCCAAAAATACATAGACAGGATGGAGATGGTACAGAGGAGGACAACAAAAATGGTGTCGGGGATGCAGCATAAGTCATATGAGGAGAGGCTCAGAGCTCTCAATATGTACTCCCTGGAGGAAAGGAGAGAGAGGGGGACATGATAGAGACCTTCAAATATCTAAAGGGGATAAACAGGGTACCAGAGGGGAGCATCTTTCACTTGAAGGGAAATAGCAGAACAAGGGCGAACAGCATGAGACTAAAAGGGGAGAACTTAGAGGGAATTTGAGGAAATTCTACTTAACTGAAAGGGTGGTGGAGAGATGGAACAGCCCCCCCCAGGAAGTGTTGGGGGTGGCTACAGTTCAGGGATTCAAGAATGTGTGGGATAGGCACATGGGAATTATCAAGCTAGGGCAAGAGGGGAGGGGCTTATAGCATCTAGGGTACCTTAAGCATTAGAAAGAGGGATAGGGCAGACTGGATGGACCACAAGGCCCTTATCTGCTGACAACATCCACGTATCTATGTATCTATTGCACAATTTGCAGCACAAGACTTTCTTGGAATGTGTCTAGGGCTGCACTGCATCTCTACAATTATAGGTAGGTCGGAGTGCAGGGCCCAGAGGGCCCAGTGCTCCCACATATGGATCCACAAAGGATTTTTGTATATGCCTTACCCTGTTAAATACCGTACCTTGCTGCCCTCTGTTCTCTGCCATTTTGTACTGCTCTTTATCGCCACCCTTGTTAATTGATTCTGTGTATACTGTAGCCTGTTACATGATTTTTAACCTCATTTTGTACTTCTACACTGGACGTTTGTGAAAACGGGCATTTTTGCTCACATACCTTCCAGTATACAAATAAAATTGATTTATCGATTGATTGATACCATTATGCAGTAATTGGACTGCTGGGCCATCCATTATGCAATACTGGGAGGGCAGGGCCCTAGGGAGATGCCAGTTCATTACAATGTCTGTGCACTTATGGATAGATGGGAGCACTCCCAAAACCATATAAGGGTAAGATTACACTTTCTCAAAAAGTAAGGAAATTCATTTCAAAAATCTTCATTAATGCATCAGTTAGGGTTGAAGCAACTAAAGTAGGGAAATGAGGCATTAGGGTTGACACCCTAACACCCCCCACCCTACCACCCCACCCCCACCCTCCACAGAGCAACAGGTGACGGGATGTGCCTTGGGGTCATCGGCCTGTCACCCCATTCTCCAATACTGTACCATGCCAGCTTTCTTACACATGGAATGGGATGAGAGTTAGGGCCAATGACCCCAAGGCACACCCCATCACCTGTTGATCTGTGAAGGGCGGTGGTGGAGTAGGGTGGGGAGGTGTTAAGGTGTCAACACTAATGCCTCATTTCCCTTCTTTTGTCGCTTTAACCCTAACTGATGCATTAATGACGTTTTTTGCAATGAATATATAA
Source organism: Neoceratodus forsteri (assembly GCA_016271365.2). Taxonomy (NCBI): domain Eukaryota; kingdom Metazoa; phylum Chordata; order Ceratodontiformes; family Ceratodontidae; genus Neoceratodus; species Neoceratodus forsteri. The sequence goes on from CM057456.1 coordinate 1,190,413,814, forward strand.
CTGAATATGTGTGTGTGTGTGTATATATATATATATATTATAGGGGTGCAGTCGTGCCCCTATATTTAGGGTTGTGAAGGCACTTCTATGTTAAAGTCAAAATTTTGCACGTTAATAAGATTGGACCCATTCAATAGATTTACCTGAAATTTGGTATTCACTATGGGGCACAATAGATCTCTTGATTTGCCAAATTTTGTTTTGGTCAAACTTACGGTCTTTGCGCACCAAAACACTGAAAAATGCACTTTTCGCCAGTTATGTAGGCAGTTTTAGGGATTTTGCCTGTGGCCCTGCATGGCCATCATGTGGCATGCCACTCTGTGAGATGGCTCATCTAAAAGAGCGTCAGTGGCCGAACATGCCGCGTTTTGTTTGGTAAAAAAATATTAAGGCATTCAAAAGTTATAGCACTTTTAAGCTCCCATTATAAGTCAATAGGAAAATTTATATGGTTGTTTTGCAAACAAAGAATGGGGTTTGGGCCATTTCATCCCACCTGGCGGTCAAAGAATTTGCAGCCTCATGGTCAAAGAATCTTTGTCCTCGAGAATTCTTTGATTGTGAGGTCCACCATCTTGTTTTTCAAATCCGATCATAAAAACTCAAATATCTTGACACAGGGGTCACTCCTGAAGTAAAACCTGTATGGGTTTTACTCAGGGGGCTTCGATCTATTGACCCATGCCTTTGGTTTCATGTAAAATGGTCAAGAAATAGAGTTATTACATTTTAAATCCTTTGATCGTGACTCGCTAACGATCTTTGATTGTGAACCTGCAAATTCTTTGACCGCAAGATTCTTTGATCGTGATCTTGCATCGCAAGGGAAAAATAAATTTTTCTCAGCTCAGGGGTGGACTAGGAACACAGATGAGGGTGGGTTTTGCTAAGGGGGCTTCGTTCTATCAAGGCATGGCAGTGATTTCATCTAAGTCTGCCAAAAACTCACATTTCACCATTTTTTATTCTTTGATCATGAGTGTGCAATTTCTTTGATTGCGAGCCTGAAAATTCTTTGACCGCAAGATTCTTTGACTGTGATCTTGCATTGCAAGGGCACTACTAGATGGCCCTTTAAAAAATTAAAATTTCTCAGCCCAGGAGTGGCCTAGGAATACAAATGAGGGTGGGGTTTGCTCAGGGGGGCTTCGTTCTATCGAGGTATGGTGGTGGTTTCATGTATTTCTGCCAAAAACTCAAGTTTCACCATTTTGTATTCTTTGATCGCGAGCCTGCAAATTCTTTGATTGCGAGCCTACAAATTCTTTGATCGTGAGATTCTTTGATCGCCATCTTTGATCGCGACTGAAGGACAAGATGGCCAGATTTTATAATGGAATACATAGGCCAATTTTCACAATCTTTAAGTTTAAATATCCCAGAAATGGTTTGGTCTTTTTACTTGAAATTTGGAGGGTGTTCATGGCATGTTCTGTAGATGTGAATTACAGTGCTTATTTGTCAGAGAAAATATTTTTTGTGGAGATATTGTGTGGTTCAGTTCACGTTCTGCAAACAGCGTTTTCCATTTTGATAGTGGCTTGAAATTTGTACGGTAGCTGGCCTTGCTGCTATCAATGTACTTTTTGGTTGTTAGGTGTGTAACGTAGCCAGAAACTTGCAAGTTGGTGGGGGCCCCACGCTCCCACCAACTTGCACAACTTTCTACTTTTCTATTATTTCTCAAAAAGTAAGGAAATTCTATGCAAAAAACTGTCTTAATGCATCATTTAGGGTTAAAACACAAAAAGTCAGGAAATTAAAAATCTTTAGGGTTACCCTTCCCTCCTGGACCCCCCAATCATCCGAAGATTGACAGATGATGGGGTGTGTGATTATGGTTGTGAGGCCTAAATGTCACCCCATTCTTTTTCACTGTCCCTTGTCAATATGATTACACATGGAATGGGGTGACATTTAGGCCTCACAACCCCTCTGCAGCCAGAGGTCAGTGTGCATGTCTTACACCTGTGGCTGCAGAAGTGCAGGCCTGTCAAGCCTGTGTATGTCTTACAGTGTGTATGAGTACCTGAGGATACAGTAATGCTGCCACCACAGGGGCGTGCACTTCTGCAGACTAAAGAACTGTTGTAATTTAGGTATCTTGGATTTGTATCTGTGGCTGTAGGGACTTGTGCTTCTGCATACAGAAGCAGTGCTGTGATTTGAGTACCAAGGAAGTGAGTGTGGATGTCTTGCAGTGTACATGTTGTAGATACAAATCCACAAAGGTAGCACATCAGTGCTACTGCATTTGCGTCATCTGGAAACAGTTGTATGTTGTTTGATGCACCTGATGATAGCTGGCTGTGGTTGCTTGTGTGGTGTTGTCCTTTTGCTGCTTTGAGGGAGAGTTAGGGCTGGAAACCCTAACACCATGTTTCTCTACTTTTGTTGCAGTAAGTTGTACCCTAAATGGTGCATTAACACAATTTCTTAAAATGAAGACAGACACACACACACACACACACACACACACACATATATCATACAGGCACAGTCGCGCCTGTATATTAGAGTTGTGTAAGCACTTCTATGTTAAACCCACATTTTTACACTAATAACTGCCCCTGTTCAACTGATTTACATTAAATTTGTAAAGCACAGTCTCTGAGCCAGGAACTCTTGATCCTGTAATTTTCATGTAGATCAGTGCAGGGAACACGTTAGAAAGGTGCAATAAAATGCAAAAGTCTTCGTTTTTGAAAATTTGAAGGCTTTATTTGCCAACCCCTAACTTAAAAAATAGGAGGCTTTGAAATTGGAAACTTTCAGGTTTGATAGAGGTTGGTCCAATGTGTGTGCCTTTGTGATTTGTAGGTCCCGCAGTTAAGTAGTTTTTAAAATATTTAATAAAAATGTTCTGTTTCTGAGCAAGTGCAGTTAAAAAAAAAACAGTGTTCTATTCATAACTGAATTTTTGCAAAAGCAGCAGCCTGCACTATACAACACAGCTGTCTGTAATAAATGACAGCTGTGTTGCATTATGCAACCCCTGCTCCTGTCGCAACTTGTGGGCCAGGGACAGGGCTACTGTCATTGTAGCCCTGCCTGCCTAACAGTGCCTTAATTAAAGTGATATGGTATCTGCACACAGGAGGCCCCAATCCCCCGTGGCAGTGTATTTATTTATTTATGTATGTATTTATTTATTTTATTTATTTTTTTATTTACTTATTTCTTATTGTTATCTGACACTGGGATGCCCACCCCCAGTGTCGGATGCTTCCCCCATGTGCAGCCCGTTATTTTATTAACATTGCCAACATCGGGGAGCCCAATCCCAGTGTCGGCATTCACACACACACACATCCCCAGCAGTGTGGGACACTGGGGAGCCCACCCCAGTGTCTCAAAATAGTGTTAGTCCTTTTAACATATCTTTTTAGCAAAGCTTTCAATGATTTATGATTGTTTTAATGTTGTTTTAATTATTTATTGTTTTATGTATTTGTACAGGCGTCTTGGTTTTAAGAAAGGCGCCTTATATAAATAAAGAATGAGTGAATGAATGAATGAATCATGTACCTGAAAAGAAGAAAACATCCTACAACATCTTTTTTGATAATTCTTTACCTGAGAAAAAGGAAATGGTCCCTCATAGTGGCTGCTGTCTCCCTACCCCAACCCGACCCTCCCACTGAGTACACCCCCTACCCTATACCTGCCTTGGAGGTTGATGTCATCTTCTGTGGAGCAAGACAGGTATGATACAGCTGTCTTTAATAAACAACAGCTGTGTCGTATAGTGCAAGTACTATATTTAATAGACAGCTGTGTCGTATAGTGCAGTCTGGGGTTGTCGTGACTCGTAAGTCAGGGATGGGGCTACTGTCATTGTAGCCCTGCCAGTCTGGCTGTGCTTCACTTAAATTGTTATCTGTGCACTGGGGGCTCCAGTCCTCAGTGGCAGTGTATGTATTTATTTGTCCAGCAATATTTTTTCTTACCTGAAAAAAAAAAGGTCCCTCGTTCAATGATTTATGATTGTTTTAATGTTGTTTTAATTATTTATTGTTTTATGTATTTGTACAGGCGTCTTGGTTTTAAGAAAGGCACCTTATATAAATAAAGAATGAATGAATGAATGAATGAATGAATCGTACCTGAAAAGAAGAAAACATCCACCAACATCTTTTTTGATAATTCTTTACCTGAGAAAAAGAAAATGGTCCCTCATAGTGGCTGCTGTCTCCCTACCTCCAACCCGACCCTCCCACTGAGCACCCACCACCCCACAACTCCCCCTTACCTTATACTTACCTCTGGAGATCATCAGCAGGCATCTTCTGTGGACTGGGACACGTCTGCACTCTTCAAAGCCGAACTGCAAACTGAAGAATCACAGTAAGTGCTGTATAATGGCTGTCAATGGTGTTTTGAACTTCAGTTGATATCGTGGCCATTTTTTGGAAGTCTTGCACCAAAGTTTCAACATGGGCTTTTTGGGACCTCACCTCATGAACACTGTCACTGGTGTTTCATTAATCAGACCCGTAAGGTGATTTCGCTGTCACTGAGTGAAATCATCTTTCGGGACTGAGTAACAAAATGGCAGTGTCAGTGTTCATGAGGTGGGGTCCCAAAAAGGCTATATTGAAAATTTGGTGCAAAACTACCAAAAAACACCTGAGTTACATGCGGTTGTTGAAATTTTTCTATATACACGTGTAACTTTGGCAATTTTTAATATCTTCACTCCAAATTTTCAACATAGCCAGTTTGTCACACTATCTCATGAACAGTATAGCTATCACTTTCCACATCTTGCTCAAAACATGTTTTGCACCTGTGGCATGGAATGGCACAGTTGCGGCATGAAATCATCTTTCAGCACTGAGAAATGAAATGACAGTATAAGTGTTCATGAGGTGGGGTCCCAAAAAGCCCATGTTGAAAATTTGGTGGAAAAATCTCTAAAAATGGCAGAGTTACGAGCGTGCATTGAAAATTTTCTACACATGCACTTAACTTTGGTAATTTGCAATGTTGTGGCTCCAGATTTTCAACATACCCATTTTTTCACACCACCTCATGAACAGTACAGCTGTCATTTTTCACATCCTATCTGAAACATGTTTTTGCACCTGTGGTGCTGAATGGTGTTTCAGCACTGATTTAAAAAATTTTCACCTATGAGATTTGTGACTTGGGATCATCAGAAGACTATGTTGAAAGTTTGGGGTCAAAATATTATAAAACAAAGAATTTATTAAGTAACACTGTTTGCAGGGACGTTCATTGCAGCCCTGGGAAACAAACTGCCTTACCGTTCCAGTGAGCCGAGTTCAAGTGTGAACTCAATGACCCAGTTTACTGGGACAAGGCTGATGGGGAAGGTGCTGCAGCATGCAGCATCAGTAATGGCCTGGGTAGGAACGGAGCAGTGTTTTGGTGCAGACGCCACACCCTGTGGTGGGTGAGGGAAACTCACCCACAAGGTATCAACATGTGTGCTGGAATCTGCTGGGCCCATGCACTGCATCAGGACTGTCCCCAGTATGGTATTTATCACATTTTGCGCAGGTCCCAAATGACGATACAGTTCCACTATCACAAAAAGAAGGGAAATTTGTTGCAAAAAGCTACGTTAATGTAGAGATTAGGGTTGTAAAACGTAAAGCACACAAAAACGGAAAATGAAAAACATTAGGGATTTGGGTCTCCAGAGCATTGGCAAATCAGTAGGGGGGTCTTACTTGGGGTTGTCAACCCTAATGCCCAACACTACCCTGGATCAGACAAGGTCCAATGTGATGTGGGCCCTGCATGAAGAAAGCTCTGACAGATTATGTTGGCCATATTGTATCACTATGAGGCACTAGGTTGGAGCTGTATCTTGTGCTTTGGACATGATGCTACTGGCTGAGGGGTGAGCATTAGGTTTGACAACCCCAAGTAAGACCCCACCACTGATTTGCCAATACTCCAGAGATCCAAATCCCTAATGTTTTTTAAGTTCCAATCTTTGTGCACTTTGCGTTTTCTAACCCTAATCTCTGCATTAACGTAGTTTTTTGCAACAAATATATATCTACATATCTATATATCTATATATATATATTAACTGTATAAACAGTGCTTCCTTGCTATGATGAACACAATGGGAGCCATAACGTGAGTTTGTTATAGCTCCCTGCCAGATGCCACAAAATCTTTGACAACACAAATTGCAACACTTCTTCTATTTGCAGAGCGTATGCCCCACATACACACTGACTTCTGCCTTATGCAGACAGAAGTACTGTTGCAATGTGTGTATACTGGTTTTAGTAATGGATCTAGAAACTGTCCAGCAGGTAACATCACATATGAGCATGTATTATTGAGCGCTTCAATATGAGTGACTCAATAATACTGCTCACATGTAGAGCGAGTAGAGAAAAAGAGCTCTGAATACCTATAATGAGTGTAGTACTGAGGGATACATGCTACACTCATGAGACAGAGGATAAAGGAAATAATTTGGCCAAGCCTTGCCAAGCTGGCTGTGTGGTGTAGTGGCTTGAGCCACTGCTCCTAGAGCCTGTGGTGCTGGGTTTGGAACCCAGTGCAGGCAATGTTTTTTTGCTTCCGGGGGAGTTTCTATATTTTCAAAGTCCACTCTCCCTTGAGTTGAGATGCCATATTTAAAAACAAGAACTAGTGCATATTTTTAGAGCACCATCACTGTTTGCGGCAGTCTCACTAATGGGGAGTCGCCCTTTTGACATGGCCGATTCTTTTCTCACTCTAATAAGTGGTGCGATAAGGAACTCGCCCTTATTACATAAAACCATCCAGCAGGGTAGCAGTTTTACAGTTATGCAGATGCATGTAGAAAAGCATGCACTAATGGATCATGCTATCTAGTGAATGCAGCAGAGCTAGTTCTGATGCAATGCAATAACTTGCAGTAAATGAAATGTCACAAAATACTGCAGTAAAAAGGGCTTAATTGTCATTGAATTACACTGTTCCTTGCAGCATATTGCAGCACATTTGTGATATACTGTGGCATTACTGTGTTGTATTCTGGCTGGTGTTGTTGTACCTCTGGCTTTAGCTGTACAGACCCCATGGGGCCTTTTGTCTACAGAAGAGCAAGATCGAGTGGTGCCTGTGGTTCTGCAGCCACATATAGTCCTGCATGTAGCACTATGTACACATGCAGCTGTCGCTGCATAAGTACAAGCCTCTACAGGGCTTGTGCTCATGCAACTGCAAATACAAATTTACAAAGGCAGCACATCAGTGCTACTGCATTTATGTCACCTGGAAACACTTATATATTGTTTGCCTTACCTGATGATGGCTGTCTGTGGTTGCTTGTGTGGTATGACATCTTACGAAAGAAGATCACAAAAGAAACATCTCACATCACAAGAGAAGAAATTATTTCATGAGCTTCTTTTGATACAAAAGATTATGATACAAGAAATTTCTTCTTTTGTTAGATTCAATTCTACTTTTGTGAGCTGAAATTCTTCTTTTGTGAGACTGACAAAAGAAGATTTTTGTCTCATGAAAGAAGACTTGGAAGCTCTCTCTAAGCCTTCCACCTAGGATTTTAAGGATGTCCCAAAATCATGTTTCAGGGTCGTTTTTCCAAAAAACAAACTCTGGATCCTGTTTAGTTAGAGTCATGTGTTTTGTTTTTTTCCAGGGCATAATTTTTATGAGTTTACAAATTTTATTTAAAAAAATTAAAAACAAGATGGCATCCTTAAGAAAGACAAATTTTTCTCACAAAAGAATTTTGTCAAATGAAAGAATAATCTTCTTTTGTGCACTGGGAATTCTTCTTTCACGCAGATGTATAAATGAAAGACCCTACTGAGCATGCTAAGAACCAAATTGTCAAAGCCTTATAACTCAGGAACTGATTAATATTTTTTTTCACCATACCAAGAAAAGGCCTATTTTTGTGTGATTATCTCCTGTACTGGCCACCCCCTTCAGCCTGACTGGCCTCCCAGCCCCGACATCCCAGAATTACTGGAGCTTACCTTAAGCCTGGCCCAGAAGTGGAGCCTGCAGAGTATCAGGTGTTATCCTGCTGCTGGCTCCATGATTTTCAATTTTTCTGAGGGCCTTCCATTTTTTTGCCCTGGGCACCAGGAGTAGAGATGCATGCACATGGAGGTGCACATACGCACTACAGCCCTGGTGATGGCCCCATCCACCCACCCATTGGCCTAGTGCCTGGCACTCCCTCTGGCCTGTACTGCCCCCTGGCCTCCACCACAGGGCAGTCAAGAGTTGAAGGATACCACCAACCCTCCCTGGAGAGGACAGCTGTCTTCTGGTAGCTCCATCCAGCTCTGCGCCTTCCCCCCACTGCTGACCTCCAATGGTCCTTGCTAGTTCCCAAGCATGGGTTTTTGGCGTGATGCGAGGTAAGGCATCCAGCACCTTAGCCCTCAGTGCCACTGGGCCAGCTAAGAAAAGGCCTCTTCCTAGGATGCATATGTCCTTCTTCTGAAAAATAAGCAGTTTGTAGGAGGTGCAGAAGAATAGTTGTTAAGAATATGCCTGTCAGTTAACTAGGGTATAAACAGGTGTTTTCAGGGGGTCGAGCAAGATGGCGTGAGAAGGAAAGGAATGAGAGGAGTCTGTGGAACTCACAGAGTTTCTCACTCATCTTATGTATTTCTTCATTGTGTTTTAGGCATTTTGCTATGTCCATGGTGAAGTTATTGCACAGAATGTGTTGAAGGAAACATCTAGCAGAGAAAGAATGCATATGAATCCTTATCACCACAAAGTTTATCTACAGAGCATAATGTGAGGTGAAATGGCAGTGCTGCACGTTGGACCTTCTGCTTTACACTGTAATTATTATATATACGTACATAGCTCATGCTTTTGTTTTTTCCTTTTTTCCTTGTGTATGGCGGAGTTGTTGCACAGTTGAGTGCATCCTACATGATCAGTTTTGCCGGGTGTCTGTGAAAGCAAGTTTAATGGCAGTTCTGTAAGATGGACCTCCTGGCTCATATTGTAATACTTGTGCCCTGTAACTTGATAAACTTAGATTACTGTATCATACTAATAGCATGGAATGTACATTGGCTTGAAGAGAAACTACTTGAGGGGAAAGCATCAAAGCAAGTAAATTGCCTAAACTGAGCAATGTAAAAATGCCTGATAGGGAAATTAACATCCCTGATTACTCTTTATTCAGATCTGACAGGCTAACTAGGGGGGAGGAGTGGCCATAGACGTTAAAAATAAATACACGGTTACATGTCTAGAATCATCATCTGTTGCTAACCAATTTGAATGCTTGGTCCTAAAGTTGGAGATATCCTCATCTTCCATGCTATGTGTTATAGGCTGCTATAGACCACCCTCTGCTAGTTCTCACATCCTTACCCATCTAACTAATGTTATGGAGCATGGCTCTCTTGAAGCAGTTATCCTTGGGGACCTAAACTTCGACTGGTTGTCCCAAGCCACTGCACCTCTTAAGGAGTTTTGTGACACCCTTGGTTTAACACAACTTATTGGTGAACCTACATGCCCTAACAAAAAGTTCTCTGCTAATAGTACATTGCTGGATGTCATTCTAGTAAGTAAACCTCACCTTTTCTCCTATGTAGGAGTATTCTTCTCTGACATTAGTGATCATAGTATTATTGCTAGCATAAGGTCAGCTCAGAACCCACTGTCCATGTCAAGGTTCTCCACCAAGAGATCCAGACACAACTTCGATCTGTCTGCCTACCTTGATGAGATAAAATTCTCAATGCGCTGGCAGGATTTTTACCTAGCTAACGCGGTCCAGCTAGTTTATGAGATTTTTTCTGAAATTAAACTGAGGCTTTAAACAAGTATGCCCCCTTTGTAAAAGCTAGGGTAAGGGGAAGAACCTGTCACTGGTTCACATCTGAACTCAAATCAGTATTACTGAACAGGGATAAGCTTTGGAAAAAAGCATGGACTACTAAGGCTCTGTTGGATTGGTGTAATTTTAGGAAAGCTAGGAATGCTTGCACCAAGATGATAAGAGATGCTAAGGCATCCTTCTACTGTATGGAACTGGATTCTGCCTCTAGGAGCTCCTCCAAATTTTGGAAATCCATTAAGGATATGTCTGGACATACCCTGGGTAATTCCTTGCCTGCAAAAATCATCTCTGGCAATGTCACCATCTGTGACAAAATGGAAATGCTTTTAACAACCACTTCACCACAGCAAGTCTTGATTTTGACAACTCGTCCACATGTTCCCTATGCTCTCAATTGGATGTGAAAATTTGGAACCTCTTCTAACCAATTCAGTATTTTCCCTTCAGCATACTTCTTTGAAGGAGGTTGAAGAACTCCCATTAAAGCTGGACGAAAAGAAAAGCCCGGGCGCCGACTCTCTGGATCCTTACTTTCTAAAGGTCACCTTCCATGTCCTGTCTGCACCAATTACGCACCTATTCAATCTTTCTCTGTCCCATGGAATCCTCCCACCCTCATGGAAAACAGCTCTTGTTATCCCTTTGTTCAAATCTGGGGACCCTTGTGATTTAAATAATTACAGACTGATTTCATTACTACCTAATAATGTCTAAATTGCTGGAAAGAATTGTAAGCAAGCAACTGAAAACATACGTAGAAACTATGAATCTTCTAAATTCTATGCAGTCTGACTTAAGAGCACAGCACTATCATGGCCTTGACCAACGACTGGCAACGAGACCTGGAAAATAAGAAATTTGTCTGTGCAGTGTTCTTAGACTTGAGCAAGGCTTTCAACACTGTTGACCATGGCCTGCTCCTCTCCTCCCTTAAGGCAATAGGACTGGATTCACTGTCCCTACATTGGTTTGCTGATTACCTTTCTGATCGGTGGCAGCAAGTAAAGTCAGATGGTGAACTTTCTCCCCTTAAACCCCTGCAAAGAGGGGTCCCTTAGGGATCGACTCTGGGCCCACTACTGTTTGCAATCTATGTGAACAACATTGACAATAACATAACTAAGGCCAATAGTCATCTATTTGCAGATGATACGGTCCTCTATCTAAGTCGTTCCTTGCCTAAAACAGCCTGAAAATACCTACAATCAGAATTTAACCTTCTTCTGAGCCAACATTTAAACAAAAAACTGTTATTAAATGCAAAAAGAAAACAAGGCTATGCTATTTTATCCTTTTCTCCTTGATGCAAACCCAGCCATTGCTGGCTCTGTCCCGAAGATTACCACAATCCTGGGTGAAAATTTAGAATTTGTTAGTAAATTCAAGTATCTGGGGGTGTGGCTTGATTATAAACTTTCTTTTACAGATCACATCGAAGACCTCCTAAAGAAATTAAGACAGAGGCTTGGCCTCTTCTTCAGGATTAATAACTACCTCATCGGCAATGCCAAATGGCGGCAGGTACAAACCACATTTCTCTTTTTGATTGACTATGCCGACTTTCTTTATAGTCACTGCCCCGCTTCGCATCTTGCTAAACTGGATACATTGTATCACAGGGCCCTGAGATTCATTACTGGACTACCTCATGCCACTCATCACTGTGCCCTTTACACAGATGTGGGGTGGCCCTTCCTCCACTTCAGGAGAAACAGAAATGCTCTACTCTGGACTTTCAGAGCCATCATCAAGAAACTTCCCCCTTATATGTCTGATTGTCTCCCGCTATGTGAACCTGGAACCTATGCTTTGAGAAGCTTCTCCCTCATCTATCTGAAGGTACCTAAGCTAAAAACACACCTTGGGAGAATGGCTATAAGTTTTGCACTGCCGTCTTTGTGGAATACATTACAAAAAACACTGAAGCTTAGCTCTCCGATCAGCATATCCTCCTTGAAGACCTTATATGACCATTCAGTTAAAGAAATCTGCAACTGCTTTCCCTATCTCTAAAACCTGCACTTTGGCTGACTATGTCAGCATGGGCCCTGCACTACATCCTAGATTGTGTGGCCCTCCCTGCTCCTTCTCCAATTATCAATGGTGTTATATGCCCACTTGCTATGTGCTCCTCCTGTGGCCTTCTGTCCTGAGTTATTCCCCTCCACTTTGCCTGTATCTTTCAAATCCCAACTCCTATCCCCTCCCTTGTTGCCCTATCTCCATTCTTATCCCTCCCCTTAATCTATTGCCAGCCTGGCTCCCAGAGGATAGGCATGATACTCAAAAACACCTAAACCATTATATGTCACCCCTCAGCTTATGGAAAGGCCATAATTATCCTTTCACTGAACTGGACCTTTAGCCCAAACTATCCTTCATTCCTGTATATGATTACTAATGTTCACTAATTTTGCACTGTATCACTGTTTTTGCAATGTTTGTAACTGTATATATTGTACATTGTCTGGATTGTGTTTGTTATACTTTGTTTACGTTGTGTATCAAGTCCATCTTGTAAATGAGCATGCTTAATGGTGATCGCCTGGATAAATAAAGACTTTGATAGATTGATTGAAAAAGCTTCACAGAGCACAGGAGCCATGCTGTGTGAACAAATACTTTGTTTATTTTTCAACCCTACGTACAACTAAAACTGGTCTCTAATCTTTTATTGAAAAAAGAAAACATTCTAAATTCAGCTCTATAAGTTAGTATCTTTCTTTCCTTTTCTCCCCACATCTAATATTGTGAAGCTCAATGTGAGAAAGCTAAGTAAGTGGGAGAAAGAGAGAGATATAGCTCAAAGTAAACAGCATGAGCATTTGCCATTTTTCTAGTAACACTGTGGTGAATTTAGTGAAATTGTTGGATATTTCCTGCACTCTTAGAAGTCTCAAAGTTTTTTGTAAAAGGGAAAAGTTTAATCAGCAGTCCATGATTGAATGAATGCTTAGATCTCTACACTCATTCTCAGAAAACACGAGCAATTGTACAAACAGCTAATATTAATTCCTTGTTCATTTTGCATATTTAACATTCTGCTGTGGGCATGACTAAATGAGATGCTAATGATTTCAAAGATTTTTTCCATTAGGTACTTGAAAAACACAAAAATAAATCTGAGAAACTAACTGAAATGCCACCCGAGGTCTATAAATTTAAATCAAAGAAAAATATCCCTCATGCAGCAGCTACTAGAACTAAACACTTTAATTCAGATGACAAAGCAATTGGCTCTCTACCCAAAATAAGAAGTGTGGAAGGTGAGAAAAAGGGACTAGAAAGACATAAGTTCAGTGAAAACATAGCTTCTAATATAATGGACTGTCTCTCCTTTATCTGCCCCTCCCTTATCTGCCACCCTCGCCTAATGCCAGTGTGAGCTCCTGTCTTATTTTCTAGAAATGTTATCTCCCCCATTACCCACCACCCTCTATTATCTGCCACCCTTTTTCATCTGGAAGAATGTAGGATGCATGGAGCTTGGTGGATAAAAGAGGAAGCACTGTACTTCTAAAAAACAATCTGAACTACAGGAGAAAAATTCCCCAAATCTCAAGATTTGTCCAGTCACTAATTGAGGCCTATGATTCCATCCCCTCAGCACTCTTCTGAAACATCCCAAAATATAGTGGGTGAAGAAATAGAGGCTTTTGATAAGGAAGGTGTGATAAAAGTTTTTTTTTCAATACTTTTTTTGCATCTCAAGATCCTGCTACAAACTTGTTTGAGGAAACACTTCAGGTGCACGCAGGGAAGGTGGTGCTCAGCAAAACACAGTTTAATCCAAGCACAAAAGAATTTGGGCACTCACTACTGCAGTAAAAAGGCTCCAGGCAGCTTGAAGTAAAAAAATATTTTATTTTTACATAATGGCAAACAACCGGTGTATATGCTGACCCCCTGGCAAAACAGCGCCCCCACTGGTGCATTTCAGACTTCCCAAGCAGTCCTTTATCAAAGGCTGAGGCTAAGGACAAACAGACTTACTTAAATAGTCATACAAATATGAGCTCACAGTGACATATGACATGAAGACACATTACAATTGGATAAGACATAAGATCACAACTGTCTAAAACAGCCCTGAATAATTGCAATCAAGCTTAGTAAATTCAAACAATATAATAGCACCATGGAGCAAAAACAGTATAGGTGAAGACTTTGTTAACATAATTAGTTATACTAAAAAAATGCACTCATGTGGTAAATATATTTTAAACTGTTCCATCTTTTACAAACACCGCATGACCACTAAAAATAAAACTAGTAGTAAACTAATAAATAGAGTACAGACTCATAACTTTGAGTGGATAATAAAGGAAAACACGTTCCTGTTGTAACTATATAAAAAATATAGTTAGCAAATACAAATACCCTCAAAAGTACAACAGTAGACAAAGCTCATCTCCTATCTTCTAAATAAGGGCACAGTTCAAAATTCATATTCAAACCGGGACTCTAATAAGCTTTAAGTTGCAGAATCCAGAATTTTTCACATTTCAAAACCAAATTGTTGTAGTTACCGCCTCTTAGATTCTGGCTTACTTTAGATCAAGTTCAAGTTTATTTCATCAGGAAGGCTCCATTGAAGCAAGCTCATTTATAAGGAGGTCCTGCCATAGGCACCAGTGCATCATATACATAGTACAATACAATATTCTAATAGATATACAAACAATACATCCTAAACATAATACAATACAATATTCTAATATATATACAGCACACAGCAAAATGTGAAGAAGAGGTACAGTAACAAATAGCTTGGCAGAAACATTGCACATATACAAAACAGAATTATCATTCACAACTAACAGGGACGGAGTGAAAATATTAAGTGCTCAGTAGTACTAAGATAAATAGAAAGGGCAGTCCATGAGATAGGAGGGAAGTGCTGGTACCTTAGGTCACTTAGCAGGGGAAGTAGATATAGCCTAACAGCCATACTAGCTATGAGAACAGTGGCAAATTGGCAATCCTCCTTGAGGGCATTACTTATTAGCAATTTAGCAGCATTCAGAGAAACAAAACTGGAAAGCCTGAGGGTGGCTTGAAGTTTATTCCAAGCTGAGGGAATAACATGGCTAATAGTAGATTTACCAAAGCGGGTGCAGAATTTGGGTATATCAAGTAAAATAACAAGAGTTTTTTCTGAGTTAACAACAGCTGAAAGAGTGAAGGAATAGAGATGAAATGTAGAAAGGGAGTTTATTTAACATAGCTTTGTATGCCCAGATACAAATATGGACTAGCCTTCTTGTGGTGAGAGACGTCCAGCCCACTGTAGACTACAGTGAGCAATGATGGGTCCTGAAAGGAGCATTTAGTGTAAAGTGAATGGCACCCCAGTAAAAAAACATCCAGTTTGTGAAAGTAAGTGGCTGGGCAATTAGTAAATAAAATGTCTGTGTAATCTAGGAGAGGGAGGAAAGTGGCTTTTGCTAATCTTTTTCTGACATTGAGAGGGAATAGGGATTTATTTCTATAAAAGAACCCCAGTCTGGCTTTTAGCTTCTTAGTCAGAGTTTCAATTTGAGTAGTAAAAGAAAAGTGGCTATCTAGCCAAAGTCCTAAATACTTAAATTTACCCACAATTCTAGCAAGACCACTAGCAGAGTTATGATAGGTACCAGAGCGTCCTGTCTTGATGGTGAAAGGGAGGATGATGGTGAGAAATACATGACCTTTGTTTTATTTGCGTTTAGGAGAAGTTTAGATCTTATGAAATTATATTGTAAAGGACTGAATTCGGATTGAAGTTTGCTGAGAACATCTTTTAGTGAAGGTTTCAAAATGTAAAGTACGGTATCATCAGCGAAAAAGTATAAATTCGCTGTAAGGATATTGTCACTTAGGGAATTATTGTAAATTGTGCAGATTAGTGGGCCTAGCATAGATCCTTGAGACACACCTCTCAAAAGGGGTAAGGGAGAGGATATGAGCCCATCTGCTTTGATGCATTGGGTTCTACCTGTAAGGTAGCTAGCAAACCAGCTGACAACGGAGTTGTCTAGGCCATGCACCATTAGTTTCATTAGCAATAAGTTGTGATCTACTGTGTCAAATGCTTTACTTATGTCCAGGAAGACTGAACCAGTAAAATGTTTGCAATCTAGGGCAGTGAGACAGTCATCAGTTACTTTGGCCAGGGCAGACACTGTGCTATGGTTTTGCCTGAAACCTTATTGTAAAGGATTAAGTAACTCCTTACTTTCGAGAATAATCCCTCAGTTGCATATTGATTAATTTCTCTAGGTGTTTGGATAACACGGGCAGAATAGAGATAGGCCTGTAATTATTATAGTCACAGGGATCACCCCATTTGAACAGAGGCAGTAGATGAGCAGTTTTCCATAGTGCGGAAACAGTGCCAGTAGTAACTGACAGGTTAAGGAGGTGAGTTTTTTCATTTCATTTTCATTTTTATTTATATTTTGTTAACTGGGATAGGGCACTGGAACAAGTCCATTTTCAGACCCTGCCCAAACAAAAATACAGACATCAGAAACAGTACAGAACAGGCAAAATATGAACAAAATTACAAAAAACAATCACAACTGTCAGCTGATATTAAATATTACTTAAAATTAACTTTAAAAATGTAAAATGAAGAAGAGGTACGAAGATTATGTGGTAAATTATTCCAAAATACCACTGTTGATATGGAAAAAGATCGTGACCCTGCCTTGATCTTATACAAAGCAGATTGTAAAACAATACCTTGAGAAGATCACAAAACAACAGGGGAGTTGCAAATGGATACCAGGTTAGCTAAGGGAAACTTCGGGGATAGAAAAATAGATTTAAATATTTGACATCCAAAATAGTACGCAATTTTAGACTTAGGAGGTAACCAGGATAATTGTGAATAGAGCAAGCAATGATGAGTTCGAAATGGAGAGTCCAATACAAACTGACAGATATTATATGCAACTTTCAAAACTGTGGTTTTCCTAACACCAATATTGTGATACAAACTTGCACAATACTCGAAGTGAGGCATAAGGGAAATTTGGGAAACTGATCTTCGAACGTCTGGTGAAAAAAAATGCTTGACTTTGTAAAGTAGCCCCAACTTCCAATTAATAATATGACTGGTGGTCAGAACTTCCGAAGAAAAAGTCAAACAGGGGTCAAGTACAGTAGAACACCCAAATATTTGAACTCATAAACGTGTTCTAATAGTACACCTGTATTATCAGGAATCAAAAAAGAGGGGTTGATTTGAAGCATGTTAGGAGTTCCAAACAACATGGACTTTTTTTTGTATGTTCAAAATTAGTTCATTATCAACAAACCAGTTGCTAACCATTGCAAACTCGGACTCTACAATAGCTGAAACTTCGGCAAGTAAATTTGATTGGTGAAACAATACCAGGTCATCAGCATAATGAAGATTATCACAGAGTTTGCAAATGGAGGGCAACCAGTTAATAAACTAAACATCAGCGGTCCCACAATCAAACCCTGGGGCACCCCAAAGTTCACCGCTGAGGTAGTGGAGACTATCGATCCAATGGACACAAATTGAAAATGTCTAGCAAGGTAATCAATATACCAATTAACAACAAATTCTGAAAAACCAAGAAGCAACAATTTCTCTACTTACAAATTGTGTTCAGTGAGATCGAATGTCTTGGTAAGATCCACAAACACCAACCCAATCTTTAGGCTTTTCTCAAAGCTCAAAAGGGTGGAGTTTGTGAATCTGACCAAGGCTGTCTCAGTTCTGTGAAATTTACAAAATCCTTGTTGCTGTGTAGCCAACACCTCATACTTCTCCAAATATTCAGTAAATTGTTTAGCCACTATTTTGTCGAAGATCTTACTAATAGGGTTTAAAATAGAAATGGTTATAGTGGCAGTTAAAAAGTAGAGGCCAGTGTGCAGGAAAAAGGGATCTAGACTTTTGGCACTGGCACTTCTTTTAATATCCAACTTTGCTAGCGAATCCTCTACCTGTTTAAAGGTTATCGGGGAGAGACCAAAAGAGGACTGGGGATGGGGGTACACTTGAATGCCCTCAGGTGGTGAACAGCACACTAGCTTAGCAGATGGGGAAGAATCAAATGCTAAACCAGCAGTGGCAAAGTGAGAGTTCAGTTTTTCAAGAATTATGGTTTCGTCAGTGATCACAGTGTTTTGGGAGTTGATTTTAGCCGGTATTGATGGGGGTGAATTATGACCTTCAACAGATTTAATGGTACGCCACAGTGTTGCAGAATTATCCTTTGCATCTTCCAGTGCATTCACATAATAGTTGACCTTGGTTACTCTAATGAGTTTTGTACGAGTGTTTCTGACAAATCTAAAAGCCGTCCAGTTGAGAGGGGTTTGGATAATCTGACCTTAGCCCAGAATTTGTCCCAAAGAGTTAGGATTTTTTTTCGGTCTGCAGTAAACCATGGTTGGGAGGCTTTTTTGATTCTACACTTTTTGAAGGAAACATGTTTATTTATTAAGTATAGAAGTGTTGAGATGAAAATTTGGACTTTATCGATAGCCATAAAGGGAAAAGTATGCTCAGACTTGTTTGAGGAAACTGAAATTCTCGCTCAACATAGATCTGCTGGTTTGGCCCCTAAAATCGAAAGAAATAATTTAAATAAAATCTGGGAAATGTACAAACCTGGTAACCATGGAAAACGCTGAGGTTTCTGAAATGAACATTAATTTATCACACAATTCTGGAGTAGCTGATAGAGGTGAAGATGCTAAACAGATAGATACTGGCGGTAAGGATTGTTGTGGCATGCCAGTACCTGTGGACTTTGAATTTTCCTTCACATGCAAAATTCCTATGCAAATATCAAATACTGTAAATGATGTGAAAGAGACAATAAAAAAAATAAAAAAATACAGCACTAGATAATTCAAGGGTGGTAGCACGTCAGCCTGATTCTCACCTAGCCCTACCCGACAACACCCTACTCCACCAGGATAGAGTCAAATGAAGTGGCAGTGTAGCCATTTATATTCATTCCACCCTCCCCACTATAATCTCGCACAGAGAAACAAACCACTCATCCCATGAACCACTCCTGCTGAAAGTGTTGCTCCCTTCCTCTAACCCTCTATTCATTGGCATTCTCTGTCTATCTCCAAAGTCCCCGACTAGCTTCCTGCCTTCCATCCTCTCAACACTTGTCTCCCTAGCCTCCCTAGGTAAACTTGTCCTCCTGGGTGACTTTAATCTAAACTGGCTCTCCCACCCCTCTAACTATATAGTTCATTCCATAGAGTCACTCAGCCTCTCCCAACTCATCAATGAACCCACCTGCTTCAACACCCATACTGATAATCACTCCCTCCTTGACTGGATATTGTCCACCCACCCCCATCGGATCATTGCTGCCAGCACTCTCTCTGACCCATTCAGTGATCATTGTCTCACATACTGTGTTAGGAAAGCCCACCTCCCCAAGCCTCCCCGAAGTACATTTACCGTAGGTCTCTCAGATTCCATGACATAGATGCTCTACTTGCAGACTTCTCCACCACTGGCTGGTCTCCCACCTATGCCTCTCATGACATAAATTAAGCCATCACCCTCTTTACTAACATCTTTCACTGGGTCTGAGATGCACATGCTCTATGCAGAATGCTGCATGTCAAGAGAATAAACCACCTGTGGATCTTTCCCCTTCTGGTTACCCAGTTCAAAGCCAGGGTCCTAGTGTGGGCCAAGTATAAGTCCTCTGCCGACCTTGTCAACCTCCAGAACTATAAGACCCTGTGTAATGCTTGCACTAAATTGGTCCGTTCCACTAAAGCCCTATACTACCAGGCTCAGCTCAGCACTAATGCATGCTCACCTTTAAACTTCTGGAAAGTACTTCACTTCCTACTGGAGCCCTCTGCCCAGTCCTCTACCTCCTCTCTTTTAGTAAATGGATCACTGGTTTCTGACCTTCCCTCCATCACCTCACACTTCAATGGTTCTCTCCAAACAACCTTATCCAGTCTCCCCCTCAACTACCTCACCCTCAGATGATGGTTTCTCCTTCCCCCTGCTATCCTCACAGGAAGTTTTCAATTAATTATACTCCCTTTGCCCAAATAAGCACAGCCCTGATGGGCTAGATCCCAGGCTGCTCAGTCTCTCTTCCCCAGCTATAGCCCTCCCCCTCAGCTACATACTGAACCTATCCTCACTCTCAACTGTCCCCAAAGCCTGGAAAATGGCCAAGGCCATACCCCTCTACAAGGGCAGTGACTCTTCTTATCCAGGGGACTACCATCCCATCTCCCTACTCCCTGCCCTGGCAAAATGCCAGGAAGTCCTCATACACTCTAGGCTCACCTCCTTCCTCGACAGCACCCTCTTCCAGTCAGGTTTCAGAAAGTCCCACTCAACAGTATCCTCCCTCCTTTGTGTTACAGATTAAATTTTTACCACTTTGGACACAGGCCACCTCACCTCTGCTCTCGTATATAGATATATAGACCTAGCAAAAGCCTTTAACTTGGTATCCCACAATCTCCACCTCAGTTAACTGGCTGCTTCAGACCTCTCTTTCTCTGCAGTGAAATGATCCCAGTCCTATCTCTTTGACCATCAGCAGTCCGTACAAGTCGCTGATGTGCTGTCCCCTCCTCTCACTACCTATATAGGTGTCCCTCAAAGCTCTGTCTTGGGGCCAATTATTTTCTCTGTCTTCATAATTAACTGTCCCTCTGTCTGCATTGCTGCAAATATTCACATATACCCCAATGATATAGTGCTCTACCTGTCAAGCCTCCCTAGCAATGCACTCAAAGTCCCTCTCCAGCTTGGCTTCCTCAACATTATACAATGATTTAACACAAACCAACTCACGTTGAATACTAAAACAACTGTATCAGTGACATTTGGCTCCTCCCTGAAACTTGCTAAACTCCAGTCCCCCCCCCAATCTTTCACACCCTTGATGGCACCAAACTGGAATCTGTGTCTGCCTTCAAATACTTGAGAGACTACCTTGACTCCAGATTAGATTTTTCCCACCACATTGACTCCCTACACACCAAACTATACCCCAAGCTAGGAGCTTTGTATTCTTCCAAAGACTGCCTAATCATCCCTACTCATTGTGAGCTTGTCTCAAAATTAATACTCCCCTTGTTTAATTACGCAGATGTGGTTTATGGGGCAGTCCCATCCTCTTCCCTCAGTAAGGCTGACACCTTGTGTAATGCCTTTTGATGCTTTGCCACTAATCTCCCCCCACTTACTCACCATTGTTCACTTCACTCTGCACTCTCTGTTCTTCCTCTTCCCCTCTGCTGTCAACTGCATGGTGCATCCTTTATAGCTAAATATTGGTTTAACTCTCTCCCAGCCTACCTCTCCTCCATCCTCTTACTAGCCAGTGTCTCTGATTACCCCTCTGCTCCAGAGACTCACGCACTTTCTCCCCTCAGACGCAAC
The DNA here is from genome assembly GCA_016271365.2 of Neoceratodus forsteri. Taxonomy (NCBI): domain Eukaryota; kingdom Metazoa; phylum Chordata; order Ceratodontiformes; family Ceratodontidae; genus Neoceratodus; species Neoceratodus forsteri. The sequence continues at coordinate 1,190,435,065 of CM057456.1, forward strand.
CGTGTGCTGGACAATCTGCCTTCTCCTACTCCCTCCCCTTACTCTGGAATTGGCTCTCCTCACTCCTACAGTCATCCTCCTCCTTTTCCTCCCTTAAATACCAGCTAAAACTCTCTCTCCAGCCCTCCTGCTCCTGCATCCCTGCCCAGGCTTTCAGCTGATAACCCCCTATTCCCTCTTCACCAGGCTGGTGCCCCCCCTCCAAGCTAGCCTTCTAGTTCTAAGTTCAGTGTCTACCTGAACTCCACCTCCTAAGTATTCCAGTTGCATAAATCCTTCCCCTTATCAGCTCACTGTCCCACACAGCTGCTGCTCTTTATTTCTGCTCATTCAATACAAAACGTATTGTTTTCCCTTATTATTCCTTGATATGCAACTGTAACATGGATCTTTTGTTCACGTAACTGTTTTTGCATTGTAAATATCTGTTTATTCTTCGCCAATTATTTGGTTATTGTAACTATTTTTGGATTGTAAACATCTGCATATGTACCTCTTCCCCTTCCCCGGGTCACACCTGGAAATGAGTTCCTGCTCAGTGTGTCTTTCCCAGCTACCAACTTTTTAAATAAAAATAAATCAAAAACGTCAAGTCCTCATGGACAAAAAGAGCACGGACAATAGCATGTGGTCAACATCATGAAAGTCAGCAGAGCATGATGTACAAAATAATGAGGTGCCTTAACCATACAACCTCAAATTTCACTCAACTGGTGATCTATGGTGGCATGGTGTTGGAATACTAAATATGCACATGAGGAAATTGTACACTGTTACAGATGTAGCTGTTTTTCAGATGTGCAGTTTTGTCTTGTGGCGTTTTGACCATGCTGTATTTTACTGTGTTGGATTGTATTTCGCTCAGTTGACATGGAACCTGCAAGGACCATTATGTTACAACTTACATCAGATGCTATGGACTGCTCGCAGAAAAAAAAACATCAAGGGAAGTCAGCAAATGAACACTTCAAAATCTAATATTAATAAAGAGCTGAAATCAATCCTTACTGAAATTAGAAAGTGGTTTCAGATCTCAGTTTAAAAATGGGACAAGTTTCTACTGAAATGAAATCCACTCATGAAGAAATCAAAGTGATGAACAATAGAGTTATGCAATTGGAAAATAGAATTTCAGATATTGAGGACTATATACCACATTTAGACTCCAAGGTAAATGGTCAATCTAGAGAAGTAAACTAGATAAAGAAAAACCTGAGGACTTAGACTGGTGGTCACATAGAAATAACTTAAAATTCCTAAACCTCCCTGAAGGAGTGGAGAGGTGTAATACTGAATTGTTTATGGAAGAATAGCTTTCTGAAGCTAAGGGCAGGGATTTGAGAAACAGCAATTGAAATTGTCAGAGCTCCTAGAACCCCAGTAAGAATAAACAACTCTCTTCAGTAATATCCAAGAACTACATACAGTACGTCAGGTTTTTGAGATTTCAAGATAGAGATGAAGTGCTCTCAATGACAAAGAAAAAGGGTTTCTTCCCAAAGGAAAAACATATCCTTGTTTTTCCAGATTTAGGGCTAAATATTTACAAGAAAAGGATGCTCTTTAATCCATTAAAAACGTTGTTGTGGAAAATAAAATTAAATTAAATTCCAACATCCAATATCTTATTCCAACATCTTATGCCATCTTAAGAGTTTTGTTCCAAGGAAAATATACATCTTTTCACAACATAGAAAACGATGAACTATTTGTTAAAATAACTAATTGGCCTCTCATTTCAAAGTAAACAACAGAATTATAATCACTCACAAGTGGAAAAAAATACATCTTTGAAGAGAAAAAGTTATTTAAGTTACCATCAAGCGAGGAGTAAATACAATAATAGGGGCTGAATGTCAAGAGAGACTGAAAATTCACACATTTAATTTACTGCTGCATCAAAACTTCAAGAGTTAGCCTTCAATCAAGTCTCTCAGGAGAAGCCTGTATTAGATCCTATGAAAGCTGTTATAAATCCAGGGTTTCCTTGTACATCTGCGCAAACTTATGGTAGATAAACATGGATCCACTATTAGTTCTTCAGTCTTGCTTTCCTGATTGATGAAGGTGTGCTTCATCTCATGTTATATATGCATTAAATGAATCAAATCCATATGTATGCTTGGGGGAGGGGCTCAGCTCCAGTTTCATCTATGGAGGGTGTACTATCTTGTACTTTTATAGAGTTAAGTGGATGCTACAGTCCCTAGGGCTTATAGTAGATTCTAGCTGAACATTCCTAAGGGAACAAGGGAGTTTAGGGTATACTGATATATTTTGGTAATTTTATCATACTTGAGAATGTTTATGATGAATGGGGAGGGTGGATATGAGGTGAGGGAATTTCTTACTGTAGTTAGCAATGACAGTACACTGAGGGTGGGATATTCAGACTGCGCCAGGCAGGGGCGCAAGCCTGGGTGCAGCGCAACTGGGATGCGCCATGGCATGACCCGGGTGATATTCAATAGTGCTGCGCCATGGCTCAGCACTGTTGACTATGGCACTGGGGGTGCCTGCACTGTGCATGGCGCAGTGGCACTGCACCAGCACAAGTGGCAGGTGAGGAGCATGGTGCTAAGCCAGTGCAAGTGCAGTTGCGCTAGGAGCAGCGAGAGCGATATTCAGACGTGAGCATGCAAATGAGTCCATTATCTATGTAAGGCACAAATGGGTCCATTTGCATGTCATTATGGACCCATTTGCATGCAGTGCACCAATCCCTGTGACTTGCACCTGGCACCCTGCCAGGCTGCAGCCATAGGGGACCAACACCCCCTGCCCCTTGGCGGGCTACACGCCCCATCGCCCGATTGCTGGCATAAGAAAGTGATATCCCTGGTGGTCCAGTGGACCCAGTCCCATTGCCTGATCATGGGCATATGAATAAGTACATTCCCAGCTGGTCCAGTAGACCCAATCCCCAGCCATTTTACGGGCATGTGAATAATTACATTCCCTGGTGGTCCAGTGGACCCGATCACAACCCGATCGAGGGCATACATGTTAAATGATATTCCTGGTGGTCTCAGCGGTGCCCCTCTCACTCTGCTCACTGAGACCACTCTCACCCCACACATTCAGTCAGCAGCAAATGGCAGCTCCTCACCCGCAGCCGCTTGGTTGCCACATCGATGACAGTTACAGGCCAGACAGCGATTACGCAATATTAGGCGGGAAAACCATACCGTACTACACAGTCCTGATATGTGAATGAACCATTTACATTTTGGGATTGTGTAGTACAGTATGGTTTGCACGCCTATTGGCCCACGTGGTCGACCAATAGGTGTACAGCCATACTGTATGCTGTCAGTCAGCGGGCAGCCGAGTGGCTTGTGGGTGGGGAGCTGCCACCCGCTGCTGACCAGGGGGGTGCAGGGTGGTGGGCCTCAGTGGGCGGATGGGGAGCGGGGTACCGCTGGACCACCAGGGATATCATTTAACATGTGTGCCTGTGATTGGGCTGGGGATCGGGTCCATTGGACCACCAGGGAATGTATTTAGTCCTATGCCCATGACTGGGGCTGGGGATCAGGTCCACTGGACCACCAGGCATATAATCATATTATGCTCATGATCAGTGATGAGGTAGGGTCCACTGGACCACCGGGGAGATTTTCCTACTATGCCCATGATCGGGCGAGGGGGGGCACGATGCCCTTACAGTGTCTCTGTGTCTCTGGAGGTCAGGTGGCCACCCACAGCAGATGGCTGGCGTGTTGTGCCCAGCAATAGGGCAGCCCACCTGTGGGTGTCCCCCGACATGCTCCTGCTTTTTACAGGTGGATCTTTGCACCCCCCTGTGTGGCACAAGGTGGGTTTGTGCCTGCATATTCATTGCACATCCAAGGCTGAATATCGGGATGTGCCGCATATGCATGGGCACGCCCCACACACTTGGGCCGCATACATTACTGGTGCACCCCAGAGCATCGGGAATTGCGCAGCGCAACAACCCCCTTTGACTATCGTGCCGGGGTGCATCAGTGGCTTGCACATGGTGCACCACTGTTGCACCATGTGCAACCCCTTTGAATATCCCACCCTGGGTAAAATTAATGTAAAAAAGTTTTTGTATCATTCTTTATTAGGTGTTAAATCCTACAGGTACTTTCAACATATAAGATTATGGGTAGCAATATGATTGAAGGTGTATACTTTATGTCCTGCGATCTTAATGGGTTCAACAATCCTATTAAAAAAAAAAAATTGTCAAATATGTAAAGGAAAGAGATCACGTGATGAGCTGATCGGGGAAGGCAGCGCTGAGCGGAGCTCCCGGGCCCTATCGCATTACCTTTGGCACTAAGTTAAGTTAAATTAGGTGGCGACAGTCGAGCAGGGGAATAAACAACATAGGAGAAGATTCTCTTACCTCCGGAAGAAGAAATAAATCTAAATTCCCCTACTGCTCGAGAAATCCTAGCTTATCACCTGCGCTACTGTTGGGTCTCATAAGGCCCGACGCGACGCTCGAGATGGAGTTCGAAATGCCGGAAGGACTGGAGGCTAGAGCGCCGGCAATGAAACGCCCGAAACCCCCATCCCTGGTGCTGGGAGAATCAGAACCTAACACTGAAATTACAGGGGGAGCACAAACACCACCGGAGGACATTGCGGAGATCAAAATCTTTCTTCGGGGATTAGTTGCGGATTTTTCCTCGGTTAAGCCCACTCTTCAAGCTCTGGCCCAAAGAATGGGGGATGTAGACGGACGTATGGCCTCGCAGGAGCATAAAACTTATACTCAGGAGCAGGAATTGATAACGCTCTGTAGGCAAGTTAAAGAATTGGAAGATCGGGTCGAGGATCAGAAGTCCAGAAGCCGAAGGAACAATCTAATCCTGGTGGGACTTCCAGAAAGAGTTGAAGGTGCGGACTGTATTACATTTACCCAGGAGATGCTGTTGAAACTTTTAGGCCCCACACCATATGGTGACTCCAACAACTTGGAAAGAGCTCACCGCTCTCTTAGAGAGAGATGCCTCCACCAGGAGCCAGGCCAAGGGTTATCATTATGCGCTTTCTAAATTTTAAGGAAAAGTCATATGTTTTGAGCAAGGCCAGGGCCCTTAGAAATTTGCAATGGAATGGAGCGCCCCTGTTATTGTTTCAAGACCAAACTCCTATAATTCGTGAGAAACAAAAGGAATATGGGGACATTAAGAAAAAGCTTTATTTGGCGGGTGTGAAGTTTAGAATTCAACATCCTGCCACCCTGGTGGTGAAACTACAAACTGGCGATCGAAGATACCTAACAGCGAAGGAGGCTGCCGAGGGACTGAGACTGGAACTCCCTGACTTGTTTAATGCCAAAACCTGAATAAGACTTGCAGGAAGATGCTACGAGTGGACAGTTTCCCAAGAGGTTTTAGTTATATAATAGACTAATGGGAAAAAACCCAGTATTCAATTTAATAGTTAAATTCGGAGGAAGAAAATGAGATACGAGGAACAGAAGAAGAGAGGAAGATTAAAAGGCTGAGAAGGAGGAAGACAAAAAGGAAAAAGGCCGACAGAACGAGACTGCTTCCCTTCTGCTTTCTTCCCTACCCACCCTACCCCTACCCCTTCCCCCTTTTTTTTTCCTCTCAGAACTGAGATCTAATGGATTAAGAACAATGTACCTTAAGGGTATAGAGGGTTTAAGTTATGCCTTTGAAGTTAACTTGGAACTTAAAGAATTCTGAGTATAAGTTTAGGACCTCGCTGAGACATGATTCATTGATCTAATAGAGGTTGCCATATTATTTCTTAGAATTATAGGCTGAATGGTTCTTGTTCTAGAGTATGACATTTAATGTGTATAAGCAACCTATGGGGGCGAGCGAAAAGCTATAGATATTCTCCACATCAGAAGGTAATCAGATACAGGGGTAATAAGAAGACTTTAGAGGGTCCTGGAGCCTGCTCACCGGATAGCTCAATCATGTATTCAGCAGGAATCGGAGGACGATCTAAGGATCGGGGGCTGAATGGGGGGGGTGGGTTTGTGGGTTTATGGGAAAAGGGAGAAGAGAGAGCCCAAAGTTCTTTACTCGCACTCTGGCAGACTCTGTGGGTTTGAATGCTGGGGGTTATGAGAAAACTGCATGATTAATATTAAAATTATCACCTGGAATGTTAAAGGCCTCAGAGGGCGGAGAAAGAGGATGGTGATACTAAAGTATATTAATCAGTTGGGAGCCCAGATTGCTGCCCTGCAAGAGACTCACTTGCTTAAGGAGGAGCTGGGTCTTCTCAAAAAACAGTGGGTAGGACAGGTTCTAGGAGATGGAAATGCTAAGGCTTCAGGGGGAGTTGCAGTCCTGATTGGGTGGGATTGCCCATTCACAGTTATACAGACTAAAACTAGAGAAGACTGTAGAGGGATTTATGTCACCGGTGCCATTATGGGAAAAGCATTAACAATTGCCTCAATATATGCTCCTACACCACCTAAACCTGATTTTTTTGCATCACTAGAGGTTGATCTAGCTCTGCTTCCAACACACCCTCTGATCCTTGCAGGGGATTGGAACCTTTGTCTCAATAATAGGGCTGACAAAAAACCTCCATCTTATCGTCCACCTTCTATGGCACAGACAGCTTTGACTAAGCTTCTAGAAGTGGCGGCGCTTGTTGATCCCATCATAATTTACAGTAAAGGGGGACATGATATGACTTTTTACTCTGGGCACATAAAACCCACTCTAGAATAGACTTCTTTTTAATTAACAAAGAGGCAATTCAGGGGATAAGGGAAGTGGTTACCCACACTAGGGTTCTATCTGATCATTCTCCTGTCCAGTTGAACTGGGGGATAGAATCTCTTACAATGAAACCGTATCGATGGAGATTTGATGATTCCTTATTATTGGACCAAAATATGTTAGCTAAATCAGAACAAACACTGGAGAAAATTATCCAGACTCAACTGCCCACACTTTCGGATAGCAGACTAAAATGGCCTACATGTAAAGTGTTATATTCGGGCATAGCCCAGAGGATTATAGCTAGGAGAGCTCATATGAGAAGGGCAAGAGAGGAGTTTATCTTAGGTGCTATAAGCTCCCTGGAGCCTCTTGAGGGCACTACAGAGGAAAGGGACTTAGAGCTCAAGGAGCTTAGAGAGGAGATGGCAACTATCCTTTATGACAAAATGGAGTGGTGGGCGGAAAGGATACAGGCGAATTATGTGCTTCAGGGGGATGCTCCAGGAAGGCTTCTAGCTAATAGAATAAAAGAGTGGGAGGCGGCTAGGGTAATTCCCCTAATAAAATATCGGGGAGAAATAATAACCGAACCCCAGAGAATGGCTGATACTTTTGCAACCTAATATGAGGGAATTTATTAAGGAGGGGTCTTGGCTAGTAAAGGGGAGATACAAAATTTCCTAGAAAATATAGCTCTTTTGAGACTAGATCAGGAGCAAGTTCAGGGGCTGGTGGCACCCATTTCGGAATCTGAAATACTAGAGGTGATCAAGTCACTCCTGAAGGGGAAATCACTGGGACCTGATGGCCTCACGGCCCAATTCTATAAATCACATGCTACAGTCATACTGCCATTATTGAAAGACTTATTTACAAATATAATGCTTGATGGGGTCCCGCACCAACAGCTCTATCAAGCGTATATAACACTCATCCCAAAACCAGAGAAACCCAAGGAACTCCCTGAGAGTTATAGGCCAATTGCTCTGATAAACCAGGACTTGAAGTTGTTGACAAAACTATTGGCCAATAGAATGTTGAGTCGCCCTATTTTAATCAACCAAGAGCAGCTGGGGTTTATGCCGGGTAGAGGAGCACATGATGCACTCCGGAAACTCCATCATATATTACATAGGGCCTCTACCTCTAAATTGACTATGGCGGTAATTGCTCTCGATGCCGAGAAGGCCTTTGATAGGGTCTCTCACGACTTCTTATTTGCCACCATGGCTCACATGGGATTTCCGGAAAGTTTTATAAAAGGTATTAAAAATTTGTATGCTGCTCCTACCGCCAAGGTATTATGTAATGGCTATTTATCGAAAGAAATTCGCTTAGAGAATGGTACTAGACAGGGATGTCCCCTCTCGTCAATACTCTTTAACATATACCTGGAACCTTTATTAAGGGCGATTCAAAATGATCCGGAGGTACATGGGATTGTTATTGGGGGAATAGAAATGAAACTATCAGTATTCGCTGATGATATCCTACTACACCTTCAGGACCCAGCAGAGAGCTTTAAATGGATTTTGAACATAGTGGAAGGGTTTTCTAGGGTCTCAAACTATAAGTTGAATCTGAGTAAGACACAGGTTCTCCCGCTTACCCCATTTACTCACAAAGCCGACTTTGAACCACTTCAAGTAAAGTGGTGCCCTAGTAAACTTAAATATCTTGGCATTTGGATCACACCTAATGAGACCGAAGGCCTTGAAACAAATTTGGGAGGACTGATATCCACAATTACAACGGACTTAACTAGGTGGAATAAACTCCTCTTAAATTGGGCAGCTAAATTGAGCTTGGTTAAAATGAATCTATTGCCTAGGCTCCTGTATTCAATACATCTATCCCCGTATATTATCCCCAAATGTTGGTTTACTAAAATATAAAAATTAATCTCTAACTTTTTGTGGAATGCTAAACCCCCTAGAAGAAAATATAATGTGTTAAGGTTACCACATAACAAAGGTGGCCTTAGAATCCCGGACTTACATGTTTATTATGTAGCTGGGCAGCTTGGGCTAATGAGTCGGTGGTGTAAACAGGTGACAGAATATGAATATATCCCAACCTGGCTCCAGGTTGAGAAGCAAACCCTATCGGATATGGGACTCTCCCCAGAAGTGGTACTCTTTTTTAACCCAGAGGAGATGGGGGATGGTGGAGCACGAACGCCAATATATAAAGCAATTTTGGCCTGGTGGACAATTTTGTCCCCCGCCAGAGGAACTATCAAAAAGTTTCTAGAGACCAGCCCCTTTGGGGCAACCCAAATATGCTTATTGGAAAACAAATAATCAAGAGACAGTGGGCTCCGTACTTACTTACTTTAAAGTGGGCGGATTTTATAAGAGGGGATAGGGTGGCCCTCCCTGACCTTTGTAAGAACTTGAATTTCTTTAAGAAATTACAACTCACCAACTTGATGAGAAAAATGGAAGAGAGGAGGGATAGCTTACAGGACAAGGCGCTTACTTGGAGTGCTCTTAAGGAGATAAACTGTGTCATAAATCCTCTGTCCAAGATCTATAGATTACTACTAGATTTTTTAAGTGGGGGATCTATTATTAAGATCTTATATTGGGACAAACAGGGAGAATTTGCCCCTCAGAGACCTGAATGGGAAGAAATATGGAGGAATGTTAAATATATTCCTACTCTGAAATACAGGATCATGCAGTTCTTTATAGCTTCTAACCTATACTATACCCCTACCAAGCTATGTGCTAGAGGCCTAAGACAGACAGACCTCTGTTTTAGGTGTAATACAACTCCAGAGGATTTGCTCCATGTTCTATGGTATTGTTCTAAAGTTTCCCCCATCTGGGAGCACATTAAGCGTAATATGGACCCTTTGAAGAATTACAAAGAATACATTACACCCAAGATTTGTGTACTGGGGGATATGGTAAACATCCCTAATGTGATCATTAAAGGACATATTGCTTTGATGTCATCCCTGGTTAAAGCATTTGTCTTAAGGAACTGGAAAAGTGATTTGGCATATACATATGATCAATGGGTGGGTGATTTACTTTTAATGTTGACTAGACTTAAAAGACAAATGCTTCGGGATGGACAAAAAGTAACCTATGATAAAAGGTGGAGGACCTTAGAGGCAGTATACACTTTGCAATATAAAGTGCCCCAGACAAGGGTCTGTCTGTCAGGAAGTAAGTAATCAATATTTTGCTGATATGGATATGTTGTTTTAGCAAAAAGGGGATTAATAAGTCTCTGATGGTTTCCGGTATGCTTTAAGACCTGATTACAATCTTACATGTTAGATCTACAGTTAGATGCCACGGAGTCTGTCAGATTGGGGTGGGGGTGGCTCTCTCTTCTCCCTTGTGACGCGGCTGCAGGATACTATTATGAGAACCTCATAAGGGTAAGAGGGCTTTATTGCTACAAATGACATGCAGGGTCCCAGACTTGATGTATGAACACATCTTCCTGCCAGGGTTCGCTCTAGACAATACAGTATAAATGTAGATGTGAACCAGATGTTAAAGGAGTGAATGCAGCTGTGTATGTACATAGTTATATGCTGTACATAGTGATCACGCTCAGTTTTGGATTGTGAGCCCCGGATGATTCCGGGTCTGTGTGTGTCTGTCTTATAATTGATGGAAAACAGGTCTGTTCTTTAAAGAGGATCTCCATCAGTGCAGTGCAGGTTAGGTTGACTTGCTCAATACTCTGTATTGTAATACTTGTAGTGGTAGAGAAGGATGAGTACAGGATATATAGCAGGTGTATAAAAGTGGATAGTTAGAACATGGTTATATTAGAAGATGATTCTTTTTAGTTTATCTGTTCATTAGAATGTCATTTCCAATGGGTCTCCACAGCTAGGATTTTGATTGTCATGTATTCTTGCTGGAACAATATGAGTCTCAATAAAAAAAAAAAATATGTAAAGGAAAAAAGTAGACATTATGGGCAGGATTCACAAAACAGATGCGCCAAACGCAACTCAGATGCGCTGGCACAAGTAGGAAATGCGCCGGAGGCTGATTCAGGAAAAGGGAGAAAGCGCCAGTGCAAACAAGATGCCCTGCACCGAAAGACATGTGCCATAGGTGCAACATAATGACATGCGGCCTATATACAGGGGGCGTAACCATGCAAACACAATGCATCCCGATTCACAGAGCACAACCAGGGCACATCAGTGGAGCAAATCCAACGCAAATCCAAGATGCGCCAAAGAAAGATAAGTACAAAAGAAGGAGACTTAAGTCCAGCACACCAGCAGGCTGTCAATGGAACGACAACAGCAGCAGCACACAGCCACAGTCAGAAGGGAAGTGGTACCAGACAGAGGGAGAGGCACAGGCAGGCAAACTGCCAGCAACAACACTGGGCAGCAACACCAGAGGGCCACAGCGACAGAGGGGATGAACCCAGCAGCAGTTGCCATTGCTGGTGCCCTAATGAGGAGGAGGAGGCAGGGCGCCGGAAGGAACCATAAGCGGCCAGCCCCATGGTGGTACCGCACCCGGCTGTCCTTCGAGCAGCTGACAGAGGTGGAGACAGTTGGGTGATACCGCCTCACCAGGGCCATGCTGAGGCAGCTATGTGAGCTGTGCCATGATGCGATGCAGGCACCTACCGCACGAGGTCATGCCATCTCGGTGGAGACCAAGGTGACAATGGTCATGTGCCTGCTCACCACGGGAACCTTCCAGAGGCCTATTGGGGACACCACTGGCATATCACAGGCTCGATGTCCCACCCCCTCACACAGTTCCTCACTACACTGCTACACACGTGCTTCAGAATACATCACATTCCCCAGCATGCAGGCAGAGTGGACAGAAGCCATTTAGGGGTTCCACAGGGTGGCACACATGCCAGGTGTCATAGGGGCCATCGACTGCACCCATGTGGCAATCCATGCACCACCTGGTAAGGAGGGCATCACATATGTGAATCAAAAGGGGTACCATTCAGTGAACTGCCAGGTGGTGTGCGATGCCACAGGGCGCATCACCAATGTCTGCGCCACACACCCTAGGAGCACACATGATGCATACATATGGCACCAGTCAGCACTCTGCATGAGGTTCAAGGCTGGGGACATCCAAAGTGGACACCTGTTAGGTACATGTGACCGAGCGCCAGCAGCACAGGGTGGCAACATGTCTGGGACACATGGGCTGGGCTGTGGGTGGGCAGTCGCACGCATGAGGGCACTGGGACAGCAGGGGTGTGGAAGGGTGCATAGGTGGATGCAGGGTGGCATGAGACCAATGTACACCACAAGATGGAGGGCAGGCAGGGGCAGCTGGGGCAGGGATGCAGGACCACCAGGCATACAGCTGCGTGGGTGGGGGAGCAGGACAGGGGCACACAACACAGAGGGTGGGACGGGTTGGGGCACACGCCATGGTGTAACACCATGTACTAATGGAGACACGTCTACCCCCACAGGTGACACCACATACCCATTGTGGCCCTGGCTCCTCACCCCCATCCGATGACCTGGAAGAGTGGCAGAACAATGCTACAATGAGGCACACATCGCGACACGCACCATCATTGTGTGTGTCTTTGGCATGCTGAAGATGCGTTTCTGGTGCCTGTGTCGGTCAGTTGGTGCCCTACAGTACAGCCCCGAGAAGGCCTGTGGGATATGAGCACCTTAGCTGAACCAGGGAACCACGAGGCCGGGAGGAACAGCGAGGGAGCAGTTGGGAAAGGCGCAGCCAATCACCTGCAACTCCCACCCCACAGCACCCAGCTGAGCACCGGGGCTTCGCTCCGCCAGCGGGCGGTCGGTGGCACCTTAGCGAACCAGGGAACCATGAGGGCCGGGAGGCACAGCTGAGGAGCAGTTGGGAAAGGCGCAGCCAATCACGCAATCTCCCACCCCACAGCCCACTAGCTGCGGGGCTTCGCGCCGGCCAGCGGGCGGTCGGCGGCACCTTAGCCGAACCAGGGAACCATGAGGCTGGGAGGCACAGCGAGGGAGCAGTTGGGAAAGGTGCAGCCAATCACCTGCAACTCCCACCCCACAGCACCCAGCTGAGCACCGGGGCTTCGCTCCACCAGTGGGCGGTCGGCGGCACCTTAGCCGAACCAGGGAACCATGAGGCCGGGAGGAACAGCGAGGGAGCAGTCGGGAAAGGCGCAGCCAGTCGCCTGCAACTCCCACCCCACAGCACCCAGCTGAGCACCGGGGCCTCGCTCCGCCAGTGGGCGGTCGGCGGCACCTTAGCCAAACCAGGAAACCACGAGGCCGGGAGGAACAGCGAGGGAGCAGTCGGAAAAGGCGCAGCCAATCGCCTGCAACTCCCACCCCACAGCACCCAGCTGAGCGCCGGGGCTTCGCTCCGCCAGCGGGCGGTCGGCGGCACCTTAGCCGAACCAGGGAACCATGAGGCTGGGAGGAACAGCGAGGGAGCAGTCGGGAAAGGCGTAGCCAATCGCCTGCAACTCCCACCCCACAGCACCCAGCTGAGCTGGGCTTCACTCCGCCAGCGGGCAGTCGGCGGCACCTTAACCAAACCAGGGAACCATGAGGCTGGGAGGAACAGTGAGGGAGCAGTTGGGAAAGGCGCAGCCAATCGGTAAGCGAGCGCTCCTCCAGGCACAGCAGCCGATTGGCTCTCCTGCCCCATTGACTTACACTGGCTCAGCCTGCATTGCCGAAATCTGTGTAGGACATGATTTTGCTTTTCACTCTTCCCCTGTTTTTCTACAAAATCCCCAAAAGAGCTGCTTCCAACTTGTGAGGCATCTGTAGAGGGAATCTGTTGTTGCTTTTGTTTGAGTTCTGCTGGATCCTGTTAGCAGCAGTGGGCCAGATGCTGAGGCGCCACTCTCCTTCTATTTTGACTGTGTAAATTACCTAAAAAGTGCTGTTTTTCCACTATTGTATTGCAAGGGGAAACTGCCATTTTACTGCTCTTTACTGTAATTACAGCTCCTTTTTTGCATGTGTAAGGTGGGCCAGATGCTGAGGCGCCACAGAACCCCCCCCACAGTCCTTTTGTAGTTCAGATTTAGTCAGTGATGCTCAGGAACGCTTGATACTGCCTTTATTAACTGCTGCACCTTCCTCTGTCTCTCTCCAGCCTGCAACTCCCACCCCACAGCACCCAGCTGAGCGCGGGGGCTTCGCTCCGCCAGCGGGCGGTCGGGGCACCTTGGCCGAACCAGGGAACCACGAGGCTGGGAGGAATAGGAGGGAGCAGTTGGGAAAGGCGCAAATTTTGCCCACCCGCCTTCCCCTTTTGTGTGTGTTAATTTATAGGCATCTTCCTGCCGAAATCTCTTCCCCGCCCTCAGCATTTTTTTCTAAACCAACAGAGTCACACCAGCTTGCTGATCCAACCAATCAGCAACTTCACTACTCCCCCACTGCCAACTACCAATATCTCTTTCAGAATGGGGGAGCTTACTTCTGATACTCCTTTCACCATCAGCGATAGGGTTCCACAAAGAAGATGTCCCTGTCCTACAATTTAGAGTGGTCCATCCGCCCAGTCTCTCTGAACCATCCCCTTTGGCTGACACTCAAACCCTCATATATGCTCTACCACTGCTGCATCGACTACAGTGGTATAATCGCCATAAAGAGACACATACCACCACACATGTATTTCAGCCAAGGCTCCACTGCTGGATAAATAGATCCCCCCCTAAGCCTAGTCATCAAACTGCTACTTGGTATCCCGACACACTTCCTTAAACCACAGGGAGCACCTCAAAAAAAGAGTGGCAACAGAATAAAAGAAGGAGGATCAAAGACAGTCCCCTCTCCCTATCACTGGCAGCCCTCATGAAACTACTGCTCTTTCTATTGCTCTGTATTGGTAATGTGGAAATCAACCCTGGACCTTTTGAAAGTATCACCTCTCCATCAGACCTAACCTCAATTAAAGGCCTCAGTTTCCTGCATATTAATGTATGCAGTCTGTTGAAAAAATTTACGTTGATACAAGCCTGGGTTGCCCATACCTTGCCAGACTTTCTCGTGGTAACTGAGACATGGCTCAAACCCACCACAGCGGACAGGGATGTTAACCTACCTAACTATCAGCTATTCAGAGCTGATCGCCAAACAAGGGGAGGTGGAGTAGCCATATATGCAAAAGCTGGTATAGCTGTATCCTGTACTGCTGCAACATCTATGCCCAAGGAGTTTGAATGCCTATCTCTAAAAGTCTCTCTCCCCAATACAGCAGCTTTTCAACTAATTGGATGCTACAGACCCCCCTCTGCTGAACACAAGCTCTTATCCCACCTGGGGAACCTGGTCAAGCCCAGCACTGAAGAAGTCATTATTCTAGGTGACCTGAATTTCAACTGGCTCACCCAGGCAGCTACACCTCTGGTATCATTCTGTGATACCTATGGGCTCACACAGTTAATTAATGAACCAACAAGAATAAATGCAAGGAATAGTAGTAACAGCACACTACTTGATATCATGCTAGTGAGTAAACCACATCTATTCACACACGCTGGAGTGCTCCTATGCGATATTAGTGATCACTGCCCCATCGCATGGGTAAGATCCACCAGCATAACAACAAATCCTGCAAAATTCCTCATGAGAAGATCCAAGAAAAACATCAATATTGAAGGATATCTGCATGATCTAGCTTACTCTCCACACTGGCAAAAGTTTTATCTTGCACATTCTGTAGAAAAAGCTCAGCAGGTGCTAAATAGCATTATAATAAATGCCCTTAACACCCATGCCCCAATCTCTAGTATCCGAATAAAAAACAAATCCTGTCGCTGGTTTTCAGCTGACCTCAAAGCTGCACTGCTGGAGAGAGACAAACTCTGGAAAGTGGCAAGAAAAACTAAGAATGCAAATGACTGGATGAATATATGCACCAGGAAAGTTAGGGATGCAAAGGCTGCCTTCTACCTGGCCGAGCTCGACTCCTCCTACCATAATCCTGCTAGGTTTTGGGGCACCATCAAGGGTATGATGGGACAGGACTCTAACAACCCCCTTCCAACTCAACTACACAATAGTTATGGCCCTATCACTGGCAAAATGGAAATCCTGGACATATTCAACAACCACTTCACAACGGCTGGCCTTGCCTTTGAATCCTCCCCAGCTAACCTGCTGAGGGACCAATTAAGCTCCCACTACATTGGTGATCAAAGAGTTGACTCTTCCTTTAGCTTCAAACCTATACTGTTGAAACAAGTTGAGGATCTATTATGGCATCTGGATACCAAAAAAAGTGCAGGAGCAGACTTTCTGGACCCCTTCTTTCTAAAGATTGCGTGCCATGTACTTGCAGTCCCCCTGACACACCTCTTTAACCTTTCCCTAAACTCTGGCTCTATTCCCACACTGTGGAAGACAGCCCAAGTGGTCCCCCTTCTAAAATCAGGGGACCCTATGGATCTTAATAATTACAGGCCCATTTCCATTCTACCTATGCTATCCAAGATGCTGGAGAAATTAGTGAGTAATCAGCTAAGGGAATATCTTGACAATGCTAACCTATTAAATCCAGCTCAATCTGGATTCAGGGCCAAACATAGCACTATCACTGCATTAGCCAAGGTCACAAATGACTGGCAAACCGAATTGGATAAAAAGAATAATGTCTGTGCAGTATTCCTGGACCTGAGCAAAGCATTCGATACTGTGGACCATGAGTTGCTACTCTCATCCTTGCACTCCCTTGGCCTAGATCCACCCTCCCTTAAGTGGTTCAGATGCTACCTCTCCGGTAGGTCACAGCAGGTAAAAGCTGAAGGTGACCTATCCCCATTAAGACCGCTGTCAAGAGGAGTCCCCCAAGGCTCTATTCTGGGTCCTATCCTTTTGCCATTTATATAAATAACATTGATTCAACCCTTACCAAGTCCTCAGTACACCTCTTTGCTGATGACACTGTTCTGTATGTCAGCAACCCTTAGCCTACAGTTGCTCATGAAATCCTACAAACAGAATTCTCCTTGTTACAACATCAGCTACTCGAGAAAAAGCTTCTGCTAAATGCCAAGAAAACTAAAGCAATGATGTTCACAACTCAAAACTCCACCAGCACATCCTCTTCAATCACTCTCCCCCAGCTATGCACTATACTTGGAGAAAATCTGGAGTATGTTGAAAACTTCAAATACCTAGGTGTGTGGATTGACAACAGACTCGACTTCACTCATCATCTAGAAGAACTGTTAAAAAAGCTTTGCCAAAGGCTTGGCTCCTCTATAGATTAAACCCTTCCTTAACAGAGACTCAAAGATGAGGTTAGTCCAGGCCATCTTTCTATCAGTTATTGACTATGCAGACTTCTTATAGTCACTGCCCCATCTCCTACCTTCACAAGTTGGATACATTATATCATAGAGCAATAAGGTTCATTACAGATCTGCCATATAATACCCACCATTGCTCTCTTCATGACGCAGTTGGATGGGTTTCCCTTCATATCAGGAGGAGCAGAAATGCAGCTCTATGGATTTACAGAGCTTTATCAAAAAAACTCCAAAACTATATCCTGGACTGCTTCAACCAGACCATTCCTAGCTCCTATGCCCTAAGAAGCAACAATATCATCCTGCTCAAATTGCCCAAAGTCAGCACCAGACTAGGGAGGGCAGCAATCAGCTATTCTCTAGCTATAGCATGGAACACCCTACAAAAATCCCTAAAACTGTCCATTATCATTCCATTTGCATCCTTTAAACAGCATTGTACAGCCTTCTTCACAGAGAAATGCAGTTGCTACCGCTAGAGCTAGAATAGTCATCCTACAAATCTGGCTTCCAATCATATATGGCATATTCCTTCCAGTCAGACACCCCCAGCTTATGGCACCCAATAATACCTTCACCATCCTAGTATTCATTATGTTGTGTGTCTGTCATGGCCCCCATTGGGATATGTATGTACTGTACATACTGTAGATATTAGCTTAACCTTCCTTTAACCGAGTTTTAACATGTGAATTCACTGTACATCATTGTGTTATAAACATTATTTTTCTCTGTATGTATAACTGTCTTATAAAGCGTATGATGTATTTGCTGTTTATCAACTATTGAACCTTGACCTTATCAGGTCCATCTTGTAAATGAGCCTTGCTCAATGATGTTCGCCTGAATAAATAAAAATTTGATTGATTGATTGATTGATTGATTGATATTCCTGGCCTCTTGAATGCTGCACATCATGGCCCATGACCATGGGATACCTGTCGAGGCCAGTGAGGGTGACAGTTCCAGGGAGGAGTAGGGGTGGGGCAGGGCACAGCAAGGGCACACCCTGGGGACCATGGAGAAGAAGGCAGGCATGGGTGCAAAGGGATCCCAGGCTGGCGGCAAGGGCACGGGCATACCGCACACGAGAGGTGGAGGAACACTTCGGGACACACAGGTGAGTACGCAGGTTGGTACATGTGCAGGTGTGAGCACCCCAGTGTAGGGACAGCATGACGGCGGAATGGCGGGCACCATATGCCACACAGGGGCGCACATGCAGGCACATGCACACGGTAAAGAACATACATACTCACACACAGGCAGCATGCATGCACCATCCCAGAACCACACAGGCCATGCCCACACTGTCACAGGTCAGTGTGCATTGCGGCCATCACACAGGCACTGCAGGCACCGTAATGCACTCATCATTCCCAAGACACATGGCACGACAGTGGTACACAAAAACACTCCGTAAAACCTGCACAGGCATCACAGGGGTGTGCCAGGGCAACCGTGTGTCTGGTGACCGCCATGCACAGCAGCACTGGCACCACCCGCAGGGCAGCCGGTATGCACGGGCATGCCACCTGCCACCACAGGCCCCTGGGCATAGACATCACAGGGCTGCCCCATGACCACCATGGACACGTGGACGGCCTCTGCCACAGCCGCTGGTGATGGGGGTGCCACCACCGGCCACAGGTGGTGTCCTTAGGGACCCCTCAGGGGTGCTGCACTGAGACCGTGAATGGGTGCTCAGTGGGGTGGCCGTCCTACACCCACCAGCTGAGCCATGGCCAATGGGAGTGGATGCCAGTGGTGACAGGGTCAGCAGCAGGGGGCCCATCTGGCACCACCACTGGGGTGTCCGGGATGTGCTCCTGGGCATCCAGCTGGATGCACGTTGTCCACTGCATGCTGTGGATGCAGACGCTGCCTCCGCAGCAGCTGCAATCCACTCCATTGCTGTGGTCATGCCCACCTGCATGAGGCATGTCTCAGCCAGAATCTGAGCATGCCACACCACCACAGACTCATGCTCCTGGACCATGACGGCCCTATGGCTCTGGAACTCCACCTGGAGTGCCTCCTGACTGTCCACAGTTTCCTGCAACAGGTCAAGGTAGACACCCATGTCATCGGCAGGTGATGCAGCATGGTGGCGGTACTGACGTACTGGGGATGGGTCGACCTCACCAGGGTCATCCACGGGTGGTGGACACACCCTGGCAGGCTTTGCTGTGTGCATGTCTGGGCTGGGCATAGTCACTTTCTGTCCATGTATGTCATCCACTGGGCCCATGGGTGCATGCATACTGGTGCCCTGCCTGGATGCAACCAACACTGCCAGCACTGTGCTGGGTAGCGGTGCAGGGGGCACAGCACGCACAGCCCCAGGCAGCTGTGCCGCCACTGTACCAGTGTCCAGTATGGTGGAAACGCCATTGGCACCAAGGGTCCTGTGCACAGGCATCCCTGTGCACCGCCGACAACCATGGCAGTGGTGCTGCTGACGGTGGAACATGCATCAGTGTCAATGCCCTCACCTTGCAAGCCACTGGCAAGCATGATGAGTGCATCCGCTATGTCCACCGCCACATCCAGGACAGCATCAGACAACCCAGACGGGCCCCCCCAACCATGCGATGTACCGACCTTCAGTACCACCAGCGCTGGTGGAGGGGTCTGCAGGGCCCTCTGCCACAGGGACTGTGACCGGTGGTGTGTGAAGCATGGACATTGCAGGTGCGGACATGCTCATGTTAGTGTCATCGGCCCCATGGAGTGGGCCTGCATCATCACCCATGGGGGCTGCACAGTCGGCCATGGCTGCACTGTGGAGTCACGATGGAGCTGTGGAAGAGAGAAAGGAAAACATGGTTAATGCACAGGACACACATGACACACAGCACAGTCATCAACACACTGTTGGGCACACACGCCTGTCCATGGCAGGGCCCAGACAGGATGCACAGCTACTCACCATGCTGCAACAGGCTGCCCCATGTCTGGAAGCCACCCTCTGTGATGCCATGCATGGCTGTCCCTGACATGCTGACGGCCAGGAGGGCCTCATTGGGGCAGAGCTGTGCCACCGAGCTGGGTCCTCCCTCTGTCCACTGCAGGGATGCCTGGATGCTGGCCACCATCTCCTTGGCCCTCCGTTGGCTGTCATTCCAATGCTTATGGCACTCCTGCACCATGTGGTTGAATGGTGCCACCATGTTCATGTACTGGGCCACCTCCTCCCAGCCCTCTGCATGTGCCATCCTGCTGACACCCCTGCCAGTGAGTACATCCAGGCATAGGGGGCATGCCTCAATGAGTGCCCTCTCCTCGTCCTTCGTGAAGTTTGGTCACCACCTGGTGGCAGCACTTGCTTCCTCAGACATGTCGAACACTGTGGGGAGAAGCAACCTGGTGTCAGACCTGCCCATTTGTGCATATGGACCCGCACCCATCTCCCACTGTCTGCAGCCTCACCATGGTCTGTGATGCCAGTGGCCTGTGCCGTGGTCCATGTGTGCGCAGCCGAGCACAGGTGGACATGCACCATGGTTTGTGGTCCATGTGGGATGATGCACATGCCACACATGGCACCCAGGCCACGGTTGGGGTACTGTGTAGCCACCACAGGGTGTGTGACACCAACCTGTCTGCCATGGGTATGTCCTAATACCCCTGCAGCGTGTGTTCCACCACTATGGTGCCACATCATACCTGGGTGCCACCCCAGCGATGGCTGCAGGGTGGAGTGGGACTGCCATGTGGTAGCACTCACTGTTAGGGCGGTGGCAGTGTGTATGTTGGCAGTGGTGACACTGTGCCTGCACAGGTGTTGCACTGTGCAACACACCTACCTGTGGCATGGAGCCGCATCCACCTCACAGTGCAGTCCACCCCCTGCCATGCGTCCCATCCCTGTGTCCCTGTGTGCATTGTGTGGTCCTCTGTACACGTCGAACCCCCCCCGTCCCACATTGCACTGCCTTGGCGCACTGCCAACTGCATCACAGATTGGCAATGGTGCTCTGTATGTGCTGTGCTGTGTGTGTCCTGGTGACCCAGTCATCCGCTGTGGACTCGGCAGGGTTCAGTCCATTGTCACCCCGTGGATACATCCCTGCAGTTGTACAACACAGTTTGCCGTGGGTGCCTCCTAATGGATGTCTGGTCCCACATGTGGTGTACAGGGGATTCCATTAGTTGTGCACTCTCCAATGCAGGCACACCAGTGTGTGGTCTAGCCCTGTAAACATGGCTGTATACTCACCCTGTAGGCACTAACTCATCTCAGTGACCTGGACTCAGCCTGCTGAATTGGGAGCATTTATGGCTCAGGGCATGCAAATGAGGCCTGAGCACCTGTCAATGAGATGCTAATTGGCTGAATTGCCCATGCATGGTTGATGAGGCTGTTTGGGGCACATTCTCTCTGAACAGTATAATTCTTCCCAGCTCATCTCACTTTGCACGGAGCATCTGTGTGACGCTCCAATTACTGTGCAGTGCATTCCCTGCGCATGCATGGCCTGAGTGGCGCATCTGCATGACTCGGGGGCATGTTACATGGCACATTTGTTGCACATGCATGGTGTCTGAGTGATACGGCACATCTCCCATGATGCGCCGTTCTGCCGCTGTCCAGTGGGCCATGGCACTTCTGATGATCATGGTGCCATGTTCCGTATCGTGCAGCATGTCCCACCATGCACTGCCCATGCAGCACTGATCCGGCACTCCCCACGGATCACGCACTATGCGCAGTACACGTTCATGGTGTATGCCGTGTACAATATGGCACCCACATGCGGCACCCGCGCATGAGCAAACTTGTCCTGGCCATGCAGCTCCATTGCGTGGTGGTGCACGGATGCACCGGCTTGTCACCAGCAGCCATTCACACTTCACGTTCAGTGCGCGCTGTGTTGCACATGCCTCACTGTTTCATGCAGCACACGTTTGGTAAATAGTGCATTTCCTGTTTGCACCTTGCCACTGTCTGATCACAGTGTCAGATGCCTAGGGCTGGGAGAATGGTGCCTAGGGCCATGAACTGGTCACAATTGGAGCTGCTACATCTTGTAGCACAGGTCATGGCTGTGGAGGGCTGCCTGTTTGGACAGGAGGACCTCCGTGTACACAGGGCCCAGGTGTGGGCCACCATTGCATAGCGGATTGTGTGCCGTACTAGGATGCCACGCACAGGGGAGCAGTGCAGGCATCACTATGGTGACCTCCAGAGGCGGGACTCAGAGTGGCTTGCACGGCTGTGGCACCATGCATGCAGGGGTGCACTGCCACATCCAGGTAGGTGTTCTTCAGCTGTATCCTTGTGTGACACATGCTGGGTGTATATATCACTGCCCTCATGGTGCTCCGTGCTGTATTGCCCTGGTGCCAGGGGGGACTGGGCATGGCTGTGTGTGCCTGCTAACACTGGGAGCTTCATGGCCTGGCATCACTGTCTGCTGCATGGCCACGTGCCAGTGGGGGCTGGGGCATTGCATCCTGTACAGTGGCAGTGTTCCTCACGGTGCAGTTTTTTGTGTTTTGCAGGACCAGGGGCCAGGCAGCATGCCATGGATGCAGCTGAGGAGCATCGTTGGTGATACTTGAGTGCCAGGCCTGGTGCCCTGCTGGAGGTGGGTGAGTACAGCTTTCCATGTTTGCAGTCTTGCTGGTTCTGTGTGGTCGGTGGTGGGTGGGGTTGTGTTCCACGTTCTGGCCCTCAGTGTGTGTTTCTTCTGACATTTGCTGTAGGTGTTCTGGCCCAACGTGCTGTTCCAGGTGGTGGTGGTGGTGCTGCACCAGTAGATATGGACTGGAGGATCCGTGTGGCCATCCAGGCAGCCCTGCACCCTCTCTCATGGACTGTTCAGCACCTGTCAGCTGCCCTGAGGGATATCATGCTGCACCTTCCAGTCCATGTCAGGGTGCTGCGTGGCAGGTAACGGCATCGCTAGTGTCCCCTTGCCACTTTCTGGGGGACATCCCATGTAGATAGTTGCCCTACCCTGTCCCCTGTTTCTGTCCTTTTCCTGTCCTCCTTTCCATCCCTGCTCCCCCTCTTCCCCATTTGTGGATGTTGTTGTTCCTTTTCTGACATTTGGTTTGTACAGTTTATATGCCCATTACCTTTTATAAACATGTTTTACTCTACACTTGTGTCCATGGGTCTGTTTGCTCCAGCTCTGTGGTTGCTCCTCCTGCCCTGCTGTTTTGCTCCAGTTGTTCTGCTGGCTCCCCTGTGTGGCTGCAGGGCATCCTGCCTGCCCTGGAGCATCACTGGTTGTGCTGGTGCATCTGCGGTTGTGCTGTTGTGTCCTGTGGCAATTCACAGTGGTGTTGCGCTTGGCACTTGTCATGGCGCATGCCTCTGTGAATGGCTACACATGGGCTTGGCACATCTGACTTGCGCTGGTGCATCTGAATTGTGCCAGGCGCATCCTCTTTGTGAATCCTGCCCCATGCGTCTGCAGGAAATCCATTTAACACAGACTGAAGAGGATAAATTAGATAAAATATAGGGTTCAAAGGGATATGACTCACTATTTACTGAAAAATCTAGTGGTACCTCCATTTTGTTGAGAAAAGATTTGGGGGCAAAAGTTGAGAATTTTTATTTAGATACTGAGGGACTTTATCCTATAACTTATTTTACGGTTCATGGCAGAAAAATTACCATTGCTTCAATTATGGCCTGAACAATGCCCTCCTAATAATATTTTCTGAGTTTTATTTTACTAAGTTAGTGGAATTCCTATGGCCATATTTAATTGTGGGTGTGTGTGTGTGGGGGGGGATTCTTCTTTGGCCAACAGAGAATATGATAAAAAAAAAGCTGCAAACTGTCTTTGCAGTTGAATAGAGGACCTTGCACTAATAGACCTTCTGAAAATTAAATTTCCAAAAAATAAAGAATCCTCATGTTTTTCCCCTAGGTTTAAGGCATATTACATACTCTAGAATTGATTTTTTTCTAGGGTCTACATTATTTTGATATGATCTTATAGATATTTCATTATGAACCCATCGTAGTAAGAGCCAATGCTCCTATATCTTTTACTTTGAGACACCACCAAGGCATCTAGGGGCACCACCAAGTAACAATCCTGGAAATTAGATACATTATTATTATTAAGAAATCCTGCTTATCTTAAAACAGATAACTACTGAAACAGAGATAGTTTTTTCAAAGTAACAATTCAGGAGAAGGTTTTTCTAATATAGTTTGGGATACATATGAAGCTTATGTCCGAGGCCTATCCATTTCTGTGGCAGGTAATAAAAGCAAAAGTCTGATTAAAAAAACATTGGAACAAGAAAAAAAAATTATAGTATTCAACAACTACACAGTAAATGTAATCATAATATCGATACATGAAAGCTGGAAAAACCTTAAGGATGAAGATAACCAGATGCAGTATGAGAAAATGAAGAGATTGATGTTACTTGCACAAACTAAATATTGCTCCCAAATAGATCCCAGTGGGAAACACCTTGAATATGTATTACAAAATAAAAAAGCAGAATGTACAATACTAGCAATGAAAACTGTAGATGGAAACAATCAGACTTCTATATCTGATAAAGAAATTAATCAAGAGTTTGTTAAATATTATAGCAATTATTATCAATTACAGGGAGCTCCGGTAATAAATAAGACATTTCAGACTATTCCAAGTATAAGTCCTTAAAAACAAAAACGGCTTGATGTACCAATTAAATTTGAGGAAATGGATAAAGCAATTAGAATAATAAAGCCAGGAAAAGCCATAGGATTAGATGGGTTTTCCATAGAGCTCTGTAAGTGTTTTACTATAGAAAAGTTTTGGTACCCAAACTATGAGATTTAACGCTTTCAGAGACAATTACCGCCATCCTTTGATGAAACCCTTATTCTGGTCATCCCTAAAAAAAGGAAAACATGAAGCCTTATGTGCTTCACATTGACCTATATTGCTGCTTAATGCAGACTATAAAATCTTTACTAGAGTTCTAGCATTAAGATTGTAAAACATCTTATCTCACTGAGTGGGGATGACCAGACAGTTTTCTCCAGGGAAAGGAGGGGTCAGAATAATATTAGAAATGCACTTACTATACTTTATACAGTAAATGATCAGAATCCTACGGTGGTGTCCCTGGATACTGAAAAAGCATTTGCTAGGGTAGAGTAGCCCTATCTGTTTGCCCTGATGAAATCAGCCAATACTGTATGCACTAGGTGAAATGTTTCAGCCATGGATTAAAGCAATCTACAAATTACCTAAGGCTAAGGCTCTGGCCAACTACATCATATCCCTTTCTTTTTCATTACATAGGGGGGCCAGACAGGTTTGCCCCCTTCCACCTCTCCTTTTTGCCCTGATTATTGAACATTTGGCTAATGTTTTTAAGAGGTATGCATTCTATAAAGGGGTTCTTCTATACAGAGGGTAGAAATATAAAACTCTACCTCTTTGCTAATACTGTTTTGCTGTATCTTGAAGATTCAGTGAGGGAATTAGAAGTCATTCTACATCTTGTTCAGGGGTATAGGGAGCAGTCCAGATAGCTTGTAAACTGGAAGAAGTCAGAAGCCCCTCCTGTTGTTCCCAATAAATGTAAAATAAATATTGAAAAATGTCCAGTTTCTGTGAAAGAAGGAAGTATGGTAAATTTGGTCATAACTTTACCAAATAATATGAATCAGCTGTTAAAGGTAAATCAGGAACCTTTAATAGATGTCGTTGGCCAGGACATAGACAGATGGAGACACCACCCCCTGTCATTGCTGGAATGGGCCCAGGTAATACAGATGAATATCTTGCTCTGTTTCCATATTTGTTTCAGGCACTTCCTATAATATTTCCTAGTCAAACCTTTCTCAGAATAGATAAATGAATAAGAAAATTTATATGGAAAGTTGGGTGTCCAAGACTAAAAAAAGATAAACTATATTTACATTATAATCAGTTGGGACTCAAATTATCAAATTTGCAAAAAAAATCATTGGGTGACATTACTGGAACCCATAAAAAAATTCTTCAGTGCCACCCCCCCCACCGACATATATGGAGATAGTGAAGTCTGTCTTTTGAAAAATAACTCATTTTTTGTTTCAAAATCTTAGCAGTAAGAAATACATAGTAGGGATAATATGTTCATGCAGAATATGCTTTTGTCATGGAAAAAAGTTATAAGAACAGTATAAATTAGAAGTGCTGTGCAAATTGACTCCCATTTATGGTAATAAGTTTCACCCTATATTATGTACATATATAATCAATAAATGGAATAACTATGGTATTCATTCAATATCAGCTTTTTATATGAACACCATATTAAACCATTTCAACAAATGGAGTTCCTAGAAATATGTTTTTTAGCTATTTGAAAAAACATTTTATTAAAGCTAATTGATGATGGGATATTTAGTTTTTTTCCATATTTTTCTTTTCCCGCCCGCCAACCCATGGTGACCCCCATCAGATCCCCCCCCCAGCCCCATCACCTGGCCCCTCTGGGACTTACCTTGCCACAGTATCCTCTGCCACAGGACTTCAGTGGGTTCCCAGCCACTGGTGGGGAGCTTACGAGGGGCGGTTGTCATTTGCCACTGCGTATGGATTTTTCCAACAGTTTTCTCCCCTTATGTCTCTGGAGCCCCAGTGCAAGGATATACTGTACATGCGCGTGGAGGTGCATACGTCACATTGGCCTAAATGACCCCAATCCCTCCACCTAACCTAGCGCTAAGCTCCCCTCCATTGCCCACACTACCATCACATCTCCACATGATGGTAGTTGAAGGATGGGCAGGCTCACCTCTCTGATCCAGGGAAGGAGAGCTGCCAGGTAGCCAATGACTCCTCACCCAACCCTCCCCCCGGCCTTCCCCTAGGACCCTTGTTCATCACTGAACACAGGCCACCGGCATGGCAGGAAGTAAGGTGTCAGTGCCTCTGCTCTCATGCCATTGGGACAGCTGGATATTTAGTTTTGAAATAATGCTTTATTTGAGGTATTTGATCTACCTACAAACAGATTTAAATTAATATCAAAACTTTATAGTTTTCTCACTAATTATTTAAAAGGTGTTTCATATCCTTTGAAAGAGAAGTGGGAGGCAGATTTAAAAATTAATATTTCAGAACAGAAATGAGAGTCAATTTACACAACATAGTACAAGGCAGTTATTAATATAATGAACAAAATACATTTCTTTACTCTACATAGAATATATTATTCTCCATATCGCCTTAATAAATTTAAAAATGCTATCTCCCCCTACTGCAATAGAGGTTGTGGAGAAATTACTAATGCTGCCGATGTACTGATGTTATGCTCCAGTATAAAACATTTTTAGATCATGGTTCTAAGCAGATAAATATTATTGTGAATATTAATTTAATTTATGAACCCGAATTATGCTTACTCAGTACCTCCTCATTTCAATAATAAGCCCACCTAATATTAATATGCACTTAATCTGGCTTTATTTAATGCCAAAATGTGTATTACAAGACTTTGGAAAGAAGCATTGGCTCCTAATATTGGACTATGGAAAAATAATTTTCTCAAAACCATGAGGCTGGTGAAAAATCACATTTTATCTGATAAACCAATGTCAGAATACTGGGATATATGGGAGCCAGTCCAATCAGCTTTGCTAGAAGGGAGATTTTAGAAATAGTTGATGAGATGAACATATGTAGGTATTCCCTTTTTTAGGTAACCATGTAAGATATCGACCTTAAAGTATTTATAATTGAGCAATATTTGTAACTGTTTTCAACAGCTACTTAATAGCAGTTTATATCTCATATAGATTAGATTCAT
Source organism: Neoceratodus forsteri (assembly GCA_016271365.2). Taxonomy (NCBI): domain Eukaryota; kingdom Metazoa; phylum Chordata; order Ceratodontiformes; family Ceratodontidae; genus Neoceratodus; species Neoceratodus forsteri. The sequence continues at coordinate 1,190,462,796 of CM057456.1, forward strand.
TATTGTTTCTATGCATGGCAGTACTCTTTTACTGCTAATTAATTACTTAATCCAATTTACATTATACATGTGACTTGTTTTTAATCTGTATTTTTAAAAATAAATAAAACAATATTAAACAACTAGGGTACAAACGGGTACACATGCACACATACATCAGTGACATTCATTCCATTTCAATACCATCACTCAGTGAATAACCAAAAAGTATTATTTGTTTGACTATTTGTTTCTACCTGTAATAGCTGGATAGTTGTAATGATCATACTGGTCTAATTGCAGTTTGAGTGGGCTCTTATGAGGGTGCCGGGCTGTGTGTACAATCAGTTATTGTAACATATTCTGTCACATGTAGAAGGTTGCCCTCCCCATTTCCAAAATACACACAACGGTTAATTCAAATGTGAACATTGCAGCATCATGTAAAAGACCGCAGTACAACACATTGTTTCAAGTACACCATACCTGTATGGCTTGCCATCTACTACCAAAGTACGTGTCAGACGTGTATATGCAACTATTGCTGAAAATCTCTTGTTCTGTAAATATATTGCATTACTGTACATGTAACTACATAAGCTGGAATGTAATGCAATTTGTATGTGTGTGCACACCTGTTTGTAGTTATTCTTTTATTTCTGTGCACATTGCTATATAATGAAACAAGAAAGCATGCCACTAGTTGAATACTGTATATTACATTTCAATTTATGTGTTTATTGCAAAATGTTACAGCTTTCAAAGTGACATACTAGATAACATATATTCGATTGACATTTAAATGGTTCAACTAGTATGCTGGTTATGCAGTGTTCTTGCTGTGTCACAGGATTGCCTTTATTAAGGGGTTGAGTGAGGAATTTTCCAACTATGCTCTTGTAAACAGTTTTGCTATTTTTATACTGCATATATATATATATATATATGTTCTGAGTGCAATTATTGATTTTATTTAGTACTAGGTTTTTCACCCCCTCCAGGAACACAGCATCAATTTGGTATTAATCCAATTGGTATTTTTTTCTATAATATTTGTTTTAAAATGTATCTTCTCTGTTGTGAGTATTTCTTTATAGACTGTAAGTTAATGTTTGTTGCTTGTTGTTGCAATCTGTGAAGATATATGATAGCTGACAAATGGTATTTGGTATATAAACATGATAGATTGAATTGCATTTTAAGAAAAGGTCAGTTACTAAGTCTAAAACAGTTATTCAGTTTCAGAAGTCTTGCCACCTAAAGTAAGCTCCAATCTTGCTACAGTACATAGTAAGCAGGACACTTGATGGTATGTGAAGAATGAATGAAGTAATCTCATGAACATTACTGAACAAATCTATGGGTACTCTGATCTAAAAAGCAAGAGAATGCAATATATATGTTTTCAATATCATCTCAAAAAAAAAATTACTTGCAAAAAAACTCTGTTAAAAACTCACTAAATCCTATAACGCATGGCAGCCATTTTAAATAAGGTTAAACATAAACATTTTGACTCATATATACGCTATAGGATTAAGTGAGTTTTTAATGCACCAGTTAGGGTAAACCTTAAAGCAACACAAGTAGGGAAATATGGTGTTAGAATTTTCAAACCCTAAGTCCTTATTCCCCCCTCCCACAAGCAGCTAAAGGGGCAAGACAACACAAGCAACCACAGGCAACCACCACCAAATAAGACAAACAAGATACCACTCTGCGAAGATAACACAAGAGATACCCATCATCATAGTCCAGCTCTTCTGTAGCCATGGATGCACATGCACACTTCAACACATACACACCCACTTCAGGGTGCAGTGACAGACTGCTGCTCCCCCCCCCCCGAAAAAAGAGAAACTAAATTATGAGGTTATTTTTATCTCCATATATGCATGACAACAAGAGCTGCTTTTCAATGTACTGTTATTATTTTATCACTCTTTGAGACATTAACATTGCAATCCTATCATTATTGAACACAAATAGAAAAAACATTTAGCAAATTTTCATGCAATAGTGATCCCAATGCAACAATGTTCATAGAACATATTTGGTAACACAGTATTATTATTGAGAATTGTTGGTTATTATTGTAATTAGTATACAATCATTATTATATGCTAGTTTTCAAAGCACACACAAAAAAATATATATAGTGACATGCAATTCGGGTCACAGCACAGCAATCATAACGGCAACAGTGTCTAACTGTACTGTCAAGATGCACTACAATTTCAATGATGTATTCTAGCATCAGATCATAACCACATGAAAAAAAATTCCCCAATGAAAGCAAAAATTACAGTTTGCATATAATTATGATCCTACATCAGTAGTGTTCATACTTTGTGATTGTGAACTTACTAATCTGCTTTTGGGTACCATTTTGTTACTATCCCCACTATCAAGTGCTTATCACTGCATGTCAAAACAGAAACAAAAACGTTATCAGTTTAGTACATCTTCATGTAGTAGTGAACCAAATCTTGAAATCCTCACAATTACTATTTTTTGTTGCATCACAGTATTAACATTTCTTACCAGCTATTTCTGTACAGCCAACTCAAGACTAAGTCTGTTACCAAACAGTCATTGACCAAACATAGTTATGACATTTGGATAGTAAAGTGATGTATTGCTGCTTTTTTTTTAAATTTACAATTTTTGCATTTTCTTCCCCACCCAGGACCCCAGCAGACACATGTGTGCATGTTTGTGGAAGTGCACACACACACACACACACAAACACACAGGGTACCGGCTCAGCCCTTTCCACCCCTCCCCTGGCAATCGCCTGCTGCCCCCTCCTCCTATGCTTCCCATCAAATCTCCACCCAATGGGACCAGAACTATGGGGAGGGGGGCAAGCAACCTCCACTGGGAGAGAAGAGCTGCCTTTGGGCTACTCAATCCTGCTTCCTCCCTCCCCCCAATGCTGGCTCCCTTCCGACCCAAGGTTGTTCGCAAACCTAGGTCACTGGTGCAATGTGAGGTAAGACGTCCATCACCTCAGCCCTCAGGGCCACTGAGCTGGCAATTTATTGCTGCTTGTACACACAATATTATAATTTTGTACAATATGTCATGTTGAAATGCCAGTGGAAGCATAATTTGGTATAACTGTTGTCAGTAACCAAATATTTCTGACCATTTTCATGCTACTGTAATCAGACAGTAGTAATGAATCTGAGCAGAATGGCATCCTACAGTACTACTGTTCCCGGCTGTTAGTAGGATTGTTAGTAGCATAATAATTATTTGATGCAAAAATGAAAATAAACACAAGGTTGATAATCTGCATGCAACTGTAATCCTACTGGACAGTATGAAACATAGTATGGAGCCATCCTTACAGTCCACATAAATTAAATGTTACAAACAATTACTAAATGACTTCATATGTACAGTACACTGACTCTGTGACATATTACAGTAGAAAAAAACTGCAGCCTGAAGTGGGTGTATATGTGTTAAAGTGTGCATGTGTATCCATGGCTACTGAAGTGGTGGACCATGATGATGGATATCTTATGTGTTATCTGCACAGAGCTGTATGTTGTTGTCTCACCTGATGATGGCTATCTGTGGTTGCTTGTGTTGTCTTGCTCCTTTTGCTGCTTGTTGGGAGGGCATGCAGAGTTGGGGCTTGAAACCCTAACACCACATTTCCCTACTTTTGTTGCTTTAAGGGTAGCAACAACCGGTGCGTTAACTGAGTTTTTTTGCAAAGAATATATATGTATGTATGTATATACGTATGTATGTATGTAGGTACATCTGTACGCATGTGCATACATACACACACATATGTATTATATAGGCATAGTAGTGTCTGTATGTTAGGACTGAGTTAGTGTTTCTATCAAAACAGGGGGTTTTGACATCTTATGCCTTGGTGACCTTAATCTCTAGGACTGCATTCTGTGAAAATTGTTGTGAACCTTAGCAGTCCCGGTCCTATGGGTTAACTGCCTGTCAGGTTAACTTCCCAAAACATATTTTGTGTCAGATTTACAGTATCCCAGTTATGTGGTCATGAAGCCGGGTGGTGACTTGGCTACTCTGAAAATTTAGGCTTAAAATGGCCCAATTTGGCCAAGGTATGAGTAAGAGTGAAAACATAAGTGAAACAAAACTCTAAGTCCAGGTACAAGCAAAGTACATGCATTTTTGGACTAAGAAAAAAATGAAAATTCTCAAAAACTTTTTTCTGAAATTCACATACTGTTCATATGATTGGATCATATTATTGAGTAATTTTTGGTTTTACTCATATCTCCATCCGTGATTGCCTCTGCTCCTGTCATCCGGGCTCGGGGCATGAACCCAGATCGCCGATGACCCCTCGCTAGAAAAATACTTCTCAAATAAAAAGTAACAACTGGTTACTGTAAAAAAATAATAATGTTTTCTCTCTGCTGTTTTGGGTGCTACAAGCTCTTTAATATACATTTTTAAATTGAATTCAACTAGCTTCAGTGCTCTGCCGTGCTATTGCAGTGTCGGCAACATTGTGAAAACTGCTCTCTGATTGGCTCATTTATTCCACTGTAATATAAATAACCCTCAACATATCAGTCATGACAACACTAAGCAAGATATCATAAAATCTTGAGGTTTGATACAAAAATATAACATCTTCTAATTTTATCTTCGTGTGTGCGTAGTACCTTTGATCATTACCTTTCCCTTTAATTAAAATGCTGTTATTGCAGGAATGTACCTGATAAATTTTGTCTAATATTTATTTTCCTTCCATTCCCCTCCAGCCTGCGATACAGTGCGAGCTGTAAGTGTGTCCAGACAGAAAGCTTCTCTCTAATTGCAATCGCATTAATTCTGGAGGCAATGGAGAGAGTTAATAAATTCAGTATCCGTGCAAGGGCCGATCAATAGCAGTTCTTTTCATTATAACAAGTCAGAGGCTGCTACGTTTGCTTGTTGGTAAGGGTTTTTGCTTTATTTTTCGTTATCAGTCATCGGTTTAAAACAGGGTCTACTGGAAATATACTATTGTTTTTCAGTCTGAACTAATTTGCCTTAAATTTTATTTTCTGAGGAAGAAAATGATATAAAAAAATCTGACAGTAATCAGCTCCAGAGATATACAAAGTAAACTAGTATTGTGGGTGTTGTTTGCTCATCTCTTTTCCGGCATGATTTATAAGGAATTAGACCAGAGACCCCTGCTAGTTAAATATTGAGGTATTTATCCATGTGTGCAAGAATCACGTTATTCTCAAAAGCCTTAAGCAGACAGGGGTTATGCAGATTATTGTAAATGAAGCTAGTAGACAACTATTTCAATATTAACTTTCTCTACTGCTGTTGTGGATAAATGAATCTGAGACCCAGCGATGAAGAGTTGGTCTCCCTGGTGCAACTTTCAATGCAGGTACAGTAAGCTCAAACCAAGAAAATTGGTGCTGCTGAAATTGCGCTGAATGTACCTACCTGTAACCTTTAATAACAGTGTGCTTTCAAATATTTCAGAAGGGAAGACTGCAAGGTTTGCTCTGTATGGTTTTATTTTAATGCATTTTTTGTTTGTTTGCAAAGCGAACGGAAGAAGACGAATAGCTTAATAGAAACCTGAAAGCTGTATACAGTATTTTACAACTGCAGAGCAGAAATAAAGCAGTATTAGGTACTGAATAACCAAAGGTTTATAACAAGTGTAGATTACAATTCAGGAAGTCCGCAAATGTATACCATCTTCCTCTTTAGGATAGAAAACAAAATAAAACCATGCATGGGTTTTACTGAAAAAGCTCCGTAAAACATTCCCTAATCATTTTACCCTTTATTGTGAATTATGAGGAATTTTATTTCTAAATTGCTTGGCGATATATTTTGCCCATTGAAGATTAGCTAATAGATCATATGAGAACAACAAAGATATTCCACGTGAATCATATGTTATAAGTTACTTGCAACACACATACCCTAAAATGTGTAATTTCAGTCGTCCATTGTATGTATGAGTATCAGGAAGTAGTGGATATATTGTTGAATTTGTTGGGACACTCTGTATTTTTATTCTGTTGTTTCCCTACAAATTAGCACATTGCCTGTGTACACAAATTAATTGAGAAAAACAAGTCGATGCCCAGCTCCCAGGGTGCTAGTCCTGCATGTTAGTTTCCATGCGCTAAAGAGCAGGTATCCACTAACAAGTAACATATTGACTGATATAATGTAACATATAAAACATGATGTGGTTCCCAGAGAAGAGCTGAATAATATTAACGAGAATACCAAAAAAAAAAATCAGTTTGCAACTCAAGTAGTACCAAACTTGGAATTATGAGGGCATTGGCCCCAACAGCACCGTTGTTGACATAAGGAAACTCAGTTTAAAGATATGCACTCCCCCATCGTGCATGGTCCCATACTGTATGGTAGGGGACTCGTACTGATGCAGTGCAGCACAAGCTCCAATTGACGGGTTGGCTTCCCTTCTCCGCCCGCTAGTACCAAGTCCATTGATTTTGGTCTAACAAAGGAGCCCCTCGGGCCCTCTCAGTGTGTGTGTGTGTGTGTGTGTGTGTGTGTGTGTGTGTGTGTGTGTGTGTGACATGGAGCTAATGCTCGAGATGGGGCATCTGATCTGCCGGCTGGCAGGTTAAATATAGCTCTGTCTGGTGTAAGGACAAGATTTAATGGGAACTGGTTGGCATTCTTCTTTCCTAAAGGCACAGAGCGAGAGAGAGAGAGTGGATGAGAAAGAGAGAGAGAGAGAGAGGGAGGCGATAGAGAGATCCCAAAGCCAAGAGCCAGAACTACAAGTTGGAACTGAAGAGTCTCTCCCGCCAGCATGGTCGTACTCGTGATTGCTTTAGGATTTTACTTCCAGCTTTTTTTCTGCTGCGTGCTACCCCAGTCTCATTTCATGGACAACCTATTCCAGTTTTCAGCAGGTAAGAAAAAAGCTTTTCTTTCTTCCTCTTGCCTAATGTGGGAGAGAGACCCTCTGTGTGCATAGTATGTCCATGCAGCGATTGCAGTGGTTCATTTAGAGGTCGTAATAGCCCGCTTTTTGCTGGGGAGGGGCACCTGCAGCAGCCTTGTTGCCCGTTACAGGCTGCTTACTTTGAACGATTAGTCTGAATAATGTGAATTAGCTGCTCGACACGCGCCCTTCTATTTTGGCTGCTGACAGCGGTGTGTGGCTAGGGTAGAAAGCAGGAGCAAATGTAAATGTGTTGCTATAAATAGCCCAGCCCGAGCAGCTCCACAGGGATATGTCAGGAGAGTAAACATCAGCTGGCCCACCCGGGCTGTGCTCCTCAACAACAAATACTCGCTTGACTTTCCGAGCTCTCTGTCCCCCTCTACATGGAAAAACCCTGACTGACAATCAGCGCACTCGTCGCCTTACACACCTTTCAGCTAGCCCACATTGTATTAGTTCAGATGGACCGGAGTGGGACTGGCCCACCAGGATACCTGGACATTTCCAGGTGGGCCCCTGTACCCCAATCCGACCCTGTTCAGAATCCTTTACCCTAAAGGGCGAGAACATTGTCTCACAAAAAAACATAAGGACAAACTGACAGGAATTCTTGTTCAATGAGCAGCAAGCAGACGTAGCTAAATGCCATGAAAAAGGCGACAGTAGTCAGCGTTCTGGGGTTAGCTCTAAATATTTCAGGATGCATGTGTTCCACAGTTTACCTCCTTGTCCTAAATTCTGAAGGGAAGTGTACTGTATTGGAGTGAAGCAAACAGGAATGGTGTATCACCACATGAAACGTCCATTCTAGTAAACCGGAGAGCCGCTTCAAAAAGTTACTTGGTATTAACATACCTCTCAACCTCTCTGCATTAAAAATCATAGCACTGGTCTTCAAAAATCATAGCAAAGGGCCAGCACGTGTAGCACTTTCTTATTTTAAACAATAATATGTCTACAAATAGTGGGCCTAATATAGTTAGTGATGAGGAATGTTTCTATCAACTTAGTTTAATGATTCAATAGTCTGTGTCCAGAAATAGCTCTGACATTATGAGGAATATCAGTAAACCTGTGCAGAGCAAGGGTAAATCTGAGTATGAAAATCATAGCGCTAAGCAAAATTCATAGCGGTTGAGAGGTATGGGTACAAAGGCAGTCTTTACAATATTATGCCTTTGTAACCTTCATTCAGCAGGCACATACTACCAGGAATTATTATTGTGAAGTATGCAATGTACCTTTGTAATGTCTCTTGTACACCATCTTGTTTTATAAAAACTTATCTTTCTGTTTATTACACTAAAAGCAACTCCAGATAGCTTATGTGCTTGATCAGAAAAACAATTTGAACAAGTTAAAAAGAAAAAAGTTCTTGCTGGTAAAAAAAAGGCATTTTAATTGGTCCTTGAACTGTCTGGCTAAGCGACCTGCTAGGAATACCTGTGAATGTGACATTTTTGGATATGTTACATTTAAACATGCCAGGGCTGTTTTCCAATCATAGATATCCTTTTGTTCAGTGTACTACTTTAGGGTCTTCTTGTTTCCAGTTTTTGGGCTGCATGCTTCTGATTCCTGTTTGATACCTTGTGCCCTCACTGTCTTTGTTTGTGATTCACTGTTTGTTGCTATGGAAAGTATTGTGATGTCATAGAAATGAAAACAATGTGAGCTCTCAAGGTACCAAGGATAACTAGGACACAGATTCCAAACTGACCAGATGTGTCATAAGCTAATGTCAATAAATGAAGATTGAACAATGTCTTCTACAATTATATTGTTAGGTTACATATTTTGAAGTGAGTAGGAGTGTAAAGTACAGTATCTTTATTTGGCTTAATCAGAATCAACAGTCTGTGATGCTGTACTAATAATAATCTGAGCCCACTGACTACGTTGCTGAATTATGCAACTATGCTATATCCCTATGCTTTCTAACATTGTTCAGAGCAAGAGATTTAGCTTCAGATCTGGAGTTTCAGATGAAGTAAGAAGACTCAAATATTTGATATTCCATTTTCTGTAGACTATATTCTCACACCAAAAGAAAACTGCTGGTGAAGTGTTATAATAAACAATAAAATAATTAAATTAGTATTCAGTCCCACACACCACACTTGTCTGCAGATTCCCTCACAGCATTCTTTTCAACTGCCAGCCCATTGTCTTATAACCCTGCCATCACCAGTTTTTGCTGACCACAGCTATTGTTCACCAAACTGTCTGCTCCCGTCCAAACATACCTCTAGTCTCAACATTTTGTCACTGAAATGAGGAACATGGACAATTTTGGACACTCAAAATGAGGGACAATGAGAGATACAGATGCTCATAATGAGGGCCGCATCCTCAAACATGGAGATAACAAGCTCAAACACTGTGGAAACCCTTGTATTTACTTGTACAAAGTCAATTTTTGAATGAGCATTTTGGAATATTATAAATTTCTGCTTTAAGCCTGAATTTACTAGACATTCTGTATGTGGGCTGCATCTTTTCCATGAGGGGCAGATGAGGGAACAGAGCAAATTTGGGGGTTAAATGAGGGATGTCCCTCCTAATCAGGGACAGTTGAGAAGTATACCTCCAAATTGTTTTACCACTGGGCTTCCAATACCTCCTGTGCTCCCCTCCTTGAGACAGCCTCAGTAATAATTGCTCCCCATTATATTGATTTGTTTTTATGGAATGCACCTACTCAACTCAACTTTCAACTCCCTCACCACTTCCTTCAGAGATTCTGCCATATTTTTCATGTCAACATTTCCATCGGAAAGTTATTTCACAGCCTCCCTCTCTACTAGGTGTGACAGTGTTGAGCAGTACTCATAAGACACAACTATTTCACCCCCCCCATTCTAATGGCAGCAGATGGGTCTCTCACTAACTGGCAGTTGTAAGAGTTGGGCACCCCTATGTTTAAGGGTATATGGTGGCATCTCTAGTCCAGGGAGAGCCTGCCTTACACCATGAAACATGTATCTCTTTCTTTCAGCGGGTCTGGCCAGATGGGGACCGGGGCACCAAACACATAATGCAGGGGCACCACTAAATGTGAGATCACTCACAAAACAAATGTCCATATTTAGGAGCTAGGGTCAAGCAGATTGCATATTTATTGCAGTCTCTTTTGTTACACATCTTTGGAGGGCATTGCCCTCATCAGTCACTTCTGAATTATTGTGGCCATTATATCATCATTCACTCTACTATGGACTATACCATTACATCTACCATTACACTATGGCTACTACTACTTTTATTACTACTGCCCTTCAACCTGATTGGGCACTGCTGCAAAGATAGTCCATTTAATTAGAAAAACCCTGTTTCCCATTCAGGGCTCCACAAGACCAGGTGCATTTTGACACTTTTCCCCTGGCAAGGTGAGACACTGTCCTGAGGGGGAAATATGGCCATTTATGGCTTTGCGCCATATAGTGGCAATTCACAGATTAGCAGCCAGACCATGGTTTACTCCTAAGTTGTTGGATATAGTTGCTCTAGCCTTGTGAGTCTCCCTTTCAACATCATGCTGATGGTCCTAGTGGCACAACACAAGGGACTACTATGTCCAGACCAACTGTATGGGACTTAACTGACCCCATCTCTTGCCAGGCCCCTTATTCTGATGAATCATTACTACTATCTCTGCACTGTTTCTCACTAACCTAGGGGTGAATTATTACTTTGGGTACCCTTTCTCCTATGGAGCATTTCAATGAAGGTTCATGTACATATTGCTCCCTCTCTTGCATACTTCTGGGTGGCATGGACCTGAAAGAATCCCGATGACCTCCTTTAAGAGGAGCAGAAGAGGAAGTGTGCCAATGCAGTGAGGCAAAAAGGAGCTGTGGTAAGTGCAAAGATAGGCAGAACAACAAGGATACCAAGCCACACTAAAAATTAAGTGCTGCAGACAAAACTAAAGCAAAGTACACAGTGATTTATTAGAACCGCAGTACAAATAGAAACTACAGCATCAAACCATAGAAACATAGAAACATAGAATTTGATGGCAGATAAGGACTGCTTGGCCCACCTAGTCTGCCCATTTCCCTACCTAACGGATAAGCTGCAGATCCTAGTTAACCAACAGCCTACTTCTTCCTACCCCCCACTATAATTGCCTTATGTCTGTCCCATGCATTCATGAATTCCCCCACTGTTTTTGACTCTATGACCTCCTCAGGAAGGCTGTTACATGCATCTACAACTCCCTCTGTGAAGAAATACTTCCTCACATTACCTCTGAGTCGTCCCCCCTCTATCTTCAAATTGTGCCCCCCTTGTTCTTGCACATCTCTTTTTTTAAAAGATGCTACCCTCTTGAACTTTGTTGATTCCCTTGAAGTATTTAAAAGTTTCGATCATGTCCCCCCCATGTGGTTCTTCATCAGGAGGTGGTTAACTCCAAGATGCCATTCCATAAATTGTACTACAGTGCAAAAAAACAACCTCTGTTGAATAACTGTGACAAACTAAAGGCTACATTTTAAACAAATAAAAACAACTGTAAAGGAATTGGCAACAACAGCTGAGGGCCTGAAAACTTGGCAAGTAGTGTAAGTAATAAAATAAAGTCATACAGTATCATCAATACAAAATTAACATTGATTTTAAGTTAAGTTGAGACTAAAGTGTCAGATTCAGTTTGACCTCTGCTGGTAGGCACTGAGGTACCTAGACGGGAAGAGAGGGAGAAGCAAAAAAGACAGTTACATACACATACCTAAAACAAAATATCCAGCAGGCTGAGAGACAAGAGAGAACACAAAATTCAGTAATACATACATTATTACTATTCCAGGCATCATTGAGCCCAGTGGGTGACAGGACCCCTAGGTTATAATAGATGCCTTTCTCTTTTAAGTAGTTCATTGAGCCTATCACCACATCAGTGTTTAAGGGGATATGGTCGATGCCCATAAAGTGCGTCATCATAGGATGTCCTTGGTGGTGTGTCAGCCAGTGTAGTCCTACTGGTATGTCACATTTTTTACTGGTAATAGAGTGAACATGCTCTAAAATCCTATTTTTCATAGACTTAATGGTTCTGCCTATATACAGTGTGGGACAAGAGCACCGTATGGAACAAACAACAAACTCAGTGTGGCACGTGATAAGGTGTCTTATCTCATAGGCAGAAATGAAAGTGCATCTTTGTTCATAAAAGCACAGGCAGTACAAGTAGCACAACAGTGGCAACCCAATGGACGGGGTGGAAAACCTGGTGGTGGCTGCATGTGTGCAGGGGTTTTCTGACTAAACTGTTCCTTGAGGCTGTTTTTTTTCCCTGTATATGATATGTGGGCAAGGTCCCACAGTGTCCTTCAATTCTGGATCTGCTGTGAGGACACCCCCAGTGTTTTTAACTACGCCAGCTATGGATAGCATGGTGGCATTGAAATGTAACACCAAATTATCTTGGTTCATGTTTATAGATAATTTAGGTTTAGGGATGAGTAGGTCCTCTCTTTTGTTACCTTGCGCTCTATCTTGCTATCTTGGGCTTGATCTAGTAGGTTAGCATTGTAATCCCCGGACAAAAACCTTCTCTTGAGAACACGCGCATGTTTCTGATATAAAAACTCATCAGAACATTTTCTGTGACTGTGCAGTAATTGCCCATCAGGAATTCCTTGAATTAAGTGTTTAGGATGTGAGGACTCAGCTTTCAGTAGGGTGGTACCAGAATTAGGCATCACACAATTCTCAGTTTGTACCACTGTATCAGCTGTACCTTTGAGAGGAGGCCCCCCCCACTACTCTCTTGTGCCATTTGGATTGCTGGTGGTTCTTTCCCTTGAGGCAGGACTGTTCTAGGTCTCCCTCTTCTGCTGGTCTCCAAAGGACCTCTCCCAACCCCACGAAGAGGCAAGGAGGGAAAGAGTTACCTTTGGGCCTTCTTTCTCTCTTCTTAGATGCTGCTGATCCTCTCTGTCTAGACCACTGGATTTCCCATCTCTGAGCTCTCAGCTAACTTCCCCTATTTATAGCGTAAAGGGGAAAGGACAGGTCTAGGAATATTCCTGTGTGGGCTTCATGCTACTGGCTGAGTCAGGAAGCACAGAGCACAAACTCCAGACACCCTGTTTCCTAGCTGAGGTCCAATAGGGGGCAGATCTCAGGGTCAGGCGTAATACTTACTTTGAATACTCTCTTATAACCTGCCTTGAGCTTGGATGAAGAGACAGTCTGATTATACAAGAATAAAAGGGCACACAGTTCTGGAAGTTCGCACTCATTTAGTCTTGGAAGTGTGCACATGCTCAGTTATGAGTTTTTTTTTTTTTTGAAGACTGAGGTGTAAAAACAAACAGCAAACCTTATAATCAACTCCAGACAAGTGACAGATACAGCTAACATTTTACATGACCCTGGTCAGACCTCACCTGGACTACTGTGTTCACAGTTCTGGGTTCCTTGAAACAAAAAGGATATTAAAATAATCAAATGGGTGCAATGCAGGGCCACCAAAATGCTCACTAGTATGGGGAACAAGAGTTGCAAGGAGTGGCTAGAGACTCTTAACATGTGTACCCTGAAGACTGAGATGTGCCGTGATCATTTCTCAGTCTTTTGCATACTCCAGGGTATCAAAAAGATTTAATGTAAAAATATATTTGACCTGGTGCCCTCCAGTAGGCATAGGCAGATGGACACACCCAAAGCTTAGAGGGGGTAAATTCAGGGGTAAAATTAGCAGGCACTTTACCTAGAGAGTGGTGAACCTGTGGAAGAGCCTACCAGCGGAGACAGTGGATATGAAAATAGTACAGGCCTTCAAGTTCAGCCTGGACATATTTCTGCTTACCAAGGAAATCAACGGGTACCATGCTTAGTACTGTAGTCACAGTATCATTGTTTAAAATATTTCTATTTATTTATATTTTTGGGGGGTTTCAGTTTATGGTGAGTTATGTTTTTTGTATGTTTAATTTATAAAGTACTCCATGGATAGGGTGCTATATAAAAATTAAATGTCTTGTCTTAGTAGAGTGGTGGGTAGAGAATTCTTACGAAGTGTGCATAGAATGCATTTTTCATCCCTGCTTATGAAACGGGGACAGACATGATGGAGCCAGTGTTCCTTTCAATTTTGCATGAACTAGGAAAGGATTCTTAGGGTCATAAGAGACACATGCCTGAAAACATATGGCTATTGTCTGGCAGTTATCAGAAAAGCAAATACAAGAGGATGCTGAGGTGCAGAAAATGGGGCATGGAGAGTAGATGAAAGAAGGTAATCCACTGTTATATGTGGCCTCGCTCAGGCCCACCTAGAAAAATATACAATGTACAGAAACAGCCAAGGTAGAGAAAACAAGTCAATCACATAAAAGAGGGAAGAAAAACTAGATGAATGGACGTACATCTAAATGTGTGATATCTTAGCAGAAACATAGAAAGCATTTGTGATAGAGAAGCTTTGACTGCACAGTACGCATATGGTAAGAACCGCTACTCCTGTCTCTGTAAGATATTCTGGAGGAGCGTCAAGGAGGCTGCCAGTGAAATGCCTGGTTGAGCCACTCCTGTGGTGGAGTGGCTAGGGCATCTGCACCTGGCAGCATGGGGTACTGGGACTGTGGTTTGGTTCCCGGCAGGTCCTCTACTACTGCATTTTTTTAGCTATTATTTTATCTTCCTGATTGCACGGCCCCATCTCTGGAGGGAGCCCCCAACCCCATCCCCTGACATCCACCAGCTGGTGCCGACCATTACCCCCAGGGCTCCCCCATGGTGGGACCGGTGAGGCTCCCCAACACCCACCAAAGACCAGATCCAGTGTGGCCAGCACTGTGGCTAGTCAGGGCAGGACCTGCGATGTGCCCTCCATCATCCTCCGAGCAATCTGATTTTCTCCTCTGATTTTAGTCTCCTAGAGGTGGGGTGCCTAGAGATGGGGTATGCAGTGATGCCAGTGACAGTGGTGTGCATTCTCCCATGTGTGCTTCGCCAGGCATTTCCCCCATCTCTACCCCATTGTGGGCAGCATCAGCGTGCAGCTCCCAGCCTCTGCTAGGGGCCAGTCATACACCGACCACTAGAGTCCCTCTTCCCTGGAGAAGGAGAGCAGTCTCTAGGATGCTCGATCCTTCTCCTCCCCTACAAACCCCCTGTAGCCTGTGCTCATTCCTGAATAGGAGTTGCTGGTGTGGCATGAGGTGTGACGTCCAGTGCCTCAACCCTCAGTGCCACCGGGCCGGGCAGGTTTTAAAAAAACAAAAACAAAAAAAAAACCTTTTCCCCCTCCAGTGTTTCACCCCATCCCTGAAGTCCACACCCCCTCAGAGTTAGATATATTAAGTCTGGGGATGTGGGGCACAAAGCCCCCCATGTCAGGAGGTGTGGGGGCCTGTGCATTCTGCTAATCCAAAGCCAGTGTCCATTTTTCCCTGCATGAGTGAGAAAAATGACTAATGACAGTTCCCCTCCAGTTCTAGGAAATATTCAAGTTCCACATACTATATATAATTAGCCTTGTTAAACATGGCAAAATTGATGAATATTTGTCCCCCCACACAGACAAAGTGTGATTTTAAAAAATGGGTTGTGGGGGTGCAATTTCAAGTTTCAAGTGTCAGAGCTGGCCATATAGTAGGCCCTTGTAGAGTACATTATATATAGTACTCGAGGCATGAGACAACAATAGCCTGCAAGAGTGTTTTCCAGTCATCAGATTCAAAAAAGGGGCACAACTTGGTGATGTTCTTAACATGATAAAAGCAGCCTGTAACTACCGTCGACACTTGGGATTCCAGAGTAAAACGTTCATCAAGGACAACTCCCAGATTGTTCACAGCCCTTTCTGTCACCAGGTGAATCCCATCAAAGATGGGTAGTTTGAAGCTGCCTCTTAAGACAGAGACCTGATGCTGTGAGACCCCAGTTGCAGCTCTGTTTTACTAGGATTCAAAGCCAACCAGTCGTGCCCTGTCTGGGTGCTAATGAAAGATACAGCTGAATACCACTTGCATAACAGTGTTACCGTATGCAGTACTTCCTAATAATCTTCCATGGGGCAGCATGCACACCAGGAACAACACAGGGGTAGAGGACCAACCTGGAAGAACACTAGTGCTGGGACCAATCATCTGTGACATATACAACCCCATCACTACCGACTTCTACCTATCTGCCAGAAATGGCCAGAACCATTGAGCATGGTGCTGGACAGTCCTGCACATTCCTGGTCTGCCCAGCATCACCCCAAGGTCTGCCATGTCAAACACCAAGGAGAGACTGAGAAGGATCAAAATGGATACCTCACCTTGATCCCTCACTTGGAGAAGATCATCAAGCACTCTGAGTAGGGTTATCTCAGGGCTGTGGTGTTAGCGAGCACTGGATAGCAGAGGCTCTAAGATGTTATATCTCTGCTGGCGTTCATTTATCTGTGCCACTACCACCTAGTTGATAACCTTAAGCCAAAAACATTAGTATGGAGATAGACCAGTAGTTTACAGGGATGTCAATATCTAAAGATTGCTTCTAGAGCAGAGGTCTCACTACAGTCTTTGCAAGTTTGCGGAAATGATTCCTTTCCTAAGGAACCATTGGTAATGCTTGCCATTGCTGGGGCACTATCTGCTAAACCAGCCTTAACCAGTTGAGAGAAAACTGGATTTAATCTCAAGGTAGTGCAGCACAAGCCAGAGATCAGCTGGACGGTACCTTCCACATGAAACTGACTGAACTCAGTCCAACTCTCCAGAATCTTAATTTGGGGACAGCCTGTCGGCACAGGGGTAGTGCTACTGCTTGTGACCCGTAATCTGGGTTTGGGAACAAGCTCAGAGTTGTCAGAGGTCTGTATGGGTACGAGGATTGATCATCCCAAGGGATGCTCTCTTTCTACGGGGAGGAAAGGATGTGCTCCTGCTGCACTACTGCCACCAGGGTAACCACAGGTGGTGGTGCAGTCTCAGGTGCTTGCACACTCATGAGGAGAGGAGAGCATGCATGTCAGGAGTGTCTGGTTTGCCAGTATCAGATGATGATGTGCGCTCTTAGGAGGGTTGAAAATGGGGACAAATCATGCGCAGCTTAAGTAGATGAAACCTTGCCCGCCCCCACAGCTTTATCAGGCTTGCTTCCACTCAGCCCACAGGATGGTTTCAGGAGGATCTTCACCATGACGACAAGATATACAGTTGAGGCTTCACTGCCCCTGGGGGAGGACTTAGGGGGCCATTGTGATGTGTCGTGGGTACCCTGGGGCTCTAGGAACAAGAGTGAGATGGCTCTGGAGGTCGGTATGCCATATTGGCAGAAGATGGAAGGAAGACCTGACTAGTCGCTGGGGGAGAGAAACAGATTTAAAGCAGAATTTTTATTTGCTTCACTACTCTACCCCTGTTGCTCACCTTCCAGTGTAAGGTTCCTGCCCAGATTCAAACCCTTGGTCTTTTGTTTGCTTGCCTGCTGACACATGCCCAGCACTACCAAGCTGCACTAAAGTAGGTATATGTTTCTTTGCTGTAGAGATGACCTCATACAACTAGGGAGCAGACAATTCAAGCTGTCTGGCCTTGCATTTAATATGGAAAACAACAGTAATTAATTTTTTTTTTCTTAAGAGCTTCAGAGTTCAAACATAGTGCCTTACCAGCTGATTAAGGCTGTGCTGGTGGATCATTTCTTGTCAGTGACAGGGATTGGCGGGGATTGGGTGTGGTGATCAAAGAGTAGAGCATGTCCAAGCAGAGATCTACAGTATCACTATACACATTTTTGTGGCAGTCGGACTTCACTTATTAATCTGTATGTTTTGTTTCCAATAATAGCAATAACTTAATATGCAATGAAATGGTGAACAGTAATATAGGTAAAGCAGGGAATACGATTTATTAGAGGACCAGCTGGAACTAGGTTCTGGGCAAGAAAGATATTGGTTAGGCAAATAATAAGAAAAATAGTGCAGTACAAATAATATGCCCTCCGGTGATCTCCCACAGTCACTGATGACCTCCTGCCAGAACAATCCTACGATGAGTTGCTGAGCTAACCTGGTGCACTAGTACTTGTGCAGATCCCCAATGACTCAATGAGCTCTCTTCAAAGTATTATCAAGTGTTGTGCTTTAAAGCAGCATGACCTACTAAAGCTTGGATGCTGTGTGTAATAAAATACTACTGAATGAAACAAAAACACAAACCAATGTTTTTCAGCTCAAGGCATGAAATAATCGAATTGAAGGAAACGTCAAGTATCCACTGTTAAGATGGAGCACCCCTAGCTATTACTAAGATCTACACATACCTGGGACTCCTCTTTGCTCCACAGATGTCTTTCACAAACTATATCACTAAAACTACAAATTTAGTACACAAAAAACTAGGTGTCCTCTACAGCATTAAAAGCTGCCGAACAACAGAGGCTAGGAAAGCTGTTGCTACCCACCCTTTACTCCTGCTGCTGAAACATGGGGTAGCTGTTTTTAGAGGCTGCTCCAAACAAGACTAAATAAGCAAAGCACCATAAACCATATTTGCAGACAGCTCCAGAGGCCCAGCATGTTGTGCTACCTTGCAGAAGATCAGAGTTTGGGAGCAGACTCCAGTCATTGTGTCAGGGGCCAGCTCAGGTCATGGAGGGTGCGGGATCTCAGTCCTCCTTGGCCGGGGGGCGGGGTTGGAGATGGGTTCCAGTGCATAGTAAACCCTGTGGGTGGGCTATGCACCTCCGTTGGGACAGCACACCTTAACAGAGAATGTCCCTCAGTGATGGCAGGGAAGAGAGGAGAAAAACCTATATAGAAAAAGATAATAGCATCTGCAGAGGGAAACAGTAACACATGACATAATGGGAGGGGGGAGGGTTGGGGATGCCTGCCTGCCCAGGGGTGTAGTGAGGCCAAATGCTGCAGGTGGATGGTCTTTAAGCCCCTGAAAGTGCAGTGTCCACCCTGGAGTGTCTTACTGCACTGAGAAAATGGGTTGGGTTGCCAACAAAATAAAATCAGAGAGGCAGATTTCTTAAAGTTTTAAATCTAGCTTTACAAATAAGTTCAGTTCGTAACATAGTCCTTATACTATATATGTTACTGTCAGTTTTAGAACATGTCAGTAGGGGGCAATGAAGAAGTTAGTTGTGTATTCTCACTGAGCAGGCCATGCCTAGGTTTGTAATTATGATTGCGGTACTGTGTATGTGCATGCCTGGTACACCTTGCTATTGACTAGGAGATTGACTGTGAGTCCAAGTACGAGTGATGGCAGCTGGAAGCCTGCAGGCATGAAAGTAAGTCAAATCTTTTGTAAAAATTCCACAGGGACAAAAGTACAGCATCAGTGAGATAGCCAGTGTTGTAATTTCTAAGCGAAGGAGTGCTTAAGAAAGCTGCTGCGTAGGTATCTGAGACCGAAGCAGAAGTTTTAGTTTTAAACAAAAATGTTCATTCAGCAGTGCTATAGTGTGAGTAAGGAGGGAATTAGCATGGGAGGTTGTGAGTGAGTGGGTGGTTGTAAGTGAACAGGGGGTTGAGAGGACTGAAAATGGAGGAAAAGAATGTGGCAATTTTAAAAATAAAAGTTATACACAGAACACTGAGGTTGTGGTGAAGGGTCAGGTTTGTACCAGGTCTTTTTTTAAAGGGTGGTGTAGGCACATGTACATACAGCATTAGAATGCCACCAACCAATCAAGTTCAAGTATTTTCTTAGCCCATTTTCTATTTTGTTTTGTATGCACCCAGGCTTACCCACTGATGTACACTATATGCCCAAATGGAAATACTGCTGCCTCATGAAAAATGGACCTATTTATGTTTGTTTATTGATATATTGATTTATGTGTTTATTTATTTCAAGAGTTTGACCAGGAAAACATACAGAGCTACCAGCTCATTTCCCGATGTATCCCAGGGGGAAGGGATGTGGAGAGTGCATTACTGTAATACCTTATATCAGTAATGTTATAATGCAGTAGTAATAATAATTGTAAAAAGTAATGTAATGTTATAAACTATGCCTAAAAATATTCAGCGTTCATCTATATTTTACTAGCACCAATCTGCTTACGGTACTCAGAATCAAAATGAAAACTGGAGGATGAGGCTTGTTTTAACAGGGGCTTCTGGCTATGGAATAAGCTACTTTCCATTCAAAATGAGACTAACTATGCATGATTCAAGCCTGGGGTACTTGAATTGCCTAATTTCTGTATCTGAATGCAAATGCTTTGGAAACTGATCTGTCACCTTCCCTGATACTGCATCTACCAGTTCTGGTTTTGTAATATTTAATGTACAGTTATGTACAGTATTTGGTATATACAAACATACAAACATATGAATCTGCCAGCAGAAACAGTCCTTACAGTCTGTCAAGTTCATCTACTCAAATGCGTGGCTAGCACCCTTATATTGCAGCTGCCCCCTCCTCTCCCCCTCTCACGTTTACCCCCTACACCATGTCCCATATCCTTTTAAAACTGCCCACTGTGCTACAGAACCACCTCCTCAGGTAGAGTGTTCCATTTCTCCACCACCCTCTCTGTGAAAAAATGCCTCCTCATCTCTCTCTGATATCTTTCACCCTCCAACCTGAGACCACGCCTTCTGGTGTCCCTTCCTCTCCTCAGCTTAAATATCCCTTCTGTACCCGTTTTTTTAATCCCCTTCAAATATTTGAAAGTTCCAATCATATCTCCCGATCCCTCCTCTCCTCCAGGGTGTACATATTCAGCTCAGTCAGCCTGTCCTCATAGGCTTTGCCCTCTAGCCCCTGGATCATCTTAGTTGCCCTACACTGCACCCCCTCCAGCAATCTGATATCCTTCTTCAGAAAGGGACACCAGAACTGCACGCAGTACTCCAAATGTGGCCTGACTAGTGACCTGTACAGTGGCAGGATCACATTTCTATTTCTGGATAAGATTCCTTTTCACAAATACACCCCAGCATCTTGTTGCCCTTAGTTGCCACCTTCCTGCACTGAGCTGAGTTGTTCATGTTCCCCGTTATGATCACCCCAGGTCCTTCTCCTCCTCTGTGACCTCTATCTGAACCCCTCCCAACTGGTAGCTCCGGGATCCGGTCGAGCACTCATCACATGACTGCCCGACACGTAATCTCCCGACTCCATTTCCCCGTCACACACACTAGCCCGCCTGCAATGTGCCTGTCTAATACTAGCCCGTCTTATTATTGTCTGACTTCAGTGCCCATCTAATACCTGTTATTGCAACATCACTTCACATCTAACAGTGATTTAGTATAGCGAATGTGACATACCTGTTAAGTGTTCCACGATGTCCACGATGGATCAACCTGGCGGTTCTCCTGGTCCAAGATTTAAAGTTCACTATTTTAAAAAAACTTTATTAAATATATTTCAAATGTTATACCTGCTGTAGCAGGTTTTCTTCGGCAAGTTACAGCATGGTACACTACTCCCCATCCACGTTCTCTTCGGGTCAAAGGTTAAAACTACTAATAGCATTAAAGGTACAGCCTTAAATAATCAAGTTATGAGTGATCTCATGCACATAATCCTTAGCAGACCGATGATCAATGTTTGCAATGATGTTGCTGATTTGCTCCTTTTTTTAGGTACTTTTTATTAACTGGCGACTTTGGTATTCCACGATAAATTTTCTCCATTGTGCTATCAGTCACTAGTTGCTTATCATAAAGTGCCTTTATGAAGCAGTATACACTGACATGTGAAGCTCTCATCAATGTGCCCAAGCATCTATGCCAGGCCTCCACCTTATTCTGAGTCTGTGGCACTCTGCTTAGCATCTGGTTATGGACCGATCAGAATTCTGGGGGGTACAATGGCGGTGCTCTGACTGTAGTATTGTTTCTCATTCTGCACCTTATCCTGCCCAGAACATAAGTCTCCTCAAACCACTCTATGTCCTCAGTTCCATATGGCATGTCTCTCTTAATTTCGGCAAAAATGTCTGGGATCTGGTTTGGTGGTAGAAAGGCAAGCGCTACCAGTTGGCACATTAGAAGACTGAGTTCTGGGTTACTCCCATATTTATTTGCCTGAGTCAGGGAACTCGGTCTTGCAGGCATTAATTGCTGCCTGCTCAAAATTGGTAATTACATATTTCGGTGCAAGAGTGAGACTATGCTTGTCAGCAACATCTTGAAGGTCTTGAAACACACGCAAATAGCAGTCCTGAGATTTTGAGAACATCAAAGCGTATGCCAATGGCAGTATGTGACAGGTTTATTGTGTACCCACGTACTAGACCAGTAGCTCCTCCCTGGGTTCCTTGCTCTGAAGTGCAAAACCTTGCACTTTTTCACATTGAAGCTTAATTGTCACTTTTCCAACCACTCCTCCAGTTTGATCAGTTCCTCCAGTAGCCCCTGCCACCCCTCTATGTTGTCCACCACTGCCCCATCTTGGTATCATCTATGAACAGACTGATCTTGCTCCTAATGCCATGTGACATATCCGATATGAATAACTCAAATGACACCAGACCCAGGACTGAGCCCTGCGGCACTCTGCTTGTCACCACCCTTGGGGAAGAGAGTGCCCCCCCACCACCTGTTGCTGCCTCCCCTTCAGCCAGTTCACAATCCAGTTTACTATCTTTGTCCCTGCCCCCACATATTGCAACTTATCCCCCAGCCTCCCATGAGGCACTGAATCAAAGGCCCTGCTGAAGTCTAGATACAGCACATCCACTGCATAGCCTTTATCCAGCTCCCTCGTTACCCAGTCATAGTATTCAATTAGGTTGGTCTGGCAGGATCTTCCAGAGACAAATCCATGCTGCTGACTGTCCTGGAGTCCATTTTCCTCCAAAAAGGTCACCAGCCTCTCTCTCAGGATTGCTTCCATACGTTTTCCTAGAATGGATGTGAGGCTTACAGGTCTGAAATTGCCTTGTTCATCCTTTAGGCCACTGTTGTGGAGGGGCACCAAATGAGCCATCCTTCAATCCTGTGGTACACAACCTCATCCAGGGAGGTATTGAACAGGTCCACCAGTGGCCCTGCCAATACCCCCGCCAGTTCTTTCAGCACCCTTGGATGAATGCCATCCGGACCTGGTGCCTTATCCACCCTTAGTGCCTTCAAACCCTCCAGCACCCTATCCTCCATATTTACCCCATCTGTCACCCCTTCCCCCCATGCCCACCTTCCCCATCTCTGAAGTAGCTGTCCACCCTTCTCCTTCATGAATACAGAACAGAAGTACTCATTTAGTGCTTCTGCCTGTTCTGCCCCCTTCTCCACCCACTCCCCGTCCTTCCTAATCCTTATTATCTGGTCCCTGCAGCTCCTACTCTCCCTTGTGTATCTGAAAAAAGTCTTTCTTCCCTTCCCTGATGCCCTATGCCAGCCTCAGCTCCCTGGAAGCCTTGGCTGCCCTGACCAATCTGGTTACCTCCTTGGACTTTTTCGCATACAATTCCCATATATATATCTATATATATATAGATATATATATATATATATACATACGCACACATATATGATTGCGTTATTGTGTTTCGTCTTTGATCTGGGCCATGGTTGAAAAACAGACATATGTCTTACCCGGTTATTAATAAACGTATTCAGATAAATAAACATAAATACTACTAGGAGTTATACTAGGATTTTTAAGATGTACAGAAGGTAGTACACCCATTGTGGTACATCTCCCTCAAAGAGGATTCAATTGTTCCCCAAGTTAGGCTGCAGAAATCTATCCAGCTTCTGTTTAAAAGCATTAAAGGACTCTACTTCAACTACAGTACATTCCTAGGCAGTGAGTTCCACAGGGGTATTATTCTTTGGGTATAGAAGTAACGTCTTAGAGACCTCTTAGGGAAAGTTAACCTCAGCTGATAAGTATGGCCTCTAAGAGAGTAATCTCTGATTTATAGACAGCCCAAGGTCTGCCATAAGTTGTTCATCCCGTAATACACAATACATTAGTAGAAGATTGCCCCTAGTTCTCCTAAGTTCGAGTGAATACATATTCAATTCTGTTAACCTCTGTTCATAGCTCTTGCTCTGCATCCCTCCCACAAATCTTGTGACCCTTCTCTGTATACCCTCCAACCTTCTGACATCACTGCACAGGTAGGGACTCCAGAGTAGTAAGCAGTAGTCTGTGTTCTTATGTATGCCCTGTACAGTGGCAGTATGCATGATCTGTTTCTGGAATTAAAAGCCTTTCTAATGCAGCCAATAGTTTTATTTGGCTGGTTATAACCTCAGTACACTGTCTACTAAATTTGAGGTCATTAGTGTTGATGACCCCCAGGTCTTTTTCGTTTTCAACCACCTGTAGGCTTCTCCCATTTATCGAGTAGTTGTTTCTCCTATTTGATTCTTCTATGTGCATGACTACACATTTATCTGTGTTGAAGGCCATGCCATTTAGTCTGGACCATTCTTCTAAGATTGTCAGATCTTTTTTTTAACTGATTCGACTTGAGTGTCACTATCTACCTCAACAGCAATCTTAGTGTTGTCTGCGGACTTAACAGTAAAGTTGGACAGATTTACAGCCATATCAGTGATAAAGATGGTGAAAAGCATGGGGCCCAGTGCTGTCCCCTGCAGCACTCTGCTGGTAACTGGGCCGACTCTAGATTAATATCCTCTGATCCGTACAGTCTGAGTTCTGTTACTCAGCCATGCCTCAACCCATTTGACAATGGGGTTGTTTATTCCCATAGCATTCATTTTTTCTTTAATGATAGAATGGGGGGACCTTGTCAAATGCCTTACAGAAGTCTAAATAGATCACATCTACTGGAGACTTATTTTCTAGTAAGGCACTGACTTTTTCGTAGAATACTAGATTGTTTGTTAGACAGGACCTTTAGTTTTTAAACCTGTGTTGTGAATTATCACTCAAGTTTTTTACATGCAATTTCTTGTTCCAGTTTGTCTTTTATTAGTGATTCTAGAACCTTGCCCAGAATACCGGTCAGTCTAATTGGTCTGTAGTTAGCCATATTGCATCTGTCCCCTTTCTTAGAAATCGGTACCACTGTTGCTGTTCTCCAATCTATTGGAATTTCTCCAGTGTTAATGGACATATTAAAGATCCTATGTAATGGGTCTAACAGCCCAGAAGGTAATTCCTTTAATAGTCTGGGATGAAGTTTATCATAAATTAATAAATAAATAAATAGCGCAGCAGTACATATTAATATGAACATTTTGACCATACTTTTTTTCTCCTAAGATTGTTCCATATCTCCTGTCTTGTAAGAACCACTGTTCCTCATTTTGGGTCTGCTTTATCACTTTTTTACACATCTGAAATAATAAATGGAGAACACGTTTTAATATAACTGTCCCCAAGTTTTCATCATTATTCTCTGTTTTAAGGGCCACACACTCTACAGGAGGGACGGACAAAAGGCAGGGGGGGCACTGTGTGTTAGGGAAAGTACAGAGGCCACAGAAGATACTACTCTGGGGAGTGGGGGCATGGAATATAAGCAGTTTGGGTGCAGCTGACAACAGAACTGTACAGACTGCTGAACCAGAAAGAGGAAGGAGACAGGACACATAATACAGGACAGGATCTGTAATAGGGAAGGAGATCAGGAAGACATCAGCCAAAAGGTGCCGGTGGGTGATGTAAGTATGTCGGATGTGCACTGGAATACCCCAACAGCCAACAGTGTAAGATGTCAGGTGTTGGTGGATGTGATACATGACCGCTTTCTCATGCAGTGGGAGAGGGAACTGCCTAGAAAGGAGAGCACCCTTGATCTGATTCTGTCAAATACTGAGACAGCCAGAGAAGCAGAGGTGAGGGAACCACTAGGAGTCCAGTGACCACAGTACAGTGTGGTTCAACATAACCACAGGAATGCATAGTTCAATTCACAAACTGTGTGGTCTTGGACTTCATAAGGGTAGACTACAGCAAGATGGGGGAAATGCTGAAAGATAAGCTGGTAGGGATAGAGGGTGCAGTAGTGGCAAAAGCCAAATGGGATGTCATAAAGAGGGGTGTAACAGAGATGATGGCATCATGTAAGAGACAGGTCTGGAGGAAGAAAAAGCTAGTGCAGTGGGAGAGGCAGTAAAGGCATAAAAGATAGCATTTCAAAAATGTAAAGAGGAGCAGAGTGAGGCCAAAATGGGAGGATTATGTGAACAAGCTGAAAGAGTCTAGAATAAGTGTAAGAAATATGAAAGCTGAGATGGAACTGAGAATGTCAGTTGGGATCATGGGGGGGGAACTCATTTATGTACATTAGGGTGAAAAAGGAAAGCTAAGGAGGCATTTCCAGATTAAAGAAGGAATGTAAAACTGTGGAGGAGGATAGAAGAAATGCTGATATACTGAATGATTACTTTTGTTCATCATTCACAGTGGAGGAGTGGGGGGAGGGCACTACTGGAGCGTGGAGTGCAGGCTAAAGACAGGAGGACAGACAGGACTGGAGTTAGGGCCAGTCTTGGAAGAAAGGGTGCTCAGGGACCTCAAAACCCTGAAGGTGGACAAAGCACCTGGTCCAGACAGGTGCACCCTATGGTGCTGAAGGAGCTGGGGCAGATACTGGAAGCGCTGTTGACAAATCTGCTTCATTGTTCTCTGGAGACAGGGTGGTTTCAGCAGACTGGAGGGTAGCTAATGTGGTGCTGCCTCACTAGAATGGGTAACAAAAATACTGATCTGGGAAATTACAGGATAGTTAGTTTAACATCGATTGTAGGCAGCTGGTAGGGAAGGCACCCTGATGAAACCTGTTGAGGTGCTACATAGGGATGTTTTTCATGAGAATTTGGCTGCAATAAATATTACTTTTTGTTACTTCCAGCGATGGTGTGTATGCTACCTTCTTATTTTTAGCTGGCAGGGAAGGCAGGACAGTCTCTTCTACCCAGCATGAAGAGGGATCTGGGTCATAAGTCAGGTAATCATGGATAGGGAGAGGTTCATTAGACAACGCTTGAGGTGCTCAAGCAGGTGGGGGGGTAGGACCTCGTGCTTGACCAATAGTGTTAGAAGGGAAGGCTGCAGCCTCTGGTGTGTCAGTCAGGGTGACTGACGTGTGTATGCATGCATGGGTACCCGTGGTGCTACACTTGTCCTTGGTGGGATGGCATTATAGTGGATTATTTTGTTTTTTTTTTGGGTGGGGGGTGAGTTTGTTTGGGTGGGATTTTGTCCCGGGAGAGAGAGAGAGAGAGAGAGAGAGAGAGAGAGAGGACCTTGCAGGGGTTGACACTGGTCATGTGGTGTAGAAGGCCTGATCAACCCCCTGTTGTAACAGGGTGAGGTCTTCTCCATCGACCCCCTTCTGATGTTTTCAGAGATGGAAACATATAACAGGCGGGAGACTGTAACAACCCTTTCCCATGAAAGGGGCAGGTTGTTGCTAGTGTGTCCATCAGAGCACTAGTTGCCTATGTACCTTTTACTCTGCCCTTCATTTATAGGGGCAGAGCCTAGGGGTAGAGGTATAGGTAGGATGCTTTGGCGGGAGGACAGATCCCTCATGAGTCTCCCCGTTAGGTAGGTAGAAGTAGCTAGTTTTTGAGGGGGTAGTTAGTATCTGTACCACCACCACACAGTTTCAGGGACTGGATGTTATGAGGGACTGTCTAACCTTGGTTTAGTGGCAGGGGCCCAGGGTTGTATAGGATCCCTCAGGTAGCCCAGGGTACTTGTGGGAATTGCAGACGGTCTGCTGACCTTGACTCAGTGGCAGGGCACCAGGATCAGAGTAGCAGAGAAACCTTTGATGGACTCTTTCTACTTGTAATATTGGGGAACAAAAGGATTCAGGGTTGGATAATCAAGATAGTTTTCTGGGAGGTTTCAGAGGGATCTTGTGGCCATGTGTTTGCAGGGCTGGATTGGACCAGACACCACCTGGAGGAGAGCCGGTACTGTGGGTGGTTTGGTGGCCTGGCTGAGCCTTCACCAGGCAGCTATGTTCAGGTTGCACTCTCAAGTTCATCTGGGGATTTCTTGGTGCTCAATCTGGGGTTCAGACGTTTCTGGGCAGATGGTGTGGGCAGGCAGGAACACAGAGGGTATGGATGGCTGAGTACCAGGTTTGGCATGGCAAAAGTGGATCCTGGGTGGGCATCCCTTCAAGGAATTTGCACAATGGCTTTTGGACATCGAGTGTTCTCTGAAGATGCTTGAGTCAAGCAGGACACTACAGTCAATAACAGGGTCCAAGGAGAATGAACCAGCAGTGAGGGGAAGGTCAGAAGAGAAGGTATCCACCTGAGATAATTACTGAAATGGGCAAAAAACATATCTTATTTGTAAAGAATGGACCGAGATTTGTTTGTGATGACACCATCCATAATGTGGGTACAGGTATCTGACACAATATTAAGTATGGTATCCACTCTAGTATTAGTATGGGGTGACAGTAGCTTCCATAGTAGTAGGAAAGGTGCATAGGGTGCCAAAAAAGGTAACAATAAGGGACAGTAGAGTCATGTAAAGGAAAGTATATGTGATGGTGTTTGCCAAAAACAGTTAAACAAATGGGATCCAAACATTTATGAATTATGATACGGGGCACTGACCCCAAATTGGGATATGAGATTAACCGTGAACTTTATCCCCTATGTAAAGGGATCACATATGAACTAACAGTCTCTTGTTAAGAGTGATTATTTGTGCAACATTGTGGCTGTTACTGATATCTGAAGTAACCAGAGGAAGGCTATGCATCCTAGATGTGTTTGCAAGGGGACTCCTGGTGAACCAAAGCACCTTGATACCCCCTAGACATGGGAAACTTCCTGGGCCATGCCTACCCCCATGCTAGCAGATGCGGCATCCGGCAGGACAGGCTGGGGGGGGGCATTATTTAAATGTAAAAACATTTCTAAAGCCCTCTCAAAATGGGGGAAAATGGTATCTTACAAGACGGGATTAGGCTCAGTCTAAAACAAAAAGTATTGGTCAAAATTTTCACTATAACTTACACTTTAGATTTGGTGGTACTACAAAGCTTCACTTGACACACATTGCAGGCTCAGTTTTACAAAGTTAGTACAGGCAGTGGAAAATGCTAGCAAAAGAAATTTATTTAGTTTGTATTTATTTATTTATTTCAGATCTCAGATTAACCATTTGAGCTCAGCGCTCTTTACATAGGTTCCACGATAGTACATTTAGAACAAGTAGGTGATTATACAGAGGATTAACACAAACAAGGCAATAGAATTAGAATGAGAACATTTAGGTTAATTTGGTCTTTAAACAAAGGAATGCAAAAAATTCAGTGAAAACTAACACTGGAATAGGTAAACACAGTCAGATACATACAGGAACAGACTAAATAACTGTGCCCAACAGGCAGCCTGTTAGTTGTCAGCAACATGAGCCGGTTAGGCATAGAAGTGCTGGAGAGGCGAGGGGGGTTGAGCCCTAAGTGCAGGGAGAGAGAGAGAGAGAGAGAGAGATGGAGAGAGAGAGAGAGAGAGAGAGATCTGTTTGGCAGAAGGGCAGATGGTGGGAGATGCCTTTGCTCGGTGCTAGCGATGGCAGACACATTGAGATTCCTGTATTAAATGGTTCTTTAGGTTCTTTTTGAAGGTCCACAGAGTGGTCAGGCTAATAATGTTCTCATGGAGGGAGCTGAACCACAGCGGTGCCTGATAGGCAAAGGACCTTTGTCCTTGAGATGTCTGACATTTTGGAGTCAGGAAGGACTGCAGTTCTGAATTTCGGGTGGGCCTGGGATTAGTGGTGGGAACTAGGAGTTGTTGGACCCCAGTCGGGAGCTGACCAAGGCAGATCTTTTTGGCCAGGAGGCAAGATTGATATTTTAAGCGACCAAAGAGTGTTAGCCAGAAAGCCTTTGCATAGAGATCGCAGGTGTGGGTTAGTCAGTGCAAACCTAATGTGAGCCTGCAGGCATTGTTAAGGGCAGTTTTTATACATAGGAGGGCAGTATCTGTGGCAGAGCCATATATCGGCAGTCCGTAGTCCGCTAGGGAGCCCACTGAACTGTGGACCGTGATGCTGAGGGCTTCAGGGGTCAGGTTCTGCCTATGGCGATAAAGTAGACCTAAGCATTTGTTGATTGCTTTAGGTGTGATGTCTATGTAGAGAGTGTAGGAGAGCAAGCTGTCAAGAGTGATTCTGAGATATTTGAAGTGATGAACACATTAAAGAGGAACACCACCCCATCACATATTGATAGTGGGTAGTTGTGCTTGTTCTTAAGGCTGGTGAACAACATGGTTTTTGTTTTTTTGTAGTTCATTATCAGTTTATGATTTTTGAACCATGGCTCAACGCTGGTGAAGTCACATTGTAGCTGTTGCTCAAGAACAGTGGGGTCAGAGCCATTAGAAATGACACAATTGAAATCGTAATCCACAACAAATTAACGTATAGTGTATGGCAGAATGCTGTTATGCATGGAATTCCATGCCTGGAATATGTTTGTTCTGCTACAGTAGGGATGTCATTATGCTGTTCTGCTGCTGTAGTGACGTCACTACTGCAGCAGAACAACTTGGAATGCTGCCACATACTTGATTTCCCCTATCCAATTAACATGGAAGTTATTGTCTTTAAAACTTGAACTTTCAGAAACTTCTGCAACACATCGTGTCAGTAATTTGAGCCTACCACCAACCAAGTGCCCCCCACAACCATCAGTTCACTGAAACAAAGTGCAATGTCTGAAATAGGCAAGGATGCCCATACACTGTATATAATATCAGATGGGTAACTCTGTGCACAACCAGTGTGTTGTGCCACCTTGGGGATCTGATTCCCATGGACCTCTCGAGCTTCGCTCTCAAGGTCACAGGGAATCAGAATACCTCGGTGGCATAACACACTGGTTGTGCATAGTTGCCTGTCCACTATCCTACTGTATATATAGCCTGAGTGACACCCTTACACTGCAATCCTTATACTCAGTGTAACATTCATGCCCTAACTATCTAGCTATCTGGAAGCAAATAACTGCAGGACTGGAGTCTTGATAGGGTGCTCACGACTCAGTTGTTTGGGACACCACAAGGTGAGGCAGATCTGGAGCACTGCTTCTCTTTCACTTCACTCCTGCAGCATACTGAATTCAGGAAATGCAGGATATCTGTATATACACATACACACTCAGTAGTTGCTGCATGTGAACGTCTGGTGCAGAGTCATGATGAGTCACCTCTTCTCGGGCCGCAATGAATCCTCTGCCCTTACTGTGTAAGGGTCTTTGGGATTTCACCATCTTGATATGGATGGATTCTCTTCATCTATAGTCTTCTTCTGCCTCTTCTGTTTAAGGGTCTTCTGTGGTGACAAAAGTTGGTTGGCCAGTGGGAAGAGCAAGGTACAAAATAACAATAAGAAATACACTTCGCCTCAAAGATCAGAGAAATCTAGGCTCCATTGGGAACTCACAATCTCTCATGCAGTTGACTGTCACTGTCATCAGTCTTCAGTTTTGGTTCAATTACCTTACAGGTAGAAACTTCACTATTAATCCTCTGGCATAAGGCAGTCCAAAAACTACATTGTGTCTCTCAGTT
This sequence comes from Neoceratodus forsteri, assembly GCA_016271365.2. NCBI lineage: Eukaryota > Metazoa > Chordata > Ceratodontiformes > Ceratodontidae > Neoceratodus > Neoceratodus forsteri. Next base: position 1,190,494,196 of record CM057456.1, read on the forward strand.
TGGAAGCTTTTTTATTCAGGCTAGTTGTTTTTTTTTCTGTCAAAATGTGTTTTGCTGTGAATCACATTACTGCTACTGAGTTTAAATGTCCTTTTTTCAGTTTTAACAGTGTTTTGTACTAGGGTAATCAGTTTAAAGTCCAGAGAGGTGTGATGCAATGTTTTGTTTGGTGTCTTGCTTCTTACCTCTTTCCTCAGTCTGTGAAATTTTTCAGTTTTGTATGTTTTAAACCAACTTCTGTGCAGGCAAGATGGGTAGTTTCACTGTGATGTTTGCTTGGTGGTGGTTGTGATGCTGGTGTTGGTGTGTGTGTGTGTGGGGGGGCTGGAATTTGGAACATTTGTAATATGTGTTGTCATGCTTTATACAATGTTTGTTTTTTAATCTATGACATCCCAGCTCAGAGGCAACCTCTTATTTTTAGCAGAGTCCTGCTTTTTATCTGGTTCCTCAGTCAGGTGGTCTGCTGCACTGGGAGCTGTAGAAGGTCACACAGTGAGTATTTAGCTCTAATGGGGTTTGTGTAGCACTGTATGTTGTTAAGCATTGTGGGGTGTGAAGCAAAATGTTGAGAAAGCCTTTTTTAAGACAACAGCATTTTGACGATGAGGTAATAAGCTTAACTAGTTTAAAGAGTTGTGTATTAATGATGTCAGTTTTGATGAGTTTGTGTATTTCAGACTGATATTGCCATAATTGATTTACATAAGGGTTGTATAAAAAGGATGGTGTAAATTGAAATTCGGTGCACTTTAAACTCATAAACATTTAAATCAATTCAGTTAGTAGGGTGCTTTTAACTGGTAATGGCACAATGTTTTAACTGCTGTCTGTTATGTTGTGGTAAGTGTGCGGTTTCTCTATGCGCGAAAGACATAACCATATACAGTGGCGTGAAAAAGTATTTGCCCCCTTCCTGATTTTCTCTATTATTGCATATTTGTCACACTGGATGTTTTCAGGTCTTTAGAGAAAATGTAATATTAGATAAAGGGAACCTGAGTGAACAAATAACACTTGTTTTTTTTTTTAATTTCACTTATTTAATGAAAAAAGTTAACCAACACCAACTGGCACTGTGTGAAAAAGTAATTGCCCCCTTACACTTAATAACTGGTTATGCCACATTTAGCTGCAATGACTGCAACCAAACACTTCCTATAATTCAATATCAGTCTTTCACATCGCTGTGGAGGAATTTTAACCCACTCTTCCTCTCAGAACTGCTTTAATTCAGTAACATTTGGTAGATTTTCGAGCATGAACTGCTCGTTTCAGATCCTGCCACAGCATCTCTATTAGGTTTCAGTCTGGACTTTGACTAGACCACTCCAAAACTTTAATTTTACTTCTTTTTAGCCATTCTGATGTGGACTTGCTTTTGTGTTTTGGATCATTGTCTTGCTGCATGACCTAACCGCTTCAGCTTCAGCTGACGGAAGGATGACTGGACATTCTCCTTAAGAATTTTCTGGTACAGAGCAGAATTCATGGTTCCTTTAATTATGGCAAGTCATCCAGGTCCTTAGGCAGCAAAGCATCCCCACACCCATCACACTACCACCACCATGTTTGACTGTTGGTATGGTGTTCTTACTGTGGAATGCTGTGTTTGCTTTACGAGACATTATGGGATCCATGTTGTCCAAAAGTTCCACTTTGGACTCATCTGTCCATAGAGCATTTTCCCAAAAGGCTTGGATCATCCAGGTGCTTCTTGGCAAATGAGAGACGAGCATTTATGTTCTTCTTGGTTAGCAGTGGTTTCACACTTGCTACTCTCACATGAAGCCCATTTTGCCCAGTCTCTTTCTGATTGTGGAGTCATGAACACTGACCTTAGCTGAGGCAAGTAGCCTGCAGTTCTTTGGATGTTGTTTTAGGATCCTTTGAGACTTCTTGGATGATTTTACACTGTGCCCTTGGAGTAATTTTGGCAGGCCGCCCACTCCTGGGAAGGTTCACTATTGTTCCAAGTGTTCTCCATTTGGAGATTATGGCTCTCACTGTGGTTCGATGGAGTCCCAGAGCCTTAGAAATATCTTTGTAACCCTTTCCAGACTGATAGAGGGCAACAATTTTTTTTCTGATCTTTTCAGGAACTTCCTTTGATCATGGCATAATGTGCTTGTTGAATCTTTGTGCTGGCAGCGTGACTCTGATGGTAGAGGCCAAAATAAGTGAGGTTTATATTGAGCAGGGCTGGCTGTAATCAAGCCTGGCTGTGTTCAATCAGCTGACTCTAATTATCCCTTTAATTGGGTTGATTTAACTAGGGGCATTACTTTTTCACACAGTGCCAGTTGGTGTTGGTTAACTTTTTTCATTAAATAAATGAAATAAGTAAAAAAAAAAAGTGTTATTTGTTCACTCAGGTTCCCTTTATCTAATATTATATTTTGTCTAAAGACCTGAAAACATCCAGTGTGACAAATATGCAATAATAGAGAAAATCAGGAAGGGGGCAAATACTTTTTCACGCCACTGTATTATAGTAGTGTAGAACACAGGATGGCAAGCACTCAGATAATCAGATGTAATGGATGGGCTAATATTTTTATTAGTCTTAGCTGTGAATTTACTTCTTGTAATTTCTTGTTAAATGTAGCCCCTTCCCCACTAGGAGCTGCAGTCATATGGCTATAGGGGAAGTCACAGTCATGAACATATTTACTCCAGATCTGGGGGACATTGCACAACAGGGCATGAGAACTGAGTGGTACCCAAAAACACACATGCTGACTTATAAAAGTAAATGTCATTTCATTTCATTTATTTGATACTGGAAAGGCATGTGGTCAAAAATGCCAGTTTTCACAAGTGTCCAGTTTTAGGGTTTTTAAAGCGGTGGATATACTCTATACACTTTTTACAGACACATGGTTTAAAAAATACAAAGACAAAAATGTATACAGTAATTTCAGTTACATACAATTCAGCTTATGTACAGTAGCTCCAGTAGTAACAGCAAGTCTAAACAAAATGTATAAATACAGGGGAGAAGGCAGGAAATACTCTGAAAGAGCTGAGGAGGGGAAAAAGAGGCATGGATGCAGTGAGGTGGACGAGAGAGAGAGAGAGGGATTAAGAGAAAAGAGAGGGAAAATTCTAACTGAAAATTGAGCAAATGACCTAGGGATTGCTCGGGTCAGTGGTAGGAAAGTTAAGATATGCTACCTATGGCAGTTGCAAGGTAGTTTATTGAGTAGGTGTTCCTTTAGTTTGACCTTAAAGGTGCCAGGGGAGGGGCTGCTAACAAGGTTAGGAGGGAGTGTTAAAAAGCTTTGTACCTCTGTAGGTAAGAGATCTGTGCCTCAAAGAGGTGTTGCAGTGGGGGGCCCAAAAAGGGGATGAGGCAGTGCTCCTAGTAAGACGGGTGGGGCAAGCCTTCTTGAACAGAGAGGAGACACTGTGGGGAAGGAGACTGTTGAGGATTTTGTAGATGAACGTGGAAGCCTTCCAAATGAGCCTGTCCTCTAGGGGGGACCAGTGTACTTTCTCATAGAGGGCACAGCTGTAGGTACGATGGAGAAGCCCAGTCACAAATCTGATAATGTTATTGTATGCTGTTTTGAGCTTATTGGACATGACGTAATTGCTCTGAGGGAAGTTAATAATGGAACTGTAGTCAAGGAGAGGTAGCAGTAAGCTGGAAGCCAGCCTGCTTCTTGATTCCAGGGTGAAAGTCCACACAATCATTCGGGTAAGCAGCACGGCAATTGATTTCTTCCTCAGACTGCATCCATCCAGAAATTTACTTCAAACAGTGCCGCTCTTCCAGAGACTGAAGGGGTCTCAAATTCATCAGCAATCACCTTTATCCACCCATACTTGCTACTATGTAGGGAAAGCTCCTTTCTGGAACTCCAAAAGTATCTTCACCTGGGACAACCATGGCAATTTCCACCACAGCTGCAGTTGGGCAGTTTAAGCAGTAAGATATTTACCAGTGTGGACAATCAGGCCTGGAGAATCAGCATGGATCAGGGCAATCTGTTCAGTGAAGGGTTGAAACATAACTAAACATTCAGCTGCTCGGTCTCTAGGCTCTAGACCATTCAGAGAACATTCCACTGAAGCAGCAGTCAATCCCTCAGAGTCTCTGGTGTACTCATAGACCACAGGCTTCTTCTTTTTCCTGTTACCCCTAGCAGGGGATCAATGAAGGAATTGCCTCTGTCAATTCACTTCAGGTCAGTCGTCCCACATCTGTGAAGAAATGGAGTCTTACCAGACAGAGTGGTACAGCTGCTGCACCTCCTCTTTGGTGCTCTCCTCAGAACAATATATTCTGGAAGACTGCCACCTGGCTTATGCTGCTGCAGCCTTCCCCCTCTCATCTGGCACCAGTGCCCTTGTCACATGCCAGGGGAGCTAGAAGAAGCTCAATGATTAACCCCTCACTGCCTAAACATCCCAAAACACACAAGTAGCAATCTCAGAGAATCACACTGGTTACATATACTGTAGCATACTTGATTTAAATGGCAAATAATGTGTTAGTGAAATAGCACTGCACTGTAAAATGTTATTGAAGTATGTAGTTCATGATACACCAACAATGTAACATATTCAGCACATTAGTACAATATATTGTAGTTTGGCCCAGATCCACGACGTGTCATCGACAAACTATTTGTCGAATTACCCAACAGCGAAACCGGAAGGTTGACTGCATTTTGCAGTCGGCTGCTGGTTTGCAGAAGCAATAGCGTTTTCCTGAACCCCCCATGTGGGGCTGTGCCTGCACTTCTTACCTTAGATTCCTCAACTCCGAGTCGGAGCTGAGCCAGGGGGGGTGCAGGACCCCCTACAGACAGTGCCAGGTGCCAGCGGGTTCCTTACTGCAATATGGCACTGTTGTCGCTGTAGGGGATTCCGCTGTTGACATGTGGATGTCGGGGATGTATACCATTTGTCCCCATCTGATGCTCTTTGGTGTATGAGTTAGGGCTGATTTAGTGCAGTTCAGCCCCATCTGATGCTCATTAGTGTATGAGTTAGGGCTGATTTTGTGTAGTTCAGCCCAATCTGATGCTCTTTGCTGTATGAGTTAGGGCTGATTTTGTGTAGTTCAGCCCAATCTGATGCTCTTTAGGCATGTTTACATTGTCTGCAATTGCACCACAGCAACCCGGCTGCTTGGACTGCTGTGTTGCAAATGTGTCCATGTGAATGCTTACCCAATCATAGTAAGCTGTTCCCTGCTCTTCTTCTCAAACTGCTGTTGACTTGGGAATGCATTCTGGAGTCTGTGGTGTACGTGGCTGTAGCATGGGCTGGAGCGCTCACTCCTGCGTTCAGTCCATAGTCCCTTCATCCTCCTGATTGGCTCCTACACTTACAGCTCCCCTCTAGTGTGGCTTGCATTGATTCTGAGAGGGGCCATGTAAACTTAATACAGATCGAGGTTGGAGGTCGGGACAGCACAGGAGCTGCCAAAAGAATCACCACAGAGCAGCTATGTAAACCCAGCTTTTGGTGTATGAGCTAGGGCAGATTAAGTATACTGTAGTTCAGCTCCAATCTGATGCGGTTTGGTGTATGAGTTAGTGCTGATTTAGTGTAGTTTGGCCCAATCTGATGCTGTTTGGTGTATGAGTTAAGGCTGATTTAGTGTAGTTTGGCCCAGCCTGATGCTGTTTGGTGTATGAGTTAGGGCTGATTTAGTGTAGGTTGTGCCCAATCTGATGCTGTTTGGTGTATGAGTTAGGGATGATTTAGTGTAGGTTGGGCCCAAACTGATGCATTTTATTGTACAAGCTAAGTCTGATTTAGTGTAACTCGGTCCTAATCTGGTGGTATTTATTGTATGAGCTTGGGGCTCAATTAGTGTAGTTAGGCCAGAATCTAATGACATTTAGTGTATGATCTAAGGTTAATTTGGTGTAGTTCTGCCCCAATCTGAGATTTGTTGTATGAGCTAGGGCTGATATATTAAACAAGAGGCGACCAGAGCCACCAAACTCTGCTGATGCACCCTCTGTGACTGTGTTAATCATGCAGCTACATGATCTGAGCTCTGGTTCTAACTAACGTGGGCGATGATGTCTGATTTCAGCTACAGTATGTTTTTGTTACATGAACAGTATGTTCACTGATAGCTGCAGGTACAAGTTTCATTCAGTGTTCATTCATTTATCAGTATATGAAATGCTGGAACCTTTTGCCTTTTGAGATTCAATCTGCCAAAAATCTCGTCTCATTTAAATCACTGTATAAACAGCATCTTTTAATAACATCTGTTTGTTTTAGGTGATATGTGTTTTACTATGCATCTGTGTAATTTGATTAAATTCAGTTTGTTTTGTTTGCATTTTTGTTGCTTGTCAGGGTCCTCCTTACAAATGAGCATTATTGTTCTTGGCTTCTTACCCAGTGATCATATTTAAAATAAATGAATTATTAAAATAAAAATCCCATCCTTATGTGTCTCTTGTTAGATACCTCAAAACATTATTCAAAGTATTGTACCTTTCATCTAGCAGGGGTAGCAACTCAGTATACTGAGTTCCAGAGCATGCTGATAAACGGCATTCATAAATTATAATGGCACCACTATTATTAGGGTTTATGTACACTCCCAGTATATGCATCTTAATAGCGCAGCTTTCTTGTGATGGAATAGCCTGATGTTTATCATGCTCAGAGCTGGTGCCATGATCTCTGCACCCTACAGATTTGGTAATGGTCAGCTCAGCGGTTTAAAAGTTCTAGAAGGTTGGAGATACATAATAACGTTTTTTTTTTTTTTCAAGCAATCTTTGCTCACTGATAACACAGAAATGGCTGTGAGTTGAAACCTGAAACCTTCAGGTTTGTTAGGGTTTGGACCAAGGACGATTCTTTGATAGGTGGCTTTGCTGAAAAGTGTGTAGACTTTAAATTCTTACAAAAATAAAATGAGACATTTCTGCACATATGCAGTTCTTATTTTCACAAATATTTCATAAGTGAATTTTAAGAAACTGATGTATGTCACTTTCAAGAGTCGTAACCCACTTTTGTGAGGTAAGACGCATAGTTTTGTGAGCTGTAGTGTTCATGGGTGGGGGAACAAGAGAAACCTTTGTGGATGAAAAACAAGAAGATGTGTTGGAAGTTAGAGAGCACCAGTACTGCTCACTTGAACAAGATCCCCCCAAAGCCCCCAATAGAAGCCTATCTCAATGCCAGCCCTGTGGCACTGAGGGTTGAGGCACTGGGCACCACACTTCACGCCATGACGGTGACCTGGGTTTGGGAACAGGCTTGGGCCATCGGGGTTCAGCTGGGGGGAAGGTAGGAGCAGAATTGAGCAGCCGCAAGACAGCTCTCACTCCTGGGGGAGGGACATTGCCGGCCCCACCATATAACTGCTATGGGATGGAGGACCAGTGGCAGTGTCTACTGGCAGGTGGTATGAAGGGTGGCTGTTGCGAGAATGCAGCATGCGCACCTCCATGCGCATGTGTGCATGCACAACAGGGGAAGGGAGAAGATGGAGCCGGCAGGCTCCATGACGATCCTGGCTGCGATCCCCATGACTGGGATGCAGTCCAGGATGGAAGCGAGCCCCTGGGGGGGCAGAGCCCTGCCTGCCAGCTCCTCAAAAAAACGGGATAAAATGTATATGGAAAAAAAAGAAGCCTATCTAAAAGTGACTTAAACAATCCTAGTTGCAGATTTAAAAAAAATATTATATTTTTAGGAGGAGAAAGGACTGTAAATTCCCCCTCTGATGAGTTACCCTGCCTTAGGCTGTCTCTCACAGCTCAACCCTGTGCCATCACATTCTCATACGTTTTGTGACATATAAGTTTGTAGAGCGTGGAGGCACACTCTGTTGATACCAGTGGGACCTGATTGTTAATGTCACTTTCCGCTAGGGTCAAATCAAAGCCACTGCTCGACTACCAAGGATCTTGTTAGTTAGTGGTTAGTGAGCCATCTGTTTACCAAATGTCTAACACTGACAGGAGATGAAATCCAAGATAACTCCCTCAGAACAGCTTGATGATGCATGCACAAGCTTGCTCACAGCATGGCTGATAATATCAGAGATTCATGCCCCCCTAGCCCTGCAGGTACCTAACTCAAGGGCCGAGGCGACATCAAGTAAAGTTTGAAGCACACTATATCTTGCATGCCACAGCGGTGCAGTTGCTCCTGTTGACCCCCTCCAGAATCTGCAGTACAGAATTTCTCAAAATTAAAGTGCTGCTGGCACACCCCTGGTGGTTGTAAGCTCTGTGCTGCCTTTTCCTTTAGTTTTCCTTTCTGTTTAATTAAAAGTTATTTTTATCTCCTTTTTCCCTTCAAAAGTGCAGTCACAGATTTGAGGCAGTGCAAGGCCCGCTGCATGAATGTGCTGATGTAAGGTCAAGAATACTGCAGAGCAGACAGGCACCGAAAGTACTAATACATAAAAATAAAGTGCAGGCAATAATGTGCCACAAAAATGTCAAGTAACCCACAAGAGATAAAACACAAGGCAGTCAGTAGCTGTAATTGAGAACTGTTGTGCAGTATGGGCACTGTAATATTACAGGAGAACTGGGCTGTTTAAAAGCAAGATGCTAGTACTGTAACATCAGCAAATTGTCAAGATGCAATTTAACTTTTGTACCCTATGAAACTGACTAAAAAGCTGAAACCAAACAGTTAATTTGTTGCAAACTAATTGGCCCACATAGATTAGATTCCAAAATGTCTTGCTGTTCTTTAATATTCCGTTCACTGGAGAATATTAAAAAATATTTGTAATCCACAGTTTAGGGCTGCAGCACAAATGTTACAGTTCAGTTGATAGTCACCATGCCTCATTAACAAGTGAAATCACAAACCCAGACATGAAATGAGATGACCCGAGCTGCACAGTAGTGGAGTGAAGTCTGCAATGTACTGTACACAGCTGGAAAATGCAAGCAAATAATCACTGACAGATACAAAGAAGACTAAAGTGCCACTGGATCAGCTGTTTGGTAATTTAAAATGCTGGTTTGTGTATGTGGTATCTGATTAAGAAATCCCTTGATGCTCTGCCAGTTATCGGTAACTGGATTTCAGTGTACCAGGCAACAATAACTGAAGTTTCTGCAACACAAGTACAGGAGCAAGTCCCCTTTTATCGAAACCATGACAGAATCCATAAGCTTTTGGTACTCACCAGCATCTTTTGTTAACTCAGGGTTAAGGGCAGAAGGGCTTGCTCCTCATGTTTGATTTATGAATGAATAATAATTTACCTATCAATCAATAAAAAGATCATTACAATATTTTGTGAACCCATCAATATAAAATATACAAAGAAATAGAGTGTATGAAGCTATCCTTGCAAATGTTTGAATTACTTTTGTTTTAAAAATAAATTAGTTGCAGCATTTCTCCTCCAATTCCTGCTTTAGTTTGTTACATTCCAGTTATAAGTAATTACCACAGCAACAAGGAGCTGTTGTGCGTTATTGCAAGGTGATAGCAGACAAAACAAAGCAGATTGGTACGAGAGATTGATCTATGAACAGCATCAAGACTGGAGCACAATTTGTGATGAGACTGTAGTACAACTCCCCTACCTGTATAACTGCCCAGATCGCAGATATCAGTTTACTTCAGGGTAATCTCAGACTCATCCTTCTCTTGAAAGTTACAATTTCATCAATAGTGTGAGGGTGGCATTATTATTTTTTTTTTTTAATTTCTTTTTTCTCCCCTCCTACATCCCTGCCAGAGCCGCTCCTGCAGGAGTTGCCAATGAAACCCGTCCCTGCCACCGACTTACCTGCTGCTCAGGGACCCTTATCCTGCTGCGGATCACCCCCTGGGTGGGGCGAAACCCCTGTACCTTAGTGTCTTCTCTGGTCCCCGAGACAGCGGCAGTTGGTGGCACATCAGGACTGGGTTCGGCACTCCATCTACCCGGCTCTGGAGGGTGATTTTCCCTGTTTCTGTGAGGATGTTGCTAGCCCTTGACATCAAGGCGTGAGTGCTGACGTCCGCAACGTCCTCCCCCCCTCGATGATGCAGCTCCTAGAGGTGATTGGTCCACAGGCCTCTGCCCGTGACCAATCAAACCTCCGAGATGCCGACGAGCTGTCATGCCCCCAGCCTCTGCCAGAAGTCACCGTTCTCCGGGATGGATCCTCCCCCCTCCCCCCAGAGAAGGCGAGCTGCCGTTGGATGCTCAGCCTTTCTTCCCCCGGCCAGCCCCTGGTGGCCTGCATCTGCTCTCGAACCTGGGTTGCAGGCGTGGTGCGAGCTATGGTGTCCAGTGCCTCAACCCTCAGCGCCACCGGGCCGGCGTGTGAGGGGGGCATTATTTATAACTAGAAAAGGTGAGTTATTTTAATACATATCTATATATATAACATTGTTCTACATGACATCAATGTCTCTGGAACATATTTCACCAGAAATGCTATATGAATTAGTTGGAACTTATTAGGGTACTATTCCCTTTGAAACATTGACATGTACAACACATACTATCGGATACACATATATAATGCATCTCTGATGAAATTTAGTCACAATTCCCAATAATGGCTGGAAATAATATGTCAAGTCAGTACTCCTTTAATCAGAACCTGTGGTTCACTGGTCCAGTGGGCAATTTAAGTGTTTGTAGGGTTGGTTATGAACGTAGATCAAATCTCTTTCTTTCATTAAAGGTACCTTAGGGAATACAGTAATGATCCCCCATAAGGAGAGTGAATGAGCCACTGGAGAAGGAGGGGTGGATGATGGAGCAAGGAAATTCAAGTCCAGGAGAAGCTGGTGCATGCTCTTTAAATAGTGCTTAGATGGGGTGGGGCCTGTAGCCCACTTCCCCATCAAACCACAGGCATAGCCCATTAAGTAACTTAAATATCTGTAGGATTGTTTATGAACATAGACAACATGTTGATACAATAAACTTTGGGAATTCCTCCATCTGTTACTGGAGGAAATTACCACCCTTTTTACACCCCACTGAACTTGATCATGTGTCAAAGGAACCCATCTTGAGGAGGTTACCACCTCTAGAGATGCTACCAGGACAAGGCCCCTTCTGACTGAAGGTACCTTAGGTAGTATAGTAATGATGATCCCAATAACAGGCAAAGTCAAAGTTGTAGCAAAACACGTACAAAATCTTATGGTGCTTTCTCATAAGGAGGGAGAAGAATGGAACTAGCAATAGAAACATACTTGGCAAACAGAGATACCCATTCATGTCTCAACACATGACAGAATTTTATGACCTTCAGCAGAGAGGAGGGGAGAGGAGAGGAGAGGAAAACACTCAGTGGAAAAAGGGCCTTAGGTTGCTATCCCTCCAAGCTTAACTTGTTAGTATTATTAAAAGCTCCCATGTTCACACCAATGTTGAGACTTCGCTCCAGTCGCACAAAGGTAGAGGTAGGGTATATATTCAGAATGGGCTGAAGTCCTTTGAGCATGGATGCTAGAAGAATTCTTTTTCTGGAGGCTGGTTGAGGCTTCAGTCTGTATACAAAGTCCTTAATACTGAAACAGTGGAATTCAGTTACAGACTTTCCAGCACTTTCTGAGATTGAAGGCTTAGTTAGGCTGTTGACTGATGTACGAGATGGGATTGTAACTTATAGCATTCAGTTTAATGAAAAGCAACTTCAATTAAAGTAGGGATACTGAGCTGTTGAAGTCTGAGGGAACTGCTGAGCCCTTTTACTAATACAGTATAAAGCACATACCAAAGACATTGTCTCCTGTATAGCAACCATAGACATTTAGATTTTAATACCAGACAAGCATTTGTCAATGCCAAATTTTTGCCACTGGTATTGCTGTTGTGTCGTGTCTTACTTGTGCACATTTTTACTATATATTTACCCAGGATAGAGCAGATGAGATGCAATGTCTCATATTAAGTTGTGTCCTGCTTTGACACATTGTTAGATTGTAAATACCCAGGACAGGGCAGCTGAGAGGCAATATTCAAATTTAAGGTTGGCTCCCACATTTTGACCCCAAATGTCCAACAGTCTTTTTATGACCTGACATTATTATCAAGACAGGTGGAATTTTTAAAATCCCATCTAAAAGGCGATTTCACTAAAGTTACGAGTAAATGTTGGAACAATTAATTTCCTCATAACTTAGCTGTTTTTTCACATTTTTACCCCACATTTTCAAAATAATATCTATATGAGCAGTCCTGAGCATGACAGGTGTCCTTTGTAAAATAACAGCTGACATGTCATTTTGCATCTCAAACGTTAAAACACATTTGGGGTAGGATTTGGGAAATGACTGTTGTCACATTCAGAGGTTGTATGAAAAAAATGGTTATGTTGAAAAGTTGGGGTCAAAATATTGACAAGTACCACAGTTACGTGCATACATTGAAAAATTGCGGTGTAGACTCATAATTTTGTCGTTTTCTCATATTTTTCCCCAAATTTTCAACATAGCTTTCTGATGACTCCGCATAGTCTTCATATGAGCCTACCTCATGAACAAGGGTGGAGAAAATGTTTAAATCCTGCCCAAAAGGTGATTTCACACCGCAATTGCAAAAACACATTTTGACTAGGATTTGAAAAATGACAGCTGTCACACTCATTAGGCGCTGTGAAGAAATGGCTATGTTGAAAATTTGGGATCAAAATATTGAAAATTAGCTAGCCCAGTGGTGCAGAGGGTTGAGGTGCTGGATGTAACACCTCATGCAACACCGGCGACCCGAGTTTGGGGGTGAGCTCGGGCCGCCTGGGGTTGGCTTGAGGGGGAGGGTGAGGAGTCAGGATTGAGCAGCCACCAGGCAGCTCTCCTCTCCTCTCCGGGGAAGGATGAGAGGTTTCCCTGACATTTGGCTGCCACCCAGTGGAGGCTATGTGGCAGTGCCAGGCCAGGGGGGACCTAGGCGCTAGGCTGGGAGGGAGGATGGGGCTGTCACTAGAGCCGAAGGATGCATGCGCGCCTTCATGCACATGCGTGGCTGCATACTGGGGTCCCAGGGCCAAGGCGAGAAAATACAAAATACCATGTCTCCCTTGTTGCCAGTAAGGCAGAGGGGCAATGGGGGAGTACCATGATTAGTAAAAAACAAAATATTGAAAATCACCAAAGTTACAAGCCTGCATTTGTAAATTTCAATGTAGGTTCATAACTGTGTTGCTTTTTTAATATTTTTATCCAGAGTTTCAACATAGTCTTCTTGTGACCCTACCTCATGAACAAGGGTGGAGAAAAGTTTCAACTCCTGCCCGAAAGGTGGTTTTGTGCAGTGACCAAGAAATCGCCTTTAAAGGGACACTGTCAACCTGTTTTGTATCATATTATTTCTAATTAAAAACCCACATTTCATGGTTGCTTACCTTCTCTAAAATTCATTAATGTTGCTGTTTGTTTTGTCTGTCTGCTTGTTTAGTAGACCTGAAATGCATGATAATGTATATTTATAAAGAACTTTGTTTTGTTTCAAAGCCTGAATCAGTTCTTCTTGAATACTTCCTAAACATTAGAAGCACCCCCAAACAGTGCAGTCACACATGAGGCAGTAGCCACCTAAACTGCCACTGTATCATGAGTGGCTAGACTGTGTTGGAGGTGTTCCCAAGTCCAGCAGAAATGCAGAGGGAGCTGATCAAAAAAGTGTAAACAAACCTGTTTTGGTGTGGTAACACCAGGATGTTGGGCAGTCTGTTTTTCACTTTTTAAAAGAAAAAAAGAATCAGAATCAAACTACTAGCTACATCAACAGTCTTTGCAGAATGTTATCAATCATAAAATGTCTTTTTAAACAAGGGACACTTTGAGGCCTAAGGGGGTTGACAAGTGTCCCTTTTAGGGCAGATTTGACTAATTTCACTGCCATTGTTGAAAATTTGGGGCAAAACAAAAATGAGCAAGTTATGCCACTTAGTTCAAAATCCCATTGAAATACATTGAACCGCATACCTGGTTTCCTCAGTTTGTGGGCCAGCATTGAAGAATGAAGATGTGTTTGTGCTCCAGAGGATTACAGTGTTGGACCCTGGTTGGTAAATAGGGGCTTGGGGGTGGGGTGGGGTGGTAGGTGCTGAGTGGGAGGTCGGGTGGGGGGACTAGCGGTGGTGGCAGCACCAGACATCGAAGGACAGTTTTCTTTACAACTTATATTATAAAAAAACATGAGGATGATTTTCTTTATTTCAGATGGTGACACTGGGGAATTGGGCACTCCCCAGTGTCAAGGGTGGGGTGATGGGTGCTGAGTGGGAGGGGATGGGTGGGAGGACTAACGGAGGTAGCAGAAACAGACATTGATGGACAGTTTTCTTTTTTACAGGGTATATCTATCTATCTATCTATCTATCTATCTATCTATCTATCTATCTATCTATCTATCTATCTATCTACAGTATATGTATTATAGGGGCACGGTCGTGCCCCTATAGTTAGGGTTGAGTAGCCTGTCTAATGTTAAACCTCAAATTTTGCACTTTAATAACTCTGCAACTAATCAATGGATTTGCACAAAGTATGATATGCACTTTCCCGTGGGGTAGATCCCTCACAGTGGCAAGTTTCTTTCCAGTGAGATGTATGGATTTTGAGATCCACATAGTGCTAAAACCTTAAAAGTCACCTTTTTTTTTTTTTTGCAGGTTTTTCCTCATTGCCTTGCATCCACATGGTGTGGAATGTTGGTGTGATTTTTTTATGGTAGAACCAGCTTGGGTAACAGAACTGCCATGCTTAGTTTGGTGAAAAATATTAATCTGTTGCAAAGTTATTAAATTTATAAGTTTCCCATTGTTTTCAAAGGGGAATCTCCTGTCGATTTTATAGGGATAAAGTTCAACCAAGGATTGACCTTGCAAAACAGGAATCATTCTCGCAAGATCAGTTCCTTTTTCATGAGACTAAACTCCTTTTTCGTGAAGGGAAAATCCTTTTTCATGAGCCGCCATCTTGTTTTCTGTCCCCCCCCCAAAAAAACTCAGGAGTCACAAAAATGACATCCTGGAGAGAGAGACCACCACAGCTAGCTGCTTGATTGGAACTCTGTTAGGTGCAATCTACACTTTAATGTTACTGATATACCCCAGAAGTGTGTTTTATTTACTGTAAGGAATCCTTTTCTTTGACCACGTGATACGTGAAAGGAATACTTTTTTGTACCACGAGTCACAAAAAAGGATCTTTTTTATGATTCAAGAATAATTTCCCTGTATTTCCCTGGTGTCTAGTGGCACCCCCACACTCCAATCTCTGTCCCCCTTATTTTTTGTTAGTCTCTGGTATTTAGTGGCACCCCCCCACCCTCCGATCACTGTCTCCATTTTTTTTACTTATTCCCTGGTGTCACTGAGTAGTGGCACCCCAACACTGTGATCAACTTCCCCATTGCTTTTGTCTATTCCCTGATGTCTAGTGGCATCCCCCACCCTCCGATCTCTGTCGTGAGTTGCGCGGTGTCCTGTGCTTCCCTCTCCACTAGTCCCTTCTATATTTTATTTCTATATTCTGACACCAGGATACCAACCCTAGTTTCAGATGACCCCCTGCCCCACATTCCATTGTTTTATTAATGTGCCAACATCGGGGGGCCAAATCAATGTGTCATCATTTAACCCCCCCAACAGTATGGGATACTGGGAAACCCACCCCAATGTCCTGAAATATTTATTTTATTTCTTCATACCTGAAAAAATTAAACAGACCCCAACATCTTTTTTTTTACCTGAGAAAAAGAAAACGGTCCCTCATCTTCCCCATCGCTCCTCCCCCATCCAGACCCTCCCACTGAGCAGCCACCACCCCACACCCCCCTTACCCTATACTTACCACTGGAGGTCATAGGCCATCATCTTCTGTGGACTGGGACACATCTGCATTCTTCAAAGCCGAACTGCGAACTGAGGAATAAAGGTAAGTGCCATGTAATGTACAGTATTTCAATGGCATTTTAAACTTATGTTACTAACATTGCCATTTTTTGGAATTGTTTCCCCAAATTTTCAACATGACCTTTTTGGAACCTCACCTCATGAACCCTGCCACTGTCATTTCATTAATCAGGCCCGGAAGGTGATTTTGCAGTCGCTGTGTGAAATCACCTTTCAGTACCGAATAATGAAATTTCACCACCAGTGTTCATGAAGTGGTCTCCCAAAAATGCCAGGTTAAAAATTTGGCAAACAAATTCCTAAAAATAGCTGAGTTGCACACATTCATTGAAATTTTTCTACATACACGCATAACTTTAATAATTTTCAATGTTCAACATAGCCATTTTTTCATACCACCTGATGAACAGTACAGCTGTCATTTTTCACATCCTGTCTGAAATGTGTTTTTACACTTGTGGTGCTGAATGACATTTTTACACAGACTTGAACATTTTCACCTAAGGGGTATATGAGATGGGGTTGCAAGTAGACTATGTTGAAAATGTGGGGTCAAAATATGAAAAAATGCAAAAGTTATGACCATTCATGGCAATTTTGATACGCCTGCTCTTAACTTCAGAAATGTTAAATATTTTCACCCCAGATTTTTGACATAGCCTTCTTATTAGCCTACCTAATGTATGTCACAGCTTTCATTTTTCAAATCCAGGCCAAAATGTGTTTTTGCTCCTGTGGCGTGGAATGGCGTAATTGAGCAGAATTATGTTTTGGCAGGGATTAAAAAATGTTCTGCACTGGGTACATGAGGTGGGATAATAAGATGGCTATGCTGACAGTTCAGTCACTGTCATCCTATAAATAGAAGTGCAGGATCCTCTGGGCCCTGCACATTCATATACGCATCTACGGAGGGGTGGGGGACCCTGCGCTCCCACAGTTAAATAAAGATATTATTATACTAGCTCAAAAAGTAAGGAAATAAGTTGCAAAAAAAACATTGTTAATGCTCCAGTTAGGATCAAAGTTACTAAAGTTAGGAAATTAGGCATTAAGGTTTCCCTAACACCTCACTCTCTCAAACCAGGCAGGAGAGCAGGTGTGGGTGTGCCTTGGGCTCCTCAAGCCTAACGCTTACCCCATTCTCATAAAGTCTACACATCT
Source organism: Neoceratodus forsteri (assembly GCA_016271365.2). Lineage (NCBI taxonomy): Eukaryota > Metazoa > Chordata > Ceratodontiformes > Ceratodontidae > Neoceratodus > Neoceratodus forsteri. The sequence continues at coordinate 1,190,511,196 of CM057456.1, forward strand.
GACCTTATTTACAGATGGAAAGGGGTGAGTGTTAGGCTTGAGAAGCCCAAGGCACACCCCACACCAAGCTCTCCTGCCTGGTTTGGGAGGGTGGGTGTTAGGGAAAACCTTAATGCCTCATTTCCCAACTTTTGTTGCTGTGACCCTAATTGGAGCATTAACTAAGTTTTTGCAACATATATATATATATATATATATATATTTATATATTCTTTGCAAAAAATGCATTAATGCAATAGTTAGGGTTTTATAGTGACAAAAGTGAGGAAATTCGCCGTTAGGGTTACCACCCCTTGCACATCCATGACCACCCCGGCCCCACCAACAGGCATCAGGGTGTGCATTGGGGTCATCGGCCCTAACTCTCACCTCATTCCATGTGTAAATAAACTGAGCTGGTGCAGTATAGGAGAATGGGGCAAGAGTTAGGACTGACAACCCCAACGCACACCCCAATGCCTGTTGGTGGGGGCAGGGTGGTTGTGGAGTGCAAGGGGTAGTAACCCTAATGGCGAATTTCCTCACTTTTGTCGCTGTAGAAAACTGTAACTGTTGCATTAATGCAGTTTTTGCAAATAATTTCCTTACTTTTTGAGGAAGCATAGTAAAGTACAATGTCGTGCAAGTTGGTGGGAGCGCAGGGCCCAAAAACTTGCAAATTTCTGCCTAACATAACAGTACAAGTACTGAATATCATATGTATTGGTGGGAGCGCATATTGGTGGGAGTGCGGGGCTCACACCAACTTGAAAAGAACCAAATTTTCATTCATCAGAGTGGCATAATTCTGTATCTGTTTACATTTTACATGCCTAACCACTAAAAAGTACCTCGGTGGCAGTAAGGTTAGCTACCCTATAAATTTCAAGCCACTACCACAATGCAGAATGCTATCTGCAAAATGTAAACTGGGTCACACAATATCTCCACAGAAAATTCATTTTCCAACACATAAACACCACAATTCACATATATAGAACATCCCCTCAACACCCTCCAAATTTCAAGTTAAAAGACCAAACCGTTCCCGAGATATTTAATTTTAATTAAGTTTTTGCGCCTTTAAAAATTCTTTGATTGTGAGAAGTGTCCGTGAACTCACGATCAAAGATAATTTTTGATCATGAGGGGAAATCTGGTCATGAAATTTGGGCTATCTGGTCCCTTCCAGAGACATCTGGTCCAGCAAAAATCTGGTCATCTCGTCCCACCCTCACGAACGAAGCTCACGGTCAAAGAAATCTCGCAACCAAAGAATTTGCATGCTCATGATCTAAAGAATTTAAAAATGTTAAAACTCCAGTTTTTGACACAACTACATTAAACCACAGGCATGACTCAATAGAGGTAAGTCCCCCTGAGCAAAACCCATCCTAGTTTTATGTCGCAAGTCACCCCTGGGTTGAGATATTTTTTTTTTCCAACCCAAAATCTGGCAATCTCTCCCTTGCAAACGAAGATCGTGATCAAAGAATCTAGCAATCAAAAAATTTTCAGGCTCACGATCAAAGATTGTTAGCGAGCCACGATCAAATAATTTAAAAGTTTAAAACTCCATTTTTTGACACAACTACATTAAACCACAGGCATGGCTTGGTAGAGGGAAGCCCCTTGAGCAAAACCCATCCAAGTTTTACTTAAGAAGTCACCCCTGGGCTAAGATAATTGTTTTTTTCCAACCCCAAACTGAAAACAAGATGGTGGCCATCGCAATTGATAAATTTCTCATGACCAATGAATCTTTGATCACGAGCCTGCAAATTCTTTGATCGTGAGGAGTGACCAGATGTCCAAAACCCCATTCTTCTTTCGCAAAACAACCATATACATTTTTTCCATGGACTGATAGTGGAAGCTAAAATGTTTAATAACTTTGGAAAGGATAAATATTTTTTCACCAAACAAAAAGTGGCATGTTCCTTGAACCAAGATCTTTCTATGTACCCAGCTTCAGACCAACACACCTCATGGTGGCTGAACAGTGCCACAGAAAAAATCTAAAAAACTGCCCTCAAAACTGGTGAAAAGTGCATTTTTTCAGTGATTCACTGTGTAAAAACTGTAAGTCTGACTGAAATGCAATTTGGCAGATCAAGAGATCTACCATGCCCCACTGAGCATACCAAATTCCATGCAACTCCATTGAACGGGTCCAAAGTTATTAATGCTCAAAATTTCAAGTTTAACATTAAAGCACCTTCATAACCCTAACTATAGGGGCATGAACGGCACCCGATAATATATATATATATATATATATATATATATATATATAAAATCTTCATTGCAAAAAACTCCATTAATGCATCAGTTAGGGTTCCTAATACAGCAACAAATGTATGGAAATGTGGTGTTAGGACTCCCAACCTAACACCCATCCCACCCCCAACCAACACTACCACTCCACCCCAACCTCCACACACCAACCGACGGGTTGTTTCTTGGGGTCATTGAACCTAATGCTCACCCCATTGCATGTGTAAGTAAGCTGAGATGGTACAGCATTGAAGAATTGGGTGAGTGTTAGGGTCAATGGCCCCAAGACACACTCCAACTCCTGTTGGTGTGGCAGATGAGGGTGGGTGGTACTGTTGGTTGGGGTGGATGGGGTGTTAGGTTCCCACCACATTTCCATACTTTTGTTGCTGTAAAGAACCCTAACTGATGCATTAACAGTGTTTTTTGCAATGCATTTCCTTACTTTTTGTGAAAGTATCACCATAGCTGTAGTTGTTTATGTCATCTATTCATAAGTGTAGCGACATTGTAATTAACCTTCATCTCCTTGAAGGGCCCTGCACTCCCATGCTCTGTGATTTTCCTTATTTTATTGTGGGAGTGCAGGGTCCTTTGGACCCTGCACACCCATCCCTCCATAGATGCATGGCCAAATAATCACCATAGCCATCTGATTACCCGAGGACATGTGCCTAGTACAGAAAATTTTAAAATCCCTGCCAACACATAATTCTGCACAACTGCAATGACATTCTGTGCCACAGGTGCAAAAACATATCTGGGGCAGGATTTGAAAAATTACAGCTGTGACATACACGACATGGGGTAATACGAAGGCTATGTTGTATATTTTTGGTTAAAATATTGAAAATTTCCATAGTTACTAGTGGCTGTACTGAAACTGCAATGAATGGTCATAACTTTGCCATGTTTTCATATTTTAAACCCCAAATGTTCAACATAGTTTTCTTATCACCCTAGCTCATAAACCCCACAGGAGAAAATTTCGTGATCTGTGTAACTCGGGCATTGTTTTTGTATTTTTACTCCAAATTTTCAACATGGGCTTTTTGCGACCCCACCTCATGAACACTGGTACTGTCATTTCGTTATTCTGTCCTGAAAGGTGATTTTGCATAGCAACTGTGACATTTCACTCCACAGGTGCAAAAACATGTTTCAGGCAGGATGTGAAACATGACAGCTGTACTGTTCATGAGGTGGTGTGTAAAAACCGCAATGTTGAAAATTTGGAGTGGAAATATTAAAAATTGCCAAAGTTACGCGTGCATGTAGAAAAATTTCAAAACCACATGTAACTCGGCATTTTTAGTATTTTTCACCAAATTTTCAGCATGGGCTTTTGGTACCCACCTCATGAACACTGGCAATGTCATTTGTTACTTGATCATGAAAGGTGATTTTGCACAGTGACTGTGAAATCACCTTACCTGTCCACTTAATGAAGCAACAGTGACTGTGTTCATGAGGTGGGGTCCCAAAAGCCCATGTTAGGAATTAACTCTGAGAATACAGAATAATGGCTGTGATATCAACATAAGTTCAAAACACCATTGACAGCCATTATACAGCACTTACCTTGATTCTTCAGTTCACATTTTGACTTTGAAGAGTGCAGACGTGTCCCGGTCCACAGAAAATTACAGAAGATGATCTCCAGTGGTAAGTATAGGGCAAGGGGTGTGTATGTTGGGTGGTGAGTTGCTCAGTGGGAGGATCAGGGTGGAGAAGGGTTGACAGGGAGATGACGAGGGACTACTTTCTTTTTTTCAGCAAAAAAAAAGAGGTCACCAGCCTGGTGGCACTGAGGGTTGAGGTGATGGATGCCACACCTCGTGCTATGCCGGCGACCCGGGTTCGGGAATGGATCCTGGGCCACGGGGTTGGCAGGAGAGGAGGATTGGGCGTCCAATGACTGCTCTCCCTCTCTAGGGTGGGTAATGGGGCTTGCACATCGCTCGATGTGACTGGTTGAGGCAAGCCATACTACAAGTAGCTTGCAAATAGGAGAGGAGAGCGTGGCAGGCGTCAGCACTATGTGCTCGGACGCCATTGCACCACCGGCTCTCCACAAGGGAGAAAGTGGAAAATACAGAGGGCGATCTCTGCAGCTGATGGTCGCGCCATTGCACCCCCAGTAGTCACCTGAGAGTGGCGCGTACCCAATGCAGTGCAAGAGCGATAATGGCCAGCCAGTTTGGGGTACAGGTTCATGTGGTCCGTGCGCATGACCGGGCCTGGGGGTGCAGGGGCTGGTGGCTGGAGATCGTGGGAGCCACTCTGCTGAGGAGGTAGGAAAAGATAAATAATAATAAAAAAAAAGAGGTCAGGGGACCGGTTTTATTTTCAGGTATATACAAATAAATATTTCAGGACACTGGGAGGTGGGTTCCCCAGTGTCCCACAGTAGTGTTGGTGGTGGGGTATGACATAACTGGGGACACTGGGAGTGGGCTTCCCAGTGTCTCATCAGTGGGTGGGGTTCTAGTGCCAAAATGTGGACTGGGTACCACGCTGTCGGCAGTGTCAGGAGACTGTTTTCTTCTTTTGGGGACACTGGGAGTGGGATCCCCAGTGTACCACACTGGGGTGTGGGGTGTGTAGTGCTGACACAGGATTGGGCACCCTGATGTTGGCAGAAACATTTAAAAATATATATATTCAGGTTACAGGGACTGCGCGGGGGAGGCGAGAGACCTGTACCACTGCGACAAGAGTTTGGCACCCAATGTCAAGAAACTGTTTTTCAAACATGCCTCAGCCCCCTTAGAGGCAGTAAAAGGATGATAGATCATTTTATTAGGTAAATACCAACAGGTGTTTACCTAAATGGGAGGGGGGGATATGATTCTGGCCTTATTTTGGCAAAAAAAATGGCAAGGAAAGATTTTAGCCATTCATGAGGGCCAATGTTTTTTTATTAAAGTAGTGCTGCATATGTGAGGCAGTTTTCATGAAAAGTGCCACAGATTTACATCAGTTTTAGTGAACAGTGCCATTAGTTGTATGAAAAGTGCTGCAATGTGTGGCACTTTCACAAAAATAGTGTCTCAAATTTGTGACACTTCCAATGACCAAATAAAAAAAACATATTTCTGACCATTATTTTTAAACTCTAACACCAGAATCATGTTCTTTGGACCCCGATTAGGTAAACACAACTGTTGGTGTTTACCAAGGGGCAGTATTTTTTGAATTACAGTGTTTTTTTCCCATCGCTAACTGAAAACATGATGGTGGCAGTATGACACTCCTAAACCCATTTGCAGCAGTAAAAAGATGTTTCCTGAAAGCAAAACATGCTTTTGTACCAGACATCTAATTTTTCCCAAAGGCTATCATGGGAAACTTAAAACTGTAATAACTTTTGAACGGATTAATATTTGTTCACCAAACCTTCAAAAGGCACATCTGCAGCCCAGATCCCACATACCCTAACAATTTCAGACCCCCAAGCCCTTTCAGAGATGCAGATGAGCAAATAATTTGCACCTAAATGGTAAATTACACATTTTTTGGCACTCCGCAGCTCCACAACAGCAAATCCGACTGGAACAAAAATTGCCAGATCCAGAGATCTATGGTACCAGATGGTGCATGAAAAATTCTGGGCACATCAGTCATATGGTTGCAAAGTTATTAAAGTGCAAAATATTGGGTTTAACATAGAAGTGGCTGGACAATGCTAAATATTACTGGCAATACTATGCCAGTACTATATATATATATATATATATATATATATATATATATATGTATATATACACATTCAGGTGGTGACACTGGGGATTAGGCACCCCAGTATCAGTATTATGTTTATGTGGGTGGGGTGGGGTGGTGGGTGTGAGTGGGAGGGTTGGGTCAGGGGACTAATGGTGGTGGCAACAACAGACATCAATGGACAGTTTTGTTTTTTACTGGGTAGGGTGGCAACACTGAGGGATTGGTCACCCCCAGTGTCAGTGTTATGTTTGTGGGGGGGGGTGCTGAGTGGGAAGGTTGGGTGGGGGGATGGTAAGGGCGGTGGCGGCAACAGACATTGATGGAGGGTTTTCTGTTTTGTAGCGTGTAATTTGACAGTTTTCAGCAGATTGATCATGACAGATCGGCTGTGCTTGATGGGCGGCATTATGTAGATCAATGGAAAGAGCTGGCCTATGATTGGGTCAGCTCTCTCTCCTTTGAACTACACAAAGTTTCCGCCCAGCAAGCCAGAATACTGTCATGACTAGTCTGTCTGATGTTTGGTGTGACACTGATGAGCGCCTTGCAGAACACTTTGCATTAGACTAACAGTGTCACACCCCTCAAAAGCCAGTCTCCTAACAAAATGTTCAGTGCATGTGTGCATATGGTAAACATAAGAAATGTTATGACAACAGTCCCTCCTGCCTGCCTTGGAATACAGGAATAAAGCATACAAGATGGGAAGTACTTCATACTTTGCTACTTTTTAGCAAAGTCTAGCCAAAATAAATTACCATCTAAGGTCACTTTCCAATCACCTCCTGCATGTGCCAAGAGATAATAAAGGTGTTGGTGATAAAGCCTTTGTCATTGTTGCCCCAGTCCAATGAAACTCCCTACCAGACAGTATTACAGAATCCAGGAATAAAATGATCTTCATGTGAGCCTCATGTACTCACCTACACAGCAGGCGCAGGCTACCGAGCATAAGCTAGGCAACAGTATCACTCGCTGCTCTCACACACTCCCTTACTATTGCATTCCTATCCACTGAGTATTTTTAAGCCTGAAAAATTATATTTTTATGCACTCATATTGTGACTCTTATGTATTGCATTATTACAGACATTAATTTAATTTATTGCAATTCAGAATATAGTATGTACAGTATATGTTTGCATATGGTGCTTCAAGTGATATTACTGCTTGCTGTGCTGTGTGAGAGGAGGTAGTCCGTCAGATTCCTGAACTGTTGCTGGTGTCTGGACTTCTGGTGCTTGTGACTACTAGCAGGCTACTGGTTGCCTTCAGGACATTTGAAAACTTTTCCTGTGTCCTGCCCCTCCTGCGGTGAGGAGGTGTTGTCTCTAGGAAGCATGTCAGAACTCCATATTTAAGCTGTACACTGGCCAATGGCCTTCCTCTGCAGTCCTGAGCCAAAGAGCAAGAGCCTAAGGGCGTCACACTGGGATGTCAGCTGAGGTGCCAGCCATTGGCTGCCCACTTTACCTGTCAGTGTGCACCTGCTCCTGCCCTTAGTAAATACTGTGTTGCTTCTCCTTGTAGCTATTGTGCTCCAAAGACTTTTGTCTGTTGTTGTTGCTGGAACAGCTGTTTCACTTGACAGTAATTACTACAACTGCTTTTACCCTAGGATTGTATACAGTATAAAGAACTGCATTACTCATCTGTTTAACATTTCTGCTGTCCTGAATTTCCTGCACCAGTTGAAATGTGCCTTGTATTAGAGTTTAAATATGGCATTACAACTTGCTACCTGAATGTACTGGTACTTCCTGATTTGTTTGTATTGTTGCTGTGATTTTCCCAATTTAATTTCCTATTAGGGGCTGTTATTGTTTTATCTGGGTTAGCCTATATCGCCCTCCCATATTGTTAAGTTATCTTCCTTCCTATAAGGGTGACGCCTATATTCCGTCCCTTCTAAATTAAAATTTGTGGTCTCCTTATCTGAGTGCAACCCTAGTTTACCCTTGTTTGTATTTTAGTTTCTAGTACACTAATGTGAAGCCAATTATTTTCCCACCTGATTTCTACATTTTTATTTTCTGGTCTTCTCCCTTTCTAGATGAGCCCTTATGTCCCATTCTGTTGTTATATTAGGTTCCCTTACCAGGGTGTACCTTATTATTCCCTCTTCTCATCCTTAATTCTGGCCTCCTCCCTATCTGGCTGAAGTCTAAATTTCACTTTTTGTTTTCAATTGTTTGCTCCTTACCAGGGTAGCAGATTAATTTCCCTCTCAGTCTACATTTCTTTTAATTCCAGCCTTCTGGTTTTACTCCATTTAAAGAGGATAGGAAATAAAAAAATGGTTGTTACACTAACAGATGTGTTCTGTCATTTTTGATAAAACTACATGTATGATCCATAGTACACAATGTCATTGAATATATGATCCTGTTTTTTAAATTAATTCATTTATTGATTTTTACAATATGCGTGTTACTGGAGTAACTTTATTCTGGATTCCTGTTTTCACATCGGTGAAGTGAATAAGACAGTTTAGATATGACATCCCAATTTGTACTTTTTTAATTGATGCTGTTGCCCTCAGAGAACAGATTCATCTCGCTGAGCTTGTCTGTTGATTCGGCGACCAGGAAGTACCAAATGTACTGTGTTGTGTTGTGTTTTCGCAGTGGTCTCTGTTCTGCTTTTAGCTGGCACAGCACGTAGTTATGAATTTTTATTTAAGTAACTATTTGTTGAAGTGAACTGTTTTATAGCTTTTTTGTCTCTTTTACTAATTTTTTTTTTTTGTTCCAATTTACTATGTATGAGCTGTCATGTATTAAAATTAGGGCGCTTTCTAATTTGTAATGCTGTATCATGCACCTTGTTGTCTCTTCTCCCCCCACCACGTATGAACACTCAATCATTTCACACCACAGTGATCAATATGTATTTACAAAAAAAAAAAGAAAGCAGATCAGAATTTGGTGAGAGACCATTGCCGGTTGTGGGGGGTGAGAAGATAAAAACTCAGCACATGCATATACACTGCTGTTATCTGATAACTGTTTTGCTGTAGCAATATGGACTGCATTCATAGACATAGAAATAGTTCAACTCTCATCCATTTGACTGGTTCAGTTGTTTGAACCCATGGCCCTTTGGCAGATTAGATCATGGTAAAAAAAAAAGGAAAAAAGGTTTCAGTGTTTAGAGGTTCAAGCAACTGCCTGTACCCCACTTTACAAACAAACAAAACATTTCTCTCAGTCTTGCTGCTGATATTGGATTTGTACATCACATTTATTGGCTTGAGAACATGTCAATACTAAAAATAATTCGTAATTGAAAAATGTTTGTTTTACTTCAGCTACAGTTATCCATTTCGTAACATCTCACTGAAGAAACTTTTGACAGGTTGCATACACACAAAACAGGAAAGTCTAAATCAACATTGTCAGTTGATAAAAGATGGATGATCTGATACACGTAGTCCAGTGAGTCAACTGTTTTGCTAGATAACGACATATATATATATATATCTATATATATATATATCTATATATATATAGATATATAAATATATATATCTATATATATATATCTATATATATATAGATATATATATATATAGATATATATAGTAGAAGCCGCTTAAGTGGGATGGCCTGGTGGCGGCCCTTTCGTGCCACTTTAGCAGCTGTCCCTTTTATCAGAAGTGCAAGTTTTCAGTGATTTCATACATAGAGCTAGCTGTTTACTTGCCTTCCCTGCTCAGCGTTACTCTCTTTTTATGTCTCCATCCTCTGAGTTACACATTAGTCAGGAGACCACTCAACGAGTGTAGTAACAAAACCTACAGTAAGGCTGCTTCTGTTTCATTTATAGAGCCAGCTATTTACTTGCCTTCCCTGTTCGGCATTCAGCATTACTCTCTCTCTCTTTTTTATGCCTCTGTCCTACGACCTGCGCATTAGTGAGAAGACCACTCAGCAAGTCCTACAGTAAGGATGCTTCTCTCTCGCTTCTCACTCTCACTGCTTATCTCTACAAAGACGGCTCCTGACTAACGCGCAGGTTCAGATAAACACACTGTTCTATTCTGCTTCTTACTAAAGATGTACGCTTATGAGCTAAGTGAGAGTGGCATGAGAGAGGAGCAGTGAGAGTTAGAAGAATGAAATGCAAGATACAGACAACGTGAAGCTCTTTTACTTCACTTACAGGATGGAGACATAAAAAAGAGAGTGAGTCAATGTGACACTTTAGTCTCGCCTGGGGAAGAAACACTAATCTTGGGCATCAGACACAGTAATTGTGAACAGGGAGGGCAGCAGGAGAAAGTAATTCACACCTTCTTAGGTGTAAAAGAAGGATTAGTGAGACAATTAGAAGAATTTGAGAGGGACATGCCTGCCTTGATAGTCTTTGACCATCCCAGCTAAGCAGCTGGTACTTCCAGGGGTGTCTCCTTTAAGCAACTGTGGTTGCCACAGAGTTATATAGCCACTTAATTGGTTCCTGGTGGGACGTCCCAATAAAGTGGACGTCCCAATTATCTGCATCCCAATTCAGTGGCTTGTACTGTATATATATATATATATATATATATATATATATATATATAGCTATATATATGAGAGACAAAAACTCCATTTAATGCATCAGTTAGGGTTGTTTCACAGTGACAAAGTGAGAAATTCAGTGCTGGGGTTGAAAACCCCTTGGACCCCAGCCCACCCCCACTGGCATTGGGGTGCGCACTGGGGTTGTCGACTAACTCTCACCCCATCACATGTCAAAGAAGCAGAGGTATGGGAGAATGGGGTGAGAGTTGGGACCGAGACAATGCTTGCCCAATACTGACAGTGAGCTGCATCAAAGTTCAACTTAACCTGAGCCTACTCACTATGGCGCTGTGGAACAACCTAACATTTCATTAAATGAGTTTTACCTCTAATTCCTTCTTTTGAGAATGTTGTTGAAATAGTAGATATATAATGACGGCGGGGCGCTTGGGGCCCTCCGGGCCCCGTGCTCCCACCACATCATGTGGCGGTGGGAGCACGGGGCCCTTTGGGCTCCGTGATCCCATCACATGATGTCTTGTGACATAGTAACAGGAACAGCAATGCAAACAGAAGTGCTAACAGTGGCGCACATGGTAACGCAAGTGCGAATGAGAACAGAAAGGGTAACGCACATGGTGGCGTAGATTGGAACAGTCCGCCACGTGATGTCTTGTCACACAGTAACATGGTGCCCGCAAACACAAATGGTAATGGCCATGGTGATGCAAAGCAAAACAGAAATAGAAACAGTACTGTAGACACAAATGGTAAAAAATAACGGAAACGCAAGCGCAAATGAAAACGCAAAGGATAACGCACATGGTGGCGTAGACGTGAATGGCAGGTGAAACGCGTACGGAACCGCAAGCGGAAAGGGCAACAGTAACAGTAATGGAAGTGCACAGGCTGGTTTTCCACAAAAGCTTCATAGAGAAAGACAGTGAGTACAAAGAATGTATGCATAATAATGGGTCTTGGAGCAGAAAATGAGGATATGGAATACTAAATTGCTTATGTCTCAGGAACTGTACGACGTAGAAAAAAAATTTAAAAGTCATATGATTTAAGACTTTCCTGGCTAGTTTTAAGCATTTTACCAATGAAAAGTCCGTATCTCACACCGTTTCCGAGATATGGGCCCTGCAAGGTGCGGCTAACGCCATAATGTTATCCTATGGGGAAAAAAGAGAAGTTCGGAGTGCCATAACTTTGGCTCCCTGTAATATTTTTTCACTAAACCACTAAAAGGCACATCTGTGGGATGTTGGCTGTCTTCCCTCCAAATTGCAGCCCAAAAGACTGAACCGTTATTTTGCAGCAGGGTGCCAAAGGATTGCTGCAATGCGTCAGACGCCATAATGTTATCCTATGGGAAAAAGCATCAACTTTGGAGTACTGTAACTTTGCCACCGTGTAATATTTTTTCAATGAAACACTGAAAGGCACATCTGTGAGATGTCGGCTGTGTTCCCTCCAAATTTCAGCTGAAAACTCCAAACCGTTCTTTTGCAGCGGGGTGCCAAAGGATTGCCGTTATTTTCCCACAGCCTAGAAAAGTACTGTCACAATTTGCGAAAGCTTTCACAAATACATTCGACAGTGTCGCAAGTGTGAAAGTACTTTGCAAAAGTACTTTTTCCAGAACTGTGAAAAACATATTTCTGGGGTGTTTTACCCCAAAATAAAGACATGGCTAGCATCCTCAGGGTCCGACTAGGTGAATACAAAAAGAATTAGGGTGCTAGAGGGTCCCAAATTTAAATGCCAAGCATTTTTCTGATCACCAACTGAAAACAAAATGGCGGATGTGCGACAGTAAAAGGACCATTTGCAAAAGTAAAAACTGCATTTGTGACACTGTCGAACTTTTTGTTAACTTTTCCCATTGACTTATAATGAGAACTTGTATTTTAAATAACTTTTGAACCGTTTAATATTTTTTCATGAAATCTTTGAAAGGCATGTCAGGGACCCTGGCTGCATGTTCCCTGAAGATTTCAGACCGGTCGCACAAACCGTTCGACCTGTAGGCACGACCGTATAATTCCCAAAAAAGCGTAAACGCATGCGCAGATCATGCTTAATAACTCTGCAGCTGTATATCCGACTGGTACTTAAACTTGGCAGATCCAAGGCGTATGGGTCTTGATTGTGTATTTCAAATTTCAGGCAAATCCATCAAATTATTGCAAAGTTATAATGGTGCAAAAGTTTGGGTTTAACATGTAAATGGCTCTCAACCCTAACTATGGTAGCACTACCGTACTACCAATAATATATATATATATATATATATATATATATATATATATGTATATTTGTAATTGCACATTTTATTAAAAAGTAGCATTTTCTATACAGGGTATATACATGGCATGGGGTCATCTGTTATAGCACTATACCGTGCTTTCAGTACAACACAATATATTGCCATTGGCATATGTCTGTGTTTTGAAGGTTGCCTCCTGCACCGTCCATTATGAGGGCTATGCTCCAGAAACCCTCAACTAAAATAACTGACTCCAGTGGGGGAGTTGGGCATAATTCACACAAAGTGCAAATAACAGAAAAATTCCATGTGACTGGGACCGGGATTCAATACCCAGTCCGCAGATGCGCTGCCTCCATTGCTGTCTGTGACTTATCCTGTCGATCCACAGCAGCTGCTCAGTGGACTTGACTCCCAGCAGAAAACTTATCCTCTACTAGGGAACAGTGACAGGGTGCACAACTGTGCATAGACCATGTAGCTGTTTTGTACCCTGTCACTATTCCCACCTGAGCTGTCCATGTTGCATAGTTTTAGTATATGCCATCTTGCATACAGTAAACTGACCCGGTAGGGATATACACATACAGGAGAAAAGGATAATTAATACAACAAAGGTATAACTAGTCGAACAGATACAATTGCAGGCAATTCTTGACCAATAAGTCTATATAATAGACAACAGGATAGGGGTAGGAAATTGATAAGATTCATTCAGCTTCTTGATTGGCAAGATGTGCAAAGTGTAACACAGCTGTAAATAAAGACTCTGAGAGGACAGTACAATGAAATGTTAGATTTTTTTTTCCAATTGTTTAACCAGGTAAGACACACTAAGCTGAAAGGTTTTTTACAGGTGCAACCTGGGAGCACAGGGAAGTTAAGTGACTTGTTCAGGGTCACACAGTATATGCAAGTGGGGGCTGTGGGATTCAAACCCAGGTCTCCAGATTTGCAGCTCAGAGCCTTAAACCACTGCACTATACTGCCTCCCCCAAGATTCCTTTATATAGCTCTGATTAAGTACAGAAAATGATGCTAAGGAAATAAAGATAAAACATATGATGCTGCAAATGCAATGTCAGTTCTATCTTGTTAAGAGTCCATCTTCTCCAGGTTTCTTCAAACACCAGGAAGTGATTTAGATGATAATAAGTTTGTTTCTCTAACTGATATAAGGAATCCTCAGTAGTGGTCCACTGAGCTACAGTGGGTGGACAAGGTTTAAACCAAAGCTTAGTTATTGTTTTCTTCACCCCGCTAGTAAAATATAAAGTAATTTCAGTTGCCACCCTCTGATATGCACCTGAGGTGGAACAACAGACATTAATTGCAGCAGGGGTGAAAGCAGGCCTGGGCAAGTAAATATTCCCTCCACTATTTGGGCAAGAACTCCCCAAAAGTGTGCCAAAACTGGGCAACCCCAAAAGATGTGTGTCTGATCTGCTCTGGGTTCTCTACATGTCCTCCAACACCTGCTAGCCTGCTCTCTCATGTAATGCATCCACATTGTAGGGGTTCTAAAAAATCAAGTCTGACATTTCTGAGTGAACTCTGTAAGGTTGGGTACAATGGATAACTTGTAGGATGGTCTCCTCCATCTTTTGTAGCCTCTTCAGATATTTAATTACGCACTGCCATGGTGTTGGTTTGTGCAAGTTAATAGGATGATTTCCTCCTTCCTTTGGTGGGGTAAAACCTCCCGAAGGGCTCTGTGTAAGCTGATGCACTCCAGGGAGAGGGGGTTTCCAGACTCCTAACATCTTTCTGTATTATCTAGCCATTCACTGTACTAGTTTTTTTCAATGGCTTAGACCGAGATCCGAAGCTGGTCCCTGGATTTAAGTCCCTCAATGACTGCACACAGGGGCCAGATATTCAAACTGCGCCCAAAAAGTGTGCAATAGCAGGAGCAAGCGCAAGTCTATTGCGCCCATACGTAAGAGACGCGATATTCAAAAAAGGAGCAGGCCAAATTGCGCCTACAGCCAATGACTGAATATTGCACCACCTGCGCCATAGTGCAACTAGGGAGGGAAAGCTGAGCAGATCTGATGCACAATAACGCAACAAGGGATGTTCAGCTGAGCAGTCCAGAGGTGCCATAGTGCAAGCAGGGAGCCCCCCAGCTGCAGAGCAATGTAACTGCACAATCAGGGAGGTAGGGGCCCACCACCTATGCCACAGATGGGCACAGGAACACACAGCAGAACAGACATTGTCCCCCCGCACCCCAAGCGCATCACAACCAGGGGAGGGCTGGAATAACCACTGGTCCATGGAGACAAGCAACCAACCCACAGCCTGGCCATGGTGCCCTATCACACCTACCGGCAAGCTGTGACCAGGACACACAAGGAGGCAGACCACCTGTACACCATCCCCCGCGCACAGCACACCCTGCACCGTGACCCCTGACACCCCCATGAGCAGTGACTACCACAGCAGGAAACCCCATGCATGCCACCACCCCCACAGTGTCAATGCAACCCTGTGCACCACAGAACCATGCAAGCCAAGCAACAGCGCGATATTCAGCCATCATATGCAAATCATCTGATCAGCCAGTCAATGGTGCAGCACTGCAGTTTGCATCTAATTAAAGTTGCTCCTCACCTCATTTGCATGGATTGCGCTGTAAAGGTGCGACAATGTGCTGCAGTGGCCATAGTCAGTTACTGCAGTTTATTGGCGAGTTGCATGCTGTTTGGGAGTGTGGACTGTGGATTCAGGGACATGCATGGGACTGCACAGTCACAGGTAAGAACTGCAATTCTTACAGGCTACATAATGACCGAGCACGTTCTTGGAGAGGAGGACAACAGTGGTGGGAGGAGGAGGAGGCCAAATTTTACTAAGGCCGAAACCGAGGCCCTTTTTGAGGCCTACCTGGATCAGGAGCCACTGCTCAGTGGACGGCGGGGCACCCCTCAGGCCCGTGCTGCTGCATGGGAGGAGGTGGCACATGCCGTGAACCTGCATGGCAGCCACCAGCACTCTGTGCAGGAGTGTAAGAAGAAGATGGGCACAGACAGGAGGAGGGTAAAGGAGAAGGTGGCTGCCATCAGGGCAGCACGTGCTGCAAGAGGTGGGGGACAGCCGGAGGTGGTACAGCTCACACCAGCGGAGGACAGACTTACTGCAAGCATGCACCGAAGTGCCATTGAGGGTGTTCTGGGTGGTGGCTTCCAGACGGGTTGTGGCCCATCACTGCATGGTAAGTCATGGTCTGTCTGGGGGGGGCAGGGTAGGTCACACGCAGTAATGCAACTTTGCTTTCCCTTACAGATCCTGAGTGTCTGCATGGGTCAGCGGTGGTGGGCCTGTTCACTGCGGACAGTTGGATGGAGTCGGAGGTGGGACCATTCACCTCCACAGGTATCTGTGGATCAGTATGACAGTGGGGCCGCCTGGCTGTCCACACTGATATCATTGAGACAGGTGTGGAGGAAGCCCTGCCAGTGTCCTGGTGTGCTGGCATCCATGGATGCCAGCACACTATGGCTGTGGCCGGGGCAGAGTCCGGCACCAGTGATGATGACACGACCATCTTGGGCAGTGACACGGGTGTGCCATAGGATGGACACACAGCAGGGCAATTCGCACCCATGGCTGTGGGTGGTGCCGCCATGGAGGCCTGCATGTCAGCACAGTCCCAGGCTGTGCCTGTCAGCACCAGTGGGGAAGCACTGGTGTCTGTTCAGGACAGTGGGACTGTTGCAGCCACTGTGGTGGCACCACTGAGCCCTGAGGTGCGGCAGCTAGAGGTGCAGCATCAGCAGTCGCCCACTGGGCTTGGGGGTACAGGGTTCAGCGGCGGCATCTGTGCACCACCTGTGGACATGTCCAGACCTGGTCCTGGTGCACAGCACCCATCCTCAAGGGGTGCTGAACATCAGGCCGTTGTACACCCTGAGGGACAGGATGCTGAGGAGGCTGATGACCACTTGGACGAGCACACCCGCCTACTGTGAGCATCGGTCCAGCAGCAGATGCGGCTTGCGACGTCTGTGGATGCACTGCGTGTGTCTCTGGAGTGGGCAGAGGAGCGTCGCAGCAGGAACGCTGAAATTATCATGGCACGGATGGACCATTTGCGGGAGGATGTGACCGCTGCCATTGACAGGCATGCACAGGCGTTCATTGCTGTCATAGCCACAATGGGCACACAGTCCGGTACCCATGCATCGCGGACACCATGCAGTGCACTATCCACCCCCCATTCCCAGCGTCATGCGACTCCCACCATGTCGATGCTGGGTTCAGCTGTGGGCATCCCGAGCACTCCTGGTGCAGGCATGTTCAGTGTGCTGCAGACCCCTGCGCAGGCACAGTCGTGTTCACGCAGTGGAACCCCCGGCCGGGGGGACCATCGGTGCCACCCCATGAGGCCAGTGGTCAGCCTGCCAGTGCTGGTGGGTCTCAGCAGGGCCACCCATGCATCTGTGGTGGCCGTGGCACTGTGTCACAGGACTGACCTGTCTCCCAGCGTGGCTACTGTCTGGTGCTGCCCTGTGTGCATTGTGAGTGTCAGTGGGTAGTGCATGGGTGGATACCCGGCCCTGCACACAGACACACAGTCCACCTGCATATCCTCCCAGCTGCTGTCCGCAGTTGCATGTGCATGATGATGCCTGCATTGCACTGTACACCAAAGTGCAATGGTGCTCAGCATCTGACACACGCACATGGACAGGCAGTGGGCGTTGTGGCCTGTGGACATGTGTGTTGCTAGGGTGTGCGTTCTGGGTCGGTGTGCCTTCTGCCCTCTGTACACGTTTGTTGCATTGTGTGTGTGTGTGTGTGTGTGTGTGTGTGTGTCCTTCGGCGTGGCATGTTAATCCTCACCCATCCCTGGCTGTGTGTGTGCCTCTGTGCCCTGCCACTTCTCTTGACGGCATGCACCCCCAGCGTGGGTTCCTGCATGTTTGTGGGTTGTGCCTTGGCCACTGGTGGTTGCGCATGGCCCCATGACTTACCTGAGTTGGCTGAAGTGCTCCTCCATGATTGTGTCCCGGTGCAGCTGTGCCAGCCGGAGCAGTCGAGGGTCCCGTCAGCCATGGGGGAGCTGCCCATCACCATCGTCACTGGCATCCCCATCGTCCCCATCGCTGTCCCCCTCTTCAACCTGTACGGCTATCCCACATTCGTTGGCCATGTTGTGCAGGATGCAACAGGCCAGGAATATCCCACAGGCTTTTGAGGGGCTGTACTGTAGGGCACCGCCGGAGGTGTCCAGGCAATAGAAACGTGCCTTCAGCATCCCGAACACCCACTCAATGACATTCCGTGTGGTGGCATGTGCCTCATTGTAGCATTGCTGCGATGGGGTCGTGGGCCGCCGGTAGGGTGTGAGCAGCCAGGGACGGAGTGGGTATCCATTGTCACCTGTGTATAGAGGGTAGAGGTTAGTTTTGTGATCAGCATCGCCCTGCCCCAGGCCATGTAGGCCACTACCCATGGCACCTCTGGCCATGCCCCCCCAGGCCCTATATTTGTCCATGTGGTTTGCATACTCACCCACTAGGTGTCCAGTGGGGATGTCCCCACTCTCGAATCTGTGGCACAGTGCTGACTGGTGCCAGATGTAAGAATCGTGTGCTCCCCAGGATGCATGGCACAGACATTGATGATGCGCCCCTTGGCATCGCACACCACCTGGCAGTTGATGCTGGCATAGTCCTTTCGATTTATGTATGCAGCCCCCTCGTGGCCAGGTGGTGTGCGTATAGCCACATGGGTGCAGTCTATTGCCCCTACCACGCCAGGCATATGTGCTACCCTGTGGAACTCCTGTATGTTTGCTGTGCACTCTGCCGCTGTGCTGGGGAAATGGATGTACTCCTCAGCATGTGACAGCAGTGCGCTGAGGAATTGGGTGAGGTGGTGTGACGTGGCTGACTGGGTTATGCCTGTGGTGTCCCCAATTGGTCTCTGGAAGGTGCCTGTGGTGAGCAAGCACATGCAGGCTGTTACCTTGGTCTCCACTGACAGGGCATGGCTCCATGGTGTGGGTGCCTGCATCACATCACTGCACAGCTCACAGAGCCACCTCAGAATTGCCCTGTTCAGGCAGTACCAGCCCACAATCTCAGTATCTGTGTACAGCTCAAAGCTAGTGCGGGCTCAGTACTGCCTGTTAGGGGCATACTGCCAATGGGCCCTTCCACGGCCACGCCCCCCTGCTGCCCGCCTTCTCACCCCCCTCATTACGGCCTCCATGTGGAAGGTGGCACTGGCCATGTCCCTGGCTTGCATTCACCCCCCCCGCCAGCTGTTACTGTATTCCCCCAGCTGTCCTGGCTACTACCTCCCCTGCACCGGGTACACCTGCCTGTGCTGGCCTCTGTGCTGTGTGGCTCCCTACACCTTCCCTGTGCCTGACTGTTAACTGTGGCCTTTCCCTGGCCTGCCCTGTTCCTGCCACTTGCCCTGTCTGTGTGCCTCTGCCTCATGTGGCTTCCCTGTAGCCGTTCTTATGCCTCTTTCTTGCTCCTTTTTATTTTGGCTCATTTCCGCTATGGCACAACTTCCGCTTGCTCCACTGTTGCGCATTGCGCAAGTCTTTGAATTTCACACTGCGCCATTTATGCATGGTTCCTCCCCCTTCAGTTGCACATTCCTTCATTATCATTGAGCTGGTGCTCAGCATGATTTCGGGGGCGCAACTGCCTCCTGCTGAATATTGCAGAATGGCACAATTTCGGACTTGCGCAGCCGCAACCCTATTGCGCATGGCTCAACTCTTTTGAATATCTGGGCCTGAGTGTTTTTTGTGCTCGAACCTTGGCTTGTACCCCAGAGCACTTCTTTTCATTCCCTATAAGCTCCTTCCTTGTTACTTGAAGGGTGTGCCTCTGGAGGCCTCCCTTCAAGCTCACCTGCTGGCTAAAATATGACCATACGGGGATACTATGCAGCGCTTGTTTGGTAACCCTAACTTCAAAATAGCTGGGCAGATGCTCAGTTACTCCTTCTGGCCATTCTCTGAGGTGGATACAGTGGATGATCTTCTCTGAGATTGTAAACTGATTGCCTTCTAGGAGGCTTGGGAACAATACCACTGGCCAGCCTCTTCCTGTTTTAAATATCTCCAACTACGGCATATGCTAATGCACCATTTTGGTTCTGGCCTGTGGGATAAACCTTATGGGAGCTGTATTCTCCCTCTGGCCTCCAATGCACCTACTTCTCATGTTATTTCCTACTACTATTGTAGTTTACAGGACCTAGTGTTCAGTAATGAGGTGCCCACCTTTTATTATTGGGATCAGATTCTCCCTGACGATGGTTCTCCCTGTAACTGATCCCGTACTTGGAAACATCTATATAGGATACATTAAATGGGAAAGATGCCGCTTTATGCAATTTCAGGTCTTACACAATCTCTGCTATACCCCTGTGAAGCTGCATAGAACAAGTAAGCTACCCTCAAACTTGTTTTGCTATTTTAAATGTTTCAAGTACATAGATGGTCACTAATAATAATTACACTGTTTTTTTGTAACCAAATGGTAACATGTTGCATTCTTACCAGAAACCTCTGAATAGATGCATTAATGGGTAATTTCCCTTAAATATATAAAATATGCATAATCAGAGGTGTACTTGAGCTGAGAGGGTTGCAGTAGTTGTACTGCTATTTGGTGTCAATGGTTTGCTGTTGATCACTTTAGTATACACTATATAAAATGAATCAGTGTCTGGATAGAATGTGATAAAGCGATGTAAAGTTGCGACTGACAAATTAATTTATGTGTTTCACCTTTATACAAAGCAGTATATAAACAAGGGGTTTAGAGGTTAGCCACAGCCCTGACAAAGAGGTTTTTGGGACCTTGAAGCACTGGGCTACACATTTAGTGGTATGTGAACCCACATTTTGCTGTTTAAATTATGTGTTATTGAACACACTGCTTTTTTTCACTGAGTAATAAATTAAAAAAAATTCAGTTAAAGAGATTTTTTTTTATTCTGACGCTATGCCTAGAATGCTGTTATTTGTATCTTTTAGGCTACCCTCAGATGCCTGCCCCCATTGAGCTAATGCCCCTGGTATGCTATTTCACATTTTATGGGCCTGTAAAAAAGTGAAGCCCTTCTGGGATTCTATTCAAGGACATTTAGATCATATGCTTGGGTTAACTAATGCCTTTCTCCCTGAGGTATGCTTTCTGGGAGGCTATGAAAATCGGCTGATGGGTAACCAAAGGCTGCACATGGTTCTGATTTCCGCTTGTGCCAAAAAAGTAATTCTCTGACATCAGCTGGATCAGAATGTCCCTTCATATATTGAATGGTACAGAGAAATCCCTTTTTGCTCTTCACACTGTGTGCCTTATAGCTAGCATGACAGATAGGCTTGGCAAATATAAGGACATTTGGGAACCATTATATGTTTTGTTGACCTCTTAATTTTCTTTTTCTCATTACCTTATGTATTTAGGTTAATTCTTATCATTGTTGCTGGTGTTCTATCTAGGTCTTTGGCAATCTCCGATGGTAGTGGTGGTGGTGGTGGGGTGGGTGGGAATGGTGGTTAGATGGGGGTACTTAGCATTAGATTGTATATAGGTGATTGTGCACTTCAGTGTTATGATTTTGCCTGCTCCCTCTACTTTTATCTGTATATGTTGAAATGGTGCATTTAAGGCATTTATCTAAGTTATTCTTGAAGTTTTTGCTGTTTTTGTACTCCTATATCCCTCAATAAAGTTTGTTCAATTTGAAAAACAAAACTTGTAAGATTGTAATATTTATTTTAACCATTTTTTCTCTTCACAAGTCACTTGTACTGTAAGTCCTCCATCCATTTATGGAGGATTGTGATTGTGGAGTCCTTAGAGTGATCTCTCAGGATGGCATAGAGCCGACCTACTGAATGTGCTCCCACCTCCTGTTGCTAGTGGAGTTGGAGCTATGCAATGAGTTCCTGTGGTTGGCCAGATAGCTGTTTGAACTTTGGGTAGTAGGTTGCGATAGCAGACCGTGCCTGAAAGTAGCAAAAGTGACCTGTGAGTGGGAGGGAATATTTATGTTGCAGCTCCTAGAAGGAAAGCACCCCTCTAGTATCTAAAAGTTGGTGTATGTAGGTAAGCCTCCTTCTAGTCCAGTGTTTTCGGAATGGGTTGATTTTAGTCAGGCGGTTAGTATGGTCATAATGCTAAAGTGCCTAGAAGAGGGCCAGAATCTCTGAGTGGTGCCCTGCCATATTTTATGCCAAGTACTAAGTGTTGTGGCAGTATGGTGAAAAACTCGGAAGAGAGGGAGGTAACCTAGGGGTGCGGCATACAGATTTTACCCTATATTATGGAGGTCATTTAGGACAAATTCAGTATTTTTCCAATGAGCTTGGTAGGCATCAGCATCCAGAGACAGATTCCTCTCAGTTGGCAAACTAGTGCATAAAGCTGGAAATTTTGGAATTTCACCCCCCCCCATTTGCAGTCAATTGTTGCAGAAAAAGTGTGAGAAGCTTATTTCAAACTTGAAAGTAACTCCATGCAGGCATCAGTGGAAATGTTTGTAAATAATATATACTGTACACTTGGCAAACTGTTTTGTTGTATAGCCCCTACTTCACTCCTAAAGGATAAATGAAGAGTGGACCATCAGTCCAAATCTTTCAGTAGGACATCCTTAAGGGGTTCATAGTTAAGTATATCCATCTGATCAGGATGTTTAGTAAGGTGAACCCCCAAATATTTTAGGGTGTTTCTGTTCTAGCAAATATTGTGCTGGGACTTAAGTGCCCAGTCAGGGGTATAACAAAAAATTAGAACTTCAGTTTTATGAGTGTTGAGAAAAAAGCCCACCAGGAATTCAGATCTGTCAAGGTGGTTCCATACCAGCAGGAGAGAGACAAAGGGATCCCGTATAGTTAACAAGAGATCATCAGCAAAGACAGTGATTCGGTAGTCTTTACCCTTTAGTGGTATGCCCTGTATAAGGGGAGAGTGCCTTATGTGAGCTGCAAGCAGCTCAATATAAAGAGAAAAAAGCATTGGCTAAAGTGGACAGCCTTGATGGGTGCCCACCCAAGTTCTAAAGTGGAAGAGAGTGAGCTATTAACCCTGACATATGCCTAGGGTGGGAACAGAGAGCCTGCAGCATTGTGGTGAAGTCTGGAGGAACCCCAAACTGTCAAGAGTGTTTCAAAGAAAAGGACATGAAACTCTGTCGAAGGCCTTCTCTGTATCCAGGCTGGCCAGGACCAGGGGGATATTCCATTGATGAATGTAGTCCAGGAGTACTAATCTTCTGTGGACATTGTCATGGGCTTGGCATTTCTGCACAAAGACTGTCTGGTCCATATCCAGTAGGGATGGAACAAGGCCCTCCAACCTAATGGCCCAAATAGACATGAACAGTTTATATTCATAATTTAGGATTGTAATAGGGTGATAAGTTGCTGGTGGTAAAGGATCTTTTCCTGGTTTGGAGAGAGCTGAGACAGTGGCAAATTTCCAAGTGGTGGGCATCTTTCCTATCTTGAAGGGTCCTAAGGAGTTTAGTCATATAAAGGAGTAAACAAATCCTGAATCGTGTGGCCTTATAAAATTCAGAGGGGAACCTGTCTTGCCGAGGGCACTTCCCCATTTTAGAGGCAAAGCTTCCATGGGTAATGTCCTCTGTCAAAATGGGTCTGAGCAGAGCCTCAGTCTGAACATCTGAGAGTTTGGGAAGTTTGGTCTGATTTAAGAGGGCTTTAATATGATCTCTAGGAGGCGCAGAACCCTTGAGTATGTAGAAACAGGAATAGTAGGTTTTAAGAATATTTTGAATATCAATGTCCTGGTGTCTCAAGAGTCCCACAATTTGGAGATACAGGCTTGCACTCGAGCCACCTGAGTCAGCGAGCAAGGGTTTGAGCACCTCTTGCCCCTCCTTCTTTATAATACTTGAGCCTCAAGTAAAACAGGAAATGCTCTACTTTTTGGTCCAGCAGTTTCTAGAGATGAGTTATAGCATCCAGAAACTTCTACCAGATCAAGGTGTCCCCATGCATGAGAAAAAGCTGCAAGGTATGAATAGTGTGTTGCAATTGCAATTCTTCTAGCTTACATTTCTGTTCTCTATGCAGTGCCAAAACATGGGCAATGATATCACCTTGCAGCACTACCTTCTAGGCATCCCAGAGAATGCTCATGGTGATATCTGAAGTGTCATTGCCCTGCAAATATTATGAGATACAGCCTTCCAATTTCTGCAACAAGGTTTCATCCCAGGGTAAACCAGAATGAATGTGACAGTTTTTCATGGATTTCCTATAGAGAAAGGGGCAATAATGGGAAAATGATGAGAAAAGTCGGTGGTGGGGAAGGCATTCCTCCCTGTAGAAAGCACTCTCTATTCCCCTCAAAAACTGCTCCTCACTGGGTAGGTTCAAAAAAGGGCTCAAAACATTAATCTTAGAGCATAGTTTGTGTACTTGCAGTCATTGACTCCTACCAACTCTATTCTGAACAATTGCTACCCCTCTAATATAATTTAAGTCTTACCAAAATGTTCACTGTCTGTTGTAATAATCATTATTTGCAAACTTAACCTGTTGATTATGTCTGTTGCCACTGTCATCATTTCTGTTGTTCAGGTATTTTATGTGTACGTGTAATTAATTCTGGGTCACCCCTGAAAAAGGGACTTTTAGTCTCAGTGGGTCTACCCAGTTACCAAAATTCAATCAATCAATCAATAAATACATCAATCAATCAATCAATCAATATACTAAAAAGAGGCCATGTATGACCACATGAAGGATTCCAATATGCTCAGCTGTAGTAAGGTCATAATCTGGTCTGGCATAGCTGCAAAGTTGGGTCGAATTATGAGTAAATTCTCTTTTGAAGGGTGGGATGGTGCTAGGTATCCAAAAAGCCCAAATGGGTCAGAGTTTTACCCCCATACTTTTGTGCCTGGGATAGGTGGAACTTCTTGGGAATGAAGTGTCAAGCTTAGGGTTGAGAGTAAGATTTAAATCTCCCCAGCATAGCAACTGGCTTTTCATTACCTTAAGCAGTCTGCGAAAAAAATGTTGGAATGTACCACTGTCCATCCCCGGAAGAAAATTATTGTTCACCAGTGTGAGTGGTTGACCACATAGGGAGCAAGTAACAATGACATATTTCTCTTTGGAGTCAGCATCTTGCATGTGTATTTCAAGCGGAACCCTGTGATAGATAAGGGTAAGAACCTCTCGTCTGTGCCCCAAGTGTTGGGAAGAGAAAAAGATCTGGTCATAGCCCAATTTTAGAAATATGTTGTACTCCTCTGAGGAGAAGTGGGTCTTTTGAAGCAGGACTATGTCTGCCCAGTCTCACTGAAAATACTGGAGAAGGCAATAACATTTTATGCAGTTTTGGACCCCATGAACTGTATAGGAAATTAGCTTAGTAAAATGTGCCATAATAGATAACAACCTCAAACAGCATATAATTCAGCCCTGTGTGCCAGTTTATCATATTCCCAATGGGACCCCTGTCTCTTAGCACAGTAATGTCTTTCCACTTTATATGTCCAGGACTTATAGCCACAACTGACAGATGAATAAGAGAGAAGAAGAGAACGAGAAGAACGAGAGAAAACAATGAGAAAACAGTATGCCAACAGGCAGTGCAGTGGAACAGTTAACAAGCCATGAGAATCAATCAAATATGAAGTCCAGCATAAACTTTCAAGGCAGTGAGTCAGGGTTATGTCCCAAATCCTGGGTAATGCAGGAAGGTGACAGTGTGTTAATGGAGGAGTTGTCAAGAAAAACCTTGGCCCCCTAGGTGCAGAAAAGTACTGTTTCTGTAGCATTAAGTGCCCAATATAGTCCAACTCCATACCACTGTACCTGGGCAAGAGGTCAACGCATAATGAGGGGATTGTGTTGAAAGTGATCCCATTTCCAAGCAACCCCGAGGAATGTCTGCAAAAGAGGGAAAAATGTCCAGTAAGCCTACAAGATTGCATAGAGGGTAGGAGGGGGAGGAGACAGGCTCCAGGGGCACAAGTATCCTGGCAGTTCTGCAATCCACCCTGCCCCTTCAGGCCAAGTCCATAGTATCCCCTCCAGAATATACCAGCCTGATTTTGATAGGAGACTGAACTATATAACAGATGGTATGGTCACATAACAGGATGGCCCTCAGAGGCATAAGGACAGGAGCTATTCTGGAGTGAATCATAGACTACTGGGAGCAGGAGCATGCATCCCACAAGGCTGACCTGTAGTAGACTCCCCTACAGGTGGCACAACTCCCCCCCAACTAGTCTTCATAGCAGTTGATGCAAGGAATAGGCACGTGCCCTCATAAACACATGGATCCCTGAGCCCGGTCCCCACAGTCAAGGGCTAAGTAGGCAGATAACCTTCTATTGCAATAAAGCCCCTTCAGCTCCTGATACTCCATTAAGCTAGTGACACTCCTTTGGTGAAATGCAGCTGAGAGGGAGATATAGAGAGGGACATTTCTGTCCAGCTTAATCAATATAATCATCCCAAGCCTGGGTTGAAGACACAGGGGATCCCCAGGACCAACAAGGATTGAAGTGAACAAATAGATCAATATACACTCAAATGGAGCAAAGGCCCCCTGAATGCCCTGGTGAGCCCCCCCCATCTTTGATGGAGAGGTGTAATTGAAACAAGCTTAAGGCACCTTCAGGATGACAGTCTAATGAGCACATACATATTACTAAAAAATTGTGCATAATAAAATACTCACTGCTTGCAAAAACAATCTAATTTGACTGGTCTGTTGTGCATGTTACTAATGCAAACTGTGCCAGCATGCCCCTTTATAGTTCAAAGATGATTTAACTCATAATTAACTGATTATGTATCCAAGCCATATGTGTATCACCCAAAGATGAGGACCCTAGGTGGGTAGAATATGAAAGTACTTTTCAACCACAGATGTAAGACTGATCACCTATTGGCATTGACTGTAGAACTTTTTCAAATGCCTGCAAGTACATGTCAAACCTTTCCGTAAAACACACATGAGGATTACCCTTCTCAATGCATATTGTCCCTGTAGTCTTCCTATGGGTAACTTCATTGTGTGATGGTGACCTTTTTGTACAGCTGTATGCTTCAGATAAAGAGCTGATCTTTATGAGACTTCTATTGATATACTGTGTTTGATTAGTACAAAAAGTGGTTGTGGAAGTGTGTGTGTGTGTTAAAAAAAAATAAGGTCTCCATTTTATTTCTTACTTCAGCTTAAGTGTTTTGAAAGGTTAATGTAGTTTACAGGGTTGTTTGTTTGGAAACCATGCTATAACAGGAATATAACGGACTTCCCTTGTATGGTTGCTGATAACAGGAAGCTTGTGATTTCATTCAAAAGTCTCACTCGCATTGAAAACCTCATGATGCACGTGTTGTGTCTTTGTTTTATCTCTTCTTATACATTGAACTGAAGAATGTGATAACTTAATTATTTTGCAGCTCTACATTTAACGATGTTCCACACACACTATAGAAAGGGAACAGAGTGCACATCTGTGGCTAACATCATTTTCTTTTTATTAATGCTGTAAAGAAGTGTGCTCAGGTTATCTAAACTTTGGAAACGGGGCTAACAGTTTTTTTTACAATAAAAGTCAGTGTTGACTGAACTATTATGCCTGAAAATGAACCTAAAGCAGTGAGAAATAATGCTGAAAATGCTACTACAAGCTGCCAGTTCTATGTGTAGCAAGTTATCTTTAAGTGCATATATGCTAAACCATCTTCACCAACCCTGCTGAATGTTAAATATTGTATCATATTTGATATTAAGGTTTCAAATGTCAGAAACGTAGACATGTACACCAAATTAAATTGTCTATTTGAATGCTAATTGCTGCTAGAAACTCAGTTAGGATACACTTGAAATGTTGAGTTATAAATGCAATATCTGTTCAAGCTGAAACAACTTTAAATGAAGAACGAAATGCCTGCAATACTGAACTGTAATACAATCCACTATAAAAATGCTGAGTTGAATTTAAGCTTAGTTTTGGAAGGGGCTTTGCTGCATCGATACTTCTAGGACAGAAGAAGCTGTGGAGAATGTAACTGTTGTAACATTTATTTTATTACATTACTGCATTTTGGGAGAGAGTAGCACAGAAGATGATCCAGTCTGGATGGAAAGTTAATCAAAGCCATAGAGTGGAGCCACTACAAGCCAGCCCCTTCCAAGGGTTGATCAGGACATGGACCACAAGCAGACTAGTCTCACACTTATGGTATAGGAACCTGGAGCAACCTCGGGGCAGCAAGACCAGACTATACAAGCAAAGCAAAAGACACAATCACTCCCAGTAGTGGGCTCCTCAGAACAAAAGCAGACTCATCCACAAAGTTCTTTTCAGACCATAGACTCAAAGCTTTTCACTGCATGGGAGGCAAAGTGCAAATGCCACACAAAAAAATACAGTTTTAGTAGTGCAACTACTTAACTAAGAAGCCTCACCATGAAGCTGCCTAAAAGCCCTGATGCTTCACTAAGAAAAGCTTAATCAGGGAGCCTCTGATAATCAGTACTAGGAGGGGAGTGCATCCTTTGTTTTGCTTATATGATCCGGACATAGATTGTAGCCACCAGCTCCAAATGTAATAAAAGACAAAATTGTGCCAATATTTCTTTTGATGTGATGCTGTATATGCCTAAATGATCTACACACTGTATTACGGCTGTGCCGCAGTCAGCACTCTGTTGTGACAGCTTATTTGAATGTATAATGTATTACTATGCAAGCTCACCAGAATGTGGACTGTATTCCTTTTTTTTTTCCTGTGTTAGCTCCATATAGAAGCAGTCATCAAAATGTTTCAGGACAATTAGGGAAGATTGCTGTGAGTTTTAAAAAAAACCAAATTCTTCTATTGCTCCATTATGTCTAACACTGATATTCGTAGATAAGTGGGAGTCATAGATATCATCCAAAATCATGTAAACAGAGACTGACATGTTTTTTTTAATCTAGACAGAAAACAATAGCTAATATTTTACCGTGAGGTAAATGACAAAGCCACAGCACGAAAGCCTGGTGTGTGCAGTAGATACACTAAATAAGAAAAAAAAACACTCACATGTGTTAGCACTTGTTTGACTGTCACAGCATCTAGTGAATTTTTGCAGCACTGTAGCTTACTTTTGTGCTGTATTTTGTTCATCTTTCAAATGTGTAGTTTTCTTTTTTCAGATACTTTACCACGTATAATAGAGCAGCCATGCTTTTTTTTTAAGATGAGTTCTGGTATATTACAAAAGAAGCTCTGATTTCAGTAGCAAACGCTGATGCACCGCTGGCGACTGCTAACAGTTTGTAACCAAAAAGACAAGAATATGTATTTTTTTAAATTAATCAGTAAATAATTTAGCAAAATAATAACTAAGAATATGCTCCAGCTAATATGCAGATGAAGCCATGTGGGAACTGTGGTGGGTAGGTTTTTGAGCGATGGAGGGTTAGAAGCAGATCTGATTTACGTGTCAGGTCCTTTTCAGACAAGAAATATACAATGATCATACTTAATACAGATATGATTCATTGAATAGCCTTGCACTGATAATCAAAAACAGTATCACTTTCAAATGTCAGTTTCAATTGAAGTCACTCAGTGTCACTTGTGATAACTCCTGTTTTTCACATCTTACAACAATAGTAAAGTTATAAAACTGCATCAGTATGGACAAAAAACAAACCAAAAAAGACTAAATTAAATTATTTAATACGATTTGCAGCCTGAAAGCACATCGAGTTTATATTCTGAAGGATTTAATTCTGTCAAATATACAAAGTTTCAGATGCAAAAGAGCAGACTGTAAACGAAATACACAAATGAGTACGTTGGCAACTGCTAATACTTCCTGACTTGCAAACATAAGCTAAAATGAATGATTTGAATCTGCAACACTGCAGGCAGCAATGGAAGCATGATAAACTCACCCAAATGATGAAACAACACAGAATAATTAATGAAAACGTGTTTATTTACCATTGAACAACACTGGACATGGGTGGTACAGTCACAAATGATTTCCTGTCCCCTTTAAGTGAAATGTGCATCCCCATATTATTGATGTGTACTGCAGGGTGGACACTGCTTTGTAACCCTTTCACTAGAAACATAGAAAAATAGACATTGATGGCAGAAAAAAGACCAAAGGTCTATCCAGTCCGCCTTGATTTCCATATCTGCCCAGGGAGCTATTTTCCATACAGGGTTTTATCCCTCCTGGTCCCCCCCCCCCGCTGCCCTCTCTACTGCTGCCGACAGGAGCAACCACTAAACCCTTCACTGTATTCCAGCCATACTTGAATCCATTTACAGTTTTGGTGCCCACCACCTCTGCTGGTAGACTGTTCCATGGTTCCACCACCCTTTTTATAAAATAAAACTTACTCACATGCCTCTTACACCTTCCCCCTGCCAGTTTCCACTCATGACCGCAGGTTCTTGACTCTGTACCTTGTTTATTCCCTTCAGCAATGAAGGTCTCCATCATAACCCTTCTCTCTCACCTGCTCTCCAGTGGGAACATGTTCATTGCCTTGAGATCACCTTTGTATGATCTACCCTTTTGGCCCCGAATCATCTTGGTCACCTTGTGTTGCACCATCTCCAGCCTGTCCCTGTCCTTGTTTAGGAGAGGTTCATGAACTGAGCACAGTATTCCAGGAGTGGCCTCACTAGTTACCTATATAGAGGAAGTAGTACCTTCTTTTTCCTGCTGTCAGTACCCCTTCTGATACCCCAGCAGTCTATTAGCCTTACTATAGGCTCTGTTACACTGGCTTGATTGTTTGAGGGCAACGCTAATGATGACTTCAAGGTCCCTTTCCTCTGCCATGGTGCTCAGTTTAACCCCTCCAATTCAGTACTCTGTCCTGTTTTTTTCCCTAGGTGCATTACCTTGCATTTTTTGGGTGCAGAATTTCAACTGCCAAGTCTTAGACCATTTTTTTCTAGCCTTTGTAGCTCCCTCTGCATCTCCCTGATCCCTTCATTGCTATCTACCCTAACTCAGAGCTTCATGTCATCTGCAAAGAGATACAGTTTGCCCCGGATACCCATTTTGATATCGCTGATGAACATATTGAAGAGGATAGGACCCAGGACAGATCCCTGTGGCACCCCAGTCATGATCTTCCTCTCTTCTGATTTGACCACATTTACCAACACCCTCTGCTGTTTCTCCTTCAACCAGTTTCCTATGTATTTAACTATGTCCTTAGCCATGCCCAGGTCCTCCAGCTTCTTCAGCAATCTTCTGTCTGGCACTGAGCCTTGCTGAAATTGAAGTAGAGTAAATCTAGCATGGCCTTTATCTACTACCTTTGTTACCCAGCCAAAGGAGACTATCTGGTTGGTCTGACAAGATCTCCCTACCACAAACCCATGCTGTTTACTATCTTATAGACCATTGCTGTCTAGGTAGTTCAGAAGTTGCTCTTTATTCAGTGACTCCATCAGTTTATCCACTACAGACGTAAGGCTGAAATATCTGTAATTCCCTGGTTGTTCCTTGTCTCCCCCCTTGTGTAGTGGTACAACGTCTGCCACCCTCCAGTCTTCCAGAATTACCCATCTGAACTGAGCTATTGAATAGTCCTACTAGGGGTTCAGCCAGTTCCACATCAATTCCTTGAGCACCCTTGGGTGTATCCTATCTGGCCCTGGGGCTTTATCTACATTTATGGCTTCAAGCCCCTTCTGGACCCTTTCTCTGGTAAACATTGGCTGCCTCATTTCAGAAATGCTTCTGATAGCCACCTTGATGCCACTTTCAGGCAGGGGCCCACTGTCTTCCCTTGTGAAGACAGAGCAGAAGTAATTGTTAAGGATAACTAATTTTTGTTCAGCTTCCTCTAGTACCCTCCCACCCTCTTGTAGCCTCACAAAACCCCATACCTGATTGCTTTTTTTCTTTTATATATCTGAATAATTTTTTTTCCTCACCCTTGACCCTCTCCACAGTACACAGGTTCATGCCTGCCTTTGCCTCCCTGACCATTCTCTTTGCATCCCAAGTTTTTATTTCATACTATCATCATTTCTCCTTGCTTTTCCTTGTACTTGGTGAAAGCCTTTTTCTTGGCCCTCACTGCTTCTCTGACTCTTTCTGAGAACCATATCTATACCTGTTTCATTTGGTAGCAATTCGCATGCATGGCTTTGTTGCCTTGAGAATGGTCCCCATGATTGCCTCCCATCTGTCCTCCACATCCCTGATGCTGTCCACCATAGTCAGTTTGACTTGGACTAGCTCCCTCATCCAGTTGAAGTCTGCTCTTCTGAAATCTAGGACTTCAGATTTTGATAGGGGCATTGTGGTTCTGAGAGCCGGCCTGAGCCAAATTGAGTTATGGTTGCTGGACCACAGTGGCTCCTCTACCCTCACTCAACTCACTATCTCTGAGTTGGTGAGCACCAAACCAAGAATTGCCTGTCTAGTGGGCTTTTTAACCAGCTGCATCAGCAGGCAGACTCGCAATGTATCCAACAGGGCCTGACTTCCAGTGCAGCTAGTCTCTGGAATGTCCCAGTCAAATTGAGGAGGGAAGGAGAGGAGGAATGGTGCTGTGTGACAGCAGTGGGTGGTAGACACACAAAAAGGCTAAGGAGGGAGAATCATTTAGAATTATCAAATAGGTTTCAAGCCCTGGCTGAGATGAATCTAATCATTCAAGTGGAAGACAAAGCAGTAAATATGGGCCCAACATAATGTCAAAGGACTGAAAGTAGGGAGAGTATTAGTGGGATGGCAAGTATCAGTAGTATCCAACATGGGACTAACATTACTGCTAATTTAATTCCAAATGTAGAATTCTCTAAGCCCAGGTTTGTAACTAGGGACACAGTAGCTCAGGTAGAAAATGCAAAATCAAATATGAGTGGTGGTGCACAGAAGGAAACAGTTGTTGTGGGAGACTCCATTTTGTGTTTTACTGACAGATAAGTATGCAGGGGCAGGAAGGATCAAGCTACTATTAGCTGCCTTCCAGGGGTGAGGATTAAGGACATACAGTACATAACAACTTGGAGAGGCTACTAAAAGGGAGTTATGATGCAATAGTTGTACTGGATGTCATCAGCAATGATGTGGGCGGGAGCCATACTAAGGACATAGAGGGACACTTCATGGAGGCTGGGGAGATGTTAAAAAGTAAGAATTGCAAGGTAATCATTTCAGAAATGTCATCAATACCAAAGGGAGGGTTTATAAGAAATAAGGAACTCAAATATTCTAATGGTTGGCTGAGAAAGTGGTGTAGGCAGGAGGGATTCCTGTGACAGAGAAATTGGGAGCATTTTGCAAATGACGTCTCTTTCTATGCAAGGAATGGCTTATACCTCAGTCAAAATGGTGCCAGGATGCTGGGTGATAACAGATGCTACTTAAACTAGATAATAAGATGAAGGACGGTGGAGACACAAACACAGCTGAGACAGTGCATATCTTAAATGTGGGTCTGAAAGCTAGGAGTAGGAAAACTAATAGGTATGGTTGGAACTGCTTGCTCATTACTGCCAGGAGTATAATCAATAAAAGAGAGGCATTAGAGGCCATGTTAGTTAAAGACAATATCAATATATGTGCAGTCACTGAGACCTGGTGGGATTGACTGGGGAAAATCAATAATCAGTTATGACCTTTTCAGGGAGGGACAGAATAAAGAAGGGAGGAGGAGTTGACATATATGTGAGGCAAGGCATAGCTGCAGATGAGGTTAAGAGGGAAGAATGTGAGGAGTTAGAAATGTTGTGGGTTAGAATATCAGACAAACAAACTAAGAAATTATATCTCAGCATAGTTTATAAGCCCCCATCCTTGTACAGTGAGCTGGTCAAGAAGTTTTATGGAGTCCTGAGATTCTTCAACACCAAGGATAGAATTGACCTGATAGGGGATTTTGATATGGCATGGATAGAATGGAATATCATGGTTGGTACAACAGGCCATGAGAAAGAGTGTGTAGACATTACCAACACACTAAATTTGGATCAATATGTCCAACACCATACTAGAGCTAGGAGAATATTGGACCTGGTTCTAAGAAATGTGGAAGAGGATATTACAAGCTGTATGGTAAAGGAACCGCTTGGAGGTAGTGACCATAGCAAGGTCAAATTTGTGATTAAAAACAAGGAGAGTTTAGGGTGTGGGAAAACTACAAGTACTTTTCAATGTTAATTTTGAAGCAGTGAGGAAGAACAAAGACCTTCAAGAGTGGAATTGGGAGATGAAGTAAGGCGAGTTAAATGCTGAAGATCTATGGGAGAAAATAGCAAGTAAAATTAAAGAGTTGGTCAGAAATATGGTAATGGCGGAATCCCCCCATAGCTGACTAATCAAAATAGGAGGAGTCTTTGGAAAAACAAAAGGGATTACAATAGAATGGGCAGGCACTGTAAGAAAGAAATTAAAAGGGGTAAGGCAGTGTTGGAATTTAAGGTCATAGTATCAGCAAAATATAATCATAAGTCATTTTATAGGTACATCAGCAGTATTAAAGGCTCAAATCAGGTGGTGAGTCCATTAGTAGTAGGGAAAGAAACTATCAAGAGAGAAAGATATGGTTGAAATATTCAACAAATACTTCTGTTCTAGCTTCCATGAAGGGTCAGAGGATAGTGCTGAGATCAATGTGCCATAGGAAACCTCAAAGTTAATGGTAGACAGAGACAAACTGGCATCCTTGCTGAAAGGTTTGAATGTTAACAAGGCCCAGGGACTGGATGAGATCCACCCATGAGTAGTTAAGGAACTGGTGGTTGAACTATCTGGACCCCCTGCTCCTGGCCCCTCACACAGCCTCTTTCTGCTCCTGTCTCTAGCCCCTCTCCGCACTGTAGTTTTTAGCTATTATTGATTGGTGATCCTAGTGGCTGTCTTCTATACCATATACTGTTCCTGCTATCATGTCCATTTTTAACCTTGTGCACCTACTGTACATTGTGTGATACACTATCATTATGCACAATTGCACCTTGTGACCAGTTTTGCTGTTATATTCACTGATTGTTATCCTAGCACCTTGTGTACCTATGTAGAATGATATTGAACTTGTCCATGTGGATATTAGTTTTCTGTAACTAAACTGTGAAAAGTAGTATGCATAATGTTCTGTAGTTCTAACTAAAATGTGAGGAATGTACTTCTGTTTTTGCGACTTCACTGTGTGTATGTATGTATGCTTATGATGTATATTTTCTACTGCACTGCATGTAATTAATTCTGGGTTTCTCCTGTAGAAAGGGACGTTTGTCTGAGTGAGCCTACATGGTTAACAAAAACCAATAAAATAAATACACTGTCTTGTAATGCACAATCGCACCATGTATAATGTTTGCTGATATTTAATGATTGTTATTTTTATAACTCTCCCTGTTCTTAAGTGGAGTAACTTATCTAATAACGTTGTTAAGGGTTTATGACCCTGTAAATATACCAGCTGTGGGCTAAACCACCATATAAAAGATTCAAAAAAGATAAAAAAAGGAGAAAATAAAGCTACTAATGTCCTACTAAATGTTGGTAGCACATCTGCCTCTGTGCCAGAAGGTCATGGGTTCTAGTTCCACACTGACTTGGACTCATACACCAAACACTGGTATCCCATTGCACTATTAGTGAGATGTTGTACTGTTGGGGTGAGCTGTCCTTCAGATGAGACGTTAAATCAAGGTCCCTTCTACATATTTTTGGTGCTGTCCCAGTGGGTTTCCAGGTGGAAATCAAATAACTCATTGTAATTTTTAAAAGAGTAGGGGGATTTTTTTATTGATAGCATATTCTAGTGTATCTGCTGTTTGTAAATTCCAAGTTAAACATTGTATTGTTTTCATGTAATATTGTTGATTTGTGCACTGTTACCTGTCTGAACCAGGATCTTCTTGCAAATAAGCATTTCTCAATGAAGCTTTTTCTTATTAAAACAAACAAAACTAAATCAACTATTTATATTACATACTCACAAACAAATAGAAAACAAACCATAGCTGAATTTCAAAGCTGAAAGAAAAACAAATGAAAATGTAAACCAGACAGGAGTGCTCAAAGAAGAAATTCAAGTTACCCAGCCTACTCCATTCCAAAAAGATTTTATCCTCACCCTGGCATGCCGAGCTGCTTCTGAAAAATAGACAGCCCAGATTCCTAGCAGAATTTTGTTTTATTAAGTCAGGGTTTTTTGTCTCAATGTAAACTGGCACCTTTTCTGCAAAGTACTCAATTTAAAGGGGAACAGTCAGCACCAAGAGCATCACATTCAATTGTGGGGCTGGTCCCAATGGGCACTTTCTGTGCAAAAACATTTTGGTTTACTTACTGTTTACTGTAGTATAGCAGATTGTATCCGACTCATTTTGTTTACTTCTAGGCTGACATATTCTGCTAATATAAATCACAGAATCCCCTGCAGTTGACATCAGAGTAGTAGGCATCAATGGGAGATCCAATGGCCTGCAGTGCATGTTAGACTTTAAATAAGCTCCTTTTATTTGCTGGTCCTACTGACCTTCCTGGGCTAAGTACAGTCATAGAAGAGCCCCCGGAGAAAAGCAGAACCAGAAAACATCTGATCAGAGATTATAAAAGCTTTAACATCCAGGAGGCAACATTTGGTGTTGTGTTTTACTGTTTCACATAAAAATGGGTGGAGAGCTACAGAACCTTGCACTTGTGAGTTAGCATTTGAAAATGAAAACTGAAGAGTTGGAGCTGGCATGTGAGTCAGCTGGGGGTACAGGGAAAGTGAAATATCACTGTTATTTGTCAATATTTATACTGTACTATACATGTGAGGATAAAAAAGTGGCAAGTATCAGTGATATTTTTGCCACTATGGGGACTTAGAATGAGACTATCACTGTTATTTTCTTTTTTTTTTTTTTAATTTGCCCTTTATCCTGGCTGGACCACCGTCTGCTTTCTCCGCCCTGGTCACGGCCCCCGGAGACCTCCACCACCGCCTATAGCTGCAGAGGACCCTCGGTCACCCCGGCTTACCCCCCCGGAGGTGGGCCACAGGCCACCCGTGACCCAGAACTGTGACTGGTTGGGGTCCCGCAGCGTGTAGTGGCAAGGCGAGGATCTCCCGGAAGGTCTTCATCCTTTGGTGGTCCTGCCCACCATTTTCTGTTTTCTCCCCAGAGGAGGCGGGGACGTGCAATGACGCTAACGTCTGCCCGCCTCCTCCCCCTCCCCCCATCAGCGTCGGCTGCGTGAGAACTCCTGGCCACCGCCAGGAGTCCCCAGCTCTCCGAGCACCACCCACACCCTCCCCCCGGAGAAGGAGAGCTGTCCATCGGATGCTCGATCCTACTCCCCCTGGCTGGCCCTCTGACGACCCAGATCCGTTCCCGAACCCGGGTCACTGGCGTCGCAAGCAGAAATCCCACCACTGCGCCGACGGGCCGGCCCTCACTGTTATTTTCACTCTAAGTCAATAATGGTAAAAACATCCTCACAATAGGTCAGGATTGGCTGGAGTTGGCTGCATGAGTGGCACACTTCCACTTTTACAGAGCCCCAGCTAACTTGCGCACTGGCTCAGACTCTTTAGTTTTAATTTTCAAATGCTAACTCACAGTATAAGATTCTGTAGCTCTCTGCCCATTTCTATGTGAAACAACAGATCATCAAATGTTGCCTCTCACAGTATCAGTGTTATGAGACAACACTGCTTCAAAACTTTTTCTCATTTTTCAAAATGACATACCAGTGTGGCAGCATTGATCCCATGACTTACCAGTGCTGTCCTGTCAGTTATGTTGACAATAGTGCTCCTCAGTAGGCCACACCCTGAATATCACCCACTCGCTACACCAACTTGCTCATTCCCACACACAGTGTAAGGACAGACACATGTACTGATGGTCAGATGCACATCAGATCAGGAAGCAACCACCGGCCATCTAAAAATATAGTAAAAAATTAAAAAAGGCAAAATACCACAAAACAAAATGCAAAAATAGAGCAAAAATCAAAAAGAATTGTATAAATCAAACATGTCAAGGCCCTACTGGAAATACCAGCATTTTCCAGGAGGGCCATGGCATATCCAATATATATATGTTATAAAGTGGCATGGATAAATCCAAACACTTCATTGGATGACAGCTGTCACATGGCCATGTGTTAAAAAATGAATGATGCTCGGTCAGAAACTGGATTTCATTATGAAGGTTGGAAAACTTCATTACCTACAATAAGCCATTTTATAAGTGCAAATAAGACACAATGGGGTGTGCGTTAAAGGAATAACACACTTCCCACTGGTGTAAGGAAACTCGCACTTTGGCCCTCATGCCATACTGCACCCCTGGAGTGTGCACTGTTAATCCTATAAGGCACACCCCATCATGGGTTATTGCTTACCTATACACCATATGCTTTGAGATAACTGGGTAGATAAAAACTGTTGTATCAGGCAACCTGAAACGGTATTAATATCTTTTCGTGACGCAGTATGTCATTTTTATATCTTTACTTGTTGCACTATGTAACAGTGCATTCATAAGTAGAAGCATAGTAAACTTCTGAACTAGCTATTCCCGAACAAGCACAAATAGAATGTTGCGATTGGCTAGCTTCTGAATTCTACTCCCCAGCTCCAAGCCCTGCAGCAACTGTAAAAGATGTAGAAAGTTAGTCACACATTGCAAATTCAGAAGTACTTTTGCCTCATTCCCAATCATGTTTATCCTAAAACATATGTCTGTATAAACAGAACATGACATGGCCTGACTGATGATATCGTATTTATCTTCATTTGAGGCCAGTGATATTAAATATCTCACTTGTGGCTTCACCACTCATCATATACCCTTTTATATGCTTTCTTTTTAGCTAACTATCTATTGTCTTTCTGACTGTTGTAATAAAGTCAGTGTTTATAGTTTTTTGATTAATAGGTTGTCTTAAGTAGGCAATATGCTGCTTGTTAAAGGTAAAGCAGTCCTATTCTTTTTCTTTCAAAGCTCTTGTGATTAACCAAACTAAAGTATCAAAGCTCTGTCATGTGTACTGTTAAGAACCATGCTGCTCACAAGCTGAAGGTAAGATGGCAACTACTTTACTAACAGGAAGTTCCTTTGCTTAGTTTCTCCCAGAGGTCTCACATTTAACTAGATAGACAGGCTTCTCCACAGTGCCACCTATTACCTCTTCCACTTTCGGGATGGATACACATTTCTACAGTTTCTAAGTTCAAGCAGTCTTATACTGATAACTTACTATTGTACTTTAACTTTTTAAACTATGCTTAAACTTTTCTTTTATTGATACCATTTGTTATTAGTGAAGATCAGGGTAGACTGCCCGAATACTTTTGGTTAAGTGAGAGGATTATTCTGCCTCTGGGTCACTTGCCATGAAATTATTTTAAGACATTCAGCCCTTTTTATTTACAAGTCCAGTCTTTGAGGTTGGGACTTCTCACAGTAGGGTCAAGTCAGTATCTCACGGCTGCTTGTTCTTTTTTTTTTTAAATTGAGTATGTTTTACTGGTTTCATCATGACAAACATACATACAACAATGGACATACAGTCAACAGGTCACATGCCTAACTATTTATAGACAGTGAGTAGAAAATTATGAAGCAAGTTACATTGCAGTATAAAATAATCACTTGGAACAGAAAGTACTAGGGCTATACCGCTTGAGGAAAAAACTAATTACAAAATGAGCAACTGTTAAATATATTAGGGAGCATTTATAAAGTCACTTAGTACATTTAGGGGATGCATTATACTCCATCTAATATTGTATGTTTTCATACAGTTGTTAACACTGGCTATCATTTTCTCCATCTGTTGGTTGAATGATAAGTCCTGTAACCATTCAGTATATGAAATGCAATCTTGGTCCAGACAATGTCTTAAAAACAGTGTTTTTGACAGCCAGAGATCATAGCCATGGTGTACTTTCTTTCTTTTACAGAAATCAATCTATAATCCCCTATCAGACAGATCTCTGGGGTAAACAGGTCCTCAATGCCCAGAAGTGGATCAGCTTTCCTTTGTTTTTTCTGACCAGAGGACCTGCACCTCAGGACATTGCCAGAAGATGTGATAAATGGTACCTTCCTCCCACCTGTACTTGGTGCATATGCTGGACTGCAGCCTTCACATCTTAGTTGATCAGACCAGAGTGTAATAATGATCCTTACTTCATTTCTGACATAACATCAAAATGTTTCACTTCATCTGTTAAATATGCAGATGATATAAAAATTAGCTGTCCATGCTCAAGCGCAGATCAAGTTTCCTGTATTCAACAAGATCTGGACATTATTTCTACTTGAGTAAACTTATGGGGATTAAAGCTTAATAATTCAAAGTGTAAAGCCATGCATCTAGGACAACACAACTCCAACTTTTCTTATAAACTAGGTGTCCAAGCACTGAATTCAACAACTGATGAGAAAGATCTCAGAGTTATTATTTCTAATGACTTTACATTCTCCAAACATATTCATGAAATCATCAATAAAACCAGTCTAGTCATATGGTCCATTAAAAGGAATATTAATTTCAGAAATACACATGTTATGATGCTTGCTGTTCAGCGCTTATGCCAGACCACATCTGGACTATGCGTCCCAGCTCTGGTGCCCCTTCAAAAAGAATGAGTGTGATAAATTGGAGAAGGTGCAAAGAAAATTCACCAAAAACATAAAAGGTTTACAAAATGAAACATACAATTCTAGATTATCATCACTTAACCTTATTTCTTTAACCACTAGACATATTAGAGGGGATTTACATTTTCTTTATGACCTTATTCAGGACCCCTACTTAATTTCTGAACTTGGCCTGACACATTTAAAAACTATTACCACAACACTAGAGGTCATTCATTGCAACTATCCGGTAAATCATTCAATCAGAAAAATAGAACATTTTTCTTCATTCTAAGAACAATTAATCATTGGAACAATTTGCCCCTTAAAGTGGTTACAAGTGAAACAAAAAACTTATTTAAACATCGTCTGAACAGATTAATTTTCCAAAGGACACAATCTCTCATACTAAAACAACTGATTAGTATAGGAGCACATATGGACCTTATGGTCTCCTTGCTCCTCTTTCATCCTTAGTATGAAATATTATTTAAAATATGAAACTGTGTAATGCATACAGTAGTTTGTCATTTTTAACGTACCTGTAGGTGTACAAGTCATTCCCTATTTTGTCCTGTTCCATGTCATAACAGCGAAAACAAAATGGCATGGGCAAAAAAGGGTGTAACCCTGGCACTGTCTATCTGAAAGGCTACACTATTCCTGGCTTACTGGCTGAAACAAGGTTGAGGGGCCTGGGTTCCTATTTTATTTTAAAACTGGTTCTTTCCCAAGGTAGCACTATTGTGCAGTGCCTCCACCCAGCGTATACCTTTATGTAGGCTAGAATAAAACCTGGTACAACCCTTTGGGATGCTGTACCCACTCACATTTTCATGAAATCACCCCACACATGACCCAATAACCAAAACCTCACATTTCAGACATTTTGAATTATTGATTCTCTCTAATAATACACTCATCCACCAAGGTTATGAAAAGCAACAAACAACAATTGATTTACATGGGGGTATGGCTAGAAATGGAACTTGAAAGCAGAAGTATTTACATTTGGTTTGGTTTGGCTTGGCATGGTAAATTGTTATTTTTGGATTTGCAATCAAAATAGTAATTCTTGCATTATAAAGTTAGACACTAATCACAGTGTCCACCCACCAACCTCTGATGTATTCAGATTTATTTCTATCTATCTAGCTAGCTGCATTGGATGGCAAAACATTATATTAGATGCCCACACAAATACCAGTCCCAGTTTACTATAGAACCCTGGAGACGCTGGAAGGTCTGATATTTTTTTATTGGACCTACAAATCTCTTGTACAAAGATGGAATTATACACAAGCTTTTGGGGCCTTACATGTTCCTTCTTCAGGTGAATAGCAAAACTGAGCAGCAGGAGCAGTATTTATATCTTACTGTGGAGCTATTTATAAAGAAAATTGAAAATAATTACTTAAAGGGTAGAATGGCAGGAAGTGTAGCAAGAAAGTGATAAAAGGGGACTTGAGATAAAAGTCTATATAAGTTGCAAAATAAAAAAAAGATGTGTGAGAAGAATGGGGGGGGGCAATTAATAGGAACAGGTCAGCTGACAATAAAATGAAGCTAGAAAGGGTAATAAAAATGACCAGACAGGAACACAAATAAGAAAGATCTGAGATACAAGGAGTTGGTGGTAGGCAGAAAGGGTAGAATAGGTAGAGAATGTTTAAGAAATACATGGAAGCTTTGCAGTTAGAAGAAACAAAACAACACAGGCCCAGATAAACAGAGTGTGAAGTTAGTATAAACAGTGAGGTGTGAGAACTAATCAAGGGGTGGGGAGGACTAAAGCTAAAGAATTTGTAGGAGATGTAGGAAGAAAGTAAGGAAAAGGTAACAAAAACAGAGCAGGCAGGAACTCAGAAAAAACAATAACAAGAGAATTACAGTTTACCATAGTGTGTCATAAATCCAATGTCCTAAACTGAAAACCTGGCTTTCCGATTGGCTGCTTACTGCAGAATATGGCTGCTCAAACACACAGTCCCCTTGCAGTTCATCACGGTCCCACAAATAAAGTTCTGGTGCAGCCAGTAAACACATATTTATTTAATCAATGCACCACTTTTCAATAGCTACTATGGTACCCTCTTAAATGCTGCCCATATTTAGTTTGTCTCTGTCGCTTACCACCTGTCGCTGCTTCCAAAACATGCAGTCCCCAGGCAGCAGACAGACAGCTGTGAGGGTTCCATCAATAATGGTCTGGATGTGGCTAGTACATTTATTTTATTTTCAACAGTACCCCACTCTAGGTTAACCCCTTTAGTGCCCTGGACAATGCTGTTTTTATTTTATATTTATTTACAACATTGTGCTGACAGAAACTACCGAAACTCGCAGCCCCTAGAAGAAAAGATTCATTTAGGAATATTATTTATTTATTTATTGAAATATTTCACCAGGAAGGCACGCTGAGCAACAAGTTGCTGGTCTTCTGGTGTGACCTAGGGAGTAGGGAACAATGGGATAGAATACAGAGAAACATTACAATGTTGGAATACAATTTGCTTACTTGCATACAATGAGAGCAGGAGGGATTACAGATGGATCACATTGGCTAACGATGCAACAGTTAACTATAGTAGCTATGAAGACACATATAGCAATTTGGCAACAGGTGGTGACAGTTGGTAACATTGGAACCCATATGGAGCCTGATTCCAGAAGGCATTATGCCTGGCACAAGGTGAGTTATGCCACATCTGATGGCGCAAATTGCACCTAGTGCCAGGCATAACACAAGTCACGATTCCAAGTCACGGCTTGTGCCATGCCATATGCAGGTTGCACCAAAGGTGGGCTATGCCACCCACTATGCCTGCATCCCACAGTGGCATGGCACAAGGGTGGGTTATGGCAACAACTGCACCTTATTCTGAAAGGGTGGCTGCTGTAACCCACCTATGCCATTCCAGGACCCGGTGTGGCATATTGGGGTTATACCATTTTGGAGGTGGTCTAAGGGGCATCCATCTGGGCACATCGATGGATGCCCCCCACAGCACCATGGAAAAACCATGTCTGTGCCCCCCTGCTGTGTCATGCCCCCCACCCCCTGAAATTTGGGTAGCCCCGGGGGTCCATTTTTGTTACTGCCCCCCAAGCATATGTGACAACTGGCCAGCCCCCCACCAATTCCCCCAGGTGCTTGCCATTGTGTTTCAGGGTGGGGAGGATTTTGGGGGGCAGTAGAATGCATGCCACGACTTGTGCCATTCCTTTGGTGGTAGCCTGCGGCTGCTGCAAGTCACAGGCATAGGTGCCGAGGACCCTGCTTGTCCTGGAATATGGTGCAGGATCCCCGGCATAGCATCACATGGTGCAACTCACGTACGCCCACAGGTTGCGCCATGCATTTTGGAATCCAGCCCATAATAACTTGGCAACAGTATGTAGCACTAGATGGTAAGGTGACACAATAGTAATTGGTAGCCATTAGTG
This sequence comes from Neoceratodus forsteri, assembly GCA_016271365.2. Lineage (NCBI taxonomy): Eukaryota > Metazoa > Chordata > Ceratodontiformes > Ceratodontidae > Neoceratodus > Neoceratodus forsteri. Next base: position 1,190,555,021 of record CM057456.1, read on the forward strand.
TAACATAGATATTCAAGATTTACAGTGATTGGAGTAAAGAGAGGAAGAATGGAAGGAGATGTAAATATGAATACCCCCTCATTAATATTCATAGAGCTTGGCCAGTTACCAACAGCGCAGGTGTAGCTATTTATTTCTAAACTATTTGGAGGCTGTTCTCTAGTCCATCCTGAGTCACCAGCTCCCACTCTGCACTTTACGGGGACTGGGAACACCAGAGCAGCCATCCTTCTGACCACGATTGTGGCCTGAAAATGGAGTGCACTTTTGTGCATGTGCTAGCTCACTGGCTGGTCATGAAGAGTAAGGGAAAACAGCCAGCAGCTCTACAGCATTTTGCACACCCAAAAGAGGGCAAAAACAAAGAAAGAGGCCCATGGGGACTCTTTGGGCACATATCTGGAACCTGGGCCAGGTGGTGAACAGTCGGGGAACATCTAGGGCAATGGGAGGCAGAAGGAGGCAAACAGGAGAATCGGGAGATATGGGGGCAAACGGGCAATTAAGGTAAGCCCCCATGGGGGTGTTACAAAGGTGATGCGCAGACAGCAGAAAATGGTACAATCCAAAACAATGCTAGTTAAGATAAACTAACTCCAAAACCATGCACACTGTTGTGATGGTGCTGTTTTTGCCTGTGCCATTTTGCTTTCACTGTTTTGACAGGATACCATTTTGTCCTATTCAAAGTTCTTATCAGGGAAGGCCACTTTCCAGCAATTACAGGTTCAATCCAGATTTGGGTACAGTTTGGAAAAGTGAAAGTCATATAACTAGGAAATGGCATGTGGCTATGAGACTGTCTGTTTACAAGAGTGGAGGAAGGTTCTTTAGCCCATGGTCTCAGTCCTAGCTGTGTTGCAATATCATGAGTGAATTGCAGGAAGTAAAACACATGCTTAGCAGCCAGGTTGTAGGTGGCCTTGACTTGAGTCAAAGGGCAAGAACTGGCCATCCTGCATAAGGTTAGAGATTGCTGGAATGTCAGGGCAATTATTAGGGGTATCTGGAATTGTGCTGCCTGCTATTCAGAAGCTGGGTTTCTGTAGATTGTTTGGGCTATACCTGTGGGTAGTACAAACCTAAGCACCCTCCCAAGCTGATTATGGATTTTAATGGAGGTACCAATAATGGGTTGTTTGAGGGGTTGTACAAGAAATTATAAACAGTGTGTAGTATAGCTTGGGCAGAAATGTGGGTGTTCTGTATCATGCTTCATTCAAGAACCAGCCATTGGGGAACATAACATGTGCCATCTTCCTGGGGCTCTAAAGCAGCCCATCTCATATATTTAGCAGCCTGGCTAGCTCAGTAGTATGTGTGAAAATGGGGGAGCTTCAGTCCTCATGTGTGTTTGGAAGGAATAAGTTTATGGTAGGACCCTAAGGGCAGGTTATCCCCGGTCCCTGGACCTGTTCCAAGTTATCCAGTCCATGATGGTCTTTGCGGAGAGAGCAACCTGGAACATGCTCCCTGGCAGTAGTTGTGATCACTCCCGGTACTCTCTGGCAATAGTTGTGATGGGCTAGAATTAGCCCTACACCTTGCCAGAGAGTCAGGAGGGCTGGAGCTTCAGGGCTAAAGTTTCCACACTCCATAGGATGTAGGAGTGCACAGTGTGTGGTGACCTGGTAGCGTCCTGTGATAATGGTGCCCTCCAACCATGTGGGTGTCTGAAAGAAGTGGCAGTAAAAAGGCCAACCTAATACTGGGACACTGCAATTGGAAAAATAACCTGTATTAAATTTCTGAGCTGGAATCTGGTTAAGAAACATATCCTTGGTCACTGGTGCCGAAATCTCAAAGTGAACCAGTTCCCTAAAATTGCTCATGACACTGCCTACCACCACCCCCATTGGTTCAACTCCACAAAGTGCATTATTTAATAAAATTAAATATGAATGGTAATACAGTCAAAGCTGCTTATAATGGGCACATCTGTGTAAGCAGATTCTGCCCGTTATAATGCGTGCCCGCAGTAAACAAAAACAATAAATTTTACACCGATGTGCAGATCTCCGTACTCCCTCTAGTCCTTGCTGCTATGTTAGTCTGCTGTTACCCACCTTCCCCGAAGACAGTAACTCTGCTCTCACTGTTAGCAGTGATGTAATCTAGTAGCAGTACAGTATAGGGAAAGAAACATTGATGGTCAAGACAGCACAGTACTGCAATCAAAAAAAACTATGTCAGCGGCAATGTGTTCTATGGGCAGGTAGTAACTAAGGAGTAGTTGATGTCGGTGGCATTAGTGCACTTACCCAGAATAGGTACTTGGAGACAGAATAATTTCATTTTCACTGGCTTCCTGCTTTTACAGCTCAGACTGTATTCAGCTGTACAGTACAGTACTCCCGTTCCGTGCAGAGTTTGGTCCTCACCTTCCTAGTAGCCAGCCCTCGTAAAAGCCCTTCTTCCTTTCTTTAGGATGGATCCCTTAACTGCAACAACTGAAAGTGTCTGAAGCAAGGACCGATTAGCACATAGTTAGCGCCCTATGCCTGACTTCTATTTTGGGCTGATTAGCTGCAAGACAGATAATTAACACTTCAGCATGCTGAATGTTTGAAGCTGTAGCAGCTAATCTGCCCAAAGTAGAAGGTGGGCATAGATCGCTATATCCAGCATTTTTTTCATTGTGGGCATTGAATTTGGCAAGTGGAAACGGCAATCTGCCCATTAAAAGTGATTGCCCGTATAAAGCATGGGCGATATAAGTGGAGGGGGTTGTACAGCCAAGGATACGATGTCCATTTAGCAGAAAAAGTAGCGGTCAAGCAGATACAGACAGTATAATCTTCAGATCGCTTCTGGGTCCCTCAGTGTCTGAAAGGTAGTGGGAAAGGCCAAGCAGAAGCACAAGGTGATCCCAATTTTGATTCAAGTAGGTGAGACTGTCTACATGCCAGTTATGGCAGATGTCTGCTGAGTTTGTGATGTTAGGACTGTCAAGTCTGTGGTGAGACAGCAGGCTGAAATGTTCAGCTCTGAAGGATCTTGTGTATGCAGGCTGTGCTGGTGGTGATTATGTCAAAACAGTCCCACATGGTATGGTGGGCCTAAGGCATCCAGGCTGCTGATCACGGGCATGGGGGAAAGCAAACAAAAGTAAAGGTTTGTGGGTTTTAATGGTGGGGGTGAGATGAGATGGGAGCACACAGCAAACGACAGTAGAAAAGTGAAATCTTGAAGGAAACAGGAAAGAACTGACAGTTTAGGGAGGCCCAGTTAGTGCCTCACAAAGTCAGTATGATGGGGATCTAAGGGTTGGGAAGAGGTTTGGAAAGAACTTCAGCAGGTCTTGCTTGGCTTTGGCAGCTCTCAGGAACTGTTTTTCTCTCTTCAGTAGTAGCGAACTATCAATCAATCAATCAATCAAAATTTATTTATAAAGAGCTTTTCAAGAAGTCAAAGCGCTGATACAAAGCAGAGGTAAAACACCAACAATAATAAATAAAAACATAAGAACAATAAAATAACCATAAAATAAACGAACCAAATGCCAGTGAAAATAGATAATAGATAACTATAAGTGTGCTGGGCATAGAAAGCAAAACTTCACTCCTGCTGTAATTTGTTTTTTATCTCCCGATATTCATTTTGTTTAGCTCTTATTTGTCATTGAAGATGGAGAGCCATACTCCTTCCAACCAAATTTCTTTAACCATTCTTAGCTTGTATGTGTGCCGTGTCTAAGCAGTTAAGGAGGTGCAGAATTACATGGCAAGGTTTCTCTCCAGGTGCAGGCATCAGGCGGAGAGCTCAGTCGGTTCATTCGACGATGCAGCATGCTCCATGTGGTGAGAGGCTGGCTAATTTTTCTAACAGCTTCTTAGTGAATTTAATGGTGCCTGGTCCTTCAGCTTGTTCTGGGAGACCCACTATAACAGTAACTGGTATCGTGCTGTAGCAGAAGGCAAGAGCTACAAATTACTGGTGGTTATGAGGCACTGTATCAATTTTAGCATGGTAGATTGTCTAAAATATTGCTTGCCTCAAGGAGCTGGAACAGGAGTTGCCGCTCTTCAGTGTGCCATTATGTGACCCTCTCTCATGGCTGCTTGTTCTGCAACTGGTCTGTCTTTTGGCAACCTCTTCTTTGGTCTCTGTACCAGTACAGTATTTTCTATTGGTACCAGTTGTACCTGTTCTGGTGGATCATCTGATGGTTCATCTGGTGGATCCCCTAAAGGTGGTAACAGACTATCTTCTGATCCCTGACCTTCTCTCCAGAGTAAAAGTGAGCAAAGTAGTGCCTGTTGCATCTCAACTGTCCCTGCAGACTCTGCAGAAGGTAGGAAAGAGGTGACAGCTATATGTCTGGAATTCAGACTTATTCTCCAGGCTGAGGCTGTGGCAAAGTATGAGCTCTGTGTATTAAGTCAAATGACTGTTTGCCTTTGAAACTTGAAAACTGTTGGTGACCTTGCTTTTTTCCTTGGTCTGGAAGTTTTGGATTCAAAAGAGATGGAGGAAAAATAGGCACAGTTGTTCTCAGTTTTCTGCCCATCAACAGTTCTGTTGGACTAGGGAGGCAGTATAGTGCAGTGGTTTAAGACTCTGAGCTGCAAATCTGGTGACATCCAGCAGACCAGACCTTGGTTTGAATCCCACAGCTTCCACTTACATACGGTGTGACCCTGAGCAAGTCACTTAACTTCTCTGTGCTCCCAGGTCGCTCCTGTAAAAAAGCTTTCAGCTTAATATACTACTCCTGGTTAAACAAGTAAAAAAAAAATTAACAGTTCTGTTAGACTGTAGCTGTGGGCCAGTGGTGTGGCATAGAAGCAAGTGAAGTTCTGAATGAATCATTCAGGCAGACAAGATAGACTGTTAGTCCTAATCTGCTGGCAACTATGTATGTATGTATATATTAGCTTTCTTAAGAAGTCTGTTTACTTTTTTTTTGCAAAAGATAATTTTATTAGGGCACATTCCATCATATAAATAGTAACAGTATGCAATATCAGTTGATAATCAAGGAAGGGAAAGGAATTTGATAATCACACTACAATGCAATATAAAAAAATTGGAGACATAATATATATCTTAGATCCTCCTAAAATTCTTCCCATCTTAGCCAAATTAATTAAAGTCATCTTTTAACCAGTCATCACACTTTTTGTTATATAATTTTCAAACTGAGTCATAATCAGAAAAATAATCATTAGTATACAAGGCACCTAAAAAAAGTTATTTCCATTCTATTTCTGGAAATCTGGAATAAGTCCCTACAGATGTCCAGTATTTTAAAATCAGCCTTTTAATGGCCATTGTATTAGCTTTAAGAATGAGTCCATAGTTTTTATTTACCTTTTGGGTGCTGTACATTTCCAATAGTGCAACTGAACTATTATTCCAGTTACATGTTTGGAAACCGATTCTTCCCAAAAGTGTGAAAGACTGGTTCCACCATCCTTTACTCTGATTACAATCCCAGAACATGTGTATGTAGTCGGTATCCAGATGTTTGCAAAACCGACATTGGCTTGAATCACTCAATTTAATTTTATATAACCTAGATGGTGTATAATAGGCTCTAGAAAGAATTTTTAACTGAATTGATTTGTCTCTTGTTAACTTATAACTACAGATTTGAGCTAATGCCAGCAGCCATTGTTGTTTTGGTATAGCCTGTTTTGTCTCTTTCTCCCATTGTAATATTGTACTTTAAGAGCATTAGGGTGAAATGTAGGTCTTATCCATGGCTATAATTTCAGTGTTTTTTTTGTAGGATTAAATATATCTTTAAGTTCCTGTTCTATAATGCAGTTATTGGGTGCTTGTTCACATCTTTGATAATCTTTTCCTCTATAAAGAGCTTATTTGGTTAAAAAATTAAAAATCAGAATCCTGTAATTGAAATTTATATCTAAAGGAATCCCAAGAGAGCTTAGTTCCATGGGAATACATGTCTTCCCATTTCCTAATACCCTTTTGGATCCATCGTACATTGTTTAGCATTTTGCCTTGTATGGTAAACTTAGGATTCATCCAGATATCATTCAGTGGAGAATTTATGACTGATTATTTGGAATTTTTTAAAAATGTTTGCAAAATCAGACACAAGTTCTTAATAATATTACTCTTGGATTTTATTCTTACTGAGAATAAGAAAAGTACATTTGTAATATTTATTTGTTCTTGAAAATGAGTTTTCAAGATTTGATTTTCCCATTGTAGATTTATATCTTTAAATGCCCAATTAATTATTAATTTTGTAATGAAGGAATAGTAACATATTTGAATATCTGGACATGCTAGGCCACATTTTTCTTTAGGCAGACATAGTTTGGACCATGAAATATGGGGTGTCTTATTGTTTCATACAAAATTACTAAACATTGTGTTAATTTTTGAACCATTGAGCTGGAACTGGATATAAAATGGATTGTAATTTATATGAAAGTATGGGCATGGCTACCATTTTCATTAGTTGAATTTTTCTACATATTGATAAATGAAGTTTACTCCAGTTTTGAAACTGGGATTTTAATGAACTATATAGAGATTCAAAATTTTGATGGTGCCAATCATGTAATTTGTTTGAAATAATAATTCCTAAATAAGTCATACCATTGGGTTGTATTTCAGCTTTTATTATGTTTTGAAGATTCTCTAGTTGTGAAATATTAAAAGCTACCATTTCCACCTTAGTTTCGTTAATCTTATAGCCTGCTATCTTAGAAAATCTATTGATTAGGTTCATAAGTTCTGTCAGACTTTGTATTGCATTTTGTACCAGAATTAACAGATCATCTGCATATGCATTGTATTTTATTTCTAAAGAGGCTACCTTAATGCCTGAGATTAGAAGGTTGGCGTGTATTTCTTTCAGTAATAATTCTAAACCAATTACAAATAGTGATGGAGGTAGTGGACAGCCTTGTCTTACTCGCTGAAATAAATTGAGGGGTTTAGAAAGATGGCCATTGATTTTCAGTTGGGCATAAGGTTTCCTGTATATTGTCTGTATATACTTTATAAATATTGGTGGAGAATTACAAATTTCCATCGCCCGAAATAAGTATGTCCATTCCATCATATCAAAGGCTTTGGTAGCGTCCATAGCCAGAAACAAAGCTTGGGTGCCTGAATCTAGAAGGTATTCTGTTATAAATTGTAGTTTAATAAGGCTCGATTGTATAGACCTACTGTATCTGGAACAAATCCAGACTGATTTGTATGGATAATAGATCCTAAAATGGTTAGGATTCTATTATTAAAAATTTTGGTGTAAATCTTATAGTCTGTGTTTAGGATTGCTATAGGTATGTAATTTTCTTTTTTTGATAAATCCTTGCCCTGTTTAGGTATTAATGAAACATATGCATGGTTAAAGGAATATGAGAGAATTTTTGTGTTTGAATTTGATTGAAAAGGGATTTTAACCAGGGATTTATTATTTTACCAAAAGTGACATAAAATTCCAGATTAAAACCATCTAGACCTGGGCATTTATCTTTTTTCATACTATTGAAAGCATCCATTACTTCCATTTAAGATATTGGCATTATAAGGCCCTCCCAGTCTTCTTCCCTGATTTTTGTTTGGCAGAATTCTTCATAATAAAGTACCTCTGCTACTGTAGGGTTACACTCTGATCTACATAGATTTGCACAGAAATCATAAAATTCCACTTCTATTTCCTCCTGGGACAGACACTGGTTGCCATCTGATTTGATAATTAATGTAATCTCTGACTTAGTTTGACCTTCTTGAATTCTTTTAGCTAATGTCCATCCAATTTGTTCACTATATTGTTTCCATATTTTATTCTTCCTTGCTCATAACAATTTGGTCTGATATATATCAGTGGAATCAATAAACGTCCTCAACTGAATCAGTTCCCCTGTCTTATCTAAATTCCCAATTTTTACCTCTAACTCCAAAGTTTTAAGTTTATCCTGCACCTTCCTTTGGTTTTGTATTCTGGTTTTGTTTTTCCATGATGCTACTGAGATAAAATTGCCTTGAATTGCATCTTTCAATGCATCCCAGCTTCGTATAATGTTATCTTCATTTGTATTGTTTTCTGTAAAAAAAATTATAATAGCTCTTCCTATCTGCTCTTGGATAGATTGGTCTGTCAGTAAAAAATTATGTAATCTCCATATATTGGATTTTCTTGTGTAACCTTCAAAAGTTACAAGGTTGCATGCATGCCTCTGTTGCTAAACAAGACACCAACAGTTCCCTAGAAACAAAGATATAGTTGAGGCATGAATACATTCTATGTCATGCTGAATAAAATGTATAATCTCTAGTACTGGCATTAAACTCCCTCCAAATATCTATTAAACTAACTTAGTCCAGAAAAACATTTAATTGTTTGGCTTTATATCTATCCCAGGAAGAAAAGGGGATGATTTGTCGCATGGATCTTTAACAGGACAATTTAAATCGCCTCCCAAAATTATGTTAAAACAGTCTAGAAGATGGATAGTGTGACAGGGATTAGCCCTGTCCCTTGATGTGGACTTTATTTTCCTCTCCTTGTACAAAAACTTCTGTTGCAACAGTTATATCCTTTGGCATTTATTCTGTCCTTTCAGCTCTAGTTCAGAGGTTGGCCACCTCTGGGTGCCCCCCCCCATCTCTCTCTCTTATCTATCTCCACTATTTTTCCATTTCCACTGAGGTCCACTGAAAGGGTACAGTTAATTGGTCAGAATATGGCCTAGCATTGTACATAATATTATGCAGCATGTAAAATAATTCATTATTAGGTTATTCAAGGTTTGTCTGTTTGCAGATAACACCAAGATCACCAAGATCTGCAACAGAGTAGATGATCCAGATGGGGTGGGCAGAATGAGAAGAGATCTGGATAAACTGGCAAAATGGTCAGAAAAGTGGCAGCTGGGGTTTAATGCAAAGAAGTGCAAGATCATGCACATAGGGAAGAGCCACCTATAGCCTGAAGAACCTGAAGAGCCTGAAGAGCCTGAAGCCACCTATAGGCTGGGAGAGGAGTTGCTGGCAGTCACAAGGGAAGAAAGAGACTTGGGCATCATCATCACAGATGACCTGAAATCATCCAAGTAGACCACTAAAGCAGTAGGTAAGGCTAGGGGGATGTTGGGGTGTATTAGTAGGGGTATCACAAGTCGTAAGAGGGAGGTAATGATCCCTCTTTACAATACACTGGTTAGGCCCTATCTAGAGTACTGCGTGCAGTACTGGAGGCCACACCTTCACAAGTATATTAACCAAATTGAGGCAGTCCAGAGAAGGGCAACCAAAATGGTGCATAGACTGCATCAGAAAACATATGAGGACAGAGTAATGGAGCTCAATATGTATACCCTAGAGCAAAAGAGGGAGAGAGGTGATATAATTGAAACATTCAAACACCTTAAGGGCATTAACAAAGTGAAAGAATCTAACATGTTTCAATATAAGAAAAATAGCAGGACAAGAGGACACAGCATGAGATTAGAGGGAGGCCGATTAAGGGGTAATGTGAAGAAGTTCTTTTTCACAGAAAGGGTAGTGGATGCATGGAATGGCCTACCTCAGGAAGTGATGGATATGAATACAGTGCAGGGCTTCAAACAGGCATGGGATAGGCATAAGGGAGCAATACAGATGAGTATGAATAGATAGACCATTGACAGAGCAAAAGCCGATGGCACATTCATAAGGTAGAACAGAAATGGGCAGACTGGATGGGCCTTGTGGTCCTTATCTGTTGTCAACTTCTATGTTTCTATGTTTCTATATGTTAGGCAGTACAGTCTTACATTCAGTATGCTGTGTTTATGCCCTCAAAATGGCTACAAGTTCAGTATGCCTCAAGAGAAATACAAAACATTTCTTGTCTCAGTATAATAACCTGGGGAATATTAATTAATAGTTCTAAGCCCCAGAGTAGCTGTTTTTATTATGTGCACATAACCTAAATAGTAATAGTGGCAACGATCATTTTGGTACACTTTGTGTGCAGCTTTGTGTTTTCTGTTTGCCTCTTTTGCTCCTGTAAATATGCTTGCTACTCTTACTTGCAGCAGGGAAATTAAAAAACAAAACAAAAAGAAAACACTACTCCACTGCTGAAATGAACAGGGAGAGGCTCTTCCTTTACACAAGCCCCATGTGAGTGTACCAGTGCTTCTCAGTTGAAAAGTAGCCATTAAAAAGGGGCACAATAAATGTTTGTCTCACAAAAGAATAATGTTGAAAGCACAACAGAACTTGCTGCATTTAGTTTAAAATAAAGGTACTTTTAAAGGGGAAACTTACAGGCTGAAGAAAAGGCCACAATTTCAACAGGGAAAACTCCTGGAGTTTGTAGCTACTTCCTTGTTGCTCAGCTGCTCACTATAGGGTGGTAGCGGCCTCTAGTGACTACTTTTATAATACAAGTGCTGTCAATCAGGATTAAGGTAAAACAATATATTTTGATTTCAGTTCTCCTTTGTTTAAAATGCAAAGCCATGACATTAAAGCATTGTAATAATATACATAAAGGCTCCCTAACTTTATATAAATTAAAAGGAGCTGTTTAAAATTTGTTTTAATGTTTTTGATGATGCTGATATCACATGACCTGGTGGGCAGGTATATAAGGAGTCTATCTGCTCAGCATGCGAGGAGCTAGGGTCAGTGCTTTCTGGCCTGGGTAGGCAATGGACTGAGGGGAGTCCTAGCACCCTTGTGGAAACTGACTGTACAAGTTTGCCACAGCTGTGAGAGATGTTCTGTTATTTGTTAAAATAGTTATATTTTATTTGCTCACCAGTGAAGCCTTTATTTACTTCCTTTTTATTTTTGGTTGCTTAAAGATAAACATTGTGCCAAGCCAATGGTGCATTAAACCTATTTCTGGTTGTGAGTGTCCATCTATTATCCCACACCCTATGACATATGGTGGCAGTGGTGGGATAACTGCTGGCTGTGTCTTGCCGTGAAGTGAGATATAGTTCTGGCAGATACTGACCGGTATCCAAGGTGGATATGCTGCAGGATGAGGTGGTGGAGTCTCCAGCAGGCATCCAGATGAGGAAGATGGCCAACACTCTGATATTCCTTTGCACCCTGGACTGGACCCAGTGACCCGCCCCAAGCAACGCTTCAAACCAGAGGTTGGAATGGAGCAACCAAAGGAAGATACCATGGAGGTAGAAGCCAAGGCACCCCCTTCAGAAGATGTAGGTGACCTCCTGAGATGGTTGTGCATCAGACAGAGCCAGATGGAGAAAGAGAGAAATCTGGATCTCCACAGACAAGATGCCAGGTGGACTGATACTATGCAGGTACTTCAAAATATCCAAGCAGAAACCACTGAGAGAGAGAGATAGAGATTGGTCCCAAAGACATTAAACTATCTAAGTTGTCTGATGTAGATGATATTGAAGCATATCTCACTAACTTTGAAAGAGTAGCACGGACTTGTGGATGGCCACAAGAACAGTGGGTAGTGCATCTTGCCCCCAATTGACTGGTCATGCCCAAATTGTCTATAGTCGGATGGACACCAGAGATGCTGAGGATTATGAAAAAGTTAAGAAAGAAATCCTCAGATAATATGATATTAATCCAGAGACATACCATCAAAGATTTTGGTTTTTAAAGATGCAACAGTCTGACACACCCAGGGAGATTTATGCCCATTTAAAGGACTTGTGTTATAAGTGGCTACAACCAGACAATAAGACTATACATGGCTACTGGAAGCCATTATTATTGAACAGTTTGTAAGGATCCTATTATCTGATGTACAAATCAGGGTCAAAGAACACAAGCCTGAAGGTGCCGAGAAAACTACTGCCCTGGCTGAGGACTTCCTAGTGGCCAGGCCTTCGAGATACCACTGTACTCAAGAGAGGTACCCCACTACACCTGTGGTAAGAAACTCTCCTTTTTCTTGTAATTTGCAGACTGGTAGTAAAGCTCGGAGGGCAGAAAAGAAAGACAGAATCCCCTTGGCAGAAATTATTTGTCATGGCTGTCAAAAGAAGGGACATGTTGTTAGAAATTGTCCAAACATCAAGAAAGACCTTGGGAATCTGGCTTTAGCAAACTGGGGATCCTTTGTAGCCACAGTAGAACTGGGTGCTCATCAAATGCTAGGCCTAATTGATTCAGGAAGCTGACAGACTTTGGTGCAGGCAGACTTGGTATCCAGGCCCGAGACAGGGAAAAGAACTACTGTGACTTGTGTTCATGGGGACATACATTGTTACCCTACTACCCCAATAGACTTAACCATCCAAGGGCATACACATAATCTAGAAGTTGGGTATGTCCCTAACTTGCCTGTACCGGTTATAATTGGACATGATTACCCTGATTTTCATGCCCTAATTAAAAGCCAAACATTTCAACAACCACTGGTTTGGATTACAAGAGCCCAAGCTAAGCAAGGACATTTGCCGGACATTTTTCCTTTTGATGATGAGATCTTTGATAGCCCTGAACCGGAAAACTAAAACAGAGAAAAGAAAAGATAAAAAGGACTGGCATGACAAACATGCTGATAAGACTCTTGAGATGGGACATGTTTTACAAAATATAGATATTAAGTTAGAACAAAAATCTGATTCTACACTAACTTCTTGTTTTTCACAGTTTGGGAAAGATATGGGTCTGGGACATCCCCAGTATGTATTAGCAGAAGATATTTTATATAGAGAGTGCCTTAATCCCAAAACTCAGGAGTTAGTGATGTAGATAGTGGTACCAGAAAAGTATAGGACACAGATCATACACCTGGCTCATGATATGCCTTTGGCAGGACATGCTGGTTGGGATAGTACATTACAATGTATTCTCACCAGGTTTTACTGGCCAAATATACATGAGCAGGTAGCAGAGTATGTAAGATGTTGTTATAAGTGTCAAACTGTAGCTCAGATAGGAAGGAAGGAAGGATATGGTACCTTTACAACCCATTTCTTTGGTGAGTCAACCTTTTGAACGTATTGCCATGGACATAGTGGGTCCCTTACAGAAAAGTTCTAAAGGCAATAGATTTATTCTTGTCTTATGTGATTATGCGACCCACTATCCCGAGGCAATTCCTATGAGAACTGTTACTGCTCCCTGCTTGGCAGAGGAACTGGCCAAAGTGTTCAGCAGAACAGGAATTCCACAAGAGATTTTAACGGACTGATGGACTAATTTCAATGCACTATTACTGAAGGAATTGTATAGAGTGTTGGGCATTTCTGCAGTCCGCACTTCTCCCTACCATCCCCAAACTGATGGACTGGTAGAGCGATTCAATAAAACCCTAAAGAGAATGCTCACCAAGTTCATTAGTGAGGAAGAATGAGATTGGAACAAGTACTTACCCTACGTATTATTCACCTATAGGGAGATTCCACAAGCATCTACTGTTTTTTCCCCATTTTCCCTATTATACAGACGAAATCTGAGGGGTCTCCTTGACATGGTCAAAGAACAGTGGGAGGCAGGTAAAACAGTAGGACAACAGAACATTCTGGAGTACATGACCAATCTGAGGCAAAAACTGGTCAAATATGCAGACATGGCCCATAAAAACATGGAACGGGCACAAACTACCCAGAAAATGCAATATGACAAGGGAACTGGTACAAAAGCATTTCAGACTGGTGACAAGACATTTCTTTTACTGCCTAGCACTGAAAATAAGTTACTCGTGCACTGGCAAGGTCCCTATATTGTTACAAGGCAAACAGGGGTAGTGAATTATGAAATTGAAATACCAGGTAGGAGACCATCTAAGAAAATTTACCATGCCAATTTGTTAAAAAAGTGGCATGAGCCAAGTACCCTGGTGTGCTATATCTAAACAGATAGCAAAGAATCAGAGTTGGATATTGCTTACCAATGCTTAGAAACACCAAGCAGTATCAAATACATACCCATTAACCCAAACCTACAACCAAAACAACAGCAGGAGTTATATTCTTTATTAAGGGAGTATGACAGTAGTTTTACCAACATACCAGGCAAAGCTAAATGGATTACACATCCATTTAACTCAAACTAAACCTTAAGTGAATTACAAGACACCTATAGAACACTGCATAATAAAGGAGGTTTCACTTATCATAGAGGAAGGTTAGCCACCAGAATTGATTTTATTTTTACTAAACAACAAATTCATGTATATCAGGCCAATTTAGTCCCGATTGAAACTTCAGACCATGTTATGTTAACAGTAGTCTTAGGCCTACAAGCTCAAACTCAACATGGGGGAGGATACTGGAAATTTAATACTACACTTTTAAATAATGAGGAATGGGTAAAACAAATAATAGAACTTCTGAATGCATGGAAAACTATAGTAGGACTAATGGATGATTTAAGCCTCTGGTGGGTGGAAACAAAAAGAGAGATACAAATGGTAACAACTAGGTACTCTTCGGTACTACAAATAAATAAATATAAAAAATATTTAGAATTACAGATGCAACTGGGAAAAATCTATTCTACCATCAACACACAGAATATAAATTTAACTTCACAAGCAAATAATGTGAAAAAAGAGATGGAAGCTCTACAATATTCGCAAGCAGCTTCCATGTTGAATGAGCATCATATTTGTTGACTGGGTAAAACTAGCTTTGGAGATGCTTTCAAAAACTATAATAAAAGGGTGGCAAACAGGATGGTGACATCTATAAAAAATAAGAATGGTAATTTAGCAACAACTACTCCAGAAATCTTGCAGGTGGTGACACAATATATGAGATAAATGTATGCTACAGCACAAAAAAAGGATAGTGAAACTAAGGATTTTTTTTGCAAAACTTCAAATGCCAGATACTCCAGAAGAAGTGGTCCCAATATATATGCCCCCAATTGCAAAGGTGGAAATAGAAACAGCCATTAGTAAATTAAAAAATTATACTGCACCTGGACTAGATGGTGTAACTGTGGGATTTTATAAAAAAAATTAGTGACATTATCATAGACATATTAGTCATGGTATATAACTGGATTTTATTAAACCAAGAGTTAGACTTCCATATGTGTATTGCAGTACAGATTTTGATATATAAAAAGAATGACAAAACAGACCTAGATAATTGGTGATCTCTAAGTCTACTGAACGTAGATTTCAAAATTTTTATGAAAATCCTTACAAACAGATTAGCTATGGTTGCTCCCTATTTAATATCTGTAAACCAGACATGTTCTATAACATGAAGATCTATCGAACACAATTTATTATTAGTAAGGGAATTTATAGAACAGGGAAAAGAAGATGAGCTCAATGGGTACATTATGTTATTGGACCAGGAAAAGGCCTTTGACAGGGTCCTATGTAATTTTATGCTACAAGTTCTAAAATCTTATGGTATTTCAGCCACATTTTGTTCTTGGTTTTCTTTGGTGTATAATAAGGCAGTAGCTTTTCCACTAATTAATGACCAGTTAGGATCTTATATTAACATAAACCGAGGAGTCAGGCAGGGGTGCCCATTAAGTCCCCTGTTATATGTTTTCTGCCTGGACCCCCTTTTATGTCTCATACAACAGGATGATCAAATACATGGCCTTAAGCCAATACAGGGGGCTCTAGAAGTTAAAACAGTGGCATACGCAGATGATATCTGCATATTTTTAGCAGACTCAGATTCAGGTATAAGAGTTATGGACAGAATAGAGCAATAGTCAAAAATAGCAGGGGCACAGGTTAACAAGAAAAAAAGTATAATTTATCCATTAAGTGATGCTACCCCAAAATTAGAAAAACTGCAGGAGATAATGGTGTCTAAAGAACCTGTTAAAATATTAGGAATTACATTGGGGGGGGGCAAGGAGCTGTTGAATTGGACTGAGAAAATAGAACAGGCAAAACAAAAAGTAGCCATATGGAAAACTTGGCAACAAACAAACAAAAAAAAAAGAAAGTTGTAGTGGTTAAATCTTTTTTGCTCCCGATCTTTCTATACATAAGTATAATTTACCCCATTCCACAAGCATTAGAAACTATACTGCTGAGTTTAGCATTTCAGATAATTTGGGGGAGCCGGTTAAACCCAATAAAGAGGGAAATATTATATCTTCCAACAGCAGAAAGAGGATTAAAGTTCATAAACCCATTAGCATGTTACTTTAGTAACTTTTTACACAAAAATTTGATACATTATAGTAAATCCAATATAGCAGTATGGACGATATTTGCAGAGAAGTGTCTGAGACCCCTTGTGAAGAAATTGGTTACCCAAGGAGAGATATCTCTTAATACCAATATTTGCCCAGGTTATTTTAAGCTACTCATAAAGAAAATAAAATGGAAATTAGCCCTTGATATTATACACAGTAAAAAAGTAAATCGATATATACAGCTATACAGGAAAAAGCTTTCTCCATCAGTTTAGAATTTAAAAATATCCCAATAAATCAAAAGGACCAGGTTTTGGCAACATTACAGGATAAATGGATCCCACCAGGAATATGGGATGTAACATGGCTGAGTAGCCATGGGAGGTTAAATGTAAAAGGAAACGCAAAGCACAAAAGACAAGAGGAAAGAATGTGTCCTAGAAACTGTTGTATTGCTCAGGAGGAAACTATGATGCATTTTTTTGTTCAATGCCCATATGTGAGAGAGGTATGGTCTTTTTTGGCACAAAGATGGCAGAACCCATACTGGGAGAAGGTGACTTACATGGAACTGGGGGGGGGGGGTTTCTCAGTAGGACAGTTGCATTTTGATACCAGAATTATAAGATTGATATTTGCCTTTATTAAATTTGTATTATGGCAAGTTTGATGTAAATATGTTTTACAGCAAGTATATCAGGATCCAAAATATGTTATAGACTCTATTGAAAATGAAATTTGCAAACAATATATGTATGAAAAACAAAAAATGTTCCATACAGCATGGATTACAAGAAGGAAAAATGTTCCTTTTATGAATGATAAGATAGGATAATTTGTTTTTCCTTCAAATTACGGTAGATAAAGTAATATGTACAGTTGTCTCTTTGGTTAAATTATTTTATGTATTTGTGCTGTTCTTTTTGTTTAATATTTTGTTATGGATCTTTAATAAAATTTTCCTCTACTCCTTTTGAGAAGTGCCATGGGATCTTTAACATCCACCTGAACTACCACCAGAACAGGCAGATGGGACCTTGGTTTAATGTTTCAGCCAAAAAGACTGCACCTCAGGAGTGCAGCGCCCCTCTCATACTGCACTACAGTGTCAGTATTGGGATTTAACCCAAGTGCCTGATGTGGGGATAGAACCCACAGCCTTCTGATCTCCCAGCCTCAGAGGCAAGTGTGCTACCTGCTGAGCCACTGACACTGCTAAAAAGGTACAACACCAGGAGACCTGGGGGGAAACGAACCACGGTCCCAGGTCTCCTTCACTGCTGTGTGCTGGTGCATCTCTCATCCCTGCACTTAATCAAGGCACAGTAGCTTGGGTTCATTTCTCTAATGCGTTTTTTTTGTTTGTTTTACTGGTTTTTATTTGTCTCACTCTGGTGGTCAAATCTAACAGCATCTGATGCCAGTTGTAGAAATGTTAGTAAGAGACAACGGCAGAAAAACAGGCTGGGCTAGCATGACCCTGCCTTAATAATCTTACAACAAATACAGGGTTGAAAATAATCTGACTTATAATTAGAAAGGAGTGGACCTTCTTTGCACTCTTCAATCTTAAAACCCCCCAAATCCTCCCACCCACTCATTACCTTCAACCCCCACGCTCCATCAACCCATGTTGGGTAGCCAGACAACAACAGCTCTGACTCTTTCCTACCTGGCTGCCTTGCTTGTAATCTGACTTTTTTCCTTATTCATTTCAATTGAAAAGTTCAATAAAATTTTAAGTCCAAAAAGTTTCTCTTTTCTGATCATTCATTATATTTTCTCTCTCTCTCTCTCTCCCCCCTCTCTCTCTCTATATATATATATATATATATAAAATCACATTTATTTCCTCTTGAGTGCTTTTTTCCCGTTCACTCTCACAAACCCTGTGGATATTAAGTTTCAGATCAACACTGAAATGGAAGTTTCAATCAATCATTTATTTTTTGTACAGTGCAATTCAAAATTATCAAAGCACTTTACATACAGTATATCAGTACCACAAAACACATCACACACAGTATTAAAAACATATCAGTTCAGCAATATATCCAATCAGTATTAAATATAAAACAAGAGAGACATCAGGCTTCACTAAAGGCTAACCCAAAGAGATGGCTTTTTAAAATAGATTTTAACGTCTCAGCGGTCGGGCAGTCTCTCACCCGATGACATAAAGAATTCCACAGGGTCGGGGCTGCAAAACCAAAAGATCTAGCTCCCAAGGTCTTCAAACGGACCCTGGGAACCTCTAGCAATCCCTCATTGGTGGAACAGAGAGGGTGTAGAGGGCAGTAGAGGAAGAGGAGATCTTGCAAATAATGCGGATCCTGTCCATGTAGAGCCTTATAGGTCAGTAACCCGACCTTGAAGGTGATCCTTCACTGAACTGGCAGCCATACAGGCTGCAGAGCAAAGATGTGACATGGCAAGATCTCGATAAGCCAGTCAACAACCGGGCAGCTGCATTCTGCACTAGCTGGAGGTGGCGGAGGTCCACCCCCTGGTAAACCTAGGTATAGGACATTGCAATAATCAAGGCATGAGGTCACAAAGGCATAGACCAACATCAGAAGATCATCATGTGGGATCAGGCACTTAATTCGGGTGATCTTCCTCAGATGGAAAAATGAGGTCTTGACGACGGCCTACATCTGAGACTTAAGCATCAGCCCATGATCAAAGATAATGCCAAGATTTTACACCTGATCAGAGGTTGCTAACTGGTTGCCCTCCAGCTAAAGCCTGGATGGCTGCCCAGTAGATGACCCCCCTACCTGATGACCTGGGTCCACAACCAACATTTCAGTCTTATCCGTGTTCATCCTCAGCCAGTTGGCACTCATCCAGTCCTGAATCTCAGATAGGTGATTATTAAACACCGAGATAGCATCACCCTGCTCTGGCACAAAGGACATGTACAGCTGTGTATTATCTGCATAGCAGTGAAAACTCAGCCTGTACTGCCTTCTAACATCCCCCAACAGCAGAATATACACCACGAATAACATGGGTGAAAGTATCGAGCCCTGTGGCATCCCACAGGACAGGGGGAAGGGGCCAAGGAAAAAAAACCCGACTCCACTCTCTGCATCCTGCCTGTGAGGAAAGAATGGAACCACCTAACGACTGTCCCAGACAGATCAGCCTCAGATGCTCCAACAAAACACCATGGTCTATGGTATCAAATGCCATAGAGAGATCAAAAAGGACCAAGATTGAACGGGTCTTCCGATCTCTCCCTATGAAGAGATCATTAAGTTACCGAACCAGTGCTGTCTCAGTGCTATGCCTCTTTCTGAAACTGGACTGGAGAGGATCATAGATATCATGGGTGGTAAGATGGCCTTCAAGCTGCAGCATGACTGCCTTCTCAGTAACCTTGCCCATGAAGCGCAGGTTAGAGACAGGCCTGTAGTTTGTGAGACAGGCAGGGTTGAGAGAAGATTTGTTTCAGAAGGGGTGGACAACCATCTCCTTCAGGGTGTCTGGAAACACCCCAGTCTCCAACAAACACCCAACAATCTCAGCCAGGACTGATCCAATAACCTCCATGCACCCTGCCAGAAGGTATATTGGACCTGGGTCCAAACTACAGTAAGTCATCCGCAAGCCCTGGACAATCTTCATGACATCCACAACCGCCAACCAGTCAAAGTTGGACCAAACAAACTGGGCATCTGCAACCCCACACTGTTCATCACGCTGTCAATTTGAATGAGCTGTACAGCTCCCTGACCTGATGGTGGCAATCTTATCTGCGAAAAAGCGAGCAAACTTGTCACACTTATCTTATGAAAAGGCTTCCTAATGCTGGAGACAGACTGGATTGCACAGTCTCTCCACAGTATGGAAGAGATAAGCTGGTTGATTTCGCACAGTGGTGATCTCCCTGGACAGGAACTCTGCCTTCTTATGACAGATAGCCGATTGATAGCTCCTATAATGAGCCATCAAACTAAGCTTATCCTCCATCAGGCCATATTTCCTCCAGCAGTGCTCTAACCTTTGACCCACTTGTCTCAATTCCCTCAATTGCCCATCAGACCAGGGGGACTGAGGGTGGAGAGTGAGGGGGTGAATGTGGACAGGAGCTATGGAATCCATGGTAGCTGTGACCGCCTTATTATAGGTTAGTAGCAGCTTCCCAGGATCTGAGCTTACACTCAATCTGCTCAATAGGTCCAGCACTGCCATAAGACCATCAGGGGTCAAACCCCATAAAAGGCGATACAGGACCATCTCTGTGGGGGCAGGTTTATTAAAGGGGGCCTCAAAACTGAACCCTATAGTGTGATGATCGGACCATCCGACGGGTTCTACCACCACTTCAGAGATCTCCATCCCCAGACGGAATACCAGATCCAATAAGTGACCTTGTATGTGGGTTGCAGCGGTAATCACCTGTGTGAAGCCCAGCAAAATCATCAGCTGGATGAAATCCTAACCAAAATGCGAGAGCTCATCTTTGATCCAGGCATTGAAGTCCCCCAGAACCAACCATCTGGAAGACTCCAACACCATGTCAATGATGAAGTCTGTAACTTCCTGCAGGAAATCCTTCTCACCCCCTGGTAGATGGTAGATGAGTAATATCCTGCAACCCACACCTGGGCTCACCATACACTAAAAGGATCTAGTAGGCCCAACTGGTATATCTATAAGGCCCAGTTCAGTTTTAAAACAAATGGTACTCCCCGCCCCAACGATCCAATCTCGGGCAGTGCATCACTCCCTCACTCACACAATCCCTCTCTCTCACTCACTCAGACACTCCCTTTCTCACAGTTTAAATAAACTACACACAAACCCACCCCAAAACAAAAATAAAAAGGGAAAACCACCCCAAAAGCAAACCCCACAATAGCAGCCAGTAATACAGAGCAGCAATAACACCAAATTACAACTACTAGCCACAGCTTTGAAAAACTGTCCAAATAATGTTCAAGTGGTGGAGAGAGGGCTCTCACCACCCCTGCTTCCACAAACATCAAATTTGTCCAACGGCAGTGGCCCTCTCACTGCCACTACCACAATTTATTACACTTAATGCTGGCACAGTTTTAAAAATATAAAGAGGCCCTCTCAGTGCCTCTCTCAGTCAATTTTATAGAGTAAGAGCATCTCCTCTCCAAAAACTGCTGTGACTGCTCTTGGTGCCACCTTTCATCTTTACCCATTCTGGGTCCTCCAGATACTCTTCTTGCTATTTACCTCACCTCTCTACCTTTGATCTGGCTCTCCTCCTCCCCCTTCCTTCCTATCTCCATCCATTATCCCTCTACCTCCACACCTTCCACTCCTTCCTTCCTTACTTCTCCTGCCCCATCTCCTGTCCCTTTTCCCCTTATGACTTTTTCCCTCCTCACCCTCTTGCATTTCCCCCTTCGCTCAGGCTCTCTGACAATGTCCTTTTGGACTGCCTACTCTATTCATACACTGCTGCAACAGAGCTGTTCCCCAGTCCTGTGTCTCAGGCCCCCCACCATGTCTATCTTTATTCTTGCTCTCCTCCAGCTCTGCCTTCTGCCACTGTCTTATCTATATATCTTACACCCTTCCACAATCTCTGTTATGTTTTATTTTTTTATACTTGTTTATTGAAGAGTACAGCTTGTATATCATTACTTCTGTATTTCCTTATTTATTTTCCTTCATTAGCTGTGTTTCATCATATTGTTTGTTTGAATCTTAATTTGTACTGATGCACTGTGTTGTATTTTTACCACAATGATTATAACGTATCCTATCTCCTTATTGTATTTTGGTATTGCATTGTTTGCTCTTACCTGCATTATTTTTGATGAGGAGCCTTTGTAAAAGAGTCCATGACTCAAAGGTTTGTAATTCTGAGTTTTTCAATAAATAAATAACTAAAATAAGTTTACAGTTACCGGAGTTCAAGGTTATGATGTCCCGGTTTACCAGTCCTCGCTGTCATAATGTACAAGATTTTACCAGTCCTCCTCAGTCTTCTGTTTTGGGATCCACAGATAGCAGATAGATGTCTCCAATTAGATCAGCCCTGTGTAACTGTACATGGCCCAGGGAGGATGACAGGACCAGCAAACGAAAGATCAGAACTTATAAAAACTATAACATACAATGCAGGCTACTGAACCTCTCACTGCTGCATACTGCTCTAAGGCCAGCTGCAGGAGATTCTGGGATTTGCAATAACAGAAGATGTAAGGGTGTGTAACCCCCTTTTGTTCTGATGGTGAGTACTACGATTTACTACAGCTTGCAAATTACAGTGCCACATTAAAACAGAGCTAATTTAAAGGGAACATACACATCAAATATCACTAGTATAACTACTATAAAGCCATTTAATTTGACATTAATATAGTGAAGAGACATCCCATTATTAACAAACATTATAGAATAGCAACACTTACGTATTGAGTCCCATAATAATGTTTTCAAAAACATTCTAAACCCCACAGTGCTCCATCAACCCAGCTGTTGAAATGGATAAAAGCAGGCCTGGGAATGAGATGCTGTTTCTCAGATGAACTATACTGGGTAAAAGAAATGCAAGAAGGTTTTATCTGTTCTTAATGATACACTGTTTGACTGTGTCTCCTTTTAAAATAAAAATTGCAACATGTTAGAGTTCAAGATCTGTGCCTGACATCTGATTTATAAAGTGTTTTTAAAAACGCCAACAACCAATCAAAGTAAGGAATCAGTGTTTATGCCCAAAGTTAGCTATCTCTAGAAAGTATAATTCCACTATTATGGGATAGGCAAGGAAAAATCCTTTGGTCTGTTGTTCATTTTCTCCATCATAGAGATTTAGTGGTTTATTTATTTATTCATTGATTGATGTATTTATGTATTTACTGAGATCTAGGATTACAAATACCTTTCAACCAGAGGTTCTTTTACAAAGGTCCCACATCAGACATTGTGGTTGTTGTACATTTTCATGTGGTTGTTGTATATTTTCTCCAATGTACAAATTTAGTGGACTAGAGGGGTAGGATATCAATTTACATAAAGGGCATAGAGAGAGAAAAAAAACTAGTATCTTTAGACCCACTTTACAAGATGGCATGGTACTGTATCTTGCATTGTGGGAATGCCACAGCTGATATTCAGAAATGTTGGTTCCATCACAATGAAATACTGAACTTCCCAGAATGCAGCTTTCACTTAACAATAGCTATGTGCAACAATGCAGTCAACGGATGAAATCAAAGAGAAACAGTCAAATCTTCATACAAACAAAAGATTTAAAAGTATCCAAAACCCCACACTGCACCATCATCCCTGCTGTGGAAATGAATAAAAGTAGGACACCCTTGGAACTCAGATGTTGCTTCTCAGTTGGGCTATGCTGGGAAAGAAAATTTTAAAAAATAAGCATATTTGATATGTTTTTAATGATACACTGTTTAACTTGGCCTCTTTTTAAAATAAAAATCACAACATGTTACTGTTTACTGTTTATTGTAGCATAGTAGATTGCATCAATCTAATTTTCTTTAGTTCGAGGTTGGCACCTTCTGTTACTACCAGTTCCAGAATCCCCTGCAGCTGATATCAGAACAGTAGGCAGCAGTGGGAGATTCAACAGCCCACAGTGCATTTGAGAGTGTGGCTGGCTTTATAAGGACTGCCGGCTGCCACTCTCAGTAAAGAACTACAGGGGAGCATCAGGGGGAGAGAGAGTGGTGGATGTGTAACAGGCTGCCAGAGTTGGTGGAGAGGGGGTTGTTTGTCCTACTCTCCCACCCTGCCCCCAACCACCCACCCCAGATCTGATCTCTATTAAATGCACAAGGATGGGGGAGGAGCTAGCACAGAGGAAAACACCAAGCAGGCAATAACAGAAGATGTAAGCGTTTGTAACCCCTTTTGTCCTGATAATGAGTGCTACTATTTACTACAGCTTGCAAATTACAGAGCCACATTAAAACAGAGCTAATTTAGTTAAAGGGAACATGCACACCAAACATCATTAGTTTTTCTTGTTATTGACAACAAAGGAACACAACAGTGATGACAGGAGTATATCATATGATTTGCATCTTTTGCAATTACCTGTAGTCTGCCATTTTTGCCATTTGTACTGGTTCCTGAGTGACTGGAGTTTGGGTCTCTCTAACAAGGTCCTCAATGTTGTAGAGGCCTCTCAAAAGGAGTCAACTTGTCAGTGCTATGCCTTCAAATGGGAGCACTTTTTCCATTTGGTGCCAGAACAGGGAGTTCGACCCCTTCTCTTGCCCTGTGGCTAGCATCCTGGATTACTTGTGGTCCATCTCTCAATCAAGCCTAAGGTTGAAAATCCTCAAGGAGCACCTAGCATGCTAGCCCAGTGGCATGGAGGGCTGAGACACTGGGCACCTTCCTCCTGCCACACCGGTGACTCGGGATCAGGAATGGACTCAGGTTGCTTGGGGGCTGGCAGGGTGAGGGAGCATTGAAGATCCACATACAAGAAGCTTGCAGTAAGTAGCCTCCACCCACCAGCCTGCAGCCACCACCAGCTGCCATCCAGTCAGATACCTCCAGCAGCCCAGAATGTGGTGCCAGTATTTAATCTTTTATGAGAGATACCACCTCTAATGGTTGAGGGGGTCATTTGTACTCAATGACCATTCAATGCTTTGGTGTTGTCAATCTTATCTCTTTCATAGACATTACAGTCATAATAAAAATCAAGAAAATACAGATTTTAGACACTTACTAATTTGAGGCAGATTCAAATCATAGCTCTGTAACCCAATGCCATACCTTGATGCCTCCACTCCTCCATTTTCTTTCATGGCTGTGATCAAGACCCTTAATGGAGGAACAATGAAACTGCTCTTTTGCAACTTGATTTTGTTTCTTGCTCTGGAGCGAATGGTTAACAGTTATTTCTCTCACCTATGCAGAGATAATGAACACTGGCTTTAGATTAATGAAAGGGGTGGGCCTTGAGAGGCCATCCAATCCTCAATAATATCCAATTATTTGTTTCTGTGAACATGTTAGATATTTAGTGTTATTGACTCAATAGGTTGCATGCTTGCCTCTGAGGTTGGAAGGCCAGAAGGACATAAGCTGGTGCCCCATACCAGGAAATTGGGCTAACACCCAGTATTGATACTGTAGTGTAGCACCTGGATATGGGATGTACTACACTGAAGTTGAGGTGCTAGCCTTTGTATGAGATGTTAAATCAAGGTCCCTTCTATCCATCTTTTCTGGTTGCTCAGGTGGAAGTTAAAGATCCCATGGAACTTAATGCAAAAGTCAAAGAACTTTTTATTTTAAAATTGCAAATTATAATACAATATTCATAAATATATCATGTCATTATTCCGTACCCCTAAGATCCACCCTCTTATTATATGCACTTCTTTTACACAATTTCTGCTACACAGTATTTCTAGTGACATCATTATGGGGTATCGAATGGTTTTCCCATTAGTTATGGAAAGCTGCAGTCTCCATTATTAGCAATTCCTCCTAATATAGCAACCTAATTAAGACTTAAAATTGTCCAGCTATTATTTCAGGTGCCACCTCCTGGTTAGTATATGAGATTCATAGCACTGTGCTTTAGAAAATATTTGAAGATGATGAACACCAACTGCTGCATTCCCGCCTCACACTTCCCTTGTGGAAGGGAGTTTAGGCTGTAAACAATCCATCTATCTATCCTGAGGATTGCACAAAAGAGGCTCCCTTAAGACCCTTAAAACATAGCCCCAATGTTGTGAGTAAAGGAGCATTCTGAGAATAAGTTCTCTATTATTTTGCTTTGCTTTACAAAGGAGGTGCTTGGATAGTATAGTTTAATCAGGGTTTTTATGCATTAAGTTTGCTTTCAATTACAGTCACACAAGCAGACTTAACCATATGATTGCATCTCACTTTTTTATCAGGATCCTTGCATTTTGCATATCACAAGAGCCACACTTTAAACATAATAATTTACAGCAGATAAGGACTGGTAGGCCCACCCAGTCTGCTCATTGTTTCTACCTGCTGCAGAAACCACAGACTCTGCTTGATCTCTGACTTTGCCTTCTTTCCTATTGCTTGTGTTTGGCAACTTGCTTGTTGTGGTGCTTCACAAGGGACCACCATCCTACACTGGAACCAGTCTGGCCCACATTCCTCACCTGCAGCCCTATCAGCTCTGGCCAGAATTTGTTACATATTGTAATGGTTATTTGGTAATGAATCAAGGGCATTGGTCGACTAACAAGGTCTTTGTTAATCAACCGGTGCCCTTGATTCATCACCAAATGACCATTACAATATATAAAAGCAATGTGAAAACTGTCCCCATAGACTATAAAGGAGTGTGTCCCCACACTCTCCCTGATCGTACATCATAATGTGGCTGTGCGTGAGGGTGGAGCGTGGGCGGCTCTGCAGACCAAGAAGTGACCCGGTGAAAGTGAATTTACAAGGGCTATTACATATTCACTCTTGGAATATTTTTGGTCATGTGTACATAAACATCATTTCCCTGAGCTAAGGCACTGATATATCAGGTGCACAGGCTAATTCATTAAACTTGGTGGTTCAGATTAGAGAATTGTTTGTAGCTGTATTGGTCCTTGTACAAAAAGAGGAACAAAGTGCATGATTTGATACCTTCTATTGGGCCAACAAGAGATTTACAAACTACAAGCTTTCAAGCTACACAGAGCTCTTCTTCAGGCATTACAGTTTTTTAAAAAGACAAACTTAAATACATTGGGTAGAACTGATAAATAAATCTATACATGTGGGTGTGACAGTTCTGTTGATGAGGTAGTAAATAAGTTGATATTTGCAAAGGCAAAAAAAAAAAGATTGGAAATGTAGGCTCTTTGCCATGGAATGTGACAGCAGGAGACCTATAATTTGTTAAATCCTTATGTCCTGAGCCCCCCTAAAAGGCAGACTGTGTGTGTGTGTGTGTGTGTGTGTGTGTGTGTGTGTGTGTGTGTGTAATAACAGAAAGCACTTATAAACACCCATATCCACAAGAAAACAGCAGGCAAACAGTTTGATCAAACATAAATAAAACTATGTCCATGTGTAAGTCACATGTAAGAGATACTGTATATAGCTCTATCCACAGGAAATGTACATGTACCTCAATGAAGAGAAAGGCAGTTGTCAGTTTAAGTTGTGTAATGGAACATGGCACTGAGGTCTACTATACATTCAGGACAGGATTCACGAAGAGATATGGGACTAACTCCCACTCTGCAACCCCAGTTGCACTTCGAAATCGCAGCAGCTGTGGAACGGCCGATCCACAGCCGCAGCAATTGTGGAGGGTGCTACGGCAGGTCCCACTGCCCATAGCAGCCTCTCACAGCTGCGGTGCTGTCCCTGGCAACAGCACCCACAAGCTGCCATAATCCGTGGAGCCAGTCATACTTCGGCTCCACCTTAGTGAATACCCACAGCTGAAGGGCGACCTGCGGCTTTACAGGTGGAAACAGACTAGCACCAAGGTTTTCCCACAGCTGAGGGACCTTCCCCAACATTCGTGAATCCTGCCCTCAGTCTCATGTTGAGAGTCAAAAAGATAAATAAGTTTACATTCATAAGCCTGCTTTTCTTGTGTATTTTTGAAGTGTTCTTTGAGAACCAGGACAGAAAGGTCAGAGATAGAGTTATCAGATTGAGAGAAATGTTGTCCCACTGGTTTTTCAGTCTTTTTTACCTTTATGTCATGCCTGTGTGGAGTTCTTTCAGGTTCAAAGATGTTGGCTGATTTCCCCCACATAGCTTGTAAGTGTACACTTCTTGCACTGGATGTAATAGACAACATTCTGGGATCAACATGTATAACTCCCCTGCATCTCAAAGTGCTTGTTTTGGGTGTGTTGATAAAATCTGAAATGGAAATGTGCTCATATGTTTCACATTTAGAACTATTGCAAGATTTAGTGCCTCCTAGTGTTCAGTTGTTTTGGTCAGGTATAAAATTGCTCCTGACAATCAGGTTGGATAAGTTAGGTGGTTGTTTGAAAGACAGTAAAAGTGGTTCCTGGAAAATACATTTCAAGGTGTAATTTCACTGAATATTGGTTGCAGGTCCTTAATAATTTTTTGTAGGGGCTCCAGATGAGGGTTGTATGTAACAGCCAAGGGTGTGTGGTTGGTGGTGGCCTTTTCTTTATATTGTGGTAGTTGTTCTCTTGCCATAAGCATGGCACATTCTACAACTCTGCCAATTTCTCTAGAGGAGTGACCCTCTTCAGTAATATGTTTTTTCAGTGTGACAAGGTGTTTATCTCTGTCCTCCTCACTCAAACAGATTTGTTGGTATTGAAATGCTTTGCTGTACATTACAGATTTTTACTGTGACCAGAATGATTGCTGTTTTTGTGTAGGTATCTCTCTCTGTCTGCTGGTTTCCTCTAGATACAGGTCTGTAAGGTTCTATTTTTGATTGTAACTGTGGTGTCAGGGAAATTGATGCTGATCTCAGAATACTCCAGGGAAAGTTTAATGGATAGGTGGAGGGTGTTAAGTTCTTGATGAAATTCTTTAAGTGTTTGAGTACCTTCTGTCCAAATTATAAATATATCCATATCATAAAAAGTTTGGCATATTGTGGAACCAACCCTGATTCTTATTGCTGTCCCCATAGTTTGAACATTTATTTTTATTTTATTTAGTTTTTGTTAACCGGGTAGGTGCACTAGCCAACAGGTGACTATTTTTAGGCATGACCCGGGAGACACAATTACAGTACAAAATAGGTCAGTTTAGTTAACATAATATAGGCAAAGGTACAATGGTACAAGTGCAGACATACGATTTTCAAAGGCAGGCATACGGTTTCAATAGGCAGAGGGTACTGGCGGGAGATCACATTTAGGGGGAGAGAGAGAGAGAAAAGGGAAGGTAAGAGGGATTTTAGGATGACAAGGGAGGGTGTGAAACTGATGAAAGGTGGAGGGCAATGATCAAAAGGACGGAAGATAGCAGCTAACGGCCTTGCAGTGCTGGGCAGGGATACACAGCCGGGCTCACGGAACCAAGGGATGGCAGAGCGGGGGGGATGAACGGAAAGTAGGGGGAAGAGTGTTGCAGAAAAGCAAGAGGATGAAACCAGAGGGTAAGGGGCAAGGAGGAGCTAAGGGACACAGTTTCAAAGTGCAGCATTTAGTGGGAAGGCACAAAGGGATCCAATAGCAACAGAGCCAGATCAGGAGAGGCGGCTAGGCTGTAAGCACTTATGGCAAGGAGAGGCGTAATTACAGCTTTAGGAGGAAAAGGCACTAAGAAGACCCGGGGGCTGTGGAACTAAAACCTGGCTGGGCTCAGGGACTCATGCGGTGAAGTACAGCTAGTTATGGCTTTTGTGGGAAAAGGCGCTAAAAGGACCTGGGGCTATGGAGCTAGAACTCGGCTGGGCACAGAGATGCATATGGCAAAGTACGGCTAGATAACGCCAGGTAGGGGGAAGAGTGTTGCAGAAAAGCAAAAGGATGAAACCAGAGGGTAAGGGGCAAGGAGGAGCTGAGGGAACACAATTTCAAGGTGCAGCATTTAGTGGGAAGGCACAAAGGGATCCAAAAGCAACGGAGCTGGATCAGAAGAGGTGGCTGGGCTCGAAGGCACGTACGGACGGAAGCGGCCTTAATTCTGACTTTAGTGGGAAAAGGCACTAAGAAGACCGGGGCTGTGGAACTAAAACTCGGCTGGGCTCCAGGGACTCATGCGGCAAAGTATGGCTAGTTACGGCTTTTGCGGGAAAAGACGCTGAAAGGACCCGGGGCTATGGAACTGGAACTTGGCTGGGCATAGAGACGCATACCTCTCAACCTCCTGCCTCATAAATCAGGGACAAGGCTTAAAAAAATCAGAGACAAAAGACCAAAATCAGGGACACATCTTCAAAATTAGAGTTATCCACCCAGAAAGCTGGTAGAATATGGGGCTTAGTGCAAAATGCATTTTCTAAAGAAGAACAAGTCTGTAACTTTAATGCTTGACATTGTTTTGTGCTTATAGTCCCCACTGTTTTTGCCACAAAAACACAAATTTTAGGAGGGACAGAGTCAAATTTTGAGGCAAAATCAGGGACGACCCTGAAAATCAGGGACACTTGAGAGCTATGTAGAGACGCAGACGGCAAAGTGCGGCTAGATACGGGTTAGCGGGAAAGGCGCAAAAGGGGTTATGGAACTGAGACCAGGTAGGACTGAGGGGGAGAGGAGTGAGAGGGGAGGGGAGAGGGAAAGCAAGAGGGACCAGTACCCATTAACAATTAGATACATCTTATGGTTTAGTACTACACAATAGAACTGACGAAGGATAAAACAAAAGAAGGATTATGTCATAATTATACACAAAGTCAGAAGAGAATAAACAATGTTGGATATGCAGTATAAAGGTCAGAATAATATACATATTACAACGTTAAGGCAATTAGGCAGCAAACATGATTGGAATAGAGTGTCC
Organism: Neoceratodus forsteri; assembly: GCA_016271365.2. Classification (NCBI taxonomy): domain Eukaryota; kingdom Metazoa; phylum Chordata; order Ceratodontiformes; family Ceratodontidae; genus Neoceratodus; species Neoceratodus forsteri. The sequence goes on from CM057456.1 coordinate 1,190,585,495, forward strand.
ATATGAGAGGTTTGTAAGCATTACATTGTAAGTGCAGGCAGTCTTGTAGACAGTTCATTAAAGTGCAATCAGACAAACCAGGGGACAGAGAAATCAAGGGGAGGTAGGCTATTGAGTATATGGCAAGGGAGGATTGATTTAGACAGGTTACAAAGTTTAAGTGGGATCAAAACAAGTGCAATGGTCCATAGAGTAGAAGTACGAGCGAAGTCCCCACTTGAAGGCTAGGTGTGATGGACCACTTCTCAGATCCATAGGCAGTAAGTTCCAGGTGAGAGGGGCAGCGCACCTGAAGGCACCAGCACCCTTGGAGGTACGGCAGTGGGGAACTGATAAAAAAGACTTGTCTGACAACCTCAGGTCATGCAATGGTATTACAGGTTGGAGTAGTTCAGACAATGTGGCAGGTTTCGACACTCTGATTGTGGAGTCTGATAGGCTGCAAAGGTAGTATAGCCTCGTGGAGGAAGGGATAGCCAACTCCAACCTTTGTAAAGTTGGCAATGGAATGCCAGATGTGGTGCTTTAGCTGCATATCTACAGACATTATTGTAGGTGGTGTCCCATTCTGTAGAACAGTTTTATTTGCCATGGTGAGGATAGGTGCACAATAAGACAGAGTGGGTAATAGGATACCCTGGCAATAGCAAGTTTGCATGTGGGTGTGAGCATAAAGTTCGTCCCAGGCAGCACCCAGCTTACAGTTGACATTCTTACACAACTCCTGGATATGCTGCTTCAGATCAAGATTTTGGTCAAGCTGTATCCCAAGATAGCGGAAAGAACTTACAATCTCAAGGGTGGATCCATTGATATCAGGAATTGTCAGTGGAGATGTGCAGGCTCTAAGCTTATGATTTGATCCAAAGAGCATGGCCTTGGTTTTGCTAGCATTGAGTATAAGGCGATGAGCTTCAAGCCAGTGCTGTGTAAGGTGGAAGGCTGATGACAGTGTGGAATTCAGGTGAGAGATGTTGTCAGAGTGAGCATATATAACGAGATCATCAGCATAGAGTAGTAAGGTTGCCTGGCGTTATTCGTTGGGCAGGTTGTTGATAAATAATGAGAAGAGGTGGGCGAGAATGAGCCCTGTGAGTACATAATATTGATCGTGGTACTGTCAGAGATGGCTGAGTTAAGCTTTACAGCTTGAGACCTGTTGGTGAGATAGCTACTGAACCAGGATGTTACTGGGGGTGAGAAGCATAGGTTTTTGAGGGTAGCAAGCAGTAGTGGGTGATCAACAAGGTCAAAGGCCTTTGTAAGGTCAATGAACACAGCACCTGTTAGCTGCCCTTTGTCCATATTTGAGAGAACGTCCGATGTGAATTTAGTCAGAGCAGTTGTAGTACCGTGGTGCTTCCTGAAGCCAATGCTGCACTTCACAGAGTGCATTAGTGGAGTCAATAAAATCAGTGACCTGGGTGGCTACTATCTTTTCGAGTATTTTACTCAGTACCGAGAATATGGCAATGGGTCTATAGTTTGACAAGTCATTTTTGCTCCCTTTTTTGAAAACTGGCATGATTCTGGCAGCCTTCCAAATCTCGGGGACAGTACCTGTAGAGAGAGAGAAAGTGAAAATCCTGGCAAGTGGGCGGGATATGAGGTGGGCAGCTATTTTCAGGAGTCGAGGTTCCAGGGTGTCAGAGCCCAGGCTAGTGTTCTCAGATATCCCCGACAGTAGTTTGCAGACTTGATTTCCAGTAACCCTTCAAAAGTAAAACAATCTTTTAGAGGCAAGTTGTGGATTGGAGCTTATCATGTTGGAGTATGGTTGAGAGTTATCAGGCAGAGATTTTAAAGAGGACGTGATAGCAGATAGGTCTGAGAATTGCTGGTTTAAGGCATTGGCAATGGTGAGGGAGTCATTGCAGTGGACCCTTGTAGTAGCATGTCCGAGGGGGTGAAAGATTGAGGGGTTCCGAGGAAGGTTTTTATATGATTCCAAAATCTTCAAGGATCATTAGCAGAGCTGGTTAAAAGGTCTTGGCAGTATCTGCTCTTCGCAAACCTGATATGTTTCTTACATTCGTTTCTATGCTGTTTGTAAGCCTGATGATCACAGGGCAGCCCGGTGGATTTATAATGTTTCCAGAGTTTGTCCCTGAGTTTGAGCTTGTGGAGAAGATCTTTGCTCAGCCACCTAGTTTGTTGCCCCCCTGACCCTTCTTTTTATCTTAGGTACATGCCTCCTTTGTACCTTCCCAAACCTGCTGAGGAACACATCCAGGGCAGCCTCAGCATTTGTTGCACTGTAGATGTTGGACCAGTCTATAATAGATATGTCATTGAGAAATGCTTGTACATCAAGCGCTGCAAAGTTGGTAAAGGGTGATAAGGTGGGACCGAGGAGCAGGCGGCTGACAGGAACGCCAGTGACAGACCGTGGGAGAGTGGTCTGTCAGACAGTCCGCAAGTACAGTGGTTTTGGATACATGGTCATGCCTGTTGGTGATGCAAGGTTACCTTGATTCGGGCCTAGCCAGTTTAAGTTGACATCCCCCAACAGGATACACTCATTCAGTTTCACGGATTGAGACACATGTTGTAGTAAGATCTGGAGACTTTCCAAACCTCCAGTGGGTGGGTTGTACAAACACAGTATGTGCAAGTGTTTGGCTCCTAGGGACAGTGAGCATGTAGCGATTCACAGCGCATGTGGGGGCCAGGATTTGGAACTGCTTTTAATGAGAGGTGATTTTTGTAATAAATGGCAACACCCCCACCCCTTTTTGAGCCACTTCGATCCTGCCGAATGATGGCATACCCAGGCAGGGGCGCAGTGGGCATCTAGGATATTGGGTTTGAGCCATGTTTCAGTAAGGCACAGGACATAAACATAGGTTTTACAATTGAAACTGAAGTTGTGTGTCAGAATGAATTCAATAAGTCTGGCAATGAATTTTGGGTGGATGTCATGGTGTGGTCCTTTCCCTTGAAGATATTTAAGACAGGCTGAAATTCCATTAGTATGTGGGATATTAGTGTAGAGAGAGTTCACATCCATCGTGGCTAAGATGGTATTAGGCAGGTAAATCTCTGAAGACAGAAAGTTTACACAAGAAGAGTGTAGTGTCCTGAATATAGCTGTCTCTTTCAATAACATCTGAGTTTAAGATGGTTTCTATATACAGTATCCTGAGATGTCTTCTATCATGGTACCATTGCATGATATTATAGGCCTCCCTGGCTTCCCAGGTTTATGGATCTTGGGCAGCATACAGAATGTACCCGGCTTAGGTTTACCAGGGATGAGATCCTTTATTTTGTCTTGGACATGCTTAGGAAATGATTTAATAATGTCCCATAGTTCTTTGGTGTACTGTGCAGTCAGTTCACTAGCCAGTGCCCTGTAGTAGATGTGATCTGGTAATTGCCTGTTTGCTTCATTAACATAATCTTTATGGTTTAAGATCACAACTGCAGAGACTTTGTCAGCTTTCTTTATAACAATCTTATGGTTGAATTTCAGGGACTGTATAGCTTTCCTTTCTAATGGGGGGGCTGGTTGTAGCTGATTTGTGTTTGCTTGTTAAGGATCTGCAGTTGACTCTCTGACAAAAACTTTGAATACAAGTGCCCAGTTTGGCATTGTGTCTACTTGGGGGAGGGGGGGAGTAAAATCAGATGATTTCTTTTTCTTTCCTGATGTCTGGGGTTTCTTCTTGTGAAAAAATCCCTTTAGTTGCAGTCGACGGAAGTATTCCTCTAGGTCACAACAGAACTGTATTTTATCAAGGTTGTTTTTGGGCATAATGAAAGTCTGTTAGAGTGTACTGATAATTCTGCAGTGGTCAGTGCATGGTTGGATAAATTATAGTAACAACAGAGAGATGTTCAGCCGCATTACCTTGCTATTTCTTGTTATTGTCTTCCTCTGTTCTACTACTGTAATCTCTGGCTTGTTGGAGAGATTTGGCTTCCTGTTCTTATTGACTATAGTGCTCTTTAATATTTTCTGGTAGATCAGGTAGATCTCTTTCTGGATTTCTGGTTTTGACTTAACTGTCCTTCTCTCCAGTGTATCAGACATCTTAACAAACTCTTTTTTTTTCCAGAGGAACTTTCTTTGAGTATATCCTGTGTATGAGGTGATTTCTCAGTTTTTCTCTGAAGTCCTCTGTCAGAGCTGTTCAGCATATTTTGAACTGTAGTAGTAGTTGTAATAAATGTATTCATAAAATTATTATGAACAGGGATAGATGTTATAAGCTGCATTGAGCAAAACTCATTTCCAAGGAGGAACAATATATATATATATATATATATATATAGGATACATGATGGGCATGAGTGTGATATGGCAAATATTGTCACTTCTGCAGAGTGAGATATCCAAGCTCATGATGCAGGAGTGACAATATTTGCAATAGCACACGATCTGTCCATCATGTATTCGATATATACAATAGGGCCAAGAGTTTCAGAAGTTTTGTTATGCTGTCTTGTGTTCTGTTCCTGTTAATGTGTTTGCTCATTCTGTGTGTGAGCTTTTCTGAATGGGCTGGCAGTGTTATAAACTCTGAGAGACACATGAGTGTGTTTTGCAATGCTAAATGGGTTAATTTTAGATAGGAATGAGAAACATACTTTGGTGAAGCTGTATTGTTTAGCAGTCTGGCTGCAGTGAAGTTAAATGCATCACAGTAATTGTAATGAACTGAGAGGCAGAGTGTCAGAACAGCTGATACTGTTTTCAGTGGTAATTAGGTTAGCTGCAGGCAGAGTGCAGAGTGTTCTGTGAAATTGTGCTCTTTAGGATTCTGGCTGCAGTGAAGTTGAAATTGTCACAGTAATTGTAATGGGTGAGAATCAGAGTTTGAGGAACAAGTGAGAGTGTGCTTCAGTGGTAGTTGAGTTAGCTGTAGGCAGTAGTTTAGACTGTTCTGTGAAGCTGTGCTGTTTGGAATTCTGGCTGCATCAAGTTGAGAGTATCACAGTAATGAGCTGGAAGTTGGGCAGGGGGATAGGTGTGTTTTGTAATGCTTACTGAGTTAGCTGTAGGCAGCAGTGAGACCTCTCAGGTAGTTCTGCATTTGTGTCTATGGTAACAGCACAGGTGTTTCTTTCATGCTGAGGGGAAAGCTGCCTAGGGTGATGATATCAGTGACCTTTTGTGACCTGTGTGTGTAAATGTCTCATATCATCACAGTAGAGCAGAGGGTAAAAAATATCACACTGCAGTGGATGATATGCTGTTTTATCTTACTCATTTACCACTCAACCCTATTGTATATATATATATATATATATTTACATTGAGTTAGGAAACAGATGTTACTATCCAACAGAGCGTCTTTCTTCCTGATGTAATGAAGCTGCCATCTGAGACCGTGGATCCCAGTATCTTTCATGATGTGGAGAATAGTTTGTAGCTGTATTGGTCCTTATACAAAAAGCTGAACAAAGTGGGTGATTTGATATCTTCTATTGGACCAACAAGAATTTTACAAAACTCAAGCTTTCAAGCTGCACATAGTTCTTCTTCAAGCATGGCAGTTTTTTAAAAAGACAAAGTTACATATATTGTGTAGAACTGATAAATAAACTGATGCACATGGGTATGACAGTTCTGTTGATAAGGCAGTAAGTAACGTGACATGTACAAAGCCAAAAAAAAAATTAGAAATCCAGTCTCCTCTCCATGGAATGTGAGAGCCTACAAAAGGCCTACAAAATGTTAAATGCTTATGTTCTGAGCTTCCATAAAAGACAGGCTCTGTGTTTGTGACCAGTTTGTGACAGATTGGTCCTTCCCCAAACTCAGCCTGTATCTCTATTACCAGTTTGCTCAATACTTCAGTAGCTGCCACTAGAGTTGTGCTGAACCTGTGTGGGGAAACTGAGTCATTCCAAACACACTCGGCTCAGTTTCCATGACCCCCCAAGCTGAACCTTGGCTCAGATCTGCAGTTTTCTTTTTTTTTTTTTGCATACTCCAGTTTGCACATGTGCAAACCAGTGTATCACTGGAAGAGTTGTCTTCCTCAGCACCACTGCGCAGCAGCCACTGAGGAGAGAGGAGCTCTTCACTTTCTGCGGGAGCCAGCACTGGGGAACTGGCACAACAGAAGGGAGGGTTGGGGAGGAGAACAGCACCAGCATGCATGGACTGAACAAAAAAAGAGGAAAAAGAAAGAAAGAAACCAAAAATAAAAAAAGAATATAAAAATCAAGAGATTTGGTGGGAGGTGTGGAATGGGACGTGAGACTGGCTGGGGTGTGAGGAGGACAAGCCTGGAAGGCCTTGAAAAAATGGCCAAAAGGGGAAGGGAAAGGGTTGAAAAAGTGAACTAAAAGAAATAAATGAAAGTAAAACACTCAGAGTGAGAGGGTTGGGTTAGGGGCTTACTAGGAAATGACTGTGTCTGTGTGTGTGTGTGTGTGTGTGTGTGTGTGTGTGTGGTGGGGGAGCCAACTCCAAAAGTTGCCAGCAACAAAATACAGAAAAGAAAAGAACAAAACAAAACAAAAGAAAGAAAAACAACTAAAAGTTATAAATAAAAAAACTGAGAGGGTCAGGACTCGGGCCAGGGACTGACTGTGGGTGTGGGTGTGTGTGTGTGTGTGGGGGGAGGAAGCTAAGCCAAGGACTCCCATAAATCCACCCAAAAGAAAACAGAAGAAAGAACAAGAAGAATAAAGGAACAAAATAAATAAACCATGGGGTCACTGCTGGGTCCAGGGAAGGAACTGAGTACTTTGTGTGTTTGGGGGTGGGAGATGGGAGTGATAGAGGGCTGGATATCCAGCAGCAACAGATTGCCTCCACTTGCTGTGTGACTCTGAGCAAGTCAGTTGACCTCCCTGTTCCCACACAGTCCACAGTCCTCAGTGCTCCTGGGTCACCCCAACATTCACCTGTGCTTACTGCTTCTTATGTCAGCCATTTGCCACACATGCAGGAGGAACAGGGAGAGTTTAGGGCAGGCTTGCATCACTTGTGAGTAGGGCAGGGTGCAGCCCAGCAGTTGAGTAGCCTCTGTCTGCATAGTGTCACCAAACAGTTCCCTATAGTCCTGTCAAATAAAGGCTTGCCCGTGTGGGACACTTTGGGGAGGGGGAGCAGCTCAGCAGTTGAAAAGCCACTGTCTGCATAGTGTCACCAGTTAGTTCCCACTGAGTCCTGTTAAATAAAGGCTTGCATCACGTGTGAATCACTTTGGGGAAGGGGAGCAGCCTAGCAGTTGAGTAGCCACTGTCTGCACTGCATAGTGTCACCAGCTGGCTCCCACTGTAGTCCTGTCAAATAAAGGCTTGCCCATGTGAAACGCTTTGGGGAAGGGGAACAGCCCAGCAGTTGAATAGTCACTGTCTGCATAGTGTCACCAGCCAGTTCCCACTGTAGTCCTGTCAAATAAAGGCTTGCATCACGTGGGGATCACTTTGGGGAGGGGGTGCACCCTAGCAGTTGAGTAGCCACTGTCTGCATAGTGTCACCAGCCAGTTCCCACTATAGTCCTATCAAATAAAGGCTTGCATCATGTGTGAAACACTTTGGGAAGGGGGAGCAGCTCAGCAGTTGAGTAGCCACTGTCTGTATAGTGACACCAGCTAGTTCCCACTGTAGTCCTGTCAAATAAAGGCTTGCCCATGTGAAACACTTTGGGGAGTGGGAGCAGCTCAGCTGTAGAGCAGCCACTGTCTACATAGTGTCACCAGCCAGTTCCCACTGTAGTTCTGTCAAATAAAGACTTGCCCATGTGAAACACTTTGGGGAGGGGGAGCAGCCCAGCAGTTGAGTAGCCACAGTCTGCATAGTGTCACCAGCTAGTTCCCACTGTAGTCCTATCAAATAAAGGCTTGCCCATGTGAAACACTTTGGGGAGCTGGAGCAGCACAGCAGTTGAGTAGCCACTGTCTACATAGTGTCACCAGCCAGTTCCCACTGAGTCCTGTCACATAAAGGCCTGCATCACATGTGAAACGCTTTGGGCTGGGGGCAGCCTGGCAGCTGTAAGTAGCCTATGACTGCGTAGTTTCACCAGCCATTTCCCACAAAAGTAGGAAACAGGACATGAGGACCATATTTTTTGGGGGTATTGCTCTCAAATAAAGGCTTGCATCACATGTGAAACATTTTAGAGGGAGGAGGCAGCCTTGCACTTGTGAGTAGCCTCTGTCTTCTTAGTGTCACAAGCTATTTCCCATAAAAGTAGGAGTCGGGACAGGAGGACCATATTTATTTGGGTAGTCCTGTCAAATAAAGGCTTGCATCATGTGTGAAACATTTTGGAGGGAAGGGGCAACTCTTGGCAGGTGCATAGTAGCCCCAGCTTGTAGTCTTGCTAGTTAACTAGTTCATTCATATTCCTTGCCTTGATGCATTAGCTACTCATCATAATTGCCATTTTGTCACCTATTTCCCCAAGGTGACTGAGGAAGGTACTGTTAGGTATTGTTTTGTTTTTTGGAAGGAAGCTGGCTTCATTAATGATCAGCAACTGTTACTGCATCTGTTACTAAATATGGAAGGGAGCAGGCTTGTGAAACAAGTTTCCAAGAAAAAGGCAGCAGTTCTGAAAAAAAAAAAAAAACAGTCACAAAACCAACAAGTTCTTCTTCTACAGCAGGGGGTGCAGCTTCTTCTTTACCAGAAGCTTCCTCATGCTCCGACTCCTTGTCTTCTGAGATCCCATCATGTTTGTCTGCTGGATCTGCAGGTGATACCCAGTTAACAAATACAGTCCAGGTAACAGGCAACAAGAAAAGCTCAGGTGCTGAGCCAGCAAATAAAAAAAAAGAGATTTTCCAAAAGTACAGTTATTAAAAAAATGAAGGTTGCTGCAGGCACTACACATAGTGGAAAGGAAAGAATATGCACACACACATATGTTGTGCCACTTTCTCAAGATTCTTCTCATTCTTCAGAGTCAGACCATGTGGATAGTAATGGCAGTGAGTACATTCCTGAAGGAGAGGCAGTGCACAATGAGGACTCTGATGATGAGGGCTTGGAGCCAGAGGAACCTGTGAGATGCCAGATCAAAGAACCTGGGGAAAGGTCATCACAGGAAAGGTCATTAGGGGCCAGTGAAACTGAAACGGAAGTAATGCCATTGCCTGGCTTGCCAGTCTGTTCTGCTGAGGGCAGGCCTCACACCCAATCATCCAGTGAGGACATTGCAGAACATAATCAAAATATAGAAATTAACATAGACATGCCAGATGATGATTCTGAAGTTGCAATGCCAGGGACAAAAACGAAAAAGACATCTTCTTCCGTTTGGAGTTTTTTCCACCTTGACCCAAAGAACAGTATGCATGCAATATGCTGATTATGTATGACCTCTTTCAGCAGAGGAAAGCAGGCAACCAGCCTTGGCACATCAGTCTTAATAGGACACTTACAGTGGATGTAGCCACTTCAGTGGGCCAGGAATAAGTCGCAAGGTGACATCATGGCAGATGATGATTCACAGATTAACACTGGTAGTACTAGTATAGCTACATTTTTCACTTCTCAGATACTGAGCAGAACTGTGACCGCATCACCCCCTTTATCTGCTAGGTCTTTGTCAGAATCAGAAAGCTCCTCAACTGACAACAGAATAAGTTATTCTCTGTCTCCTCCAGCCTGATTCACTGTGCCAGTCACATCTCAGAAACAGTTAACAATGCAGCAGGCTTTTGAACAAAGTAAATATGACCAAAGCCATCTAGCTGCTCAGCAGTTAAATAGAGCAGCATCTGCAATGATTACATTGGACATGCATCCATTTTCTGTTGCTGACTCTACTGGGATTCAGGAGGTGATGAAACTTGCTGCCCCTCAATATCAGCTGCCATCATGGATGTATTTCTCCAGAAAGGCTGTGCCAGCTCTTTTATAGGGAACTGCGCCAGAAGGTAAACAGTTCCTTGCAGTCATCAGCTGTTGAAGAAATGCATGTAACAACAGATATGTGGATGAGTGGTCAAACAGTGGACTACATGATTGTCACTGCCCACTGGGTATCATTTTCCTCTGCTGCATCCTATGGTACCACCAGTGACCCACAAAATCCTCACAAACAGGATGCCCTCTGTATTGCAAGCTTTGGCAATGAAAATTACATTGATGTGAACATCTCATAGGGGCTAAAGAAATGGTTCTCAGAATGGCTTTCCCCTAATGGCCTTTCCCTAGGATTAGTGGTTGCAGACAATGGAGCTAACATTGTCAAAGCATTAAACGATGGTCTACATTTACCATGTTTTTCACAAACACTCAATCTAGTAGTACAGGACTTCCTCAATGATGGCAGAAGTGTGCAGAATATGCTGGATGCTGTACAGAAGACATGCGGCCACTTCAGGCACTCTGCAAAAGCTTGTAAAATGTTGCGGGAACTGCAAAAACAGAATAACTTACCAATTCATCAGCTAAAGCAAGAAGTTGCCACTAGGTGGGATTCCAGCTTTTACATGTTACAGAGGCTCCTAGAACAACACAAAGCAGTGTACCAGTACACCATGAACCATGCAGTAGGGAAAGGGGATGTTACACTCACCTCTGGGCAATGGACTCTTATATCATATGTATGTCAGTTGCTACAGCCATTTGTGGAAGCCACACATGAAGCGAGTGCTGACAGCACAACCATAAGTCAAGTCATTCCATTGATGACGTATTCTCATGCAGAGACTGGAAAGATTCCAAGAAGCATTTGAAGAGCAAGATGCAAGCACAGGTGTCACTCTTGCTGAAAAGCTGTTTTTGTCTTTGGAAATGGACCATAGGATTGCCATGACTTCAGAATCTGAACATTATGTGATAGCAGCAATGCTGGATCCACATTTTGAAACCAGTTTGCCTGGTCTTCTCCAATCTGGTAGTATAGACCTCAACCATTATAAGGAATGGCTCATTAATAAAGTTGCTGTGGCAATGACAACAGAAACTCCAAGGGCTGTGACTGCTCATCACAATAGCCATGCTCCTGTCCAAGAAGCACATCCCAGTGAAGGCAGAAGAATAAGAAAAACCTTGCAGTATGACTCAGAATCAGAACCCAGGGGCAGTCATGGTTCCTCCATGGACAACATTTGGGCAGGACTGGATGACATAGAGAAAGACAGTGCTGCTACTTGTCCCATCACGAGCTACTCAGTAAGCAGTATGGTGGATGACTTCTTAAAGGATCCCAGAAAGATGAATGTTCGAGATGACCCACTTCAGTATTGGCATGAAAAGGATGCAATCTGGCCAGCATTACAAAAAGCGGCCCTTTACTATTTAAGTTGCCCAGCTGCAAGTGTCTATTCAGAAAGAATATTTAGCACTGCTGGCTATCTTGCTAGTACTAGGAGGAGAAAACTCCTTCTGGAAAGTGTTGAAATTCCAACTTTTATTAAACTAAACTATGGTATATTTGCAGAATACTCAGGGGCACTTCTGAAACACTGCTTGGACAGTAGTGATGAGCTTATTAGCAGTGATGTTGAAGAAGATTAATAGTACTGCCACTACTGGCCCAGTACTGGGGGAATGGGAATGCTACTTACACCAGCCTGTTTCTCATGTCATTCATGTCGTCTCTCAGTCACCATTTTGTTTTTTCCACTGAACTGCTGTCTAGTAAGACTACAAAAGCTAGAGGCTGCTCTATGGAACATATGAAAGAATTTCCCACTCACACATTTTTCTTCAATCTTTTATTTGTCAGTTTAATTTAAATTTGTACATGACTGTATTGAATTTTTTTTTTTTTTTTTTTTTTATATTTTCTCTTTATCCTCCTCCCTCCTCACAACCACCTCTTCTTCGGGAGACACCTTATGGCCGTATCAGCCTTCGCCCACCTACCTGGAGCCAGTGCAGTCCATGCCCCATTGAGCCGTGGCTGTACTCCCCAGGCGGGTACGGGGTGGTTCCCCCAGCCACCCCGACGTCCTTCTAGTCTTCGGCGGCATGCTGTCCCTGGACAGGTAGGGGCATTGAAGATTGGGGCCCTGGTGCTCCGTCTACTAGGTGGCTGCAAGGGTTTTTTCCTGGTGTTCTATGATGTGCCATGTCCAGTGACGTCAAGGTGCTGAAGTGCCGACGTCTGGTACGTCGCCCCCTCGTGTGTTTGGAGCATTGGGCTTGCTGTACCTCAGGTCTCCACCTGGGGACAGACAAGCACCGAGCTCAAGTAACCCTCCCTCCCCCCGGAGAGGACGAGCAGTCCCTGGGACGCTCAAGTCCTCTCCTCCTGGCCAGCCCTCCAGCTCCCGGGCTCGTTCCCGAACCCGGGTCGCTGGCGTCGCAAGAGGAAATCCAACCGCTGCGCTGGCGGGCTGGCCATGACTATATTGATTTCTGATTAATATCTTCCATATGACCCTATCTTGGACAACATCCACCCCGTTCTCTGGCTTCTGACTGATCTGCTGCTCTTGAATCAATAGCCATCTATGAAAGAAAAAAAAAATTACAGACACTACATAAAAATGGGCAATTCGTTTTCACAAATCACAGTGCTGCCTCAGTCTGACTTTTCACGGTGTTGTACTACAAAAAAAAAAAATGAACACACTTTGTAGCATGCATGCACATCCTAAATGAGTAACAAAAATTGTCGAATGTGTGGTCCCATCGCTGGCAACACAAACAACAATGTCATCTTTTCAAAAAAAAAAAACATCAGTTCAAAAGGGTGGGTGCGAGGGTCCAATACATCTGTGTATGCATGGTGCTATCTTTAAAAAAATATCTTCTGTTACACCATCACCTACCATTTGCTATATCCTCCTGTCCTGTTACCCTCCTTAAGTCACCAAGTCACTTTTCTAAGCAATGGACACCGTGCTTAACAGACTAAACAAGGTAGCCATGGCTTAAGTAAGTGTGTGTGTGTGTGTGTGTGTGTGTGTGTGTGTGTGTGTGTGTGTGTGTGTGTGATTCATAAGGCCCACTAGGCACAAGTGCTTGTTTTCAGGGGTGACCTGGGAGCACTGGGGTGGTTAAGTACTGTTCTGCTCAGAGTCACACAGTATGCAAGTGGAAGTTGTGGGAAATCAAACCCAGGCATGCTGGACCAAGCTCAGTCACAGCTCGTTACTCTAACCAGTAGGCTATACTGCTATATTGACCTATTACACTGCCTCAGCCTATGTCGCTATATTCAGTGCGTCTTGTCTCCTGTCATTATTGCTAGGAATTTAGACTGCAAGCACATGAAACTATGTGCTTATTCAACTTTAGCACTGGCTCAAAAAATTTCATATTTTTTTTGTCAACTTACTAACAAGTGGTCCTTGCTAGTTGCCTTGTATTGTTTTTCTACAGAATTTAACCTGTTTTCCCTTTATAGTATACTATAAAGTGGAGGTACAGTCCACTTTTTATGTTGAATGAATACTGGCTGTGAAACCAAAACCAGGGGTGATTTGGCAAAACCAAAACCAAAACATCCCCAGTTTTGCACACCTCTAGCTGCCACCACTCAGTTTAGACAATGTGCTGGGGAATCTCCAGGTTCGTGTCCCTTCAGAGCCACTGCTCACACAGTACAGTGCTCCTTGCTGAAGGTCACACAACCCACCCTTTTCTGTCACAGCTGAGAACAACTTAGTTTAGACATAGGATATAATAATGGTAGTCTTCTCAGTGGCAGAAATACACTTATTGCCAGTTATAAATTGGTTAGCTGTACCCCCAAAGGATTCAGTCACAGAAACATAAAATACATAAAAATAATATTTTTAATAGTTCAAGGTGCAGTAGGGAACAGTAATTCTACAGAAAAGAAAAGAAAAGAAATTGGTTTTAAACAATAGGTTGCAAACAGAACAACTCTCTTCAGATTCTCTCTCTCTCTCTCTCTCTCTCTCTCTCTCTCTACCTCTCACTCTACAAGGTACTGTAGATTAGCTTACCACCAGACAGTTTGAATCAGGGCAGACATGAACATTTAGCTGCCAGTTTGTTCCTAGTCCCAAGCCTGACTCTCACAGTGAGGGACTGAAAATAGACCTTAGTTTCATGATCCATTACAAAGTTTAAACCGACAACTGCCTTTCTCCTCATTGAGGTACATGTACATACATTTCCTGGGCATATATTTATATACAGTATTGTATCTGTTACTTTTGACTTTTACAGGGTCATGATTTTATTTATATGTTTGAGCATACTGTTGTCTGTTGTATTCTTGTGGATATAGGTAGGTATAAGTGCTTTTTGATACTACACACACACACACACACACACACACAAAATCTGTGTTTTAGGGAGGCCCAGAACATAAGCATTAAACAATTTAGAGGCCTCCTGCTGCCACATTCCATGGAGAGGAGCCTACATTTCTAATCTCTTTTTTTTTTTTGTCTTTGCATGTATCCAATTACTTACTGCCTTATCAACAGAACTGTCACACCCACACGTATAAGTTCATCAGTTCTGGCAAATGCATTTGTCTTTTGAAAAACTACCATGTCTGAAGAAGAGCTCTGTGTAGATTGAAAGTTTGTGTCTTGTAAATCTCCTGTTGCTCCAATAAAAGGTGTCAAATCACCCACTTTGTTCATCTTAAATTAGTTTTAGTTCTCTATAGTTCAGTTTCTGGAAACAAAGAAATAAAGTTGCTCAAAACAATTGTCAAAGACACTAGTGCTAGATGTGTTGCTCAGTCCTTTATAAATGTATAACAACTGAAAGCATCTCTTTGTTTCATTTTTAGGGCTGCAGTGGGCGGAGCCCTGCAGACCTCCTGTGATTGAAAAAGGGAGACTTTTCCAACCAAACAACAGTGTGGAGTTCACTCACTGTAGCCTCCACATCCATGAAGCACTCCACACTGTCCATTAGCAATTGCATTGCACTATTTTTTGTCAGTCAGTGGTGACGGCGGAGCATGGCACAGTCCATTGTGTTCCACCGTGGCCGCCACAGACAAGATTGTCTTATTTAAATAGCTGCAGGTGCCTTTTCAAGGACCAGCTCTCGGGTACCATCTTCATCATTGTTTGCATTGTATTTTAACCTGCAACATCATGAGCATGCTTCTGATGACCCTACTCTGGCATTTTCTTCTTATGTGATTGCAGCACAAACTATTCATTGTATACTTTTAACAAGGCAAAAGTAATATCCTGATGAGATGAAATATCCTTATAATTATATTTTCAACAAGCCAAAAAGTAATATCCTGATGAGATGAACTATCCTTATAATATTATATTTGCATTCCGAAGATTTTCTATAGCAGTTCTTATTAAAGAGAAAAGTGTACTGTATCATTTTTTTTTGAATGGTTTTCATCTAGCCAATGAAAATCTTTGTAAATTGGCACCATCCTATTTCTAGACCAGAATGCTAGTTTTTGGAGAGTTATATTTTTTCTTTAAAAATTTAAGGAGTTGTGTGAATGGCAGCCTTTTTGTTACACTTTTCCAAGAGGCACAGACCTGTATTTTTATTTACAATGTAAGCAACAGCAAGTTGCATCACTTCTGTGTCACAAATTACAGCTGCACTGGTGTCAGAAGGCTGCTGTACCATCAAAGGAGGTTGTGCCACAATCTGCTGTGCCCAGGCTTGTGTATAGATTACTGTGCAACAGTGACACAGCTATGACTTGCAGCCCACATTTGTGTCTCAAATATCTGCAGTCATGACGCAAGTAAAGTGGAGCCCACCGGGGTGCAGCACAATTCTACATAATTCTGTGGAGTTGCAGGAAACAGTGCAAGTTCAATGGTAGTTCATCCCTTTTGTCATGCAGGAGTCAGTTTTGATGCAGTATTAAAAATATGGTGCAGATGTCTCGTGATGCAACAGTGGGGAGTCACTTGCCACCTGCCCCAACATTGACCCCTGAGGCACCCTGATCATCACCTCTCCCTCTCCAGAGTACTCTCTATTTACTAGAACCATCTGACTCCTGCTATTCAGTCAGTTCTCCACCAACAGAACTATTTTAGGATCCACCCCTAGGCTGCGCAGTTTGTTAATAAGCCTTCTCTGGGGACGGTGTTGAAGACCATTATTTTCTTTTTTTATCCACATTTTATGCCCCAATATATTCTGTGGAGCTGGCAGGTGGGCTCTAGCCCCCCAAGGGGCTTGCATCCATTGGTGGCCAGTGCCTCATCACCTGGAACACAGCTGGAATTTCATGGAGCCTGCCAGCTCCATTTTCTTCCCATCCTACTGCAGCCACATGCACCAACTGTGGTCCCGCAGTGTCCACCCTATTTGTGTCACTCTCCATCCTGCATTGCCTTCAGGCCCCTACCTGAGGGCAGCCATGTGGTGGGAGCAGCAAGGTCCCTCCCTGGGAGAGGAAAACTGCCTTACCACTGCCCAATCCAGCTCCCACTCCCTCACCCCTGTGGCTGACCACCAATGACCCAGGCTTGTACCTGAACTCAGGTCACCAGCATAATGGAGGTGTGGCATCCAGTGCCTAAACCCTCAGTGTCACTGGACCAGCCTCGAAGGGCCTTCTGAAGTCTGGATAGATCACATCCACCACATCTGCCTGGTCCACTATTTTAGTTACCCAGTAATGCCATTGATTAGTACAATGAGTTAGTACAAAACACAGTGCTTATCATAAATACAGTAAAAGTTAGGGTTAGATGTGTAAGTAAATAAATGCCATATAAGGCAGTGTATGTGTGTTACTGTGTGTGTGGCAATGATCTGTGTGTGTAGAAATGCATTGCTATGTTATACTGGAATATATATGCATACATGTGTATACATATTAATCAGTGTGTGTGTGTATATCACAACAATTAGAAAGTGCAGTTAAGTATCTCTGTGGTTAGTGCAAAAATTGCTTGCCTACATTCCCCCACTATCTAGAACAGTTTCAGCCTTATGCGTGTCACTGTTAATTTAAATGGGGTGTCTAGTGGCAACCCCCCCATCCTCCGATGTCTTTTGAAGCCTGAAAAGAAAAAAAAAGATCCCACAATGTCTTTTTTAATCTGTAAAAATGTGTGTAGGCAGTGCAATGCTGTATTATATTGGAATATATATGTGTATATGTAGTAGACAGTGTGTGTGCATCACAACAATTAGAAAGTGCAGTTAGGTGGCTCAGTGGAAAGTACAAACATTGCTAGTCTACATTCCCCCACTATCTAGATCAGTTTCAGCCTTATGCATGTCATTGCTGATTTACATAAGGTGTCTAGTGGCAACTCCCCACCCTTCAATGTCCCTTGGAGCCTAAAAGAAGAAAACAGTCCCTCAATGCCTTTTTTTAAATCTATAAAAATGTGTGTAGACAGTGCACTGCTATGTTGTACTAGAATATATATGCATATAAGTATATATATCTTAGTGTGTGTGTGTGTGTGTGTGTGTGTGTGTGTGTGTGTGTGTGTGTATCACAACAATTAGAATGTGCAGTTAGGTTAGGTGGCTCAGTGGTTAGTGCAAAAATTGCTACTTTACACATTTCTTACTGCCCACAATGCCTTTATTTTGCATCCCTATTGGCTCTTGCTAGAGGTTGATCTGTACAGCAGTGTAACAATATTGCATTCTAATTAAAGGAGTGGGTCTAAGAACATTATAGTATAAGTATTTCAATATTAGCTCACTTACATGCTTTATGAAGGATCTAGCTTCTTTCCATCCCTCACTGTGTGCTGGGTGAAATATGGACCTTTTTTAATAAAAATAATCAATTGAACCTCATTTTAACTTATTTATAGGTCTCATAGGTCTTTTCCAAGCAAGCAATAAGACACAACGAGGTGTGGGTTATCTCCTGATAAGAGCACGTCCAGGTGCATTGTTAGGCATGAGGCGCTTGCGCTGACTGCCTTATGCACCTGGGTGTGCTCTTATCAGGAGATAACCCACACCTTGGAGTGTGTTACTGCGCTTACAAAATGGGTCTCCACTAAGTACTTTACCCTGAAAATTAAGTTAATAAATGAAAGAAGTCTGATAAGTGTTAAAAAACTAGGTTAAGAAAAGAGGAAAAAAATAGTCCCAGTATTTGAACTGCAGAACATATGTAAAATCACACACACACACACACACACACACACACACACACACACCTTTGTATTTTTTGGCCCCTGCCACACTTCTTTTTTCTAGCTTTGTTTTATTTGTTTTCCATGTTCTCATTTTGTCTAGTAGCTGCCAGTAGCTGTGGAGTGGCCAGCACAACTGGCAGTGAGAGGGAGTATGTGTGCCTATCATGATTTTATATTTTAGTACCACGCTTCTCCGCCAATCACAGACACATATATATTGAATTGGCTTTTGTCTGCCTAGAGTTTCTCTTGCATTTTATTTTTGGCATGTTGTGAAATTACACACTGCTTTTGGTGTGTTACAGTATTTACTTGTCGGCAGTTGGATTGGGAGCGACCATGTCCCTTAGTGGCTTCCATAGAGAACAGTTTTGTTCCTATTGTGGTTTTCTGACAGAGACGGTGGTTAGAGTTGTTCCCGAGTGTGTTCGCTATATGCAGTTAAATGAGTATTTCCAATACTTGTGGTGACAAGACTTGTGGAGGCGTAAGTGTCAATTTTAATTTAAAAGGAATTTTTTTCGAGCATTGAATGATGCTCAATGGATCGCTGATGACTTATCTTGAAGTGGGGATTCCGAGTGGCTTTTTTTTTAAACTTCGAGTACTACAGGTCAGACTTTCTTTTTAATATTTTAGTTGGGTTCACTTGTGCATGGTTCCCCCCCGAGCAGGTCAGCCAGGCCAGTACAAGTCCTGCACAGTGTTTGCTCACTTGTGAAAGCAGTTTGAAGCTATCACAGATTACTGACATTTCATGTTGTGAGGTCGCCCAGGGAAGAAAAGTGCCGGTTGGCATAGATATCGGCTGATAAGGACACGGGTGAAAGGTCCTTTCAGTCAATCAGTTTAAGGCATTTTATTGACCCATTTTATAAGCAGATTTAGGCAATTTGCCCTTAGTTACTCACCTTTTCTCAAATGTTATGTCCATTTATTTTTTCCCTTTGCAATATGTATCAAAGTTAGTCTAGAACTCTGTCATGTTTCGACTACCAATCACATCTAATGGAATATTATTCCAAACTGACACACACTTTTAAGAAAACCACATTCCTCTTTTTTTGGTATGGTTCATTGCACTATTAAGTTGAATAGATGTGATCTAGTATCATATTTCGAGTCTCTCATTTACAGCCTAATGCAATCCCATAAATCATGGTTATTAAAAACTCCATGTACTAAACATAAATTATCTCTTATTTGATTTCATTTTCATATTAGTTTTGTTCACTTTTTACTATTTACGTTTAATTCTGGCACCTGCAACATAAATTGTTCCCATTGTGTTTATATATAGCCTAATTCTTAAACTTATGCACTTATAATGTGCCGTAACAAGTTCTTTGTATTTCCATTATTGTTATTATCACAAAACCCCCTGGCAACTGCTACATACTTTCTTTTATTGCTTTTCTGTGCTGCTCATTTTTAACATCCTATAGAAGGCAGTGCCAGTTTTGTTAGAGTTTGCATTATCTCTCTAGCATCAAATGTTTAGATTCAGCATACCGTAGTTACCTGCCTCCCAGCATTTTATTCATTTATGGGGCACTGACTGCTCTGATTGCATCCCATCACCATGGTGATGCCCAAAGCACATCAAGCAGTCCTACATGCACAGAAGTGCTAGAGCCACAGATAGAGATGTCAGAGTTCTTTCTCAGTCTGAGCCCCTCGGGGAGCCCCTATATCAAGCACTGCAATACATATTAGTCAGCTCAATGACTCTGTGGACATGCGGGGACCAAATACCTACATGCTGTGCCTTGATAAGACAGTAGTCTTTACTTGGTTAAAAATGGAACCTTAAAGATCATTTTTAGAGCTGTTTGTAGTATGTTACATCTAGGGGCTCTGAACATGGGTTTAAACACCCACAGTCTCCATGTATACTTTCTACAGAGTGAATATATTGTCTAGCAATCATAAACCCTTTCTCATAATAATAAAATAAAGTCACTTTATGATGATGCGGTAATCTCTCTTTTCAATGTTGTGGCATTTTTGTTAAAAAGATAACTATTAAACCCAGTTTTGATCCTCTGTGTTTGGGATTACGGTATCCCAGATCAATAGATTTATCTTAAATTCATCTTTCTACTGTACACATTTTAGGGTGGGGGTTTGAAAGGCAAAAAACATGTGTCTCCATATTTCCTTTACCTGTGTAATGAGAAGTGAATCATACAATACTTTAAGTAAAAGTCCTGATAGCTCAGAAGTAAAATCGGGACCCCATGTATGCCAGGAATGGCATGCCCTTGGTCCCAACCCATCTGACACTGGGCAGGGATCAAAATGGCCACCAAAATAAGGCCTCACAGAAGTGCAGTGCAAGAATTCAATGGTTAGCAAACCAAAGGCCATACAAATGCTAATATAGGAAAACCAATCTCACACCCCCAAAGTGTCAGGGGTTTTTTGACAGGGATATGAAGAATATGGGGGGAGAAAAAAGGGGGAGGCAAGTCACAGCCAGGCATATCAAGTTAACCAATCCTATTAATGAAGAGACATCAAAAGATCATGTCTAGCCAAGAGATCTCCTTGTTCATATTGCATTTGAGGTATAAAATCCCAAACTGGTCAATCCAGTAAGCTTCTCTCATAAGCAGCTTTTTATTGACATCTCTGTCTCTAGCTGGGGCTACCACTCTTTCAAGTCCTATAAATCTGAGAATACATTATGGTGGTACATTTTAAAATATCTAGCTACTCCCAAAGACTCATCCCCCTGCCTGATGTCACTCTTGTGTTCATTCACTCCAGTCCTGTGGGAGTTCGCAGTTTTGCCTGTGTATACCAAGTCACAGGGACACCTAAGCAGATAGATCACTTGGTCCATTTGACACGTTATAAAGTCACTGGTTTGTATCTCCTCCTCTTTACATGGGTTGCAAACTGTTTCTGTTCTCCCAATGATGTGCCAGTTCTTGCAATTGCCATCTTGGCCTGCATTAGCAGCGGCTCTCTACTTGCCAGTCAGTGCTTTTAAGGGACTGTGTTTTTATGTTGGGCCAACAAAACTGATTGGTATTTGCAGCATTATTTTTTCCTGTTCTTGCATGATATTGTCTTGCACTAGAGTCTGTGACTGTATTGTGTAACAGTACTTTAGTTTTTGTTATCTGCCTCAAATATACTGTAGCTACTTGTATCATAAGTAGTCAGTCTCAGTGCATTGTGTAGCTTCACATTTAATATTTTAGATTGTTTTATCAACTGATTGTCTAGTTCATTGGTGCCTGCAACAAGTTCACCGTTGTGTTCTACTCACGCCTCTCAGCGGGCACTCCTGCTCTCTAGCCCTCACCCACCCATCCCTCCCTATGCCTCCCACTGTAGCCCCCTCCCCACAGCAACTCTAATTACCTTCTTCTTTTTTCCTTAGCCCGAGCTCCACAGCCCCATACAGCTCACCACCAACTCCCGGATGGATCTCAAGGCTGCAGTCAGGCACAGGAATACAACACGCCAAAATGGTGTTTGATGCCATCTTGGCCTGCATTAGCAGTGGCTGTCTACCTGCCATTCAGGGCCTTGACAGCACCATGCTTTACATGACATGGTATTGACATCCCTATCATACCTCACCTCTTCAGGCAAATTACTAATTCTTGGTGACTTCAGCCTGAATTGGCTTGCCTCTGCACACTCATCCACCCACTCTGAAATCACCACCCTAAATCTATCCCAGCTCATTACAGAACCAACATGTCTCTATAACAAATCAATCAACCACTCCCTCATTGATTGGGTACTGGCCTCACACCCACACTGAATTATAAATGCTGGCATCCTGCCTGACGCGCTAAGCGACCATCTGTGTATGCAAAATCTGGTCTCCCCGTGCCCCCCCCCAAATTCCTATGCATTCATTCCTTCAGATCATTTGAGCTCACTCCCCTACTCGATGACCTGGCCAGGGCAGACTCGTCACCCATCAGCATGACCAATTCAATCGACGTGGCTCTTGAGTACTTCAGATCTACTTTCCTCAACATCTGGAATCGATATGCTCCCCATAAATGCATAGAAGTCCACAGTTCCCAACTCCCTTGGATAACACCTGACCTCCTGGAAAATCTAAGGACTCGGGACCTAGCTTGGAAGGCCCATAAACAGTCACCCTTCACATCCGCCTTCCAAAAATACCACCAACTCCAAAACATGTCCTAGACTAGTACGTCAAGCCAAACCTGCTTACTTCTCTAGTAACTTCCAGTCCAATATAAACCACCCATCAAAATTTTGGAAGGTGGTACATGCTCTTTTCTATCCCCCTAATAACTCCCCTGCCCCCACCATTATAGTGGTAGACTCTACCCTAGCAGACCCTTCCTTGGTAGCCGAAGCATTTGATACCTACTTTACCTCCTGCACCTCTTCCCTTCTCTCCACTCTCCCTAAATTGTCTCCCTCCACACCTCCGCCCCAGTGCCTCCTAAGCCTCACTTCCTTTTCTCCACTGTTTCCTCCTTAGATGCTTTCATGGCTCTCATGGCACTAAACCCGACTAAAGGTAAATGCCTGGATGACCTTGACACCAAACTATTATACCTGTCTGCCCCTGCTATTGCACAACCCATTGCAAATCTTCTAAATCACTTGTTTAAATTAGCCTCTCTCCCAACCACCTAGAAGCAGGATACCATCATCCCCCTCCACAAAGGGGGTTATACTTTAGTAACAGGCAACTACTGTCCCATCTCTCTTTTCCCTATTCTTGCCAGACTGCAAGAACATGTAGTACCCTCTCAGCTCTTCCCTTTCCTCGATGTCTCCTCCTTTTTCACCCCTTTCCAGTCTGGCTTCCAAAAGAATCACTCCACATCTACCTCCCTCCTCCAGCTCACTGACCCCATCTATTCTGGCATGGATCAGGGACTAATCACCTCTGCCATCTTTGTTGACCTTTCCATGGCTTTTGACACTGTCTCCCACTCCCTCCTGCTGGAGAAACTCTCAAATATTGGGTTGTCTCCCTCTGCCACCAACTGGTTCAAATCCTACCTAGTAAGCAGATCCCAATCAGTCAGGATCGGGGACTCTGTCTCTCCTCCTCTCCCCATCCACACAGGGGTCCCTCAAGGCTCAGTCCTTGGTCTGATCCTCTTCCCAATTTTCCTTAACTATCTCCCCTTGGTCTGTCAATCTGCATTCATTCACATGATTGCTGATGACATTGTCCTATATGCATCCAGTCCCTCCGCCCACACAGTGGTGTCCACACTTCAGTTGGACTTTGATAATGTCCAACAGTGGCTATGTGCTAACCAGCTGTCTCTAAATGCCAAGAAGACAGTCTCCATGACCTTTGGCACAAGGCAGACACTCTCTAGGCTCCCTTCCACCCACTCCTTCTGCACACTTGATAGTACCATGTTGGAAGGTACTGCCTCCTTCTGCTGTCTGGCTCGATAAACACCTTGACTTCTTTAGTCACATGGACGCAATTCAGAAGGAACTGCTCCCCAAGCTGGGTGCCCTATACTGGAATCTTGGATGCCTCCCCTTATGGGCCCGCAGAGAAATTCTACTAAGAAGATACTTCCAACATTCGACTACAGTGATGTAGTCTGCAGTACCACCCCATATACCATCCTAACTAGAATGGACACTTTCTTCCACTCCTTCTGTTGCTTTGCCCTTGACTGCCCACCCCACACTCACTACTGTTCCTTATACCAATCCTTGGCTCTTCTGTCCCTCACTGAATGCTGCCTGTCTCATTGCACCAATTTTACTGGTAAATTCTGGCTTGGTATGCTCCCTTTTGTATCTAGTGGCCCCACCCCCCCCCCACCTCTTGCTCTCTCAGGAGCAGCTCTGCCCAAACCCTCGCCATCCCCCTCAGGACAACCTCTGCTGGACAGGCATCCTTCTCCTACCACTTGTCCAAGCTTTGGAACTCCCTTCCCATCAACATTCAAAATGCTCTTTTGTCTCATGCCCTTTCCTCTTTCATGCACTTGCTCAACTAGCCCCACATGCAACTGCACCTAATTCTCAGGCGCTCACACATTACCCCCACTTGCAACTGCATCTAAACTCGTCTATTCTAATCCTCCCTTATTCTTCAGGTTCCACATTTCTGATCCATCTTGCACATTCTCCCCTTTACCAGCTGTATGTTAACCAAATGTAATTTCCTATGATGTAGCACTTAACATTTGTTTATTAACTCTGCACAACTGTATTGTAGCACTTGTTATTGTTGCCTTTGTATCTAAGTTGTAATTCTGCTGTATTATCCAATTTGCCCTCCCCACAGGATATATCTGGAAATGAGCAATTTTTGCTCAGTATGTCTTCCTGGGGAAACATTTCAATAAATGAATAAATAATTATGTCATGAATAGTTTCCCCATAATTGGTTACCTTCTTTGAAAAATGACATATTCGCTTTCTTGAGGTTTCTGAAAAGAGTGGCACAATCTATTACTGATATTTTTCACTTTTTTTGGCTATTATTTATTGGTCTCTCTTTAAAAGCATCCTTATCTACTTGTGTTACTTGTTATACATGCCAGTGTTTGTTAACAATTGCTTTAATTTTTCCCAAAATAACCACTGAAGTCCACAACTAAAGTAGTCCTTTCTGGGTTTTGGTTTTGTTCTTTATTATTGTTCAAGTCCTGTCTCAGCCATGTGCCAGAGTTTCTCCTTGCTTCTTCCAGTATTTTTTTTTATTACCCCGTACCATGAACTGCACCTCTAGTTCATCCGCTGTCTGGTTGTAATCCTTTTCCTGTGTGCAGTTTCATTTTATCCTCACCATTTGTCCATGTGGAATATTATCTTTGCTGTCTCTTTTATGAAGCATGGAGAAATACATTCCTGTCTGTTTCCTTCCAGAAAAGTATTGTGTGGAGGTGGGTCCCCTCTTTGAAGATATGTAGATCCAAAAAATTAACAGATACCTTGTTAAAGGTAATAATGAACTTAAGATATTCTGCACAATTATTCAGATAATTGTAAAATTGTAATTTCTGAGGATGTATGGACTGAAAAATGTCTGAGGGCGTAAGAAGTAGATCTTAAATCAAACTGTTAATGTGGAGCTTGTGGAATAGTGTTAAAGAAATACAGGCAGCTGCTGCAGTTTTCTCAGCGTCATCTCTGAACCTGCTGTTTTATTGAACTTCACCAAATGGTTCAATTCATTCACTCCATAGTAGGTAGTAGTGAAGCAACAAGAGAAACAAAGCTTGCGGGTTGGACCCATGTCATCAAGGCAGCGCAAGGATGTTCTGTGTATAACTCCAAAATGTGCTGGTGTAACAGGGCACCTAAGGTCAGTCAGGCCTCTCACCAATGCCCCAGCGCTTCAACTCAGTGGAAGTCCTCACCCTCTGATGGTAGATATGTTCCTCCTATGTGGTGCAGTCCATACCGTACTAGTCAGTTCAGATATGTGAGTGAATGGGGTGACAGGCAGGTGGGGTGCTGCCGCCCGCCGGCTGATGGGGGGGAGTGCGGTGGTCGGTCTCTGTGGGTGGGTGGGGTGGTGGATCCACTAGATCACCAGGGATTTTCAGACTTTGGGGGTGAGGAATGCTGCCCACATCAGGCTCCGTTTAGTCCACTGGACCACCAGGGATATTGGGCTTTCAGGGGATACCGATGCCTGCGATCGGGCTAATGGGGGTAAAGTTATGCCCACGATCAGGCTACTCGGGGTTGGATAAAGTTATGCCTCTTGTTCGGGCTACTCGGGGGGTGGGATACTGTTATGCCAGTGATCGGGCTACTCGGGGGGGGAATACTGTTATGCCTATGATCAGGGCATGGGGGGCACCGCCAGGTATGGCGGGAACAAGTCGAGGGCCACCCACAGGTGGCAGCTGCTGTGTTATGCCCTGCAATACGGCAGCTCACCTGTGGGTGGTCCTCGACTTGTTCCTTTTTTTTGGGCGTAACTTTGTGCAGGTGCAGGTAGGGGTTACGCCTGCATAACTCTGCATGGCCTGAGCTGAATATCGGGCTGTGCAGTTTATGCATAGGCACGCCCCCCCCCACCTGTGCCTGCATACATTACTGATGTGCCCCGGTGCATTGGGATTTGTGCGGTGCACTTTTCCCTATTAAATATTGCACCGTGGCACATCAGTGGGTTTTGCATGGTGCAACACCATTACACCATGTGCAACCCTTTTGAATATCTGGGCCACAGTCTTTAGTACAATTTCTCTATCCAGAACTGAAGAAAAATGAACAAATATGGTGGTGGGTTTAATAGGTGCTATATTAGTTTGACATTCTGATCACCATAATGGTATCTGAAACATTTTTGACAAATTGAGAGCATAAGAGTCAATAAACAAGAAAGTCTTTTATTATATCCCATGTGTTGTATAAGGGCTCTCCAGGTTCAGAATACCAATGCATCTTAAATTACTGAGTCTTTGCTTGTTTTCAAGGTTTTCAAGCTTCCTAGATTTTTTTTTTCTTCACCGGCAGGAGGTTCTGGTCCCCATTCTGCTCTCCACTCCCCCTATCCCCAGGCTTCCACCCCTGGGAGAGCCGCTGGGCTGGTGTCCAGTCCCAGGAAACACAGTCATGAAGGCCTAGCTTGCCCCCCTGGGGATGGGTTGCAGGAGCGGGACCCCCCTGGTGGACTTTTAGACTGCAGTAGGGAGTGGCAGAAGAGGCAGGGGCCATCATTAGTGACTGGCAATAGATTTTTGAAGATTTTTCCCTGGAGGCGTGGACATGCAATGACGCCAGCATCTGACCTACCCCTGGTTGCATGTGGCACTGGCCAAGACAGTACCCCCAGCCTCCGCCAGAGGTCCGCATTGCGCCGGACACTCTTCTCCCCTCCTCCCAGAGTAGGAGAGCAGTCCGTGGGATGCTCAATCCTTCTCCCCCCCGCCAGCCCTCTGATTCCCAAGTCCGTCACAGAACCCTGGATGTTGGTGCTGCAGATGGACACCTTGCCGCTACTCCAGTGGGCTGGCCCAAGCTTCCTAGAATTTAAGATTGAGTATCTCATCAGGGCCTCATTGACTGTAAATGCCATTGTTAGTTTCTGATGGACTACTGCAATGTGCTTTAGAGACACAGAAACATAGACGATGATGGCAGAAAATGACCTATGGTCCATCTAGTCTGTCCATGTTACCTTATCATGCCCCAGGACCTAGTCTCTCTATGGTGTCTATGCATACCTTATTCCCTCTTTTGTTCTCTGTGTTACCCTTGTCCTGCTGTGTAACTACTATACCCATAACTCTCTCCCAGCTCTGTTTGAAGCATTTGTGATTCTGGCATCTACCACCTCTGCTGGCTGAGCATTCCATGGCTCATCCACTCTTTCTGTAAAATAATACTTCCTCACATCCTTTTTAAATCTTCCTCCATTAACAACCACTTGTGACTCCATGTGCTAGCTTCCCATTTCCTGGTAAATAGCTTTTCACAGTTCACCTTTTTATTCCTTTCAGGAACTTCTCAGTCATGTTCCCCCATCTGGTTCCGAGTAAATAAATGTTCAATGCCTTTATCTGATCCTCATAAGACCTGCCTTCCTGGCCCTAACTCATCTTGATCACCCTGACTTGTACTGTCTTTAGCCTGCTCCTGTCCATTCTTAGGTAGGGACTTAAGAACCAGGCATAGTACTCCAGGTATGGCCTTACCAGTGACCTATACAGAGGTAACAGTACATCCTGTTCCTACTATTGAACCCTCTTCCTATACACCCTAGTGTCTAGTGTACTGTTAACCTTGCTGAAGTCCTTGTTACACTGGCTGGTTTGTTTAAAGGAGTCGCTGACGAAGACTCCTAGGCCCCTTTGCTCTCATGTTGTGTTCAGCTGAACTCCTCCCATTCAATACTCTGTTCTGTGTTTTTGTTCCCTAAGTGCATCACTTTGCACTTCTTGGCATTGAATTTCAGTTGCAAGACTTTGGTCTAATTTTCCATCCTTTTCAGGTCTCTTTGCAGTTCACTTATCCCCATCATGTTGTCAACTCCACCACAGAGTTTCACGTGATCTGTGAATAGACATAACCTGCCCTGGATTCCCTCTCCTGTGTCACTAATGAACACATTGAAGAGAACTGGACCCAGGACAGAACCTTGTGGCACTCCACTGGTGACCTCTCTTTCCACTGATCTGACCCCATTCACCACATCTCTCTGCTGCCTCCCCTCCAACCAAATCTCTGCCCCCTTTACTCTTTCCCTAGATGTACCCAGATCCCCCATCTTCTTCAGCAGCCTTTGGTGTGGCACCAAGTTGAATACCTTGGTGAAGTTATATAGTAAGTCCACTGTGTATCTGTTGTCAACTACTTTGGTTACCCACTCAAAGTATACTATCAGGTTGGTCTACCAAGACTTTCATGCCACAAATCCCTGCTGCTTACTATCCCAAAGTCAATTGTTCTCCATGTATTCCACTAGGTCTTCTTTGACTAGTGTCTCCATCAGGTTCCCTACCATGGAGTTAAGGCTGATAGGTCTGTAGTTTCCTGGCTCCTCCTTGTCCCCCCCCCTTGTGTAGTGGAACTACATCCACCATTCTCCAGTCCTTGGGAATCATCCCTTGCTGCAATGAGCTAGTGAATAGCCCTGCCTGGGGTTTGACTTACACTGATGCCAGCTCCCTTAGTACCCTCGAATACATCCCATCTGGCTCCAAGGCCTTATTTACCTTTAGGGCTGCTAGTTCTTTTCTGACTCTTTTGCTAGTGTACTTTTACAGCCTCATTTCTGGAACCCCTCAATCAGCTGCCTTAATGACATTGTCTGTCAAGGGCCTGCTGTTCTCCATTTTGAATGCCGAACAGCCATAGTAATTCAGCAAGGCAGCTTTCTACCCATCTTCCTCTATTACCCTGCACCCCTCCTTTAGCTTGACAATCCCCCCTTCCATCTGCCTTTTTTCCCTTATTTATCTAAACTATTTTTTCCTCTCTTTTTCAAAAGCTCTATCTGTTTAGTATTTTCAATAGTGCTTATACCAATTTGCTCCAAAGTTTGTTCAGTTTTGTCAGATTTACTGTCAAGTTTATCATCGAGTTTCTCAATAAGTTTTATTATTTTTATTTATTTATTTATTGAGTACAATCGGAATTACAATCCTTTGAGACAGACTCATTTGCAAAGGCTCCACGTCAGGTTACAGGGGGTGAAGGGTAGACAAAATACAATAATGACAGACAAGAACAGGCATTATTTATGGATTTCAGTACTGACAAAGAAACTTTTTTACAAAGGCTCCATGTCGGTTACAGGGGGTGGAGGGAAACAAAGACAGTATAAGACTAACATTGACAGGTATTACAGTATATACAGTTACAGTACTGGCAGGTCAGTCTAGTAACTTATTTAGTAGGTGAGATAATTAGGAAGCATACCTGCGATCCCTAGACAGAGATTTGTAGGATGCCATTTCATAGGGTCTAAGGAGCCCCTGAGTCAGGAGAAGTAGTGGGAGAAGAGGGTGGGCAGATTTAGCTGCAGTCACATTTAGCATTATCCATAAGTTGGGTTTTAAGGCCTGATTTGAAAAGTGAGATGCTATGGGACTGGGAGAGTGGGAGGGGAAGTGTGTTGAGCCATTGGGGGGCATGGTAGTGGAAAGATCTTTGCCCAAGGGATGTTTGGCAAAGGGGAACCAGGAAAGATGATGTGGCTGTGAGTCTTGTATTACACCTGATGAGGCTGGACTGATGATGGGGAGTAGACATTAATACACTGAATGAGTAGTTCTTTTCTTCAGATGATTGAATTTTCTTAAGTTCGTTTAGAGAGTTCATTTTTATCTTTTTTTTTTTTTATTGGTGCTTCAGCTATGGCCAAGGTACTTTTGGCATCAGTTACAGCATTTACGTCACTTATAAGGCTTTGAATAATCAAAGCAGGTTCCAGTTTCTCAGAGGCAAAGACCGCCAAAGGTGAAGAAATATCCATGCCAGTTGTAGATCCAATTCCCAAGTATTTCTTGTCGAGGCCAGCACCAATGCTGCTAGCCTCAGCTGCAGACATACTCCTGGAGCTTCTCAATGGGGTCTTACTAAGGTAGTGGTTGATAGGCCCAGATTTTAATCATTTTCTGGGACTTTGCAGGTCAGATGGTAACACTGAGAAGTTTTTCATTTTTTTCTCCAATTCTTGCAGCCATTTTCTCTCCTTTTTGAACAGCTTTATCTCTGTATCAGATGAGTTTATAAGTCTGGGTCAGAGAGAGCATCTGAAGCAGTTACTGTCTATAGACATTTTGGAAGATTCCCCTCATTTCTGTTTTTTAAAATGATGAAATAATGTAAGATTTTTGCCCCCATATTCTTTCTTTTACCAGGAGAGACACACTAAGCTGAAAGCTTGTTTACAGGTGCAAATTGGGAGCACAAAGAAGTTAAAGGAAAACACCATGTTAAAATCAGAAAAAGATATGTAGTAGTCTTTTTTTCTGTGTTCTAACCAGTTCCCAGTGTTTTCTTTGCCTCTGGCTGTGAGAGATTTTTTTTCTAACTTTTCCTAACTGTTTTATTGCCCTTGGAGGTTGCAATTCTGGTTTCATTCATGGCCTCTTGTCCCAGATAGTCTTCCCAGAGTGCCCTTTGGTGTGATGTCTAATTGCCCCTGCAGGAAGCCAGTGTCTTGTTACAGGGTATGTCACAGCTCAGCCACAGAGAAAATACTTCTTCCAGAAAAGACACGCTGCTAGATTTTGGGTGAGTGTAATCAGTACCTTATCCTGCTGTGTTCTGCTGTGTGTGTATATATGTCTATGTGTGTGTGTGTGTGTGTGTGTGTGTGTATGTATGTGTGTGTGTGTGTGTGTGTGTGTGTTTGAATCATGTCACTGTTTACTCTATTCCTCTCAGTCACTTTCAGTTTTTACACCAGTACTAAGAAGCAAAAATTGATCACCTTATAGGTTGTAACATAGCAGGACAAGGTACTAATAATTAAAAAAAATAGTAATGATTACACTCACCCAAAATCTAGCAGTTGACTTCTCTGAAAGAAGTACTATCTTTGTGGCTGAGCGGTGACAGACCCTGCTAAATCTAAGGGCATGGCTACATCACTGTCACATGAGCCAGGGTGCATTGTAGGAGAAAGAAAGCCAATAAACCTATTTGTGATGGAGATCTCCAGGGGTTGTAAAACTACCATACAGCTAGCAGGCTACTTTAGGAAAAACTCCTAATAGCAGACAGAGGGAAGGACACACTAGAACTTAACATACATATCAAAACACTCTAGATAACATATGTCTTTGCACATTCTGGGTGGACTTCTCCTTTAAGTGACTTGCACAAGGTCACACAGTATGCGAGTGGGGGCTGTGGGATTCAAACCCAGTCTCCAGGTTTACAGCCCAGAGCCTTAAACCACTGTGCTATACTGCCTCTTTAATTTATTCTTATTCAGAGCCAGTAGTGTGTGCCATGCACCCAACAGTGCTGCACGTGAGATAATGAATGGCTAGTTTGAAGGCAATATTCAGACAGTGCACTCCTTCTAAATCACCACTCCCTCCATTGCAATAACCTTCCTGGTGTACAGTGGTCTCCCCACCCTGGTCACTACTCTCTACATAGCAGTACCTGCCCCTGGTGTCCAATAGTCTCATGCCTCCCCGCCCCTCAACCACTGCCAGACAGTACAACCCCTCATCCCTTCCACTCAAGATCCTCCACCCATTTTACCCCCATCCTCCGAAATATTCTGATATGACCCCAAGGACAATGACCAACACAGTCCCTTTGCTCAATTCCTCAGCAGGCCACCAACTAAATGACAGGGACCGAGTATGCATCTACTGTAGAACAGCTACCTAGCTACAGTATATCTTGCTACTGTAAATAGCTGGCTATATCCTGCTACTGACACTACCTAGTTGTATTGTACAACCAACATCAGCAAGTTATATTTTACTACTGCCACTGGCTTGCTATATGCCACCATTAGCTGTATCCAACCTGTTAAACTGTATTGCAGTTATGACAGTTGCTCTGTTTTCCCGCTAGCATTTAATCTGCCTGTTAATAGTCAGTACAGCTGCTACTCTGGTCTCTAGGGCCACTGTTGTTCACCACGTCCAGCCTATTAATTTGTGTTGTTCATGCTGCAGCTGTTTTCAGTTTACACTGCTAGCAATAAATACAGTAAATTACCTGTTAATGGGAACACAGTTTCTGTTTTGTGTAATGCTTCTAGTTAGTCATCCTTACTGTTACCCTGCCTAATACTGGTAGCCATGACAGCCTGTTCCCTGGTGTTTGTAAAAAGTGGTGTTGCTACCCAGCTGTGCACCTAGTTCCTTTTGTAAGTGCATTCATTTTCCCATGTAAGCTGCTGGGATCTCTGTATGCAACAAATAAATATCAGTCTGCTGTGACATTAGAAACAGTTAAGTTTTACAGATGCAGGTCTCTATACATAGTTCTGTTGACTTATTAAAACAAGAAATCATATGTTGTATAAATAGACTATGGCTCTTCTTCATATAAAACAAAACAGACCTCCACAGGCAGTCCACGGGAAAAGTGCTGGCCTGCCCCCTGTGAACTGAGTGAGCATGTTTGTTAAATCTTTCTCCTTATTCTCCTACTATCCCAGATCAGAGTCTTTATCAGCTGGTGCCAAGGCTCTTGCCATTTACTGTTCTGCTACAAGCTGTAACCCCTCACAACTGGCAAAACCCTAAATCTGGCCCCGTGAGGTGACATATGGGAGGCACTTATGCTCAGGATGACAGTCACCAGACATGGGGGCAGAGCTGATGTCATTTGCCCAAATCAGGGTAATTTTTCCATCCTCTCCCTGCCCTCATCCTAGAAATGTTCTAGTGGGGATGGCATGCCTCACCCTCCCCTGTCTGCACAGCACTGTACCCAGATTGCTACCTAAGGCCACAGTGGGGAGCATGTGCAGAAGAACATGTCTGCCTCCCGCATCATAGGTGATGAGTATCTTATGGGATGTTTTCTCCATGACCTGTCAGTCCAGTACAGCATTGCTGGCGTAATTTGTGAACTCAGGTCACTTGGATGCCAAACAACACCCTTGCTTCTGTGCTGTGATGCCAGCCTTGGAAGTCTGTGTCTTCCCTGAGAAACTCAAAATGTATGGGAGGTTTTTTTATTTCTGATTTGCTACAGTCTGTGGTCTGGTATTTTCTATATGGGGAGGCCCAAGATTTTTTCCATAGCTTAGGCAAGGATTACTATGACAGACTTTAAGCCCTGATGGATTAGAGGTATTCATGGTTTATGGGCAGTTGCAGCAGTCAATAACTATCACTGTATTTTAAGAAAGATGGACATTTTTACATTACAGGGGCTGGATTTCATAAGGGCCTTGTGGCATGTTTGGATTTTCTAGTTGCAGTCTCTTGTTGCTAGCAGTGTAAGGAAAAGGCCTTTTATGTGTGGTTTTGTTTAGCCATTTTCAGGAACTTCTTTCTCACAAGAGACCAAAATGGGAGTGAGTTACAAACTGTGACACTTTTATAGAACCTGTTCCAACTGAGGGGGTATAATTGTACTATTGTTGGTGGCACAGCACAGGCCCGCTGCCTATATATACAAATGACTATGAATAGATAGGTCACTGACAGAGCAAAGGCCGATGGCACATTTATAAGGTAGAAAAAGAAATGGGCAGACTGGATGGGCCTTGCGGTCCTTATCTGCCGTCAACTTCTATGTTTCTATGTATATAGTGTAGTCAGAATCCAAAAATAGCATGCTCTACCCTTGATTTATTCACAAAGTTCAAATCACGTTTGATGTGGGATGCCACTGGTTTTGTGGCACTTTTAAAAGAAGCAGATAGAATCCAGTGCACCCCCCATGGTAAATCTGAACAGTAATTCTTTTCTGCCTAAAGTGGCTACTTTCTTTTATCTTCATAAGAAAGGGTTCTTTTAGTTACCATTTTACAGCTGTAATGTGAACAAGTCAAACCACCAGATGCCATGGTGGAACCCTACAGTTTGATCCTAACTATACATGCCTGCAGTGGCTACTCTAATTTATATAGCGTGTATTGCCTAAACAGACTACCTTAAAGTGCTTCCACCTAGGTAATTCAAAGGGTGATCAAAGGAAGTTTGCTAAAAGGAGTACTACACAACTACCAGACTCTAGATGGCATCTGAAAATAGGATGCTCTACCCTTGTTTCATTCACTAAGTTTAAATTACATTTCTGATGAGGGGTGCTATTGGTTTTATGGCACCTTTACAACAAACAGAGTCTAGTGCACACCCACCCACCAACCACCATGGGAAATCTGAAAACTTAAAATTTATTTTTGCTTAAATTGGCTAAGTTCTTTCTGTAGGGGTTCTCTTAGTTATCATTTTACAGCTGACATGTGAACATGCCAAACCACCAGACGCCAGGTTGGAACTCCACGGTTTGTTCACTTTGAAATGCCTGCAGTGGCTACTCTTGTATATGGTGCATTGCCTAGATAATTTCATTTAATTAAAGTGCTTCCACCTAGGTAATTCACAAGTGATCAAATGAAGCCTGCTGAAAGGACTACCACACAACTCCCAAACTCTACAAAGAAAATCAATAAATAGCACGCTCTACCCTTGTGTTATTTATAAAGTTCAAATCACATTTTTGATGAGGGGTGCTACCAGTTTTGAAGCTCTTTTATAACAAAAAGAGTCCCGTGCTCCCCCATGGTAAATCTGAAAAGTTAAATTTTCATTCGGCCTAAATTGGCTGATTTCTTTCTTTTATCTCCGTAAGAAAGGGGTTCTTTTAGTTATCATTTTACAGATGAAATGAGAACAAGCTGAACCACCAGATGCCAGGGTAGAACCACACAGTTTAGTCCTAATTATGAATTATGAAATGCCTGAAGTGGTTACTCTTTTATAGGGTGCATTGCCTGAATTGTCTCCTAATTCATGGATGATCAAAGGGAGTATGCTAAAATGGGTACCACACAACTCCCAGACTCGAGACAAAATCCGTAAATAGAACATGCTACCCTTGTTTAATTCACAAAGTTCAAATCACATTTCTGGTGAAGGGTGCTAAAAAACCAGTAGCACCACTGATCAGAAATGAAAAAGTATGCTTGATACAGAAACTGCAACAGCTGCTGCAGAATTTCTTGATTATAGCTTTTAGCGATGAATTACACTTTTCAATTACCTTTCACATCTAGCATTATCTTATAATGGTACACATTGCCCTCTTGGCAGACTCACCCACGGCCATCTCGTGTATACCAGTCGGCTTCCTAAATACAGGATATGCTAATGATTGTTACTGACTCTGCCATTAGTTGGCAGCACTCATTAGCATAACCCATGCACAGGAAGCTGACCAGTGTGCACAGGATGGCTACAGGCAAGTCTGTGAAGAGAATGGTCAGCACTGTTATTACACAAAATAATACTAGATGTAAAAAGTAATTAACAAATTTAATTCATTGCTAAAAAGCTCTAATCAGGCATTTCTGCAGCAGCTGCTGCAGTTTCTGTATTAAACACAGTTTTCATTTAAGAGAGTTCAGTGAGTATTATGGAGACCTTCTAATCATTTATGAACAAAGATGCCCCCTGAAGATGGCTTCTGTCTCTTAAAGGTACCGTCACTTATCCTAGATCAATGTAATTGTTTCAAGCTGCAGCCTGATCACCTGTCCTGTTCATTAGTTTTGATGGTACTAGAGGAGGTGGTGGGGGTAGAGATGACCAAGCAGTTCAAGCATGCATGGGATAAGTATCTGGGTATACTGGCAATGGGAGGGATAGCTCTGAGAGCCTCCCAGTAGATGAATACTGCTTGGAGGTTTTCATGGGCAGACTTGGTGGGCCAAGTGGTCTTTATCTGCCAGCTACTTCTATGACTCTATAAATCTATGTACCACCTTTCCTCTTCACCATGCTTTTTCTTTACCCCTCTGTAGTTCAGTTTCCCATTGAGACTACAAATTAAGGTTTCATGCTGGACCATTTGTGGCTCATCTATTTTCTTTTATTAAAATTCACTAGGTCATCTGCTTTAAAGTGCAGAATATTTGTTGCTAATTACATGTTTCCAAGCTGTTGATTATTTATAGAATAAATAATAGGCAACTGTGGTGTTCAAGGAAATATATTATTAAAGTGAGCTCATGAAGTAATTAGCCACAACTCCGAAGGGCCTGTGGCAGTAATTATGAAATGGGAATAGTAATTTCTGTGTTTTGACTGGTTTTTACCTGTGAATAAAATCTGTTCGATGCACAGGTGAAAGCAAGAACTCAAAAGCAGGACTGTGTTGCCAAAAGGAAAAAAATCACTGTGCCGTTCTAACACTTGTATTTGAACTTCCGCTCTTTTTTTCTCACTAATACAGCTCAACCACACTCTTTTTCCCTCTCTGATACCGTTCCCCAGAGAAATCATAATTTCTTCCATGTCAGTTTCTTAGGAAGCAGATGTTGATTCCCCATTTCACGTTAAGTGACAGTCTATCTGACTTCTGTAAAAAAGCGAGTCATGTCTACGATGAGTTGATCAGCTGTAGGTGACAGGATTTACTGGCGGTACCAACTGTCATACAGTAGATCTCTCCTCAGTACTTGAAAAAGTCTACGGAATCACAATCATGGTCAAAAGGTCCATAATGTAGTAATAAGGCACTATATTATAATACTTCAGGATGCTGCTGTACAGGGGTGGGGGTGGGAGGGGCAGAAGGTATTGTCTATGCTTCCTTTAATGTGAAGATTTCTCATGTCTGCCTCCTGTATTGTGGAAAATTTGTCAATAAAGTTTGAATTAAAACAAAAAAAGGTCCATAATGTAGCAAATCTCAACACTTGCTTGGGTTCTGGCATACTTCAGGCCTGATTTTTAAAGACCTCTTAGAGCGACGCAACTTGAGTTGCTCTAAGGGTTACAACAAAACCTGGCTGTGGCAGGGACCTTGCACCAGATTTTAGAATGTGCAGGGTCCCTGAGTCAATCACCCAGGTTTGCCACCAACTGTAAGATGCACCAAAGACTTGGCCACATTTGTGATATTTGGTGAATGTGTCCGGTGCCCCCCCATCCTGTTTGGCGCAACACTGGAGGGGCCGGGATATTGGGGAGGGGGAGAAACAGTAGGCCAGGGGGTGCCAGGGTCATACCGGGGCTGGGGAGTTGACAGTGTGGGCATCAGGGAGATGAGGCAAATCCAACAGAGCCCCCATTGGGGTGCTTGTGCCATATACTGTATTTATTTATTTGCATTTATTTATTTATTTGAACAAGTCGGATTTACAACCTTTGAGTCAGGGACTCATTTACAAAGGCACCTCGTCGCAGGGATGGCAAGACAATAGAACATTGTGCAGATACAACATTGGACAACATTACAGGTGCAGACATTGAACACAGAATATACTAAGTTACATGTTGGTATAAAATACAGATTTACAATTAAAGATGTACAATTTCTCAGGAGTTGCAGTGGAATACTACAGTACAATGCACCACACATACCCCGACAATCCCCGATGATACCCATAATGTTGTAAAACCCATCCCTGATGGTCTCATGGACCCCAATCCCTGATCCCCCTGATGTGGTTGCAAATACCCTCCCAGCACACTGCCCTCCCTCCCAGCGATCACCGCTGTAGTATGTAATATCCCTGGTGGTCAGTGGATTCCCACCCCCCACCCTCACTATGCCACACCCTCTCAATCCCAAATAGCAGACAGCAGCCAGCAGCCAGCACAACCTTCCTCTCACCACCACGGCTGGTAGCCAACTGAACATGCAATGATCGAGAACTGTATATAATATGCTCGGTGAATGCTGTCATTCAATGCGCGTACTGTATACAGTTTGCTATCATTGCATGTTCAGTCGGTGGCCAGCCATGATGGTGAGAGGAGAGATGTACTGGCTGCCGGCTGCTATTTGGGATTGGGGGGTGTGGGGTGGTCAGACAATACCTGATGAGGCTGGGGATCCACTGGACCACCAGGGATAATTACATATTATGGCTGTGATCTTGGGGAGAGAGGGCAGTGTGCTGTTACTGGGAGTAACTTGCAACCACATTGGGGGATCAAGGGTTGGGGGTCCACAAGACTATCAGGGATGGGGGTTTGCAACATTATGAATGTCATGGGGGATTGGGGGGGTTATGTGCGGTGCATTGTACTGTAATACATTATATGGCACAAGTACCCCAAAGGGTGCTGTGTTGGATTTGCCTCATCTCCTTGATGCCCACACTTCCACACCTTCAACCCCGATATGACCCTGGCACCCTTGTGGGATGCAGTCTCTATGGTGTAAACCACTTAGACCAGTTCCTGGCTGATCTAAGTGGTCACCCTTGCTGCGTCCATGGTGGGGCTGTGAAAATCCCAGGAAAGGGGCTATGCAGCCTGCCATGGTGCAAGCCCCCTTGTGACCTGGTGCACCTGGTTGTTTATTGCAATCCTGGCACAAGGGGGCTGTGTCACAGCTGCATCTGGAGTGAACATAGGGTGTGTTTGAAAATTGCACTTGATGCAAGTTGAGACACAAGTCACCACTTGCATCAAAATCTTTTGATGCAAGCCCCTTTCGTCTTTCTAAGCCCTTTGAAAATTGGGGCCTTCGTCTTTTATTGAGCACTGCTATTTTTTGAGTCTTTTTAAATAACTTACCAGCTCTCCAAGTGTTACAGGCCGTCTTGCGTTCTTTTCTGCTTTACCCGATCAACCGCCAGCAACCGCACTCACTCACTGCT
Source organism: Neoceratodus forsteri (assembly GCA_016271365.2). Lineage (NCBI taxonomy): Eukaryota > Metazoa > Chordata > Ceratodontiformes > Ceratodontidae > Neoceratodus > Neoceratodus forsteri. Next base: position 1,190,624,190 of record CM057456.1, read on the forward strand.
TACCTGTTCCAGTCTCAGACAAATATAAAAAAAGCGAATAAATAAAAATTAAATCAATACACAGACATGCTGCTGTGTATCTGTGAACAACGATGTGACTGTTTTGGGGGGCGGGGGGTGCAGTATCAAAAGCGTGTGGGGAAGGACCTGGTAGCCATAACAATCATCTCCAACTACAGTGTCCATAGTGGAACAACTTTCCAAGGGGCAAAAAAAAATCTATTACAGGTGGAGGAACTATTTTACATCGAAAGACATTCAACATTCTAGATTTTTACTATTTGAAGATCAAAACTTTGATTTTTAGATGTATGTAATAATATATAGAGGACCATTTTTTAAGTGCAATAATACATGACATGGTGTTCATTGAACATATATTTACTGCACATCCAGGGGCTGAAGGCATTCAGCCTGTGACCTCATGCCTCGCTACACATCTGTGTGTGTGATAAAATCTGTTCAATGCACACCCTGTCATGTCTTATTGCTTACTTACCTCATGAGTTCCTCTCAATGGTAAATTTCACATATATACTAACGTTGCCTGTTGTTTATTGTATATAATACAATTGAATGGTAACTGTTGGATCTAATCGCAGTTGTGTAAACAGGGAAGGGGATTCAAGGAAATAACTGCTAACCACATCTATAGTGAAAAAGTCTCAAACATGTGAAATACAGTATACAGTATTATGGTGGCACAGTAGTGTCACTATAGTTAGGGTTGAGATGGCTGTTTAATGTTAACCCCACTTCTTTCCCAAATAATGTGGCACAGAATCACACATATATCTTTGAAGAACTTTTGATTTAGAAATTCAGCAATTGCAAGTGCAAAAACATATACAAGTTTTTCTCCTCACCAGTGCAAAGCAGTGCAAAAAAGCAGGTACATTTTAGTCTCACTCAGTTAATTTCACATAGGCAGAGGTACAAAATTTCAGAGAGTGCTAGGTTAAATAGCCAACCTGCATATCAACATAAAGTGTAGAGATAATGGACACAATATGTTAACCCTCTAACTTTGCACCTTAATAGCTTTGTCCCTGTTCAATGGAATTGCATGAAACACTGAAAGCTTAGTCTGTGGGGCAAGGTTTCTTGATTTACCAAGTTTCATTTGGATGAAGGATGTGCCGATTCTGAAATCCAGATAGTGCATTTTCAGGAAAAATCTGGATTTGTTGCTGTATTTTTTTGTACTCACCTATATCCCAAACAGTTTGGAATTTTTGTCTGAAAGTTTTAGGGTAGAAAGGCATTGCCCCAGAATATTGCCTTTCATTAGTTTGGTGAAAAAATATGAATCCGTTCCCAAGTGACAAGGATTTAAAAGTTTGATTCTGAGCATGCTTAGTAGTGTCTTTTGGATAGACATTTGATACCCTACTGAGTATGCTTAGAACTGAAATTTAAAATCCTTATAACCTGGGAACAGATTAATATTTTTTACCAAACCAATGAAAGACACCATTCTGGTGTAAGCCCTTTCTAATCTGAACATTTCAGACCAAAATTCCAAACTGTTTGGGCTGTAGGTGATGACAAAAAAAAGGCAAAAAAAACCCTGATTTTTCCTAAAAACAAACTATTTGTATCTTGGAATATGCACATCTGACGAGAATGAAACTTGGCAAATCAAAACACCTTGTCTCCCAGAATGCACATAAAAAAATTTGTGCAATCCTGTGTTTTTTTTTCAACTTAATTTCTTCACCCTGTGTACCCTTGGAACTCTCTCAGGCTACCTCTGCACACCGACCACTTCTACTGCACACCTGATCCCTTGCCTCCTCAGAGTTAGCTACCCTTCCACCAACCTCTGCCCGGGAAACCCCCAGCTCTGAGCCCCCTGAGGTAGGGCCGCCACCACTCCTGGCTCTCTATCTAGAATCCAGTGCCAACCGAAGAGGTGGAATGGAGGGGAGGCAGAGGCAAGACCTGGTATTGGCATGTGGCAGTTGGCACTGAGAGGAGCCATCGCCTAACCAGGCACAGTGGGTATTTCCTTGTTTTCCCCCCACAGGAGCACATGCATGAATTGATGTCAGCACAGGGCCACCTCTATAGATGTTGGCCAAATTCCTCCCATTGTATGCTCCGAGTGCTAGCTGTACCCCTGATCACCACCGGGAGTCCAGACTGCACTGGAGAGGCTCAGGATCCCTCCCCAAGGAGAGGAGAGCAGTCCTCCAGATGCTCAATCCTGTCCCTCCCCTGCTGACCCCTGGCACCCTGGGCTCATTCCCGAACCCAGGTCACTGGCGTGGCATGAGGTGTGGCATCCAGCACCTCAACCCTCAGTGCCACCAGGCCAGCTGTGCAATTCTGTTGAGTGAGGGCAAAGCTATTAATATATTTGTATACAGTATAGATATCTACATACAGTATTATCGTGCCACTACTATAATTAGGGTTGAGTAGGCTGTTTAATATTAAACCCTTAACTTTGCATCTTAATAAGTTTGCCACTGTTCAATGGAATTGTATGAAAGTTTGCAAGTACAGTATGGGGGGCAAGGTCTCTTGATTTGCCATGCTTCGTTCTAGTCGGATGTGTGGATTCTGAGATCTGGATAGTGCATTTTTAGGAAAAATCAGGGGGTATGCTGTTTTTTGTCATCTCCCATAGCTCAGATGGTGTAAATTTTCAAGGTAGAAAGGGCTTGTCCTAGAATGGTGTCCTTCATTGATTTGGTGAAAAAATATTAATCTGTTTTCATGTTATAAGGATTTGATTTTTTGATTCTGAGCATGCTCAGTAGGGTCTTTTGGATAGACGTTTGATACCCTGCTGAGCATGCTCATAAATTAAATTTAATTAAAATGAATTAAATTCATTTAACTAAATTTAGCCAGAATTAATCCAGAAGGTGGTCAGGGGCTACTGGTATAAGGACACTAAAAAATAAATCTTCATTTTGCTAATTATATCTAGATGTTTGACATATCATAACAGGCTGTAAATATTGAGTATGCACAATCTGTGTAACAGCGGCAATCACAATTATAATACAGTAACAAGAAATTTGCCCCCCACACAAAACCCATGTGGCAGACTGGCAGTTATCTCAAACAGTAAGTTTCCTATATACAGAGAACAATCCATTAAAGCTAACATTATTGCAGAAGACCATGTAAAGTGAAATGACAGTATGGCTAAAAAAAAGAAATGCTGCATTTTGGCGTTATTCATCTGAACCAGAACATGCTTTGTCAGCTGATTATATGAATCTCAGTTTCATAACCACTCTGTCACTAAAATCAAAACTGATAAAGCAGCATTAATATGCTGTGAAGGAAAACAGAAACATTGAATGAAATAGTATAAGTATAAAATATATATTATTGTGACTGAAATTCAGAGAAATCAGGAAGATAACTTGCAGTTAATAATTTACTTCAAAACAGTGCTTACTGTGCTGCTCACAACTTGGAATAAGAGGTTGTACATGTATGAATAACACTCAGACATTCACATAAATAAAAATGAAATTGTGTTTCACACTTTTGAAAATTATAAATGGGTCAGGATTAATAGCTTACTGCACTTCTTAACTCCTATATTTCACAGCAAGTTAAGATGCACGCCATTACCTACATGGTGTGAAATTGAAAGGAACATTGCCAGTGCTCTTTGTCCATCGTTCTAAACTCAAAAAAGGAGTTTAAAACTTGCAATACTGTTAGTGGTTGCCAAAGATACTATTCATCTTAGTTGCAAGCACTTAGGTCCCCTAAAATCCAATCAGTTCTCCTTTAAGTGGACTGGGGTGCCCACTCCCAGTACTGCTTCTTTCTCCCACCATGTTCACCTGCCCAGCTATTTTGGCCATTATACTATAAATGCTACATGTCATGTTTATAAGGACCATCTTAAAAATTTGGGGTCAAAATTAAATAAAGAAAATAAAAAATGAATGTGTGAAGAGTGAATGTGTAAAGAGTGAGTGTGACAAGCTCTGCACTTCTGTAGGAGGACGGAGTCTTCCCATGGTGCAGGGCCCAAAGGACTCTGAACATTTGCACCTACATAAATGAGGATACTATTCCACTATCTCAAAAAGAAAGGAAATTATTTGCAAGACCTTCATTAATGCACCAGTTAGGATAACTTAATGCCACAAAAGTAAGGAAATGTGGTGTTAGGGTTTCCAACCCTAACTCCCCATCCCCCCAAGCAGCAAAAGAAAAACATATTAAGGTTTTGGGTCTCTGGAGTCAGGGCAAATCAGTGGTGGGATCTTTCTTGGGGTTGTCAACTCTAATGCTCAGTCATTCCCTAAGTAAAAAAATGTCTCATGTGAAGAAAGCTGCAGCAAATAGTGTTGGTAACATGTGGTGAGACATATGTCTCTACCTTTGAAAAGTGTCTCACTATGAGGCACTGGCTTGGAGCTGTACCTTGAGCTTTGGACTGGAAGCTATGGGCTGGGGGTGAACACTGAAGCTGACAACTCCAAGGAAGACCCCACCACTGATTTGCCAAGTCTCCGGAGACCCCAAACCCTAATGTTTTTTCCTTTTGCTGCTTGGGGGGATGGGGTAGTTAGAGTTGGAAACCTAATGCCACACTTTCCTTCTTTTGTGGCATTAAGTTACCCTAACTGGTGCATTAATGAAGTTTTTTGTAAAGAACATATACTGTATATATATATATATATATATATATATATATAAAATATATAGATACTGGAGAGATAAAGTGTGACATTCATGTCCCAATTTTTTTTTTACTTAAATCCCATAACTATATCATTGTTACATTGGGTGCAGATGGAGATAATGTAATACCAAATATAAAGATAGTTCATCATCTGGAAGTATAAGAAAATGAGTCTTTAAGTTAGCACATGGATCATGTGATGTACGTAACACAGTGTCCCTTCTGTTGAATTTTCAGTTTAAATTTCATTTTGTTTTTTTCCAAATTAGTATGGTTATTGAAGATATTTAGGTACCTTAGTATGCAACATTTCACTATTTTATTCTAAGCATTACCTGATGGTAATTACCCCACAATTTATCGTTGGGCACCACTGCTGTGAAAACAGAACATGTCAAAGTTTTGCTGCTGATTGTATCCATTTGTTTTTACCATCCTCTTATTTTTAATCTGCTATGTGAACCTTGGTGGATAAGTTAGACACCACTGAGTTTCCTAATTATTCAGTGCAATTTATTCAAAAACAGTTTTTTCATAAGAAGTAATGTATGTAACAGTGACACCACAACAAGTCATGCACGTAACAGTGACACCACATCAAGTCCGGTGGTTAACATAGACCCAAAAAAAAGCAGCAATATAAGCGTAACTATCCAACAAATTCCTACTATAAGAAATACTTATGTTAATGTACATAAAGCAACCATAGTTATCTTTAAACATTTACTTTTGAATGCATTTTCACTGGGCATGTCAAAGTTTACCTGCTGATTGCATCTGTTTGTTTTTACAGTTCTTTTTTTCTGAATCAGCTATATGAACCTTTGTGTATAAGTTAGACACCACTGAGTTTCCTAATTATTCAGTGCAATTTATTCAAAAACAGTTTTTTCATAAGAAGTCATGTACGTGACAGTGACACCACATTAAGTCATGTGGTTAAGAGGGACCCAACAAAAGTAACAATATAAGTGTAACTATCTGATATAGTCCTGCTACAAGAAACCCTTGTGTTAATGTACATAATGCAACCATAGTTATGTTTAAACATTTACTTTTGAATGCATTTTCTCCAGAGGTGTCACAGTTTACCTGCTGACCATATTTGTTTGTTTTACAGCTTTTTTTCTTAATCAGCAATTTAAACTTTGGCTGAAAAGTTAGACACCACTTATTGTCCTAATTATTTGGTGTAATTTATTTAAAAGCTGTTTTTTTTTCATAAAAAGTCATGTACGTAACAGAGACACCGCAACAAGTCATGTATATAACACTGAGAGGAATGGAGACAGAAAGAAAAACACTCACCTGGACGAGAAGTAGAAAGGAAGTTTCTTGGACAGGTGTGGGGCCTTTAAGACTTTCAATGGTTCAGCAACAATACAGACAAGTGTTTGTAGTTCTGCAAATGGACCGCCGGTGTTGAGGAGAATTTTTGGACCCATAGTCTTGTACATAACAGGGGGATGCCAAGGGAATAGTGTCTAAATATTTAAATAAAACATCATGAATACTGCAAAGTAAAGAAAAAAATAGAAATGATGTTAAGGAGAGACAGAGGCACTGCAATTGGGGGGTTTTATTAGAAAAAAAGCTATTTGAAAACCAGGGCTGTACAAGTCCTGAAAGTACTGCAGTGGAACACCACTGGTTAGTACGTTACCAGGGAAAAAAATGCATATAAAATTACATAAATTATAAATAAGAACATTTTAAGATGCACAAGACCTAACTATGAAATACTAGCATACAACTTTTTTTTCTTTAAAATGTAAATGTTGAGACTGCAATGAGGCACTCTATGAGTGACATGGAACAATGTCACCAAATGGCATCTTTCTTAAGGGGGAAATGTGGCACTCCAGATGGGTGCACAGCAAAACAGCAACATAACAGAGGCTGATGTTATTTACAGTATGTCCTTATTGAGTACAATACTAGGGAGTATTAGAATGGAAACATTGTATTAGTTATTTAAGAAGTTACATGCCAGTATTATAGAGGTGAAGCAAGTCTCTCCAGTACTGTACGCAAACATATGTGTGTGTGTCTGTGTATATATATATATATATATATATATATATATATATATGTTAGATAATCCACTACAGGGTGTGTGGTTGTGCTCTCATACACACATGCCTTGCATGTGTATTTTTTTCTTTCTTTTTTTACATACATTTTCCCCCCAGAGCAGTGTGGGCAGGCTCTCCATCCTGTCCCTGCCTCCTCATGCCCTGCATCTGCTGCACTGAACCACCACACCTGAGATCCCTCACAGATTTCCTCCCGTGGTGGGGTCAGGAAGGGGAAGGTCATCCTCCCCCACCCAGTGACACACATCCAGATGGGGCAGGGTGGTTGGTTGACAGTGCAGGGTAGTGGCAGGCATGCAGGGCTTCATTTAGCCCACACCAGTCCTGATTTTTCCATTTTTTGTCTCATGTTTCCCCATGCAGGGGCATGCATGTAAGCAAGAGCATGTGGAGGCACGTGCATACTATGGAGTCCCTCAGCCATCCTTGCACTGCAATTCTCAACCCACACTACCATGTGGCCTCCACCAGGTGGTAGTCATTTGGTGAAGCATGCCGGTCCTCCTGCCTGGGAAGGGATAGCAGCCCTTGGGCACTCAATCCTTTCCCTTTCCAGCCATCCCTCAACAGCCCATGCTCGTACCTGAACACAGGTCACTAGTGTGACAGGAAGCAAGGTGCTGATCACATCAGCCCTCCATGCCACTGGGCCTGCTACATGCCTTGGGTGTATTGAGAGGCATGAGGCCACAGGCTGAGTGCATTCAGCCACCCAAGGCATGTGTATATCAGAACATGATGGCACACCCTGTAGTGGATTATCTATATTATGAAATGTTCAGAAGGTTATGAGGGATGAAAAGAAGTGCAAGTGCGTGGTCATTGTGGCATAATGCATAGTCATCTGGTGTGTTTCATCCAGTAAGGAGACAGAGTTTCACAAATGTTTCTTACCCCTTTTGTAAATATATACATATATTCTTTGCAAAACACTTTGTTAATGCACCAGGTAGGGTAACGTAATGCCACAAATGTAGAGAAATGTGGCATAAGTGTTTCCAACGCCCCTCCCCCACTCCAGGCATCAGAAGGAAAAAAACATTAGGGTTTTGGGTCTCTGGAATCTTTGTGAATTAGTGGTGGGGTCTTCCTTGGGGTTGTCATCCCTGATACTCACCCCTTCCCACAACCCATAGCCTTCTGTCTGAAGCACCAGGTAGAGCTGCAAACCAGTGCCTCACACTAATACACTCTTCCAAGGTAGAGAAGTATGTCTCACACGTTTTTTTTTTTTTTTTTTTGTAGACACCTTTTATACTCACGGTGCCTGAGCCTCTCTCAGTATGGTCACTTGGAATCAATCTTCTCCACAAAGTACCTAAGTCCCCGATTGGCTTCCTGGTTTGGGCACACCTCCACTCTCACTCCTCTGGCCACTCGATTCCCCAGCTCTGAGTCCCCCCGAGCAGGACCACTGACTCCTACTGGTGCTCTATCTATAATCTAGAAGAGTGACCAGGGAGTGGAGGGACAACCAGGAGCCAACTGGAGGACCCAGTATTGTGCGTAGGGGCGGTCCCACCAGATCCACCTTCACCTACCAGGCAACTGGGGCTTTTCTATTTTCTGCCCCCCATTGGCCCGGCAGTGCAGTGTGTGCCAGCGTGGTGCATGCATGCATGCTCCCACAGACACCCACAGGAGTGTCATCATGACCAATCCCCGTACTGGAATCCCGACTGTTGCAGTGCCACCAGTGTCCACTTGGAGTCAGCAAACAGTGGGATTAACTCCCCCCTTCCTCCCAGGAAAGGAGAGCAGTCCTCCAGATGCTCAATCCTTTCCTCCCCTGCTGACCCCAATGACCTGCGTCCGCTCCCAAACCCAGGTAACCAGCGTGGTGCGAGGTGTGGCATCCAGCACCTCAGCCCTCAGCACCACCAGGCCGGTTGTCGCACCACATGCTGCCAACAAAATTTATTGTAGCTTTCTTTATGCAGGCCCACAGGAGATCATGTGTGACATTGTTTGCTCAGGGAATGGGGTGGGCATTAAGTTTGACAACCCAAGGAAGACCCCACCACTGATCTGCAAAGATTCCAGAGACCCAAAAACCTAATGTTTTTTTTTCCTCATTTTGCTGCTTGGGGTGGGGGTGAGGAGGTAGGGTTGAAAACCCTAATACCACATTTCCCCACTTTTGTGTGTTCAGTTACCCTAATTGGTGCATTAACAAAGTTTTTTGCAGAGAATTTCCTTTCTTTTTGAGACAGTGGAATCAAGGGACCTGCATGAACAGGTCTAGATGCACAGGGCTCTTTGGGCCCTGTGCCATTGGAAGACTCCATATGTCTACAGAAATGCAGGGCCTGGCACATCCCCCACTCATAACTTTGTCATTTTTACATATTTTGACCCCACATTTTCAACATAGCCTTCTTATGACCCCACCTCATGAACAAGGGTGCTGAAAATTTTCAAATACTGCCCAAAATGTGATTTCACCAAGTGACTGCAAAATCACATTTCTGGTTGGATTGCATAATTCTACCACCATTTTTATGAGGTGGGATCAAAAAGGCCATGTTGAAAATTTGAGAATCAAAAACTCTGAACTATGGGAGTTATGAATCAAAGTCCAAACCCCCCTTGAAATACATTGAACCACACTTACCTTAGTTTACATACAAATAAATGTCACAAGCTACATGTCACAAATAGCATTTCACAAATTACATGTCATGATAGTTTTTTTTTACTATTTGTATTTTTCGGTTAACTCAAAAATCTATATTACTCTAAAACTGTATGATATGTTTTCAGGAAACCTTCCAAAGGCACACCCTTTCCACATGCCCCTTCAACCCTGAAAATTTAATGACAAAATTCCACACCATCTAGTCTGTAGGTGAGAGCAGAAAATATGCAATGTTAAATATAGGCTATTTGTTTTTGGTTTTGGCACTCTGTATCTCGGAAAGTGAACAGGATTCCGTCACAAAACTTTTCATATCTTGTGGCTCTGACAGCCTGACTGCACATGCTATTTCGTCAAATGACACTAAAGTTATTAAGGTGCAAAAATTGGGGTTTAATATTAAACAGCCTCCTCAACCCTAACTATAGGAGTACTATTGTGCCCCTATAATATATATATATAATCACTGCAAAACACTATGGTAATGCAGGTTAAGGTTGCTACTGCACAGAACCCCAACCCAACAAAGGTTGGAAATATGCTATTATGGTTTTCAACCTAGTGCTCACAAGTTTGGAAATGTGCTATCGCAGTTGTCAAGTCTAACAACCTCCCCCTCCCCTACCCTCATTACCTAAGGCCAAGCTAACTGTTTGGGACTGTGCATAATTGGTGTGGTACCTCATAGAGGGCCAATATATTCAAAACTTATAAACAGCAACCCTACTCCCTCCCCACCCCATCCCCTACCCTTGTGGCCTAAGGCTAAGTTACAGATATGGTTCCATGCTACAAGGCAGTGTTGGTTCATATGAGTCTCTATAGGTCCAACGTTTATGTTTCAATTACCACACAGTTCTCTGTTGGTGTATGGCCTTGTGGAGTCTGTATAATATAGCATTCATTTAGCAGCAGTATTTTGTTTTACATATTGCCAAGTATGATGGATACTGTACCATTCACTTGTAGCTTGTTTTATACATGTCCTAGACACGTAACTTTCTTTGGGTAGTTTCAAGCATGTGTCCTAAAGAAAGAAAACTACAAGTGTGCAATAGAATTTGAATTTTTTGAATTTGACGGCAGATAAGGACCGCTTGGCCCACCCAGTCTGCCCATTTCCCTACCTAATGGATAAGCTGCAGATCCTAGTTAACCAGCAGCCTACTTCTTTCTACCTCCACCTCCTAGAATTGCCTTATGGCTGTCCCATGCATGCTTGAATTCAACCACTGTTTTTGACTCCACAACCTCCTCCGGAAGACCGTTCCATGCATCCACAACCCTCTCTGTGAAAAAATACTTCCTTACATTACCTCTGAGCCGTCACCCCATCTTCAAATTGTGCCCCCTTGTTCTTGCACACCTCTTTTTTTGAAAGATGCTACACTCTTGGACTTTGTTGATTCCCTTGAGGTACTTGAAAGTTTCTATCATGTCCCCCCTCTCCCTCCTTTCCTCGAGGCTATACATATTAAGCTCCTTTAGTCTCTCTTCATATGTCTTCCGGTGCAGACCCTGTACCATTTTAGTTGCCCTCCTCTGCACAGCTTCCATCTTGTCTATGTCCTTGCAGACATTGGGTCTCCAGAACTGCACATAGTACTCCAGATGGAGTCTCACCAGCTGTCTGTTCAGAGGGAATAACAACTTCCTGTTTTCTACTGGTGATGCCTCTCCCTATGCATCCCAGTATCCCCCCAGCCCTTCTTACTGCCCTCTCACGTTGCTTGCCCACCTTTAAGTCATCTGATATGCTTACCCCCAGGTTCCTTTCCATTTTTGTTGTTGTTAGTATCTCACCCCCCCATTGTGTACTCTTCCCATGGGTTTTTGCTTCCCAGGTGCATTACCTTGCACTTCTTAGTATTAAATCTAAGCTGCCATACATTTGACCATTCCTCTAACCTTGCCAAGTCCCTTCTCATCCTTTCCGCCCCACCTTGTGCATCAACTCTGTTGCAGATCTTTGTGTCATCTGCAAAGAGACATACTTTTCCTTCAGTCCCTCTGCAATGTAACACAAGACATTGAAGAGGACCAGTCTAATACTGAACCCTGCTGACACCCCACTAGTAACCCCTCTTTCTTCAGAGTGGACTCCATTTACTATTACCCTCTGTGTCCTATTCTCCAGCCAATTCTTTACCAGGCTATCATCTTGGGACCCTCCCAGGCTGGCTAACTTGTATATTAATCTTTTGTGTGGGACTGTGTCAAATGCCTTCCTAAAGTCTAGGTAGGCAATGTCCACAACCCCTCCCTGATCTACTACTTTGGTCACCCAGTCAAAGAAATCTATTAGATTAGTCTGGCATGACCTTCCCACTGTGAATCCATGCTGCCTCGGGTCCTGTGCCCCTCTGGCCTCTATGTACTTGACAATTCTTTCCTTCAGAAGTGATTCCATCATTTTTCCAATCACTGAGGTTAAATGAACAGGTCTGTAGTTTCCTGCTTCTGCCTTGCTCCCACTTTTGTGAAGGGGAATCACATCTGCCCTCCTCCAATCCTCGGGTACTACCCCATCCTCCCATGATTTGTTAAAGAGGGTAGTCAGTGGTGTCACTAGTTCTACCCTTAGTTCTTTTAGAATTCTGGGATGAATCCCATCAGGCCCCATTGCTCTGTCCACCTTCAGTTTTAAGAGTTCTTTCAGAATCCTTTCTTCTGTAAATGGGCTGGTATCAACTTCTGTATCCAGAGTGTTTCTACTGTTTGTTTTAGGTACCTCCCTCTCTTTGTTTGTAAATATTGAGCAAAAATATTTGTTTAGTATCTCTGCCTTTTCACAGTCACCCTCTGACTACCCCCCTTCCCTTTATTAAGCCTCACTGTGTATAGTACAGTACTTACAAATCTATAACAAATCAGTTACTTTGAGCAGGGTCCACAGTATTGTGTGCAAAGTAAGCCATATCATAAATGGGTGCACAATTCTTTAGGTGTGCCCCAAATAAGTGTGCCCCAAATAAGTATTCTAATTACAGACAAAGAATACATCAGACGTGCATAAAACACCAGACTTGTGTGGCATGAAAACAAATTTAAAAACTATGGGCTGGATTTAAAAAGCCCTGAGAAGGATGCAAGGTGCTTGTGTCAAACAGTTCAGATGCAACTGGCACCTTTAATCAAAAGATGGGGCATTTCTGATTCAGAAATGTGGCCTGCATCTGAATCGGTAGCTGCTGCATCAGACTGGCACTGCGCCCCCCCTTGCTCCACACAGCAGGGTGCAGCAGGTTGCAAGGGGGTTTACACCATGGCAGGGCTGCACCATCCCCTTTTCTGAAATTCAGAAAGCCCCACTGTGGGTGCAGCATAGAGCTTGAGTTAAACCAGTACCCAGCTGCTCTAAGCCACTTACGCCAGAGGCACACACATTGGCAACTCAGGTGGGGGGGCCTTGACTGTTGAGTCCAAGGGTGGAAGGGGCCTGGGGTGCCATAGTGGGTGTTGTGGAGGCTGTTGGCATTGACATCAGTGATGTTGCACCTGTTGGGAGGGTGCCTATTATATCGCAAATACACCGATGACATGGTACCGCAGGGGTGGGGGGCAGGAACACACAGTGCCTTGGCCCCACATGGGCAAAGCCCTGGCAGCAGCCCAAGACTGTACTCACATAGGGCTGTGGCACTGTGTGTTTCTGCAGCCCGCCATGGTAGCAAGTCATTGGTGTACATTATAATTGGCACCCCTGCTGGGGGCAACGTGACTGATGTCAATGCCCACAGCTCCACAACACCCACCATGGCACCCGGTGCCCCTTCCACCCCAGACCACTCCTGCCTAGTATGTTGTAGCCCCCCCCACACCATCCTGGCTCCTTCATGTTGTGCAGGGGTGGGGTGGTGGACTGGATCGCTGTGGCATTTCCCACAGGTGCGCTGATTGATTTGATGCTCACCAGTAGGTGCAGCAACTCCTGGGTTTGTGGCACAGGGATCCATTTCTTCCTGAATTAGATGCAGGGTCCCCAATGCAGCTGGAGTGCACCAAAGCTCTAGATCACCACGACTTGTGGCGATCTATGAGCTCTTTGAAAATCCACCCCATGTCTTAAAAGTTACCTTGCAGATGCATTGGTGGCACTCAGAGAAAGCTTCACTTCATCATACTGTAGTATCAGGTCAAACTGAATCGGGGAGTGGAAGCAGCCATTAAACTACAAAACATCATGGTATTATTTAGGTCAGAATACATGGAGAGGGTGTTCAATCTATCTGCTTCCACCCAATTTCACTACTGTATTAAATTAAAATGGTACAGTATCTTAAAGCTTCATTTCATCTGAGGTCAGATCGAAGAGGGGTGAGCTTCAATTCTATCCTGTACCACCCACTATCATTCACTGCAGTGCACTGTCATGACAGTCTTCTATGTAAATTCTGAAACCTACATTATACAACTTGAACATGACATGGCCTGACTTAAGATATATCTATCTTCATTCAAGGCCACTACCATTAAGAGATCTCACTCGTGGCTTCACCACTTGTGAGATATTATAATATCAGTAGCGTCTCTTGAAGATGAATATTATCTTCAGTCAGGCCATGTCATGTCCCCAGTATATAAACAGTATTTTGTTTTCATTCCTGACAGACTTTTTAGCTCCATCACCAGTGAAAAAAATATTGTTTGTTACCAGCCTGATGCCCACTGCTTGAAAACTGACACAAACACAATGATTTGTGAGTCAGTTATGAAAGAAAAAAACATAGTTCACCTTTCACTTATTTTCCCACCCCAGTCACTCAGTTGTGGTGTTGGATACCCCCGAAATCAATTCCATAGACTGCGTGCACAACTCTGGTGTAGTGTACGTTTTTATTTATTATATATACTGTATATATATATATATATATATACTGTATAAACATATATATATATAAAATATATATATATATATATATATATATATATATATATATATATATATACACACACATACTTTTCAGCCACTGGGCACCCAACATTGTAGTCTTGCTTATAGCCCCTGCTCAAGTTTCACACACACCCTGGCCCACCCCATCCCACCCCCAGGCACCCATGCCACCTGCCTCCCGAAACACCACCCAAGTACATACTTTAAAATGTCCTACAGTGGGGGACTGGTGCTGCCTTCCATCAACCTCAGCTGGTCACCTTATCATCTGTTGCTGACTGCCAATTGCAGATGCCTGAAAAAAAAACACATAAAACTGACCCCTTGCCCTCACCCTCCCTCTGGCACCCATGCCAACCATGTCTCACCCAACATCACCTCAGTACATACAGTTGGTCCCACAGTGTGTAGCTGGCACAGGCCTCCCTCCATTTTGTACGGTCTCTGTCTGTGCATCATCCACTGCCAACTGCAAACCTGTAGAAGAAGCAGTAATAAAAAAAAAATAATAATCTCCAACCTCACTCACCCCCTAGTACCGATACCACCCTCCCTCTCCCCCAAGTGAACCACAACCTCCTTCACCCAATCTCTGACACCTTTGCACACTCCTCCCCACACCCAGATTTCACTTGACCCCACCCTTACCCACCCTCTAGCATCCCTCCCTCAGATCACCCCAGTACATAGGTTTATGTCAGTCTGACTGTGGAAGACCAACACAGCCCTCAGTCAGCCACAGTCTTTTGCATCAGTCCCATGCTACAGACTGCCAATGTAAAAGAAAAAAATCCTTACAAAAAGCTGTCTGAAAAAAATCCTACTGTGCATGAGGAGGGACCCAGATTTGTTTAAGTAAAAAAGCCTTGAATATGGTGTTCAAAAAATGTATTTTGTGACCACATTCAAGCGCCACACAGATGTGATTATGAGTGTGGGTGTGGGTGGGGTTTATAAGCACCCTGACTTTCAAATTTGGGGAAAAAATGGTAAACAATAAAAAAGATATGGGTGATTGAAACTAATGACACCAAAAAAATCTAAATTCAAATGTACAAGAACTGCACACACACACAGACAAAGATTATTTTTCAATTTTTTTTCTATCACCCATTTTTTATGGCTATGGGTGGAACCTACAGCCATCTTGCTATCTGTAGCTGGAAAATGGAGTATCGTGAAACACATGTTTTGGACTTTTCAATGTATCCTTCCATGCCAACTGAAATAAAATTCTTCCTTCTTTCTGTTAAGAATGTTGGAGACATAACTCCAAGCTGCTTATCAGATGCCATTAGGAAACTGAAACAGCTTGTTAAATATTTAGTAAATATTGGCTGCCTATTAAACTGATGATTTGTTTACCCACTTCAGAATGCAACAACTTGCACATTTAAATACCAGGTTCTTACTACTAGTTTCACTGGGGAATGTATTGTCTTTCAAGAAAGATTCATACCTCATAAATGTCATCCCTTTCCCAGCAAGTCTATAATTTACACTGTTTTTTAACCTTTAAAGACAATATCTGATAAGCACCATCTCAGACATATGCTAGGTCTTCAGTGAACTACCCAGACTAAATATGTAGCAATCAGCAGGCATTTTCTACTATGCTTTTTGGGAAAAAAACATATTGAGCTACAGCAAACACACACCGCACACACACACACACACACACACACACACACCTCTCTCTCTCTCTCTCTCTGTACACACCATCCTCATGGCCACAACATTCAAAATAAATACTGCATTCTAATATGTTATAAAACAATAAAGATACTGTTTATGTCAGTGAACACAGTGAAGTTAAGTTTAGAGTAGATTTCCTTAAATATTTCTTATCCTATATTTTGTATCCTTTATAGCACAGGGGAGATATTACATCTCATTGTCATAGGGATCTGCATTTACACATTTTTGCACTGTATTTACTCAGGATGTCTCAGATTGGATGCAATATCTTGTTTTCAGTGGGATTATGATTTTACCATTTTGATAATGTATTTCTTCAGGGTAGCCTAGTCCAGGGCCTCCATATTCAAAGGAGATGCGTGGTGCATCCCAGCAGAAAAGGGAGATGTGCTGCACAACTCTAACAATGTGCCACAGTGTAATATTCAAATGTGTGGGATGCGCTGGCCACAAGGGAATGGGGCAGGGTGCACACACATAGTATGCCAAGCAAGTCGAGGGTGCATTCCCATGCATATGCCATGCTGCAGCATACTCAGTGGGAATGCACCCCTCACAGTCCAGAGCAGCATGGCCCACAGTTAGGCCATGAATAGCTGGCCCAACTCGACCAGCCACCCACAGACAAACTGTGGAAGTGCACAGCAACCTGGCAGCCCTGGTGGACTAGAGGTACCTCTCCTATCCCCGATTGATTCAACTCCATCCCCAAAGAGCTCCATAGTGTAGGGCTCCCTCTAGACCCAATCGCACCAGAGAAAACCATGGTCCATATCCATAGCATAGAGAACCTTCACCCACTGCCTTGGTAGGTACACCCCCAGTCCCCCATACCCGACCTGTTGCAGAAACTGGTACTGCCCTCCACACCCTGCCATGGCCAGCCACTGACTGCACTGGACCTGGGCCAGGGACCTGCACTCCAGAATGACTGAAGTGGCTGCACCATGCATTGGGGCACTACACAAGCTGTGGACCCACCAGTGTATGCATCCATGTGTATGTCCCTGGCAAACCGTAAGAGGGAATTGACATACCTCCAATGCATGACTTGTCGATGCTGAATCTTCCTGCTGTTATACTCCATTGTGGGCCCACACTCTCCTCTATTCTCCTGTAACATGTCACCCTCTGGACTACTGAGGTATCCTGAGTGCCATGGGGTGAGGTATCCTGCAATGCCATTTGCAGTGAACACTTCTGGCTATGGATGGTGCATCCACAGTTCTCCTATTGTACAAATGAATGGGAGGTCAGCTGTAACATGCCTGTTCCAGGACCTGTGTGAGTGGGTAGAGCATTGGCTGTTACTCACACTGAGCAGTGCAATGGCACCAGGACGATGAGTCAGCATGCGAGCACCTGAGGTGTATGGCCACTTGGTGTTATTGGCCACACACAGTTCGTGCCTATGTATGACACAGTCCAGCGTCCTATTGCCAGTGCTCTGCCACCTGAAAATAAGATGCCATTTCTTCTGTGAACTATTCAGGCTAAATATATAGCAATCAGCAGGCATATTCTAGGAAAATACATTGCAAAAATGTGTAAAAGGAAGACCACATTGAAACTGCCTCTCAGCAGATCTGCATTATGCAGATTCATTAGACATAATGGGTAAAAACATCCCAAAAGCTCTCCACAGCCATATCAGCTCTGACCAGAATTTGTTTAACATTTAACAAAGGGTAATTTCATCATGGAATGAATTCCTGTCTATAGTGGTAACAGCCCTAACATAGGTGCCTTTAAGTCAAGACTAGGTTTCCTTTGTAAGGATAGAACTACCGAGTTCTAAATACCAGGGGATTGGCAAGTTACAAGGATGAAAGTCTGTAATGCTTGATATTTCCTATGATTCCTATAATTCCTATGATTGTGACAGGGTTGAATAAGACCCTGTCCCATTTGTTATGCAAAAAGAGTTAAATGCAAGGATCTGTTCTACTGAATCCACTCCTTTTCTGTCTCTTGCCTGTCTGGTTGCACAACCAAATGTTCTCGTGAGGCTTAGGAACCGATCACTCTGATGGTCTCGTCATTCTCTGCCTCTCGCTATCTCTCTGCCGTCACTTGCTGTTTCCGTCTTTACTTCCTTTTGCATATCTGCGGTTATAAAAATAAATGTGAATCTTTATGTAAAACTGAGATCCCTTGGTTTGAAATGTATATAGTTACACTATTGAAATGATTGCAAAAAGCTGTTTGGAATTTAGAGGGTTAATCTGAGATGCAGTTTGAGCTTCTCTCAGGCTTGTTTTGCAAGCCTGCTCTGCAAAGAAACTAACAGGAACATTTTGTGAAAAACAGGATGTTTCCTTAATGAGTTCCAAGGCAAAGACTTGTTATAAAAAGAACAGCAATATCTTTGCTAGAGAGACTGAAACTTGAAATTAGAGATACCCTCAGATGAAGGACTTTGTTTTCACTGTTTGTACTGCTTTTGTAGATAGTTATACTAAACAATTTTTCTTTTTTTATTTTACTGTTATTGGTAATAATTAAAGTTACCTGTGACTTTTACAACTGCTCCTGGTTTTCCTATGCTTCCTGATCTGTGCCTCGACAACAATTAGAAGCCCAAATTTTGGTGATGGCCTACTTATCCCCCATGGCCACCCATGTGTCAAGGTTTAGACCTACCTGATGGATCTTTAACTTCACAGGTGGCCCACAGTACTCTACATGATTTTTTACAGGTTTAACACTGTGCTCAATGGGTTTGCTACTTTGCAAAGGGTCTGCAGGCCCTGCACAAAGCAGAATACAGATGCAGTACCCTGCATGATGGGTCTGTTGTTTTATGTATGGCCCCCTAAGTCCTGCTTGAAGAAGTTAAAGATCTGACATGGTGACTGATGGATCTACTGCTTCACTCCGCTGGCTCCTATGCAAGGCAAGCGACATGTACAGTGCCATGTCCTGTGGCTACACTGCTTCATATAGGGCCTACAGGGTCGTGCACCAAGAACCATTAAGATATCGGTTAAATATATTTTTTAAAAAGTAATGAAATGAGTTGCAAATAAACTATATTAATTCATCTGTAGGGTTACCGTGCACATAGCAGGGAAATCAAAATTCAGGGGAAATTGTATCTGGGGCCTTGGTGAATCTGTGGTGTGCTGTTGCTTGGGGTGTGTATGATCGTTTGATGCACTATTCATGTTACCGTAAAATACTGACATAGTAATGCTTGCATAGAAGGTGCCAGAGTAAGAGTGATGTCAACGAGTTATGTCAAAGATGTGTTGTGTTTATGCACTTTAACCATAACAGATGCATTCAAATGTTTTTTTGTAGTTTTGTGTACTGTATATATACACACCAGTGGAATTAAAAATGTGTGCAGATAACAAGGGATATCTTTGTATCCAGCCTTAAGCTATAGGAAGAGTAGTGACTGTGCAGGTGTGTGTTATGAGGATTTTTCACACACCTGAGGTGTTTGATAATTCATAAACCTTGAGAGTGAAGCTCGAGGGGTTTATGAGAATACGAGATCATCACACACCAAGGGTGTGTCAAAAATTCTCATAACACAAACCTGGCACAGGCATTATTTTTTATAATAAGTGGCACAAGAGTTCGACAAAGAAAAAAAAATTGTAAACTGTATTTGTGTTGGGAGTGAGCATGTCCCTCAGCAGTCAGTGTAGTGAGCAGCGTTTGCTTCATATTATTCTTATCACACTGCAGTAGAAGGGGCCAGCTGTTTTGTAGGGTTGCTCACTCTTCTAAAGAATATTTAGTTCATGTTGCCAGAAAATGTTGTGGGCTGGCTGGTGAATGAACAGGTGAGTGGTCTGAGTGAGTGACTTGCAGTTTGGTTTGGCTTGGTTGGTTTGGTCTTGAGTGACTGTATTTTCATGGTTTCAGTTTAGTGACAGCATTAAGCTGAAAATGCTGTAATAACCCAGTATTGAGCTGTTACGGCATGTGAACAGTAGTCTGCAATCAGTTAATACAGGGGCCACAGCAGTTATTATAATATCATGTTAATGTTGGCATAACTGATGTCTTGAAAGTTTGGTATTTTACAATAGAGTACTGAACCAATCAGAGAGCAGCTTTGACAATGCTGATGGCAAAAAAGAGATGAGGTTTATCATGGGAGACAGGAACAGGGACTATGGACCTGGAAGGGAACACTGGATAAGGCAGGTAACTAGATAATATATAAATACACTATATGGTTCAAATCCTACCACCCACCAAGGAACATTTCCAAACATGGTGGTAAACTCAGTTCCAGACAACTCCTCTTTCTTGTGCACCAGATATGCCAAAGCCCCTTCACAGAGCTCCCACAATCTTTGTGCACATTGGGGCTTTTGCATTAGTGCGAGCCTGGTGCATGTGACAGGCATGTTCTCAGCTCGTGTCCACCTGCACCCCCAGACAGGGGTGCATGGCATGCCATTCACAAATGCTGTCCACCTGTCTGTGGCTCCACTCTGCTGGCACATTGGTGTGCAAGGGACAGATCAGTGAACACATACAGTACAGGACTCCAGTCAGATGCCCACGCTGGTGGCAGACTAGATCTTCTGCTCTGTGCAGAGCAGGGGATTGTGGGACACAGTGGGTCTCATTAAAACAACATGGACTGGGTGGGTGCACAAATCATTGCTAAAAGCCCTCTCTGCATGTTTAGAGGGTTGGGGCAGCATAGCGGTGGGGGGTCCCTTACCCCACCGTGGCCATTCAGTGCGAGGTAGAGGGGGCGCATAGTAGCTACAGCAGAGCCCCTCCACATGTGGCCTGTGCCCTCCTCTACCAATGCTCAGCATCTTGGTGCATATCGCAGAATGAAGCACTGCCCTGTCCACTCCCTCATCCATCTGTATGCATAGAGCTGCAGACAGACAAGGGGTCAGGTGCAAAAGGGGCCCGTGCGCCTTCTGTGAATGCCATGGGGGTCTGCTGGACCATGGATGCTCAGAGGTTAGACTTAGGGAAGCCTGTGTGCTGCGTATATGCAGTGTGTAGGCTTAGTGCATAGACCCACTATGGGGAAACAGGTTGAAGGTCTGGTGGTATAGAGCAATGTGGACTGTTGGAGATACTGTATTTACTGGGGAACATGGGTCCCAGATGGAAGTCCCAACTGACACAATTAAACATAGAAACATTGACAATGATGGCACATAAAGACTATTGATCCATCCAGGCTACCCATAACACCCTATCATACCCTGGGACCTTCTATCTAGGCAGGACTTTTTCCCACACTATCCACCCTAGTGCTCCCATTTTACTGCTGTCACCCCAAGTAACTACAAATGCTTCACTCTTACCCAGTCGTGATTGAAACCATTAAAGGTTTTGGCATCCACCGCCTACACTGGCAAACTGTTTTTCATGGCTCAACTACCTTCTCTGTGAAATAAAGCTTTCTCATGTCACGCCTGAACCATTCCTCCCCCGTTTCCACTCACGTTCCCATGTTCTTGACTTGCTATTCCTGCTGAATAGTTCCTCACAGTTCAGCTTGTTTATTCCTTCCTGGAACTTGAAGGTCTTCATCACATCTTCCCTGTCCCATCCCATTTTCGGTGAGTACATGTTCAGTACCCTGAGTCGATCTTCGTAAGATCTGCCTTGCTAGTCCCTAATCATTTTGGTTCCTCAATGCTGAATTGTCTCCAGCCTCTCCTTATCTTTCCTCAGGTGGGGACTCTAGAACTGGGTATAGTACTTCAGGTATGGCCTCACCAGTGATCTATTGAGAGGTTGTAATACTGTAGTGTGGCAGGCCGAAAGGTTCCTTAAACAATTAAAGGACAGGCCAGATGAATCTGGAAGGAGAGGCAGGAAGCTTACTCAGTGACCAAGATGCAAAAGGTTTATTTACAAGGGATAAGGAGAATAACAAAATAACTATTCTTATAATGCTGCAGGGTAATAAAAATAAACGACAAAACAATCTGATTGGGACCAACAATTGATTGAACCAAGTACAGGGGGTTAATCCCTTTTAGTCCAAGTCCTACATGCACTTGGCCGAGATGAGGAAACAACCGATGAACCAAGCTTCGGCTTTCCTATGGGTTAGCTGATCAGCAGGTGAGCATTGTCCCCACAAAGCACTTGTTACAACAGGTCATAACGGGGTGTCCCCTGGATGAACAAAACACAAAGAGGAACACTGCTAGCTGGACAAGGAGGAAGGTGGTGGTCCTCAGCGGCTCCAGGCAGGGAGTGGAAGTCTTCTGGCTGGCAGGTGATTCTCTAGATGATCTGCAGCAATGACCACTGGTAGGTCCCCAGCACCCAGGATACCTCCCAAGAAGAAGACTGCTGGTGATGCGACTCTCTGGTGGCCTCAACGGAGTGACATGGGCACGTGCACACGTCCGGATAGCCAGGAAAATAAGAAAGGGGCTTGCATGACATTAACTGGGGTCCCTCACACTTCAGCCGAGGCAGCTCCTAAGCAGATTCACTACTGGATACCTCACTAGTGGCTCTCTAACACTTACTGTCACAGGACTAATGCTGGAACACCTGTGGTGGAACTTCAGAGCAGGCTGACATCACTGCATGTGTTCTGGGAACCTCCCTGGGTCAGCATCAGGCTCTGGTGAAGCTGATCCAGGCAACAAAGGTGTAGCTGGACATCCAGCATCAATAACACAGTTCAGTAGCAAGCAAACAATTCAGTTTCTGGCAGACAGTTCAGTTTTTGTAGGAAATACAGTCTCTAGGGGGTGCTAGACAGGCAACAGCACAGTTCAGTTTGGGTGCTGGGCCACTCAGGCCATAGGACCATCCCTCCCCCCCCGAAAGGGCGCTGCACCTACAAGAGTCTTCCCCTTTTCTGCCTACTTTTGCAGATCCAACCCACATTATTAGTATTAATATCCACCCCTGGCCTTAGGTGGGGCCTCGTCCTCTAATTCTTAAGCTTGAGAGCCTGGATGCTGAACCCTCACCACTAGCCCCTCCCTTCCTCCCGGCAGCTGGCCAAGGGCCTTTGGTTTGCCCTGCCCTTGGTGCAGAATGGCACCCACGAGACCCTAGGGCATTAATCCACTGTGCCCTGGGTCTGCTCCTTTCCCTTTCCTCCCCTGGGCTTTTACAATCACTTTATTCTGCCAGAAACAGGCTACTATTGGCCCAGCCTGCCTTCTGGTTCCACATTTGACTACAGCAAAAAATAAATAAAAAACTACAATAGCTCTGTGCCCTCTGGCTACCCCCAGGGCCTTCCCCTCAGGGCTGGCAGCTCATCCAGGGAGCCTAACTTGCCCCCCCTTTTTCTTACTAGGGCGCTGGCCTCATTTAAGTATCTTTTTTGGGCACTCAGACCCTTTTGGTTGCCCTTTCCCTTCCCCTCCCCAACCCTGATGCCTGTGGCACCAGCGTAAAAACAATTGGGAACTTTCCCACTCACCACCACAGCCCAGGATGTCTCTGTCACTGGGGAGTGTCAGCAGAATGGCAGGGGAGCCATGTTCCCACCTAACTCTCCCTCTAAACTGCTGTGGCTGCTGGGCACAGAACTACAGATCGGGGGCATGGTTCCCACCCAGACCTATTATTTTGTGGCACCCTCTGGTCCATCTGCCCTTTATTTCCCCCCTCGCTGATTGGGGCTCTGCCCGGGGGAACAGGTGATGTCAGGGAGCCGCACTCCACCCGACTGACCCTGCTGCTGCTGCTGCCACTGTCACAAGCCCAGGATGGCGACCGGAGGGGAGCAATGCCAGAGGAGTCATGGACCGACTGCAGCTACTGTCTCTTTTGTCCGTACTCCTTGTGTCCTCCACCCTCCATCCTGTACCACAGACTGCCCTCCTCTAGCTACTCCCCAGCCCTTTTGTGGGGCAGGGGAGGTCTTGCTTCTGGCCAGGAGATTAGGCACTACCAGCCCAATAGGGAAGGTCTCCGGCCCATGACCCCCCTTCCCAGTGCTAAACAGCGTGAACCAAGACAAAGAGACTGGGAGGGGTCTGCAGGGCTACAGGCTGGAAGTGAGGGGAATGAGGAGAAAGAAAATTCCCCTAACTTTGGGATACTACAGTAGCTCCTTTTTTTTCTGATGTCAATACCCCTCCCTGTACACCCCAACATGAAAAGGACTGGACCCATGACCGATCCCTGAGGCACCCCATTAGTGACCTCCGTCTCCTCAGATTTGACTCTGTTTATCACAACACTCTGCTGTTTCCCTTCCAACCAATTTCCCATCCATCTAACTGTCCTTTACTGCACCCAGATCCTCTGGCTTCTTCAGCAACCTTCTGTGAGGCACTGAGTCAAAAGCCTTGCTGAAATTTAGAGTAAATCCACAGCATGACCCTTATCCACTTCCCTCATTACAAGTCAAAGAATACTATCAGACTGGTCTGACAAGACTTCCATGTTGTTTACTACTATGAAGTCCATTTCTCTCCAGGTAGTCCATTAGGTCCTCTTTGACTAGTGTCTCCATCCGTTTACCCACAATGGATGTAAGACTGACAGGTCTGTAGTTACCTGGGTGTTCTTTGTCCCTCCCCCATGGAGTAGAACTATGTCCACTACCCTCCAGTGGTTTAGAACAAACCTCATCTGAATTGAGCTACTGAATAGCTCAACCAGGGATTCCGCTAGTTCTGATGCCAATTCCTTGAGCACCTGCAGAACCATCCTATCCATTCCTGTTGGCGTGTCTATCTTTATGGCTGCCAGCCCTTTTTGAACCCTTTCACTAGTAAATACCTGCTGCCTCATCACTGGGCTCTCCCTTTCAGCTGCCTTTACGTCCCTCTCTGGCAGAAGCCTGCTGTTCTCCTTTGTGAATACAGAGCAGAAGTAGTAGTTAAGAACAGCTGTTTTTTGCTTGTCCTCCTCTATTACCCTCTTGCTGTTAGCCTTACTATTCTCCCCACACCTGTCTTCTTTCCCTAATATACGTGAAGAACTGTTTTTCCCCACACTTGACCCCCTCTGCAATATGCTGTTGTGTGTCTGCATTTGCATCCCTGTCTGTTCTCTTGGCTTCCCTAGATCTTAATTGCTACTTCCCCCATTCTCTCCCCCCACCCCTGTTTTTCCTGGTACCTCATGAAGACCTTCTTTTTGTCCCTCACTGCCTTCTTGACCTGTTCTGAGAACCATATTGGTCTCTTGTACCTGTTTCTTTTAGTTGACATAATCATACACTACTTTATTGCCTTGAGAATGGCTCCCTTACTTCCTCCCCATCATTTCTCTACTCCCATGATGGTGTCCACTCCAACTAACCTGTCCTGGACTAATTTCCTTATCTGGTTGAAGTCAGTTCTTCTTAAATCCAGAACATCAGCCTTTGATGAGGGCTTACTGGTCCCAAGGGCCAGCTCAAGCCAAATGGTGTTATGGTTACTGGACCCTAGTGGCTCACAAACTGGCCCACCTTCTACCAGTTCTGAGTTGGTGAGCACCACATTCAGAATGGCTTACCTTGGTTAGCAGACAGTCTATATTCCCATTTTCTCCCCTGATGATCCATCTTCCACTGCTTCAATGCCTTCCCTCACAGAGAGGACAACTGCTCCTCCTTTACCTCTCTCTCTTTCCCGCCTAAACATGGAGTAGCCTGGGACTGCCAAGTCCCAGTTGTTATTTTCTGTGGCTCAAGTTTCAGTAATGGCCATGTGATAAGTCTCTATATCTGCCACTATTGCCAGGAGCTCACTGATTTTATTTCTGATGCTTCTGCCATTAAGGCAGACAATATTCCATCTTGCTCCTGATCCACCTCTTGCTTTTTGATGCCCCCCCCCCCATTTTTCTTTAGTCTCCTTAATTTCTTATTTTTCTGTTGTTTTTAGGCGTTTTGAGTCTCCCTCCTTGGCCATTTCCCACAACTTAAAGCAGCAGTGCATGACTACAGTGACAATTATGACCTATACTTTATATGCTATTTTAGATTGACCCTTATCTCCTGATATGTATGATACCCTTCTTTCTCCATTTTGCATCTACTTTAGTACTTTTTTTCACATTTGAAATAATAAAAGGAGCGCTCCTTTTAATATGACTTGGACTAGATTTTCATCAGTATTTGCAGCTGTTTTTGAACACGTGCTGTTCCATAAGGTCAGGGAGCACTGCCTGCTGCATGATAGTTCATTTTAGTCACAATAAAAGTGATTTTAAACAACTGATGGACAAAAACAGCTGAAAATACTGATGAAAACCTGGTCCAAGCCATATTAAAAGGAGCACTGCTTTTATTATTTCAGATATGTAAAAAGTACTAAAGCAGACTCAGATTGTGGAAAGAATGGTATCATACAAGTCAAAAGATAAGGGGCCATCTAAAATAGCATAAAAAAGTATAGGTCAACATTTTCACCAGACTCATGCACTGCTGCTTTAATTTGAACTCCAACCTTCTCAGTGTTTTCTCTAGCCTCATCCTGCCCAGCAGTCAGTTTAACTGTCTACTGATGTAGATGTCAAACTTCTGCCACAGTGCACTGATCCCCTTTCTTGTTAGGTAAATACCGTCACCCTCCTGTCCCAGAAGCCTCCACAGTCCCCCACAAAGCTGAACCCCTCCTCCTGACACAATCCCTTCAACCACCCATTAATCCCCTCTATCGCCTTCCTTACTCTATCCATCCCATTCTCCCTGCTCCATACATAGAGGACCTTGGAAAGGGTCATGTACACAGAGGGAAACTTATATGTGTCCCCTAGACTTCAAACATTATGCTTCACCATTTACACAGACTGGTTCACCAGATCATTGGTACCCAAGTGTACCAGCACCCCGCACACCCCTCTCCCTTCTCCACCATTTTCCCTACCCTATCTATATGCCAGACGGCTGATGCAAGGAAGGCACCTGATCATCCCCCTTCCCCTGCCCACCACCTTCTCTACCCCATACTCATTGAGTCTCCAACGACTAACACTCTCCTTGCTATCTTGCTTCTGCTCATCCCCCCAGATGCTACCAAGTCATCCTCCCTCTCCCCAGACTGACCTCCCCCTCCTGACAGACTCTGGTACCTGTGCCTCCCCAGGGGTGCAAATTGGTTTGCTGTCAGGATGTTGTGGGATTGGTTGACTATGTTGTGGGACTGGTTGACCCCTCCCCCCTTGTGGCTGCCCCTGCCTCCCTTCCCTCTCCATTCCCTACCACTCTCCAGCCCCCTAAGCCAGAGGGCTTCTGGGGGTGTGATGGTGTGAGCACCAGCTGAGTCAGTGCTGCAGTTGAGATAT
The DNA here is from genome assembly GCA_016271365.2 of Neoceratodus forsteri. Taxonomy (NCBI): domain Eukaryota; kingdom Metazoa; phylum Chordata; order Ceratodontiformes; family Ceratodontidae; genus Neoceratodus; species Neoceratodus forsteri. Next base: position 1,190,651,390 of record CM057456.1, read on the forward strand.
CTCATCCCTTCCTACTACCAGTTGTGCATGGAGCTCCGTAAAGGTCCTACAAATGAGGACTTCAGCACTGTGCACGGTACATTGCAACTTGATTCATGACCTATGGATATTGTACACCTTGTATAAAATTCCAATAAAAACTTTTTTAAAGACATCTCATAAAGCTATGTGCCAGTATATCTGCGTTATAGAGAGCTAGTCACATTTCTCATTTAAGCTAAAACTCGGGTTGGTGGCATCAAATAAATCTATCCAAAAAGCCTCTTTAGTGAACAATTTTTTCTCCCCTCCCCACCTGGTGTTGGTGTCTTGATTTGCTCAGTCCCAAAGAACCTAAGCTCAGGGATGTTGTGTTTCATTTCTAAAAATGTCTGACCAAAGAGGAGGACTTATCCCCCCTTCTAATTTTACTCTTATGCTTCCCAGTCCTCACTTGCAATTGTCTTGACTTCTTACCTATATAGATTGTATCACAAGGGCACATAATTAAATACACAACATGATCTGTCTTACAAATAATATAATCTCTTATCTCAACATCCTCATCTTGACCCAGAGAAAGCCAAAATCCTCAACAAATACTTCTGCTCAGTGTTTATGAAAGAGGACCCTGGGGATGGCCCAGCCTTCAAAAAACACAACACCCCGGGACCAGGGCTAGACACGAGTCCCTTTACAGAAGCTGAAGTGTGGGAGGTGCTAAATAAATTAGAAGTTGACAAAGCCATGGGATCAGATGAGATGCACCCCAGAATCCTGAAGGAACTGGGGGCAGAATTAGCAGCCCCTCTGGCACTTCTATTCATGAAATTCTTGAATAGTGGTGTGGTACCCGAAGACTGGAAAAAGGCAATAGTGGTTCCACTTCACAAATCAGGCAGTTGCGAAGAGGCTAGTGAGCCTCACATCTATAGTAGGGAAACTAATGTGGAGACACTACTCAAACAGAGGATCATAGCATTCCTTGAAACTATTGGCTAACAAGACCCTAAATAGCATGGTTTCACAGCAGGTAGGTCATGCCAGACAAATCTGCTTGAGTTTTTTGACTACACTACAAAAATAGTGGATGACGGTGGGGCAGTAGATGTGGGCTACCTAGACTTTAGGAAGGCTTTCGACTTGGTTCCACACATAAGGCTGGTGAAGAATCTTGACAACACAGAGGATGGTCCAGAAGTAGTCAGATGGGTACAAAACTGATTAAAAGGCGGAACCCAGAGGGTATAGTTTAATGGAACGCAATCAATGAAAGGCAGGGTGACCAGCGGGGTGCCGCAGGGCTCAGTGCTGGGACCTCTGCTCTTCAATGTTTTTATAGCAGACATCGGTGATGGACTGGAAGGGAAGGTGTGTCTATTTGTAGATGACACCAAGATATGTAACAGGGTGGACACCTCAGAAGGAGTGAGCAAGATGGAAGCTGACCTCAAGAAACTAGAAGACTGGTCTGGAGTGTGGCAGTTGAGATTTAATGCCAAAAAGTGCAAGGTCATGCACATAGGAAAGAAAAATCCAAGAAAGGAGTATTACCTAGGAGATGAAAGACTGGTGGCCTCAAACCAGGAACGAGATCTGGGAACCATAATCTCAGACGACTTGAAGGTTAGTAAGCAGTGTGAGAAGACAACATTAAAGGCCAACAGGATGCTAGGCTGCATTGAGAGGGGAATCAAAAGCAAGAGGAAAAAGGTGGCACTACCACAGTATAGATCGTTGGTCAGGCCTCGCCTGGAATACGGAGTCCAGTTCTGGAGGCCTCACCTCAGGAAGGACATTGACCAGGTAAAAACAATATAGAGAAAGGTGACAAAAATGATTCAGGGTCTGCAGTACATGTCCTATGAGGAAAGACTTAGGGAACTGAATATGTACTCCCTGGAGCAGAGAAGAGAGAGAGAGAGAGAGAGGAGACATGATTGAAACATTCAAGTACATATAAGGCATTAACAAGGTACAGGCACATGAACTTTTTCACTTCAAGAAGGGTTCCAGGAACAGGGGACATGACCTCAGGCTGCAAGGAGGGAGGTTCTCTACCAACACCAGGAAGTTTTTCTTCACAGAAAGAGTGGTGGACGCCTGGAACAGCCTGCCCAAGAGGTTGTAGGGGTTAACACTGTGAGGGGGATTCAAGAATGCGTGCAATAGACACAAGGGAGCCCTGACTACAAAGGGCAACTAGAGTGTCAAAATAGGTCTAAAATAAATGGGCAGACTAGCTGGACCTAGCAGTCTCCTTCTGCTGTCAACTTCTATGTTTCTGTGTTTCTATCCTTACTCATATTTCTAACAGTTTTCGATTTGTACATGTTTGAACAATTTATGCACTGTCTACAAGGAAAATTGCCTTAAATGTCTGTCTCAAACTGGTAAACAAAAAAAATCAATGTTCATTGTTGTGGGAATCCCATGTTTTAAAGAGATGAGCCTATCCATAACATTCTTGTTCTTCTAGTCTACTGTCAGGGGTTCACCCTTAATAGGGCAATATAATAGGGATATAATATAATATAATATAGTATAGTATAATATAACATAATGTAATAGGGATATAACATAATAGGGAGGGCAGGCGCATTAGCTCAAGCTGTGTACCCTGCAATACGAGCAGACTTGATAGACCAAATGGCCTTCTTCTGCTGGCTTCTTCGTATGTATGTCCGTATGTTTCTTGTCCCATAGATACCATTTGTAGAATGTGCCAATGTTTACATAACACATTCCTATCTCCAAAACCTGAACAAAAGTTAGTGAAAAAAAATAGGTGTTCATCAGTCCTTTTTGCTTTCTTCTGCAGCAAAGAGTCCCTGGCAAGGGCATCTGCCTTATTTCTTTTACTTTTTTAACTTTATGTTTATTGAGTTTTAAAATAAAACTGTACAAGCAGTACCGGTGCAGCATTATCCAATTGATACAGATGAAATATCATAGCAGTATTATGAATTATAACATCAGTCTGCACGCCTTGAATGAATTCTCATAGGATAACTAACAAGAAGTCATATGCCATCAAGGAACAGACTATAAATTGGATATAACTGAGACTATTGTCTGGTATCACAGGAACTATAGCCCCTAGGGCATTGTAGTCTGCAGTATGACTGGATATGCACAGGCTGCAGTTTTAGATGCATGAACTCCTACTGAAGAACATTACACAGCAAGGCAAGACCACTGGAAAAACAAGTACTCAAGCACTGTAAACTTGGCAGGTAGTACACCTGACAAAATTTTAACTTGAAAACATAAAATATCACTTGTAAAACTTGAAAGCAGCATATATGCAATACAGCTTATCAGAAAATGAACGTCATTAGCAGAACTGGCAGCCCGCTGATAGCGTTAACATGTCAAACAGAGACATCAGCTCCCCAACCCCCCACACATGGATGCCCATGAAATGCACAATCCATACACACTGTAGCTGCCATTTTAAGTCCTAAAAGGTCACCTGCTTAACTTCAGAACAGCATGAAATTTAATCTTTCTCAGGATGAATAATGAAGAATTAAAGTCACAATGTTTGTACAAGAGGCAGACGGCAATTGTTACACCAGTAAGCATAAAAGTATCTGAAGGTGTTGCTGTTAAGGGGATTCTGTCTTCATCCTACAAATGACCCACCTTTAAGTGGAAGTCCCTAACATACCCCAGTTCTGGTGTCCAGCTCCACATTTGGTATCTCTGACTGATCCTCCATTGAGTCCCCATCCACCTCTGAATCAGTAGTGTCAGAAAGTTTGTCCCTGTTAGCCTCCAACTTCTGCAACAGGTTGCCAGCCTTATGTGTATTTATAAAGATATAAGTTTTAGCACCGATTGACACCCTGACATGGGCGGAGGAAAACAAAACAAATGGTCTGTTCAGGGCCCAGAATCATTTTTTGACACCCTTGAATTCCTTGTGCCATTGTCACATGGCACAGGTCAGTCCATATAAAAGTGCACAATACCATCGCCCGCCAAAATTTCTTTAGCCTTGTGGGCTCAATATAAAGTACTTGGGCCCAGATATTCAAAAGGGTTGTACATGGCACAACAGTGTTGCACCATGCGCAACCCACTGATGTGCCCCGGCGTGATATTCAAAGGGAAAGTGCGCGCACAACCGGATGCAGTATGTATGCAGGCACAGGTTGGGGGTGGCCCATGCACAACCTGCACAGCCCGATATTCAGCCGGGATATGCAGAGCCGGCCATGTAGCCTACCTGTGCCAGCACAAATTTAAGCCAAAAAAAAAAGGAACAACTGATGGCCACCCACAGGTGAGCTGCCGCATTGCAGGGCGCAACACGGCAGCTGCCACCTGTGGGTGGCCACCCGTGTTCTGTCTGCACCTGGCAGTGCTCCCCCATGCACGATCGCGGGCATCTGTAAAAATGAAAGACTTCCAATATCCCTGGTGGTCCAGTGGACACCTATCTGCCCGATAATGGGCATTTGTATAAAATAGAATAATTCGTCCTATATCCCTGGTGGTCCAGTGGACCCCTATCTGCCCGATCGCGGGCATTTGTATAAAATAGAATAATTCATCCTATATCCCTGGTGGTCCAGTGGACCGCTCTCTGCCCGATCGCGGGCATCTGTAAAAAAAAAAAGCCCTATATCCCTGGTGGTCTAGGTTTACCCCCTTCCCACCGCCCACTGAGCCCCACCACCCCGCTCCCCGGTCAGCCGGCGGGCATCAGCACCCACCGCCTGCCGCCCGCTGCCCGATGACTGACACCTCAGTAGGGCTGCCGTCCATTTGTTCTGGCGTGAGCCAATGGGCATGCAGCCTACTGTACTACACATTCAATTTTTGTGAATGATTCATTCACATATCTGGAATGTGTAATGACAAGGCTGCATGCCCATTGGCTCCGCTAGGAACCAATGGGTGCAGCCACGAGGTGTCAGTCGCGGGCGCAGGGCAGCAGGCGGTGGGTGCTGCCACCCACCGCTGACTTGGGGGAGCAGGGCAGTGGGGCTCGGTGGGCGGGTGGGGAGGGGGTACCCTAGACCACCAGGGATATAGGACTTTTTTTTTTTTACAGATGCCTGCGATCGGGCAGCAAGCGGTCCACTGGCCCACCAGGGATATAGGACTATTTTTTTTTTTACAGATACCTGAGATCGAGCAGAGAGCGGTCCACTGAACCACCAGGGATATAGGATGACTTATTCTATTTTATACAAATGTCTGCAATCAGGCAGATGGAGGTCCACTGGACCACCAGGGATATTGGACGGGGATCTTTCTTTAAACAAATTCCCGCGATCAGGCTGCAGGGGGTGTCGGTCCCCGATGGCTGCTGCTGGCAGGGCGCCAGGCACAAGTCATCGGGATCGCACACCTGCATGCAAATGGGGCCATAATATATGCAAATGGCCCCATGTGCACCTTGCATACATTATGGCCCCATTTGCATGTCAACTTTTGAATATCGTGGTTGCTGTGCATGGCACAATGGAACTTGCGCTAGCGCATCTCCATGCTCCACTCTGGCCACTTGCGCTGGCGCAGTGCCACTGTGCCATGCACACTGGGGGTGGCCAAGGTGCAATATTCAAAGCTGCTGAGCCATGGTGCAGCTCCTTTGAATATCGCTTAGTTCACACCCCTGCACAGCCAAGTTGAGCTGCGTCCAAGCTTGCGCCACAGCCGGGCGCAGTTTGAATATCTGGGCCTTTGTCTTTTATGCAGGAACAGGCAAATGTGAGCCGTACTGTGTGAGGGGTATAGTTGTTGGTCACCACTTGTCGAGCAGTGATTCAGTATACCTTGTCAATGAATGCAGCAGCTGGTGGATCAGTTCTTTGAAACACTCAGAGCAACCAGTCCTCAAAGAAGGAAACTGAGTCGGACAGTTCAGATTTTTCAGTTAAACCCATGACCCAAACATTACACTTCTGAAGTCTGTTCTCCATAGTCTGCAACATCATTTTGAAATGTTTGTTCTCCTTAATGTGGGCCACTGAGGCCACAATGACTTTTTTGCTTGCTCCACTGTGCTGTCAACTTTAGCACTAAGTTGCGAGACAAGCTGGTGGACTGTTACAGTTCTGGCCATAAAGTCATCAAGTGAGCGTTCCAGATTTTGCACAGTGGAAAACAGCATTTGCAGCTATTTTTTTCCTTTTTATTTCAGTTATCTCATTCCCCAGTTGTAGCTCTTGCGGCTGTTTTATGGTGGGTCTCTTTTACATGCATCAGACTGACTGGACTTGGATTTAAAGTAATCAGTGGCCTGCAACTAGACACCCTTTAGTGTCCCAGTGTTCAATGTTAGATCACTCCATGTCAACTAAATTTATCTCACAAATGCTATAAGTTGTAGTCTGTAAAATGAGTTGTAAAATAAAGTTCTAGTTGAAATTCATCTATCTACAGTAGGAGCTCTATAGAAATACATCAGACTGAGCCGATGGCTGGCACTGCCCTCATCTGCCTTATTTTAGCTCCATTCACATCTCCCTTTTTATAACCTCTCTGAATAAATCTGTCTACCAGATCAGCTGCATCTTCAGCATGTTCCAATTATTTTAGTAAATATCCTTTTTGCCATAATGAACTGGCCATAAGAACAGCATATTATTAACCTTCTGAGGTAGTAGCATGTCCCATGAAAGACAGTGAATATTATGATCTGTATCCTTTCTATAAAGTTTGGTACAGTTGCAGCAAATGGAATGGTAAGATATTTTCTGAAAGTTCTGTGATATCTCTAGAGAAATTCCCTACTTGCCTGCTGGACCACTGTAGGCCCATCAGAGAGACTCTCTTTAGAAATATTGCAAAAATTTTTGGACTTATCTTACTATATCTATATTTATCGTATGTTGGTATGTTGCAACTGTACATTTGTAGATATACTGAATTCTATTCTGTACTTCCTAGTGCTGTGTGGAGTTTTCAGATTCCAATAGAATGGAATTCCACAGTATTTTGGAAAGTTCTGACTAATTCCATTGAATTCCATCTGAAGTAGAATTTAGAAATTATTTAAGTGAAACTGAAACATTGGATCAGTGATTTGTGGTTTACATAAATCATGGATTAGATTTCTGCATACCACATAAAACAAAACTGCACTTTACTTAATTCATGGAAAAGTAATCTGCGGTTTAAATTGAATGACTTTTGGAATTCTGCGTAATTTGATTGAATTTGAAAAATTTTGAAAAGCATTTTGGAAATGGGATTGCCATGCAACCTGAATTCCGCTGATGGAATTCTGCATTCCGAATACCTGTAACACTTTCTGTACTGAAGTTAAGGACAAATTCAAGTTCATTAAGGAAGGACCATAGTGGTGCAAGCTTTCAGAGCTAGTGCTTCATCAATGAATCACTTCCATATTGTAATGTTTTTGAAAAATGGATTAGTATGTACATCAAGTACAAATCTGGTCTCAAAACATGCCATAAAAAGATTGGCCTAAGTAGCGTTATACTCAGCCCTATAGCTGTACATTTCATTGGATAAAATTATTGATTTTCAACTTTGAAATAATTTTGAGTAAGTACAACTTCTGCCAGTTCTATGTGATATGAGCAACTCCATAAGAGCGAGCCCAATAACAGTGACAGCATTTCAGAGAGGACTCAAATGGCAAGGGTACACATCAGCGATTGTCGAGCAGCAACAAATGCATTTCTGTGGGGGGCTTTGCCCCCTGCACCCCTTAAATATCCAACTCCAAGGCTGAAGCAACTTGGGGAGGGGGAAAAGCATCTGTCACCATGTACCCTCGCCATTTGTGTCTTTGCTGAAATGCCATTGCTGTTTTTGGGCTTGCTCCTTCTGAGTCACCCAAATCATGGGATACCCTTCTGCCATGTCTATTAAAAAAGAGTTGTGTGGTATCTCTGAATCACCCCTTCCCATCTGAACCCCTTCCAATGCTGCGAGTCCCCACGCATGGTTATTGCTTGTATACAAATTCTTCACATCAAATGAGGCTAGAATGCAATGCTCTAGATCAATTTCACTTGTGTTTATGTCCTCTAGTAACCCTAATGCTTGCTCCTTCTGAGTCACCGTTATCCTCAGATACTGACAGGTACCGTATTGTTAGACTGCAGTCCCTTTTCTGTCAGGAGGGAGGTGGAGTTGCTTTGACCATCAACAGTTCTGTTTCAGAACCAGTTTTAGGCTTGGATGGCAACTGTGAAGGCCTGGTTTTGGGACAATGACCCAGCCAAATTGATCTCCTCCCCATCCAGTCAAGTTGATAGGCCTGACACCTCCCATTCTCTTCATCTAAAGAAAACAAGGCTTCTCTTTATTTGTCTCCTTTTACTGCAGAGGACATCCTCTTCCAAAGATGTCTCTCTGAAATTCAGCAGGTGCTGTGCAGGCCCTATGTTACAGTGGTCAGACCTAATACAGAGCCTTTGACCATTCTTAATGTGCAGGGACCCTGGTTTTCCATTTTTAACGGTAACACCGGTAACAATCACAGAATCCTGCTTGATTTGCGGATTTTGAATTCTTGTACCGGTGCCTCACGGAAATTGCATGTCACTGCACAGAATCTCTAAGATTTCAGCATCTTTTTAAATTTTTTTTATTTTCTTTTTCTATGTCCCCTTCTCACAGCATCAGTCTCCACTTTTCAGAGATCCCTAGGCTGGGTATCCCCTAGCTTCACCCCCAGGTAATGCTCAGGAGCTCCTGTGGGCCTGCCCCTATCCTGCCGGGATTGTACCCCTCAGGTGGGAAGGGAGGGGACCCCAGGTCACCCCTTCACACTCCCTTAATGTGTGCCAGACAGCTCAGTGGGTCCCTCATGGAGCCTGGTTATGAAGTCTGTGGCACCTGGGTCCCTTCTTCCAGTGGCTGATGTGGAGTGAGTGTTCCTGGTTTTCTGGTCTCTGTCCCTGAGGGCTTCTGCTCTAGAGGAGATCCAAGGAGGTAGATCGCATAGAAACATGCCACTGCTCCAGATCCTGGCTAGCGTCCTCCCCTCCTGATCACTCTGTAGCACCATTGCACCACCACCCGTGGTCATACAGGTGGTGGTAAAGCAGCAGAACCTGAAGCCCACCCTCCCCAGAGGAGGAGGAGGAGGAGGAAAGCAGTCCCCTGGGTGCTCGATCCTACTCCCCTGGCCAGACCTCCAACAACCCGAGTTCACTTCTGACCCTAGGTCACTGGCATTGCAAGCAATAGTGCTACCGCAGTGCCAGCAGGCTGACCCAGATTTCAGCATCTTAAAATGAATGCTGATGTGCTTTGCATTCTTTCTGCTTTGCTGCATATAGAGTCAGTAAGGAAATCACCCACACTGCTTTGTTGTAATCAGCCATTCAGTTTAACCACCCATGCCTAGTGGTTAGAGTAACAAACAGTGATTGAACTGGGTACATCCAGCAGACTTGATTTGATTCCCACAATCTCCACTTGCATACTGTGTGACTCCAAGCAAGTCACTTAACCTCCCCAGTGCTTCTAGGTCACTCCTGAAAACAGACAGTTCTGCCTAGTGGGCCTTACCTGCTTTACAAAGAATATAAAAAAAAATACCAATATATGTTTACTACATCATAGAATAGTAGTCTGAGTACCATGTAATTTACTTTGAGTTTTACTTGGGCTGCAATGATTTTGTACAGGTAAAGAGAAATGTTCAGATACATTTTATGTGTTTTATAAGCTTGTTTTTATATTTTAGTCAGGTTTTTATTGTATTCTTTGCATATGAGCATCTAGGTTGTAGATTGCTAAATGCAGGATCGCTGTTACCAACTTGCTTATTCAAGTTTATACTGTAATCAGTAGGGTCATCCAAAATCCTCAGTTGTTTGAATGAAAACTAGTCTGAATGAAAGTATGTTCACAAAGAAGAAACTGCCTTAATACTTATGAAAAGACTTCACAGTTAGCACCCCATTTAGGTGAATTGGATCATTTGCACCTTTTCTCCCACCTGCTGTTTCAGTCTCTGTGACAATAAAAAGGTTTTTGATAGACTGCTTCAACAAAAAGCAAATGTTAAGTATTTAAGTGTACTTATGTTTGGCCAGTGGATTTTGAAAGCACAGTCAATGACATACAGAAGGTAAGACCCCAGGGGCTGTATGATGCTGGTGGGCAGAGTGGTGCTCAATTCACATCTGAACAAAGACATGAAAACTGGGAGACGCCCTTTTCACAGACACCAGGTTAAAAAAAAAGCATCCACATGTCTGGGAGATGCATAAATCCATTTGAAGGTCCTCCACTAATAACTTATGGATTTTTTTAGGTGAAGACACTTTATTTCAAAAAAGCAAATTCAAGCAGTTTTTTTTTGCTCCTCCTACCCCCTGACCATCCACTCCTTCAGGTCTGCCAAGACCCCCTCTACCACCGCTGCTGAGTTCCAATCACCATCCACTGCCCCTTACTGCTGTGCTTACCAAAGTAACCCTTCATTGAGTGGGTCCCTACCCCTGTGGGAGGCTACCAGGGGAGGTGAAGTGCCCCAAAGAGCTTTCTGTGTATCCTAAGCATGGCAGGGGTCAGAACAGACACATGTCTGGGGCTTCCAGCTTATGGAGGGACCAACAGCTGTCCTTGGTTAGCCAGCGAGTGTTTTCCCATTTTCTTGGGAGCATGACAGACTACATGATGTCAAGGCACAAACCGATGTCCATCACGCTCCCTCCTGCAGTGAGGGCCAACATGTTGTCGTGCCTCTGCCCTCCACCAGAGCCCAGCAAATGCTGAGCTATGAACCCACCCTCCCTCCCAGGAGAAGGTGAGTGGCCATTGGACACTCAAGCCTTCACCCATCAGCTAGCCCTCCAACACCCAACTCTATTCTCTAACCCTGGTCAGCGGTGTCACAGGCAGAAATCCAATTCAGGCAGTTAAATTATAGATAGGAAAAAACAAAGATAGTCCACCTTAGCAGTGATGGTTCAGATTAATTCACATCTGAGTTCTAACAAGCAAAGAGACCAAGTCATTTGTAATTTGTGCATGTGGGGTGTGGTGTTGAAGAAAGGGAATCATAGTGCTGTCACTATTGCCATCACCCCAGAGGGATGTGGACTGCATTGTTGCTACTGCCATCCCACCTGAGGGGCGGGGTCTGTAGTGCTTCTGCCATCACCACTGGTGGATGGGGAATGTAGTATTGCTGCCATCACACCTAAGGGATGGGGGCCACAGTTCTGCTGCTTCTGTCACACCTGAGGGAGGGAGGTCATAGTGCTGTTGCTGCTGCCATCACACCAGAGGGATGGGGGCCATAGTGCTGTTGGTGCTGCCTTCGCACCTGAGGGATGGGGCCGTAGTGCTGCTTCCATCACACCTTAGGGATGGGGGCTGTAGTGCTGCTGCTATCACATCTTGTACCTAAAATAACTTTAAATTGGTACAAGGATGGAAGGATGTGCAACAGTGGAGGTCAAAATTGCTAAAATGCATGTTAGTAGAGCTAAAAATTGTTAAATAAAGAACAGAGAACCAAATACCAGTAAAACCGGATTTTGACCTAGCAGACACTGGTGACAATACCATTTTTTACAATGTGCAAAATGGAATATGCCCTTTCTCAATCCTGGTAAACCAGTGTTCCTGTTAATGTGCCATTTTGGGACCCTGTTGTTGTGCGACCAGTGCACATAGCATTGACTGAGGCCACTGTGACAGCTTGGAGATGCCCCTTTATCTTGCTGCTGGTTCCTTGGAGCATTACATCCCATTACCGGACTCCTCTGGGTACAACTGGCCATTTTGGGCATCCTTCTGTGGACATTACTGCCCTCTTTCAGTTGTGAAGCATTGCATATTCTTGTCACCACTGTTACAGTATGTTTGCCTCTTCTATGTGGGTATACACCCCTCCATACCTTGATGGGAGGTTAGAGAGCTGCTTTGACTGTCATGCTTACTATCTCTCATGGTCTAACAAAACATGAACTGATCCAATCTCCACTTAAAAAGTTCCTCTTATTTTATTATCTGTTTATTTCTTCCTTGTGGCCACTTACCATGATGTGTCATGGCTGGTGTACTATTTACTCATGAGCAGTGGTCCTCATTGGTTATACTCCCATGTTCTGTTACTAGTACATACAGTAAATGTTGTGCCTGTGTACCTCTGTGTGTCATTGTCTCCTGAAGGAGTATCTGGTTTGTCATCAGATATAAATCCATCTCCTCTTGTGGGTGCTTGGTGGCTGTCCAGAACTCTTTAGGCAGAGACTAAGTCTGTTTATATTTTGCTGGACATAGGAACTTAGTTGTACTGTGCAGTGCAATCTCCTATGAACATCTCTTCAGTTATAGTCCTTATATTAATATTGGTGGGACTAGCATTTTTCTTTAATTTCGCTATCTCTCCCGGACCACCACTTGAAGTCTCTAGCTCTTACAACTACTCAGCCCAATTTTCCAGTGCAATTCATTGTTTTCACTGCTACAATACACTGCACTGCTTTGCACACACAAAGGAAGCCTTCAGGGAAAACTTCACTCTATGCTTCCAGTCAGCTGATGTCACCAGGTTGTGGAACTCTTAAAGAGCCCCTGATGCCTCAAGAAGAACTTTGCAAAGCATGATATCTGGGCACAAAGCAGCTTTAAATGTTTCATTAACTTTGTATTTCGTATCCCCATTATTTAATTACTGAGGTCATGTGCATGAAAATAAGATTGTTGTTCCTTAAGGGTTCATTGGCTCCTATTGCTTCTTCCCAACCTAATGTCATAATACTCTGCTTGTGACATCACAGTTGTTTCCGTAACAAAAGGACTGTGATGTCACAACAGAGCATTATGATTTCAAGTAAGGAATAAGCTATAGACACAGATGAACTCCAAGGATACAGATCTTGTTTTTGTGGGAATTTCTTCACTAACAAATAAAGAGGAGAAATCCTTGGAAATAGAAAATATATGAAATAATAGCTGAATTGTGTCTGAACATTATGTTTTTTGAAGTTTTCCTAAAGGCGTCAGCTGCTCTTTAAGTAATTAACAAATTATTAAATGGGTCTAGGAATCAAAATGGTTTCATGAGGGGCTGGTCACATCAAATGAACATGATTGATTTTTTTTCAGTTTTAGGACACAGATGTTTGATAGAGGCCAGGCAGTCAACATGCTATAACTGAATTAAAGCAAGGTCTTTGATTCAGTCCCACATACTGTAGGTATACTACTCACTGCAGCTTATCTCAAATCAAGACTGCTGTAGTCAGGCTTTCTTTTATAACACTTTATTAACTGAATGTCCCTGCTTACAGCAGTGCTCTGTGTCTGCCTCTAGCTTGCAGCAGTCCTAGAAGCCACACCCTGTCTCTCTCTCATGATAATTAAAGGGGCACTGGCAGTTTGCCCCTCGGTTTTGCCTCAATTTGAAGTAATGATTTCACAAGCACATACCCCTACCAATGTGAGAGTAAAATGCAGCTACATAAGCAAAAAACTCAACCGGTTACCTGTTTTCGTAAAAAAAGCATTACTTCAGATAAATTCCCGAAAGCAAACCCGCCCCACGGAAGAAGATTCCATGCCGGTAGCGCGTAGTGGGCGCGTGGTGCCAAAGTGCATTTTTTATGGTCCCCATTAGAACAACTGCATCATTTAGTAGAACTCCGTAATACAAAGTGCTGCTGGTATTTAAAACTTAAACCCAAGCACTGGTTCAGCAGCAAAACACTTTCAAACTGTAGCACCAAAATCCCGCGCATGCGCAATAGCAGCACGTTCTTGCACATGCGCAAGATCTTTTCCTCTCGCTGCTATTGCGCATGCGGGATTTCGGTGCCACGGTTTGAAAAGATTTGCTGAACCAGTGCCTGATTTAAGTTTTAAATACCAGCAACACTGAAATTCTAAGTGATGTGGTATTCTGATAGGGAACCATAAAAATGCGCTGTACCAGCCAGCGCCGACACATCTTGGCGTTCTAATGAAGTCGATGAAGTGAGGACTATTTCGAACCCGTATCTAAGGTAATGCTGAAACGGGTGACGATGAGGTTACTGCATGTATTCATTCTCAACATTGACAGGGGGCTGTAATAAGTCGATACTTCAAGTGACGAACAAGCTCGAAGAACAAAATGACAGTGATACCTAACTCCTGCACTGTTGATCCTAAATGAGGATCGGCTAGGGAGACAGAACCACTTTTCTGCATCTTTCTCCTTGTTTAACATTAACTTGGAATCTGTTCACACCAACAGAAACAAATGGAGCCCTCTATATCTATGTAATGCTGAAAACATAGTATAACCTTTCCATGAAGTTCAGTTCACTTTAGTTACCATACTGTACATAACGCCTAAAAATCAGTCTTTAATAAAGTACTTCAGTTAATCTCACAATAGGTTTTGCTGCCCTCCTTAGGTATCTCTTATCTGAACAACTTTTTTTTAATCTCTATTTATGCTCCTCAGTACAGCAGGGGGTTACTTATCCCAATCAACCTTGTGCCCAGGTGCGCAAATTTCACAAACCTGAAGCTCCCCCTCCCAGAATCCTACTTTCAAGATCCTACAAATCCCTGGACCTCTCCTCATTGTTAAATGAGTTGGGCAACTATGATTGCTCGTGCATCAGTCATTTCACCTCGACAGATGAGGCACTGTCGTACTTTAAGTCCAACTTCATCGCCATCTGGGACCGCTACGCTCACCCTCAGACGGTCCAGAGTCCGAGGTACTCATCTACCATGGATCTCTCCTGATATCCTAGCCCACCTCCGAATCCGAGACAAGGCCTGGAAAACCTATAAGACCTCCAGATCCCAGGCTGACCTCTAGACCTACAGAGCGCTCCGCAATTCTAGTACTAAAATAATCTGCCAAGCAAAGGCCAACTACTTTTCATGCGCATTCAATTCCTCCTCCCATCTCCCGTCTCGTTTCTGGAAGGTGGTCAAATCACTTCTATGCCCACCATCACAACCACCAATCCCATCCCTGCAGGTTGGTGGTCACACCATCACTGACCCCTCAGCAGTTGCCGCCTTGTTTAACACTGTCTTCACTACCTGCCATGCTACTCCCAGGGCCACCCCGCATCAGGCTCAGCATGCCCCCACTGACACCACATCTTGTGGCGCTGCAGCTCCTCAGCCTTTCTCCTTCCTGCAAGTCACCCCTGATGAGGTATACAATGCACTGGTTGCCCTTAATCCTGAAAATGGAAAATGTCCCACGGGGTTGGACTCCAAAAATGCTCCACCTGTCGGCCCCTGCCATAGCTCAACCCCTAGCCACCCTATTTAACTCACCATTCGTCCTAGCAGAAGTCCCCACTGAGTGGAAACATGCCACTGTAATCCCACTTCCAAAGGGTGGTGGTGCCTCAAACCCAAACAACTACTGGCCCATCTCCCTCCTACCGACCCTTGCCAAGATACAAGAATGCCTGGTTCTCTTGCCTATCCACCTATCTGGACTCCTCTTCCTTCTTTTCCGCCTACCAGTCTGGCTTTAGGAAATCCCACTCCACTACCACCTCCCTTCTTAGGATTACTGACTCCATCCTCTCAGGGATGAATGCTGGCCACATCACTGCCGCCATCTTTATCAACCTGGCAAAGGATATTGATACGGTGACTCACTCTCTTCTCCTGACAAAACTTGCTAAGGCTGGCCTATCTGGCTGGGCCACATTTTGTTTCCACTCCTACCTCACTGGTAGATCCCAAGCTGTCCATATCAGAGTGTCCATGTCGGACCCCTCTCATTCACGTCAGGAGTGCCTCAAGGATCTGTCCTAGGCTCACTCCTATTCTCGGTCTTTCTAAATGATCTGTCCTCCGCCTGCACACACTCCGCCATCCATGTGTATGCAGACGACACGGTGCTATACGCATCCGGCCCTTCACCCTCTGAAGTTGCATCCAGACTTCAGCATGACTTCATCACAGTCCAGCACTGGCTCCGCTCAAATAACCTCCTCCTAAATGCTAGCAAAACAGTCTCCTTAACCTTTGGGATGAGGCAGAAAATTTCTAGACTCCCTTCACCATTAGTTTTTCACACCCTGGAAGGGTCCCCACTGGAGTCCTGCACCACCTTCAGATACCTCAGTGTCTGGCTTGACCAGCACCTCAACTTTTCCTGCACATATTGACTCCTTACTTAAGAAGCTGCACCCAAGGCTTGGTGCACTTTGCTGTAATTGTGACAACATACCCCTTTCAGCCAGGAAGGTCATTATAAATAAAATGATCCTCCCAGTCCTCGACTATGGGGACGTAGTCTACAGTGCCAGCCAAAAGACCACATTAGCTAGGCTAGACCCTCTCTTCCACTCTTTTTGCTGCTTCACCCTAAACAGCCCCTACTCCACACACCACTGTGCCCTTTATCAAGCAATGAACCTCACCTCACTTGACTATCGGAGGCTAACTCACTGTGCAAAAATTATGGCCAAGCATTGGTCTCAGCGGCTCCCTTCCTACCTCTCTGACATCTTAACAAACCCTAGCGCACAATCACACACTCAGAAACTCAGAGTCCAGGTCCCTAGCTGTCCCATACTGATCTACCTCCACTGGGCAATCAGGCTTCAGCTACCGCATTCCCTCGCTATGGAACTCCCTCCCAGCTAACATTCGTCGCTTCACCTCCCTGTCGCACATAAAATCCATGCTCGAAGATCATTTCGTCCCTACCTGTGCTTGTGTCTAGGAGCCTACCAACTACTAGGCAACTCTCTGGGAATGTTGGCACTTAGCAAATTTGTAATTCATCAGTATCTAACTATTGTCCACTCACCTTATACTGTATCTCATATGGCTCAAAACTTAATTTTGTTGTACAGTTGCTGTATGTAACTGTGCTACCAACTGCCACACTCAGTCCTGTATGTAGTGGTTTCTGAACCAAATGTTAGTGCTCTTCCACAATGTATTCACTTGTCAATCCTGACTTCAAGTGCTTTCTCATACCTTACGTACTGTGGTTACCAATTTGTCTCTCTCATGCTACTACTGACATGTAACCAGATCCTATAATGTTAATATTTCTCCCACTATGTATTTTCTTGTCTATACTGTGTAAACTGTTCTCCTATATTCTCCCCTCCCCCAGGACGCATCTGTAATCGAGCAGTACTCTGCTCAGTATGCCTTCCTGGTAAAACGCTTAAATAAATAAATAAATAAATACCCCACCAGCCAGCCTCCGCCATGGATGCTGAGTCAGGGAGGACCGTGGTTTACCCCCTATGGAGGGGCCCTACTTGGTAGGGGAAAGACCAGAGCGAGAGAGAGACCACAGCCAGACTGATTCCATGCTTTGTTAGGCTGGGGGTAGGTCACCTGTTGTAGGCATCATCCTGTACGTCATGAGGGGATTTTTAGCTTGTAAACCCCTGGGGCATGGACATGCAATGACTTCTGGTGCATGGTGAGCATGCTACCACACTCACCCACAGGATGACACCACAGCCCAATCCCTGTTACCATACCCCCCAACTGCTGCTCCCCCAGTCTCCACTGGGGTCGCAGAGAGTGGTGGGCACACACCCCAACCGTCCCCAGTAGAGGAGAGCAGTGTGCGAGATGCTCTATCCTCTCCTCCCCTATTGATCCCTGATGACCCGAATCCATTCCTGAACTCGGGTCACTGGTGTGGATCGAGGTGTGGCATCCAGCACTTCAACCCTTAGTACCATCGGGCTGGGGTCTCAACAGCTTTTGCAGACCTGTCATCTGGGTTTCTGAAGGGAATCCATTCATCTTTTGAGGCATCACCACTCTCTTCTTTTGTGATTTTTGTATCCTGGATCACTTTAAAATGCAGTGCATTCCGAGTTTTTCTGTGACCAGCATGTTCTGCAGTAACCATAGTGCCTTTCTTGCTTACAACATGACAGGGAGCTGGACTGTAGGTAGGTGAGTCTTTGTTTGACTTTTTCTGAAGCACAATTACTTTGTCTCCTTTTTTGTAGAAGAGACCTGGGCTTTTCCTCTCTTGTTCACATATTGCTTCATTTTGGCCTTTTGCTTCCAGTCACTTTCTCTTATTTGACTGTCTTCCTGTGGTTTTGGAAAGGATATGTCAGGTAACTGTGGGCGCATGGGTCTGTTGAACACTAGTTCAGCTGGGGCTCTGTTAGAGGTTGTACAAGGAACATTTCAGTACCTTCTTAAAAACTTGTACTATTCATGTTTAAAATATTTCTGTTCAGCTTGAGCTGTCTCTAGTCATTTTCCCAGCAGACACATAAACTGCTCAGCTGTTCCATTAGCTTGTGACCAACAATGTATATTTTTATGGTTGAACCCTAAGTTGTCTGCAAACCTTTTAAAGTCAGACCCTTGAAACAGAGGTCTGTTGTCTGCTTTTACCACTCTTGGGATTCCATAAGCAGAGAATATTCTGTCTAATGCTTGCAACACTGCAGTGGCTGCAGTTGAAGTAATAAACTCTATTTTAGGATATCTTGAATATTCATCTATAGCAACTAAGGTATATTGTTGACCAGGCATTGGCTCATAATAGTCCCTAGCAACAGTGTACCATAGAGTATCTGGTAATTCAGACATCAGTAGTGGTGCTGGGTACACATCATTTGTTACTGCCTTGCTGTGGGCAGAGCCCTGCAGACCTCTTGCTGTGCAAAAAGGACTCCTGCATTCCTTTCGAACAAACAACATGTTGAAGTGACAAAAAAAAGTTGCCTCCACATCCGTGGAATGTTCTGTGCTGTCACAATTTTTTTTATTTTCGGCACTTGCCAACTGAAAGATCTCAGAGGTGTATGTAATCTTTTGAAGGGCAGCTTTTCAAAAAGTACATGGTGTGCTCACAAGCTGCCTCTGACACTCACACACTGGCAAGACATGAAACACATGATGTACAGCTAGATTAGTTCTCCGATAGTAACTGTAACGGGCATGTTTCAGGACCTTCGGTAGTGGTAAAAAAAAAAAATTAACAGGGTGATCCTGGTGGGGGTCCGTCACAACCTAAGCTGAATAAATTATAGCAACTCCAAAACACAAAGGTACAAAGAAATACTGTATATATGGAATTATTAGTTTTCCACAATCCCTAAATTTAAACATTAATCAGTTAAATGACATGCCCAGAATATTTGGCTCAAATCTTATTTGAACCAACAACCTTCATGGCTTCAGTGCAGTGCTCCAACTACTTGGCTATGCCCTGAATTGCTCTACAATCCAGTAGAGAATGAAGAAAACAATGTCACTACCTCAGAGATAGATGTAAGACTAAGCCAAGGGAGACAATTGCTCAGTTCTGCAAATTCAGTTCTGGAATTGACAGAACTGCCTTTTTGCTCTATCGGTGATCTGATTGACATGCTTGTAATAGAAGTTCAGCTGTTCTCAGTCAGCAGCACCTGCTATCAAGTGTGTGAAAGTGCCGTCGATTATTGGAATTTGTATGCCCTGTTTTCATATTACACTACAAGGAGCCCTTTAGTTCATACAGCTTTAAAGTTGGTAAAAACAGGACCCCACCTAAAAAAAGATATTGAGTGTCAACTAGGCTATCCTGAGTTAATAAATGAAAAGCTACCTACCACAAAATAAAACAATGAGCATCAAGAACGGTATTAATACCTCCGATTTAACTCAGCAGGCCATTGACTTCTATGGACGTTTTGCAAGTGGCTGATTATGTTTCTTGATCACTGCTTTATTCTGTGAGGCTGTTCCTTGTGAGAGTTTTTAAACTGATTGAGACTTTCTGCATGGCACACATTGAATCTGAAGCTGCTGCTGACAGTGATGAATTATCAATGAGTGTCAACAAAGCCATACACTGAAAATGCAGTTAAATGTTGTTGGCATTCGGTGTATGTCTCTGTGTCTTATTTAAAGCAGCAGTATCATTAGTCATCATGTCTTTTTATTTTAATAATGTATTTGTCTTAAACATCACTGTGCTTTTTTTCCTTCTTTCATTCTTGAACTGAGATATATGGTTTGGAAGTTTTAAAAGTTCTTGCTCCATTGCAATGCTCACTATTAAAAAAAATCTTGTTGTGGTGTCCATTTTCTAGAAAAAACCCGCACTAGCACCATTAAATCACATGCGTAGTATAAATCCAATATTAAATATCAAAAGGTATCCCCTGGAAGAGATTTTTACATTTTGTTAGTGGCAGCTATCTTTAATGCCACGATTCACTATAGAAGCTGATTTTTATTATGGGATGGGGATTAAAATTATACTGAATATGAATCTAAGTATGTCATAAATAAATGTTTTGCTACAGAAAAAAAAAACTATACAATGAAAATGCTTGGGATTCAATGTGGGAGCCTTCTTCCACTAACTCCAGTATTAATTTAAAGCAAGCACAATTGTTCACCCCATGTGGGTGATTTTAGTATAACCATCTAAATGTACTTTTTTCTCTTTTTTTATTTTAAACTTTTTGACCAGTAAATGCACATGGAGCTGAAGCTTATCTCCAGGGACGTCCTGGTAGATTATTATTACTTGGTACAATAGAACAGAAGAAGGCCACGGCCCATCGTGACTGTTCCCCACACAATGTGGGGCATTGTTTAGTAGTTATTCCATATCCAAACATCTAGTTTATTTTTAAAAGTTGTAGTGCTAGGTGCCTCAACTAAATCACGTAGCAAGGTGTTCCATGTACAAGGAGCCCTTACTGAAAAAAGTTTCCCCTCTTACTGGTTCTATAGCTTTTGACCTCAAGCTGTTTGTTATGCAGTCTTGGAACATGTCTCGTTTTGGAGAAAGTTAGACCACATTGTTCCATGAGATCTGATGAATTTATTAAGTTAAAAACCATGAGCATATCACCTCTTAATCTTCTATTTTGAAGAGAGAAGAGACCAGTAGCTTATAATCTTGCCTGGTAGTCCAAATTAGTTAGTCTGTGAATCATTTTGGTTGCTCTCCTCTGGACTTGTTCTAGTATGGCAATATCTTTTTTAGGCTTGGATTCCAAAAGGGGGAACTATAGTCGAGGTAAGGTCTAATATATGCCCTCTAAAGTGGGATAAGGCATTGTTCAGTGTGATTTATAAAGGTTCGTTTTATTTGCCTCAAGAGACTATTGGTCATACAAGCAGTTTTAACCCAGTGATCCCTTGGCGTAAGTTTGTTGTTGATATAGACACCTAGGTCTTTCTCACAGTTTAATGAGTTAAGAGGAAGTCCATTTATGTGATATACTGTATTAGGATTTTTTGTACCAAAATGTAGTATCATGCATTTGTCTCGGTTGAACTGCATATGATTATGATTTGCCCAAAGTATTAATTTTTCCAAGTCCTCCTTTAATGAGGAAATATTTTCATGATTATTAACCTTACTCCCAGTTTAGTATCATCTGTGAATTTAACCATGAGATTGTTAGGCCCAGTTTGTAAATCACTAATGAAAAGATTAAATAATGTTGGTCCCAGGACTGACCCCTGAGGCACACCACTTGTTACTCTACCCAGGTCAGACAAGGCATCATTTATTCTAACTTTCTGGGTTCAATTTGTCAACCAATTGGAAGTCCAGTTAACAATATAAGATTCCAAGCCTAAATTAAGCATTTTGGTGATCAGTTTTTCATGTGATACTTTGTTAAATGCTCTACTAAAATCCAAAAGGATAACATCGAAAGGGATATCCGCATCTAGTAAAGCACTTACATTGTTGTAAAAGGATATCAAGTTAGTAGTACAAGAATACTTGGGAGTAAACCCATGCTGGAATGAGTCATGGATACCTAATTTTTCACATTCCTGTTCAATCAGGGTCTTCATTACCAGTTCCATTAGTTTGCTGACCACTGAGGTCAGACTAATGGGATGATAATTCTGCACAGAACTTCAATTACCTTTTTTGAATATTGGGGTAACTATTGCTGAACTCCAATCTTCTGGTACAATAATTTCTTGTAGGGATTTGTTAAAGATAATTGACAAAGGTATAGAAATATTTGTAGAGGTTTCAATCAGAAACCAGGGATGAATAGCATCAGGACCCGGACTAGTGGTCTTTTTTAGTTTTTTGATAGCCTGTAGAATATCGGCTGGATTAAATCTATGAATATCTGTATGTTGAGATTTAGCTGTGTTAAGGAATGATTGTTAAGAAAAAACAGAACAGAAAAATTTATTGAAAAGATTTGTTGTTTCTATATCGGATAAGGGAGAACCATTTGTTATAATGGGACTGATGGTCCTTGATGTACCCTTTTTATTATTTATGTAAGAAAAAAGAGATTTATGACAGTCTTTTGTATGAGCTAGTTTGAATTCTAACTTGTTTTAGCCAATTTAATATAATTTTTCAGGTTTAACAGATAATCTATATTTATGTAATAAGGTTCAAGTTCAAGTTTATTGGAGGAAAACTCAGTTGAGAAAGCTCATTCACAGGGAGGTCCTAAGATGGACATACAGTCAAATACATTAAGCGAATTACATGATATTACATAGTGTACATAAAGAGCTCCCCGGATACACAAAAGTCATGATGGGAGGTGACACTAATTATAAGACAATACATGGCATACATAAGGATTTCACCAGAGAAAAATAATGTTCCTGGAGAAAGTAACAGTAATTCCATAACTGTACCTAACATGCTAAAAGAGTTCCATCAGATACACTGTTAATAGTGAGAGGTAGAGCTAGTTACATAGAGAGAAGAAGCCTATGGTACCGTGTGGTAGCTAAATGGATGCCCCAAAAACAACATTCAGTTTAATGACAGGTACAGGTGTCTTTTAATTTGACCATGACTAACCTTTTAAAAAAGTTAACAGGACGATATTGGATAATTTTGGAGAGGATTGTAACCGATTCCAAATAGTTGGCAGTGAACATGAGATAGCGCATTTGCCAAAGGTAGTACGGGTCCTAGGTACATTGAGGAGGAGGAGAAAATCAGACTTCCTGAGGGAGTAAACACTGTGTGATATGTGTACTAAGGAGGTTAGGTATTGCGAGATTTTGTTCAGAAGAAGTTTTTGAGTCCAGATACCAGCATGGAGTGACTGTCTAATGGTCAGCGAGGGCCAGCCAACTGTGGCATATAGGTCACAGTGATGGGTTTGAGGTAGGGAGTTTGTAATAAATTGAAGGGAGCAGTGGTAGAGAACATCTAGCTTATGAAGACTGGTAAGTGCTGAAGAGTTGTAGATTACGTCACCGTAATCAAGGGGGGGGGGATTGTGGCCTGAACCAGTCTGGTTCTAATCTCCGTGGGAAAGAAGTACCTGTTACGGAAGAAGAAGCCTAACCTGGCTTTTAGTCTTTTAGGTCCTGGACACTCTGGAGGACTTAAAATGGTTTAAGTGCCTTAAAACAGTTTAAATCCCCCTAGCACTGTTTGCAGACAGACTACAAGCCCCTTAAAACGTTTTAACAAAAGTGTTTTTAAATCCTGCTAGATACCTAGCCTAAAAACCATTTTTAAAAATGTTTTGGAGCTAGCATGGTTTTACTTACAGGTCTGTCCAGGAGTAAAAGTGTTTTAAGCTGTAATGGTTTAACTAAAACAGTTCTAGCTGCAGTGTGTCCAGTCAAGCACAGTTCTGTGCGTTGGACTTAACACAGAATAGTTACAAGGAGAGCAGGTTTGACACAAGCAGTGTGGCTACACTAAACCATTTTCAAAAATGGTTACTGAGTAGTGTGGCTGCATTGAAATGGTTTAGCTAAACTGGTTTTAAAAACTGTTTCAAAAATAGTTCTGTAGTGTGTCCAGGGCCATAGACAAGTCGTCAAGATGATCATTGAAGGAAAGCTTGTTGTCGAGCCAGAAACCCAGATATCTGAACTTTGAAACAATTTCCAATTGTTCACTTAGGGAAGTATTTATAAAGTTGTTAGGTAAAACAGGAATAGCAGAGGGTACATGGATGGAGGATCATGGCTTTCATTTTCTTGGCATTAAGGAGCAACTTTGCATTAATTAGATTATTTTCTAGTTGTGCAAAGTCAGCTTGGAGAGTGTCCCTAACTCCTTCCAGTGAGGGACCAGATGTGTACAGAACTGTGTCATCTGCAAAAAAATGCAAGTGAGACTTGGTAATCTGGTGGTCAAGATTGTTTATATATACGGAAAAGAGGACGAGGCCTAAGATAGATCCCTGCGGGACTCCCCTAGCAGTAAGTAAGGAGGATGAAAACAAATCTCCTGTTTTAACTTTCTGAGTCCTTCCCGTCAGGTAACTGTTGAACCACTGGGTTGTGGATGGAGTAAAGCCTAGGTTAGTAAGGCTGTGCACTAATAAATTGTGGTCTACGGTGTCAAAAGCTTTACTAAGATCTAAGAATACTACACCAGTGGTTTTCTTAGAGTCCATTGCAGAGACCCAATCATTAGTAACCTTAGCCAGAGCTGTAGTGGTGCTGTGGTTTGGGTGAAAGTTGGATTGGAGAGGATTTAAGAGAGATTGAGTTTCAATATGGTTTTTCAGTTGTGTATAGATCAGTTTTTCAAAGGCTTTTGAGAGGATGGGCAGTATTGAAATGGGCCTATAATTATTGAGATCGCAGGGATCACCCGACTTAAATAGGGGGAGAATATGAGCAGATGTCCAACACGAGGGAACTGTAGCGGTTGAGATAGAAAGGTTGAATATATGAAGTATTGGGGCAGTAAGGTAGGCGTAGCCAAGTTTTAGGAATATTGGTTCTATTCTATCTTCCCCAGCACTTTTTTTGGTATCCAGATTAATAAGTGAATCCTCAACTTCCTTAAAGCTAAGAAGGAGCAGCTGAAATGAACAGGCTGGGGTATACGGTGATGCATTCATGCTATCTAGGTTCTTTACTTGG
Source organism: Neoceratodus forsteri (assembly GCA_016271365.2). Lineage (NCBI taxonomy): Eukaryota > Metazoa > Chordata > Ceratodontiformes > Ceratodontidae > Neoceratodus > Neoceratodus forsteri. Next base: position 1,190,676,134 of record CM057456.1, read on the forward strand.
GTGGCATATGGAGAGGAATCAAACACTAGGTTGGCAGTGACCAAGTGGGAATAAAGTTCTTCTAGTATTTGATGGGTACTTTCAATAGCTGTTCCATTTATGTGGATCTTTAGTGGAACAGATGGGGCAGTTGAGTGACCCTCGATTGATTTAAGGGTCTTCCAGATTTTGTAAGAGTTCCCTTTTTCCTGTTCTAGGGTAGAGACATAGTAGTTTGATTTGGTTGCACGAATACATTTGATACAAGCATTCCTAGCTGCTCTAAATGTCTGCTAATCTAGGGGGCTCTTGGTGCACCTAGCCTGGGCCCATAGTTTGTCACAGTTTGTCCGTGCAATCTTGAGTTCAAGAGTTAACCAAGGGTGCGAGTTTTCACGTGTCTATTAACCAGTGAAGTAATGTTGCAGTTGAGATCATTAACAGCCTCATCTACTAATTTTGCAAGGAAGAGGTCTTGCCATCTGACCTTGCTTAGGTCGGTCAAATAGTTATCGGTATTGAACTTAGGGAACGACCATTTGGTAATGAATTTAGGGGGAAGGTTGACTTTGGCTTGTGATCTAGTACACTCTGCAATATTGTGATCACTCATATCATTATGAAACACTGCTGTTTGTAGAATTTTTTTTTTTATAATTCATATTTTATTAGTAAATTTTCTTTACTAATACAGGGGGCAGAAAATTACCACCTACAGTGCATATACACAGAATAATACAGGAGCTGTCCCCATCCCCTCTTCCCTCCCCACCCCATACAGCAGCAAGATACTTACACAAATAGAAGGATACAATACAGTATCACAAAATAAAAAGCACTGGAAATACAGACTTATTTAGCAGCTCTAACCATAATTAACATGTGAAGGGGATCCCAAGTATTCTTGTACCACTGCGACTTATTGTGGAGGCTCACTATCGCTTTCTCAGTATGTAAGTTAGCCAAAATTTCGTTAACCCATTCCTGATATGTTGAGCTTAATGTATCTTTCCAATGCCGAAGCACAATTTTCTTAACTGATAGTGCAATCATAGAAATATGAAACCTTCTGATTCTAACCTTGATAGAGGATAAATCCCCCAACAAACATACCTCTGGAGTAAAGTATTCCTGCAAGCCCAATATGGGGTCTAGGTTATTCTGTATGGCCATCCATAATGACTTTATCATAGGACATGACCAAAAGACGTGAAGAAGCGTACCTTCTTCCTGACATCCTCTGGTACAGGCCCCCGAACTTATAAGACTCCATTTCTTTAGCTTCACAGGGGTATAATACATATTATGTAATATATGAAATTGTATAAGGTTGAGTCTATCCTGAGAGACATATTTATGACAGAACTTCCATAAAGCAGACCAAGTAGGAGTATATTGAGGAAAAAAAGAAACCCAGAACCTAGTAGGGCCTTCTGGTCGCCCATATCTCCATTGATATAGGACACAATATATTTTGGAAATAGTACCTGGTAACCCCAATAAAGGGGAGAGATCCGATACAAAAAGAAAAGCAGGAGGGTGAGGAGGGACATTACCAAATATTGTAGAGAGTAAATGCTTCAATTGGGCCACCCTGAAGTAAGAAGTTAAGGGGATATCAAGCTTGCGGATGATATTAGAAACTGAGAGCCATTCCCCTGTGTCATCCAGAAAATTAGAAATTATCCCATCCCCAATCTGGGGCAACCATTTACGAGATATCCTCTTTTTGTTTATTAAGAAAGACAGGGAATTCCAAATGGACTGGGACAAGTCCAATTCTAGGGAATACCGCAGAAATGAACAAAGCTGTGTGTGAACTCTGAGGGACGTTCGGATAACAGGACAACTAATAGTGTCCTGAAGGGAGGCTATTTTTAGATAAAACAATGTCCGGGGGTCAATGTTCTCGGATTGAATAAAGTCTAACTCAGTTTTGAGCCAGACCAGTCTTAAATATTCAGGACCTGGATTAACCCACCGCAAATATTTTGCAATATGACTAGCCCAGTAATAAATTGCTAGATGGGGGATCTGCAGCCCTCCATCTATTTTTTGGGTGGCTAGTTTATAATATGCTAACCTGACTTGTTTATTAGACCAGATAAAATTTGTGAAAATTCCATGCATTTTATGAAACCATGATAACGGTGTAAAGGAGTTAAGAAGCGAGAGGAGATAGAATAAACGAGGAAAAACATTCATTTTAATGACATTATTACGACCCCAAAGAGAGAGAGGGAGTTTGGACCATCTATTGAGATCCTGAACTATCACTTGGGAGAGAGGCTCCAGGTTTTCCTTAAACCAGGAGGAGGGGTTACGTGTCAAATTAATGCCAAGATATTTGAGAACGCGTGGAGACCAACCTAGACCAAAAGACAACATATCATTTTTAAAAACCTTATGACTAAGAGGGAAAATGGAGGATTTGGTTATATTCAACTTATAATTCGAGAGAGCACTGAACTTGGTGATTTCCCTCAACATGGCGGGAATTGAAGTTTTAGGATGAGATAAATGAAGAAGGAGATCATCTGCATAAGCCGTGATCTTCACCACCTGATTGCCAACCGGGATACCGCTTATCTCTGGATTATTGAGAATATTTAGAATAAGGGGCTCTAAGTATAAATTAAATAAAAGGGGGGAGAGAGGGCAGCCCTGCTGAGTACCAGAAAACAAAGGAAAGGGTCTGGAGAATGCTCCGTTGCCAGAACTCTGGCAGATGGAGTTTGATATAAGGCCCGAATCCACTCTATAAATTTAGCTAGAAAGCCATATACTTTAAGGGCCTGAAACAGGAAATTCCAATTAACACGATCAAATGTCTTCTTGGTGTCCAAGGAGACCAATCCCGCAGGAAAGGCAGCATCCCTGGACACCAAGACTACGTGTGACAGGGTACGTAGATGGTCAGCTGATGAACATCCCCTCATAAATCCTACTTGAGACATATTAATCAAGTCAGGAAGAACTTGTGTTATTCTATCAGCCAATATCTTTGAGAGAATTTTAAGATCTTGATTCAATAAAGATATTGGTCTGTAGCTTTGCACTAATTCCGGATCCTTATCGGGCTTAGGGAGAAGTACAACCAGGGCCTCAAACAAATGTGTATCTCTTTTTGCGCCAGACAGAATGTGACAATACAACTGGTGGAGAATTGGCAATAATTGTGGTTGAAAAGTTTTATAAAATAAGGCGGAAAACCCGTCTGGACCTGGAACCTTGTCTGAGGGCAAAGCCCCAATGACTTCTGAAATTTCCTCTAGTGATATTGGAGAAGATAGAAAAGTCCCTTTCAATTCCGATAGAGAGGGTAGAGAGGAGTCCCTTAGGTAAGCCTCAAGCTCTTCTAAGGAAGGAGGGTTGCCCATATCCCTGTATAGATCCTCATAATAAGAGGCAAATTCCTGCACAACCTCAGAAGGGGATACCTTCAAGGATCCATCTGCCTGGGCCCTAATTGGAGGTATAAATCTAGCTGATTCTTGCTGCTTTAACCTTAAGGCTAGCAGGCAACCCGCCTTTTCCCCCTGATTGGTATAGTTTGCTGTGGTACAAATAATAGATAACTCTGCTTTTTCCCTCAGTAGGTCTAAATATTTATCTTTAGCTACCGAGCGCCTTCTCATATCTTCTTCTTCCGAGGCATTAGAGGATAACCTGGTTTCCAAAATCTAATTAGAGATAATGAAGCTAATAATTCCACCTCTCGAGTCTTTTTCCTTTTTGTGCCTAAGCTAATAATGATCCCTCTCATATATGATTTGAAAGCACCCCACAAAATATCAGGAGTCGTGTCCTCAGAGGAATTAGTAGAGAAAAAGAAATTGATCTGCTCCTTTATTAGGTCACAGTATTTAGTATCTTTGAGCAATTGACCATTTAATTTCCATCAGGTTTCTTTATGGGGAATGTTAGGGAAGGCCAGCTTGGAAGTTACCAAAGAATGATCAGATAGTGGACCTGGCTGGATCGAGGCAGTTAAGATCCCTGGCAAAAGGGCCTGAGAGAGGAAAAGATAATCAATGCAAGACTGGGTTCTGTGCATCGGTGAGTTAAAGGTATATTCCCTGTCCTTTGGGTGTAACACATGCCACACATCACACAGTCCGCACTGGTCCAGAAAGTCCCTGAGGGCCCTCTGTCCAGGCGTCAAGCCCCTCAACCCAGTACCAGACCTGTCTACTTCAGGATCAAGAACCAGACTGAAATCCCCACCTATTATTATACCAATGGGAAGCATGGGAAGGAGTATGGAAATAAGTTTCATGTAAAAGCCCGGATCATCTGCATTAGGCCCATAAATGCTACCAAGTAAAATAGGCATAGACCAGATACTCCCTTGGACTAGAACATATCTGCCATCCAGGTCCCTGAAAAACTTGTTGGGAAATAAAGGGAATATCTCTATTAATTAGAATCATAACCCCGCAGCTATTATTGGACCCTGAGGCAATAAAAACCTGCCCAATTTGTTGCCTCCTAAATTGCAGAGATTCACTTTCCAGTAAATGAGATTCTTGCAGGAATATAATCTGAGAAGATAATAAATTTAAGTGTTTCAGCACTTGGTATTGTTTGCTTTTTTCCTTATCCCCTTCACATTCCATGTAGCAATGTTTATACTACTGGCCATTTATCCAGAAGAGGAAAAAGGACATTATATGAAATCCAGGAATTATAACAATCAAACATAAATGACCCGGTCCCCTGTTTGTTGCTGTATACCCTACCCACCCGAATATCAACTTTCCTCCCACCCTCCACCCCCCACCCCCTCCAAAATATTCCATCCCAGTTCAACTAGCAAGTAATATGACAGCCCTGAACACGGTATCATGCTCCCCTCCCCCCCAACTGTCCTAAGCAATGTTCAGCACAATACCGCTTTCCTTCCTCCCCCTTCAACCTCCCACGTGTGTACACAAAAACCCCTCTTTAAAATGTAAACCTTCTTATAGAATCAATAAGCAATAACATCACTTCAAAGATAAAAGTAATGTAGATAATAATAGGTGAACACTGGACTCTTGAAATCCAGAACAAAAATGGCCAGAATGAGAAAAAGAAAAGAGAGCAACCCCTACTTAGGAGCAATCCAGAAACCCTGAAATCCTGAGAGAAAAAAGAGAATACACAATGTAAGGCACATACGCCTAATATGCTCTCATAACTGCTGCCATTAATAAAATTGAAAACTTTCCCCAAAACGTATAATCACTAGTAAACTAAATGCTCCCAAGTAGTGGCCCTCCATCTGTGTCCAAGCCCCCAACGTAATCTATATCCGATAGAAGTAAGTTCCAGAATCAAATTGGGAAAGGGGGGTTGAACCATGAAAATTAGGGCAATAGTGCCCTCTAGTGATAACATCCAGGAAACACCGAAACCAAAAGGACACTGCCTCGAACCATGCCCCCACAATCAAAAACACCAAACCTGAAGGCCCCCACGACACAAACCATATCCCGCGAGACAACCAAGCGTCCCCACAGACGAGGAACTGGAAGATGTGACCTGCATGAGCAGAAAGAGAATGCCCCCAAACCAAAACACAACCCCCCCCAGAGAAAAAGTCCTGATATGCGAGAACACCCCAAAACACTGAACACCGAGATGGAAAACGCCAAAGGTCAAGACTCCTCTAAAGGTAGCCCCCTCCATTGCAAAATTCGAGAGTCCACAAAACCAGATTAATATTCAGTCCTCTTTTGGTATAACAACATGAAGGAATTCTTCTCCTTTCTGAAACAGGGTGGGGCAAAACTGACCAATGGATCAGGTGTCCAGAAACAAATCAGGCAGAGCAGCCTTCAGTCCCAAGAGAGCAGCTTCAGGATTCTCATATGTTAACCAGGTACCGTCCACTAGTACTTGTAGTTTAGCTGGATACCCCATTTTGAAGTGAAGGCCTGCAGCTATAATTTTTGACACAACTGGATGAAAAGTAGTGCGCTTTGCCCTGACCGACCACGGTAAATCTTGGGCAATTCTAAGCCTGGTATTTTCCCATTTCATTTCTTGTAACTCTCTCACTTTTCCCAGAAAGTGCTGTCACTCAAGGTAATTTAAAAAATGACAAATAATGGGACATGGCATTGCTCCTGGGGATGGCTTGGGTCACAAGGACCTATGCACCTTTTCAATGATATAGTTAGCCCCAAAGGGAGAGGGACCAGTGATCTTCTCAATCAGCTTCTGCACAAACCCCAGCATATTCAGGCCTTCTTCTCCTTCTGGAAGGCCCAAGATAACAACATTATTTCTTCGGCTGTGGCCCTTCAAATCTTCCAACTTAGCTTCCAGGCTAGAGATCTTTTGCCGCATGGCTACGAGACCGGGATCAATTTTTTCCACTTGCTTCTCAAGAGATAAGATACAGGCTGCATTATTCGAAGTTTTCATCGTGACCTCCTCAAGTTTCTTAGAAAGGGATTTAATTTCAGCTGAGATTTCTTTAATTTCTTCCCGAAAGGGTTTGAATTCTTCCAAAAATCTGCTCAGAGTTAGGGGCTCTTGCTCGGCGATCAGGCTTTGAAGTTCTGGCTTATCCACAACTCTCGAGGCCCCTGACTTTTTCAGGGTCTTCTCGGGAATGACCGACGGTGTATGCTTCTGTGGAGGCTTTTTCATATACACCTCCATCATCTCTGACAGCAAGCAAACAGGAGCCCAGGATGTTAAGAAGGCGATAATCTATAAACTTTCTGGGTTTTAGGGGACAATAGTCACCAAAATAGCAATAATTTGTGATTAGGAGGTTGGAGCTATGCAGAGGAGCTTCTACTCGGTATCCTGCATCACGTGATCCCCCTGTTTGTAGAATTTTATGTGGGTGGGTAGTTAATATAACGTCTAAGAGTGAGTTATTGGCTGTTTTTAAGGTATTAATCCTAGTTGGTTCACTAATTAGTTGGGCAAGGCCAAGTTCATCACAAAGTGATTTCAAGCCGAGAGATTTTGATGATAGCCAATCCAGGTTGAAGTCCCCAAGGATTATTGTTTCTGTATTAGCATTAATGATTAGAGTTTTGAGGGTGATAAGGATATCAGTTCCGGCAGCAGGTGGTCTATATCCACCTATGAAAGTAATGTTGTCAGAGGAAGGGAGATGGAGCTTCAGTGAAACAATTTCATAGTCCTTATGTTTAGATTTGGTAATAATGTTGCTAATTGTGTACTTAGATTTGGCATAGACAACTACTCCGCCCCCACTTGATTCCCTGTCCGCCCTGAACCGATTATAACCCACTAGGTTAATTTGGTGGTTGGCAATGTTTTCATTAAGCCATGACTCAGTGACAACTACGAGGTCAGGTTCGGTATGGATAGCCCAGGCTTGTAACTGGGTTAGTTTTTTGGACAGACTCAATATATTAACCATCATTATTTTTAATCTAGGTGTGGCTGAAAATTCTGTTGGGGAGGAGAGCAGTGAAGGGGGGCCTGGATTTAGCTCTACATTGCCTGAGCAGAGAAGGAGAAGGAGTAATAATTTCTTTAAGGAGATCAAATGCAACCTAAGGACTTTTTTCCTTTCTGTCTGGCTGTTATTTGTTATTGTGGGTAGCGACTGTACATTAACTGTGAATGTGCTTGTGTTGCAGTTTGGAACTAGGGGAAGGAATGCTTTAAGGGACAATGGGGAAGGAAGAGGGGAAAGTAAGAAAGAAGAAGAAGGTGGCGAGTGGGTAAAGGGAGGGGGGCATGAAGAGTAGTGAGTGGTATAATGGCCGGAGACATAGTAGGTGTCGTTTTTCATGGCAGTGCTCATGTATTGAGTTGTGTTGGTGTAGCATACACCAGGAACAAAGATTATCAGTAACAGACACGCTACAGTGTAATGTGCCATGACTCTCAGATAAGTATGGTTTAAAGTTAATGTCAGGATGGGGCTGGTTGAATATGCAAGAGAAAGCAAAGAGCTTCTTTTTCTTTTAGCTTATTTATTTATTTTTTTTCCAACTAGACAGTAACTTATGGGATGGCTAGATAAACAGAGAGGGCATGGCCGCAGTGTAGTTAAAGGAGACCTGGGAGAGGGAGGAGGAGGGGGGGTCGAAAATCAACAGTAGAAAGCACTCAGGAGTAAAGCCAGCAACAGAGTGGGGGACTGGACCAATCGGAGGCTTTTCTGAAAAGGCACCTGAAATCTAGTTGGCTGCCTTGTGAGCTGTACCTTCTGCGGAGCTGAATCCGCATTCCAGGAGGCTGCCATTGGCTATCACCATCAGGCCAGTGACTGGGAGTCCTGGGGCTCACCTTGTTCAGGGGTAGCAACTAAGGGAGATGAAAGGCAGGAATTTATAGGGATTCTAGAGATGTGGCAGGCTGAGGAGCCAGAGATCAGGAAAATTTACAGGACAAAGGGCACTTAGGAAAGGCACCAAGGGCAGCAGGGGATAAATTACTTCAGTCTAACAAATCTTTAGAAGGGCTGGTAATCACTTGCAAACATTCAATCACATGTAACAGTTATTTCTAAAGCAGGCTTTACTATCTTTTAAACATACTTTGTGCTAAATTGAAAATCAACAGTAGAAAGCACTCAGGAGTAAAACCAGCAACAGGGCGGGGGACTGGGCCAATCGGAGGCTTTTCTGAAAGGGCGCCCGAAATCCAGTTGGGTGCCTTGTGAGCCATACCTTCTGCAGAGCTGAATCCACATTCCAGAAGGCTGCCGTCGGCTATCGTGTCGCCATCGGGCCAGTGACTGGGAGTCCTGGGGCTCACCCTGTTCAGGGGCAGCAACTTCTGCGGAGCTGAATCCGCATTCCAGGAGGCTGCCATCGGCTATCGGGTCACAGTCGTTTTGTATGGGAGAGAACTTTTTTTAAGTTTCCTAAAAAGTTTAATTTTCATTTTAATCTGGTTTTGAATGGACTTATTAAACCAAGGGGGAATTTTTCCCTTATTATTAAATTTCCTTTTAGATGGAATGGAAATGTTCTCCAAATAGTGTACAATGTTTTTAAAAATGTCCCATGCTTGTTGTGTTGTACACTTGAGGAGGATGGATTCCCAATTTATGCTTTCTAAATATTTATTAATTTCAGAGAAATTGGCTTTATTATATTTTTTGGTATAAATTAACTTCCTTTGTGAAGTTTTAATCTGTTGAATTTCGAAAAGGATGGAAGAATGATCACTTGCTCCAAGTGGGTCCCAGATTTGGAGGTTGCTAATTTGTTGCTCTATGTTTGTAAATAATAAATCCAGAATGTTAGAACCTCTAGTGAGTTCAGTAATAAGTTGTTGTAATCTGGTGCTGGTTATCACATCTATTAATCCATTCTCAGCACAGGAATGTCCAGAAAGTGAGTCCCAATTAATGTGAGGCAAGTTGAAATCACCAAATATTACAGTATCTTGGGATTCTGAGAAAGTTGAAACCTCTTTGAACATATTAGTTGTGTAGTCAGAATCGGCAGATGGAGGTCTGTAAATATTACTGACGGTTATATACAAATGCCCCTTTAATAGAATTTTAACCCAGATACTTTCCAAGGAGTAGGGAGAGTGTACTTCAAAGGAGGGGATGTCATTTCATATGTACATACAGACCCCACCACCTTGTTTATCAGTTCTATTTTTATAATATAGCTTATAATTTGGGATTTCTCTGGACCAAATAAAAGATGCATCCCACCAGGTTTCAGTTATTCCCACCATGCCTATATTTAAAGTTTTACATTTGGCCTCAAGTTCCGCTAATTTGACTTGGTTTAAGGATCTTGCATTCAAGGCTAGAGATTTACATTTAGTTGTAATAGTATTTTGATGGTTATTTAGAGACTTGGGAGCGGACCCATTCTCCCCCATTGATTTTAGTTTAAACAATGATTTATAATAGTGGTGATACTTTTCCCTAAGAGTGTACTGCTCCTACGACTAAGATGCAGACCGTCCCAGCAAAACAAGGAAGAACGATCGGAAAATGTTTCCCAGTGGGTAATACAGGGTATATATATACTATTTAAAATATCACTTCCTCAGTCATTCATTTAGGGCTTTGATTTTCCATGTCATGGTGGGTGTTGCTCTCGGGACAGGTAAAATTTCAGAAATACAAACAAGATATCCCCTGCCTAGTAGCATATTGCATAATGCAACATAGTCCTGTTGTAACTGATTAAATGGGGTATGGTTTATGTCATTAGTACCAGTGTGTAAAATGACCAGTGGGTTTTCCCCTGACTTATGTAAAATTTTAGGTATCATAGATGTGATATCAGATATCCTGGCACCATGAAAACTGGAGCAAATGCAGTTGCTTTTATGACAGTTACAAACTGCCCAATCAATATGGTTGATGATTGAATCACCCAGGACAAACACTTGTTTCAAGATAGTGGGGATACAAGGGACAGGAACAGGAAATGTTGGTTGTATAGTGCATTCGGGGGTAGTTAGCTTAATAGATAATGACTTGGTAGGATGGGGCCTACTGAAACAGATAGTAGAGGGCACTGACTCATGATTGAAAGGTTTATTTGAGCCAATATTGTTAACAGGGGATGACGCAGAGGGTGGATCTTGTGTCACATCATTATTTAACCCGCCAGTTGCTCAAATCTATTGTGGGTTTCAATGGGAGCACTATTATAGATTTGACCGCCCCTCCTTTTTTTAATGGGCTTGGTAATGGTAGCCCAGTCATCGTTGTCATGAGGGGGGGTGGATAGTCATCCACCTTATTAGAGGGGGCAGAGACAGAAGGTACTTTGGTGCTGGGTGTTAAAGTTGGCCCCTCATTAGGGGAAATGGAAATGCTACCTGAAAGAGGTAGGGATGTTGGAAGGGTGAAGTTGTTCATCCATAAAGTCTATAAAGCTCTCCAATTCTCTAATTTCAGTAGGAACCGGTTTAGTGTTAAGCAAAAGCGCTATTTCTGCTTCGACAGTAGAAATCAAGAGGCACTTACTACATACAAACTCGTTACGAAAATTTCCTTCACTGTACATCAAGCATTGAGTACACATGGTGAGTTCCCTTTCCGTTTCTAATGGTTCTTACATACTGAGTAGATGAAGTGCTGTAGTTTTGTTTTCTTATGGGATCTGGTGTTCAGCTGTTCCAGCGTGCCCAGCAGACACAGTGGACACACGCAGACACGCATGTCTCTGTGCATGTCTCCACGCGTGGCCCCATGCGCGCTCACCCTGCTCGCTACAGGGGCTGTTCATAAGCCAAAAAACCAGAAGTAAGTGTCTGTTTACTTCCGGTTTCAGTGCTGTGCAGTTTGCCCACATTTAGCCTAATTTCAGCAGAATCTACTGGCTGAAGGCTTAAAAAGCCGTAGTAAAGGTCAGAGATTTCCAAAACAACAGTATCCTTAAGCAGTGGAGTGATTTAGGAGAGGAGGCATGCCAGCCTATTACTAGTCCTCCTGAATCCCACAGTGCTCTGCTGCTCTCAAAGGAAACAGTGCAAGGCAGATGGTACAACACAGATGGACAAACAAGTATATTTAAAAAACAACAGTTATATTTCAGTGGTTTATCGCAATATAGTAGCACAGTAAACCACCTCTCACCAGAGGTTTGCTACTTCAGCAGTAATACTGCTATTAATCATCCCGCTCGCTACAGGGGCAGTTTATAAGCCGAAAAAATGGAAGTAAGCGTCTGCTTACTTCCGGTTTCAGCGCAGTGCAGTTTGTCCAAATTTAGCCTAATTTCAGCAGAATCTACTGGCTGAAGGCTTAAAAAGCCGTAGTAAAGGTCAGAGATTTCCAAAACAACAGTATCCTTCAGCAGTGGAGTGATTTAGGAGAGGAGATATACTAGCCTATTACTAGTCCTCCTGAATCCCACAGTGCTCTGCTGCTCTCAAAGGAAACAGTGCAAGGCAGATGGTACAATACAGATGGACAAACAAGTATATTTAAAAAACAACAGTTATATTTCAATGGTTTATCGCAATATATATAGAACAGGAAGATAAAGTGAGTCGCTTAGTTAGGGTTACATAGTATGTGAGTGACAGTAATAGAATTCCAATCCAGGTCAGATGGACATCCAGGTTAACATTTTAGTACTCTGACCTGTAGGAAATACTGCCTCACAACCTTAACACTAAGTTATCCAGACTCTAATAACGTTAAGGGTGTTCTGCCAAAGGATTAGAGTGTGGTGTAGATGGAAGATAAAATAAGTCTACTGTCTAGTGGTCTTCTAAATTGGAGGTTTGGAGTGAGGTATGCAGCTGCATCTAAAATAAATGCAGTAGTTATTTCTTATGAGGAAATTTTCCATATAGAATCTAGCTTTTTGGGCCTGATTCTCAATGGTCTCTATAGTCCCACTAGCTCCATTTGAAGGGCAAAAATGTGAAGCTTTTTATTCCACAAGTTTGTCTGTATGTGGGTGATTTTAATATTAAACAGCAAAAATCAGCTAGGCCACGTTTAATCTACACTCTGAAGTATATTTTATTGGGCTATTTTCTTGTACTTTTATGTAGAATGGAATAGAGTGTATATAACAAATGAGGTGGTACAGAATCCCAGTTTTTCAAAGTTCCAAGCTTGACATAAGTAAACGGGGAAGGTTGTAGGCCTTATTCAAAAATGACCCTTACAAAATCCAGCCCCTGTTCTCTGCATGTAAAAATGCACAAATTGTCTGCTCTCTTTTCTAAAAAGTTATAACTGCCATTGGACCCCTTCCATCTACCCATTAGCACACACTTGACAAAACAAGTCACAATACAGTAACAAAAGTGACTGTGCCAGCTTCTGTCTGGGGCCTTCATTGTGTTTTCCCTTGCTGCAAAATAGGCAAAGTTACTTGGTGGCAAGCCTGCCCCCCTCCACACAATCTTTATAATGAGCTCTCTATTAGTTTAAGCAAAGGTGCACAACAAATTGCTTTTCAAAACCTGAGTTTAGAGAATAGACATGCTTCCAGAAAAGCATAGCTATGTATTACATACAGCACAGATATGCTTCTTTCACAACATGCAAAAATGCTATGCATTTGGGAATTAGGAATGACACTGAGGTACTGTAAGATCCAAAAGAAAATATGCACACCAGACTTATAGCAAAGGCAACTGATTTATTTTAGACATTTTTCATTTCAAACTCCACCATACTATGAAAAACAACAAGTACATTTTAGGACTCCTTGCCATAACAGGGAAGAAATGGTGTGTTTGGAGCTGTATTGCACATTTCTGCACTGATATAAAACATTCCCATTTGTTTAAATTCAGGCAAGTGATTTACAGAGAAGTCTTAATTAAAATGGGTGGATGGTGAACACATCAGTGAGTGTGCCCATCAGCACAACAGCAAGATAAATTATTCGCTTTAGGTTAAAAGCTCCACAGAAGATCATCAATTTTTTTATTGCAACTGTAAGTAAATAGGACTCTTTTTAGGAGAACTAGTTTATTTGAGGTACTTGTCTTAGTTGTAGATCAACAGTGCCTGTTTTAGATTAACCACAAAGGTGCACGTTATTTCAGACTCATTAATATGTATGTAATTAGTCTAATTCCCACCCTTGGATTTGTCTCAGCATAGTTATACCCTTGTATAAACTAAATCACAGTTTTACATAGAGATATGGCTACTGTACTGTACAATATTCTAACATTTACCAGGTCTTTGTGTGTTTATACTTACTGTATGTGTCACCTTAAAAGCCCTTGCTGAAGTCTCCACATGTCTCCTTTGTACCTTGCTTACAGTCTACAATTATTCAGTTCTGTACTGCCATGTGGGATATTATTCCTATTACATGAATATTACAAATTAAATTAATGCTCACGTCAGTATCGGTGGCTCAGCAGGTTGCACACTTGCCTCTGGGGCTGGAGGATCAGAAGACTGTGGGTTCTATCTCCACACCAGGCACTTGGGTGAAATCCCAATACTGACACTGTAGTGCAGCATGAGGGGGGTGCTACAATCCTGAGGGGCCGTCTTTCAGATGAGATGTTAAACTAAGGTCCCATCTGCCTTTTCTGGTGATAGTTCAGGTGGATGTTAAAGATCCCATGGCAAGTCTCGAAAAGAGTAGGGAAATTTTTTATTTAATCTTTCAAAATCAAGTATTTACAAGCATGTTATCATCATAGCATAAAACAAAACAACCCAAAAACTAAAATTCAGTCATTCCCCACTTAATTCGTTATAGAATGGAATTGGAACAAAATGAAAAATCAAACAGTCCCCCCCTTCCTCTCTTTTATTCCTCTACTTGAGATAAGAAAATTTCAATAATCATATAGTAACTTAATAATACCAAATATAAAAGGAAAAAAGGAAGTCCAAAACTGAAAAATAAACATTTCAACGTGTAGGTGACAGACTATTATCTTCTACAGGTACTTACTGCAAGCAAAAAATTTGTTTCAAGAGTAGATTCCTGAATATCTGAGCCTTAGCGCAATCTAATGCTCTGCACGCAACACCAGGGGTGATATTCCACAGGGATGACCTCCCTCTATAAAAGAGCAGGATAATGTTTTATTTTAATCATAAAGGCATAACATCATTCAAAGGGAGAAAACACAAGAACAGAAGGACAAAACAAAGTACATATTGTGCTAAAACTCATATAAGAAGTATATACAGTTAAAGGCTCTTAATCTAATCAATTTCATCTGAATTCATATCCCCTTCCCAAAAAACAACAAAGGGTAACTCAAATTTATAACTGGAACAGTCTGATTCCTATCCCCCCTTACCATCTGGAAACTAATGATAATATTAAAAAACAAAAAAATATACATTTTTGTCACATATAAATTATAGTAAAAGGGGAATACCACTCTAGGTCTGTGGCACCAAAAAAATATGAGTCTTAAAACATACTCCACTTCTATATATCTTGTCCCAAAAGAAAAACCTAAGACAGCAATACTAAAACATTCAGGTTGATAACCAATCTACAGCTTCCCAGTAGGATTTCCATACTGTAATGTTTAAAGTTGTGAATTCCTCTTTACGGAGTAATTTGAAATCAGTTGTGATCATAGAGACCAATTCAGAAACAGTTACCTCTTGTTGCTGGAGAACTAGTCTGCATCTAGCTATCCATATCCAATATAAACAACTTGCCATAATTAGGCGCATACTGCTGGCATGATATTTGTTCCACTGAGTAGGGAAAATCCCAAAATGTAATCTATCTGGGGTAAGACAGGGAAAACTATCTGTCTTCCATCTATCTTTCAATAAATCCCCGAAATGTAAAATATAAGGGTACTGTATGTAAAATAAAGATGGTTCATCGTCTCAATCTGGGTTACACAAGACCTGGTAGGGCAATGTCTGTTTTTTAATTCTTTGTGTTTTTGGTTTCCTTTAGTGTTAATTTTGTCATGCACCCCTAACCATACAATATCCCATGATTTTTTTGGTGTTCTCACATCTAGTAGTAAAGATTTAATATGGTTTTGGTGACTCTCTGAAAAATGGGAGAACGGATGCTCCATAAAGCAGCTTTGTATAATGTCAATATACAGCAGTTTCCTTGGGAATTGTAACACCGTATTATATTTTATATACCATTTTTTAACATTATCAAAAACACTCTACCATGAATGGGATAGTCTAGGGGTTTGTTTATTTTGATGTAAAAAAGACCCAATATCCATTCCTGAAGAATCCCTGTTATAGAAATAGCAGTCCAATTTATCCATACTTGATTGCCGTATCTCAATATAGGTAGCACATTTGCATATAAAAATATGGGAAAAAAGAAAACTATGGGATTGGGCATGTCCACATCCCCGTCTTTAACATCTTTATACAAAACACTCTGTTTAATAGAGTTCAACCTACTTCCCCAAAAACAGGAGATGAAACATCCTAGATTACTAGTCTCCATCTGTTTTGGAATAGAAAACTATAGTTAAGGAATAAAAAAATCAGTATCAAAAAAGTTCTAATCATGTAAACCTTTTTTGTTTACCCATGTGCCAAGAGCTCAGCCTATTAACTTTAGCTTTCCCTTTTGCCAAACAGAGTTCCCAGTTGTGTTTGGCCATATCACCCGGCCCAAAGTAAACACCCCAAATTTTATGTGGTGTAGTAGAGACAGGAATCCCTGCCACGGCTACCTCACTAACCCCTGTATTCTCTATATTTAGACATTTACATTTATTCATATTTATTGCTGCACCTAGAACTTTTGCCAATGTCCATAACACAGCACAAGCTATCTGTGCTGACTATCTGTCTTTAACCAATAAACATAAGTCATCAGCATATGCAATCATTTTCAATTCAGGGGTGTCCCTGTAACTTATCCCCTTAACCTGTGGTAAGGCATGTAAGAGTTGAATAACTGGGTCCAGTGAAAGAATATAGAGCAGGGGGCTTAAGGGGCAGCCCTGTCTAACCCCTCATTCAATAGAACATTTGTTCCCTACCCAACCATTCTCGTAGGGCCTCACACATACCAAAGCACAGCACATTTGAATCCAATGAACAAAATCTCAAGGAATTCCATAATGGGATAGACAAAGCCACAAATAATCATGCGATACCCAGTCGAAAGCTTTGGATTGGTCAAGACTGACCATATAACTCTGGAGTTTGGCCTGACCTCCAGATGCCATGATTTCTCTTAGTAAGAATAGGGCATCTGTAATTCGTCCTCCAGGTATAGAACTAAATGGAGTAGGATGTATTAAATAATCTAGGATCTTAGTTAACTGGTTACAAAGCAATTTAGCTAAAAGTTTAAAATCAATATTCAATAAAGTGATCAAGCTCCAGTTATGGATATCTGACTTCTGTCCAGACTTAAATAAAAAAATCATGAGACCCTCATACATTTGATTTGGTAGTCTATCTTCTTCTAAAAAGGAATTATAAACTGTAAGTATTTCAGAAGGCATAAGATCCCACAAAAGTTTATACAATTCTCTAAATAGGCCATCAGAATCTCGAAATATATTATTTTGCAAAGAATATATCACAATTTCTAGCTCTTGGGCTGAGAAATGAGATGTCAAGGGTAGAGCTTGTCCTTTACTCAACTTTGGCAAGGACGCAGCTTGAACTATATCCATCATAAATTTTGATTTTGGAATGGGAGACCCAAATGTTTCCATCACATATGCTTCTAGGATATTCATAATTCCCAAATTATCCATATTACCAACTGCTGTAGAGGAGCATAACAGGACAAAGTGTAATTTTGAGACTCTGTGCTGACAAACGTCAAAGGGGTTGATCTGTTCCTTCTTACCCTGAGTCCCAAATCTTTGTTCCTGTTACAGCATTTTTTGTCTATTATATTGATATTTATACATGTCCAGTTTAACCATATTCATTTCCTCTTTTAAATCTATATTTAAAGCATCCTGTTTTGAAATAAGGGTAGTCAAACATTCTTGTAAAGCCATGTATTTTTGATAAGCTATAAAGGCCTTGTTTGGGGATATCTGTGGAAAAAAATATGTAAGACAATTTTTTGGTATCCTCCCATCAGGAGATAGGTGAATCATTCAAAAACAATATTGATTGTCTATCCTCTATCCTCTATAACCATAGCAAGATCTTGTTTAACGTCTGTATTTAATTAATATACTGGCATTCAGTCTCCAAAGCCCTCTATCAGGCACCCTGGGGGGAGTAGAAGGACTTGCATCCCCATCAGCATATGATCAGAAGTTTCAATTGGCACTGTTGTAGTCTAAGAAATAGGAATGGATCTGGTCTGAGAGAAAAAATCAATTCTGGACGATAATTTTCCTTTATGGAAAGTTGGTGTAGTTATTTATTTATTTTTTTAGTTGTTTAACCAGGAGTAGCACACTAAGCTGAAAGCTTTTTTACAGGTACGACCTGGGAGCATAGGGAAGTTAAGTGACTTGCTCAGAGTCACACAGTATACAAGTGGAAGCTCTGGGATTCAAACCCAGGTCTAGTCTGCTGGATGTCACAAGATTTGCAGCTCAGAGCATTAAACCACTGCACTATACTGCCTCCAGGGGGCTGTCCAGATAGTGAGTGAGCATCTACCAAAGCAGTTTGATTCAACAAGTGCTGTAAAAAAGACCTATCACAATACACGTTCTGCATTGTAGAAGATTGTCTTGACACACTTAGGTTAATATTGAAATCCCCAACCATAAATACCTGTCTGCTAGAGAATAAAAAAGGTTGGATTTACATAGATACATAGACACTGTCAGCAGATAAGGGCCTATGGCCCACCCAGTCTGCCCATTTGAGCTTGTAAGTTCACTTTATGTTTTTCCTAGAAGTCTGTTGCCCCTTATCCCCGACCTCCAGAATTCCCTTATGTCTATCCCATGCATTCTTAAATCCCGTGATTGTTTTAGCCCCCACTACTTCCTCTGGCAGGGTGTTCCGCGTGTTCACCACCCATTCTGTGAAGAAATTCTTCCTCATATTTCCTCTGAATCACCCTCCACCCAACTTCCTCCCATGCCTTCTAGTCCTGAAATATCTTTTTCGATGAAAAATAGTATATTCCTGCACTCTGTTCCTCCCTGTAAGATACTTGTATGTCTCTATCATATCCCCTCTCTCCCTCCTCTCCTCCAGGGAGTACATATTCAAGTCCTTCAACCTGTCCTCATAGGACTTATGATGGAATTCATGTACCATCTTTGTTGCCCTCCTCTGAACCTTCTCTACCCTATGTCCTTACGTAGGTAAGGTCTCCAGAAATGTACACTGTACTGCAGGTGGGGTCTCACTAGTGTCTTGTATAGTGGAATTATGACCTCCCTTTTCCCACTGGTGATGCCCCTGCCTATGCATCCCAGCATCCTATTTGCTTTACCTGCTGCCTTGTTGCACTGTTTTCCTACCTTGAGGTCATCAGGGATGATAACCCCAAGATCCCTTTCCTGCTTGGTGCATGCTATATCCTCAACCCCAACTGATATGTTGTTTGCAGGGTTTTTGTGCCCCATATGCATTATCTTGCACTTCTTTGTATTGAATTTCAACTGCCAAACCCCTGACCATTCTTCAAGTTTCTGCAGGTCCCTCCTCATTCTGTCTACTCCCTCTGGCATGTCCACTGTGTTACAGAGCTTTGTGTCATCAGTGAACAGGGAAATTCTGCCTTCTAGGGCCTGCACAATGTCACTGATAAAGACATTGAATAGGACCAGTCCCAGCACTGATCCCTGTGGTACCCCACTGGTCACTCTTCCCTCTGTGGAGTGACAGCCATTTATCACCACCCTCTGTGACCTGCCACCCAGCCAGTTACCTACCCACCACACTACTGTCCTGCCCACTCCCATATTCTCTAGTTTGTTAAATAGCCTTCTATGTGGCACAGTGTCAAAGACCTTGCTGAAGTCCAGATAGGCCACATCCACTGCCCTCCCCTGATCCACCTCCTTTATCACCCAGTTGAAAAATTCAATGAGGTTGGTCTGACATGACCTCCTCCTAGTGAACCCATGCTGCCTTGTGTCCTGTAGTCCGTTGGCAACCAGATGTTCAACCAATCTCTCCTTCAGCATTGCTTCCATGATCTTCCCCACTACTGAGGTGAGGCTGACTGGTCTGTAGTTCCCCACTTCCTCTTTGTTCCCACTTTTGTATAAGGGGACTACATCTGCTGTCCTCCAGCCTTTGGGTACCTCCCCTGTTTCCAGTGATCGGCTAAACAGGATTGCCAGAGGTTCAGCCACCACCTCTCTTAGTTCTTTTAGGACCCCAGGGTACACCCTATCTGGTCCCATTTCTTCATCAGCTCTTATTCCTTCCAGTTCCTTCAGGACCCTTTCTTGTGTAAAGGGACTTGTGTCCATTTCTGCACCATTCCCACCCCTTGTACTCCCTTCAGGCCCATTCCCTCTTCTTCCTCAGTAAAGACTGAGCAGAAATACCTGTTCAGTATGTCAGCTTTACTGTTGTCATCCTCCATGTGGCCCCCATCCTCCCCCTTCAGTCTCACTATCCTCCCTTTGCCTTTCTTTTTTCACTTATGTGCCTGTAAAAGGTTTTGTCCCCTCTACCCACTGATTTTGCAATGTGTTCTTCTGTCTGAGCTTTGGCTTCCCTTACTGACCTCCCTGCCTCCCTTGCTTCTCCTGGTACTTCTCCCTATCCCCTTCAACCTGTGTCTTTTTATATTGCCTGAATGCAATCTTTCTGCCTTTCACTTTCTCCGCTACCTCCTTGGAAAACAATAATGGCCTCCTCTTCCTTTTCCCCTTGCTAACCTGCTTAATGCATAATTCTGTTGCTCTTGTAATCCCCATTTTAAATATTGCCCACTGTTCCTCAACCCCTGATTCCCACCCCATTCCCATTAATGCCTCTTTCAAGCATCTCCCCATTTTCACAAAGTCTGCCCCCCAAAAATCCAGGATACGTGTTTTTGTGTGATTTGGTTCTGCTCCTTCTGTGATGTCAAACCACAGTGGCTTGTGGTCACTGTTCCCCAGGTTCTCCTCTACTGTTACCCACATCACATTGTCCCCATTTGTGAGTGCAAGGTCCAGTATTGCCTTCTGCTCAGTTGTTTCCATGACCAGTTGCTTGAGGAAGGCACCGTGAAGGGAGATCAGGATAAATCTGCTCCTGGTTGATGCTGCTGCTGGGAGGCTTCAGTCCATGTCTGGAATATTGAGGTCTCCAACCAGCATCATCCTACACTTGTACTGCATCCTTTGGATGGCTAGCATCAGCTTCCTATCTGTTTCTTCCTCCTGGGCTGGTGGTCTATAGACCACCCCTGTGCGGATGGCTGGCCCCATTTTCCTTTCCAGCTTAACCCACAGTATCTCTCCCCCACTTTGTTCCTCCTGGATCTCTGTGGCCTTTATGCCATCTTTCACATAAATTACCACTCCTCCTCCCTTCCCTACTTGCCCTGTCTCTTCTGAATATGTTGCTGAGCAGATGGCCATCTCCCAGTCATGGTTATCATTACACCAGGTCTCTGTGGGGACCACAATGTCCAGGTCTGACTACCATGACAGCCTCTGAACCTCGTCTTGTTGCTAAGGCTCTTGGCATTGCTTTTGTGCTTTTCCATGATTTGTCCTCCCTGGACTGTTTAGCTGTTCTCAGCCCCCTCCCTGGTTGTCCTTTATCCCTGGTTCTCCCTGCTGTCTGCCCTTCTGTTGAATTGTGCTGCTATTTTGCCTATTCACCGCTTGGGTGCTTATCTCCATCTTTTGCTCACTGCTTTGTAGAGATATCCACTCTTCCTCTTCACTGTGGGGGTTGGGCAGTTAGGTACCCTCCTTGCTGGCCTGCCAACCCCCTTGGCTATTTTAAATGCTTGTCCATGTAGCATTTAAACTTATCATTGAGTGCTTGGATTCCCCAGGATGGATGCAGGCTGTCAGGCTTGAACAAGCCTCCATCCCTCCAGGTGGGTTCTCAGTCCCCAATGAATCCAAACCCTTCCTCACAGCCTCAGTTCTTCAACCATGAGTTAAAGTTCTTGGTGCATGTGCCTCTACGCTCTCCCATGCGTCTCACAGGTAGTACTTCTGAGAAGGTGACAGAAGTAGCTACTTGCTTGAGACCCCCTCCCCAGTTTCCTAAACTCTTCCTGAACTTCCTTACGCTCCCCATTTGCCAGGTCAGTAGTACCTAGCTGGATAATGACATCCAGCTCATCCTTCTATCTTGCCTTCCTGGCAATCCCCAGGATCTTCCTCCCATCCCTCCGTGCCATGGCACCTGGTAGGCAGCTCACCTCCCTGTCCTCCCCCTTTTAACAGAGTCCTCCACCAGGATTTGCTTCCTCCTCCTCTGGGGTCCACTGCTCTCCCCATTGAGGTAACCTCCTCTGTTGACCTCCACATCCTTTCCTTCCACTTCTCTGGGTACCTCTGTTTGGTTGTCCCCATTTGCCAGTACGGCATATGAGTTATGGAGTGGAACAGGATCTGGTATGTGCCTCTGCTTCATCACACTAACTCTCCCTGAGCCCACCATCATCCAAGTGCTCCTCGTTCTTGGCATCCTTTGAGGCAGTGGCATTGGACTGGGTAGTATCTGGATGGGGCGAAGGTACTCCTGACCCTGTTTACTTCTACTCTGAGTCTGACTACCTCGTCCTGCAGTCCAGAGAGATGCTTGCAGATAGGACAGCACCTCAGCATCCAGAAGGTCTGCCTGAATATGGCTGCCCTGCAGCTACTACATTGCACCACTCCCCGCATTATACTGCACTTATAGTGCTATTCTAGTACTTGTCTGTTACCGAAACTCTCCTAATTACCTTTTTATTAATTTACTGTCCTAAAATCATGCACCAATGCTCAGATATGTTTCTTTAAAGAAGAAAAACAGAAAAAAGAAACAAAAAAAATGAAAAAAAAATGAATCAAAATACTTGTGCCGAGGGCGGGCTTCCTCCCCCTTATGCCCCTCCTGCTCCACCACTCCTGCTATTTCTTGTGCTTAGCTCCTGTCAATCATATTTAACAGGGCATATAATTAAGAGTGGGGGGCGGGGGAGGGAGAGTGAGTGGAAATTTGCAGCTAGTAAAGACAGCAAAGGAATACACCACCACTACAAGTACACCAAACTAGGTTTTAAATTTTCAACAGCCCGAAAACAATTATAAGTTTAGATATCTTGGGGTCTGGCTGGACCAACACCTTGACTTTTCTGTACATGTCGATGCCATCCACAAAAAAGCTACACCCTAAACTGGGTGTCCTCTGGCGCATTCGTGGATGCATCCCGCTGCCAGCCCGCTATGCACTAGTACAGAAAATGATCCTCCCTATCTTCGACTACAGAGATGTAGTCTACAGTGCCACTCCCAAGTCCATCCTAGCCAGACTAGACCCTTTTTCACTCCTTCTGTACATCGCCCTTGATAGCCACCCTCCTCCCACCACTGCTTGCTCTACCAGACTCTAAATCTTCCCTTGCCATAGGACCGCAGACAGTCCCACCGTGCCAAGCTCATGGCAAAGTTCTAGGCTCTGTCCTTGCCTCCGTACCTTTATGAGGTGTTAGCTGCTCATTCCGCTCCTGGTTACGCCCTTAGAAATGCTGATACACACCCCCTAGTGGTACTGTGCTTGTCCTCTTCAATTGGCCAAGCAGCATTCTGACATTGCATGCCCAAATTGTGGAACTCCCTCCATGAATATATTCATCAAATGCCCCCTTCCCAGCTCCTCGGCCATCTCATAAATGCACACTTCTCCACAGCCTTTATCTGTGGCTAGTTGTGTCTGCAATTTGAGCTAATGGGTTCTCCCTTATCAGCTAACTGGGATTAGACCCTATTCTCGACTTTGCTGTTGCCTCATTATCATACCTCACGTGTTACTTAAAATGTTGTATGTTTAAATGCTAATGTTTCTTGCCCTTGTATAATTCTGTATTGCTCATGATATGAGTTGTTTACCTTTGTATTGCTCATGTTATAACTTTTATACACACAATGTATTGATGGATTTGTTATTCTCCCATGTTTCCCCTCCCCCAAGACGCACCTGGAATCGAGCAGTACCCTGCTTAGTGTTCCCTTCTGGTAAAACTTTTAAATAAATAAATAAGTAAAGACGGCAAGAAATAACAGTGCCACTAAAAGCTCACAAATCTAAATTTAAAAAAACCCAGCAATGAGCAGTTATTGCAAAGCACTGAAATTAAGCTGGATCCTTTCCCTTCTGGCTTCTTCTGAGAAAACAAAAATCAGCTTGCTACCTCAAATGTGACTTAGCCCCACCACCAGTTATCACATAGCTGAGGTCCGAGGTCAGACAATTAGCACCCCTGACCCAAACTACAGGGCAAGCCAGACAAGGCAAGATTAAATTTGCAGCAATTAAAGACAGCAAAGGAATACACCACCACTACAACACACCAAACTAGGTTTTAAACTTTCAACAGCCCAAAAACAATTCTAAGTAAAGACAGCAAGAAATAACAGCGCCACTAAAAGCCAACAAATCTGTTTAAAACAAAAACAGCAATGAGCAGTTACTGCAAAGCACTGAATGAATCTGGATCCTTCCCTTTCTGGCTTCTTTTATGTAATAATTCTATCCTCAAGGTCTCCGTTTGAGGCCCATAAACATTCACCAAATGGCAAGCAAGATCTTTGAAAACCACATCAAGTATTAAAGCTCATCCTGGTTCTACCTCTTTAATTTTTTGGACTACAAGTTCCTGAGTGGTAAAACAAAATCCCACCCCACAACACATTTTCATTACCAATGGACCAATACAAGTTTCCGTGAAACTCTTGTGGCAGACTGTATTTCTTGGACTGTATGCAGGTGGGTATCCTGTAAAAAAAAAAAGACATCAAATAATAGTTGTTGCAGTATAGCAAAGGTGGCAGTCCTTTTGGAAACCAATTTGATACTATTCATGTTAAGGCTCAATATCAGTAAAAGCAGAGTAGTACCCAGTTCAGTGGGGTTTTTTTTCACTGGAACGTGTCACTCTTTTCTTTCTCCCAGACAGTTTATTTCTTGTACTATTTGACACAGTTTGTTCCAGTAGTGGTTCACTGTGTGTTGACTGCATAGAAACATCAGAATCATCCTCTTCCATGCTATCTCCCCAGGCCTGCAAAACCTCATATTTGTTGTCCAGTGGAACTGGCTGGCTGGACGTCATGTTTTGATTTTTTGCCTAATGGGCTATTAACTGCCTTTGTGCTTTTAGTACTGTTTGAAAATCATCAGTAGAATCTGTGGGATCCACTGTCAACAGTGGGGGGTGGCATATCCCCATGTCCTGGGTCTTCAGCAGGCTCCATTCATATGGGGGGGGGGGTCACTGTCAAGTACAGAAGTATTGACCACAGTTACTGGTTGTTCTTTAGTTTCCTCAGTGCAGACTGCTTGCGACCTCAAAAAAGACATGTCCATTCTGGAGTTAGATAGAGAACCCGGTCGCTTTTGGAAATTAGGCTGTCGAACAGAAGGTTGAGGCATATGGGAGAGCATCTGAAAGTCAGATCTAGTCAGCAATCTACTCCCTGCGCTGTGACACCTTCCCCTGCACCTAATGGGAGAGGGAGAAGCTCCTGTGGCAGACTCTGTGGGTTTGTATGTTTTTTTTTTTTGCCAGATGCAGAAAATAGTCTTGTTCAGCTGATTCTTCTGAATTATGCGATGCCCAGGGGCATGTGCTGAAGGAGTGCTCATCATCCTTGCATAGATTACATACTGGGGAAGCCATATATGGATTAACCATGTGGCCTAGAACACTACGTTGAAAACATTGTTCTTGTGTACAATCAGTGTTCAAATGGAATAGAGAACCACATCTATAACGGGCTTTTGGGTTGACCCAGGTAAAATAGGATACTCCCATCTCTACCCAGGAAAAAGCAACTCAGTAAGTGTTGAATACCTTGCTCAGTTTGTTCAAGTTTAATGTGAAATGTCCAACCTTCCATCCAGAACCTGTTGTCATCTATAATCAGGTACGGTGAACTATGTATTTTACACAGTTTTTCTAACCAGAAAATCACATCATTAACGCTTACACCTTCATTGTGAAATTGGATAGTCACTGTTTTGGTTGTGGACTTTGTGATGGGTATAGCCAAAAAATCTTTCCAGAGTTCTGTGTCTTTGGCTTCATAATAGAGCCTCCAGAATCTATCTAATAAGCTGCTATGCAAAAACTTAAATCATAATTGCTGTCCCCAGGAGAGTGTATGACAGCATACACTTCAGAAGGTGTGAAATGTAAAGAATCTTTTATTAAATATGTCCCCACCCAAGGTCTGTCTGGTGATAGTGATGCTAGTCCTTTATATCTTAGTTACACCATGAAACGGTGTTTTGCCACTTCCACGGGCCTCTGAAATAGCCCTACATAGTTCATTTTCTTTTGCTGAGCTTGCTGTTGTTCCCCTGATATTTCCCCCTCTAGTACAGTCAAAGTATTAGAATCAGTAGACAAATGATCAGTACCTGGTATTTGCTTGTCCATATCCTCATCATCTCCACCAACTTCAAAGGAGTGGTATGACAACGACGAGGCAAGTTAAGTTTTCCGAGAACTTTTCTCCAAGAGAACAGAAGGTGCAGAGCTCTCAGCATCTGGTGCAGCAGTATTATCTGGAACCTCACCCTCATCCTGTGCAGCTGCAACAGCTGCATCCGTTGGCAGTTCTCTGCTCTGAGTCTGGCAATTGGCCTCTAGGACCATACTCTGCACTGGTTATTGTGCATGTTCCGGTGTTCCCGGGATAGGGATTCCAGGGTCAGGAATCCATTGATTGTTAACATACAGCAAGACCACTTGTTTTAGGGTTGACTCTGGTGTCCATTCCAAAGGAGTTCCACTGAGGTCAATACTATCTCCAGGGCTATCTGCCGAATAAGATTGAGCCACACTACAAGCACTATCCAGTGGCACAGACATGGTTGGCAAATCGGTAGGTAAGCGTTTACTCATAGTATATAGTGGACTTGCCGCTGACCACTTTTTCTTACGTTCTTCTTCCAATTTACTTTTGTTCACAACATCTTGTTCTGCTGCCGTAAGCCTGTCTAAAAGCTGTGCCTTTTTGTTGTGCAATTCAAGTTTCAATTTTTCCTCCTCCTCCATTGAGATGTCTGTATCAGGTAAATCAGCAGTAGCAAGTCTTTACCATATCAGCAGAAATACCTGAGTATTCTGTATTTGTAATCATTTTCACAACTTCCTCTACTTCCATGGTTTCCATGTCTTGTGCTGGGCCATAAAAGGATTTCTCCAGAGTCTCTTCTGAGACACAACCTTCCCCTGCAACAGCGTGCTCCAGACTGGGATCCTCCATTCCTCCCACAGAGAGACAGCACCCCCTGCAAAAAGAGTAGGGGAATTTCCCCAGTGTCCTGGCCAAATTTCACCCATTCACTAAAAATACTACCAACAGCTTAATCTGGTTCAATTTCAGTTGGCTTCCATCGGTATCTCCCCTCTCCCCTGGGATGAGGTTGAATATAGGCAGAATTGTCTAGTTTTCCTTTCCCAGTCAACAAAAATGAAATAAATAAAATAAATCAATAAATTGTCTTGTGTTCTAGTGTAACCTTGTTGCATAAAGTTTCTAATTAATTAAACTAACTGTACTACTATTTAAGGACTAATCCTTTTGAGTAGTTAATGCCTAAATGAAGATTTATTGAGAAGAAAAGGCATGCTGTATGTGATTTCCATTGGAGCCTGCCTGCAGGTGGAGGATTGAACAGATTGACCTTTTTCAATTAATATTTTAGCTCTTTGTTTTTGGTGCTTAGCTGGCATGTGGCCATGTGGTCCTTAATCTACATCTTCTTCCAGTTCAATTCACTTGTACTGACATGTGGCTTTTAGGAGGGCACAGACTGGGAGAGGAAGAGAGAAAGAAAGAGATGCACAGGGATAGTGAGAGAGCTAGAGACTGTAATGATCATTCCACTATACCTTGGAGGCAATGAGTCTCGTCTGGGACCATAAGTTCCAGAGTGTAAAATGAACACACTTTCAACACAAATACCTGCTGAATGCTATCCATGCTGCATAAATACACATACTACTACTGACTGTACAAAAATGCAGTACAAACTTTCTCGCTCACTGTATCTCTGCTGTAACAATCTATTAGAGCTTCACCTGAGCTCTTTCCTTCTAGTTTGCTTGAAAGGACATAACTCAGAATCTTACCAGAGTGAATTAGGACTTCCAGGATGCATTGTGCCAGGCGGTAGTCTTCCCATAGAGCTCCAGCCACCTGCTTTCCAAAATCAGCGATCTATTCATTTTTACGGGCACCGGCTACCCCAGACCGCAATTTCTTGGTGGGGGAACAGTGTGAGCGTATGGCGAAACCCAGTTCGTGGGTATGATGCAGGTGGATGCAAAAAAAAAAAAGTTCCGAAGTGCACTTCCGACGGTTTCACCTGAAAAGGCCCCATAGAAGCCTCAGGCCTCTAGTTCCAGCCAAGGGGCGGAGGGCGGCGCTAACCCCGTGCTTACTTCATCAGGGAACGAGCCACTCACTCCACAGCAGTTCCTTGAGGAATTTAAACCCTTCAAAGAGGATTTACACACCCTGATGGCAGGTTTTGCCCCTCTCTCCCAGAAATTAGACGAAGTGGCCCAGGGGGTTACAGATAATTCAGCGAGGATTTTTTTCACTGGAGAAATGGCAGGACAGGCTTCAGCCTGAGCTTACTGCCTGCAGGCAGCGTCTTCCCAAGTTGGAGCAGAAGGTGGAAGACCTTGAGGGGTGCAGCAGGAGGAATAATGTTGTGATTGTGGGTCTCCCTGAGGGAGAAGAGGGGCATGACCCGATTAAATTTACACAAAAGCTCATTGACAAGTTAGCTGGCCCGACTCCCTTTGGGGCCAGTTATTCTATTGAAAGAGCCCATAGAGCGCTGCACCTCAAGCCATCCCCTGAGGCTCCTCCCCGGACTCTCATTTGTCATTTCCTCAATTTCAGGGAAAAGCAATGCTTCATCAACAAGACAAAAGAGCTTCAGGATATCACCTGGGAGGGAAAGCGCCTGAGAATTGCCCAGGATTTACCCGCTTCAGTTCGCCAGAGGAGAACGGCCTTTCACCCTATGGTGGTTAAACTAATAGCAGCGTGCATCAAGTTTCGGATGTTATATCCGGCTAAGCTAAAGGTTCTCATCTCTGATGCCTGGGTGTCTTTTGAAGAGCCAGGCTCTGCAATGGGGCAATTGAAGTCATCCTTTCCAGATTTGTTTAAGGGCTCCTGAAGAGTGGTGTTTAACGAGAGCAGAAGGTCACCTTCCCATGCGGGACCAAGTTGGCAGATAGATAAAGGCTTTCTTGAAATGCTTTTGAGACTAGAATTTGGTGAACCGCTGTGGATGTGACTGATCTTTTGTACCCCAGGTGTATCTCTATGTAATTATGGCTTGAGCGACGAGGATGCCTACCTCTTCCCTGGGACTTGGCTTCCGCCTCTGTACCTATTGCTGGGACTTGGGAACATGATTTAAGCCAGGCAGCATGTTTTTTGCTCAGTGGGATGGCAATTCTCAGTATTAACCTCGAGAAGGGTATGGGCTCCCTATGGTCTTTCCACCAGCAGTATGACCGTTAGAGGGCAGCCCTGCTACGTCTGAATCTTTTGATCTGGGAATATTTTGACCCAGGCACCTACTTGTCCTATTTCCTGCAGAACTATGTGATTCCCCCTGGAATGACTTTCACTCTGGGATCTGCATGTACTGGTTATCATGGGGCTCCCTTAATTTTCTGGATCAGGTGCGCTCCACATTATTCTTAACAGGAGGGATAGAAGGGGATTCATTATGTTAAGGGGAGTCAGATACGAGGCTCCTTCCCCTTATGCCCCTCTATTTTATAATTTCAGCCAGCCTGCTGCATAAGAGTTGTAATAGGGATTTTGGGGGCCTTATAAGGTGGCCTTTAGATTTTGAATAGAGGAACAGTTCACTTCTGGAGTGTAACTACATTTGCCTGTTCTATTAGTGTGGTGTTTATGGCAGACCAGGTTTTGGGTCAAGTTAATGTTTAGATCTCACTTCAGGTCAATGTCTTTAATGTTTTGTTAGCTGGATGCTATACATGTTAGCCGATTAGTGCTGAACATGTTCTTTTCGTAAGGACGATTCTGGAATGATCATCTCATTGTTGCAGTTACTATAATACAACAAATTCCTTTATGTGCTGCATTGTATTTTAGGAATATTAATAGCATTTTCAGGTTATGGTTACAATCTTCATTTCCTAGCTTTGGTGGGGTGGCTGGAGCAGAAGGGGAAAAGCTCCAGAGTGCGATGCAGAAGACGAATTGCAAAATGGGGGGGTGGACTGGGAAATGTTTTTGTTGTTCAATCTGTTGGGAATTTGTGGGGCTAAGTTGGGGGCTGGGTGGGTAAGTACACACAGGGACTTGAGACAGGACTCTCCACTAAATACTTCAGGCATATCACAACCCCTTTACATTAAGATAAGATGGGGACGACAAGGGTAATTTCCTGGAATGTCCGGAGGGGCCAGGCGCAAAATCAAACAATATCAAATTCTCAAGCATCTCAATCTGCTTGCTGCAGATGTCTCGTTCCTGCAGGAAACTTACTTATTAAATTCTGAGGCTATGTAGCTCCGTAGGCAGCAGATGTGTCAATGTTTTGCGGCAGAGGGTAATACCCAAAGTCGGGGTGTTATGATTCTGTTGCACAGGGCCATACCGTTTGTTCCTACTCAAATCATAGCAGATCCTGAGGGACACTATGTGTTTGTAAAAGGCAAACTTTATACCAAAGAGGTTATTCTAGGCAGTATATATGGTCCCAACACTGACACTCCCAGTTTTTTCACATGCATTCTCAACATCCTCTCCTCGTTCTTGCAGACCCCTTTAATAATTGGGGGCAATTTCAATCTGGTGATCGATCCTCAGATTGATTGTTCTGGTAGGCCCCGTAAAGGGATTGGTTGGATAGCGCAGGACTAGTAGACATTTGGTGCATCCTTCACCCATCTGATACTGGGTTCACCTTTACCTCCTTTGTGCACCACTCTTCGTCCTGCATTGACTACATATTGATCTCTGGCTTACTTATCCCGGTGGTGATGGACTCGGAGATATTAGCAGGGCCGCTCTCTGACCATTCACCAGTTGCCTGTTCGATCTCTCTATCTACATTCCCCACATTTGGCAAGAGATGGAAGGTCAATAACCAATTCTTGAAGATCCCAAAATACGAGACTTATATCTCTGAGCACATTTCCATTTTTACGGATATTAATTTTGGTTCTACGGGGAAGCCTGATATTGAATGGTGCTGACTCAAGGCTTATCTCCGTGGGGTGTTGATAGGATTAGCTTCCAAAAAGAAGAAAGAGCAGAACGAGCAGCTTAAAAGCTTGCTGTCCCAAATTAGGGCCATTGAACAGGAGCTGTCCCCTCAATCCCCGGAACAAGTCAGAGAAACCCTTGTGAAACTCAGAGACTCATACCTGAATATCTTAAGAGAAAAGGCAGAGTTTGCTATTTTAAAAACTCAGTCTTATCAAGTAGCTCTGGGCGACAAAGCAGGACGTCTTTTAGCCCTCAAGCTTAAACAGTTAGAGTCCCATAGATTGATAGCTGCAGTCCGTTCACAACAGAGTGATACTCTCATAACTTCCCCTGTGAATATAACCTCGGAATTTCGTGCTTAGTATGCGAAATTGTATAGCCCCATGGAGGACCCTCCTTCTGCGTCTCAGTTATCCTCCTATTTCTCTCAAATCAGGTTACCTCAACTTTCGGACCTGCAGAAGTCCTCCTTAGTTACCCCCATTACTTTAGAAGAAATACTTAGGGTTATCAGGGACCTGCCCATCGACAAGACGCCCGGACCGGATGGGTTTTCCGCCAATTTCTATAAAGCCTTCACGGCTCAATTAGCACCTGAATTGCTCTCGTGATTCCAGTATGTTCTTTCCGACCAAGCTCTAGATGATTCCCTCTTCGAAGCCTTGATAACTTTAATACTGAAGCATGGTAAACCTCCCGAACAGGTCCAGAGTTATAGGCCGATTTCGCTCCTCAATCAGGACTTAAAGATTTTAACGAAGTACCTGGCGGATTGGCTGAGTCTTGTCCTGCCGGATATTATAGGTCCAGAGCAGGTAGATTTCATGAAGGGGAGATCTTTGGTTGATCACTTTAGAACCCTCTCGCATGTCTTCTCGGCTTCCAGGGATGCTGATTTTCCTGCTGTGCTTATCTCTTTGGATGCCGAGAAGGCATTTGACAGGGTTGACTGGAACTTTTTGTTTCAGTCACTTGTAGCCTTCGGATTCCCTCCCCTTTTTATAGAGTGGATAAGGGTCTTACATAAATCTCCCACGGCCCGAGTTGTCTGCAGTGAGGTTTTATCTGATTCCTTTAGGCTCCATGCGGGCACCAGGCAAGGTTGTCCATTATCCCCCCTGTTGTTTAATATCAATGTGGAACCATTTATCCGGAGGATTGTGGATAACACGGAAATTCAGGGAGTAGGTATTCAGCAGTGCACTGTCAAAGTGTTGGCGTATGCGGACGACTTTCTCCTTCAATTATCTCAACCCGATGAATCCATACCCGCATTACTATGCACATTAAGAGAATTTAGCTCTATGTCTAATTATAAATTAAATGAACACAAGACGGTAGTCTTCCCCTTGAATCACAAGGCTTTAAAGGTTGCGGCGACATCGGTGGGTTTCTCTTGGCAACCCAACAGATTGAAATATCTGGGGCAGTACTTGGCCAGGGAGCCAAGTAGATTTTTCCAATTAAATTTAGAGTCCTTGACAACCACTATTAGACAAGATCTCAATAGATGGGCGTTACTCCCCTTATCTCTTTGGGGTAAAATCAATGTCATCAAGATGAATGTTTTTCCAAGGCTTTTCAATCCATTAAATCTTTTGAACATCTGGTTGCTGCTGAAGTGGTTTAAAAAAATCCATCGGATTTTCTTGGCCTTCATTTGGTCGGATAAAAAGGCCCGGATAGCTTATGATAAACTCACAACATCGAAATTGAAAGGGAGGTTGAGACTCCCCCATTTAGGGCTCTATTATTGGGCCAGTCATCTAAACAAATATTTGCAATGGCTCAGGTGGGACTACCCCCAACAGGAGCAGTCCTACGCTCCCATTTGGCTCCAAATAGAGAAGAGCATAATACATGCCCATGGGCTCTCGCCTGCTGCATTATTACATGTTAATCCAAGGTCTCTACCTCCCACGCTTAAAAACACTCCCGTGGAATTATCTGTTCATATCCACTCACAGCTCTGCTCCTTCCTAAAGTATAAGCATACCTTGGACCCAACTCAACCTTGGTGGGGTAATCCCAACCTCACAATTGAGGGTAGCCCATTACAGTCGAGATGGATCTCCCTGATAGGGAATTGTTCTCTTTCCACCCTTTGAAAACCAGATGGTCAATGGTTAACCTCTTCTGAAATCCTCGACAAATTTCATATTCCGAACTCTGCAGTCTTTAGAATATACCAGTTGCGGTACCTCATAATAAAATGCGTTGGTAATGCGCCACCAACATCTCTGGGTCTACCGCTCCAGGACTTAATTCCCCACATGGGCCTCCGCATGCTGTCTCTAAATTGTATGATATTGTATAGTAGGAAGTGGCCAGATTATCTTGGTGCGTCCCCGTACTGGGCCACATTTTTTCCTGAACACGATTTGAATTGGCCCTCCTTATGGAAGGCCTGTCACAAGTTTCTGACTCAAGACAGACTTCATTTGATACAGTTTAAACTACTACACAATCTGTATTATTCCCCCCAGAGGATGGTGAAATTAGGCTTGATCTCTTCACCTGTTTGTACCAGGTGCCAGCAGAATGAGGGTGACTTTTTTCACATCTTCTGGGAATGCTCTAAGGTTGCCTCCCTTTGGACCACCATCAAACAAAAAGCTGACCCCCTTCTGGGTCTATCAGACCTTTTCGCACTGGAAATCTGTGTCCTGGGGGACCTCACTTCAGTTACTGTTACCAGCAGAAGACATCATATAACCCTCATTGCATTGTCTGTTAAGAGACTGGTTTTGCGACATTGGAAGGATGAGTTGGAAATTTCTTACAGTGGATGGCTACAGGAATTGTTGGCCAACCTTCGTCTAGAGCGGACCATTGCTAGTTTGAATAACCAGTCACAGAAATTTCTCAAAAACTGGGGTTCTTTGCTAACCCTGTATATCTTCAGAGTACATAGAAGTTTTTACACTTGTTAGTAGAGAATTTATTAACAGAAAGAACTCCTGTGTGAACCGAGGGTGGGGTGGGGGAGGAAGAGGATCCTTTTCCAAGTTTATACCGATATTATGTATATTGGTTTTACATATGTTAACAGAAGATCCTCTCTCTGTATTTGAAAAATGTTGAATAAATGTTAAATTGAAAATAAAAAAAAGAACCTTACCAGAGTAAGGGAAAGGATTAAGACTTCTGGCTAGGCAGATTTACTGTGTGTTGTTATTTTTATTTTGTACTCACGGGGATTGTTACTGTTTGTTTTCTAACATTTTATTGCTTTATTTTTCTCTGATTCACATTGCTGTTGCTGGGTATACCTTCTGCTGCATTATTACAAGGTGCACCTACAGGTGTGTGCTAACAGATTACTGCTGTAATCTTCAGATTCAAATTGTCTTTTGCAAGGTATATCTTCTGATACTGCTTTATTTTTCTCTGTAGCAAAGTGTTTCTTACAGGGTATATCTTCTGTGAAATTATTACAGGTGGTGCTTAAATTTTTGTGACTTTTTATCATTAGGCTAAGCAAAATTACGGTTTGGCCCTATTTTATTTATTTCCTTTTTGCTGAAAAGTTTTTTGTCTCCAGAGGTGTTGCAGTCTCCTTCTCACATTGAAGACAGGAGAGTGAGAAAGCAGCCACTGCTTCCTTGAATCAGAGGTTATTTTCTAGACTACACTGAACTGAATTATTACTTTTGGACCTGTAGTAACTAGTATTGATTCTGTTTTGGGGTGGACTTTTCTTAGTTTAACTTTAATTTGTCTGGGAGGAACTGTAGCTGGGAGATATTTGCAGTCAGTTGTGACTAGACCTGTTACTTAGCCTTTGTGAAATAGGTATCTGAAAGGAAGGAAGGCATTCCCGGAGTGGAGGGTAGGAGTTGTAGGTGATTGTTTCTGGACAGCATAGGTTTACTTCCACCCACCCTTCCCCTCACCTCACCCGCCCCAAGTGCATAGCTTCCTTTATAGCAGGGGCTCTGACATCACTTCCTCAAAACTGCTAACAACATACACCTGTTCATATCCTTAAAGGCACAGCACACTGAATAGGGGGTAGAGACACTCACAAGCTTGCACACACTTAAACAAGAACAAAAAAAAGCATCTGTAACTGTAAGGGAGACATTCTGGAAACTGCATTGCTGCCCTATTTGCAGGCACCTCTCTGGTCTGAGGGAGGAGGTTGTTTGTCTCCATGCTGACCTGGCAGGGATTTGGGAAACCTGCTTCTCCACCCAGAGACCACCCAGGCCACCGCCACTACCTAAGAGGTTGCCAAGAAAGAGGAGTGGTTGGACCATGGTGGGCTCAGGGAGGGTGAGGGTGGTGGAACAGAGGTGCATCCCTCCAGTTGTGCCTCTCCACAATTCATTCACCACTCTGGTGAAGCATGGTTCCTCTATGGAGGTACATGCAGTGGAGACCAAGGAGGATGCTGGGAACCTCCACAATGGAGACCCACAGGAGGGTGGCCCAGGAACCCACAGGGGAAGGAAACAACTCCTGGTGGGGAACTCAATTGTTAGGGTGTAGAACTGGGGGAGGGAGGGGAAAGGGAGGTAAGGTGTCTGCCCAGTGCCAAGGCTTGGAGGGACAGGAAATGAATCCTCAGGATTGTGGAGCAGCAGCAAGGGGGAGGAAGCTGGATGTCATTATCCACCTAGGGACAAATGACCTGGCTGAGAATGGGATCAGAGCAGTGCAACAGGAGTTTGTGGAGTTGGGAGGGGGCCTTAGACAAGTAGCACAAATGGTAACTTTCTCGGAAGTGCTGTCTGTCTATGGCATGGATGAGACTAGGGCACTCTGCACCGTGGGATTCAATGACTGGTTGAAAGCTGGTGTAGAGCTCAGGGATTTGGCTTCATTGGGGACTGGGGCTCCACCTGGAGGGATGCAGGCCTATACAGGCATGATGGTCTGCATCTATCCTGGAGGGGAACCAGGATCCTAGGTGATAGGTTTAAATGCTTCAGTGGCCAGCATTTAAACTAGACAAGGGGGAGGCACTGAAGAGGAGAAGGAAATCCTAGCCCCCCAAAATCAGGGTAATTAGTGAGGTAACACACAAAATAGAGCAGTAAATAGAAGGGCAGGGGTAAATGGAGAAAAAGACAAAGGCAGTAGGGACAGGGATGGGGCAAAAGAAATAAAGCCATAAAAAATGGAGGTTAATGAGTACCAATGCCCGTAGTCTAGGTAAAAAGCTCCCTTGAAATGGTGGCCTTGATGGAAGAGGATGCCTAGATATTGTGGCAGTCACAGAAACATGGTGCACAGAGAACCATGACTGGGATGTCAATACCAGGGTACACAATCTACAGGAGGACAGGAAGGGAAGAAGAGGAGGAGGAGGAGTAGCTCTCTATGTAAGGGAAGGGATAAAAGCATCAGAACTAAAGGGTAAACAGGGAGGAGAGGAGGCACTGTGGATCACCCTGGAGACTAGCAATGGCTCCACAATCCGCACAGGGGTTGTATACAGACCCCCATCTCAGGGGGAGGAAATGGACAAGGAAATGATAGAAGTCATCTTTGGGATAGCAGAGAAAGGGGAGATATTGCTGATGGGGGACCTGAATATGCCAGATGTTGACTGGAGCACCTTTGCTGCAGCCACATCCAACAGCAGGGACATTCTCGATGCCCTACGGGGGGCATGCCTCAGACAGCTAGTTTTGGAACCCACTCAGGAGAGAGCAATGTTAGACCTGGTACTCTCAAATGGGGATGGAGAGAGGATCTCTGATCTTGAAGTGGGTAGCCATCTAGGAACAAGCGACCACCAAACAGTGTGGCTCACGATAAACTTAGCTGTAGAGTCAAGCCACACAAAAGTGAAGGTACTGGACTTCAGGGGGGCTGATTTTGACAAAATGGGAGAGTGCCTCAGAAAAGCACTAGCAAACAGGCAGAAGGTGGGATGGAGCAACAATGGGAAACATCAAAACGCCATCACAGAGGCAACGAGGTCTTTGTGTGAAGCAAATAAACAAATCAAAACAAAATAAAAACTACTATGGTTCTCAAAAGAAGTGGTGGGGAAGGTAAGGGAAAAAAAGATAGCATTCAGGAAGTATAAGGAAACACAGAAGGAGCAGGACAGCGAACTGTACCAGTTGAAGCAGAAGAAAACGGGTAAGGCAGTCAGAATAGCAAAGGCCCAAACCGAGGAAAAGATAGCCAACTCAGTTAAGAAGGGGGATAAAACCTTTTATAGGTACATTAGGGAGCGAAGAAAGACTTAGGCAGGGATACTGAGGCTGAACAAAGAGGAAGGTGGTTGGGTAGAGAGCAACAGTGAAAAAGTAGGGATACTGAATGAATACTTCTGCTCAGTATTCACAATGGAAAAGCAGGAGGAAATACCTAATCTGGTTAATAGAGACACTCTGGATAGGGGGGTTGATATTAGTCCTTTCACAGAAGAAAGGGTTCTGAAAGAACTCTTAAAACTGAAGGTGGATAAAGCAATGGGGCCTGATGGGATTCACCCCAGAATTTTAAAAGAACTAAGGGAAGAACTAGTAACACCACTGACTACCCTTTTTAATAAATCATGGGAGGATGAGGTGGTACCTAAGGATTGGAGGATGGCGGATGTGATTCCCCTTCACAAAAGTGGGAGCAAGACAGAGGCAGGAAACTACAGACCTGGCAGTTTGACCTCAGTGGTAGGGAAAATGATGGAATCACTTCTGAAGGAAAGAATTGTTGAGTACCTAGAGGCAAGTGGGGCACAGGACTCAAGACAGCATGGATTCACAGCGGGAAGGTCATGTCAGACAAATCTAATTTATTTCTTTGACTGGGTGACCAAAGCAGTAGACCAGGGAGGGGCTGTGGACATGGCCTACCTAGACTTTAGCAAGGCATTTGACACAGTCCCGCACAAAAGAATAATAAACAAATTAGCCAGCCTGGGAGTGGGTCCTAGGGTGGTAGCCTGGGTAAAACACTGGTTGGACAACAGGACACAGCAGGTATTAGTAAATGGAGTCCACAGTGAAGAAAGGAGGGTTACTAGTTGGGTACCACAGGCTTCAGTACTGGGGCCGGTCCTTTTTAATGTCTTTATAAGTGACATTGCAGAGGGCCTGGAAGGGAAAGTATATTTCTTTGCAGATGACACAAAGATCTGCAACAGGGTTGATACACAAGGTGGGATGGAAAGGATGAAAAGGGACTTGGCAATGTTGGAGGAATGGTCAAATGTATGGCAGCTTAGATTCAATGCAAAGAAGTGCAAAATAATGCACCTGGGAAACAAAAACCCATGGGAAGAGTACACAATGGGGGTGAGATACTGACAACAACAAAAATGGAAAGGGACCTGGGGGTAGTCATATCAGATGACCTAAATGTGGGCCAGCAATGTGAGAAGGCAGTAAGAAGGGTGGGGGATACTGGGATGCATAGGGAGAGGCATCACCAGTAGAAAACAGAAAGTTGTTGGCCCTCTATACAGACCATTGGTAAGACCACATATGGAGTACTGTGTACAGTTCTGGAGACCCCATCTCTGCAAATATATAGACAGGGTGGAGGCTGTCCAGAGGAGGGCCACCAAAATGATGCAGGGTCTGCATCAGAAGACATATGAAGAAATACTAATGGAACTAAAGATGTATAGCCTCAAGGAAAAGGGGGGCATGACAGAAACTTTCAAATACCTCAAGGGAATCAACAAAGTCCAAGAGGATAGCATCTTTCAGAAAAGAGATGTGCAAAAACAAGGGGCACAATCTGAAGTTGGGGGGGGACAGCTCAGAGGTAATGTGAGGAAGTATTGCTTCACAGAGAGGGTTGTGGTTACATGGTACAGCCTTCCTGAGGAGGTCATAGAGTCAAAAACAGTGGGGGAATTTAATAATGCATGGGACAGACATAAGACAATTCTAGTGAGGGGTAGGAGGATGTAGGCTGTTGGTTAACTAGGATCTGCAGCTTATCCGTTTGGTAGGGACATGGGAAGACTAGGTGGGCCAAGCAGTCCTTATCTGCTGCAAATTCTATGTTTCTATGTTTCTATCTATGTTTCTATGTTAGAGCAAAAACAGCTTTCATTAAAATGTCAAAGATTTCACATACAAGCATATGTATCCCAGAGGAGCCA
The DNA here is from genome assembly GCA_016271365.2 of Neoceratodus forsteri. Classification (NCBI taxonomy): domain Eukaryota; kingdom Metazoa; phylum Chordata; order Ceratodontiformes; family Ceratodontidae; genus Neoceratodus; species Neoceratodus forsteri. Next base: position 1,190,714,940 of record CM057456.1, read on the forward strand.
CTGCTGAACGGACGCAGAGCGGACTTCATAGCAGGGAAGTCGGGTTTTAAATTTATTATTTTATTGCAGTGCTGCGATGTGTGCTGGGCAGTTGGGCTGAACAGGGGACTGGTAGGTGGGAGGCCGAGGAATGAGGGAGGTTGTGGGTGGGAGTGCTTAACGTTGGATGCCAGGAACACATGGCACAGCTAGGCCAATAGGGCAGCTGCAGCCAGAGCTATAAAAACTATAGTGAAGTCATTTTTGTAGTCCAGTCCAGGAGGCGCCATCACCGAGCGGATGGAGAGCAGACTTCATTTCAGGGAAGTCAGATTTTAAATTCTTTATTGTATTGCAGTTTTGTGATGTGTGGTGGGCAGTTGGGCTAAACAGGGGAATGGGAGGTGGGAGGCTGAGGAACGTGAGAGGTTGTGGGAGGGAGTGCTTAACAGAGAATGCCAAGGACATGTGGTGTAGCTAGGCCAATAGAGCAGTTGCAACCAGTATACATTTTCCAAAGGGCCAAGCGACCCCTAGTGTGAGCGACCCCGATGCATGAGTGCCACAAGGCAGGAGTATGACATCTGCCTAGGTGGTGTCTGCAGAGCATTCACAGGGATGACCACAGGCTATGCTGGGGTAGAGTAAATAGGGGAGTAAACTGCTAAGGGGAACTAGAGAGGCATTCAATAGCATAGATACAGGGGAAGATGTGGCATCCTAGCAGCAGGCGGGGGGTAGAGATGCAGCATGGGGGAAAGGTGGTGGGGCATGGATACTAGATGGAACATACGGGGGGGGTCAAGAGAGGATGGTCAGATGTAATGGGTGTGGACCAGCCATCTTCCTAGGAGCAATGTGGAGGGCAGGGGGCTGTCTAGTCTGTAGGTAGCTTAGGCAGCTTAGGGAGGAAATAGGGAGGTTGAGATGAGAACTGGGAAAGAGGAGGGAGGTTGTTGGGTAGGAGAGCAGGGGAGGGGGGTGATATGGGCAAATCACAGCTGGCCAGCACAGTGATGGGACAGAGGCAAGAAACTAGAAAGAATTAACAGAGTCATTGTTACCATTGCCAAAGTGACTGGGGGGGTGGAGGGAAATGGAAGGTGGTGGTGGGGGCAGAGAAGGGAAGGGATCAGGATACGGAGGGACAAGGGAGGAGTTGGGAAGGGTAGCACAAGGCATTGAGGGCAGGGGAAATAAGACCTATAACAGGTATACAGTATAGCAAGGTGTGGATGAGCAGGGGGAGAGCAGGACACAGGGGGAGGTGGAGGCAGAGCCCAGTGTGGAGGGACAGGGAAGTGGGGGGCGGGACAGAGTTAGGAAATGATAACGGGGCAGGGAGGTAGGAGAGATGAGAGGGATGGTGGGCAAGATAAACATGGTAATGGGGGTTAGAGAAGCGGGAGGCATGAGCAATGTGAGGGAATCACCAGGTGGTGAGTACAGAGAGGGAGAAAAGGCCAGACCATGGGGGGAGGCAAAACTGGGGGTCAGCAAGGGGAAGAGGGAAACGTGGTTACAGAGAAGAGAAGTTGCTCTGAGTGGTACCCTAAGTGTTCCTAATGTTCGTAATGTTCAAGAAGTTTGTAGTAAGAGTAGATCAAGGATTTGAAACAAAACAAGACTGAGTGTAATTACACCATTTGCATGTGTTTTATATTAGAAAGAAAGCATATAAAACAACCAGCAACATCAGTGAATTTTAGAGAAGGCAAACAATCATAAAATGTGGATTTTCAACTAGATGTAATGTTAAGCAAAAAGGGTTGACATTATCCCATTAATAGATAATGCTAGTATTAAGGGGATAACAGTAAATTCTTACCATAAAAACATAGACAATAACGGCAGAAAAAGACCAGTGGTCCATCCAGTCTGCCCATAACACCCTATCATACCCTGAGACCATTTATCAATATGGGGTTTTACCTACACTATCCACTGCCTTGCTCCCTGTCTTATTCCTAACCACTGGGTAACTACCAAGCCCTTAACTCTTTCCCAACTGCGCTTGAAACCATTAATGTTTTTTGGCACTAACCACCTCGACTGACAGACAGTTCCATGGCTCAAATATTTTCTCTGTAAAACAAAACTTTCTTACATCCCTCCTGAACCTCTCCCAGCCAGCTTCCATTCATGTCCTTGAGTTCCTTGCAATTCACCTTGTTCATTCCTTTCAGAAACTTGAAGGTCTCTGTCTTATCACACCTCTCTCATCTGATGTCAAGAGAGTACATGTTCAGTGCCCTAAGCATATCCTCATAGGATCTTCCCTGCTGGACCTGAATCATTCTGGTTAAACTACACTGCACCATCTCTAGCCTGTCCTTGCCATTCCTTAGATGCTCCAGAGGGATGAGAGAATGACTAGGGACCTGAGAAAATTTGTGGAGTGGTAGAGTATATAGCAGCTAGACGTCAATAAAAAAAAGTGCAAAATCATGCACCTAGGGCACAGAAACCCAGGGGTGGTGTATAAAATGTGGGAGAGGTATTGCCAGTCACAAAGCAGGAAAAGAGACCTCAGGGTTATCATAGCTGATGACCTCAAGATGGTGGGGCAGTGCTTTAAGTCAGTAAGCAAGGCCAGTGGGATTTTGGGGTGCATAGGGAGAGGAACCACCAACAGAAGGAGAAAGGTGGTGTTACCACTGTCTCAAACATTGGTGAGACCCCGCCTGGAGTACTGTGTCCAGTTCTGAAGACCCCATTTCAGAAAGGACATAGACAGCACAGAAGCTATCCAGATGAGGACAACTAAAATGGTGAAGGGGTTGTATCATAAGCCCTATGAGGAAAGACTGAGGGATGCCAATTTGTACACTCTGAAAGAGAGTAGGGAGAAGAGGAACATAATAGAGGCCTATGGGTACCTCATGAGGGTGAACAAGGTGCAGGAGGGTAGTATTTTTCAGAAGAAAAGGTGTACCAGGACAACAGGGCATGCAATGATGCTGGAAAGGGGGAAATTTAGGAGGGATGTGAGGAAGTACTTCTTCTCAGAAAGAGTGGTGGACATCTGAAACAGCCTTCCAGCAGGGTGGTTGGAGAAACAACAGTGGAAGGCTTCAAGCATGCACTGGACGAGGCTGGCCCAGTGGTGCTGAGGGGTTGAGACACTGGACACCACACCTCGCACCACTCCGGCGACCCAGGTTTGGGAATGAGCCCGGACCACTGAGGATCGGCAGGGGGGTAGAGAGAGGATTGAGTGTCCAGTGGACTGCTCTCCTCTCTCAGGGAGGGATCCATGGATAGCCCAGCACTGCAGCGGCTCTCGGTGGAAACCAGATGCACTGCAATGCGCAGGGCTAAGTAGTGGGGATGCAGAGCTACGATGGACGTTCCTAGCATCATTACACACTTGGGCTCTGCAAGGAGGGAGGGAAAAGGGGCATAACTACTACAAAAAATCCCCTATCTCCCGGGTGAGGCGACAGCACCACCAGGAGCACAGTCCCACAGGCCCAATGTTCGGCCACATCCCCAACACTCCGTCTGGGGATTCTGGGGACTCTCCAAGGAGGCTGGAAAGCCCAGAATCCTGATACCGATGTAATGGTTGAGAATCGGTTCAGGTGGGAGGTACGGTGCCTCAGCCGAGTGTGCATGCCTGAGAGATGCCCCGTAGAGTCTGGAGAATAAACAGAATTGGAAAAAAAAAAGGATGCATTGGACAGGCACAAATGAATATTGGTAGGAAAGCTGGTGGGGTTGGAGTAGGGTGAGATCAGGTAGGGTCTGTGGTGATAGTACAAGGAGGAGGAACAAACTGGGCAGACTGAGTGGGCCAAGCGGTCTTTTTCTGCCAACAAATTCTGTTTCTATGTGAGGACTCCAGAACTACACTTACTACACCAGGTGTGGCCTCACCATTGATCTATAGGTATATCTATGGATAGACAGATGGCTAGATAGCTAGATAGATAGCTAGATAGACAGACAGGCAGACAGAAACAGACAGACAGATCTATACACACATATATGTATGCAGGTCCCTATGCATCTCCCTTACCCCCTCCTTACTGTGTACCCTACCTCTAAGCTTAGTGTCATCTGCAAAGAGACACATCTGGCCCTGACTTCCTTCTCATATGTCACTGATGAACATATTGTAAAGGACTGGACCCAGGACCGATCCCTTTGACACCCCACTGGTAACTTCTTTCTCTTCAGGTTGGACTCTGTTTAGCACTACCCTCTGCTGTCTCCCTTCCAACCAACTTATTACCCATCTAAGTATGTCCTTTGCTGCACCCAGATACTCTAGCTTCTTCAGCAACCTACCATGAGGCTCTGAGTCAAACGCTTTGCTGTAGTAGAAGTAAAGTAAATCCACTATGTGGCCCCTATACACTTTCCTAGCTAATCAGTCACAGAATACTATCAGGTTGGTCTGACATGATCTCCCTGCCACAGAATTGTGCTGTTTACTGTCCTGGAGTCTGTTTTTCTCCAGGTAGTCCACTAAGTCCTATTTGACTAATGTCTCCATCAGTTTACCCACAATGAAGGTAAGACTGACTGGTCTATAGTTACCTGGCAAGTACTTGTCCCCCATCAGCTACCCTCCAGTCTTTACCCCATCTGAAGAGAGCTATTGAACAGTCCTACTCAGGTCAGAGAATGCCACATTGAAAATTTCTGCTATCTTTTTAGGGCTCTGGGTTATGGTATTTCCAGATATGATCATATCAGGGGGCGATTTGGCTTCTTCCCCAATTAGGGCTTTCAGATAATCCCAGAACAGTCTGCCATTTCCCCAGTATGTTTCTAGTTGTTCCTTATAATGTGTAGCTTTAGCTGCCTAATCTGCTTAGTGCATACATTTCTTGCTGGTTTGTATTTGAGGTAGTCGCAGGGCTCTCCAGAGGCTTTTGCCCTGTGCCAGAGGTTATCTCTAGCTTTCATAAGCTCGAGGAGTGGGCCTGTGATTCAACTGTTGGTTGTACCCTTATATTTACATGTTTTGAATGGGATGAAAATGTTACATGTATTGGTGAAGGTTGTTATAAAAATGTTCAGGGCCTTGTCAACATTCTCTGCAGTATCTAGTGGTGACCAATCAATCTGCCTGCAGTAATGCTTGAGGGACTCTAGGAGTCCCTTTCGCACAATTCTGTTTTTCACTAATTTTGGAGGTTGTTTCTTAGTCCTGTTGGACCAGATGCACATCACAGGAGAGTGGTCACTAATTGTGTCGGGGAGGACAGAGACATCACTTATCCGCTCTGGGTGGCTGGATAAAGCCCAATCAATAAGTGAACTGGTACTGTCCGGTAATTAAATCTTGTGACTTGTGTCACCATTTGAGTAAGGTAAAGACTTGAAATCAAGTCTTTTTGGTGAGTTATGTCCTGTGCTAGCCATTTAATATTGAAGTCACCAACCACAACTTTTTCTCAGTCTCGGTTGATTTGCTTAAAGTGCTCAGTGAAAATGTCTAAGCCAATTGCTTGCTTGCATGGGAGTATATATATATATACTGAGGTTAGCACTATAGTTTTATTTTGATTACCTAGGATTAGTTTAATTAATAGGAGTTGTACCCCATATCTACTTTGCTGTGGTGGAGCACCTGTCCTTTGATGAAGCTGTTTAGGTATTTTAGGCATCCACCTCCCTGTTTGTTTAGTCTGTCTTGCCTGTACATAGTGTATCCATCAATCAAAAGGGGCACCCTACCTCACAGGACCAGGCTGTATTATATAGCAGCTCAGATTTATCAAATTAAGGATTGTTTACCAAGGAATAGTCAACCAATTAACAAATGGAAAATGTAATTTCACAGCTACTCGAACGTTAGAAATATCTTACATTCTGCGTATTATCTTAAAAAGCACCAAGGAGTTAAGCTGATAACCACACAGAAAGTACTGTATGTGTATACTGGTGGACAGTACATCACATAATAGACTGGAAAGGTACAATACCCCCTTACTCCAATAACTAAGCAATAAGACATGACAGGCTGTGTGTTAGACAGTTCTAATGCACGGCCAAGGGTATAGTAAGGCACATGGCCACAGGCAGAGTGTCTTCAGCCATTGGCCGTGCGTTAGAACTGTCTCATGCACACCCCCAGAGTGTCTTATTGCACTTATAAAATGGGACTCTTTATTTTATTTGTATATAAAAACATAAAATTCATAGATTTAGATAGTAAAAAAGTTAAACATTTGTCTTAATTTTACTTAAAATAGTCCCTCCACCTGTATAAGCTTTTTTTTTTACTTTTGTCCTAATGTGGCTTCCATTATTGTACATAAAGCTGCCCTCCCCATATACAGAGAGATGCAGACTACGTCTGTTTGAATAAATATTAGTTTACTTTTTTTGTTGTTACTTTTTTGTTCATTTTTTGTTTGTTATTTTGCTGTCTCTTACTTTCCAGTGAGGAAAGGGAGCACAGTACAATGATGCAGGTGTGGAGATGCGATAAAGTTTGGCTATCATACTGACACCAGGAAGGCTTAAGCTGGGATGATTATAGGTAAGTGGAAAGGGTCCGGAATTAATTGCTGCTTTGTTTTGTGCCCAGTCATTGGCAGTGTAAAGCCATGAGGGTCAGTTTAGGAGCAGAGGTGAGGTAGAGCAGCAAAGTGTGGCTGGCTAGTGCCGCTGTTCAGTATGAGGGGCAAGCACTGTTAGAACAGGTTGGGCAACTGGAGCTGCAAAGGAGTGAGCCACGTCCATGGCTCTTAGCCTCCTAGGATGGAGGGAAGGCTTGTAGGACTGTAGCTAGGAATACGCGGCTCTGGATCAGTATTTTAAAGGCATGTGCTCTGTTTTTTTTTTTATGAATTTCAGCAAAGCATGTGGGAGAAGGGATCCATAAAATGGGAGCATGAGCACATTATGGGTGACAGTTTCACTGAAGATAGGTGGCTTAAAAGAAAAAGCACTTTTGTTGCTGGTTTATTAAAACTTAGAGAAAGAAATGGAAAAGTAAGCAGGCAGGGTTAGTGCAAGTCAGTTTCTGTACTCTGAAAGAGTACATAATTAGCGAGTGGGAGAAACCAGATCCAGTTACAGAGTGGATGTGCTGACGAGAAGTGGTCAGACTGGTGGCTTGGGTGAACATTCATCAAAGGGTGCAGAGAAGTGAAACTGCCTTTTTTCATGATGTTCAGTATAAATGTGAGCACTCCGTTTCATTTTTTCTATGAAAACTAATGAAATTACAGGTTATAAAATGTCTGCTACTGACACTGTATTTTCATATGTGAGCCAAGCGAGGGGTAAATATGGCAGCTGTCAGTTTTTTAAATTCCATTGGCTTATAGATTTCTTTCCCTGTTATGCATCCTGTTGGCCAGCACTTGTTTTTAGCCATGCATTAGACACTTTTAACACACAGTTAACAACCAATCCCATTGCTCAAAATTAGAGATGCAGCGGATATTTAATCCGCCTGCGAAGTGGATGCGAAGTGGCCACTTCGCATTAGCGGAGCACAACGCGAAGTGGGAACTGCAAAGTGCTCATTTCGCATTATTATTACCACTTCACATTGCCATTATGCTTTAACACGAAGTAAGGTGAAGTGAGAAGAGAATAGGCACATCACATGGCTTGCAGTACAGTAAGTCACATGCTTTAGCTAGGCAGGAAGGAAGTGAGTCACAGAAGCAGTTTCACTTTCTCCTTTGCATTTATAGAGGGAGAAAGCATTTGTGAGAGGAGAGGAGTTACAGTGCTTTATTGCCTTCTTGCCACTTCGTTGCGTTTCAGTTCCAGAAGAAAACCAACAGGTTTTTTAAAAGCTATATATTTACCTAGTTTTTGTATTGTATTTGTGGGTTTTTTTGTTAGTGAATTTTTTTTGTATAAGTTTTGTTTTGTTTTGTGTGTGTGACTGTGTGCGTGTGTGTGTGTCCACTGTCTGTTTGTGTGTCGGCCTGTGGACTTCAGGAGGATGGACCTAGGAGAAGGCAAGTTGCTGGCCCATGGGCACGGTAGGAAGGGAGTGCAGACCTGTGTCATGTTGGACCACTCCCGACTCCTGGCTGGTGTTGCTTCCCCCATGGAAGCAACAGGAGCAGCAGCAGCACCAGTGCCACCGATGGCTGCTGCACATCCACCTTCTCCTCCACTACCACCATCACCACCACCACTGGTAGCAGCAGCTGTTGAGGCTCCAGCAGCACCCCCTCCACCACCTCCACAGCCACAGGAGGTGGCCCTGGAAAATGTAGGTGGTGGTGGGACTCATGTGAGGACTGTGCATGGTCCACCCCGCAGCTCCCCAGTGTGAGAGTTTTTTAACTGTGTGGGGGGAGACAGCACAGTGGTGGTGTGCCATGTGTGTGGTGTGGTGTTGCGCCGTGGCCCCCATGGGACACATTTGGGGACCGGTGGCCAGCGCACCCACATGCTGAACCACCACAGGGCAGAGTGGCAGGCTGCCATGGAAGGGGCCAGGCATCCACCTGCTGGCCCTTCCATGGCAGTGGCTGAGGGTGCTGCTGGGGTGGGAGTGTGCCTCGCAGTCACCACCACAGCAGGAGGAAGGCTACTACAGCAGCTACTCCACCACCACCACCACTGCCACCACAGCCACCAGTACCACCCTGTCCAACACCACCCCCACTACCTGGAGTCCCCTTTGCAGTGGACCCTGCCACAGTCCCTGCAACACAGTCTGACATTGGTCTGGTGTGGGCAGCGCTTGAAGAAAATAATAAGTGGTTCAGTGCTTTGCAGCAGCAGGTGAACAGAGAAGTACAGCAGCAGCAAATAGTTTCAATGCTGCACCTGCTGCTGGACCACCATGGCATCCCACGGCCACAGTAAGTGAGGGGATTGTTTTCTGCCCCTCCACCCCCACCCCTGACTCCACCCCACTACTGTGTTGTACTGTTTTTGTGTGTTTTTTCTTTATTGTTGTTTAATCATACACATTTTCCCTTCCAGGGGAATCTTTCTTGCACCACATAGTGCAATACATTTTTGTGAAAACCGCCCATAATTTCATTACAGTGTGTCATGTGAAGGAGGAATTCCCATTCTAAAAATCTGCCCACATTCTGCCTCCCTTCTCAGCAACATTAGGACGTGATGGCAGGGAGAGCACGTGAGCGTGCTCCTTACAGTGAATATCCGATTGTCCGGCAGGTTTCCGATTGTTTCTTTATGTTATAATGGTCAGTTTGTGATGAAATGTATGGGCACGTTTCCAGTAAGAAGAGCCTTGCTAGTGGAAACATTCTCACATTTCACCACAAAGTCAACCTTATAACATATGGAAACATTGGGATAGCTGCTGGACATTCACTATAGTGGAGCATGCACTTGCGCTCCCCCTGGCATCACGTCCTAACATTGCTGAGAAAGGGGGGCAGAATGTGGGTAGCTTTTCTGATCGGTAATTCCTCTGTCACGTGACTCACTGTAATGAAATTATGGGTGGTCTTCACAGAAATATATTACACTCTGTGGAGCAAGAAATATTCCAGTGGGAGTAATGCTCCCACATATTAGTTTATGTGCATCACCATAACTATGTAATGTGATGAATCTCTGTAAAGCAGCAGCACAACAATCTGTTGAGAATTCTGACCTATATTTTTTAATGCTGTTTTACAACTTCCTTTTCTTACGTCCTGACTGACTGGAATGATATGAGAATTTGCAGTAGTTGAGTCTGCTGTACTACCTTTTTTCATGTATGAAATAATGAAAGGAGCATTCCTTTTAAATTGATGCTGACCAGGTCTTTGTCATTGTTTTCCTCTGCTTTTCTCCATCACATCAATTAGCTGTTACATATCACTTCTGTTGTTAATTAACAGTTATGCATCAGGCAGTGTTTTATGACACCACGGAACAATAGTTATTGAAAAGCAGCTGCAAATAAATACAAACCTGGTCCGAACAATATTAGAAGGCATGCTCATATTTTTTCATACATAAAAAAAGTAGTCAAGTAAGAAAAGCAGACATAAATTGTGAAATTATTGTATCATTCAAGTCACGACTCAGAGGTAACTAGTGGTGGCTGTGGCAATGTAAAGTAGCATAAAAAAGTAAAGTTCAAAACTGTGAGGACATTTTTGCAATGCTGCTTTAATCATAAAAATGTCAGTATGACATCATGAGCTCACAGCAACAATCACAGAACACACAAAAGTGGCACAGAGTCCCAAATTTTTTTCTGCAGGTCCAAAATGCATCCTGCTTGTGTGCAGAAAATTGACAAGTGGTTACACAGCGAAATGAGACTGTTTCAGCATATACAAAGTCCCCCAGAATTAATGGCGTACTCAGTCATGCGCGCAGTCGTGGCACAGAGTCCCCAGATTTTTTCTCCCATCCCAAAATGCATCCTGCTTGTGTGCAGAAAATTGACAAGTGTTAACACAGTGGAATGAGAGTGTTTCAGCACATACAAAGTCCCCCAGAATTAATGGCGCACTCAGTCATGCGCGCAGTGGTGGCACAGAGTCCCCAGATTTTTCTGCTGGCCCAAAATGCATCCTGCTTGTGTGCAGAAAATTGACAAGTGTTAACACAGTGGAATGAGAGTGTTTCAGCACATACCTCAGAATAAAATGACTGTGAGCATCGTGTTGCTGGTTCAATGTGTTCTGCGAGACAATTCCAGCAAATGCAATGTGATCATCTCAACTGGATTGAAGGGTGCCCTTTGGCTGTACACTAATAGTTGCCTTGGTGAGTATATATATATATATATATATATATATATGTGGTTGTGTTGTGTATTTTGTAGGTGAGGAGGGGGGTTGACATGGACATGTTCTCAAGGTATTGTTCTGCATCACAGGTCACACAGAAACTGTTGGTGTGCACGTTCCAGTACTCAATGAGAATTTTTTGCGTCGAAATTGAAAACGGATAACTCTCAAGTACATGAAGGTAAGTATTTTTTTTTTGTGGGTGGATGGGGGAATCATATTTGCAGGTTTGTCTCTAATGGTTACTTATGTTGTTACTTCTTCACAGATTTCATCAGCATCCTTTTGGAGTCCGGTTGCGTTAGGATGGTCATGGTCATCTAATGAAACGACTTCTGCGTGTTGCATGTGTGCCAAGCTCGGGGAAGGGGGTGCCTGATGTTGAAGAACTTTTTTGGATAAGGCCACTTTGACAGAACAACAAAGCATCTGGAAGTTTCCTAAAAAAAAAGAAATGAATGAGTACTTACAACTTAATTGTTATGTGTCCCTCCCTGGTTCTCAAATCTCAATCTAAAGTTAAGTTACATTTCAAACCCACATCTTGTCAACTAACACAACCTGTGTGCAATATTTGCTGCAATCTTTACAAAACAATGAAATGGATGAAATAAAATCTTCATACATACCAGAATGGATTTCACATGAATATTACATTGCTTGCTCTCTGTACGGTACAGCTACAGTACCATTCCCAACGAGTTTTAGTGATGGAGCCTTTTCTTGTTACGCTGTAGAGAAACAAAAGAAGTGTACCATATGTGTTTTATCATTGCAGCTCTGAAAAGCTACAGAAAACAAAACATACAACTAAAGGAAGTGAAATAGCATAACAAGCATGAGTACACATACTCACTTTATGGTTTAAATATTAAGAAGCTTTGTTTCTCTGGCTGATGGATGTGGTGGTCTGGACAGACTCAGGCTCAGTGGTGGCAGTGGCTAACATCAGTCCCAGTGGTGGTGGACTGGGGGTCAGACAGACTCATGGTGGCAGTGGCTAACATCAGTCCTGGTGGTAGTGGTGGTTCGGGTAGCAGACAGACTCATGGTGGCAGTGGCTAACATCAGTCCTGGTGGTGGTGGTGGTTCGGGGGGCAGACGGACTCATGGTGGCAGTGGCTAACATCAGTCCTGGTGGTGGTGGTGGTGGTTCGGGTGGCAGACAGACTCATGGTGGCAGTGGTGGCAGTGGCTAACATCAGTCCTGGTGTGGTGGTGGTTTGGGGGGCAGACAGACTCATGGTGGCAGTGGCTAACATCTGTCCCAGTGGTGGTGGTGGTGGTTCGGGGGCAGACAGACTCATGGTGGCAGTGGCTAACATCTGTCCCAGTGGTGGTGGTGGTTCGGGGGGCAGACAGACTCATGGTGGCAGTGGCTAACATCAGTCCTGGTGGTGGTGGTGGTGGTTCGGAGGGCAGACAGACTCATGGTGTCAGTGGCTAACATCAGTCCCAGTGGTGGTGGTGGTGGTGGTTCGGGGGGCTGACAGACTCATGGTGGCAGTGGCTAACATCAGTCCTGGTGGTGGTGATGGTTCCGGGGGGCAGACAGACTCATGGTGGTGGTGGTGGCAGTGGCTAACATCAGTCCCGGTGGTGGTGGTCCGGGGGGCAGACAGACTCACGGTGGCAGTGGCTAACATCAGTCTTGGTGGTGGTGGTGGTGGTCCAGGGGGCAGACAGACTCATGGTGGCAGTGGCTAACATCAGTCCCAGTGGTGGTGGTCCGGAGGGCAGACAGACTCATGGTGGCAGTGGCTAACATCAGTCCCGGTGGTGGTGGTCTGGGGGGGACACACTGTTTTTAAAAACTTCAGTTAAAACCTGCCAACATTAACCACATCATCATCCTCATAAAGAAAGCTGCCCTCACAGTCATCTATGTCTGAAGTCTGACCACTGGGAAATTCTTTCTACATTGCATCATCATCTACGTCAGTGGTGGGCCGTTTCAGGCAGCCACTGCCAGTGCCACCAGGATGCTCCATTTCCACATCAGCAAGACCACCATGACTAGGCCCGGGTATGAATACCGAGGCTGCAGTCTGTGCTGGTATGTGCCTCATTCATTTTAATGAATGTTAGCATACTAACATTTGCAGGAGACAGGTTTGTCTGATGATCCTGGACTATTGCACCTGCTGAGCTGAATACCATCTCAACACTTACACTGGATGGTGGGCATGTGAGGTACTTCAGTGCCACTGCGGTCAGCTCTGGCCATTCACTGACCTTTCCACTCCAGTACAAAAGAGGATCTTCAGTTATTGTCAGATGCCTGTTTTCAGACAAATATGACTCAACCATTCTCTGTGCCACACTAAGTCCAATTTTTGCGCATCATCCTGTTCTCCCGAGTCATTTATTTCACAAATGCCCACTTGGGACAACGCCTCCCAAAGCAGGTTGACGCCAGCCACTTAGGATGACAGACCACCTGGAACTGCAGTCCTCTTCCTCTTGCAGGATATGCTTGATGGTCCTCCAGGTACACCTTCAGCCGGATTATGCTGCTGAGGTTTGCTGACCTTGGCATGTGACTTCTGTGCCCCATGAACCAAGCGCACCAGTTGACCACTGATATTTTTCACCTGTACAGGCCCTCCTTCCAGTACTGATGCAATTCCATGTTTGTATCGTGGGTCCAGCATTGTTGCTATGGCAAAGTTGTCACTACGCTGAATGCTCACAATGTGACAATTCTGGTCTAATACTGTCAGCATGTGTTGCAGCAGCATACTGCTACAACCGTCTCCGGCAAAATCAAGGCTATGCTGTACTTTCACCAATGTCTGCCTCAGCACCCGCAGCAGTGGAATTGATTGGCTAATGGAGGCAGACTTGCCACTCACTGCCTGTGTGGCATGTTCAAAAGGTCACAGAATTATTATTACAGAGTCCATGAGGTGCCACTGTTCAGTTGTCATAGACATGGAGGCCCCGGAACTGTCATGGCTAGTGTGCATAAAAAGATATTCTAAGATGGCTTTGTATTGTTCATACAACCTCTGTGCCATGTATAAAGTGGAGTTCCATCGGGTGACAACTTCCAGCTTCAAGTGGTGCTGAGGCGGGCTGTTTTGTATCTGCAACTGCCGCAGTCGGTCACGGGCCTTTCCAGATCTTGAAAAGTGAGAGAAGATTCGTCGTGTAGTGGTTAGCATTTCCTTTATATCAAGGTGCTGCAGAAACTCCTGAACTACAAGATTTAAACAGTGGGCCATGCATGGAACACAAAAAAAACCACCATCTGTGATGCATTTGACCCATTGTCACTTGCTATGAACCCAGCTCTCAGGGACAGAGTGTTTAACCATCTGTCAATTTCAGTCAGTACTACATCCAACATGTTCTCACCAGTGTGTGAACAGGTCACATTGTGCATAGCAATCGTTGCATGCTGTTGAATTCCTGGAAGATTGCTACTGCGATAATTCACCTTACTGCACTGATTATTCACACTACCAACATCACAAACAACCCCCGGCACCTGTGCCCAGTGTGCAGTTATACACAAATATGAACTCCCTGCTGTTTTGCCACTTGTCCACATATCCATACTTAAATGGATGAATGGAGAGGAGGAATGTTGAAGGGCATGTCTTACTGAGTCGGACACAGTGCGGAACAACTTGGGGAAAGCACAGGTAGAAAAGTATGTCCTGAATGGAACTTTCCATTTTGTACAGGCACATGTAGCAAACCACCGAAACCCAGAATTCTCCACAAGCAGAAGGGCAAAAGATCAATTGCCAGCATTTCCGTTACAGCAGCATTGAGTTCACGTGACACTGTATGATTCAGGGGGTACTTCAGCTTATGCGCAAAAACACTCTGTAATGTGGGCTGACTTAAACATTTTACATGGGGTGTGTTGATCACAAATGGTTGTGCTCTGTGTTGAATGGCATTGGCAGGGGGTGGAGTGTGGACATTTGATGAAGATGGTTGCACAGGTGATGATGACAAACCCAGAAATGCTGTTATTTTGCCAGATTTGCCAACCGGGGTTGATGTACCACTTGCACTAGACATACTGCATTCACCACCACCACAAAAACTGCTACTCTCACCAGCACTGGACAACATTTCAAAGTCATTATGGTCCTCCACCTCATCATGCCTGTAGTAATCCTCTGATCTTATTACCACACTACTGCACACATTTAATTTCCTACTAGGCTTAACAGTCATGGAAGGGGATAACATGCTGGCTATGGTTGCCGGTGACGCGGGTGAATGCCCCACTGTGGTATTAGCTGCCAGCTTGTGCTGGGTCCACAGTGCCAAGTGCCTATTCTTAAGATGTGTATGCTGTCCTCCTGTGCCCAGATGGCTCCCCTTTTTACTTTGACTCACACGCACATGGCAAACCTGGCAGATTGCAACTGAATCATCATTTGCATCTTGAACAGAAGAGTCCCAAACAAGGGATTGTGATGCTCTACTTTTAACATGTCCATGATGTGGCTTATTTAAGTCCATTATTTTAAGCACTGAAGTGAGGGGGGCACGTGATGTCTCTGGCACTGCACACCTGGACTGCAACTGACCACCACAACTACCTATCATATTAGTCTCTGAAATCCTATACTATTTTACTCATTGCCTGTAGCCAATGTATATTATGTCTTTATGTTCTGCCCAGGTCCATCTTGAAAATGAACGTTGCTCAATGATGTTCGCCTGGTAAAATAAAGATTTTGATTGATTGATTGATTGACTGATTACTGGGTCATTATCATCATCATCAACTAAAACTGGTAGATCACAAGTTTTTACGGGGGGGGGGGGGGCTTCCTGCAAACAGACTCAGACACAACCACTTTTAATTTATTTTTCTCCGGTTCCCAACTGGGGTTAATTACATTATCATCATATTCGTCAACTCACACACATCCACATCTTCTGCTTGGATGCTAGCATGTGGACTCCATGTTGCAACAACAGCAACATCATCATCATCATCATCACATTCGTCATCAGCATCTACACCACCATCACCTGATAGTTTTTCACCACACTGTGAATCACTGCATGGAAAATACGTGAAGTTAAGTGCCACGGTGGACGGAATATCACATTGTATGCTATCGTTGACATGATTATCAGAATCCTCAGGTTCAGTTACTGGGATGTTACTGGGAAGTATGACATCATCTACGCTGCCACTCACTTGCATTGCTTCACACTCAGTATTTTTGGATACGGTACACTGGTTGGAATTAGAACTTGATGCAGCAATACTAATACTACATCCACCACCACTAACACCAGTAACACTAACACCACCAGCTGGGAAAACATCATCTCCTCCAACTATGAGTGAAGCTACTGATTGGGCTGTAAAAAACACTGCAGGAGAAATACCTTTCCTAACATCAGCAATGCACTTCTGCGTCTGCGTACTACTGTCACACCCACAGACCATCTTACTGCCAACATTGCCACGATGAGAAAGAGCTTTGCTTGCACATCTCTTTGCAGGCATCTTGGGGGATCAACCACAAATATTATAACCAAATTCAGATTTTGATAGGTTCGCTCTCTGATTGGAGGGGTGCTGGATGTGAAGCCAAATAAACAACTGTGGCTTCAGCAACAGATAAGAGACTACTCTGAGACTGTCATGGAATTAAAACTTCAGTAACCAGTGGTGCTGATGCAGTCACAAAAACGATCCAATCTGGTACAAAATACCTTTTGAACGTGGGGGTTGGGGGTAGCACTGAATGCAGACAGTACTGATTTTTATGGCACTAGCAGCAAAACTAAGAACAGATACCACGATCGCAGTACAAAATCAGGCAGCTGCAGTGGATAACAGGTTCACACTGCTGCGCCTGCAATTACACTAGTCTGTGGCACAATAAAAGGTGTATTATTTTATGCATGCAACACTGCACACACACTCGCACACAGAACAGTTTGTGTACAATGCTGAATGAGGAATGCATAGCAAATGAAAAAGTTCAGTACTATGCCATGTTATGTATTGTAAATTTGTAATGTAAACAACCTGAACTTATGAACTGCTGCACTACATCCACACAACAAACAGCAAGAAAATGTATTTCTACTATTACTGACAATATTACTGTGTGTACATTAACACAGTCAGTTATATAACAAAAATATAACCAAAAAACAAATAAATCACTATTTCTCCAACTTAAATCTACCTACACCACAGATAAGCCCCTCCCCAAAGCACACTTTCACTGTCTTTCACTACACACACTCAATGTTGTAAATTAACATTCAAAATCCACACAAAAACAAAAACGCTCGATGTTATGAGCACAGGAGGGTTTCCTACAATCGATTAACTAAAGTTGTATCCCAAAAAATGCAAAAATGCTTTTTCAACAGCTTTTACAAGATTTCTATCACAGACAGCTATCAGAGCACACTGTCTCCTACTCCTTCCTACTCATACTACCCCGAACTGAGGCTGTGCAGATCCATATAGAGCCCATGTGACCTGAAATCCCATGAATCACTGCAAAATTCACCTTTGGAGCTCAAAAACAAGGCGAAGTGAGATGAAGTGCACTGCCAGCAATGCACTTCGCCTTAAATTTGGCAGAGTAGTGGTCTGGGGAGGCAGAGTAATGCAAAGTCATTGCTTCCAATGGACTTCGCGTTCCTCATTATAACACAAAGTACTCTACTTTGCATTGCGGAGCACTCCACGAATCCGCCTTTGCTCCATGAATCGCTTCGCAGAGCGGATTGAGCCCACTCGCCCACCACTACTTGAAATCCTTTGCCCATCTCATAGATAATGGGTTTGAGGCCTGGTCAGAACTGAATATAATAAAGTTACAAGATGTCTTCATGGTTATCCTTTTAGCATCCTTTGAGCAATTATACTGTGAATTCAATATCCCCAAACAGCATTTTATTTACATTTTTATAGTTAAAGAGTGGCCTGATGTAAAATACAGTAGTTATATAATGGAGCAGTCTCTAGTTAAAGACATTGTTACTCAGTTAAACACAAAGGGCCAGATATTCAAACCGCGCTATTTTGTGGAGCAAGCCCTTGCGCTGCACAAAATAGTTGCACAGGGGTGTGGCCAGAGCGATATTCAAAGGAGTTAGCCTTGAGCAACTCCTTTGAATATCACCATCAAGCATACAGCCACTGTGCATGGCATAGTGGAACTTGCGCCACCGCAAGTGGACAGAGTGGAGCATTCAACTTGAGGTGGCGCAAGTACCATTGCACCATGTGCAAAATCCCGATATTCAAAAGGTGACATGCAAATGGAGCCATAATTCATGCAAGGCACAGGGGGGGCCATTTGCATCTGATTATGGCCCCATTTGCATGCTATTAGCATGCAGGTGCGCCGATCCCCGAGGACTTGCACCTGTATTCATTCACAAAACTGAACTGTCTTGAACGGTATGGGCTGCATGCCCATTGGCTCTTGCTCTGCACCAATGGGCATGCAGCCCTACCAGGCAATCAATCGGCGGGTGGCGGGACAGCAGGCAGGTGGGACGCTGCCGCCGCTGCCTGCGAGGGAATGGGGCGGAGCTTCATGGGTGGGTGGATGGGGGACACTTAGGCACCAGGGCTATGCTTGGGGGGTGGGGTGTTTAATTATTACATCCCACGATCGGGATTATCAGTCCACTGGACCACCAGGGCTATGTTCGGGGGGTGTGTGTTTAATTATTACATCCCGTGATCGGGATTATTGGTCCACTGGACCACCAGGGCTATGTTCGGGGGAGGCGTGTTTAATTATTCCATCCCACGATCGGGATTATCGGTCCACTGGACCACCAGGGATATGTTCGGGGGGGAGGGGGTGTGTGTGTGTTTCATTACTTCAGCCCGTGATTGGGCTTATCGGTCCACTGGATCACCAGGGATGTGTTTGGGGGGAGACACATTGCTGCCCGCGATCGGGCTGGTGGGGGTTTAAGCTATGCCACGATTGGGCCAGTGGGGGGTGGTGGTGGGATTTTACACTCTTTGCCTGCGATTGGGCTGCAGGGGCACAGGGAGGCGGGTTGGGGCCAGCCACAGGTGGCAGCTGCTGTGTTGCGCCTGCAATGCAGCAGCTCACCTGTGGGTGGCCTCGACTTGAGCCTTTTTTGGCTCAAAGTTGTGCAGGCGCAGGTTGGGGTTGCCTTGCATTAACTCTGCACAGCCCTGCTGAATATTGGGCTGTGTAGTTTATGCATGGTTCCTCCCCCTCCAGTTCAGCATGCATTCATTTGCATTGCGCTGTTGCTCAGCATGTTTTCTGTGGCGCAACTGCCTCCTGCTGAATATCGCAGAATGGAGCAAGTTCGGACTTGCGCAGGCGCAACCCTATTGCACACGGCGCAACCCTTTTGAATATCTGGCCCCAAAACTGTACTGTATTTCTTCTTATCTTTCTTATATTTTAAAGAGAACAGTCAGCATTAAGATCCCAACACTCAAGTGTGGAGCTGGTGCCAGTTACACAGTGTGCAAAAACTTTTTTTTTTCACTTATTATTAACTGCAAAATAAAAGATTGTATCAGGCTAATTCCATTGACTTTCAAGCTGGCATTTGCTGTAACCAGAAATCCCAGAATCCCCTGCAGCTGACATCAGAGCAGGGCTACAGCAGTAGGAGATTCTATAACCTGTAGTGCATGTTAAGAGTTTTTATAAGCTCAGATCACATGTTTGCCAGGTCCGCTCTTCCCCAGCGTTAAGTACAGTCCTCCGTGACTTAGCTCCTGGAGGGCAGAAGGACTAGCAAACAAAACAAAAAATCAGAGTTTATAAAAAATTCTAAAGTGCACTGGAGACTACTGAATCTCCCACTGCTGCAGCCCTGTCTAATGACAGCTGCAGGGGATTCCATTATTTCTGGTTACAGCAACTGTCTACTTGGAAGTCAATAGATTAGTCTTATACAATCTACTGTATTGCAGTAAACAGTAAGTAAAAAAATGTTTTTGGACACAAACTACAAATTGGAACCAGCCTCACACTTGGATGGGGTGCTCTCAGTGCTAACATTTCCCTTTTTATATATATATATATGTTTATATGAATTAGCTCATTTTAGAGGTAAATTGAAATTGCATTTACAACAATCACAGATGAACTCTGCAATGAAATGTTGAAATCCTCATTTATTAGACTCTATGCTTTAAAGTTACAAAAATCTGTTTATCTGTTTGCACCGTGTCTATTATACACCTACGAGCTAAAATAAAAAGAACTAAGAGACACCAGTTAGATGCCTGTGGTGTTTTACTAACCCTGGATCTCTCATTTATATGTTCTTTAATTGTAAAAAACTTGCTACATTTTGGAATACAGTTCTTGGTACAGTACTCTTGAGGAAGCCACTGTGGCTAAGATTGAGAAAAAGCCAGTGAAGATTATCTTGGGGTCAGAACTCACCCCTGTCTTGGCACAGATTTTCAACAAAGGCTTATTGCCCAAGATTTAATTATTGAAAAAAAAAAGAAAGAAAGTACAAAAAGCCTCTGGATGACAGAATGTGGCTTAATGTAATGGTTGACTTATCTAAATTAGAAAGAGTACACTATTGTTTAATGATAAAAAGGATCAGTTTTGGAGCTCTTCAGTAGAATTATTGCAGAAGGCTGCTTGCATGTTTGAACTTTGTGTTTATTAACCTAGAGGCACTCTCCAAAGGCTATCCTTGTGTTTGATGAGTGCCTTATGATGCAGTTTGGCTTTGCTGTAATTGTATTTTAATGCATATGCCTGATAATAAATAAGTAAAAAAGACAATATCAGCCTTCCTTCAGCATCATCAATTCAACACACAGCAGTCCCAGACACAGACTTCATCCTGTCAACATGCAACAGTCCCAGAGGTAAACACTGTTGGATTAGTAATTCTGCCCTTCCTTCAGCATTATCACTTCAACACTCAGCAGTCCCAGATGTAAACATTATATGATTAGTAATTCTGGCCTGCCTCCAGGATCACCACTACAACATGCAGATGCCCCAGGCATAAACCTTTTTGAATTAATTATTTTGACCTTCCTTCAGCATTGTCAATTCGGCACACAGTAGTCCAGATGTAAACATTGTTGGATTAGTCATTCTGGCATTCCTTCAGCATCATCAATTCAACACATAGCGGTCCCAGATGTAAATATTTTTGGATTAATAACTGGCCTTCCTTCAGCATCATCATTTCAACACATAGCAATCACAGATGTAAGCATTATTGGATTAGTAATTGGCCTTCCTTCAGCAGCTTCAACACTCAGCATTCCCAGATGTAACAATTGTTGGATTAGTAATTGGTCTTCCTTCAGCAGCATCAACACACAGTGGTCCCAGATGTAAAACAATGTTGGATTAGTAATGTTTGCCTTCCTTCAGCATTATCAGCATACAGCAGTCCCAGATGCAAACAACTGTTAGATTAGTAATAGGTCTTCCTTCAGCAGCATCAGCACACAACAGTCTCAGATGTAAGACATTGTTGGATTAGTAATAGGTCTTCCTTCAGCAGCATCAGCACACAGTGGTCCCAGATGTAAACATTGTTGGCTTAGTAATTGGTCTTCCTTCAGCATCATCAACACACAATGGCCCCAGATGTAAAACATTGTTGGATTAATAATAGGTCTTCCTTCAGCATCATCAGCACACAGCAGTCCCAGATGTAAACATTGTTGGATTAGTAATTCTGGCTTGCCTCCAGGATCATCAACACAAAATGGCCCCAGATGTAAACATTGTTAGATTAGTAATTTTGGCCTTCCTTCAGCATCATCTAGAGAAAGTAGTCCCAGATGTAAACATTGTTGTATTAGCAATTTTGGCCTTCCTTCAGTATCATCAAGAGAAAACGGCCCCAGATGTAAACTTTGAAGAAGTAGTAATTTTGGCCTTCTTTCAGCATCATCAACAATGTAAACATTGTTGGATTAGTAAATTTGGCCTTCTTTCAGCATCATCAATTCAACACACAGCAGTCCCAGATGTAAACATTGTTGGATTAATAATTTTGGTCTTCCTTCAGCATCATCAAGAGAAAGCGGTCCCAGATTTAAAACATTGTCAAATTAGTAATTTTGGCCTTCCTTCAGCATCACACTCTGAGTGAAGATATGGGTATCAAATGTTCAAGCTGCTGCATGTATAACATAATGGATAACATTTTAACTACAGGGAAATATACATGCGATAAATGTAAGAACAATATTGACCTACGCTAATACTTTTTAATAGTAAACTTGATCAACTGGAAAAGAATCAAATGGAGATGGCTTCAAGATTAAAAATACTTAATGATGGCCCACTCCTAGGGGAAAATACATCAGACCTTATATTGCTTCATGTTAAATGTAATCAGTTAAACAGCTCTTTAGATATTCCTAACTGTTCATGTAATGGAACTGAATTAGTGTTTCTAAGACAACAGACTTTGCTTAACAATGAAGAAGAAAGCCAAACTGCAGGTCAAGATTCACAGATGAAGCTAAATAATGACTCAATAAACAAAAAAAGGGACAGATAGTCAGGTACCAAGGAGGGGGAATGGACTGTGGAAAAAAGAAAAATGAAAAAAGGTAGAAGGGCCATGGGATTCATAATTCCTACTTTTAACTCATTCCAACATTTAATACAAATTGAAGATATGGGTATGGTAGCTTCAGAAGAAAAAAAAACTGATAGCACACAAACAGATAAACCCAACTTATAAGACACTGGTTCAAGTAACAAAGATGTACACAGTGAAGCAAAAACAACACCAAACACATGCATGGAACGAGAATCACGCAAACCAAATAAAATCTATGTGCTCGGGGATTTCATGGTGAAGTTTATTGAGAGATACACTGCCAAGGATAACAAAGAAAATATAACTACTAGCTATTTTTTCAGGAGCCAAAATCAGAGATGTGTAGGGTATGTTAAAAAATATAGCAAGAGAAAGAGATAATTCAGCAAAGGGTTGTTCTGCACTTAGGAACAAATAACATGATCAAACAGAAACAGAAATTACTGAGGAATTTAAAAGCATACATAAAGTGGCACAAGAAATAAAATGCAACATTGCTTTTTCTGAGATCCTGCTAGTACTTACAGCAGGAAAAAAAAAAATGCCAAGATTAAAAACATTAATAACTGGTTATGGCAATGAACATTAGAGATGGGGACTAAGTGCATAACACATTGGGAAGATTTTGGTAATAAAAATGAATACTATAGTTATGCTGGTCTACACCTCAATAAATTGGGAAGTCAAAAACTATGACTCAGGCCAAGAAGCGTAATTGAAAACTATTTAAACTAGGTGTTAAGGGGAGAGGGGAATAAGACACCCTCACAGCCAGAAGTAAGTAACTGTATACCCAAGACAGGTAAGGAAAGGAACAATCAGAATCAGTATTATCACTAAATGCCAGAAGTTTGAATGCCATAAAAAATCCAAACTAAAATTAATAATGGTTAAAGAACACATTGGCATATGTGCCATTAACAGGACATGGTGAGATGAGCAGACTATGTGGAGCAGAAATATTGAGGGATATAAAACATGCTACAAAGATAGGATTGATAAAAAGGGAGGCAGTGTAGCACTATATATTAAAAATATAGTGGAAAGGTCAGAGTACATTTTGGACAATAAAGACACATATTCAGAATCCACATGGATTACAGTGACTACCCAGAATAATAAAAAAACTCTATGTAGAGAATTTTTACAGACCACCAACAATACAGATGAATGAAGATCCACCATAAGTAAGGAGATCAAGCACATGTCAAATAAAGGCAATATAATCATTCTAGGTGACTTTAACTACCCTCAAAGAGATTGGAAAATGATGATACCAAAGTCAAACATGGATAAACAATTCTTACGCACCTTAGTTGATTTGGGTCTACGGCAAATGATAAATAACTACCGAAAAAGACTTTGGAATAATTATAGATGAGGACCTAGATTTTGGCAGACTTTGTACAAAGTTGATACAGAGAACAAATTACCTAATAAACAGCATAAAAAAGGCTTTTATCTGCAGGACTATAAATTGCATAATGCTGCTGTACAATGCATATATTAGACTACATATAGATTACAGGACACAGTTGTGGAGTCCATATTTGAGGAGTAATGTGGATGGACTGGAGCGGGTACAGTGTAGGGCTACAAAATTAATCCATGAATTTAAGGTGGCATGTTATGAGATAGGCTGGTGCAATTGGGTCTATACAGTCTCAAAACTAAATGCACGAGAGGGGATCTACTGATTTTGTATAGGATGCTAGTGACACATAATTAATTACTGAATTGGGCATGGACATACAGAATAAACCACTGGGACTCAGATTGCACAAGCATCAAATTAAATTAGACCAATGTAAGAATAACAGAAGATTAAATACCTTTACAGAAAGAGTGGGAAGAATGTGGAATGTATTACCAACTGATAGTACAGAGCAGTAGCATTGATATAGTTAAGATAAAACTTGATAATTACCGACTCTCCGGTGGGATAAATTTGACCCGGAAATGCGGGTAGACAAACTAGATGGACAAAATTGCCTTCTTCTGTCTACAAACCAGTATGATAACCAGTATGATCGTCACAAAGCACAAAGCACAAACAGCACAAAGCAGTCCCAGATGTAAAACATTGTTGGATTAGTATATCTGGCCTTCCTTCAGCATCATCAAGAGAAGGCAGTCCCAGATGTAAACATTGTTGGACTAGTAGTGTTGGCCTTCTTTCAGCATCATCAGCACAAAGTGGTCCCAGATGTAAAACATTGTTGGATTAGTATTCTGGCCTTCCTTCAGCAGCATCAAGAGAAAGCGGTCCCAGATGTAAACATTGTTGGATTAGTAGTTTTGGCCTTCTTTCAGCATCATCAACACACAGCGGTCCCAGGTGTAAACATTGCTGGATTAGTCGTTTTAGCCTTCTTTCAGCAACATCAATTCAACACACAGCGGCAACAGATGTAAACATTGTTGTATTAGTAATTTTGGCCTTACTTCAGCATAATCAGCACAAAGCAGTCCCACATGTAAACATTGTTGGATTAGTAATTCTGGCCTGTCTCCAGAATAATCAACACAATGCAGTTACAGATGTAAAACATTGTTGGATTAGTAATTCTGGCCTTCCTTCAGTATCATCAAGAGAAAACGGTCCGAGATGTAAACATTGTTGGATTACTAATTCTGGTCTTCCTTCAGCATCATCAAGAGAAAGCAGTCCCAGGACTTCCAGTGGCACCATCATAGGGGATGCAACACTAGAAACGCAGCTTTGACTCCCCAGCCCAAATTAAGATCAAAGTTACCAGTAAACTCATCAAAAGGAAGGAAAAAATTATTTTTGGAGTATTCCTAAGTACACGGGTGGCCTAAGAAACTCAAACCAAAGAAGCAAACACCTGATTCACATGGATTAATGTTGCTGGAGCAGATACCAGAGAAAGAGCCCCCAGTCATGCAGGCCTTGCATCCTACAGACACTCAGCCCAGTAATGCTGCCATCCTTGCAAAACTAAGGGAATTCCAAGGTGAGGTCCACACATTTAGAAGTGAATTTACAGCAGAAATTAATAAAGTCGCTCAACAAGTTACCGATCTGGAGGAGCACAGAACTGAAATCGATGTATGCGCAGACTACTTTTAAAGACTGGTACTGCATGTCCTTGATGAGCAGAAACAACTAGCAGAAAAATGTGAGGACCTGGAGGACAGGTCCCGGTGGTGCAATATGTGCATCCATGGCATTCCAGAAGACAAGGAGGGGTGCGACATGTGCACCTTCCTCAACCAGCTCCTAAGAGATGTCCTACAATTAGATCCTGCACTCCCACTAGATATTAAGAGAGCACATCAGGCCCTTGGGCAAAAGCCCAACCATCCAGATCAATGACCACGATCATTAATCTTAAAGTTCTTAAACTACGCAGTAAAACAACAAATCCTCTCTAGAGCCTGGAGAATGAAAATAGTAAAGTACAAAGGCAGGAGAGTGCACTTTGATAATGACTACTCACCCACAGTGATGGCAAGAAGCTGTGAGTATGCACCCATCCTAAGAACTTTAAAACAGCAGCAGCAGCTTCAAGTCACTACTCCCTATCTGGCAAGACTTACAATTATGTTTCAGATGACCCCCAACACTTTGAAACACTAGAAGCCGCACTTAAGGTCCTCAACAGTAAGGGCGTCTCCGTCTCCCTGCTGAAGAGGCAAACAACCAACGAGCAGGAGCAGGAGATGTGAGAGGCAGCCTGGGCCCCTGTGGTCACTAAGCAGAGCCAAAATCAGAAAGGCCAAGCAACTTTACAAGATGTAAGGGCACTCTTACAGCAATTTCGTTGAGAGGCAGAGACCTGAGGACTTTATGACTTCTACAGCAATTTCTTCCTACAGGTAATGGACCACACTGAACTAGCGTGTGGTCCCCTGCATTACAGGGATAGGGATTTAGACCATCCTGTGATGAAGATAAGCGGGTGGGGCCCTGGGGGGATTCGAGATAATATTCCCCGCACCACCCTCACATCATGCTAGAGGCTGAAGTATCTGAACTGGCCTATATGGACATTTTAAAAGGACAAAACAAGAACACTAATGTGGGAAGAGGGAGGGAGAGGGGCTAGATTTGGCAAAATGGAAGGCTTCGGGGTGGTGAATGGGAAGCAATGGAAGGTAAACAAAAAGTAACAAACACCTGGATATTTAAAATTTAAGAGCTGGTTCTTTTGCTGCGCTCCCCTGCCCATGAAACCCATCCCAAACAGAACAAGAATTGTGATGCTTTGTATTTTTATTAACACAAGAGATGCCCCTCGGCTCCTTGAAGGAAGGGCATGGCCTTCTACATTATACTACTGATGTGGCCACCTAGAGTTTCAAACAAAAATTGCCTCTTCTTTTTTGCCATATTTGGGACCGGGGGGTTAGGGGGTGATTGTTATTGAACCAGACACACCTCGAGTGTTTTTGTGTCTGCTGCGATGGGACACCTTACTGGGATGACGGGTAGCGGGAGGGGGACCTCAGGTGATAGCATATGCTGCCTTCTGCATTCCATCTTACTGGCCCTCACCCTCTGCTTGGCATCTCTTTCTACCACGAGTAAAGTGACTAGTGGGGAAGGGGGGCCATACAATGGATGTGGCAAATCCTCCTCGGGAGTCAATCTAGACCCCCAAATAGGAGGTGAGTGAAATACTGTACCTCCCTACCGAGGAAGTCACATTTCCTGATTGATTGCACTTTAGATGAACAGAAGATCTCAAACTGGTATTGTTCTGCCAGTAAGCCACCCTTAGGGCACATTCAACTTCTTCACACAGAACCATTTAACATACAGTTTCTCTTGTTGTTTATATTCCTGTTTTTGTATATAGTTTGTTGGAAGATATTATGTTTATGCTATTGTCATGATCATCCAGTAAGGTATCAATTAGAACTTGAAGCATGTTAAAGAAGTATAGGATGGTTTTAATCCAGTTAAAATTACACCAGAGGTACAGAGTTGAGGTACAGTTAGCAGATGTACAACAAGGTAATCAGAGAAATTGTCAGCTAAGGGACTCAAGAGGGATTTATCTAAAAAATATGAATACTTTGCAAGAGACAACAGTATTCATTAAGGGATATAAATATTGCCATCATGGATAAGTCAACATTAGTGATGTCACTAAACATTAATGGAATACATAATCCGGTTAAATGCTATAGACTTGCAGTTTATCAGGAGAGATAAACCGGAAGTTGTGTTCCTTCAGGAGACACATATGTCGGCAGAAGAGAATAGAAAGATGTCTAGATTCGGATTCTCAACAGTAGCGGCCTCCTCCCATCCCTCGGGTAGGAGAAGGGGAACAGCCATCCTGATACTAGGGGAGTCCCTTTTGAGAAGCAGACCCAAATATAAGATCCTGAGGGCAGATATGTCATCTTGACCAGTAGACTGTATGTCTACCCGGTGACCTTAGTGTCCCTGTATTTTCCTCCTGGATCTGCTAAGGCACTGGCACAAAGGTTTTTCTTGCAGCTTCTGGAGGTCATGCAGGGCCAATTGTTGAAGGGGGGAACCTGAACATCAACCTAAACCCCTCCCTAGATGTAGCAATATCTAGGCCACATAGGTCCACCCCCCTACAAAAACACTTTAAGCAGACCCTCCCTGCATTGGGAAGAGCGGACACCTGGTGACACTGCTACCCCTCAACCAGATACATGGATATGTCCTCAGCTTCAGGAGGGTCCTCCCAAATAGATTATCTATTTACCACAGCAGAGCACCTAGACACCCTGCAGGATGTCTGGCATGAAATAACATTCCTGTTGGACCATGCACCAGTCTGGGCTATGTTCTGCCTAGGAAACAAGAAAGACACATCATTTTGTTGTTTAAATCTGTCCTATATGAGAGACCTGGAATTCGCAGATGATTGAGGAGACTGCCCCACAAGCTTTGAGTGAGAATGCCGGACCAGAGATCTCTGCTGCGATACTCTGGGACACACTGAAAATCATCATCAGGGGTAAGATAATAGCATATTCAGCGAAAAAAAAAAAAAGGGAATCTCATGGTTGGGAATTAGAGGATGAATTACAAACCTTGCGGTCTTTATATGCCATGGGGGATAAATCAATCCAACCTAAAATACTAGAAGTGAAACAAAAATTACAAAAGCATATAGACCAAAGAATAGAGCAACAGCTGCTCTATTTGAAACATAGCTATCATGAAGGGGACCCAGGGGCACCCGTAATCTAGCTCGTAGACTTAAAACACACAAAGCAAAGCCATGTGTAACCACATTAACGGAACCAGGGACGGGGAAAACAATAGTCCACCCACAAAAAATTAGACAAACTATGGCTAATTGTTATAAACAGCTATACTCAGCTGACCTGCCTCCTGCCGCTGGACAAATACTTACCTATCTGCAGGATTTGAAACTGTCAAAATTTAACCCTTATCAAGCAGAGGCACTCTTGGCCTCGATATTGGGGTGGGGGACTGAACATGGTGGTCAAGAACATTAAAACCCTGAAGGCCCCAGAACCCGATGGATACCTGGTGGAATTTTATACAAAATTTAAAACACAATTATACCCCACCTTACTGAATGCTTTCCATGAAGTCCAGAGTGAAGATCCCCCCATCT
This sequence comes from Neoceratodus forsteri, assembly GCA_016271365.2. Taxonomy (NCBI): domain Eukaryota; kingdom Metazoa; phylum Chordata; order Ceratodontiformes; family Ceratodontidae; genus Neoceratodus; species Neoceratodus forsteri. The sequence goes on from CM057456.1 coordinate 1,190,743,786, forward strand.
TTCCTGGAGATATGCAATCCTGACAGCAATACTCAACCCCAAAAAGACCCTAGATCCCCAGCTTCATACAGACCTATAGCTATGCTAAATTATGACTATAAAATTTATATGAGCATACTAGCTCACAGATTTGAGACCCTCCTCCCCCAACTAGTAGAGTCAGACCAAGTAGGCTTTGTTAAACAACGTCAAGCCCATGATGCAGTTAGATGCACCTATCTAATAATTGATTATGTCTCACAGAGAAGGTTTCTCCTGGTCCTGTTGGGCCTAGATGCAGAAAAGGCTTTCAATTGGGTCTCATGGCCATTTCTGTGGGAGACCCTGACCTGCTTTGGATTCCCAGACAAAATTATAACACAACTCCAAAATGCTTATAAAGCCTCACAGGCCTATCTAAAACTGGATGGGGTACTCTCAGACCCTTTTACACTAGGCCATGGGATGAGGCAGGGATGCCCACTCTCCCCCCCCCTTTTGTTTGCCCTGTATCTCGAGCCATTTGCACAGGCAATAAGGAAACAAACAGAGATAGAAGAAGTGAACATGGGTGGTAGAACCTATAAAATCTCTCTGTTTGCTGATGACATGCTATTGTAAGTAATCAACCCAGAACAATCTATCCCAAAGATATGGGAACAACTGGAAATATTTGGGACAGTGGCAGGGTACAGGGTGAATGAACAAAAAAATAGAAATTCTAGCTTATCATTATACCCCCACGAATATCCTAAAGCGAGCCCACCCATGTAAGTGGCACAGACAAGTAATGCGCTATCTTGGAATAAAACTTATAAAGCACATAGTCCATGCAGATATCCTTAACTATGAACCCTTGACCCAGCAGCTTCAGGAAGATATAACTAGATGGACACAACTACTTTTGAGTTTACTAGCAAGAGTAGAAGCAATCCAACAGAATATGTTTCACCGGATCCTATTTTTCCTTCAGACACTCTCAGTACTCCCAGACAATACATACTTCTGAACTTGGGATTGGATGATCTCAAGACTTATCTGGAAGGGTTACCCTTCCAGGATCCACCTAGCTACCCTGCAACTCCCACGGGAGAATGGTGGCGTAAATCTACCTAACTTACAAAGATATGCAATGGCACCCATATACTTACTATAATGAATTGGATGAACCCATCTTATGGGGCTCATTGGAAATAGTTTGAACTCCACTGGAGCGACTTATTCAATTTATTCTCATACCTGTTTGGCCACCCACCAAAATGCTCCCCAGTTTCAAAATTCCCTACACATACTGCAACCCTATTTAGGCAATGGCTAACATGGATTAACAAATACCTCTCTGCTGCTGAAGCTATATACCTTAGGGCCCTGACGTCAGATACCCAATTTCTTCCTAATAAAGTGAGCAGGACATTAGAACAATGAGGAAGATAAGGGGTAAAATATGTTCACCAACTGGTAGGCCCAAATGATATTCACACTTTTGCCTCCCTTCAGGCAACCTATAAAATACCCCAGAGATACTTTCATACCAACATGCAACTAAAAATATATTTTCAACCTCATGAAGATGTGCTGTCAGCAATGTCAGAACACCAAACACCTATGGTCTCCCTAATATTATTCCAGAAAAGAGGTGATACACCAGACCACTTAATTAGCCAGATTTGAGTGCCTGTTTAGGGGACTCCACCACTGATATAAAAGAAGCATGGAGGAGGGAGCTTCAAGAAGACATTTCAGAGGAAAGGTGGATAGCATACTCAGAAAGGGCTTTTAGGGCCTCAGGCTCACCATACTGGAAAGAATTTGCCTGGAAGACATGCAGTCGATACTTCAGAACCCCAGTAGTAGTGTCCAAATTTTTACTGGATGCTTGGTCAGATTGCTGGAGAGAATGAGAATGTCCCAGAGCTGACCAGGCACATGTGTTTTGAACTTGCCACCTCTTGAGTCCCTTCTGGAGGGAAATCACCTCAGAAATATCAGACATATATGGCTGTCTGGAACTTCTCACCCCAACATTTGTTCTCACAACAACCCCACCTGTAGGTGTAAAAGTAGCTCTGGAAAGGTATACCGTTACTTGGACAACCGCGATTGGGCACCTACCGAAATGGCAACTCAATTGCTGCACCTCTCATTGCAGTGACCAGGGAGGGAGGGTGACTGGATGGGGGGTGCACGAGTATAGCGACATCCTGTTGCTACATGTATACATGCATGGGGGGGGAAGCGAGCGCACACAGCGAGGGGTGGGAGGGATTGTGAGGGATGGTGCCATGGCAAGCTGCCAAGCTGCTCCCGTGCTGTGGGTGGGTGGGTACAGGGCTGAGCTGCACAGGGTGCCAGCTTCGGAGCCGGGTGCAAGTACCTTTTGCTGCGCCCTGCCCCAAATGTTTTTTTTTCTTTCCTTGCCTCCCCCCAACATGTACCACTCTGGAGTTGAGAATCCTTCAGTAGAAGGGTGCGGGGAGCACAGCTCCCTGCATTAACATTTCAATTGTAAGTTCCCAGCGCCCTTTTGCTGTGCACCGGGGAGTACATCACCAAAAAATTTTTCGCCAATGTGCACCTCACCGTAACGGCGATCGCTATTCTGCAATCGCCGTTATCACATAGATCCATAAGGAAATCTACAGACAAGCAGCCCTGTTAATATTGGCAGCTAAAAAGGCCATTACTAGGCTTTGGCATTTGACAACAGTACCACAAAAGTAGCTTGGTTTATGATAGTGAAAGAGGTCTATACCTTAGAGCGCCTGACAGCACGTCTGAGAGATCAGACAGAAACCTTTGACATACGCTGGTGCAGATGGATCATGTATCAACTCGCCTACTACCCAGACTTTGTCCCATGACCGATTAGAGAACATATAGAAGGGAGGGAGGGAGGAAATAGATTCTTTATAGCCAAGGTGACCCTTAAATGTTCAAAACAAATGAAACACAGAGTCTCAGAAATTGGGGTGATGCATATTTTATTGTAACACAAAAAGTAAACATCAGAGAAACTCTAGCGTCATTATGAACTAGAAATCATTGACATATACGTAACTTGTTCACATGTATGTAAAGTGTATAATACCTCTGATATCCTTATAAGACAACTCAAATAATACAATTAGTTGCTGTATATGTACCTCTGTACCTGTATGTTTGATGAATAATGATAATAAAAAAATGTTGAATATAAAAAACAAGAGAAAGCAGTCCAAGATGTAAACATTGTTGGATTAGTAATTCTGGCCTTCCTTCAGTATCATCAACACATGGCAGTCCCAGATGTAAAACATTGTTGGATTAGTAATTGGCTTTCCTTCAGTATCATCATTTAACACACAGCAGTCCCAGATGTAAACATTCTTGGATTAGTAATTTTGGCATTTCTGTGAGAGTATCAATCCAGCACACAGACCAGAATGTAAACACTATTGGATTAGTAATACTGGCCTTCCCCTGAGACCATCAGTTCAATACAATGTACTTTCTGCTGGGCTTGTAGATGGCCCCTTTCCCCATTGTTCTCAATTCAGCACAAAGCAGTCCCAAATGTAATAGGCTTGAATTGGCAGAGCTGGCCTTCCTGTGGCATTATCAGTCACATGTACTACAGTCCCACTGATGTAAACATTTTTGGGTTAAATTCTGGCCTTCCTGTGGTATCACTGAACCAACACACAGTGTTGTTGGACTGGTATAGTAGGTCATCTTCTGCAGTGTGCTACCAAGCAACCAAAATAGGCATGATAGTGACCTGCATTTTTTGTTTTGGGTTTGGTTGCAGTGCTGTTATTGCAGGTTTGCCAAAGGGATTATTCCAGATTTTTATTCAAAGTCACAAAAGAGTGGAAAAGAAAGTCCCACATTTTGGGGCTTAGACTTTAAGTTTCCAGACTGAAGAAAATATTCTCTGCAACTTGGTGACTTTGGTTGCAGCACTGAACAGAGACAACAGACATTTTGGCCATGTAAGATTTTACTTTGGCTAGAAGGATTTTTAATTTATGGCCAAAGTTGTTACCTACAGTATGAAAAACCTTAAAGGAACAGCCACATGGCCTTGAATTGTCCCTCATTTACTAATAAACAAAACCAAAGCAATATATTTTATGATTACTTGATATTTTGGTTACAGTTAAAAAAGACCCATGGCTTAAAACAAATACAAAATGGAATCAGGAAGGATCATTAAATTTATTAGAACAGCAGTGGAGGAATCTAAGGATAAAAATTATTAAGGATTATGTCTATGCGAAAAACAAGGCTATCCAAAAGAAAATTATGGATAGAGTTTACTTTACTCCCCAGATACTGGGTAATATAAAAGGTGATGGACTTAAAATATGTTGGCACAATTGTGGCAAGTTAGGGGATTTATATCATTGCATTTGGGGTTGTAAATACATTTAGAATTGGTGGGTAGCCTCAAACAATTTTATATCAAAATTACTTAATTATAATTTTCTATTACAGTTCAATCATATGATCCTAAATGAGTTAAGTACAGTGAAAATACAGGAAGAACAGAAAAAAATATACTGTCTCACAACTATGATAACAAAAAGGCAGATTTTAGTTATGTGGAATGCTGAAGAAACAGGGCAATTTGATTTATTAAAATGGTGGTATATGCTGAAAGAAACTGTTCAACTGGAACGCTTATGGGATAACATAGACTGTTTACAGGAAGAAATGGAAACATCTTGGAATAAAATTAGAGATATAATACCGTCGTTATTCCAGATTTAATGAATCCCAACCTGGATATTATTAAAATTAACTAGTTTGGGGCTACTTACTAACCACTAATTTAATATTATGTCATAGTGCTTAGTCAACTACAAGACAAATGATTTGTATAGTGTATATATATTTTTTTTGCTTTAGATGATGTATAAAGTTAAACAGAGAATTTACTATGGATTATGACCCAAGAATTGTATATGAAGAAGTATGTTATTATAATAAAAACGTTTTTCTTTAAAATATATATTTTATGATTACTCACCCTCTGACAAAAATGATGATGTAGCTGGTTGCTTTGTAGCTTCTCTCCTTTTTCTCAAAGTGAAAAGCTGGCTGTCATTCATGCTATTGTTTTCATGCTAAAACCTGTTTGTTCACAGTCTTTGTTCTATTCGCAATGTTTAGTTCTTGAAGCTAATCAACCCCCCCCCCCACGGAGTCTAGCACTGTTGATGCAGTGTGAGTAGACTACTGCATCATGCATGAGTGGATGGACCATGTGTGGCACGCTGAAGAGTCAGAAAGGATACAGTGAGATCTGAAACAAAACTAGTTATGACATGATTACTCCAGTAGCCATTGTTCCACAGTTAGTAAGAAAAAGCAATCAGATAAAATACTGCTATATTAACAAATTCTTCAGCAGGTGAGCAATCATAAAATGTGTTTTTAACTAGAAAATAATATGAAGCCTACGGGTTGACAGTGTTCCTTGAACAAAGAGACTTGTTCCTCAGGATGAATCTTCATCGGGGTGGAGATAACAAGTGGTACAAGCATCATTCGTACAATTTCTTTTAAAGTGACAGATCCAGAAGTAAATGATTTGGTAACTTTTATTGGACTTAGAAAATCCCATACTTTTAACACCCAGATCATGCAGAAAAAAAAACCTGAAACAATTCCCACTAGTTTAAAATACTCATTTAAAAAATAACACAAGACACATCAGAGAAGCTGAAAAATACCAGTTCACCTTCAGCTGAAAGGGTCTAAAGGTCAGATGTGCTTAGAGCATAAAAACATGCTGGGAGTACACTGCACGTAAACTAAAATGACTTAGAGATGCCTCCAGAGTAAGATAACATCTCCAGCATAGAGCTGTATATCCCAATTATGAGTCCAAAACCCACTCGGATTAAATACATGCTAAAATGTGACATAATTGTAAATTTGAAACCAAGCTCCACAAAATTAGAACTACAATGTAAATATACAGTACATGGCATATGAAGGGTTTAAAATAAAGTTTACCTAAAGTGAGCAATAGTTTCACACTATATGGAATGTAAAGTTAAGCTGGAAACATTACCCAACTATACTCTCAGACTGGTTATTATGCTCCATAAACCTTAAAGCCTTTGGTGTTGTAACAGGAGTTTATACATGATAATATAAATTGGCAGCATAAGAGCCAAACAAAAAAGCTGATTGTCAAGGACCAGCAAGAAACTAAGACCATGCAATCTGATATATACAGATTTCAACTTGATGTACTGAAAATGTCTAAGGAATCTGAATAAGAAATCATAGGAATTAAATCCACTCCTGGAGTAAGATAAAACACACACACACACACACACCTTAATGCACCATCATTCACTCAATCACTTCAATTGTTACCCAAAGGAAATAAACTTGTCATGAATCTCCAAGTAAAAGAGATTATGAATCCTAATATGTACAGAGTTCAAAAATGCAACACTTTATAATCATATTACTATATGTGTAGTAACAGTCCAAGGATTCTGAATAGAACCACAATGAAATAAAACCCCCACCCTCCTCAGGGTAGGATAACTAGTTAGAAGTACAAGTGCACTATGTATGTGAGACAAGAGTCCTAACATACCCTCATTTCCACAAATCACTAGAATATTATCCCAATATAATTAATTTTCCAAGGACCCCCATGCAAATGAGATACTGCACCCCAATATGTTAAGAGTTCAAAAATGTGACAGTATATAATAAAACTACTGTATGTACAGTAACAGGCTATGGAATTCAAGTAAGATCCAATAGAACTGACCCCAGACCCACCCCCAAGGAAGATAACTAGTAAAAGGAAATAATATTCATTATGTGTGAACTAAGAGTCATAACACACTGTAACACCATTATGTTATGTACCTGAATATAAGCACATCTCAATATAACAGCAACCCCTACATCCACCACACTTATATAACCCCCCCACATACACACACACTCACCCACACACAAGGGGACGCTGAAGTCCTATACTATGTATATCCTTTGAAGAAAAGGTCTGTGGATGTTTAAATCCTATAATGTGCCATAAACCCCAAATCTGTGTTCATGCCATCTTCTACCATACTGAGAAGTAATAGAAGTTTGATCTCAAAAGCCCATCTCTGTTGTGTACTTTTGAGATTTCCTTTTAAGACCATTACTGACATATCTGAGATGGAGTGATCCAGTCGAGAGAAGTGTTGCCCCACTGGTTTTTCAGTCATCTTCAGATTAATATTATGTCTGTGGGAGTTCACTCTAGCGTGGGGCAGTTGGCTTGTCTCTCCAACATAACCTGTTTGTGGACATCTCTTGCACTGAATGAAATAAACAACATGCTGTTATGCATATGTATGATTCCCATGAACCCTGAATTGTCTGTTTTGTGATGTAACCACACAGCCTGAAGTAGAAATGAGCTCACAAGTCTTACATCTGAGTTGATTACAGGGTTGTGTATCATTTAGTGTCATGGCATTCTGTTCTGATGAAAGTTTACACCTTATAATTAGGTTGGCTAAGTTTGGTGGTTGTTTAAAATATAGTAGTGGTAGTTCCTTAAAAATTCAATCTAGAGTTTCATCCTCAATAAATATTGGGTGGAGGTCCTTAATAATCTTACGCAAAAGTTCATGGTCAGGATGATATGTGACTACTAACGGTATTCTGTTGGTAGATGTCCTTTACTTATACTGAAGTAGTTGTTGTCTTGGCACTTGTGCTGTACGTTCTATTGTCCTGTCAGTTTCTTTAGAAGATTGTCCCTGCTTAATAAAGGTATTTTTAACATAGCCAAATGTGTAGCTCTGACTTCCTCATTTGAACAGATACGTTGATACCGAAGTTGCTTGACTGTTCATGACAGATTTCTTAGTGTGGCTTGGGTGATTACTGTTCCTGTGTAAGTATCTCCGTCTGTCCGTTGGCTTCCTGTAAATACATGTATGTACGGTTCCATCCTTAATGGTGACAGTGGTGTCCAGAAAATTAACACTTGTGGCAGAATATTCCAGGGAAAACCTTATGGTTGGGTGGAAGTTATTCAGTTCCCAATGAAAATCCTTAAGTGTGTCAGTACCCTCTGTCCAAATTATAAATACATCATCAATGTAATGGAAATAAGTGTGTGGTTTGTGTATACAGTGCCTTAAAAAGTCCTCCTCCAAATTCACCATAAAAAGATTAGCATACTGTGGAGCCATCCTGGTGCCCTTTACTGTTCCCATAGTTTGAACATAATGTTCACCATTGAAGCCAAAGTTATCATGAGTCAGAATAAATTCAGTAAGCTTCCCCACCACTTCAGGGTTGATGTTTTGGTCCAGTCCTTTCTCCTGTATGTATTTATGGCAGGCCATCCATGTGTGGAAAATTAGTGTACAGTGATGCTACATCCATCGTGGCTAAAATGGTATCTGGTGGTAAGTCCTTATAATCAGAAAATTTATGCAGGAAGTGTATAGTGTCCTGGATGTAACTATCTCTTTCCATAACTAGTGGTTTCAAAATGGTTTCTACAAACCCTGAGATCCCTCAGTCAGGGTACCAGAGACTATGGGTCTCCCTGGATTGCCAGGTTTATGTATTTTAGGTAGCATGTAGAATGTCCCTGGCTTGGGTTCAACAGTGATGAGGTCAGTTAATCATTTTTGTACATGGTTTGGAAAGATCTAATTAAGTCCTATAGTTCTTTTGTATAGGTTGTAGTGGGGTCACTCTCCAGTTCTCTGTTGTAGGTAAGGTCAGTTAGTTGTCTGTTGGCCTCATTAATATAGTCATCTTGGTTTAATATCACCACTGCAGAGTCTTTATCAGCTTTTTTGATGACGATGCTGTGGTTTGATTTCAGTGTTTGTATAGCCCTCCTTTCCAATGGAGAGAAGTTGTAACAGGCTTGTTTTTGCCTAGTAAAGATCTGACTACTAACTTGCTGGCGGAATAAATTAATGTAATTGTCTAGTTTTTATTATGCCCACTTTGGGGGGGGGGGGGTAAATTTGGATTTCTTTTTCTTATCCATTAAATTGTTACTGATTGTGATGTCTTCATTACTTGTGATTTCTTCCTTGCCATAAAAGAATTCTTTAAGTCTCAATTTATGGACGTATTCCTCTACTTCACCACAAAACTGTATTTTGTCCAGTGGTTTTGTTGAGCAGAAAGTGAGACTCTGTGAAAGTACATTTAATTCCCCAGTAGTCAGTGTGTGGTTGGACAAATTAATAATTGAAAGGTGCCCATCTGTGTGGTGTTGTTCAATCACCCTGTCATGGTTGTTAGGAAGTATGGTACAGTATGTTGAAGGGCATCTAACTTTCAGTTTTTGACAAGCATGGCTTTCCTTAAGGTCCTTTGGTAGTTAATGTGTATCTCTTGCAAGATGTCAGGAATAGGTTCACTGGCTATTCTCTCCACTGTGGTAATAATTTCATCAAACTGTTTGTTCAAATACACTTCCTTGTCACATGACATACGGATCCTGTGATTTCTCAATTTCTCAGAGGTCCTATGACAGAGTTGTTCAGCATACATAGAATTATCCATGTTTTTTAATGGATCCAAATAGTAAAACCTTTAGGGATTATGTTGTTCCTCTTGCACTGGGTTAAAAAATAGATGTCACTGTCTAGCTGTGCCAGTTTCTTCTTGATGTCATGTAACTGCCATATTTTACGGTGAATTTTAAAGTGACAGTTACCAAACTGTGCTAGTCTTCCATATCACAACAATATGTCTACTAAGTGCATTACGAAACTGATTGATAAATTAACTAATTAATAAAAAACACCAATGTCAGAAACAAAAAAGAAAAAAAAATGGACTAGACAAAAGCCAATGGAGCACAATGGCCAGAAGCACAAAGCAAGACAAGGTAACTACGCTGACAGCAGGTACTCCCAAAATAGAAGCACACAGGTACAGGAAGCATTGCTTTGTATAGGAAACTAGTTCATTGAGATGGGCGAGACCCCAGTAATAAAAGTTACTAAGGCAGAAGATGCAGTCGAAGCTGAAAGAAACAAAATGGACAAGGAGGAAACAAAAAGAGGGATGGGCTGTGGGAACAAAAAAGTGCCCAGGTGTGGAACGGTGTGTGTGTGTGTGGGGGGGGACAGCGGCTGGTACAAAGGGGAGTAGGGAAAAAAGGGAAGGAAGACAAGCAAGAGAAAAACGTGAGCAGTAAGAGAATGAATGGAAGTAAACTGATACAGAAAGTTGAAAGGGAAAAGGCACAACGACAATAGTAATACCTGAAAAGCTGAGGACTATAAAGGCTATGAGGGTCGATCAATATGTTTGTGGCCTGACACAGACAGAAATGCACTATGAACATACTGTAGTATTATTTTTATTTTCAACATAATCTCTTTTCAGTTCACTATAATCTCCTTTCCGTTCAATACACTTAGTCCAGCATCGTTCTGGCATTGTTATCCCCTCATGGTAGAATTCTGTGTGTTGGCCCCCCAGAAACTCCTCCACAGCAGCAATCACCATGTCGTCATCAGCAAATTTCTTTCCATGGAGTTTAGCCTTCAGTTTTGGGGACAGGTGGAAACCTGAAGGAGCAAGATCTGGTGAGTAGGGTGGGTAAGGAAACAGTTCATACCCCCATTCTGCTGCTGCAGCAGCCACTGCAACCTGTGCTGTGTGGGGTGAAGCATTGTCTTGCAGGAGCAAAACACCTTGCCTCAATTTTCCAGGGTGTTTGGCTTTGATGACCTCTCTCTGCTTGCACAGTTGTTCAGCATAGTACTCACCAGTTATTGTCGTTCCTTTTTCAAGCTAATCAATCATGATCTCACCTTCAGAGTCCCAGAAGACCAAGGCCATGATTTTATCATGTGAGGTAGCCTGCTTGAACTTCATTGGCATTGGAGATACATGATGCTTCCATTGTTTGCTTAGCTATTTACACTATTTACACTCCGGATCAAAATGGTGAACTCAGGATTCATCCATTGTTACAAAATGACTGCTAAAGTTTGCTGGATCCTTCTTGTACTGTGCAAGATGTTGACTTGAAATGTTCCTTTTCACTTGTTTCTGATTAAGTGTCAACATTATTGGGGATCCATGACTGGTCGTCGACAAAAATGTTGTCAAATGACTAGACAGCGAAACCATCAGGTTGACCGCTTTTCATGGTCGGCTGCCAGTTCCAAAGAAAACAAAGTGTTTTCTTCAGGGGGATTTTCCCCCCAAATCCCCTCCACCCCCCCCACTAAGGATTATCAACTCCAAGTTGGAGCTGATTTGGGGGGGTTCAAAACTCCTGACACACAGTGCAGGGTTGCAGCACAGTCGCTGTAGTGTCGTTCGCTGCACTGGTGTTGCTGTTGGGGGGGGTATATACATTCTTGGCACCCAGTTGCTGACACTTTGCTCATGTCAAGGTTTTCCATCAATATTGATTGTACTGCCCCAAAACGGATGCCCAAGGTGCTGACTACATTTTGTATAGTTACTTGTCTGTCTTTCATCACCTTTTAATGGACTGCATCAAGGCTATCCTCAGTGGTCACCTCTCTTGGGTGCTCTGACCTGGGATCATCTTCAACACTTCTTCTTCCATGTTTAAATTCAGCAGCCCTTTTCTTGACAGTTGAATATGAAGGGGTTTCTGTCCCAAGTGTGTTGACCATATCCTCATGGATTTGTATTGGAGTCGTTCCTTTGATATGAAGGTATTTGATGATTGCTCTGATCTCAATTTTCTCCATTCTCAAATTATATCACCTGTCAAACTTTGTCTGGTGTGTACCTACAAAAGAAAACATTTGATCATTATACCAGTAGGTCATATTCTATTCTTGTTAGTGTAACTATACATTGAAAATAATATTAGGTTCTTAGTAGATTTCTGTGTGAGGCTGTGAATTTTTTGATCAACCCTCGTATATGGATCTGCAAGTTAACTCATATAATCCAAGTGATCTGTTAGAAATTTAATGCACGGATAAGTAAAAGACCCATCTAGGCAGGACAGACCACTAGTGGCAGTAAAATACATAAGTATTACACATAAAGGCAGCAGAAAAAGCCAAGAAGTTAATTCAAGGGTGAGTAAAAGACTTGTCCAGGCAGTATAATGCAGATTACAATAATCACAAAGGAACATGTAAGGCCCTAACACAAAAAGAATAATATAAATAACATCATTGAGTCCTACAGGTTGTAGGGCTTTGAGGGTATATATCCAGTTAGAATCCTTTGGTAAAACAATCTTAACCCTATCCCCTCCCCTAGGTGGAGTGTGAACATGTTCAGTTCCTGTAAATTTAACGTCCTACAAGTTGCTCTCGTGGTAAGTGGCAAAATGGGAACACAGAGGTGTGTTTGTTGCTGCAGTGGTAACCAAACACATATGTTCAGTGATCCTTTGTCTTAATGGACAGATTGTGTGTCCCACATAAACTTTAGGGCAGCTACAAGTAACCATATAAATTACTGTACATAGGAAGCCGAGCAGTTGATGAATTGTTCGATAAGTACTCTTCTACAGTCTACTGGGCAAGTGACTAGATTTACCTTCATACAGTATTTGCAGGCAGTGCAGTGGCCACAAGGAAGACTGCCTGCAGGAAGTGGAGACAGCCAGGTGGAATGGGGGGGTGTAGGTATAAGTTTCTACCTCCCAGGTCATGCCTGAAAATAGGCAACTTTTATCTAGTGCACTAACCTGGTAAATAAAAACTAAATGAATAAGCATAGTTTGTGTAATGACACCCCCCCCCCAAATATTTGCCTCTTCTGTATGGTAAATGGCATAGGAAGTGGGGCAGGTGAGTATTTCTAATTTGGGGGCACCTGCTGCCAGTGTGGCTACCTTGCCTAGATTGGTGCTTCTGGCCACTGTGCCTCTTTGACTTTCATCCAGTCTGTTTTTTTTTCTTTTAACATAGGTGTTTTTTATTAATTAGTTAATTTTTTAGTCAGCTTCGTAATGCACTTAATAGATGTATTGTTGTCACATACCAGACTAGCACAGGTTGGTAACTGTCACTTTAAATGAAATTGTATAAATTATGCCTGTACCACCCGTTAGCTCGACCCCTAGATGAAGGCTCATCCCAAGTCGAAGTGCTGGGGTCTTTGCTACTGCTCTCAGAGCTTTTGCAATAAATTTTTCACATTATTACTTGTGGTGTCTTTATTGACTTTTTTAAGCATATTCACTTTACTTCCATTTGGAAATTCTTCTGAGTGCAATTGTCCTGTGTTTGCTGGTTCCTGCTGATTTACTGCTGCAGCCACCTAAATCCTAGTAGTGTGTGGTCCTGTGTGTTTCTCCAGGCATAAATAGTATTGAACTGACAGCAAAACTGGTCTTTCTCTGGAATAATCAATGCAATATACAGCAGGCCCAGATGTAAATACTGACATCTTATAACTTGGGTGGCACAGCACTGAGGGAAATAAAGGAAGAAAGAGATCTAGTAGGAGTTATTATCCAGCATAACCTTTCTTTTAGGTGTAACAGCATAGTTGTATCTGCAAAAGCCAGCAAGATCATGGGCTGTATAAAAAGAAATATAACCAGTTGGCACAGGGAAGGCATGGTGCCCCTGTACAAAAGTTTAGTTCATCCTCATTTAGATTACTGCTTACAGTTATTGTCCCCATATCTCAAAAATAAAAGGGATTTAGAAAAGATTCAGAGGAGATTTACAAAATCTATTTGTGGCATGGATGGACTTCACTATAATGTTAGATTACATCTCTTGGGTGTACACAGTCTAGAAAGACGATGGTTAAGGGGTGACCTCATCCTAGTTTTTAAAGTAATAACTGATGGTGAGTTAATGGCTGACATGAGCCTAGAATTTCAAGAAATCATATACAACTCTAGGAATCCCACTTAAGAACTATGAGGCAAGCTTTTCAAAACTGAAAAAAGGGGTTCTTATTTTTTCACAGAGGGTACTACTGGAATATCTTGCCCCGATATATTATTGATGCCTCTAGTGTGGACTGCTTCAAGAAATGCCTTAATATTTTAATGAACTCCTGGGTTATAAATTAGATAATCCACTGTATAGTGGGGGACTAGACACGAAGCATCTATGGTGTACTTCTACTCCTAGTTTACCAGTTACCAAATTTCACTAAGAGTGAAAGCTAGCTTCAGGATGTTGGGTTCCAGGATTAAGGGCTTGGCTGGTACCAAGACCTTCTCAGAGGTCCTCACACTACACAGGAAGGGCCATAACAGAAACGAGGCCAAAAAGAAACAATAATTGGAACCTTGCAGTACCAGGTTACTCACTCTGCAGAAAGGACAGACAAAAAGGCAGGGGAATGGAGTGGAGTGGCACTGTATGTTAGAGAAGATATAAAAGCCACAGTGGAGATACTACTGTAGAAGGAGGGATGGCATGGAATAGAAGCAGTTGATATCACATAATAATAGTGACCCAAAATGAGTGACTACAAAAATAGCAACTCATTTTAGGTGCTATTATTCTGGGCTACCTTGCAGAATAGCGAGGGTGTGGGACAGCAAATATGGGTAAGGGTGAACGGAAGGGGGGAATAGCGAGGGGAAGGGGAGGGACATGAAAGTGGTTGTCAGGGAGTGGAGTACCTGCTGCTGCTGAGCTATCCATGTGGCATGGTGCTATGGGAGGCTAGCTCTTGCAGAGCAGGTACTGGGTTTGGGAGTGGGTTACATTTTGCTGCAGCACTTATTTTTTTCCAAGTTCCAGATTTTGCCTCTTCCCCAACATGCACCCCCCGTGGAGTTGAGAAACCTAATTCAGAGGGTGCGGGGGACAAAGCTGTGGAGGGCATAGCCCCTCTGCAAAAACACTTTTTTTATATCCAGAAGTTGGGTCGCCTTAAAGTGTATATTGCTGAATTGCTTTTCGGTGCTATATACTTGCCATAATAGCGATCGCTGTTTTGTGATCTCTTTTATGACATGGAAGCAGTTTTGGTGCAACTGACAACAGAAGGGGGTAAAATATCAGGGTCAGGACTGTGTAGAGACTGCCTAACCAGAAGGAGGAGGGAGACAGGGAATTAGGGAAGGAGATCAGGAAGGCATCAGCAAAAAGGAGGCGGTGCTGGTGGATGGCCTAAATATGCCGGATGTGCACTGGGATACCCCAACAGCCAACAAAGTAAGAAGTCAGGTGCTGGTGGATGTGATACATGACAGCATTCTCATGCAGTGGGACAGGGAGCCAACTGGAGAGGGGATCACCCTTGATCTGGTTCTGTCAAATGCTGAGATAGCCAGAGAAGTAGAAGTGAGGGAACCACTATGGTCCAGAGAACACAGTACAGTGTAGTTCAACATAACCACAGGAATTTATTACTGCAGAAACTGAAACTGTGGCCCTGGACTTAAGAAGAGTGGACTTCAGCAATATGAGGGAAAATGCTGCATGAAGAACTGGTAAGGGCAGAGGGAGTGGAAGGAACAGAAGCCAAATAGAATGTCATAAAGAGTAGTGTAATGGAGGTGAAAACATCATGCATGGCAGTGCGGGTTAAAAAAAGAGCACAAAAAGATTATCTGTTTTTTGAGAGAGGTGAGAGAGGTGGGAGAGGCAGGAATGGAATAAAGGTAGCATTCTGAAAATGCAACGGATAGCAGAACAGGGCCAGTAAGAAGCACATCTTCTTGACCTGGAAGGAGACTACGTCTTTATGCAGCTGTGAGCTGTGTGGGAAATTCTATATTGCACTAGATATCTGCAACAACGTACACTTTTTCTCAATTCTGTGGGAGGTGAAACTAACTACCCTTGGTAATTGCTTTTTATTTACATATTTATTTAGTGTTTAACCAAGAAGGGGCTTGCAAACCCTGTTTATCTTGTGCTTAACTTCAGAAGGATTTCAGTGTTGCATTCGGGTAGACCCTTGGAGGTGGCTAGATTGTCTGCTAGGATTTTCTGACAGTTAAACTATTTTTAAAGAAATTACAGATGGCTGAGGAGTTGAATAAGGAGCTTGCAAACTCTGCTTATATTGGAAGTAACTTCACAAGGGTTTGAATACTGCATTTTGGTTGTCCCTTGGGGGTAGCTGGATTGACTACTAGGATTTTGAGACAGAAACTATTTTTAAATAATTTACTGGTGCGTAGGATTTTGTGATAGTTAAACTATTTTTAAATAAGTTACTGTGGTTAAGGAGTTGTCATAGCAAAACCTGCAGTGTGAATTAAGACACAGACAGCCTCAGGTGCAGGAAATTGTTTCCCTCATTGTTTTCAGACCACAAAGTGTTGTATTAGATCAGGAAAGGTTGCATCATAACCATTGTCAACCAATTGCACTGGGAGGAGCCTTCCAGAATTGATCAGATTACTATAAAATACGGGTGGCTACAATATTTAGAGACACAAAACACATCTTCTTGACCTGGAAGGAGACTACTTCTTTATTCAACTGTGAGCTGTGTGGGAAATCCTACATTGCACCAGATATCTGCAACAACGTACACTTTTGCTCAATTCTGTGGGAGGTGAAACTAACTACCCTTGGTAATTGCTTTTTATTTACATATTTATTTAGTGTTTAACCAAGAAGGGGCTTGCAAACTGTTTATCTTGTGAGTAACTTCAGAAGGATTTAAATACTGCATTTGGGTACACCCTTGGAGGTAGCTAGATTGTCTACTTGGATTTTCTGACGGTTAAACTATTTTTAAATAAATTACAGGTGGCTGAGGAGTTGAATAAGGAGCTTGCAAACTCTGCTTATCTTGGAAGTAACTTCACAAGGGGTTGAATACTGCATTTTGGTTGTCCCTTTGGGGTAGCTGGATTGACTACTAGGATTTTGGGACAGAAACTATTTTTAAATAATTTACTGGTGCGTAGGATTTTGTGATAGTTAAACTATTTTTAAATACGTTACTGGAGGTCAGTTGAATTATTATACAGGGCAGTACTCACCAGGGTGGTGGAACAGTGGTGTATTTGATTTTTTTCTAACAGTCACCTGCGGTTGTGGACTACCCCCCCTTCCCCACACCCCACACCCCCAGGCATGGCATTTCCTTTATAGCCAAAGTTCTGACATCTCTTCCTCAACAGGTCTTGTGGCAGAACTGTCATATTCTTAATAACCCAGCACAGTGCATAAAGGGTGAGTACACACCACCAAACAAAAAATATATATATACATATTACATATTGTATTTTATAAGGGAAAGGGAGAGGGACATGTGGGGAGTGGTGCAATGCACTGGCTGTGGGGCAGTAGTTTTCCAGGAGACATTCTGGAAACTGCATTGCTTTCTTATTTGCAGGCAACTGTCAGCTCTGAGGGAGGAGGTTGCCCTTCTCCAGGCTGAACTGGCAAGGACTAAGGTAACCTCCCCCAACCAAAGAGCACCACTGCCAGAACCACTGCCTCAGAGGTTGCCAAGTATGAAGAGCAGTTGGATGACAGTGGGTTCTGGGAGGGTGCAAGTGGTAGAACAGAGGGGAAGCCCCCAGTTGTACCTCTACAAAAATCATACACCAGTCTGGCAGAGCAAGGTTCCTCTATGATGGCACCCTCAGTGGAGACCAAGAAGAATGCTGAGGATATCCACAAGGGAGACCCACAAAAGGGTGGCAAGGGACACCACAGAGTAAGGAAACAACTTCTGATAGGGGACTCAATTGTTAGGGGGTAGAACTGGGGAAGGGAGAGGAGAGGAGAGGGAAGTAAGGTGCCTGCATGGTACCATGGCTTGGAGGGACAAGAAGCAAATCCTCAGGATTGCAGAAGCAGCATTACAGGAGAGGGAACAAGATATCATTGTCCACCTTGGGACAAATGACCTAGCTAGGCATGGAATCCGTGCAGTGCAGGATGAATTTGTGGAGTTGGGTAGGGGCCTCAGACAGGTAGCAAGCATGGTTACCTTCTCGGAGGTGCTGCCAGTCCATGGCAGGGGTGGGGCTAGGGTACAGCACACCATGCAGTTTAATGAATGGTTGCAAAATTGGTGCAGAGCACAGGGCTTTGGCTTCATTGGGGACTGGGGGTACACCTGGAGAGATGAAGGTCTATACTGGCATGATGATCTGCATCTGTCCATGAAGGGATCCAAGCTCCTAAGTAACAGGTTTAAATGCTTCCTTGGCAAGCTTTTAAACTAGCCAAGGGGGGAGGTGCTGATAAGAGGCAGAAAATTTCAAGCCTACCCCCACAAAACATGGCAGGTAGTAAGGTAAACACTAAGGTACAGAGCTCAACAGAAGGCAGGACAGGGGTAAATGGAAAAATAGTCAAGGACAATAAGAGCAGGGATGGGGAAAAAAGGATAAAGCCAACATTAAATGGAGGGCAATGAGTACCAATGCCCATAGTCTGGGAAACAAGCTTCCTGAGCTAGTAGCCCTGATGGAAGATGAGCAATTGGATATTGTGGCAGTCACAGAAACATGGTACATGAAGAACCATGACTGGGATGTCAACATACTGGGGTACACAGTCTACAGAAGGGACAGGGAGAGTAAAGGAGGAGGTGGAGTACCTCTATACATAAGGGAAGGGATCAAAGCTACAGAACTAAAAAGTAAGAGGGGAGGACTAGAGGCACTCTGGGTCACCTTGGAGACAGGGAATGGCATCACAATCCACACAGGGGTTGTATACAGACCCCTGTCTCAAGGGGAGGAAATGGACAAGAAAATGATAGAGGACATTCTCAAAATGGCTGAAAAAGGGGAGATATTGTTGATGGGAGACCTGAATATGCCAGTTGTTAACTGGATGACATATACTGCAGTCACATCCAAGAGCAGGGTCATTCTCGATGCCCTGCAGGGGGCATGCCTTAGACAGCTGGTGTTGAAACCCACTTGGGAGGGAGCAATACTAGACCTAGTACTCTCAAATGGAGAAAGGATCACAAATTTAGAAGTCAGTAGACATTTGGGAACAAGCGACCACTGCACAGTGTGCTTCATAATAAGCACAACCACGGAGACAAGCCATATAAAAACAAGGATACTGGACTTTAGAAGGGCTGACTTTGGCAAAATGGGTGAATACCTGAGGAATGCACTAGCAAATGGCCAAAAAGGAGGGGTGGAAGAACAATGGAAAAAAATCTAAACTGCCATCATAGAGGCAACAAGCCTTTGTGTGAAACAAATAAAAGAAAACAAAGCGGAGTAAAAACCACTATGGTTCTCAAAAGAGGTGGCAGGGAAGGTTAAGGAGAAAAAGGCTGCATTCAAAAAGTATAAGGAATCACAGAAGGAGCATGACAGGGAACTGTATCAATTAAAGCAGAAAGAAGTGGGGAAGGCAGTCAGAATAGCAAAGGCCCAAACCGAGGAAAAAATAGCCAACTCAGTTAAGAAGGGGGATAAAACCTTTTATAGGTACATTAGGGAGCATAGAAAGGTTAAGGGAGGAATAATGAAGATTAATAAAGGAGAGGGGAGGTGGGCAGAGGGAGACAGTGAAAAGGCAGAGATACTGAATGAATACTTTTGCTCAGTATTCACAAAAAAAAAGATGATGAGGAGGAGGAGTTACCTAAACCAGACAATAGAAGCACTCTGGGTAGGGAGGTTGACACCAGTCCATTTACAGATGAAAGAGTCCTGAAAGAACTCCTAAAACTCAAGGTGGACAAAGCAATGGGGCCTGATGGGATTCACCCCAGAATCCTAAAAGAACTAAGGGAGGACCTAGTGACACCACTGACCACACTTTTTAACAAATCATGGGAGGATGGAGTGGTATCTGAGGACTGGAGGAGGGCAGATGCGATTCCTCTTCACAAAAGTGGGAGCAAGGCAGAAGCAGAAAACTACAGACCTGTAAGTTTGACCTCAGTGGTAGGGGAAAATGATGGAATCACTTCTGAAAGAAAGAATTATTGGGTACCTAGAGGCCAGCGGGGTACAGGACCCAAAGGAGCATAGATTTACAACAGGAAGGTCACGTCAGATGAATCTAATTGATTTCTTTGACTGGGTGACCAAAATAATACACCAGGGAGAGGCTGTGGATATGGCCTACCTAGACTTTAGCAAGGCATCTGACACAGTCCCGAACAAAAGATTAATAATCAAGTTAGCCTGCCTAGGACTGGGTTCCAGGGTGGTAGCCTGGGTAGCAAACTGGCTGCACAACAGGACACAGAAGGTAATAGTGAATAGAACACATTCCGAAGAAAGGGGGGTTACTAGTGGAGTACCTCAAGGCTCAGTACTGAGTTCAGTCCTCTTTATAGGTGACATTGCAGAGGGTCTGGAGGGAAAGGTAGAAACATAGAAACATAGACTCTGACGGCAGATAAGGACCGCTAGGCCCATCTAGTCTGCCCATTTCCCTACCTACAGGATAGGCCGCAGATCCTAGTTAACCAACAGCCTATATCTTCCTGCCCCCCACAAGAATTGCCTTATGTCTGTCCCATGCATTCTTGAATTCTCCCACAGTTTTAGACCCCACAACTTCCTCAGGAAGGCTGTTCCATGCATCTACTACCCTCTCTGTGAAATAATACTTCCTCACATTGCCCCGAACCGCCCTCCTTCTATCTTTAAATTGTGTCCCCTTGTTCTTGCAAGTCTCTTTTTCTGAAAGATGCTACCTCTTGGACTTTGCTTGATTCCTTGAGGTACTTGAAAGTTTCTATCATGTTTCCTCTCCCTTCTTTCCTCAAGGGTATACATATTAAGATCCTTTAGTCTCTCCTCATATGGCTTCTCTTGCAGACCCTGCACCATTTTAGTTGCCTCCTCTGACTGCCTCTATCCTGTCTATGTCCTTGCAGAGATGGGGTCTCCAGAACTGGACACAGTATTCAGATGGGGTCTCACCAACTGTCTGTACAGAGGATAACAACTTCCTGTTTTCTGCTGCTGATGCCTCCCCTATACATCCCAGTATACCCCCGGCCCTCCTACTGCCTTCTCACATTGCTTGCTAACCTTAAGGTCATCTGATATGATTACCCTCAGGTCCCTTTCCTGTTTTTTGTTGTTACTACCTCCCACCCATTGTGTATTCTTCCCTGGGTTCTTGTTTCCCAGGTGCATTATTTTGCACTTTTGCATTGAATCCTAGCTGCCATACGTCTGACCATTCCTCCAACCTTGCCAAGTCCCTTTTCATCCTTTCCACACCTCCTTGTGTATCAACCCTGTTGCAGATCTTTGTGTCATCTGCAAAAGGCATACTTTTCCTTCCAGTCCCTCTGCAATGTCACTGATGAAGACATTAAAAGGACTGGACCTAATACTGAACCTCTTGTACCCCACTAGTAACCGCCCTTTCTTCAGAGTGGACTCCATTTACAATTACCTTCTGTGTCCTGTTGTCCAGCCAATGTTTTACCCAGGCTACCACCTTGGGACCCACCCCAGGCTGGTTAATTTGACTAATAATCTTTGTGTGGGACTGTGTCAAATGCCTTGCTAAAGTCTAGGTAGGCCATGTCCACAGCCCTCCCTGGTCTACTACTTTGGTCACCCAGTCAAAGAAATCTATTAGATTCATCTGACATGACCTTCCCACTGTGAACCCATGCTGCCTTGGATCCTGTGCTCCACTGACCTCTAGGTACTCAACTATTCTTTCCTTCAGAAGTGACTCCATCACTTTCCCTACCACAGAGGTCAGACTGACAGGTCTGTAGTTTCCTGCCTCTGTCTTGGTCCTACTTTTGTGAAGGGGAATCACATCCGCCTTCCTCCAGTCCTCGGGTACCACACCATCCTCCCATGATTTATTAAAAGAGTAGCCAGTGGTTTCACTAGTTCCTTCCTTAATTCTTTTAGAATTCTGGGGTGAATTCCATCAGGACCCATTGCTTTGTCCACCTTCAGTTTTAGGGTTCTTGCAGAACCCTTTCTTCTGTGAAAGGACTGGGGATCGACCCCTATCAAGAGTGCTTCTGTTAATTGGATTAGGCATTTCCCGTCCTCTTTTGTGAATACTGAGCAGAAATATTCGTTCAGTATTCCTGCTTTTTCACTGTCCCCCTCTGCCCACCCACCGTTCATTCTATTCAGCCTCACTATCCCTCCCTTTGTCTTTCTACGCTAGCTGATGTACCTATAAAAGGTTTTATCCCCCTTCTTAACTGAGTTGGCTATCTTTTCCTCAGTTTGGGCCTTTGCTATTCTGACTTCCCTCCCTGCTTCTTTCTGCCTTAACTGGTACAGCTCTCTGTCCTGCTCCTTCTGTGTTTCCTTATACTTCCGGAATGCTATCTTTTTCTTCCTGACTTTCACAGCCACCTCTCTTGAGAACCATAGTGGCTTTTTTCTTTCATTTTGATTTGTTTATTTGCTTCACACAAAGGCTTGTTGCCTCTGTGATGGCAGTTTGATAATTCCATTGTTGCTCCACACCTCCTTCTAGCCTGTTTGCTTAGTGCTTTTCTGAGGCACTCTCCCATCTTGCCAAAGTCAGCCCTCCTAAAGTCCAGTCACCTCACTTTGTATGGCTTGACTCTGTAGCTGAGTTTAACGTGAACCACACTGTTTGATGGTCACTTGTCCCCAGATGGCAACCCACTTCTAGATCTGCGATCCTCTCACTGCCCCCGTTTGAGAGTACGAGGTCTAAGATTGCTCCCTCATGAGTGGGTTCCGAAACTAGCTGTCTAATGCCTGCCACCTGTAGGGTGTCAAGAATGGCCCTGCTCTTGGATGTGGCTGCAGCAAATGTGCTCCAGTTAACACCTGCATATTCAGGTCTCCTATCAACAGTATCTCCCCTTTCTCTGCCATTCTAAGAATGCCTTCCATCATTTCCTTGTCCATTCCTTCCCTCTGACATAGGGGTCTGTACACAACCCCTGTGCGGATTGTGGTGCCCTTTCCAGTCTCCAAGGTGACCCACAGTGCCTCCTCTCCTCCCTGTTTACTCTTTTGTTCAGTTGCTTTTATCCCTTCTTTTACATAGAGAGCTACTCCTCCCCCTCTTCTCCCCTGCCTGTCTCTCCTGTAGGTTATGTACCCTGGTATGTTAACATCCCAGTCATGGTTCTCTGTGTACCATGTTTCTGTGACTGCTACGATATCCAGGCATCCCTCTTCCATTAAGGCCACCAGCTCAGGGAGCTTGTTGCCCAGACTATGGGCATTGGTACTCATTACCCTCCATTTCCTGATGGCCCTACCCCCTTTTGCCCCATCCCTGTCCTTCTTGCCTTTGTCACTTTCTCCATTTACCACTGCCCTTCTCCCTATCGACATCTCCATGTTGATGTTTGCCACACTTACTACCGTGATTGTTTGGGGGGGGCTAGGATTTTCCTGCTCCTTTCCAGTGCCTCTCCCCTTGGCTAGTTTAAAAGCTTGCCAATGAAGCATTTAAACCTATCACCTAGGATCCTGGTTCCCCTCCCGGACAGATGCAGCCCATCATGCCAGTATAGGCTTGCATCACTCCAGGTGGACCCCAATGAAGCCAAATCCCTGAGCTCCACACCAGTTTTTCAACCACTGATTGAATCCCATGGTACGGAACACCCTAGCCTCTTCTATGCCATAGATGGGTAGCACCTCCAAGAAGGTTACTGTGCGTGCTACTTGACTAAGGCCCCTCCCCAATTCCACAAACTCTTCCTGCACTTCTAATCCTTTCTTGCCAGGTCATTTGTCCCTAGTTGGACAATGACATCCAGCTCCCTCCCCTGTGCAGCTGCTCCAGCAATCCTGAGGATTCGCTCCCTGTCCCTCCAAGCCATGGCGCCAGGCAGGCACCTTACCTCCCTCTCCCCTTCCTTGCCCAGTTCTACCTTCCTAACAATGGAGTCCCCCACCAGGAGTTGTTTCCTTCCCCTGCAGGGTCCCCTGCCACCCTCCTGTGGGTCTCCTTTGTGGAGGTTCCCAGCATCCTCCTTGGTCTCCACTGTAGGTGCCTCCATAGAGGAACCACACTTTGCCAGAATGGCATAGGAATTGTGGAGAGGTACAACTGGAGGGATGTGCCTCTGTTCCACCACCCTCACCCTCCCTGAGCCTACTGTGGTCCAACCCCGCCCTCTTCTTGGCAACCTCTGAGGCAACGGCAGTGGTACTGGTGGTCCCTGGATGGAAGAGGAGGTCCCACAAATCCTGGCCAACTCAGCCTGGAGATGAGCAACCTCCTCCCTCAGCCCAGAGGAGGTGCCTGCAGATGGGACAACACCGCATCCTCCAGAACATCTCCCGAAGACTGCTGCTCCACAGCCACTGCACTGCACCACTCCAATCATGTCTTATTTCTGGCCCTTAACTGTTTGCAATCCTTACTCTTTCCTCTGTTTTTTTTCTCTCTCTCTACTTTCTGCCTGTGTTCCCTTTAAGCTCCTGATTGTCCTGTTCTGAGACAAGAATATCCTATATTTCTCAGTAGACCACTTACTTGTTCAGAGGCAGACCTCCAGCAGCTAGAGGGGCGGAGAGCTACTCTTGCCCTTCTAGGATGGTGGGTCTTTGGTGGTTCTGTGATCACTCACTTCCTGCCCCTAAACAGGAAGTTCCTGTTGTCAGTCAAATCCTGTGCCTATAAAAATAGAACTAGCTTTGGGTGGTGGGGTGGAGGGGAAGGAAGGAGGGCAATATAGTCCCAGTAGAGAAGTTCAGTCACACAGCAGTCCTTTCTCCTGGTGTTTTCTGCCAAGCTATGGTAGGCATGCCTCTTTGCAGATAACACAAAGATAACACAAAGATCTGTAACAGAGTTGATACACAAAGAGGGTTAGAAAGGACAAGAAGGGACTTGGCAAGGTTGGAGGAATGGTCAGACATGTGGCAACTTAGATTCAATGCAAAGAAATGCAAAGTAATGCAGCTGGGAAACAAAAACCCAGGAGAAGAATATACAATAGCAGGGGAGGTACTAACAACAACACATATGGAAAGGGACTTGGGTATAGTCATATCAGATGACCTAAAGGTGAGTAAGCAATGTGAGAAGTCAGTAAGGAGAGCCAGGGGGATACTGGGATGCATGGGAAGGGGAATCACAAGTAGAAAAAGGGAAGTGGTTATCCCTCTTTACAGACAGTTGGTGAGACCCCATCTGGAATACTGTGTGCAGTTTTGGAGACCCCATCTATGAAAGGACATAGACAGGATGGAAGCAGTCCAGAGAAGGGCAACTAAAATGGTGCAGGGTCTGCATCAGAAACCATATGAAGAGAGACTGAGAGAGCTTAATATGTATACCTTTGATGAAAGGAGGGACGGGGGACATGATAGAAACTTTCAAGTACCCCAAGGGAATCAACAAAGTCCAGGAGGGTAGCATCTTTTAGAAAAAGAGATGTGTAAGAACAAGGGGGGACAATTTAAAGATAGAGGGGGGAAGGCTCAGGGGTAATGTGAGGACATTTTTTTTCACAGAGAGAGTGGTGGATGCATGGAACCGCCTTCCTGGGGAGGTTGGATCTAAAACAGTGGGGGAATTCAAACATGCATGGGACAGACATAAGGCAATTGTAGTGGAGGGTTGCAGGAAGTAGGCTGTTGGTTAACTAGAATCTGCAGCTTATCCAATTGATAAGGAAATGGGCAGACAGGGTGGGCCAAGTGGTCCTTATCTACCATCAAAGTCTATGTTTCTAACATATGAAAAAGTTTAAACACCAGAATAATGGAAAGAAAAAGTAATGCAGAGACAGAGCTGAGAATATTGTAGGGGGTCAAGTAGTGAAGGGAAAACCTTCTTTCGTTATATTAGGGAAAAGAGGAAGACTAAGGAGGGTATTATCACAAGTGGGGTACATGGGAGGAGGAAGATGGCAAAAATACTGATAAACTGAATGATTACTAGTATTCACTATGGTGGGGGGACAACTACCAGAGAGCAGATTGCTGATTAAAGAGAAGCGGGTGAGAGAACTGGAGTTAGGACCAGTCTTGGAAGAAAGGGTGCTCAGGGAAGTGAAAACCCTGAAGGTTGACTAAGCGTGTAGTCCTTTGATGGATTACACCTTAGAGTGCTGAAGGAGGTGAGCAGACATTGGCATCTCCTTTGGTAAATCAGTTTAATTGTTCAGGGGGACATCAGATGGGAAGGCTGCTAATGTGATGCTGTTTCATAACAGTGGGAAGAGGGATGACCTTAGAAATTACAGATGGGTCAGCCTAACCTCGATTGCAGGCATGCTGCTATACCATTATTAAGGAACAAATAGTGGGGGCTGTCTGATGACCCTTGCTAGTGACCCTGGTTTGGGAGTAGACTCTTATTTCTGGGCTGGGTGGCTGGGGGGGCTGGGGTGGTGCTGCTGCTGTGCAACAGAGCCCCCACCCAATGAGGGATGGTCCTGGGATCCTCTCAACACAGTAATCCTTCTGGTGGGTTGGGGAGCTTATCTTTTCCACAGGCATGTCACTACATGGTATGTATGGCTTGATGAGTAACTGCCCAGCATTAGTGGGATGTGAGACAGACTAGGGGATGGGAACAAAAACAAGAACAAAATACCATGTCTCCTGGGCCACCTGTATGTTGACTGCCAGTACTCTCTGGCCCCACTTTGCAAGGCCGCCCACTGGCCTGGATGGTAGTGGAAGCAGCTGACAGTGCTTGGAGGTTGCTGGACCTTGGCCTGATGACAGATGGAGGTGACAGTAGAGATAGCAAACAGCTATATGGTAAACTGAAATGAACAGAAAGTGAAATTCTTTGATTCCAATGTGTTGCAGGACAGGAAGCAGCAAGGGGTTGTAACAGAGAGATATTGCCAAACTTGGCAGATAGACTTCTTTGATTGGATCATAAAGGTGGTGAACATGGACTGAGCAGTGGATGTGCTGTTTTTGACTGTAGGAAGGCCTTCAATTCCATTTCACAGAAGGCTTATAAAGAAACTGGGTATCCATGTAGAAGAGGGGATTTGATAATGATAGGTAGGAGGTGAGACTACCCCTTATGAGATCCCTGGTAAGGCCACAACTTGGAATATTCCATGTAATTCAGGAGTCTGCTCCTCAAGAAAGATGGACTGCATAGAAACCAAGCAAAGGAGGTCCATGAAGATGATTCAGGGGCAGAATGGAGGTTGTATGAGGAAAGGTTGACAGTCCTTAACATGTAAACACTGGAGGCCATGAGGGAAAGGGGAGTTATGACTGACACATGTAAGTTCTTGTGATGAATCAACAGTGTAGATTGTAAGGATTTGTTTATGAGGCATGACAGCACAATAACTAGTGGACACAGGTGGAGACAGGTGGGGGTAAGATTCACGGGGGACGTGAGGAAGTTCTTCTTGGAGTGGGTGGTGGCTGAATGGAACAGACTGTCTAGAGGTGCTTGAAAAAAGGATTTTGATGGGTTTAAACTTGGGTAGACAGATATAAAGCAATAATGGGACACAAAACAAAATATCTGTAGTGTTCAAGCAGACACAGCGGCACAATTCAGCACCCACAAACAATGCCAGCACAGCAAAGAAGTACATGGTGCACTAAAAATGCTGCAGAGGTTAAAACAAGTAGACGCCAGTGAATTTATTAGTATTAAAGTTACAGAGAAAAATACCCCAGGAATTCAAGCCTCTGCTGACTCTTTGTCAGGGGGCTCCCCCTAACGAAGAGTCAGTAGGGGCTCGAAATGCTGGGGTATTGTTTCTCTGTAACTTTTGTGCACTAATAAATTCACTGGCATCTACTTGTTTTGGCCTCCGCAGCATATTTTGAGCACCATGCACTTCCTTGCCATAGTGGGACACACTGGCAGAAGAGAGGATGCCTAGCAAAGAGGATGATGATCAGTCACTAGGGTTATTAGGTCTCTAAATCCAGCCCGGTGTTAGACTGAAAGCATGGAGTGAGGCAGGGAAATGGGCAGGTTGGATATACTTCTGGGTCATTTTCCACTATCACAAACTATCTATGTTTCTACAGTAGGTTTCTGAGACATTGTGAATCCAACATGAAAAAATCCCTCACAAACAGTGTACACTCTTGCCAAAGGATTACACAACTGAAAAATACCCTTTTCTGCACTGGTTTATAATGCAGATGGTTCAAAACACCAGAAAATAAGCAAAACTGTCACATATTGCAAAAATGGCAAAGAACCAACAAAGGTCATATGCCACCATGATTGCTTCACACAGCACAGATAGGTGAAGCATCCGCTGTGCATGCTCAGACTGTTAGCTTCAAAGGCCTATAATTTCCTCATTTTAAATCCACATGTTTCATAGCTGCACAACAACTAGTATACAGCTCAGTCTGAATTTACCGGCAAGGAAACTGTCAGTTTTCATATACTTTATATACACATTTCCAGAAATTGGAGTGCAAAATAGAGCCTTCAGATTGATCTGTCCCCATAAACATAATTGCTTCAGCACAGATAGATCAAATTATAATAAATGGGTTTCCCTTTTTCCCATAGGGAAACCATGGCATAACTTGCCGTAATAAAGGAGTGTTTATTATGGCCAACACTCACTTGGTTTCCCTCATTCTGCCCATGTGCACACCACAGTTTCTCACTTCCTGACCACTTGCTTTGGCTCACCTGCTCGCACCCAGGCTGGAAATGAAACAGCCAGAACTTTGCAGTAAGTTTATTTTTTTTTAAATGACAGAATTTTTCAGCTCAAGGGGGAAAGGCAAACATTTGAGAAAATTTGTCGTGGCAGAAAACGGAACTGGAGCTCGCTCGCACCGGTACAGATAATATTTTATATAATTACTGTTGCAAAAAAGGGAAACCCAGCAATTACATAAAATAAAATATGGGGTGGAATGTAAACTTGAATTTTACACACACTCTCGGTGTTGGATGTTGAGATAAACCCCTCGAGTTTTGCTCTCGGAGTTAATGTGGCCTCCAACACTTCAGGAGGGTGTAAAATTCTCATTACACACACCACTCCATACTTTATCCTATATATAATGTATCTGCATGATTTCTCCCAAACCTGGTCATGCCACATTCAAGCTCTATAGCCATAGGGCCAGCAAAGTTGTAGAAGTTCAAGATGGGCTTAACACATAAACACAACCCTAACTATATACAGGAGCAGCACTACTATACTTCTAATATGTTCTGTAAAACACAGACATAGACTGGATTTGAAGCTTATAGTGGAAAAATATTGGCCTAAAGCTGAAAAAATGGCAGCGGGTCATAATGCCCAACGTTGGAGGCCAAGGGCATTATGGCCCTTTAGTGGCCACTTTTTTGTCTCAAGGCCAGATAGTTATCAAGTATAACCTAAAGTTGCATTCTATATCTGTTTTATTAATATAAATATTTGTTACAAAAGAACCGGGATACCCCACTTAAAAAGAGCCTAATGCTTTCCAAGCCTGATTAAGGAATACATTGCTGACAGTCTTGTATTTTTAGGAGCACTGTTTTTCTGAGAAGAGGTACTGCCTGCTGCTCTCTGAAAGGAGATGGCACTGCTCATGCTCAGACGTACTCCTGACTGCAGCTGTGGCCATTATAATCCATTCTTGTTTACTTTTCACCCTCAGGGCAGTTAGTCTCCACCCTAAGCCTTAGCTCCAGTCCATATTGGTAATGTTACATGTAGGCCATGTAGTTGGTTGGCCACCTGATGGCACAGAGGCAGTGTGTTGTGTTGCCATAGAAAGCACCCATGTTCAGGAGTAAACTTGAGTTGCTGAGTTGGGAGGCAGGCCAGATGGAGGTAGCTGCTGTGCGGCAGTGTGCTTCAGTCAGGGGAGGGTCAGCAGCGAGCTCCAGTGCCACAGTGACCTCTGTGGCTGGGTCAGGGAGCTTGCTTCTGCCACAGGAGACATGGTGCACACATGCAAGACCAGTATGCAGGCTGCGCTAACATGGGTGGAGGTATGAGGGTCCGTGAAAAACGCAAAAAAAATACCTGTCTAAATGATGGTTCAGTTTCTTGGAGTCCTCTGGGTCATAGTGTGCTGGCACTAGATCCTAGTCCTCACAGTGGACTGCTGCGGGGGGAGGGGGGAGTACTTCTCCCAGAGTCCCTACCACAGAGGACAAGCTGATGGGGTAACTGGTGTGTTGCCAGGTAAATCCCTGAAACCAGGGATATCCCTGGGAAAAAAACTCTATGGGGGGGGGGACAATATGTAGCTGGTGCATTGAAGTATTCTCTTTATGTATAAATAAGACCCCTAACTCACTAGTAAAGATATTTATTCGACATTGGACATTAGGACTATGCAAATAACAGGTATTAAATTAATGCCAGATTCCTGTGAATAAAGGGGTAATCGGTACATAAGACCGAATACAAAGAATGTGTCATTATTCAGGGGGTTTGACCTCAGGAACAAAAACATTAAAAAAGTTGAAAACAAATTAAAAATACCCTCCAGCTCTCCCCATCTGGCCAGGTTAGTCCCATGCACACCCCTTTTACCACCTACAGTTGTTGCCCGCTCTCCATCACCCCCATCTTCCCATATAGATATTGAGTAACCTAAAGGTGCCAGGCTCTTGGTGTGCTGCCAGGAGTGCACTCTGTCTTTCTACTGTATCCCCATTCCCTATCCTATTTCTTCTCCCAGCTCCAAAGGGCCATTTATCACAAGTGATCCCCATGCCTGACCTCTGTTCCATGGTCGGGAGGGGTCTCATAATGTGTGACTCCATGCTAGTCAGTCTGTCCGCCCCTTCTTAACCTGCAGCATGCTTTTTCTGTCCTAGTCAAACACAGTCATTTAACAGCAGGTCATTCTTCACCTCTCTTCCCAAAAATATATTGTTATTTAAAAAGTTGCCAGGCTCTTGGCATTATGTCAGGGCCACCACTGTGTTTCTATTGCATCTCCCTCCCTAGCCTGACCCTCAAAGAGTATTTATCACAAATGGATCACAACCAGAATCAGCTGCTCCTAGACTTCAATAAAGTCAAAGGTCTTTCTAAGAGTCCTAAACAAGGTGTCAGAGCGCACCAACAACTCAGCTGATTCTGTCAGAGTTTGGCAGTTTTCTCGGCAGAAGCATCTGTGGGAGGGGAAATTAGCCACCAATGAAAAACAATAGTTTCCCTTTACATCTTGTAAACTAATCTTCTTTGTTTTACTGTTTAAGTGAAGATCAGCCTTTTTCAAAGAATGAAGTCTAGATGATATGAAACTTACCAAGACTTTTGGTGTTAATTAAAGCTTCCAAGTGGCTGATTCTTGCTGCGACATTACTCAGCTGTGGTCCCTCTGTTCTGTTTGCTCCGTTGGTGTCCATGTTTTGAGACTGGAGATGGGAGACAGGTCTGAAAAAATTGTTTTTTTTTTAGTTTGTTTTCCCTGATATTAGCACGGCTGTGGGGATTTGTCAGTACATAAAGTTTATTGACGGTTCTGGTGAGGGAATGTTACATGGTACCAGCCATATTGGGCCGGTCAGTTTCAAAACAGCCAATTTTTCATTTTGCATTGCTCTCTTATGTAACAAACTGCTTTATTCAGAGAGCTAGGCTATACTGTTAGGAACAACATGCAGCATATTCACAGCTAGGGATGTCACAACAACTTTGTTTCATGATGACCATGATAGGTTTCACTGAAGATGCTGATATTGTGCCTGTTTTCTTATATCGGGATAACTAGTTTTCACAATAAATCACAATAAATAGAGAAAAATTCAGTTTTTCTGTCCACTACCCCATTTTCTCCCAAAATGTAGGGTAGCAAGGGGGATGGAATGCAAATGAGATGCCACAATATCCTGATACAGTAGTATGATATCACGACTATTTGTTCACGGTTGTCATATTGCGAACATTTTCATATCATGACACCCCTCTACAATACGGAACCATTGTGGACCTGAGGGAATGATTTTGTGGCTTTCTGGATTATCTGGCTGCTTTCTCTGTTTGCACTTTTTTTTTTCTTTATCTGTTTCTCCCCCCCGGCCGGATGGCACCTCCTTCCCCCAGTCATCCCAGCCCTGTCACCCAGCCTCAGGACTTACCTGTTCCCTATGTTCAACATTCAGCAGGAGCCTGAGTTGCCAGTGTGCAGAGCCTGTGGAGGCTGGAGGTCATCGTGCGCATCTGGGGATTTTCCCATTTTTTCACCCGGCACAGCAGAAGAGCATGCAGTGACGCCAATGGTAGTGTCATGCACATTCCTGAGCGCATCATTTCAGGTGTCAGCTCTGCCTCTGCCCTCTTGTGTACAGCGTTGATGTGCTGACCCCTAGCCTACACTAGGGGCCAGACTAACACCGGCCACTGGTTCCCTTCCTCCCCGGAGGAGGAGAGCAGTCCTTGGGAACGCTTGATCCTCCCCCTTCCTGGCCGACCCCCAATGAACCGCTCACATTGAAAACACCGGTCACTGGCATGGCAGGAGGTAAGGCATTGGTGTGTCAGCCCTCGATGCCACTGAGCTGGCGACTCTGTTTGCACTTTTAATTTCTATTGGAGAACATTTTTTATTTGCTCTCTACAACCCTGAGATAAAATGTTACTGCTACTTTAAATACTGATCTTGTTAAATGAAGGATGTACAACAGTCCAGGCACTTTATCTTTTGAGATATTTGAATTAAGGGAGAATCCTTCTACATTTGGAAAGAATGGGCTAGAAGGCCCTTAAAGTGATGGCTCTTTGATGTAGTATCTATTTCTCTGCTGCTGAACATTTTTCCTGCTGCTGCTTTCATAAAGCTGTTACTCCATTGCTACTACTGTGTATTTATTGGCTGTCATATCCGAAATGAATGTCTGCACAGATGGAACATGCTGTCATCTATGAACTGTTTGGCAAACAGCTCAAGAAGATAATTGATATGTTTTGGCCTGCCGCTTATGAACTGTCTGTATTACTCAGAAGGCTGTCAATAAAGTCTAAGCACATTATTTCGGATTTGGTTATAGTCCTTTATTTATATACTTGAGAGATGTGCCCTTCCCACCTCCAATTCATTGGCTTACCAGCTTGACTTCTGATGTAATAGTGCCCCGGGGGCATGTGGCATCCTCAGCCTGCTGGAGCCATCAGTCTCACTGTCTTCTGAACTACTTGACGCATTTTGCCCTCTGGCCCAACTGGGGGGCTTATAAACACCTAGTGATCCCATCACTAAGTCACCAGATGGTCTAGTGCACCCCAGTGCTGTTCCCCAAAAAAACAGATAATTACCCCTTCCAGGACCTTCCAGGGGGTTAAACCTTCAGTTGTGTGGGAGGCCTGGTCCAGTCCCAGTGATTATAAAGGAGCATGGAGCCAAACTGTTAGTGTTTGCACTGCCCCCTCCCCTGGCAAAATGCATCTGATGAAGAAGGGAGAAATGCACTAAAGGAAACTTCAGCTAGATATGTCAAAGTCATGTGTCAATAAAGCTGGTTTTGCTTTTTTATGTTTTTGTCTTTGTAGCAGAGTCTGCAGTCTCACCGTGTCATTGTTATAACTGGAGTTGTATATGGACCTCATCCAACATCAGTTTTACAGATTTCTTGTATACAGTGCTCACAGGGAGGGCTTTGACACAGCAGCACTGCTTTTTAATAATGCTCCCTATATTGTACACAGTGGTTCCAGTCCACCCAACACCACGCATTAGTTTCTTCTCCACAGCAACAACCTCACTTATTGCCCCCCCATATCACTTTTTTTTTAATTCTCTGATTGTACGGGATGGACACAGGACCCATCAGGTAGTTAATGGGAGAAGGACACATTTGTTTTTAATTCCCTGATGGGTCAGGTTAGACTTCAGACCTGTCACATAGTTTGGGGGAGGGAGGGAGACATTTTTTATCTATTTCTTGGCAGGCTGGATTGGGCTTGAGAATCATCAGGCTGTTGAGGGGAAGGGGACAGATTTATTTTTATTCCCTGATGGTCTGTGTTTGGCCCTGGACTAACCAGATAGTTGGGCAGAGGAAGTGAGATAGATGTTTTTTATTCCTAACAGATCATGTTTGGTACTGGACCCGTTAGGTAGCTGGGGGAGGGAGGGCAGATTTTTTTATTCCCCATGGGTCAGGTTGGGCACCAAATCATTCTGCTGTGCAGCAGGCTGGGTTGGAGTGTGCATTGGGTTGCAGCGTGAATGGCAATGTGATCCCTATGTGCATGTTGGGAACAGTGCAGTGCTGAGGTTGAGCACCAAGAGAAGGACAGAACGAGAGAGGGAGATTTGTGCAGTGGAGCTGGGATCACTGACTTTTGGGGTTACAGCCTCAGAAATGTGCACCATGAGCCCACCGGGTCCATTTTCCCACTCTAGTGTGCTGTGGGCCAGAGGAGGTGGAGATGCTGGATCAGGCTGGTAACAGCAGCAGTGTGGAAGCAGCCCCAAGCTTCCCATACAGTATTTGAGCCACTCACTGTGACCTGAGTGGGTGGGTGGGCAGGAGAAAAGCAATGTTTTACTACCCCATCTATTCCACCTTCTGTTCGCCACTTTGCTGCTGCCCCTCCTTATCTCTGTTTGACTTAGTACACAGGCTAGGTTGAGCATGAGACCCATCAGGTAGTTGGAGGGAGTGGAACAGATTTTGTTTTTTATTCCCTGATGAGTCAGGTTGGGCATCAGACTGGTAAGATAAAAGAGAAGACAGACAAATCACTTTTTATTTCCTGACAGGCAAGATTATGCATCATGCCTGTCAGGTTGTTGGGAGGAAGGTCAGATGTTGTATTTATTCTCTGATGGGATGGGTTGAATACCAGACCTGTCCACTTGTTGAGGGAGGGGGAATATTATTTTTATTCCCTGACAGGCCAGGTTGGGGACTGTACCTTTCAGGTTGTTGGGGGAGGGAGACTGTTTTTTTTCCCTTGATGGGCTGTGTTGGGCACTGGACCTGTCCAGCAGGTTTGGAGAGGGGGACAGATTTTTTTTATTTATTGATGGGCCATATTTGGCACATGATCCATCAGGTTTTCAGGGGCAGGGGATTTTTTTTATTCTCTAAAAGGCTGGGCTGCATATGAGACCCATCAGGTAGTTTTGGCCATATATTTTTTTGTTCCCTGTTGGGCCAGGATGGGTATTGGACCACTCAGGTATTTGGAGGGGGGAGAGGGACAGATATATTTTTTTTATTCCCTGATAGGTCAGGTTGGGTACTGGATCTGCAAGGTTGTTGGGGGGGGGGGGGGGGCTGATTTGATTTGTTTCTTAATGGGTTGGGTTGAGCACTGGATCCATCAGGTAGTTAAGTGAGGAGGACATTTTTGTTTTTCTTACCTGACAGTCTGGGTTGGTCCCCAGACTCATCAGGTAGTAGGGAGGAGGAGGAGGGTGACAGATTTTTTCTTCATTCCATGGCTGGCTGGTTTGGCCACCGAACCTGTCAAATAGTTGGAGAGGGAGACAGATTTTTTTTGATTTTCTGGGAGGGAAGAATGGTAAAAAGATGGCTCAACAGTTGTGCCATAGGTTTTTAGGGCTGCAGTGGACAGAGCCATGCAGACCTCTGGCTACAAGAAAAGGACTCCGCATTCCTTGCATTCCTTCCGATTGAACAACCTGTTGGACTTGCAGCACAGTCACCTCCACAACCATGAAGCAATCCACCTGTTGTCTGGATTGGAAGTAGCACTACATTATTTTTAGTATCAGCAGTAACTACCCAGGTGGGATGGGCACTCTAAGTGGGATGGATGCTCTCCTTCAAACCTGTGGGGCTGCTGTTGCTGCTCAATTGTGAACAATTCATTAATAAACCATTTTCTGGCATCTCTGAATCTTCTTTCCTTCCTTCTCTGTCACTTCTACCATATAGTAACTTCACATAAGCTAACCTATCTCTCTCTCTCTCACTCTCACTCTGTCTCTAGGAAAGCCAGCTGTCTTTCTCTCCTCTTACAAGGATGTGATTTTTTTCTTAGCTGGGCTGGTTTTTTAATGCACAGTCCCTGCTTTACAAATCGGTTATGCCAGCTACTTTAGTATTCGCTGCTCATCAAGCAATTGGGAAGTGTAGGTGATCACACTTCTATTATTTTTATCCAACTGTATAGGAAGGAAAAAAAATGAAGCCCGGGCAGCTAGTGTAACCCCCCCTACAAATGTGGGTTCCTGTAATGTTTTCCTTGAGCTTGCTTAAATGCTCACTGCCAGGTTGGTGTCCTGCATTTTAGCAGTTTAAATGTACTGCCAGAGAGTGCCTGTATAGCCTCTGTGTACTGTCTCTTTAAGAGCTGCCTGGATTGCAGTCATAATTAACATGGAGAGGGAGCTCTGTTAGAAGATGTACTTGTTTGCTGATCGTTTGTTAGAGTAGTAATAATATTGAAGTTTGTTCTAACCTGCCTTCTTTGCAGCATGGACAGTTCTGTTTGTTTCTATCATCTTGGTCCTGGACTGTCAGAATGGGCAAATCAGTACATTTGGGACTCTAAAATGGAGCCAGCCTACAGGGGCTTGGTGGGGCCAAAACTTGTAGGAATTGTAGTTTTGGGCTTTTGGCACCTAAAATAACCTGGAGGGGGAACCCTTGTTGTGACTGACAGACAGATCAGCCAACTGAACCTTTCGGATCTTGGGGAAAGTCCCACACTGCTTGCAGTTTCAGTTAGATCTGAGTTGGGAAGTGAAGAAGTAACAGCTCGAGATACTTCGAGCAGCAATCCATAGTGGATTCACGTGGGAGAACTGTGGAAAGGCCTGAGTTTGGCCTGCATGCCTGCCTACTGTTCCAGAGAGAGAACTTGTGCTTTTTTCGGACTGAATCTGAATTTGGAGAGTGAATTAAACCACTGAATTGTGACCAGGCTTTAACCTGAAGAAGACCAAAGATTTGCTGAATGTGATCGGCCTGTCAGGACTTCCAGCTACCTCTGAACTCCTGGATTGTGCAGAGACTCTGTAATTGTGACCTGAGAGCCATTTGCCTGGTACAGTGGAATTTTCTTACATGTGAATGTGCTGTGTGCTTATAATGGGTCGTGATTTGGTTCCCCACTGTGTGTCTGAACTGTGTTTTGCTTGCTGGAGGCTGTATCCAGCTCCACAGATTGAATCCATATCCATTTCCATTTGTCTGGGCCCTGCTACACTGGCCCAGCCAGAATACCTGCTACGCGGAGAAAGTCATCGACGAGAGACCGGCATGGGGATCAGCCCCCTGCTCAATGCCTTGAACAGGAACGATGCCTCGGTGATTCGTTGTAGGCCCTGCTTCTCCGGGCACTCCAGCTCAACAGCCTGCAGTCTCGATTCCATCCTGCCTGTGTCCAGTATTGGGTATTGTGAGTAAACATCAGGGTAGCTCCCTGCAACAACAGCTAAATTTAAAAGTGTTGTCATCTGATTGTCTTGTTGCCTTTTCTTTCATGAACTGAGCCCTCCGGCTCTGGATTACAAATAGTGTGTGTTGTGCATGTTGCTTTCTTCCATTGCAGGGCCCAACCAGCTGCAATGTTCCTGGCTAGCCCACTGTTTTCCTACCTGGGTACCCAGAGTGTGTGACTGTGTAGGGACTCTGAACTGCATGCATAACTGTCTAATTAATATAGCATTTAAGCAGATCAACCTGATTACGCCCCTCCCTTGTTCAAGTCCCCTGAATAAATCAGATTTAACTTTGTTTGCATTTCACTTGACTGTGGTTCCAGTTGGTGCCAAAAGTACTGTACTGTTGTTATTTGCTGTGCTTAACCTTGTTTAACATGGAGTCCCCAGGGTCAAGCTAGAGGAACCAGCCCCGGTGGTAAGTGCAACCAGTGTGGGTAATTGCCTGGTGAATAAGGGTCATTGTGAAAGTAATTATTGTATATTGTTCAGGCCACTAGAAGGGAAAGAGGGGGTTACAGTGTCCCGGAGAGCTGTGCCCAGGTTAGCTTGACCACTAACAACACTGACCTCCAGATGGAGGCACCCATTTCATTACCCAGGCCCCTTAACCTGCTACTAGCCAAGCAGGCAGGGGTAGTAGCCCTTGGGATAGCGTCACCTAGGGGTTACATCTTGGAGGCTCACTGCTGGGATTTTGTGTCTTCTAGTGGCCAAAAATTATGAATTATTGTTAAAGATTAATGGCTACACCAGTAGAAATGGCTGTACACCAGTTGGTGGGGTGGTGTACTGGGCAGGAGATCGACTCCCAAAATGCTCTGCTTGTACTGGATATTCCCCTGGGTACCAGTAAGGACACTGTAGAAGGAGCACTCTCCAAAGTTGAATGTTTAAAAAACCTGTGGTGGTGGGTTGACAGGCTGATTTGATCGCCCAGACTTTCATAGCCTTCGTAGAGTATAGTGACCTCGTGGACAGCTCTAAAGTGTCACAGACTATTGCCTCAGAAGGGGTCCTAGCCACCTGGAGAGTGATAACAAAAGACAGTAAAGACCCTGGGGAGGATGAGATCCCACCATTATCTGAGACTTTTGAGAAGAAATTTGCTAAGTTGTTGCTGGAGGAAGGGAAAACCATAGAGGACTTTAAGAAACTATTCCTGCCACCTGGGGGTGTTCCTTCCCCAACACCCCCTCCCACTCCAGCACCTGTTACTGCCCCACCTTCTGTGCCCATGCCAATGCTGGCCCCTATATCTGTACCTGCCATTAGTCATGACTCCTACCGAAGGCTGAGAATCTTCTCGGGCACTCTCCCCACCCCGGGGGATGACTGGGAGACCTGGATCGACTATGTTGCCCCCTTGGTACCCGAGTGGCAGTGTGCAGAGGCTGAGAAGCAGAAAAGAACCATAGAAAGTTTGAGGGGCCCCACCCTTGAAGCCATTACATTTTTGAGGTCCATGAACCCTGATGCACCTGCTCAGAAGCACCTATCTGTACTTGAAGGCAATTTTGGGAGCATTGAGTCAGGGGAGATTTTGATGTGGAAATTCCAAGGTACCAAACAATGGAAAGGGGAAAGTTTGTCTGTGTATGTTACTCGCCCAGAAAGAGCTCTGCAGAAAGCTTACTGGAAAGGTGGGGTAGCCGTCAATGATTTGAACCGTGTGAGATTGGGGCACATACTGCAACATGCCAAGCATTCTAAACTGCAGATCAAGTTAAGGCTCCAGGATAGGAGAGGTAACCCACATGACTACTGTGACTTGACAAAAGAACTCTGAGTGGTAGAAAGTGAAGAGGGAGATTGTAATTATGGAGTGAGTGCAGCCCAAGTGATCATGGCACAGGAAGGCCCTTCCGAATGGAGACCACTATGAGTGTCCCGCCATGGGCTAAACGGTGTGGGGAGGAGTTGCTGAAGGAAGTCAGAAAAGTAGAACCAGGTGCATTCGCTGAGGTATCCCCTGCTGACAGAGACCCTGGCCCTCGTCAGGACGTGACTGTTATGGGGGTTGGGGTGCACCCTCAGGCATCCTCTACTGAGGGTGGCTTCTCGGCTGAGCTCAAGGATTTGACTGCCAACCTAAAGGAACTTTTGAGACATGGTACACTACCAGCAGTAGTCAGATCACAATCTCCCATCAATGTTCCAGCATCCCCTGTTATGTTTTCCCCAAGGATACCCCGAGAGCCTGTCATTTGTCACAATTGTGGCAAGGATGGCCATATGAAGAGGGAATGCCAATCTCAGAAGGACTTAGAGAAAGTGGTGAACCAGCTTCAAGGAGAGCTTTGGAAAAAGAGTCAGTGGTCAAGGGGTGCATGAAATGACTGCAGTGAAGGCTTCGGCCATCCTAACTCAAACCCCTCTGTGGCTAAATTGTCTGTCCAGGCCCCTGCTGTTGTCCCTCCAGACTGGTCCAAAATAGTGGGCCCTTCAATGAAGACTACTGTGGCTGTGAATGGTATGCCTACTCTGGCTGTGCTTGACAGTGGGTTGCAAGTGACCATTGTATTTCAGAACCGGTATGACAAACACTTATCCGATGTGCCATTACAATCCCTGGAAGACCTACGTGTGTGGGGGCTGAGCGACAAGTCTTATCCCTACCTAGAATATGTCCACCTCTGGTTGTCTTTTCCTGCAACTGTAACTGGTGTAGAGGAGCAAATAGAGACACTGGCCCTAGTGTGTCCCCCCAGTGGACTGTATGATGGGGTTCCCCTATTAATTGGAACAATGCCCACATGTTTGGGAGACCAGCACAACTCAGCCATGAGAAACAAGGGCAACTGGCTGGATGGACCCTAAGAATTCCAGCCTTAGTAAAAAGGGCATGTGACTTACAACAGAAACCCAATGAAGAGGACCCAAATGAGCCAGTGGGGATAGTGTGGAAAAAGGAACCTGACTCCTTGGTATTGGCCCCCAATGCACAGTACACAATCCATGGAGAAGTCTGCATAAAGAGAAACGTAAAGAACAAAACATTAATGTTGGATACACCAGGTGATGGAAAGTTGCCAGAAGGATTATTGGTTAAACCCAGCATCTTGCCTGTCCGTGCCCATGCCTATGCATGACGAGTGATGGTCCAGATTCGAAATGTGTCAGATTGGGAGGTCCAAGTGAACAGAGGGTGCATTCTAACTACAGTACACTGTGCAGGCACTGCAGTATTACCCAATAACAAGTACTCTGGCCAAAAGGAGAGAGTGACCCCGGACTTATTTGACTTTGGTGATTCTCCGCTGCCAGCTGAATGGAAGGCTAGGATTAGCAAGAAACTCGCCCAGAGAGACCAAGTATTTACGTTAAAAGAATAGGACATGGGGTGTGTCCAGGGTGCAGAGCATCATATACGCCTGCATGATGACCGGCCATTTCGAGAGAGATCCTGACACCTCGCCCCAGCAGAGATAGATGATGTGAGGAGACACCGGCTGGAAATGCTCACTGCTGGCGTGATACAGGAATCAAGGAGTCCATATGCCTCTCCCATTGTTGTTGTGTGTAAGAAGAATGGATCGGTGAGGATGCGTGTTGGTTATCGAACCCTGAACCAGCGGACTGTCCCAGATCAATACACCATGCCCCGTATACAAGATGCCCTAGATTGCTTGAATGGGAGCAAATGGTTCTCAGTATTGGATCTTCGCAGCGGATATTACCAGATTCTGATGGCCATGGAGGACCATGAGAAACTGCCTTCATCTGTCCTTGGGGTAATACGGATTCCTGAGAATGCCACAGGGGATTTCGGGTGCCCCAGCCACCTTTCAGTGACTGATGGAACGTGTTGTGGGAGATATGAACTTGCTGGAATGCCTAGTGTACCTAGATGATGTCATTGTGTTCAGACGCACAGTAGAGGAGCATGAGACCTGACTGTTTAAAGTCCTAGACTGATTGAAAGACTTCGGCCTCAAGCTATCCATTGACAAGTGCCATTTTTTTTTCAAACCTCCATGAAGTACTGCATGTGGGGCACATAGTATCTGCAGAAGGGACAGAGACCGATCCCAGTAAGGTCAATTCACTGACTGCTTGGCCCTAGCCCCATAACTTGAAAGAACTACAATGTTTCCTGGGGTTCTGTGGCTACTACCGCAGGTCCATAAAAGACTATTCCAAGGTGATTCGCCCGCTCCTGAATCTCACCCAGTGTTACCCCCCCTACCAACCGTAAATACAAGAAAAGGGCTGTCAAAGAACCCTAGAAAGTATACTTCCAAACAGGTGAACCTTTTGGGCCCTGCTGGACACCCAAATGTGAAGCAGCCTTCCACAAAGTCATATACCAGCTTACCCACACTCTCATCCTCGCCTATGCTGACCCTACCAAGCCCTATGTGCTGCATACTGACGTTAATCTGCAGGACCTAGGAACTGTGCTGCATCAAGACCATGAAGATGGTTTAAGACCAGTGACTTTTGCCAGCAGGAGCTTGACCTCGTCAGAATGAAACAATCCTGTGCACAAGCTGGAGTTCCTTGCCCTAAAATGGGCAATTGTTGACCAGTTTCATGAGTACTTCTATGGGGCATAGATATTGGTGAAGACTGACAATAACCCATTAACCTATGTACAGACTTCAGCTAAGTTGGACGCCACTGGGCACTGGTGTCTCTCTGCTTTATCAACCTATGATTATGCTGTTGAATACAGGCCAGGACTGAACCATACTGATGCTGACGCCCTGTCACGAAGGCCAGTCTCCAAGAGTGATTGGGTCAGGTTGTCTGAACCTGACATCTGAGCATTGTGCCAAAAGTTTGATAGAGATGAACAGATGTCTACGGACACAGTGGACTGTTTAGTAGATTGCTTGGGCCCTCCTGATACCTGCATACCGGCTGCCTATTGCCATTTCTGTGCTCTAGATATTAGTGCACTACTTCAGTTTGACAATGACAGCATCCAGTGGGCTCAATCCCAAGATCCTATGATTCAGCCAGCACTTGATGCCCAGCGTGCGGGGAAGGATGTGTCCCAGTTGCATTCCCCTTACTTGCAAACTGGCCTATTGTTTAAAGAAGGCACCAGGTTGAAGTTACACAATCAGTTGTTATACAGAGAGACAGTGGATCACAGTGGTTGAGTAGACAAGCAGCAATTGGTCCTGCCCACGGCCTTTAAAGATTTGGTACTGAGGTCCCTTCACAATCACATGGGACACCTCGGTATTGACAGAACTCTCGACCTGTTATGATCTCAATTCTACTGGCTCAAGATGGGGGCCAATGTTGAGCACCATGTAAAGACCTGCAGTCATTGCCTGCATTGGAAAGCCCTGCCTCAGAGGGCTGCCTCCCTTGTCAATATTACTACCAGCACCCTCGTGGAACTGGTCTGCATAGACTTTTTGTGTTTAGAACCTGATCAGCAGAATATTGGCAATGTGTTAGTGGTTACGGATCATTTTATATGGTATGCACAAGCTTTTCCAACTAAAGATCAAAAGGCCTCTACCGTGGCCAAGGAGCTAGTGGGGAAATTTCTTTGTCCACTATGGTGCCCCCCAGCAGATCCACTCTGATCAAGGCAGAGACTTTGAAAGTCCACTAATCAAAGAAATGCTATCTCTGTGGGGGGTGCAGAAGTCAAGAACCACCCCCTATCACCCGCAGGGGAAAGACAAGCATAAGTGGAGCCAGCAGATTAGCACCTTGGTACACACGTACAATTGCACCAAAAATGATGCTACTGGGTACTCCTCCTACCATCTCATGCTTGGGAGGGAAGCCCACCTGCCAGTTGATGTCTGTTTTGGGGTCTCTCCAGATGGGGTCCAAGCTGAAAACTACCTGCAGTATATAGAGAAACTGAAAGCTCAATTGAACCATGCATATCAACTGGCCCAGACAATAGCCGCTAAAAGAAATCTCGCCAACAAAGTGAGGCACGACAAGAAAGTAAAGGCTCAAGAGCTATGGCCCGGAGACCGTGTGTTGTTACACAATTTGGGACTACATGGCAAGCACAAAATTACTGATAGGTGGCACCATCTTTCTCATGTAGTAGTTGGAAAGTTGGATGATCTACCAGTATGCAAGGTACACCCAGAGAATAACTTCAAAGCCGTCAAGACCATGCACTGTAACTACTTGCTGCCTGTTGGCCAAGTTATCATTGAAGCTGAGCCAGCAGACATTGCCTCCCCTGGGCCGGTGACTCATGCTGCTGTAAAAAAGAGACAGTGCAACCTACCCCAGTAGTTAAAGAGTTAAGGTTTCCCCCACAGCAGGCCCAGAATGATAGTGACTGTCAGTCCACCTCTGATGATAGTGAGTGTGACAATGCCTATTACCCCTTCCATGAATTAAGTTAGCTGTTTTGAGATAACCCTATGACTAATTGTGGG
This sequence comes from Neoceratodus forsteri, assembly GCA_016271365.2. Taxonomy (NCBI): domain Eukaryota; kingdom Metazoa; phylum Chordata; order Ceratodontiformes; family Ceratodontidae; genus Neoceratodus; species Neoceratodus forsteri. Next base: position 1,190,787,286 of record CM057456.1, read on the forward strand.
GATGAAGCTGGGCCTTCTGGACTGCCTAACCTTTGTCCTTGGAACCAATGCTCCCTGAAAGTGAGGTGCAAAGCATTACATCTGAGGCTGCAGACTCTCTGTGTTTTGTGAAACTGTGTAAATTGCCCGAAGAAGGGGCTGATGGTCTGAGTCTCCCTGGTGACACACCAGAACCTGAAGAACAATGTGAGAGTGTTGACAGCCCCCCTTCAGTGCTGTAAAGCCTAATTGTGCCAGAACCTTCTCTAAATGAGCCAAGTGTTGTGGAGACAGAGCCTACAGAGCAAGGAGCTGACAGTGCTCCCAGTTTGGACATTCCCATCTATGGAGAGGCACCCCTCATGACTGATGAAAGCTCCAAAGTTAGTGCTGAAAGTACAGAGACTGTGGCTGTTCCCCCCAGAAAGACTGGCTGAGCTGTCAAACCAGTATTGCACTTCAGTTATGATTCTTCCGGAAGGCCAGTGGATTTGCCTGTCAATGTGGTTCACAAAGGTGTTTATATTTCTCAGAGCTCACTACCCAAACTGAGCTTAATGGCCAATTCCAGGTTGATTGTTCTTCCTTCTCAGTATGGTGCCCCTACCCCATCTAGCCCCAAGTTAGCTGATAGGAAAGGGCCCCTTTCTATATTGTTTAATGTACAGGAAGTTATAACATGAACCATTATTGAGATGTTACAAGTATGTTAATCATAGTGGAATCAGTATCACAGTGATGCAGTGGATGTGGTATTCCTGGACTTTGCCAAGGCATTCGACAAGGTACCTCACGTTAAAATACTGGAAACTCTACTAAATATGGGAGTCAAACAAAGTGTTGTTTGTTGGATAAACTCTTGGTTGATGGATAGGTCACAGAGAGTGTGTATAAAAGGAGAACTCTCTAATTGGCAAAAGGTGACTAGTAGAGTCCCACAGGGATCCATGTTGGGTCCCTGCCTGTTCAATGCCTATATAGAAACAATGAGAGCCACCCCGGATAGCTGGTGTTCGAAATTCGCAGATGCTACCAGAATAGGAAGGGTGGTTAACACGAATAAAGATGCAGACTTATTACAGACAGCCCTAAGCGAATTAGAAATTTGGGCAGACAGTCACTGTTCGTCGTATAATGTGGATAAGTGCCGAGTGATGTATTTGGGTAAGAACAATATAATGCACAATTATAAAATGGGAGGTAGAGATCTTAAAGAGACCTCTGAGGAAAGCGACCTGGGGATAAGGATTGGTAATAAATTAAACTTTACACCCCATTATAATCAAATTATTAAAAAAAGCTGGTAGTATTCAATATTGTGTCAACAAACATATAAAGAGTAGAGACAAGGGTGTGCTGTTGCCACTATATACATCATTGGTACGGCCTCATTTGGAATACTGTTCACAGTTGTGGTCACCATACAAGGTAGGGGACATAGCATCGATAGAGAGGGTACAGAGACGAGCCACCTGCAGAATAAAGGAGGTACAGGGGATGGATTACGATCAAAGGCTAGTGTCATTGGGATTATACTCATTGGAGTTTAGAAGATTGAGAGGGGGACATGTGTATGATATATAGGGCACTGAATGACCCAGTATTAAGGGATCAGCTTGCTCTAGATGTTATGGTTCATAATCATAACACCAGGGCACACACATTACAAATAAAAATGGAGAGATTTAAATCAAATAAAAGAAAGTACTGGCTAACAGTTAGAGCACCAAGGATCTGGAACAGACTACCAGCAGAAATAGTTGATAGTGCAGATATGGAAATTTTTAAGAGTAAACTGGATAGTTACTTAATAAAAAAGGGAATAAGGGGATATTCTTAAGAATAAGGTGAGCATATGGACTATGTCTTAAAAGCTCTGAAACCTATGAAACCTATGAAATGTGCATAAGCATTGTCATTATGGATATAGTATTGTGAAGTGTAGTGAATATGTATAGTAAAGTAATAAGTTTATGTTAACTGATGCATGATGGTACAGACTTGATGCGGACGCCAAGTTTTCTCCAGGTAAGGAAGGGTGTAACACCCCTACAAATGGGGGTTCCTGAAAAGTCTTCCTTGAACTTGCTTAAATGCTCACTGTGAGGCTGGTGTTCTGCGTTTTAGCAGTTTAAATGTATTGCCAGAGAGTGCCTGTATAGCCTCTGTGTACTGTCTCTTTAAGAGCTGCCTAGATTGCAGTCATAATTAATATGGAGAGGGAGCTCTGTTAGAAGATGTACTTGTTTGCTGATCATTTGTTAGGGTAGTAATATAATAATATTGCAGTTTGTTCTAACCTGCCTTCTTTGCAGCATGGACAGTTCTGTTTGTTTCCATCATCCTGATCCTGGACTGTCAGAATGGGCCAATCAGTACATTTGGGACTCTAAAATGGAGCCTGCCTACAGGTTCTTGGTGGGGTCAAAACTTGTAGGAATTGTAGTTTTGGGCTTTTGGCGCCTAAAATAACCTGGAGGGGGAGCCTTTGTTGTGACTGACAGACAGATCAGCCAACCGAACCTTTCGGATCTTGGGGAAAGTCCCACACTGCTTGCAGTTTCAGTTAGATCTGAGTTGGGAAGTGAAGAAGTAACAACTCGAGATAGTTCAAGCAGCAATCTATAGTGGATTTGCATGGGAGAACTGTGGAAAGGCCCGAGTTTGGCCTGCATCACTGCCTGCTGTTCCTGAGAGGGAACTTGGGCTTTTTTTGGACTGAATCCAAATTTGGAGAGCGAATTAAGCCACTGAATTGTGACCAGGCTTTAACCTGAAGAAGACTGAAGATTTGTTGAATGCAATTGGCCTGTCAGGACTTCCAGCTACCTCTGAACTCCGGGATTGTGCAGAGACTCTGTAATTGTGACTGGAGAGCCATTTGCCTGATACAGTGGAATTTCCTTGCATGTGAATGTGCAGTGTGCTTATAGCGTGTCGTGATTTGGTTCCCCACTGTGTGTCTGAACTGTGTTTTGCTTGTTGGAGGCTGTATCCAGCTCCATGGACTTAATCCATATCCATTTCCATTTGCCTGGGCTCTGCTACACTGGCCCAGCCAGAATACCTGCTACACAGAGAAAGTCATCGATGAGAGACAGGCCTGGGGATCAGCCTTGACCTCCAGGTGGAGGCACCTGTTTCATTACCCAGGCCCCTTAACCTGCTACTAGCCAAGCAGGCAGGGGTAGTAGCCCTTGGAATAGCGCCACCTAGGGGTTACACTAGGATAGTCGAATGATAATAGCAGGGAAGAGCTTTGCTCAGAGATCTTTTTAAGAGTTCATTATTGGTGAATGATCTGAGGAATGGGATGCCATCTGATCTCATTAGGAGTGGACAATCAGAACGGCACAGTGGGTACCCATTCTGTCTTCATAGAATGTAAATCTTGCACTAGGGTTTGTGCTTAATTTGCTGCTACTGGGAGGAACAATTTGAGAGTGGAAATTTGCAGGAAGAAAAAAGAAAAACACATGCAACGTGTTCTTTTTTGGCCATATGCTTCAAAAAGGAAAAAAAATTAAACAGCCTAGAGAGCAAAAACTAATGTGGCATAAGTGATCACACTTCTATTATTTTCACCCAACTGTGTAGGAAGAAAAAAAAACTGAAGCTCAGGCAGGTAGGACAGTTGAATGGCAATAGACGTCCTGTGTCCACTGTTTTTATTTTTTTTAACCGGACCATGAACTGAAGAACCAGGTATGCCGTTCAATGTATTTCAATGGGGTTTTGAATTTAGTAGCAGAACTTAGGCATTTTGCATATTTTTGGCCCAAATTTTCAACATGCCTTTTTTGGGACCCTACCTCGTGAACAAATGAACTGTCATTAGGCAGATCTGTCCCAGATGGTGATTTCACCGTCCATGCACAAAATCAACTTTCAGGCAGGAGTTGAACATTTTCTCTGTCCTTGTTCATGAGGTGGGGTCACAAGAAGGCTATGTTGAAAATTTGGTGTAAAAAATATTAAAAAATAACCAAATTATGAGCCTAAATTTAATTTTGCGAATGCAGGCTTGTAACTTTGGTCATTTTCAATATTTTTCTCCCAAATTCACTACATAGCCAAATCTTTACAACACCTCATGAGTGTGACAGCTGTCATTGTTCAAATCCTGGCCAAATTTATTTTTTTGTTTACATCACAAAATGTAATTTCGTGGTCCCTGCATGAAATCACCTTTCAGGCAGGAATTGAACATTTTCTCTGCCCTTGTTCATGAGGCAGGGTAATAATAATTCCATGTTGAAAATTTGGTGTAAAAATACAAAATAAAATAACGTTATGAGCCTACATTGAATTTTGTGAACACAGGTTCATAGTTCTGGTAATTTTCAATATTTGTAGTCAAAATTTACAACACAGACATTCTTTACAGCACCACATAAATGTGATGGCTGTCATTTTTCAACTCTGGCCCAAAATGTGTTTTTGCATCCTGCAAGTTGATTCCACAGTCCCTGCCCAAAATCACCTTTAGGCCAGGAGTTGGACATTTTCTCTGCCCTTCTTCATGAGGCAGGGTCTTAACAAGGCTGTGTTGAATATTTGGTGTAAAAATATTAAAACACACATTTACAGTATTTGTACTCCAAATTCCTCAGCTGCAGCCCTATCGGCTTTGGCCAGAGTTTGTTTTATTGGATACAGCAACTTGAGGGGGGACTGAGGTTTTAATTGAGAGGTAACAGGTGTGACCTGAATGGGAGACAGAAATAAAACAAGGGGATTTAAAACCTGACTGTCTGAATACAAGTACTACTCAGTTTATTGAAAGAAATAAGGAGTCTAACTGGGGAATTATGTAATGGAATATTGATGGGTTAAAAAGCCAGCTGGTAGATCCAGAGTTTAGGGATTTTATAGAGGGGATGAATATAATATTACTACAAGAAACTTGGCATGATAAATATCAGGTAGATAGAATAACAATCAATGACTATGGCATGATTCAATCTCCAGCTCTAAAACAAAAGAAAATGGGAAGATACATGGGTGGTATGGTAAATTACATCAAAATAGATGAGACAATAACAATTTTGGAACAGCTAGCTGGACAAAACTATATTCTGGTAAAACTTCAGATTGAAAGTAAACTACTGATTCCTGTAAATGTCTATAACCCTTCAGTAAAATCACCTATGTATGATAAAACACTATCTAATAAAATTGTACAAGATGTTAAAAAATATTTGGCAAAGAGTGAACTAGGAGAAATACTAATAATGGGGGATTTCAATATAAGATATGGGAACAAAGAGAACCTAGATCAAATTGATTCAATATGCCAGGCTTTGGGTATCCCAAACAGAAGCTCAGGGGATAAAAAGAATACAGATATTCATAAACAACTGGAATATATAATAGAGACATTGCAATTAATTATACGTAATGGGAGGTTGGCATCAGATAGTATGGAAAATATGACTTGTACAAGTGCAAAGGGGGCAACAATAATTGATTATGTCCTTGTGTCTATATTTGAATATCTTAATTATAGTGACCTGAAAGTAGTAAATAGAACAGAAAGTGATCACTGCCCCTTAATAGTTTACAAGAAGTGAGCAACTTGGAATATCATAATAAAAAAAGACAATATAGAAATTGTGAATAAAAGAATTAGATGGGACTCAGCAAAAAATAGTTACGATAAGAAATTGAGTGATCAGATTCTTAACGTTTTGAGTATTAATATCCAGAAGATGTGGGACCCAGAGGAAATATATAAAGAAATTAATGATACTTTCCAGTTAGTTAATGATTCAACAGGGGGAAAAAAGAATAAGAATAAGATATGTTATCAGGGCTGGTTCTATAAACATAATAGATTTGAGAAGAGGAAGTTAGCTAAGCTAGTAAGGGAAACAAAAAAGTATCCAAATAAAAAGAATCTTAAAGAACTGAACTTAGCTAGGAAAAACAATAAGAAATATGTAATTTTTTAAAGAATACAACATCAAAGTGAATTTTGGGATACAATTATTAAGGCCATAGAGAAAAGAGAAGATTCTGGTCTTTACTGGCTAGAGGAAACTATAATTATAAAGACTTAGATTGATACATATATTGAGCCATCAACATAGGGAAAATATTTCCTAAACATCTTTCAAAATATAAACTCAAGTAAGGAAGAAGAGTTAGGGGAATTAAATGAGGATTTTAGATGGTTTACAGCATTTGGGGTAAAGGAAGTTATAGAATCATTTAAAAATAACAAAGCACCTGGACCAGACAGTATTTCAATTGATTTTTACAAACGTAACCCTTAGACTGCCAACAGAATTAGAATGTATAGGAATTTTGGACTGATATATCAGTCCGTGGCCATGTAAGGGTTAACATAGAGCGGTGGTCTGTTACACTGGCTGATTTTTACACCAAAGCAGCAATGCATGCTTTTGTACCTGCCTCATGGCTTGGAGGCTGTATAATCCCTTTTAAAAAGGTTCCAGGATAGATCCAGTTAATTATAGAGCAATTAGCCTCCTGGATGTGATGGCAAAAATGTATGCAAAGGTCTTATTAAAAAGATTATTTGGTATATTAAATCAACATCAGATAATTTCAGAATTTTAAGCAGGTTTCAAAAAGGGTACAGGTATAAGGAATCAGGTTTTTATCTTTTTCCATATAATAGAATAATATTGTAAAATTAAGAACCAAGGGCTATTTGTGGCCTTTGTTGATTTTTCATCAGCATTTGATACAACTGTGAGAACATTATTATGGGAAAAGATGGAAGGAATGGGTATAGATAAGAATCTGATCATTTTAATAAGAAGACTATATACAAAAACATGGACTAGAGTAAAATATTCACAAATGGGTGCTTTAACACAAAAAATTTAAACTAAAATAGGTGTGAGGCAGGGTTGTGTTCTTTCCCCAATGTTATTTAATTTATATATTAATGAGATCTTGCAACAATTAGATAACCCTTTACATCATTGTCCTTCTATTTTACAGAAAAGGATCCCTGTTTTAGCATATGCCGATGATTTGGCAGTTTTATCTACCTCAAGGCTTGGATTGCAAAGAGCATTAGATAGACTAGATGTTCTCTCTAAAAAACATAACTTGAAACCTAATGCCAACAAAACTAAAGTCGTGGTACCAGGTTCCAACAAGGGATATAAGAAGTTAATGTTGGTACAAAATAAATTGGACTTTGTTTCAGAATTTCCATATTTAGGGGTATTAATATCCAGTAACTATAGATGGAGTAAACATGTAGTATGGACAAGGAAAAAAATACAGCAAATGGTTAAAGCTCTCAAAAGATTTAACAATATGTATGGGAACTTGACACTAACTCCAGTGGTAAAGGTCATTAACAGGAACGTCATAAGTCAGGGTTCATATTTGGCTAAGGTGTGGGGGATAGAGAACTTGAGTAAATTAGAGGTGCATTTAGATAAAACCTATAAACAAATTTTGAGACTTCCAGTAGGAACACCGAATACATTAGTAAGAACAGAAATAGAACAGATACAATTTGAACATACAATACATGTTAGTATAATAAATTATTGGGTTAAAACAACTATGGAAAATAATGACTCAATTATTGGTAAAATTATGAGGGAAAAGGAAAGTCAGTTACTATTATATAATAAAGGATGGCTATCATTTGTCTATGGCCTGTTAGATATATATATGGGTTAAGTCATCTGAGAACATGGACTGGAATGAATATACATCTGAGTCTAACTTATTGTAAAAAAAGCTAGAAAACAGATATATAAATATTCAAAAGGAAAAGACCTGGAGGTTAACAACAACCTTAAGGTTGCCAGGTGGTTAGTTAAAAAACACAAGGGAGCATAGTTTGAAATTTTATCTTAATAGCCGGCCTGATGGCGCCGAGGGCTGAGGCACTGGCCACTGTGCCTTGTACCACGCCAGTGACCTGCATTCGGGAACGAGTGTGGGCTGCCAGGGGTCAACAAGGAAGGAGGTGGATTGAGTGTCTGATGGACTGCTCTCCATCTCTGGGGAGGGGAGCACCTTCGGTCGGTGCGTGTCTGACCCCTGGCGGAGGCTGGGGGTTGGCGCAGCACTGCCGACACAACATGCAGGCGGGAGCTTGGCAGATGCCTGGTGGGGACACGTGCAGATGTTTGCATGCACCTGTCGCTGGCATCATTGCATGCCAAGCTCATTTACAAAGGATCATCACAAGGGTAGGGTAGGGTACATAAGTTTGGAGTCAGTAGCAGCTTAATAGGCAGTGTCAAGAACATCTAATAGTAGGAAAAATGTGAACAGAAGAAATCAGTAAACATTGGCATTAGCATAACAATGTAGGATAACACAGGCAAATAACAACACATAACCAAAACAAGGGTACATAGTCAATGGGGTTGGGTTCACACATCATGCCATATAAATAAGTGCTTAAGTCAGAGTTAGATACTAGTTTGAGAAAAAAATCAGAGGTGGAAGCTAGGCAGGATCTTGTATTGGGAGGAAAGAGGAGATGGAACTGTTCATCAAAACTGATACCCAAAGGTTACTAGGCTATAGCCAGAGGAGTCAGCCTAGGCATAGTAGTCATAAAGGGTAGAGGGAACCAATCAGGATTAGGTAGGAGAAGAGGAATCAGAGGAGGGGGATGACGGTAGACTCAAAGGTGGGTGGTGTAAAGAGGTCAGCTGGTGAAGGTTTGTCAGGGAGAGTGTGAGAGGAGAAAAGTGAGCAGGCAGGTGGTCAGACATGGGCAGATGGTGATCAGGGAGTTCTGCATCAAATTGTAGAGTGAAAGAAGAACCTTGGCAAGCCTAGGGTTCTGGTACCTGCTAGGCTAAGAGTGGCTGTGGCAGCATACAGGAGGGGAGATAGTCTTTAGGAGCATGGTTTTGGTGTACAGAGGCGTGCTGGCTCGTGGGTTAAGAGTGGCAGTAGCAACAGATAGGAGGGTGGATAGACTTCCTTAGCTCGGACTTGAAAGGTCCAAGTTGGATAAGGCTTGCGGTGGTGGTTGTAGCTCATTTATCCAAGCAGGGGCCCTGACAGCAAAGGCTCATCTCCCCAAGGCAGTCCTTCTGAATGGAACAGCTAATGCATGTTTGGTAACACTTCTTGTGGCATGTTCAGCTGGAGCAGGATGGAATTAGGCTTTTATAGAGGGAGGTGCAAGTCCAAGTAGGGCCTTCTGTCCCAAGATGCAGGCATGGAGCTTAATGTGGTTCATAAGTGGGAGCCATTCAGTCCATATGTACAGTTCACATGTTTGCAATAGGTGATCTGCCCCTAACGCAAACCTACAGGCTTTATTTAAGGAGGTGTGCACTTTGAACTGGCTGGTTTCAGTGGCAGCCCCATAGACTACATTCCCATAGTCCAGGATTGGAAGGATTGTACCTCTGACTGCCTGTGTCCTGGCCTCGAGAGTAAGACAGAACTAGTGCCTGTACAGAGCTCCTAGTTTCCTATTGACCGCCATGGAAATATTGTGTATATGTTCGTCGAATGATAGGGACTCACCTATGGTGAGACCAAGATACTGGAAGGAAGTTACCTGCTCCAGGCTGGTGTGAGAGCTGCAGGTAACGGAGAGATGTGCCGTGCAGTGGACCTCTTCTTTTGGCTTTTGTTTTTTCTGAGTAATATACTTGAGAAAAGATATAATAAAGGAAGTACAGCTGTTTCTGTTACTTGAAAGAAGAAGATCGGATACATGTCTTACTTAGGTGCCCTTGGTACAATGACATGAGACATAAATACCTGGGGCAATACTTGAGGGGGGATGAATTTCCCAGCAAGGTATATTTTGGATTTATTATTTAATTCAGAAAGTAATGAGGTCTTGACTAATCTAGTAGTATTCCTGACAAAAAAGTACTAGTATTAGAAAGAAAAGTGTACAATGGTACCATGCTCTGGAATAGACAATAAGGTCCTGAGCTGTGTTCATTGCCACAAAATGAAATTGTTGGGTAAGTGTAATATGAGTATTTCACTTCCAACTGGGTAGTTATGGAAGGAGCTGGGCTACTCTTTAAAGTGTTGCAGTTATTGTGGTTATAATGAAATGAGCTAAAAGTGGGATATATTTAACCGCATGGACTTATTTATGTTTTATCATGATACGAATCTTGTAATTTGGTATTTTCAGTATTCTGATGTGTACATGGATATATTTTTGTAATTTTCTATCTTGTCACAATGTTTTTAACGATTCTCTATTTTGTAGTGACAACTTGTTTTGTCGAACAATAAACTAATTGAGAGATGTCAGAGCCTGAAATGAGGTTCAGAGGGGGTTGATTTACTGCCCACTTGGGCGTGGGCTAGCCTCCCCATGCTGTCCAGAAATGAGACCATTATGTGTTTATAAATCCTCAGTTATTCCAGGGAGCAAATGCATTAGTGAATTGTTTTCATGGAACAGACTGTCACCCAAAGTTGTGGAGGCTAGAACAGTGGAAGGTTTCAAGCATCCATGGCATAGATACAGAGCATATTAGTACAGCACAGGAAGGGTCTCTGGAGTACAGTTAGGGTCTGCAGAGGTGCAATAGACAAGGAACCCTTGGGCAGACTGAGTGGGCCTAGCAATCCTTTTCTTTCAACAGATTCTATGTTTCTATGTATTTTTTTTAAAGGGAAGGGGACTGGATGATTTTCCATTTAAAGCAACAGTGCATGAGAGCTGGCCCCGTGGTGTGGAGGACTGGGGCACTGGTGCCTTATCTCCTGCCACATCAGCGACCCAAGTTCAGAAATGAAATTGGGTCATTTGGGGGCTGGCCGGGGAGGGAGAATCGAGCATCCCCTTGAACTGCTCTCCTCCTTCAGGGGATGGGGGTTGTGTGACTCGCTGCTTGCCTGCCACCTGCAGGTGTCCATGTGGTAGCACAATTCAGGCACACACATAGCCAGCCAACACAGGTGTTTGAGGACATCTCTGTGGAGGTGTAGCTTGCCCAATACATCATTGCACATGGATGACTGCGGGGACAACCAAAAAGTGGGAGGAAAATTCCTCTGGCCACACAATGATGTCTGGATCTCCAGCCCCACACTGATGACTGAGAACACCCTGCAGTGGAAATGAAATGGTATGCCCTGGAACGGACAGGTTGTGGTGCTGGGAGGTCCAGTCAGAAGGGGGCTGGCCACAGGCATAGGAGTGAAAAGTACTGATGAAAAAAAAAAGCAACAGTGCAATGAAATTTGGCAAAATATTTGACCCTACCAGTTTTTCACTATAAAAGATGCCAGACATCTTCCAGATTTAGTTGGTGGTAAAATGTCCTAGTTCCATCACAATTTGAGTGTTTCATAAATATTTTAATTTATTTTTTTCTCAAGAAAAAAAAGATGGCCACCACATTAGGCTAAGAATTAGCATTGTTGACCTGGCAAAGGTCAGGACTGAGAAAATGAAAAGAAAAAACAACAACTCAAAGCTTGCAGTATAGGAGGTAGCTAGAAAAGTAGATTTGACAGATGTATTAATATTTTTATTAACTGTAGCTGAAACTAGCTTGTTGGAATAAAATTTTTCATTGAATTGCTGCTTTAAAAGATGACTGGAGTGAACAGACATTATCAGTGTCAGTGGTTCAGTAGGCAGCACACGCACCCTGTGGATAAAAGATCAGAAGTTTGCAGGTTCTAGCCCCACACCAGGTATTTGGGGCAATTTCCCATAACTGACATTGTAGTGCAGTTTGAGGGGAGTGCTGCACTGCTGGGGTGCCACCTTTGGATGAGATGTTAAACCAAGGTCCCCTCTGCCCATCTCTGGTCACTGTCCAATGGAAATAAAAGATTCCATGGCATTTATCGATGAATGGTAGGTTAGTTTCCCCAGTGTCATAGCCTACATTCTTTGTGTCAATAAAACAGGTCCATGCAACCCCCCAGGATACACCTGGAAACAATTTATCATAGCTGAGTGTGGCTTTCCTGCTCAAAAAGTACAAATAAATACATACATAAAATAAAAAGTAAAAGTGTAATATGCAGTATTATTTTTTTTGGGGGGGGAACTTGGCATAGATAATCCATCAGAGCAGATTATGGAGTGTCTGTCTATGTCTAATAACATCTATAAAGTCTATTGTTTTGAGCAAAACTAAAACAATTCAATAAGTGGAATAAGGCACACCAAGGTTTGTGGATTAAGCTGTGCTGAACACACTCCCTGGTGGATGAAGGCCTCCAGCTGTATCTGAAGCTCATCCTACCAGGGTGCATGGTTAATGTTGTTAAATCCATGCTCTGTCATGTCTTATTCCCTACATATCTCTCACCAGTAGTGATCAAGTAGAGCAGATAAATAGTGCTGTTTTTGTTGATGACATACCTTTTCTCAAAAATAATCATTAGGTATGCCACAATTGATATCTTGAAGATTAAGTAGGTACATCATAAGGAAATAGTTACAGGGGAACATTTACTGTATGAACAACGCTCATCATAGTTTGAAAGTCCTTCAACATATATTGTAAGTGAGGTATTGGGCTTCTCTGTAGCTGGCAGCAGTCTATAGATATATTTGCAATATAAATGTTTTCAATGTTTTATTTGCTTCTCTTTCTTTAGGTACAGTACCTTACAAATGTATACTATTAAATATGTAAATATTGAGTTGTTTAAATACATCAGATAGATAATTTATACATTATGCATTTGCCTGTACATCCTTCTATTCTAGCTTAGACTCAGAAATGTTGCAATCTGATTGGCTGTTAGGATTCCAACAGCCTTACATTAAACCATGTTATACTGTCATGTACAGCCTGATCATCATGTCACATGGATTCTTCCTGTCAGCATTCCATCCTCTAGCACTACTGAATGTGTGGAATAATGTATTCTGATTCTGAACCAGCAGTCTTAAACTGTTGAAGGAAGAACTATTTTATTAAAAAAATCTCCCTTTCAGTGAGGAAAATATTCAGTAGGTTAATCACCCCCTAGGGGCAATATGGCACTCAGCTGCCCCTCGTGCCACATTACACCCTATGGGGTGATTAACAGACTGTTAATCTAACCCCTGGTCATGCCTTATTGCTTAAATAGTATTCATCAGAATGGAAAAAGCTCTCAAAATACATGGTCATCAGAAAAAGATTTTCTATTCTCCTGTTGGAAGGGTTTTAGCCATCTCATCACATTTCCAGTTTTATAAAATGAATCTTTTAACTGCTATAATGATTGTCAGAAAAAAACTCCTTTCTCAATTATCACAAAACCGAATGTTCATCACAATAAAAATTGCCATTTGGAAATCCCAATTGCCAACCTTAATTCTTAGCATTCCAAGTGTTTCAGAGAGTTCTTTCACCATTTTTTTTACTAATAAACAATCACAAACTCCTCACTTCACTCACATTTTTGGATTTGTGTGCATTTTTCATTGCCAATACCAAATGCAAAAAAAAAAAAAAAAAAAAAACAATTATTGGGATCTGCAGAAATTCCATACTTTGAAAACACATATCCATAAAAATGAGAGAGATGCATTGAATTCACACTTTCCTCAGTTTATGATAGTCTTATCGAGTAGTCTTTGAAATACTGCACAAATTTGGACCGCATGTTGTGCTTTTAATTGTCCAAAAATGATGATGTCATCACTTTAGTTTTTCATGCCATCTAACCTTGCCAGTGATCCATGAATGACATCTTGAAAGATCTGCTGTATACCACATATGTTATACTGTAATTAAGTTGTTTAAACATCCTGTGACCTATGTGCGTTGAAAACATGGTAATGTAACTTGACTCTGAATGAAGCTCGATCTGGTGATATTCCACATTTAAGTTGAGCTTAGTGAACACCTGTGCTTCATTTACAATTAGGATCATGTTGTCCATTGTTGGCAAGACATGTTTTTCTCATCTATTTGCTTGATTGGGTAACTACATATCTATGAAAAGGTGTATCTCATCTGGGGTTTTCTGTTTGGCACTATGATGAGTGGTGACACTGACACCCTTGATGTTGTCCCTTCAACCCACTCAGTAATGTTCAGCACTTCCAGTCATTACAGTTCAGCTTCTATTTTCATTCTAATATGGAAAGGTATATGTTTGTGGGGTTCTATAACTGGTTGGACATTTCCATGCAAATGTATTTTTTTTTTCACATCCCAGACCTTATCAATGCCTTCAAGCCTGTCAGCATATCCTCTGCACAGGTTTTCTGTTTCTTCTGAGTTGACTGTATTCATGATTTATATGATATTTCAGTCAATTGCAGCAGTATATCCCAGTAACAACCCCCAGTCTTCTCATGTTACATAAACATTTGCTAGACTTGATTCACTTTGGATTGTATGTCTGCACAGTATCTACCCTTGATCTTTTTCGGATCCATAGGCATGTTCTTTTGTACTAGTTGCTTTGAGAGGTGTTTGTTTAGGCTTTTGTATATTGCATCATCTAGGACATTTATAATTGCCCCAGTGTTCACAAGCGGTTTCACTTGTGTACCCTCAATATAGATTGTTGTTTTTGGTTGTTGCATCGTTTTTTATTGTGCGTGTCTCGGGTTCTGCTTATACTCCATAGCTTTGTCTGGCTCTTTTATTCATTTCACTGAGGCTTTAGGTTTTACTTGCACACCTTGGTAAAGTGTTTTTCTTTCAACAGTAGCCGCATTCTTTGCCTTATGTTGGGCTTGCTGTTCTTGGTGGGTAACTAGCTGGTAGAATAATTTCCCACTGCCTGCCTACCTGGGTTTGCCCTTTGAGTTGGGGCATGATTTGTCTTGCTTACTTTGTACTTGTGTGCACAACATGTTTACACTGTGGCCTGGACTGTTGTTAGGTCTTGCAGTGCCAGCTTTCTGTATTTCTACTTATTCTGTGGACTGCACAAAATCTAGCAGTTTGGTTAGATTCCTATCATGCTCTTTGAGTGCTTTGTGGTCTCAGCCTGGTTTAAATTTACAGATTTTCAAATGTACAACTTATTGCCAACTGTCTGAGCCTGGTGCGATATGCACTGATTGATCCCTCAGTCTGCTGCTTTGCTTGTCTGCATACATACAGTATATTGCATAGTCTGTATTTTTTTTGGGGGTGTAAAATAGTCAACTAGACTCTTTATGGTTGTATGAAAATTGTTTTCTCACCTGCATCTGGGAAGTGTCAAAGACATCATACACTTATTCCCCTGCATAGTGGATGAGTAAGGCCCTTTTCTCAGTGGCATCCAGGGTTACAAACACGTTTTTTAGCCTTTGGGTGCATTAATGCCACCTTATGCTCATTTCCTCATCAGCATGCACATCAAAAGATAATATTGGTGGCTGGCCCACTGGCACAGCAATAGGATTTCTGCCTGTGATGCCGATGACCCGGGTTTGGGAGTGGACTCAGGTGTCGGAGGGCCAGCCGGGGGGAGATGGCTCAAGTGTCCATAGACTGCTTGCCTTCTACTGGGAGGGAAGGGGTTCATGATTCAGCAGTTGCTGGCCCCTGGCAGAGGCTGGAAGCACATTGGGCCAAACTGTGGGTGAGAGTGTGATAGATGGCAGCATATACCTTGACATCATGTAGCACGTTGTGCTCCCCAGAAAAAACAGGAAAATGACCCTCATCTGACTGGATGATGGCCACGGGTCCCTGGCACACCACGGTAGCCCAAGATAGCCCCATGCTGACTCCCCCACTGCTGATCACATGGGCTAATTGGATGTGTCTAAGGGCACTTCTGCCCCGGAGGGGGGAGACCCATTTGATGAAGGTTTATGTTGGGCCACCTGAGGGGATCTATTGGCAGACGTGGGGGGCAGCAGGATGGCAACCGGAGGAGGTGGGTGGCTGTGAGTCCCAGGTGGCCTGAAGGAGTGGTCAGGCCAGGGGGTGGGGAAGAGCAAAAAAAAAAAGTAATATTGGCAAAGATCTATGCTGCCATTAAATAGTCCAGAACAGTAGGGCTTACCAATATTAAGAGAAGTTTTTTGTTTGCAGCAGACTCTGACAGGGCAGACCTATTTTCTCCCTAGTCTAATACATGCATTTTCTACTGTGCCTGTTTTGTATTTGGACACTTGATCGTTGATCCTCGTCACCATATATACAGTACTGTTGTTGTCAATGGTGGAAATGGGAGTGATCCCAAGAGACCTCAGTTTCAGGCATGAGATTGAAAGCCTGACTCAGTTCCAGGAGCAAAATGGAAAGTGACTGTTTCTGTGTAAAACATACCCTTCTAAAAGCATTACATTACTACATAAAGTATGAAAATGCAACATATAATATGGAATTGGCCCCAGACCCTGTCAGGTAGGTTCAGTCTTCCATCAAAGGCAATGGGTTCCACCAGTGATTTTATTTCCATTTCTAATATTGGTTGATACAAGGTTCCTTTATTCAGTATTCTTCGTTTTTACATCCTGTCACACTGACCTCTAGTTGTGTTTCCTGTTACTACATCATGCCTTAAAGAAGCAAACTCAATGTCTTATAGAAATGTACACATAAAAAACACAGCTTGTAGTAGCTCATACAATGGGCATGCACATTACCCAGGGCCACTAGTAACCAACTATATCGACTGCACAGTGGCAGTCCCAAATAGGGCAGCATCCAACTACTTTCAATGAATTTCAAAGGCAGTTCTTTGTAAAGTAATTATTTTTCAGTGTTTATTCAAAACAATTTAAAAGGCATACCACAACCATAGCACATCATACATCATACAGCATCTATCAAGTATAGCAGTTTTACAGGCAGGTAACTGAAACAGTCTCTTTGTCACAGCAAATGACTTTGCACAGAAGCTCTCAGTACCATCAGTACTTCAACTTAGAAGCTCTGTGGGCAGAACATGTGAAAATCTAAAGCCTACAACAGACCAACCCTACTGAAACACTCACACTGTAGCCATGCCCTAACATTTTGACATCATGTATGACGTCTTGATCAGAGTGGCAGGCAACAATGAATACAGACCCTAAATAGCCCAACACATAAAGGACAGTGCTCTGTAGCAGAAGAAACCGCTTTTATGATGCTAAAGACGTGCTTAAGGTACAGTGACATATATGTGCCAGAACTGTGCAAATGTGCATAAAAGGTACAGATTCATAGATGAAAGAAAAGCACACATGAAACAATTTAACCTACTACTCAGTAAATATTTTCAATAAATATACTTTACCTTGACTGCATATATACAAAACACATTTCAACAGCAGCGTTTTGAAATGTATTATGAAAAATCAACCTGTGCAATAACTCAGTTCAACTAGTAAGACAGGTATTTTCTTTTTCACATATCAACTATTATAGCACCTAATGGGAAAAATGCATTTAATAAATATATCGACCGAGACACCCTAGAAAAAGGAAAAAAGTAGTATTAGACAATACAAAAACAAGAAGCAATACTGAAACATTAGGCAATTAGATTAATGCTCATTCAAAATGGGAAAGTATATCAATGGGCTTAAAAAAAAAAACACATGCAATGGCAATTCATCGATCAGGCCACCAGGGGAGAGTGTACAGAGGGTAGTAATCCAATATGCCTCCCGCTGGAGGAGTTTACATACCAAGTCTCACCCTCTGATTTCTAGTTCCACTTTTTCTGTACACACAAATTTCCAACAGGTTATAGATCCATGACCCACTTCCATAGAATGTTTTGCCATAGGATACTGGGTATTCTTGGTACAGATAGCTGTTTTGTGTTTATGAACCTAAGATTTCAATTCCTGGTTTGTCTCTCCAACATAAAGTCCACATGGACAAGAAAGAATGTGTATCACCCCAGTGGCGCTGTAGCCAATGCATTGTTTTATTTGAAATCATTTGCCATTGCTGGGATGCACAAGGGTGGTTGTAAGTGTTGGAACACTGGCTGCAATGTCCACATCTATGGTTACCTAAAGCGGAGGTGGTAGTCATGATTGTTGTATCTGTTTTGGCAAAACTGAGTGAGCTAGAATATCTCTTAGGTGTCTCCCCCTCTGGAACATGACCCTTCGTGTATTTTCAGATAGAGATCTCAATCTTGGAACCACATTTAGCACTGTCTAATTTTTGTTTTAATCACTTCCCCCATTTTATTTGCTTCTGGGTTATATTGTGTCACAAAGATTGGTTGCCATTCTGTATTCAGGTTATCTACACGTTGGTTTCCATGCAATATTACATCTCTCTTGGTATTGTTGGCATAGTGCTAAGCAGCTGCAATGTCCTGATTTTTTGCATTATTTCTTCATGAACCTACTTGCTATTTTTTGCCTCCCACTACCAAAATCAGATTCATTAGTACAAGTATGATTTAACTGAAGGAACTGGCCCTTTTGCAATTTCTTATCAGGAAATTAGAATGACAGCTGTCTGCTCTCAGGATACTATTCCTGGAGCTAGGCTTCCTGTCTATCCTGGATTTTAATCTGGATTCCTCTTTAAACAGTATAAGATCCAACAAATTAACTTCCTTTTTTTATTCTTTGGTAACCAGGTAAGGCCCACTTGGCCACAAGGTCCATTTACAGTGGCAATCTGGGAGCACTGGGGAGGATAAATGACTTGATCAGAGTCACAAAGTATTCAAGTAGAGGTTATGGGACTCACACCCAGGTCTGCTGGATTTAATAAGCTTGTTCACAGATTGTTACTCTAACCTCAGCCAGCCCCTTTTTACTTGTTTACAATATACATTGTCGATATAGGTTGCTGGAATTGATATATTGCATACAGTTCTCAAGTTAATTTTCAGGACTAGTCCATACTGTAAAAATGTTGTTCAGGTACCGCTTCCGTACAAATATGTAATGTTGATATTAATTTCTTTCCCTAAGGTAGATTAACTCAGTTTTCCAGTCTGAGACATAGTGGTTCAACAGGCTAGGGGCGAAAGTGGTGTCCATGGAAGTGCCTTTTATTTGGGCATAATTATATTTCAGATAAAAAATATGACATACTTGGATCTGAGAACAAATCTGGCCATGTCCACAATAAGTTCATGTAGAGGAATAACATTTTCTACTCTATCTCGTAAGGCTTTTTCAATGGACTGCAATCCACCCCTAATGGTAGATATTGGTATAGAGGTTCTGTATATCAATATATACTAAGATATCCTCATTTTGCACCTGCATCACATTCAAAATCTGTACCACGTGGTTTGATTCTTTTACATATGTTTTAATTATAGCCACTGCATTTTTAAGGTACTCATCCACAAGTCTGAACTTTGTTTCTGTAACAGCCCCAATACGGACACTATTGGGCGGCCTGGTACAGGGATCTTATTTTTGTGTAGTTTTGGGAGCAGATGTAAAGCAGGTTTTCTAGGGATATTTACTGTTAGATAGCCTGCCTCTTTGTCAGTTATCCATCCATTTATTCTAGCAGAATTAATCATATGTTTTGCTTTCTCTAAGATTTAATTAGTTGGATCTTTGTTTAGAGGTATGTAAAATGTATGATCATTGAGATGTCTTGCAGCCTCTGTCACATATTCAACATGTCCCCAGACCAGCCTAGCTCTCCCTTTATCTCCTGGGCATATTACAATGTCCTGCATATAAGATAGTTCATTTAATGATGTGTGCTCCATAACAGTGATATTGAATGTATAATTCCCTTCATATTCTTTTATAATCTTGTCAATATCATGTTCCGCAAGCTTACAGTATGTTTGCAGAGTAGGGTTAGCAGAAACAGGGCAAAATGTAGATTTTGGAGAGAGGTTAGATGGTTCTCTAACTAGCCATATTGTCTTGCTGGTCAGTAGCTGTTTATACCTCATTGTTCTTATTCTGTTTATAATTTGTCTATAATCAAGGCCCCTGGAATTCTGCGGTTCTGCGGTTGAGGAGTTTGCTGCAGAATTTGCATCATGCCACAGAATATATATATAGTGCTGCAGAATTCATTCTTTTTGGTGAATTTTCATATAAATATACTGTTTTTCCATAGTGTCAGGCTTTCTTTCCCACCTCGTTTATCCTGAAGCCCCTCCTCTATGCTCAGCATATGATGTCATCGATGACATCACATCATATTTAGCCAATGACAGGACTGCATTCTGCCAGAGAAATGAATAAATTATGCCGCAGAAATCAGAAAATGCTGCCGCAGAACACCATGGGCCCTGTCTATAATGTATGGGTAGCCCTTATTACCCACTGAAATCAAGCAGATTACAACCTTATAGTATATGGTTACCCTTTGTCATGTGTAAAAATCAGCCTGCTCAAAATTCTTGTTAAGCACATTCTAAATTGTTATGCGCATTCTAAAGTGTTGTTATGCGCATTCCAAACAGTTGTTATGCACAGTTCAAAGGTCATACAATTTTAAATTTCTAATTTATTCTACACCTAGCTACTTACTAACCACCCAGTGTCTAAAGTCATACCTTTTACCTTTCAAAAGTCTGGAAATTTGATTTTGTTATGTGAATAGAAGAAAGAAATGGCACGATTTTTTGTTTTCACTTCAGTGGGGGTCTGTCACTGTAGTGTAAAAAAAACATATAGTATAGAAAATAAAATATGGTCAACCACACACAACTCGGCATGTGTTTCCATATCTGGGTTGAGATGACAGCATGGACCTCTCGAGCTTCGCCTCGATGTTCATATGCTGTCATCTCAACCCCTCGATGGAAACACAGCCTTGTTGTGTATCACTACCCATACATTATTCTCTATGTAATCCCACTGTTGTGATGTCAGAACCTTATAAACCTATCTCATCTATGTCATAGCAGTGGATTTACAAAACAGAATGCCAGTGTTATTCAGTATTCTATACACCCAGAATGTGATTGCTAGTCTCAGTACAGTATTCAAATAACATTCTAGTTGTCTCAGTTTACTGTTACTGAGTCTAGCAATCTCTATGCCTGATAGAGATTTTAATTCTGGTACTATTTTGGTCCCCTGTCCTTCAGTCCGTGTATCCTAATAAATTGTTTTCCTACACAATCATGTGGCCGTAGTGCAGATTCATTAATAAGGTAAGGCTAAATTACTTGTGTTTGGTGGGGGGGGGGTGTAACTTCTCATGTCAAGTCCCATACACTATAAATGGCAATGCCTGATGTACAGGTGATAACCATGGTGTAATCATCTCTCGTGGTTGCTAGGGCAATTGTAAACCTCTTGAGCTGTGCTCTCAAGGTTAACTGATGCCCTAGCAACCACTTGAGGAGATTACACCATGGTTATCTCCTGTACATCAGACATCATCCTCTATATTGTCCGTGCAAAGGAACTGCTTCAGCAGCAGCTAGCAAAAGAACTTGAACAAATACACTTTTATATTAAAGGGGTTTTGGGTGTTGGTTGGGCAAACATGAAGCTTTTTCATAGCACCATCAATTGCTGTTAGAGGTTTATATTTGTTAAATTTATGACCTCCAATTTGAGTTCCTTTGTCTGGAGGACCACCTCACCTGGCCCCATGGTTGTCTGCTATGGCCATAATTCCCATTTCCTCTGCCTCCTCTGTTCCTGCCTCCTCCTCTTTCTCTGCTTACCTCTCCTAAGTTTCCCTGATTGACACTTGTTCTTTTCCTCCCCTCCCCACCTGGTCTAAAAAACCTAGAAATTGGCCTCTGTTTGCTGTTTCATTGTCTGGTCACTTAGTTAACTCTGCAGACCTGATGATACATCACCTCCTTCTGTATTAAAATCATTCTTGCTTTTCTACTGGAATTGTTTTCTTGGCCCATGCCAGCATGGACTGTTCCTTCCTTATAGTCTGTTGCACCCCTCACAGATTTGCTTTGTTTGTATTTTTTAATTCATTGCTACAGTAAATGTTGTTATATCTGCCTCCATTTTCTCTTTTAGAGTAGCTAGTTGCTCAGATTGCTCTGATGAATAGCCGGTATTTAATTTAGGTTCTAATGCTCTGATTTGTACAGCTGTTGCAGCAAACTCCTACCTTGACTTTTTTATCATAAGCAACATAAGGTCATAATGACTACATTTGTGTAATGCCTTCTTACAGTCACCCATAAATTCCATATCATCAGTAAGAGGTGGGGTTGTTCTCTTAGTCCTAGTGGTATTGTTTCTCCTTCCAATACTGTGGAGAGAGAGAGAGAGAGAGAGAGAGAGAGAGAGAGAGAGAGAGAGAGACAGCATGGAGATTAAAACATATTTTCTCATTAAGTTTTCCACTGTTTTAAAATCATCTTGTTTAGTTTGCACTGTAGTTCCATTACAAAGCTCCTCAATTTACTCAAAACAAAAATGCTATTTTATCACCAGTTTCATTGGAGAATGAAAGAACGTCTGTATTAACAGGTGCGGCTGTCATAATTGTGCAGCATACTATGAAACTGCAGGCTCAAATGCTGTGGTATCAAGTCCACCAAGTCAATCAAAAAACATACCTTTCAGTGGCTCATACAATGGGAGTGCATTACCCAGGGCCACTAGTAACCAAATACATTCACTACACAGCGACAGTCCCAAATAGGCCAGCACCCAGCAACTTTCAATGAATTTCAAAGGCAGTTCTTTATGAAGTAATTATTGTTCAGTATTTATTAAAAATATGTAAAAGGCATACCACAACCATAGTGCATTACACAGCATGTATCAAGTATAGCAGCTTTACCAGGAAGGAATTGAAACAGTCTCCTTGTCACAGCAATGGATTTACACAAAAGGTGTTAGTACCATCAGTGCACCAGTTTAACAAGGTCTGTGGCCAGAATTGCAAAAACCTAAGGCTTACAAATGGACCAACCCTGCTGAGACACTCATGCTGTGGCCATACCCTAACGTTTCGCCATCATGTATGATATTTTCCTTAGAGTGGCAGGCAACAGTGAACACAGACCCTAAATAGCCCAACTCTTAAATGGACAATGCTCAATAGTAGAATAAACTGTTTTTATGGTGCTAAGAATACTGAAAGTGCAGTGACATATATCTGTCAGATTTGTGCAAATGTGCATAAAGAGTGCAAAGATGCATAGATAACACTGACCTCTGGTGGCTGTTTTCTATTACTGTATCATGCCTTAAAGAAGCAGGCTCAGTTTCTTATAGAACTGTACACATATTAGCAATTACACGTTTGGCTTCATAATGGATTAATTACAGTACATTTCACTGAACTGAGATTCACAGGGTATTCCTGATCTATGTATTGTAAAATGTTTTCTGTGTCTTTACTGAAGTCTGCCATGGCTGGGGCTTAAGTATATAAATTTTCTCCATTTTTGTGAATGCCTACATTTGGCTGCACTGGTCTAGTTTAATTACTTTAACTATACCTAGTATTTTGATAGGGCTAATGCATGTCAGAATTATTTATGTTGGTGGTTCATGGGACATCAGACTGGAAGGAAATCACCAGTAGGGTTCCCCATGGGATTACTATTGGAAACTCTACTGTTCAATATCTTTACTGAAGACATGGAGTGAGTGGTCTCAAGTGTGATAGTTCAGTTTACAGGGAAGATAAACCTAATGAAGGTGGCAGATTCTGGGTGTAACTGATCCCTCCTACCACTAGGGTTGGTGGTTGGTTACCAGACTGCCAAAGTCTACTTTCTGGTAGTCATTCTAACTCAGATTTCCCAGTCAGAGTAGTTTAGTGATAGAAATGTCCTATTTGGGAAAGGATGGTGCCAGGATGTCCTCAAGATGTTTTTGGCTTTAAGTGGTAAGGATCTGGGGCATTAAATATATATTACTGGTAAATCTGGAGATCATGTGAGGGGGTACACTGGGAGGGTGTGGGGACCCCGAGAGGTTTCCCCTCAAGGGGAGTTGCTGGTATCCTTGCAGCATAGAAGGGGTTCCCCAAAAGAGAGGGCGTCAGCTTTGAGGGGCGTTTGCTGTACTGTGTCAGAGCAATGCTGCCAGTCAAGCTGCTGATGGAGTGAGACCTAATGAGTGAGACAAGACTTCTGACTAAAGTAGGACATACAGTATGCCTACATTAAGTGAAAGGAAATCTTGAGTGGGGATTGGTATCAGAGCTGCTGCCACTGGTAGAGGGGTTGTGGAGACTGCCAAATGCTTCTGGTGAGCAGGCTGGAGTACATGCTGCCATGCTGTGTCCAGTACACCATCCAGTGACTAGCAGAGCTATGAAGTGAGGCATCCACCACAGAGTTGATCTGCTGGCTCCAGGGGGAAGACTGTCTTGACATGAAGTGGCTGCCCTCAGGATCAGGAGACCCATGGATATTGGATCAGGGAGTCAAGTACTGTTTCTGGCTGTGTGAGGTACCAATTTGTACAGGTGTAATGACTGTCTCTCCAGCACTGGATGTCTCCTGCATCACTCTCTGACCATGTGCCAAAGTGCCAAAGATTTGAGGTCTGTCAAGGATCCTAAAGTTGAAGCATAATAGGAGCGCTAATAAGCTTGTGTACAGTAGATCAGGCTCTGACCCAAGGTATGACCTCAGCCTTTAGTTCATGTGGATCCAAGTGAAAAAAGGAATAGAGGGGGTTGTATGGCTCCATATGTGAGTATGGGGTACAGCATTTAGCAAGGGTGCCCAAGGGTCCTGACTTATGTCCATGGTCAGGATGAAACCTGTCTGTACAGTGCCAACATGGAAAGTGACCAGGGACCGGGGGCTCTTGAAAGTAACTGCTGACTTGTCAGTAAAAGCATAAACACTGCTTAATCCATTTAGTCTGAGAGATTTGTTCATGTCAGAGCAGAGATCTGAGCTGTACTTTGCCCATGGCTGGTGAGCATACCATCCTACCCCACAACACAGAGGAGTTCTCTGGGCTAGTGCCCAGTGAAGAAGATAGACCAAGATGTTCAAGTATATGAGGTTACACATACACAGGGAAGAAAAAGATATTCTGCAAAGATGTAGTGTACTGCCTGAAATTAATATGAACTTTCAAAAGTAGTGAACTATTTCTTCTTACACCTGAAGCATCTACTGCCTGAGGTGTACAATGTATGATATGTAGAACAGTACTATACTTTGAAGCTGACATAGTTAGCTCTATTCCTCCTCATATATCATCAGCCCTGTGACCTTATCAACTGTAACATCACAGCTTACCAAGATGACCCTATCACCTGCTGCAAGAGCATCACTTCTGATGTCACAATAAGTGAGGTCACAGTGTTGATGGGATATGATATGTTAAGTTATTCCTTTTTGGTAACCAGGTAACGTCCACTAGGCACAAGTGCCTATTTTCAGGGGTGACCTGGGAGCGATTAACCCCTCCGACAGCGACATTTCACCAGCGAGGTCCCCCACAGTGACTACAGCACCATGCCGCTGTGGGAAACCTGCTGGAACCCAGCGCTGTCTGTCAGGATCCTGCACCCCCCCAATCAGCTCCGACTCAGAGTTGATACCTTTATGGTGGTGGGGCAAAGCCCCTAAGAAAACAAGGATGGACAGTGCAAACCAGCAGCCGATTGCAGAATGCGGTCGATCTGCTGGTGTCACTGACGGGACGTCCGACAAAAATTTTGTCGAGCTCCTGTCATGGATCCACCTGGGAGCATGGGCGAGGTTAAGTGACTTGTGCAGGGTCATGCAGTATGCAAGTGGAGGTTGTGGGAATCCCACCCAGGTCTGCTGGATGCACCAAGCTCTTTCACAGCTCATTACTCTAACCTTTAGGCTATACTACCAGCCCTTGTGTACTGCCAGGGTATGAAGATAAGCAGAACTGGATACATCAGTCACCAAATAAAGTACAGTTCTAAATATCATACCTAATTTTATCAGGTAATAAACCTTTTAATGATCAAGTGGAAAAAGGAAAATACTTCAGAAACAAAAAGTAATATCTAGGGCTAGCCTGTTCAACACAAATAGTTTTGGGGACAAATATCCCTGAATATGCCAGTATTCAGGTTGCTTAGCTGAAATCTGAATAATGTATTTTGAGCCAGTATTTGTGTGGTACAAATGGGCTCAATCAGCAAATAGAGCTCAATGCAGTGTAGCAGAATGAATCATTGTTGTCAGTATGAAGAGTTGCTCTATCCCCCCTGCACAGTACTCCCCCCACCCATTCAAGATGCACAACGACATGTGGTCAAAAGGTGCCAGAGAGCGGTGCGAGAGGACTCATCAGGAGCAACTACCATGATGCCTACCACCACTGCAGTGAGACTGTGTCTGGAGGAGCTGCCTACTACATCCACTGCCATCATTAACTACAGGCTAAGCATTGCAAACTGTCACTTGCAATTAGGCAGAGCAGTCCCAGGGTCATGTGACTTGTGGCAGCAAGGCAAGTGAACACAGAGCATTGCGCATTTGGGTGCTGACAAGCTTGTTAGTTAGACATTCAGTCTAACACACTGGACTGGGCTGCTAAAAAACATATTAAATCAATAGTTATTAATTCTATATAATTTATTTAACAAAAAAACAGCACTGTTGCAGAAGAAAAACTGAGAATAAGTAAGTTAGGCAGAAAAAAAAAACAGTTTAAAGGAGATTTGCTCAACATGGGGGGGGGGGGTGACAGACAGTGCCTGCCATCAGGGACTGAGCCTGAGGGTACCAGGAAGGCTGCAGAAGGAACCAGGCAGAAAATAACTTAAAAATAGTATATCAGAAAAAAAAATACACAAGCAAAAGGAAAGGAAATGTTTTAAGAGGGTCAAAGAATTAGCTCAGAAAAAAAAACCCACACTAAACAAGTTGCTTTGCTTATGAGGGTCCTTTCCCTTGTGTAATTTTTTTCTCAGTGTCATTTTTTTTTTTTTTTTTTAGTTGTTTAACCAGGTATAGCACACTAAGCTGGAAGCTTTTTTACAGGAGCGACCTGGGAGCACAAGGAGGTTAAGTGACTTGCTCAGGGCCACACAGTATGCAAGTGGAAGCTGTGGGATTCAAACCCAGGTCTGGTCTGCTGGATATCACCAGATTTGCAGCTCAGAGCCTTAGACCACTGCGCTATACTGCCTCCTATACTTATATACTTATATATATATTATATATATTTACTGTTGTACAGGCATCATACTGTTGAAGAGGGTCAGCTAGCTTGTGCATTTCCTCCAGTGTAACTAAAAATCTGCTTTTGAGGCTTCATAGTGGTGCTGAGGGTCAGTCACCTTCTGCATCATGTGTAGCTTGACCTTTAAAAAAACATCAGTACTTTATGCACCATAGGGGTGCAGAGGGTCAGTTGACAGCTGCTGTGTGTGTCTTCCCAGTGTGACAATTAAAAAACAAAATCAGTTCTTGAGACACTGTAGTGGTGCTGAGAGTCGGTTACCTTGTGCATCTTGCCCAGTGTAACCATTTAAAAAAAAATCAGTTCTTGGAATATTAGAGACTATAGTAGCTCTGCTCTGTTGAGGGCCCCTTATATGTGTATTTTTCCGGTGTCACTATTTAACTATGCTGCTCTTTTTGGAGACTCCCTGTACTGCAGAGTGTCAGTTATCTTGTGCGTCTGTCCACAATTGTTTTTTGGCAAATAGCGTCATGAGTAACCGTGAGTGCATCCTATCTGTTCCCGCTTATATGGGTGGGTGGGCTGGATAGCCCTGAGTTTCACACCCTGCTAATTCAGAAAGTAAGTGCATATTAAATCTGGTTTTGAAATTATTTGATGTGTTACCTTGGGCAAGGTGCACAAGGTAAAAACAACCTGCCTGCTCACTAACCTTGTATGTTGTGTTTTTTGTAACTTCATAACCTATTAATAACCTATTAATCCACCTATTAATGTAGTAACTTTTTTATATATCATGAATAAAGACTTTATTGTTGATAATAACTCAAAAAACATTGATACTGTGCTGTTATTAACAATCGCACGAGTCCAAACAGGCCTGGTGAAACTGTTTTATTAATAATACAAGAACTTAACAAACACAGATATCAAAAATCAGTCTCTTGCACAGCCTAGTAATAACTGATTACTTAAAAAATTAGTAACATTTTCTGTCTGCTATGTTTGGCACTACTGGCTCTTCAAACGTACTGGGGGTACATAAAAACATAAGAAAGTTTACAAGAAAAGGGAGAAATGTGCCTCAAAATTGCCTGTTAGTTCACACTAGTGTATACCATGATTTGGTATATCCCCCGTATAGTGATCCAGTTTAATCATGAATTTTTCCAAATTCCTGCTATACACAACTTCGTCTGGTAAGCTATTCCACCTAGTTATGACCCTTTGGGTAAGCCATCCCTTGTGTTTATTGGTTCTTAGATTATCACCTGCTAACTTCAGCATATGCCCTCTCATGCCTTCCCTAGTTGGCCAACATGTGGCACATTCAATTCAATGTGCGCAAGTTTAAGGCTCTTCACTTAGGCTCAAAGAATTCCGGTTGGATGTAAAGCATCTAGCAGCAATGGACTATGAAATAAACATTGCAGTAAGGCAAATTGATTCTAGGCAGCATTAAAAGGGACCTTCACTTATACCAAAATAATTCTGGTTGGAGGCACTGTTTGAATAGAAAACAACTATTAGGGGCTGCCCCATGTCCCAGTGAGTAGCATGCTGCGTTCCCATGCAGTGCCCTTGATTTGAGAGTGAACTTGGGAGCTGACCTGGTTGCCCAAAAGAGCTGGGTAGGTGCTGCCACCTGGCAGGGCTTCAAGATGTGGAGGGATTGTGCAATGTTCCTCTGCATTAGTGATCCCTTTCAGGTCTGGGTGTTTGCCTGTTCTGCAGAGGAATGCTACATGTTAGCATTGCCTGTGGGGGTGTTGACTTGTGTCACTGGGATGATAGTTGGGGGAAGTAATGCTGGCAGAAAAAAGTGGCTGCCTGCATGATGGCAGCAATCTGCTTGGTCCCATGCCAATCCCTCCCTTCCTCACTGGATTGTGCTCCAGTGAGAGAAAGAGTCGGGACACCTGCCCTCCTTCAGCTCTGGGGGGGGGGGGGTTGTTCCATAAGGGTTAAGGAGGATATGACCAGTTGTGGGGCTGGGTGACTGAATGCCTGAAACATGCAGAAATGCACAACTAGCAACTGACTAGAAGGATGAACAAAAGCATTAAAAAAAAGAAAACAACTAGGAGCAAGGAACCATGAAAAATCTGGGCTGTCATCACTGACGGAAGCTTCAAAAAGAAAGTGCAGTGGCAATAACTCAAATTGAATGCATTAAAATGGGCATATTATGATACTAGAGTAATGTAAGCCACCCCTTTATACAGTACATCACTAGCAAGGTCGCACTTGGAGTACTATGTGTGAAGTTATGGTGAACCATAGTACCAAGGGAACATTTTAGAAATTTGCAAGGGTGCAGCAGGTAGTAGTTGCAAATGGGAAATGCAGAGGTTAATCTATGGGGAATGCTTAGACAGCCTTGGTTTGTTTTCCCTGGAGAAAAAAAGGCTAAGAAAAGATATGATTTCAGTTATTCTGAATGCTTAAGGGATTGAATAGGGTGGATTGGGAGAAATTGTTCAGCTTTTCAGGTCAATAGATCTAGACTAGAGGGTATAGCTAACACATAAATGGGGAAAGAATTAGGGATAATGTGAGAGCAGCTCCTTCCTCAAATCTGGAAGCTATTATAACCCTTTTAAAAGTGCAGTAAGACACATCAGGGGTGTACATTAAACATTTCTAATGCACAGCCAGGGGCTGAAGGCTCTCGGCCTGTAACCTCATGCTTCTCTTCACCCCTGGCCGTACATTAGAGATATCTAATGCACACCCCCTCATGTCTTATTGCTTATGTAAAATATTCTCTTCATGGAAGGATTCTCAGCTTCTGCATCACCTAAACCTACCACACAGGCAGACTTCCCATTTGTTTGTGGGGTTTGACCCTAACTGCTAATTAAAACTAGCCTTCAAGTGGGGTATATCCACCCAGATTGTTACCTGCATTTACTAGTAGGAAATCAGCTACATTCCACTCATACAGTACCACTCTCAGTGGCTGTCCTAGGGTGGTTCTTCTTGCATGATCTGAAAACAGCCTGAAGTACTATAATGTTGATATCTTGATTAGCACTATTTTTTTCATTTCATTTCAGGCAGAGCCTACTTTCATATGATTTAGAGTCAAGGAATACAACAACAAATAGTTAGAGACAGTGTACATAACAGTTGTATCAGAGATTTAGGAAGTACAAATCCCAGGATGGCAAGTAACAGCAGTCTGAGCACGCCCTGGGCTGGTGCAGCGTCAATACATTTAATCATATAACTACACAATTTAAATAAGGTGCAGAGACAAATGACAGGCTTGAGGCAAGGGAGTCATATCATTTAAAGCAGTTACAAGAATTAGCAGGGGAGAGTATAGAGAGTAACTTAGTCCTAAAGAGATGGGTTGAGGAACAGGTTTTCAGGGTGACAGGTAGGTCATTCAAATGTTTAGGGAAACGGAAGGAGAAACAGGATTGGCCTAGTGTGGGTCTACTTCTAGGAAGCAGGAGAGATTGTTGTTCGTAACCTTGGGTAGAGTAGTTGTTGTCTAGTACAGTGAAGAGGGATTTAAGACCAAGGGACAGAAGGCCATGCAAGGCCTTGTGGCCAGGATAAATGTGTGGAAGGCCAACCGATTGTTGAAGTCGAGCCAGTTTAGAGATATATAGAAAATACAGGTATGCATGTCAGGCTTAATGCCTAGGGCAAATCGACATGCTCTGTTGATGAGGCCTCTGACTCAGGTTAGTACAGCATCGTAGGCTGTGCCAAAAGCAGTAATGCCATAGTCAATAAGGGCGGTTATGAGCGTCTGCGCTAGCTGCTTTCTTATTTCACGTATAAAGTTGTATCTATACGTCTACAGCAGGCCAAGTCTACAGTTTGCTGTTTTTATTAATAGATCAACATATCAATTGTATGTCAGCCTACTGCCAAGTGTCACACCCAGGTACTTCAGTGAAGTTACTTGTTCAAGCCGGGAGCCCATGTTTGTGACTATGGTGAGAGCAGGCAGCTTGCTTAGCTTACCCCTGGTACAGAAGAGCATGCAAGTAGTTTTCTGTTATTCATTACAAGGGAGTTGGCAGTGAACCAACTCTGTATCGTGTTAAAGTTAGCTTGTAGCCTCTGTTGAAGGGAGGTTAAGCATGAGTCGCTAGTGAACAAGACAGCATCATCCGCGTAGAGCAGAATGTGGTTAGCTGAGCAGACAGCTGAGATATCATTTATAAAAAAAGCTGAAAAGTAGGGGTTCTAGAATTGACTCCTGAGGGACACCAATAGTTACAGGTGAGTCTTGAGAGAGGATTCCCTGGCACTTAACAGCCTGGGTTCTTCCTGATAGGTCATTTTTAAACCAAGTTGCAGCATCACTGGAGAGTTCCAGGTGGGAGAGCTTGTTGCATAGGTGAATGTGGCTAACAAGGTCGAATGCCTTTGTTAGGTCAATGAAAATGGAACAAGCTATATCCCTCCATCCAAGGCACTGTAGATTGAGTCCATGTATTCAAGTAGTGCAGTCATGGTGCTGTGGTGTTTTCTGAAATCATGCTGCTCCCTAGTCAGCAGCTCATGGTCAGAGTGGTAGAGAGAGAGTTGGTCGTTAACTATTCGCTCTAGTGTTTTGGAGAGCGGGGATAGGATCAATATTGGTCAATAATTGCTTGTCAGGCAGGAGTCTACTTTTTTTAATATAGGGATCACAAGGGCTTTTTTCCAGATAGTGGGTACTGTACGGGTTGTCAGGGACAAATGAAAGATAGCCTGTATAGGGAAGGACAACCTTGGATCAGTGGATTCTGCATTCAGTGGCACAGGGGCACACTCTAGAGTTTTTGTAGCTTCCTCCGGACAATCCTCCAGTCCTCTCCCATTATCTTCAGACCCATATCACCCTTAACCAAGAAGAGATCCAAGTGCTCCTGTGAAAATAGGCCATAGAACCTGTCTTGCCGGCACAACGAAAGAAGCGATTCTACTCACATATCTTCGGAGACTTGCATCCTATCCTGGACCTCAGCCACCTGAACCAATTCATAGAATACAAATGGTTCTGGATGGTCACTCTTCATGCCTTCTCCCCTGCTTCATTAGGGCAATTGGCTATATTCTCTGGACATGCAGGATGCTTATCTTCCCATCTTGGTGTTCCCACCCCATAGGAGGTTCCTTCACTTCCGCTTCCTAGAAAACCACTACCAGTTTTGGGCTCTGCCATTTGGCCTGTCCTCAGCCCCATGAGTCTTTACAAAGTGCCTTGCAGTAGTGGCAGCGGTCTTAAAGAGGGAAGGCTATTATGTCTTCCCTTACATAGACGACTGGCTTCTGACAGCTCCTACCATGTAGCAGTTGCTCAGAACCATAGAGGCCACTTTCACTCTGTTTCAGGATCTGAGGAAAAAATCTCAGCCTCCCCAAATTCTCTCCTTGGCCAAGTCAGAGACTTCGGTACATTGGGGCAATCTTGGCCACCACCCAAGGCAAAGCTTTTCTTCCCCCAGACAGGGCAGAACACCTTTAGAGAGAGAGGCTCAACTGGTCTCTTCATCTCACCAGGTTCCAGCCAGAACATTTCTAAAGCTACTGGGACATATAGTAGCGGCCATTGCAATGATTCCCCTGGCTTGCCTGCACATGAGGGTAGCCCAGTGGAACCTTCAGATCCAATGGGATCAGCGCACAGATGATTTGGAACAACTGGTATTGGTATCCAACTTGGTGCGACAGACTAATGTGGTGGTTTAATGCCCCCAATCTCTCCAAGGGGGCCCACTTCTGGTCAGAGTCACCTTGACAGATCCTGACTATGAATGCACTGGGCCAGGGCTGGGGTGCCCATCTGGCAGACCAGCAAACTCAGGGGTCGTGGTCCCCACTGGAACAGCATCTCCACATCAATGTTTTGGAGATGCGGGTGATCCTACATGCTTTGCAGGCCTTTCAGACGAACATACTCCCAGGCCCTCTTTTGATCCAGTAGACAATATGTCCATGGTCTTTTACATAAACAAGCACAGAAGTACCCATTCTTACCCTCTCTGCAGAGAGGCCATGAGAGTTTTGTATTGGGCCACAGAGTATCCCCTTGACCTGACTGCTGTGCATGTTCCAGGCATTCAAAACACATTGGCCAACTGCCTAATCTGTTTCTGGTCCAAGGCACATGAGTGGGAACTTCTTCTCTTGGTGGTCGCATATCTCTTCAACAGGTGAGGTAGCCCACAGCTGGACCTCTTCATGTCCCCATTCAATGCAAAACTGCCCAGTTTCTGCTAGCCAGATTTAGGGCCTTGTGTTTTCTGGTGAGACGTATTGTCCCTCTCTTGGACAGGGAGGTTTCTGTATGCCTTCCCTCCCTTTCCATTACTGCAGAGGGTACTTCTCAAGTCGCAGTCAGAGGGGGCAGACATGATCCTAATAGCCCCTTACTGGCAGCACCAGAAATGGTTTCCACTCCTCCAGCAACTAGCAGTGGAGCCTCTGATCCACCTGCCTCTATGCTTCGATCTACTCTCCCACTAGCAAGGCACTCTGGTCCACCCAGACCTCATGCCACTACACCTTCATGCATGGCTCCTTCAGACTTAGCAGCTGCCCAATATGTGGTATCTCCCCGGGTGGCAGATGTTCTAGTGGCAGCCAGGAAATCTTCCACTGGAGCCACTTATGCTATGAAGTGGAAGCGGTTCTGCATATGGGCCACCTCTCATCACCTAGATCTCTTTACCTATCCAAAGAATCTCATTCTCAAGTATCTCTTTTCCCAATCAGACTCAGACCTGAGTTACTCATTGATTAAGGTGCACTTAGCTGCCATCTCTGCGTACCATGCATCTATAGCAGGCAAGACTCTTGTCCAGCTTGACCTCTCCCGCACTTTCTTGCAGGGCATACTGCATCTGAAACCTCCCATCAGGGACCCTGTTCCTCCCCTGGGATGTTTTGTTAATTTTAGAAAAGCTTACTTTGCCTCTCTTTGAGCCTGTCGCAAGCTGTGAGCCATGCTTTCTGTTGTGGAAAGCATTTTTTTAGTTGCTATTACTTTTGCTTGAAGGATTTATGAGCATCAGCTCTGATGTGTAAAGAGCCTTATTTAATTTTCCACAAGGACAGGGTATCCTTAAGGACCAATCCTGAAGTTCTTCCTAAGGTGGTGTCTGAGTTTACTCTGAATCAAGACATCAACCTGCCTGTATATTACCCAGAGTATTCGAATTAAGGGGAGGCCTTACTGCATACACTGGATGTTCACCAGCTTCTTTGCTATTATTTGGACTGCACCCAAGCCATTAGAAAATCTGATCAGTTATTTGTTTCATTAACCTTTAGGAAAGAAGGGGCTCCTGTTTCAAAACGTTTGTCCAAATGGTTAGTTAATTACATTGTTTATTGTTACCGCAAATACGACAAGCCTTTACCGGGTCCAGTTAAAGGCCATTCTATCAGGGGCGTAACTGTTTCATTTGATTCCTTCAGAAATGTGTCCATTGTTGACATTTGTGCAGTGACCACTTGGAGTTCTGTCCACACTTTCATCTGGCATTACAGTCTGGACATTGCTTCTAGGTGCAGGGGAGGTTTTGGACTTGCAGTCCTACAGGGCCTGATCTCTTGCCATCCTTACGCTGACTTCTAACTCCTCCCAGCTGACCTTGGCCAGTCCTTTCACTGCTTGGGTCTCAGTCCTAATGATGTTACCTGCTGCAAGAGCCCCCTCAAAGTGAGACAGTACAGTTACGTAAGAACTTACCTTGACAGTAGATCTGCGAGAGGAGCTCTTGCAGCAGGTGATGTTTTCCCTCCCGTCATCCCCCTGGTGACTGCTTCGACATCTCTGTTACCTCTCTTTCCTCGGTGCAGAGGAACCACCTCTGTTCTCCAGTTTCTGTATATGCTGGGGTCTTCAGCAGGAGAACTGAGGTTGGACTGGGGGGGGGCGCCCCATTTCTTAATTTTTTTATTTCTGTTTTTGTTCCTTCTCCAAGCGTCCGGTCTCCACTCCTTCAGGAGACACACACTGTAGTATCTCCGCTCCACAACCTGCCTGGTCCACTGCCAAGTCCCCATGGAGCCTTGGTATACTGCCCAGGCAGGTACGAGGTGGGGCTACTACACCCCGACATTCAACTTTCGTTGGACTTCTGATGTATCACCAGGCAGGTGTGGGCAATCAGGGTCTCTGAACAGTGCTCCTTCATCTCAGAGACAGGCCGCTGATTTTTCCCTGTTCTGGGGGAGTGGTACATGCCCAGACATCATGGCATCACCACTGACATCACCACCCCCCATCCCCTGGAGTTCGCTGTACGCCTGCCATACCTCTGACTTTCACCAGAGGCTGGTCAGGCACCAAGAGCAGAATCCCCCTCCCGCCAGGGAAAGGAGAGCTATCCCTCAGATGCTCAATCTTCTCCCTGCCTGCTGACCCCCGGTGGCCCAGGCTCATTCCTGAACCCAGGTCGCTGGTGTGGCACGAGGTTTGGCATCCAGCGCCTCAACCCTCAATGCCACTGGGCCAGCTTGGGGCCACCCCTTTATACCATAAACGGATGTCGGGGGTGGGCCAAATCAGGGGGCGGTCACCCGCTGTATACTGCTAGCTAGAAGTTTTCATGGGGTCCTGGCACTTGCCGGCTTCAGTCCTAATGCTATTGCCTGCTGCAAGAGTTCCTCTCAAAGATCTACTATTATGGTAAGTTCTTACGTAACTGTACTTTCCTGTTGTATAAATTATGGTACTAGTTTGTTTTATTTCAGATACTACAGTTCCTGATGCATAGATTATAGTACTAGTTAATTTTATTTCAGATAATCACTGTTCCTGCTGTGTAGATTATAATACTTGTTTGTTTTATTTCAGATACTACAGTTCATGCTGCGTAGATTATGGTACTAGTTTGCTTTGCTTCAGATACTACAGTTCCTGCTGCATAGATTATAGTACTAGTTTGCTTTATGTCAGATACCACAGTTCCTGCTGTGTAGATTATAGTACTAGTTTGCTTTATGTCAGATACTACAGTTCCTGCTGCGTAGATTATGGTACTAGTTTGTTTTATTTCAGATACTACAGTTTCTGCTGCGTAGATTATAGTACTAGTTTGCTTTATGTCAGATACTACAGTTTCTGCTGCGTAGATTATGGTACTAGTTTGCTTTGTTTCAGATACTACAGTTCCTGCTGCGTAGATTATGGTACTAGTTTGCTTTATGTCAGATATTACAGTTCCTGCTGCGTAGATTATGGTACTAGTTTGCTTTGTTTCAGATACTACAGTTCCTGCTGCGTAGATTATGGTATTAGTTTGATTTATGTC
Organism: Neoceratodus forsteri; assembly: GCA_016271365.2. Classification (NCBI taxonomy): domain Eukaryota; kingdom Metazoa; phylum Chordata; order Ceratodontiformes; family Ceratodontidae; genus Neoceratodus; species Neoceratodus forsteri. The sequence goes on from CM057456.1 coordinate 1,190,823,409, forward strand.
AGATACTACAGTTCCTGCTGCGTAGATTATAGTACTAGTTTGCTTTATGTCAGATACTACAGTTTCTGCTGCGTAGATTATGGTACTAGTTTGCTTTGTTTCAGATACTACAGTTCCTGCTGCGTAGATTATGGTACTAGTTTGCTTTATGTCAGATACTACAGTTCCTGCTGCATAGATTATGGTACTAGTTTGTTTTATTTCAGATACTATAGTTCCTGCTGCGTAGATTATGGTACTAGTTTGTTTTGTTTCAGATACTACAGTTCCTGCTGCATAGATTATAGTACTAGTTTGCTTTATGTCAGATACTACAGTTCCTGCTGCGTAGATTATGGTACTAGTTTGTTTTATTTCAGATACTACAGTTTCTGCTGCGTAGATTATAGTACTAGTTTGCTTTATGTCAGATACTACAGTTCCTGCTGAGTAGATTATGGTACTAGTTTGTTTTGTTTCAGATACTACAGTTCCTGCTGCATAGATTATAGTACTAGTTTGTTTTACTTCTTTGTACTTTGTACTTTGTATGAATGGATGGAATTAGGCCTTGGCCCATCTAGTCCATCCCCCCACTCCATGTGGGGCAGGTTTCAATACCTCAGATAATTGTCAAGAGTGTTTTTGAATTTATTGAGTTCTGTAATGGCAGCGACATTTTTTGGAAGTTTATTCCATACTGCACAGACCTCAAAGTGAAGAAGTTGTCACATCTTTCTATATTTGCCATGGGGAGTTCAAATTTGTTATTGTGGGATCTTAGGTTTTGTGCCCTATTAGTTGGTGTGATGCCACAGGCGTTCATTAGTGTTTTATCTTTTAGAATATTGTGAAAAAGGAGGCAATCCCCTTTAAGTCTTCTGATTTCCAGAAGCATTAAATCGAGGTTCTGTAGCCTAGTACGGTAGGATAAATTTGACAAACTGGGAATCAGCTTGATGGCCCATCTCTGCACTCTCTCAATAAGGTAAATTTCTTGTCTACAATTGGGAGATCAATAAGGGCATAATCAAGATGGGGGCTTACCTAGTTGTGATACAGGTTAAGAATACTGTGCTCATCGGGGGATATAAATGATCTTTTTATAATATTTATAATTTTTTTTTGCTTTTTGGACAATGGACCTAATATGTAATCTGTGTTTTAAAGTATTCTCTATTATTATGCCTAGATTTTTTCCAATTCCACTATCCTTATAGAAACAGAGTCAATATAATATGAATGTAGTGGATTAGTTTTACCTAAATGCAAAACAGCACATTTGTCTATGCTTAGCTCCATATAGTTTTTTTTACACCATTTAGAAATATTATCTAGATTATTCTGAAGGGATAGATGTTTAGATGGAAGGTCAACCTCATCAGTAAGTTTGGCATCATCTGCTAATTGTATGATGATTGAAGTTATACCATGATGTAGGCCAAAGATGAAACAGTTGAACAGGAAAGGGCCCAAAACTGAGCCCTGTGGAACACCACTTGTGACTTGGACTGTAGGTGATACTTTTGCATGAAGTCTAACCTACTGCATTCTGTTATTTAACCATGAGTTGACCCATGCTGTAAGATGGGGGCTATATGACATGTCAGTTACTTTAATTATAAGTAGTTTATGAGAAACTTTGTCAAAAGCTTTTTTGAAATCTAGCATTATGATGTCACATGGTTGGCCAGCATCCAAGCTTTTGGTAACAGTTTCATAGAAAACTATGAGATTTTTTAAACATGATCTCCCCTTTTTGAACCAGTGCTGTGTATTATCAATAAGCCCTACTTTTACAGTGTCTTCCTCGAACCTATGTTTAATGAAAGTGTCTAAGACCTTTTGTCAGAAAAGGTTGCTAGAGTGGGTGGTGGGGGTTGATATGGTGGAGAAATTCAAAAGAGCGTGAGACAACTATATGGGGCTAGGAAGAGGAGGGGAAGGAGGGCAGAGGGGTGGAAGGTAAAAGGGAGGTGGGGGAGCTATTTTGGGCAGACCAGATGGGCCAAATGGTCTTTTTCTGCTGGCGCAATTCTATGATTCTATGATTCTTACAGGGAACAGATGTTAGACATATTGGGCGATAGTTTTCAGGCACTAATTTATCACCTTTTTTAAATATAGGGCATACGATCACTATTTTCCATTCAGATGGTATTTCACAGTGTAATATAGATTTATTAAAAAGAATAGCTAATGGTGTACTAATACTGGATGCTAGGTTTTTTAAGTATTTTGGTTTAATAACATCTGTACCAGGTGAAGCATGTGGTTTAAGTTTGTTAATAACCTCTTGTATTTCATTGCTTGTAAAGGTTTTAATATCGTTTTGGTTAATATTATTTTTGGTGTTTATAGTATCCTTACTATTGAATACTATTGAAAAATAATTATTCAGAACCGTAGCCATTTCAGCAGGGTCCATAGGTTTATAGGCTCATAGGTGGGGTCAAGTTCAGAAGACAGATGTCCATAATTGAACTTGCCACCATATCAAGATGACATGGTGGAAACTGAGAATTTCCTATCTCCCATAAGATGAATAGGCTCTTGTTATTAATAATAATAATAATAATAATAATATCGCTAATAATAATATTAATCATTAATAATATTACCAATAATGGTTAAAGAAGAAATTGAGTTTTTGCCTTTACTTAAATGATTCACATATGAGAAGAAGGCTTTATTATTACCCTTTTCCATGGCAATTCTGAACTCAAGATTCCACTTTTCAGTCTTAATTAATTTTTTGGTGATTTTAACCTCTTTTTTTGTAAAGTGAGTACATTTACTGGGTCCTTTTTTTTTTTTGTATTTAATGAATGCTCTTTCTGTTTTGCTAAATTTCCTTTTAAGATTTTTGGTCATCCAGGGTGGGATTTTACCCTTCTTAGAATTTATTAACTTAGTGGGAACAAACCAGCCCTCAGTTTTAATGATAATGTTTTTAATGGTCAACCAACATTCCTCAGCGGAAAGGTTTCCCAGAATGCATTCCCAATCGAGTCTAAAATGTTTTGAATTGCTGGGTAATAAACTTTGTTATAATTTTTTGTAGCTATAGGGGTTTTGTTTATTATTCTAGTGTTATGGTACAAAGAAGAGTGTTGTGGTCACTGTTGCCTAAGAGGGCCTTTACAGATATATCAGAGATGGTGTTTTGCAGGTTAGTTAGGATTGGAGCCAAGATGTCCCTACTCTGGTGGGTTTGTTGAAACGTTGTTCTAGACCTATTGAGATCATGGAATCTGGAAAATCTTGTTCCTGCTTATTTGAGGTTGTATGTTTACTCCAGTTTATAACTGGATAGTTGAAATCGCCCAGGATTGTAACATTATTTGTCTCGGCAGCTTCCATTATTTCTTTTATAAGTAGATTGTTATAAGTTATTGAACTAGACAGTGACCTATAACAAGAGCCTATTAAAACCATTAGGGTAGGGGATACTTTGACCTTCACCCAAACTAATTCTGTATGTTCATCAGAGTTAATAATTGGAAAGATTTAAAAACTTTAGAATTTTTTGTTAACGTATAAACATACACCACCACCCTTTTTATTACTTCTGTTGAGATAATATAAATTGAATTTGCCAATTTCTCTAGACCACAAGGTGGACTCATCCCACCAGGTTTCAGACATCAAGATAATGTCAGTGCCATCCTGATTAATTAATACTTCTAACTCAGCTTTTTTTAGGGTATTGAGACTGCGGGCATTTGTTACTAAAATCTTGGGCTTATTTTTTTATATTTTATTTAAACAGTTGGTGACCGGGAAAAGCACAGTGAGCCAGGGCTTGTTTTTGGGTGCAACCCAGGGGATTAAGATAGGGGAGATTGTACAAGGCAAAAATCAAATACAAGATGAAAATACAGCAAATAAATATACAAAATATACAATATATACAACGATAATCATACTCCAGTAGAACTGAAAAACACTGGTACAGAAAAAAACAATCACAAAGCTCAGCTTTTAGTGAGGGATAGACAATACAAAGCTAAAAGGTGTTAATGGGAACAGGAAAAGTAAAGAAGGAGCTGGAGCTGCATTTTGACAGCTGAGTGGGTGGTACAGTTGCATAATTCAGGAGCTTTATACATAGAGTCCTTAGTCTCAAGAGTATATACTAACTTCCCTTGCCCCTTATTTGTTAGTTTAAAGTCCTAGTGATGTATTGATCTATTTTTTGCCCAAATAAGTGCTTATTTTCTTGTTCCGATGTAAACCATCCCGCCAAAACAATGTATAATCATGAGTCATTGATTCCCAATGTGTCAAGCATCCCAGATTTTCTAATGACCATGTTTGCAACCATTCATTTATTTCATTTATTTTGTCATTTTTGTATTGATTAAACCTTGGGATGGGTAGAATTTCAGGATAGTATACTTCAGCCCATGTTTATTTAGTTTAGCATTTAAAAGTTTAAATTCCCTCTTGATTTGGTGAATACTACACTTGTTTATATTATTTGTATCAGTGTGATTGATATCTAGGGATTTCGGTCCTGCTGATGTTAAAACTATATCAATTTGTTTTGTGATATCAGATATCTTTGCAGCTCTATAACTACAGACCAATTGGGTGGTCAAGTTGCATTAATGTGGGAATCCGCTCTCTCCCACCTTAGCTTTTGCCTCCAATGCCTCTCGACCATTTCCCTTGGTTCTCTGCTTCCATGAACCTGTATACTCTACCTAATGATGTAATTTGACAAGTGGATGTTCATCCAAATTTGTCACTGTACTGTACCACCTGTACTCCTTGCTAATGTTTTTATACCATACACTTGTATAACTTATAATTCCAAGATTATATCTATTGTTTCTTTACAAATCCTTGGGCATCGCTGTGTAGGTAACAGTTATTTAGGTTTGCATTTGTCAAATTTGCTTATCTCTTATTTCTCAAATAGTATTTCCTGTACTATACAAATTGTATTCTTTGTATATAAGTTATGTTCATTTATGTATGTATGTTTTGTTTTCCATGTCCTTGCTGTGCCACTCCTGTGGCCCAGGTTGTGCCTGAAAACGGACCTTTGGACCAGTGTACCTACCCGGTAACCAAAGTCATAAATAAATAAAAATAAAGAAATACATGTGCGATTAACTCTGTCTCCCTTACATATTAAAGAGTCACAGTATTTAATGATCAAATCACCAAGGACAAATACTTGTCTGTTAACAATTCCATTGTCATTATCTGGATTCTCAATTTGCATTACATCTAGGTTATTTACTTGCTGGTTTACATTCATACCAGGGGATGAATCTTTGGTTGCTAAGGACATTCCAGCTGAACTTATTGCGTTAACTAGCTCGTTGACCCCTGGCAATTGGACGTCGATTAACATGGCAATAGATGGTGAATTAGTATTGGTGCCAGTTTGCTCATTAAGGTCAGGAGCATTTGAATGTGTGGTTCCTATAATAGTTGGATCAGAGGTAGTAATATTTTTTTTGTAGAATTGATTAAAAGCACTTTTGTGTACTAGGGTTATGTAGTGTGGTATCTAGAGCTTCTGAACTAGGGATTTCATCATTAGTTTCACCCTGGTGATCTAGGACTGAAAATCTATTAGTTAAAGGTACCTCTATATCATTTGTTTGAATCGGTAGTACATTAGCACATCTCTTCCTAGGCTGTGCAGTGACCAGACACGAATCATGATCTGACAATTCCTGTTCCTCTGGGTTTCTTCTTTCGACTGATCTAGAATTATTTGAAAGTGAGGTTGATGGGCTAAGTTTTTGTTCCATTTCGCTTCGTGATATTTCCAAGTTATCAAGTCTTAGACACAAATTGTTAATTTCCATAAGCAGTTTGTTATTTATGTCACACTTCTCACATATGAGTTCTCCTTTTATTTTGTCATTTTTATTGATTACAAGGTACGTATTACATGAAATGCATTTATAGCCCAATTCACCATCAAGCGTAATAATAGTTTCAGCCATTTTGAAGTAGCAATAGGTCAGATTTTGATGGCTGTGAAGTGCTAATATCACACAAGCTAAGTGATGCTTTACTAGAGGGTTGGCAACACCTTAAAACCCTAGTATAGAAGGCTACATTACTTACAACATATAGCCACAGATCCCGCAGATCACGCCAGACATGCTTGACATGCATTGAATGCGAGTGTCTCTGTGCGCGTCTCCACGTGTGGAACTGCACACTCGCCACACTCGAGCTCACCCACTCACTCAGATACCACAGTTTCTGTTGTGTAGATAATAGTACTAGTTTGCTTTATTTTGGATACCACAGTTCCTGTTGCATAAATTATGGTACTAATTTGTTTTATTTCAGATACTACAGTTTCTGCTGCATAGATTATAGTACTAGTTTGTTATGTTTGGTTGCACACATGTGCAAGAAACATAGTGCTACCATATGAGTTTTCATAGGTGTGCCTCCCCCACTTCCAATGCCCTGCTCCCTTTTGCAGGCATGGCTGCACTGCACCAATGAATGTCCGAGCTGTCTATGACAGCCGTTCAGATGCAGTGGCATACAGTTCTGAGGAAAACACCACCACAGTGAGTGGTGGTAATGTGTAGGCAATTTGCATACTGCCGTCGGCAGTATGAAAATTGCCTACACGTATGTCAGCACTGCATCTGAACTGTCATAGACAGTTCATCGCCCCCAAGACTCACGAGCATGCTGGGAGCTCACCCAGCATGCTCATGCACTCCCTCCACCCCACATACTGTATGACCGACGGAGGTGCCCAATCCCTGTCGACTCCACTGCCCCCAAACAGACTTCTAGGTGCCATGCTGGGAGCCCACCCCTGCATGGCAAAAAGTCCTTATTGCCGATGAGGGTGCCTAATCCCCCATCAGCTCCACTGTACCCCCCCAAAAAAACACAGACTTCTAGGTGCCACGCTGGGAGCCCACCCCAGCATGGCAAAAGTCTGTATGGCTGATGGGGGTGCCCAATCCCCATTGGCTCCACTGCCCCCCCAAAATAACCTTCCAGCTGCCACACTGGAAGCCCACCCCAGCATGGCAAAAGTCCCATTGTCTTCCTAATTAAGAAAAAAAAAAACTGTAAAAAAAAAACGGTCTCTTGTTGACTGTCTTGCCCCCCTTCCCCAGCCTGCACCCACCCTCTGCGCACCCACCTCCCTACACCCCCCGACCCCATACTTTGCTCTGGAGCCCAGCACGATGATCTTTGGTGGACCGGGAACACGTCTGCACTCTTCAAAGCCGACCATGAACTGAAGAAATGCCAGTAAGCTGTATAATGGCATAAATGGGGTTTTATCAACTTTGGTGCATATGTCGGCCATTTTGGGGAATTCTTTCACCAAATTTTCAACATGGGTTTCTTGGGGCTCCACCTCATGAAATCAGTCACTGTCATTTTGCTATTTGGTCCCGAAAGGTGATTTCGCGGTCACTGAACGGAACCACCTTTCAGAACTGAGTAACAAAATGTCAGTGTCACAGTTCATGAGGTAGGCTCCCCAAAACCCAATGTTGAAAATTTGGTGAAAAAATTCCCCAAAATGACTGTTTTATGAGAGTGCGTTGCACAGTCCCTACGCACGCTTGTAACTTCACAAATTGTTTACATTTTCACTCCAGATTTTCAACATTGCCATTTTACCACACCTCCTTATGATCAGTGCAGCTGTCATTTTTCACATCTTGCCAAAAATGTGTTTTCGCACATGTAGCGCACAGTGGTGCAGTTGGTGTGCGAAATCTATGTTCAGGACAGATTAAGAAAATCACAGTGACACTGTTCATGAGCAGAGGTCTTAAAATGGCTATGTTGAAAATTTGGTCACAAAAGTCCATAAAATGACTGTGGTATGAGAGTGCATTGCTCAGTTTCCACGCACCCTCGTAAATTCACAAATTTGTACTATTTTCAGTCCAGATTTTCAACACTGGCATTTTTCCACACATCCTTATGAACAGTACAGCTGTCATTTTTCACACCCTGGCTGAAATGTGTTTTTCCACTTCCAGCGCAGAAATGCATGGCCGCTGTGGGAAATCAGTGTTCGGGACAGATTAAGAAAATCACAGTGACACTGTTCATGAGTGGAGGTCCCAAAAGGCCTGTGTTGACAATCTGCTCTAAAAAATCCCCAAACTAATTAGATTATGGGTGTGCATTGCACAGTTTCTATGCACGCTCGTGACTTCACCAGTTTTTTTATATTTTCACTCCAGATTTTCAACATTGCCATTTTTTACACCTCCTCATGAACAATACAGCTGTCATTTTTCACATCCTGTTCGAAATGTGTTTTTGCACCTGTGGTGCTAAATGGCGTAGTCGCTGTGCAAAATCATCTTTCAGCTAATGAACTGATATTGCTACTGTTCATGACGTGGGGCTCACAAAAAAACCATGTCGAAAATTTGGAGTAAAAATACCAACGAATGCCCCACCCTGTAGAGACTGACAGGCATCAGGGGTGTGACTTGGGATTGTCGCCTGTAATGCTCATGCCATTCCTCCCCCACCCACACCCTGCAGCCAGTGACAGGCATCGAGGTGTGCCTTGGACTCTTCAGCCCCAAAGTTCACCCCATTCTCCTATATTGCACCCATCTCACCATTTTTCCATATGGAATGGGGTGAGCATAAGGCCCAAAGACCCCAAGGCACACCGTGACACTTGTCGGTGTCTGTAGAGTAGGATCTGGTGAAATGGCATGGCCATTATGTCTGACGATGCAAAGGCACACCCCAATGCCTGTCAGTCTCTGCTATTATGCATCTCTCTAACTCCTACACTACCAATGCCAATGCCAGCAAGCAAACATTCGGCATTGACAAATGCTTGTTCTATTTCAGATACTATAATTACTGTTGTGTAGATTATAGTATTAGTTTGTTCTATTTCAGATACTATAATTCCTGTTGTGTAGATTATAATACTAGTTTGTTCTGTTTCAGATACAACAGTTCCTGCTGCGTATAGTACTAGTTTGTTCTGTTTCAGATACTACAGTTCCTGCTGCGGATAGTACTAGTTTGTTTTATTTCAGATACCACAGTTCCTGCTGCATAGATTATAGTACTAGTTTGTTTTATTTCAGATATTACAGTTCCTGTTGTGTAGATTATAGTACTAGTTTGTTTTATTTCAGATACAACAGTTCCTGCTGCATAGATTATGATACTAGTTAGTTTTATTTCAGATACTACAGTTCCTGTAGGCAGTATAGTGCAGTGGTTAAAGCCACTATGCTGCAAACCTGGAGACCTGGGTTTGAATCCCATCAGTCCCCACTTGATCATTTTGTGACCCTGAACAAGTCACTTAACTTCCTAGTGCTCTCAGATTGCACCTGAAAAAAATCCACCTTAGTGTGCCTTTCCTGGTTAAACAATCTCTCCCTCCCCCATTGTGTAGATTATAGTACTAATTTTTTTTTTATTTCAGATACTACAGCTCCTGTTTCGTAGATTGTAGTACTAGTTTGTTTTATTTCGTATACTACAGTCAGGGGTGTCATTTCACCAAATCCATAGGGGTTACAAGACTATCTATGAAAGGACTGAAAATGTATATTATAGGCTGGGGTTGATGGGCTGCCTAGGTCCCCAGAAACTTTTTAAATTTGGTGCATTCTTTTTTTTTTTTGACTTTGTTTATCACCACTATCCTGTGGAACTCCTTCCGGCATCCTCGGGGACTCCCAGCCGCTACCTCCCTCCATCACTACTACTCCCCTCTATTCTCATGCAGCCCAGCACCACCTCCAGGTCTATACCCTCTGGAGGTAGGGTCGCCCTATCCACCCAGGGTGCTCTATTTCCAAGGGCAAAGTGCTGGCACATGAGAAGCCCCTGGTTTGAGAGGAGGCAGTCAGGAAATTGGGAGTGTGGGCTTAGGAGGCTGAGGTGTCTTCATCTATCTCCAGGAGTGGGGGGGTTCTCTTTTGTGTGTAAGTTCTTTTTCCCCTCGGAGTGCTGCTGACAAGGCAATGCTATGCCACAACTCTGCCCCATACATCCGCTACGTCCTCCCACTGGGCACCTCCGATCACCACCAGAGGCTGCTCCAGTAGCGATCGCATCTCCCCAACCCTCCCCGGGAGGAGACAGCTGTCCTATGGATGCTCGATCTCCTTCCCCCCACTGACCCCCAGTGGCCCGGACTCATCCCTGAACCCGGGTCACTGGCAAGGCACAGTTTATGGCATCCAGCACCTCAACTCTCGGTGCCACCGGGCCAGCAAATTTGGTGCATTCTGTTGCATTTTGGGGGGTAATTTGAAACAGAATTTGCTACCCTGTTACTCCCTCTCCATGTCCAGTAAGTTGCACCATAGCCCTCTCCCCAGAGTCCCCAGAGTCCAGTATGTTGCCCAAACCACCCTCCCCATAGCCTAGCCACCAGCTCCAGTGCAAGCCCCCAGCCCTCCCCAAGCACAGCAAGCTGCACCCTAGTTCCCCTCACTAGAATCCTAAGCCCTTCCCCACCACATCATTTGTAGCCTCGGGGTCTGCTCTCCTTTTTATTTTCAGTGCCATTCCAAGCTAACCCATGCTTCAGCATTTTTCTGGGGTCATTGCTTATTACTGGTGCGTTCTGGTGTAGGAACACACTTAATAAAGAAGGCTGTAAATAGAAAGTTCCAACATCGCTGCAGCCTTGAGGCACCAGAAGTAAAAATAAACCAGCAATACAGTTGGCACAGGTAGATAAATGGAAAATAATTATAAAAATAAAACACACCATACATGTACGCTATTAATAAGGCTTTAATGGCATTTCAGGATTCTGGTCACAAATATAAACTATTTGTGCTTCACACTTGTGGTTTATAGATGGCACCAGCATCTCTCTATGCCATTATGACCTTTTGATGGGTGTACTTTATTCATCATATGATCACCAAGGTAGGCAGGCTACAGGACGGGAACCCTTCCACCAAATGGATGAAGAATAAGGTATTTAAAATGTTGGTGACAGGCAACTAGCTTGGAAGCTTGGGGGGGGCTGAGGGAGAAGGATCCCTGGTCCCTGTTGAGGCTAAACATTTCTGTCAGCATTGACATCAGCCCCAGATCTCAAGACAAAATACATTTTTAGAAATCTTCATTGTAAGTTTTTTACCCCAAGCCTACTGGTTTCTGTTGCTACCCCCCCCCCCCAAAGTAAGTGGTAATTGTGTGATTTATGGTGTCTACAATAGACACACAGGATAGGAAATGATAAGGTTGAGAGGTTTGGATAGATGAGGTACCCAGTCTAAACAAAAATCCAATTGCTTCCTCACCCCCAACTAAATGTTCAGAATCTGGAGCTATATGCAGACATTTAAATTGGATTTGTTTCTAGAATGAGTTACACAAAAGAAAACATGACAGTGGCTGGAGTCTACAATGCAGAACCTATGTTGATAGGGAAGAGGGAAATTAAAAAGAAAGTAGCATGCAAATGAAATCTTATATAAATACACCGTAATTACAGAGCTGTGTAACTGCTGCCAAGGTTTAAATCAAGTGAGGCAAATTAAGTCATCAGAAATTCCATTTTGAGTGACTAGGGCAACATAACAGGAAATGAGACAGAAAGTGTGTTTTTTGAGATTTCACTTGCCCACTATAAGCCCACAATTATATTTAGGTTTGTAATCTATAAAGTGATTAAATCTTTAGAAACAGCTGGAATGCATGGAGAGACGATGTGGATTGCTGTATTGAGAACATCAGACTGGAGCCTTCACATATTCATCAACCACGCTTTAAATAGTACTACTTCTGCTTGCACATCGTGTGTCAGCAAAGCTGATTTACTGTACGTGATAACTATAGTTTCATAGATGCTTCCATGGGCCACTCAGTCAGTCAACCAAATTTGACTTAGGCTGTTCACGAAGAAATAGATGTTACTTTGTCTTGTGTGTTTAAAGCTGCCATAGCAATTTGTAAACAATCTGGATCTGTTCTGGTACTGTCAATATCCACGTCAGCCCCTCAAATATTTTGTACAGGGAAACAAGTTTAATCCCCGGTCTCAAGACAATTTTCATTAAAACTAGAATAAATCTTTGATCTGGTATGAAGATCTCCACCCCCAGTAGAGCCAGAGATCCTATATCATGAAGAGAATGTGAGCTTTCCAATGTTTGCAAACTTTAGCTTCATCCAAACTGTGCAGCAGCTGGTAATTTTAAATGATGCATTGCTGGACTCAGTATCAGAGATGTCACTTGTAATAACTGCAGGTAAAACACTTCAGAGCAAATCAACCTCTTTTCTGGCCCTGAGCTTATATTTGTACAGAAAGAAATGTATGGCTCTAAATGGGTTGAAATTCAAATTTCATCAGAAGCCATTTGATTATTTCCCCCTAAAGAACACCAACATTTTTCATGCTCTTTCATGAGGCTATCCAGGTAAATATCATTTTACATATATGATACCATGCCATCATTTGTCTGACACTTTAATTAAATAAATCAGTGTGCATAGCAGGTGGGGCAAATCAGGTAGCCAAGTGGCCAATAGCCACTGAAAAAATTGTTTTGGCTACCAGCCAACTGTCTACTTGCCCACAAAGTTATTGTTGAGCCCTTTAAAATGATAGCCACTAAAAATATTGATTTGGCTACCAGATTTTGAAAGCTAGTGGCTAAACTGACCAACAGCTCACAAAGTGATTTGTCCAACTTTGGTGCACTGGAGCCCACACCTTACTCCTTCCTATTGTGTGGTTTCAAAAGTAGAGTAGCAGACTTAACCAACTTTAAAATGCTTCCACGAGCATTGCATTGACTGTTTGATCGCATTACCTAACCAAACTGACTGCAAACAAAGACCAGTTATGTAAATAAAAAACTGTGGTGATTCAAGGTCCTGACTAAGAGCCAAGCAATCTAATGGGGGAAGGGGTTCTGTGTCATTTTAGACCCGTCAACATGGGCTGAAAATAGAAGATGAATACTGTATAAACACTTGCAGCATCTACAGTCCCCCAAACTCTCATGACCCACAGTGTGTGAGCCACAGTGTGTGGTACCAACAAGAGAGGGAAACTTGGCTACCCGAAAGGATTAAAAAGTATCCAAAACCTTGAATGAGTTAAAGGCTTTTATTCATTAGACATAAAGTAAAAATGTGGGTAGCACCCCATATAGTTGATGTTTCACAGCACACTAATGCTTTTTCAATGTCAACACGGTGGGGGTGCAACTCACACTTTTACTTTATGGCTAATGAATAGGATGCTTGCTGAAAATGGTCCATGGTGCTTCCAGAGGGGTGAGCTGCCCCTTAGTACTTCAACAGCACAAACACATTCTATGCACTCGTGGAGACACACAAAGTTAAAAGTCATTAGTCGATGCAAAAAATACTATATATCAAGTCATAAACAAAATTGTACTGACTACTGGCTAGGTGCCATTGTGCTTTGCTAATTAGAGCTTTGTCAGGGGACTTTTGTGTAATGAACACAGGATTTGACTGCAATGCCTAGGAGTCAATGTATTGAGTTCTACTGGGCTTACTTTTATATTTTTTCTCTTGACGTATGGATTCTTATACTTTTGTAATTAATAACTCCTGAAGAGTATGTGTATTGTTATTTTGTTTGAAAGCACCGCAATAAATAACATGTTAAAAAAAAGTAGAGTGGGATAAAATTGCAGGTCACCCAACTTTTCCATTATGAGATATATTAATACCTTAAGCATTCCTTCACTCATACTGAAGCAATAGAGAGATTATCAAGGATAAGATGCAAACTAGCAGAATCGCAACAGACTACACAACTCTGGAGAAACGTAGCACAAGTCAGATTTTGAAAAAGTATTCACTTGAAAATGTAGTTTAACGACCTGGCATACATTTAATTTTCAGATTGCCTGAAAATCACATATTAGTTTTGCTAAAGCTGACATCATCCTCTTAAACTGATAGGGCTTGGCAGATCCACTGAATCAGGGTCATGGTAAATCCAAAGGGTTAGACAAATCTGTGTTTGCTTAATAAAGCTGATTATCATATGGGGAGGCGGCTCTGTGTCATTTTAGACCCATCAATATAGGCTGAAAATAGAAGATGAATACTGTATAAACACTTGCAGAATCTTCAGTCCCCAAAACTCTCATGACCCACAGTGTGTGGTAAGGTACACCACTCACAATATGCATGCATTTGTTTATATTGCAATTACTCGAATGAGTCCATACTATGTAATCCAGCGAGGTGTATCCTTATATTCACAAGGATTCCCTGCTGGCTGCACAACTAGAGAACTGCCTCAAGCCAGTCCTATGGGCTTCAGAATCCACAAAGTAGGACATGTGGTTAAGGCAATTCAGCACTAGGCTAAACTCAAAATGAACCAGTACTGAACCAACAGAACTAAAACTGTAGAAAGACATTCAAATAATAGAAATAGGAATTGGCAAGGCAAAAAGGACTTCTAGAACTGCATGAGCTGTCTTTGCTGTGTGCTGTAAGAGACACGTTTGACTTAGCTATGTTTACATGTTGCCTGCAGCAGTGCATATTTAATCAAATATTTAATTAATTTAATTTATTTAATGTAATCAGTTTACAACCTTTGAGCCAACGGCTCATTTACAAAGGTACCTCGTCAACAATGGTAGATAATGCAGTTAAAATAGAAAGCAGGGTACATACAAAGAAGAGCATCAGTATAAACAGACACGATTAATGGCACCTGGTTACAGCAAACATTGGTAGTGTAATACAGAGCAAAAAATGGTATAATTGACAACAGTAGCTGGGTAGCAAGTAAGTTATGCATAGGTAGTATCGGGAATGCAATGTGGAGCTACCAATCAGTAGAGATATAGTCGGTAGAGGGAAAAAATTGAAGTAGTGAGGTTGTTAGGAATAAGGAGGCGAGGGGATGGAGCAGCCCAGAGGGCATTGTCAGGGAGGAGGGGGTGGGGTTAGGGCATCCTTTAGGCACAGGAGCAGCAGCGCTTGCTGAATAGCTCACTTTTGAGGGCATTTTTGAAAGTGGAGATGGTGGGGGTATCAGTGATGGCCCGAGGAAGATTGTTGTACCATGCAGGGCTCTATGGCAGAACGATCTCTGACCAAGTGAAGTCCTAGCACGAGGAACCAGGAAGGTGGCTTTGCAGGCGGTCCGGGTGCTGACAAGGGGCTGTGCTGGAAGGAGGGAGGAAGTCAGCCCGGGGGGAGAAAGTCCAAGTAAGGTTTTTTTTGAAATGATGCACGTTTGGTATAGTAGGCGTTCATCGAGGTCAAGCATTGTTGCAAGGTCACAGAGTTGGCAGGTATAAGTGAGCTTAGGGGCCCCTGTGATTAGCCTGCAAGCCTTATTTAGGTGGAGGTGAATTTTGTTGAGGGCCGTCCTGTTGGCAGCCCCATAGACAGGCAGTCCATAGTCCACCAGGGAGAGTATGGAGGAAGTAACCTAAGCTGGAGGGCATCAGGGGAGACAGTTTTGTAATGGTATACCGAGTCGGATATTGGTTACAGAAGCGAAAGGCCGATGTGGGTATGGAAGGAGAGTGCTGAGTCAAATAAGATCCCTAAGTACTTATAGGATTGGACTTGTTCAAGTTGTAGTCTGGAGCGGAAAGGATACGGGAGAGGGAGTTGGATGATTTATTTTGAGGGTGGGGCGAAGAGCATGGTTTTCGATTTTTTAAGATTTATGACCAATCTATGCTCTTAGGCAAGCCTCAGCCCCGTCTAAAGGCCCTTTGAAGGGAAACCTGGAGGATGTGGGGTTACGGGTCAGTGGCAAAGAGGGCGTATTGTCTGCGTGACAGCAGTATTTTCCCAGGGCATGCACTGGGCAGGGTGTTAGGTTAAAGCGAGAAGAGAAGGGGCCCCAGGATGGAGCCCTGTGGAACTCCTGAGAAGATTGAGCATGGGTCAGAAAGAGTCCCACCAATTTTGACTTGTTGGGAGCGGGCGGAAAGGTAGCTGGAGCACCAAGCCAGTGGTCCAGAGGAAAAACCGGTGTGACAGAGGGCTTCCAGTCGTAGGGGGTGGGAGACCATGTCAAAGGCCTTTGATAGGTCAAGGAACACAGCCCCCACCAGGTAGCCAATATCCAAAGAGTGAAGGAAGGAGGCGAATTCAATGAGAGCAGTGCTAGTACTGTGTCCTGCGCGGAAGCCGTGCTGTTCAGGGCAGAGGATGTTGTATTTGGTCAGGTATTCAGTTATTTGTGCAGCAACTAGTTTTTCCAGTGCCTTGGAAAGGCGAGGAAATAAATTGCATCCATATGGAAAAATCCTAATTTTCTGTACCTGCAATTGAATAACTGAATGACCCCATTTACACAAGTGTTGTACATGCAGTGAAACGGAATTGAACAATTGTGCACATTTTGTCAATTTACAGTACTCATGTCACCTCCCCTTCCATTCTTATTGTCTCATTGACTCCTCAGCACCGCCACTGACAGGCCTTTCCAGTCAACTGCTCACTGTCCCGACTCCTAAACATCCCCTCCAGTCTCTCTCTCTCTCTCTCTCTCTCTCTCTCTCTCTCTAATTTGTTCACTCTCACCAGTGTCCTGTTGACTCCTCAGCACCGACTGGCCTCTCAGATCAACTGCCCTTCTGGCACCTGACCCTCCAAACTGACAAGTTCCTCCGAATTCTCCACAACAAGAATAAAGTGGACTGGGTATAAACAATTGAGCTGACTAGTGGTGTCACACTCTTGATCATTCACCTCAGTTTTTGATTTAGTGTGCTAACACCACTCGATGATGTGTCAACCAGAAAAAAGATTTAAAGGTTTTAGGATGCAGTTGGTTGTGACTTCCAACTGGACCGGGATGGAGACCAGATGCTGGCGGGTTGAAGGTTAAAGAAGGGGGTTGGGGACCAGCCAACAGAAAACACAGCAAACAAAAAAAGAGAAAAAAAAAGGAAGAAATGTGTGCCCAGCAGCCACAGTACAGGGGTTGCAAGAAGAACATAGAGGTCACAAGAAATGAATAGGGGTCACAAATGTGACCCCTGGAGACCACTAAATGACATCCCTGAATACAGTTCTTGTTGCATAGATTAAAGTACTAGTTTGTTTTATTTCAGATACTACAGTTCTTACTTCATAGATTATAGTACTAGAATGTTTTATTTCAGATACTACCGTTCTTGCTCTGTAGGTTATAGTATTAGTTTGTTTTATTTCAGATACTACAGTTCTTGCTGCATAGATTATAGTACTAGTTAGTTTTATTTCAAATACTGCAGTTCCCGTTGTGTAGATTATAGTACTAGTTTGTTTTATTTCAGATACTACAGTTCTTGCTGCATAGATTATAGTACTAGTTAGTTTTATTTCAGATACTACAGTTCTTGCTGCATAAATTACAGTACTAGTTTGTTTTATTTCAGATACTGCAGTTCCCATTGTGTAGATTATAGTACTAGTTTGTTTTATTTCAGATACTGCAGTTCCCGTTGTGTAGATTATGGTACTAGTTTGTTTTATTTGAGATACTATCATTCCTGTTGCATAGATTATAGTACTAGTTTGTTTTATTTTGGATACTACATAGAAACATAGAAGTTGACGGCAGATAAGGACCGCAAGGCCCATCCAGTCTGCCCATTTCTTTTTTCTACCCTATAAATGTGCCATCAGCCTTTGCTCTGTCAGTGGCCTATCTATTCATAGTCATTTGTGTTGCTCCCTTATGCCTATCCCATGCCTGTTTGAAGCCCTGCACTGTATTCACAGCAACCACTTCTTGTGGTAAGCCATTCCATGCATCCACCACCCTTTCTGTGAAAAAGAATTTCCTCACATTCCCCCTTAATCGGCCCCCCTCTAATCTCATGCTGTGTCCTCTTGTCCTGCTATTTTTCTTATATTTAAACATGTTAGACTCTTTCACCTTGTTAATGCCCTTAAGGTGTTTGAATGCCTCAATCATATCACCTCTCTCCCTCCTTTGCTCAAGGGTATACATATTGAGCTCTGTTAATCTGTCCTCATATGTCTTCTGATGCAGTCCCTGCACCATTTTGGTTGCACTTCTCTGGACTGCCTCAATTTGGTTAATGTCCTTGTGAAGGTGTGGCCTCCAATACTGCACGCAGTACTCCAGATGGGGCCTAACCAGTGTCTTGTAAAGAGGGATTATTACCTCCCTCTTACGACTTGTGATACCCCTACTAATACACCCTAACACCCCCCTAGCCTTACCTACTGCTTTAGAGGTCTGCTTGGATGATTTCACGTCATCAGTGATGATGATGCCCAAGTCTCTTTCTTCCTTTGTGACTGCTAGCAACTCCCCTCCCAGCCTATAGGTGGCTTCAGGGTTTCTCTTCCCTAAGTGCATGATTTTGCACTTCTTTGCATTAAATCCCAGTTGCCACTCTTCTGACCATTTTGCTAGTTTATCCAGATCTCTTCTCATTCTGCCCACCCCATCTGGATCATCTACTCTGTTGCAGATCTTGGTGTCATCTGCAAACAGACAAGCCTTACCCTCTAGTCCATCTGCAAGGTCACTGATGAAGATGTTGAAGAGGACTGGCCCCAGGACTGATCCCTGAGGTACCCCACTTGTGACTTGCATCTCTTCTGACTGTATACCATTTACCACCACTCTCTGTTTTCTGCCCATCAACCAGTTTGCCACCCAGTTGACCAACTTCTGACCCACCTCGAGCCTACCAGCTTATTTATCAATCTTCTATGTGGAACAGTGTCAAAGCTTTGCTGAAGTCAAGT
Organism: Neoceratodus forsteri; assembly: GCA_016271365.2. Taxonomy (NCBI): domain Eukaryota; kingdom Metazoa; phylum Chordata; order Ceratodontiformes; family Ceratodontidae; genus Neoceratodus; species Neoceratodus forsteri. The sequence goes on from CM057456.1 coordinate 1,190,842,108, forward strand.
GGCGACATCAACTGGTCCCCTTGGTCTACTACTCTGGTTACCCAGTCAAAGAAATCTATGAGATTAGTTTGACAGGACCTTCCTTTTGTAAACTCATGCTGTCTTGGATCCTGTGCCCCTATGGATTCCAGGTGTTGCACTATCCTTTCCTTAAGGAGTGCCTCCATAATCTTGCCCACTACTGAGGTAAGACTGACTGGTCTGTAGTTCCCCGCCTCCTCCCTGCTACCACTCTTGTGGAGCGGGATCACATGAGCCCTTCTCCAGTCTTCTGGGACCTCTCCTGTGCTCAGAGACTCACTAAACAGTTCTGCTAATGGCTCTGCTAGTTCCACCCTTAGCTCCTTAAGTACCCTGGGATGTATGCCATCAGGTCCCATTGCCTTATCCACCCTGAGCTTAGCAAGCTCTTGTAGGACCCTTTCTTTTGTGAAGGGAGTAGTGCTCACCTCCCTCCCCCCTGTGTCCATGATGCTGAGCTGTGGGACCTGCCCTGTCTTCTCTTCAGTAAATACTGAGCAAAAGTATCTATTTAGGATAGATGCCTTTACAGGGTCCTCCTCCTCACATGCTCTCTTTTCTCCATTAAGCTTAGCAATACAACCTCTGGACTTTCTCCTTTCACTAATGTATCTATAGAAAGTCTTGTCACCTTCTTTTACTATTTGTGCTAGTTTTTCCTCAGTTTGGGACTTTGCCTGCCTTACTGCCTTCCCTGCTTCCCTTAGGGCAGTTTGGTATGCCTCCCTATCTTCATCCCGTTGTGTTCCCTTATATTTCCTGAAGGCCAGCCTTTTGGCTCTGACCTTTTCTGCTACTGTATTTGAGAACCAAAGTGGTTTCCTTCTTCTTTTGCACTTCCTTTTCTGTCTAACACAATAGGATGTTGCTTCAAGTATTTTATCCTTAATGCTTGCCCACTTTGCCTGTACCCCCTCACCTGTGTTTCTTTTTGCCAGGGCTAGCTTAAATCTGTTGGCCATCTTATCACAGTTACTGTTGTGTAGATTGTAGTACTAGGTTGTTTTATTTGAGATACTGTCATTCCTGTTGCATAGATTATAGTACTAGTTTGTTTTATTTCAGATACTAGTTACTGTTGTGTAGATTATAGTACTAGTTTGTTTTATTTGAGATGCTACATTTACTATTGCATAGATTATAGTACTAGTTTGTTTTATTTCAGATACTACAGTTACTATTGCATAGATTATAGTACTAGTTTGTTTTATTTCAGATACTACAGTTACTGTTGTGTAGATTATAGTACTAGTTTGTTTAATTTCAGATACTGCAGTTCCCGTTGTGTAGATTATAGTACTAGTATGTTTTATTTGAGATACTGTCATTCCTGTTGCACAGATTAGAGTACTAGTTTGTTTTATTTGAGATACTTCTCTGCCCTGAAGTACTACCTTGAATAGGACTGGACGCTCATGGATGTGATATTGCATGTAGCTTTCCTTTCTGAGTTTCCTTTCATGGATTATTCTTCTACCATTTTCTTTGTGAAAACAATAAAATTAAATTTGATAAAAGGGTGGAGATGAATGTATTGTGATGAATAAAGTTTGGTGAGCAACATATCTAGGCCCGATAATCGAAGTGCAATCCATTGCATGAGCAATCACATTTCTTAGATGTGCACCTGACCACCTTTCCATGTCAACCTGCTCACACATAGAGCAGTCAGGGGCCAAAACAATCAGAATCTCTGTCACCTGCACTGGCCCCATTGACGCCTTTGGGGCATTCTTTCAAGATCTGTCATTAGACCTAACAGCCTGTCTAAGACATAGATTGGGATTAGTACACAGACTCAGTTGAAACATATGGCCTGGGTCATTGACTATAGTATTAAAAAAACTGTGTCTATTCATGTTCCACACCAGAACAGCTTCATATACGGTAGGTGTAGCATCTCATTTTCAAGAAGCTCCTATGAGGCAGGAACAGTGATAGCAAATGTTGCAGTACATTGCAGAAAGTCAAAGGTTTCAGAATAGTAACAAGTACAGTACATTACATGAAGATAATGTTAAACATATGTAACTGGAGAAGGTTCCATAGAATTATACCTACATGTTATGTGACTGGGATAAAGAATAAAGTGCTAAAGTACTTAAAGGGGACAGGACATTGGTGTGAATCTGCAGCTGTTCTACAATATTCCTGTTTTCAGAAATGGTAAGCATCCCTCAAAATGATCCGTATTGAACTGCACCTGAATCAAAGGTTATGTAAAAACTGTGCTTTGTATAATTTTTCTTTTGGGGTAACATTCTGTACAGTTCTTTACATGGGACCAGGAATTTGGAGTTTTGACTAATACTGCATGAATTGAGAATTTCTGACTGCAAGCTATTGACCTACAGTTTTAAATCCATGCAGTGACAAAGTTAACACTTCAGATTCCTGGCTGTATGAAGAAAACTGTTCAGGACATTGCCCATAAAGAGAAAACAACACAAGAGCCCGTTTTCCCATCATCTTATACTCAGGTACGATTTAATATGCATCACTTGGTGGTATCACTATCATTTTTGAAAATGGGAACCTTAACTGCTGTAAATTCACACAAATTTCCTGTTCTGCTTAAGAAATCTGGTTTACACATATACCTTGTGTAGTGCAACAGAAGACAGCACTATTGAGGAAGGAAATCTAGCAGTAATTGTGAACAGCAAGTTAAATGCAGTTAGGCAGAGAAAAGAAGCAAACACAATCTCAGGATGCACGGTGAGGGGGCAGGTGCAGTTTAAGGGAGGGGATCCTCCCACTAAGCAAGACCTTGGATATACTACCTTGCACTGTGCTCAAAAATGCGGAAGTCTAGGCTGCCAAATATTCAGGTACTCATTATTCATATTCAGGTATTAAAAAAAAGAAGAAGAACAGACACCCACCCTCCTCCCCAGCTCAAATCCTTAAATTCTAGCCCCCTGTCCCCCCACTCTCTGAAAGAAACCCAATCGTACCCTCCCCCCAGCACCCACAGTTTTATTTAAGGAGTTACAACTCCCATGATGGGCAACTGGCATAACCTCCCTGCCTTCATTGCAGGCCACTGGCTAAGCATTCGTTTGTGCTAAAAGAAAAGTAATTTCTCCTGCCAACCCCTGCAGCACCCTCAACCCCCCCTCCTCCCCCCAGCACCCAATTCTTGAACTAAAAGGCCAATGAGATCAAAGGGGATAAGGGGGAGTGTGTGGAGGAGTGTGCAGGGGTTGTGGGATAACAGATGGACCAGACACTGAACTTCAGGTTCAACACAAAATCTCTGCATGATGTTTATTCAAAATACAGGAAATAAGCTGCAGCAATGTCACATTCCTTCTTCAGTACATCCGTTTGCAGCAACAGACTATGAATGTCCTTTCTCTGCACTTAGCCAGTACCTACTGACACTGATCTCTGATCTAACAACTTTTCAGTGAAAACCCTTCATCCCTATGTGGGCCTGGTTTGCTTGGGCAGTTGGGGCTCAAAAAAAAAAAAAACAAGTTATAGACAAAGAACCTTAATGCAGAATCACTGAAAAAAGGGTTACCCCAAAGGGCACTGACAGCAAATCAAGTTTCAAAGAAATACAACATCATACATACTTCCATAATGCAAAGCATCAAGGGACATATGCAAATCACCATGAAATTTCAGACATGTTCAGTTTACAGCAATTTACATGCATTTTAAATAGCACAACTAACTTAATCTCTATAATAGTCACCTAGTACTGTTTACCATTATCAAAAACACCTAGTGCCATGGTATTCTCAACATTTACAGGTTTCATAAACATAAGGGGCGGGATATTCAGACTGCGCCAGGCTGAAGTGCAAGCCTGGGAGTAGCGCAACATGGTTGAGCCAGGGCATAGTCTAGGCAATATTCAACGGTGCTGAGCCATGGCCCAGCACCATTGAATATGGCACCGAGGGCACACACACTATGCATGGCACAGTGGCACTGCACCAGCGTGAGTGGCAGCAGGGGAGCAGGGGGCTGCACCAGCACAAGTGCGGTTGTGCTAGGTGCAGTGAGAGTGATATTCAGCCGTGAGCATGCAAATGAGGCCATTATGTATGCAAGGCACAAATGGGGCTATTTGCATGTCATTATGGCCCCATTTGCATGCTGTGTGCCGATCCCTGGCAGCTTGCGCCTGGTGCCCTGCCAGGCTGCAGCTGTCGGGGGCTGATGCCCCCTGCCTCCTGGTGGGCAATGCACCCTGTAGCCTGATTGTGGGCATAGCAATAAAATAACCTAGTGGTCCAGTGGACCCACCCCCTGCCCGATCGTGAGCATATGAATATAATATCTGGTGATCAGTGGACCCGATCTCCTGCTGGAGTCATGGGCAAATGTTATGTAACCCTGGTGGTCAGTGGCTCCTTCCCACCTGCCCACTGAGCTCTCGCTACCCTGCACCCCCGGTCAGCGACGGGTGGCAACTCCCCGCTGCAAGTCACTTGGCTCCTGTCGACTGACAGCATACAGTACGGCTGTACACCTATTGGTCCACTGTGTGGGCCAATGGGTGTGCAGACCACACTGTACTACACAGTCCCGAACTGTGAATGGCTCATTCACATATCGGGACTGTGTAGTACAGTACAGTCTGCATGCCCATCAGCCCACGCAGTGGACCAATAGGCATACAGCTGTACTCTATGCTGTCAGTTGGTGGGTGGCTGGGTGGCTTGCGGCAGAGACCTGACACCCTCCGCTGATGGGGGGGTGCAGGATTTCGGGGCTCTGAGGGCAAGTGGGGAAGGGGGGTACCGCTGGACCACCAGGGTTATTATTTACATTTGCCCATGATGGGGCAGGAGATCAGGTCCACAGGACCACCAGGGTATGTTTTACTACAGGTCCATGATTGGGCAGAGAATAGCAGTCCACTGGACCACCAGGGTTATATTATATCTATGCCCATGATCAGGCAGGGGATCGGGACCATTGGACCACCAGGGTTAAATATAACTATGCCCGTGATCAGGTGAGGGGGGGTCACGACGCCCGGACTGTGTCCCGGGAGGTCGGGTGGCCACCCGCAGCAGGCGGCTGCTGTGTCGCGCCCAGCAATATGGCAGCCCACCTGTGGGTGTCCTCCAACTTGTTCCTGGTTTTGACGGGCACATCTTTGCACCCCCCCGTGTGGCGCAAGGTGGGTTTGTGCCTGCGTATGCGCCGCACATCCTTGGCTGAATATCAGGTTGCACCGCATATGCATGGGCACGCCCCCTGCACTTGCACAGCATACATTACTGGTGCACCCAGGCACATCTGAGATTGCGCAACACAACCTATCCCTTTGAATATCGCGCCAGGATGCATCGGTGGGTTGCGCATGGTGCAATCCCTTTGAATATCCCACCCAAGGTATATACATCAAGGTATTTTATGACATAGTGCTATTACATACTAAATCCAACAACGATAAACACAACCTGTTTTACATATGCTTGGCGGTCACCACAATAACCTCCCTGTACAAGGACCTGAGCTGGAAAAGGAAAATTAAAGAGGACACTATAGCTTAGCCAAGAAAGGGAAGGAGGTGCCCATAGGTGGGCAACCTTATGGACTAGAAGTTGTAAAGGATAGATTAGGCTAAGAAATAGAAGAAGTGTTGCAACAGATTTAAGAAAAGGTCGGTCCTCAAGAGTGGAAGGAGCTCCCTGTCACAAGGAGGACCAAGGAAAAGCATCTATCCTAAATAGATACTTCTGCTCAGCATTTACTGATGAGAAGGTAGGGCAGGGCCCACAGCTCAGCACCATGGACACAGGGGGAAAGGAAGTGTGCACAAGTCCCTTCACAAAAGAAAGGGTCCTACAAGAGCTCACTAAGCTCAGGGTGGACAAGGCAATGGGACCTGATGGCATACATCCCAGGGTACTAAAAGAGCTAAGGGTGGAACTAGTAGAGCCATTAGCAGAACATTTTAGTGAGTCTCTGAGCACAAGAGAGGTCCCAGAAGACAGGAGAAGGGCTCGTGTGATCCCGCTCCACAAGAGTGGCAGCAGGGAGGAGGCAGGGAACTACAGACCAGTCAGTCTTACATCAGTAGTGGGCAAGATTATGGAGGCACTCCTTAAGGAAAGGATAGTGCAACACCTGGAATCCATAGGAGCACAGGATCCAAGATGGCATGGGGTTACAACAGGAAGGTCCTGTCAAACTAATCTCATAGATTTCTTTGACTAGGTAACCAGAGTGGTGGACCAAGGGTGTGCAGTTGATGTCGCTCACCTTGACTTCAGCAAAGTTTTCAATACTGTTCCACATAGAAGATTGATTAATAAGCAGGGTAGGCTTGGGGTGGGTCAGAAGTTGGTCAACTGGGTGGCAAACTGGATGGTGGGCAGAAAACAGAGAGTGGTGGTAAACGGTTTACAGTCAGAACAGATGCAAGTCACAAGTGGGGTACCTCAGGGATCAGTCCTGGGGCCAGTCCTCTTCAATATCTTCATCAGTGACATTGCAGATGGACTGGAGGGTAAGGTTTGTCTGTTTGCAGATGACACCAAGATCTGCAACAGAGTAGATGATCCAGGTGGGGTTGGAAGAATGAGAAGCGATCTGGAAAAACTGGCAAAATGGTCAGAAGAGTGGCAACTGGGGTTTAATGCAAAGAAGTGCAAGATCATGCACATATTAAAGAGAAACCCTGAAGCTACCTATAGGTTGGGAGGGGAGTTGCTGGCAATCACAAGGGAAGAAAGAGACTTGGGCATCATCATCACAGATGACCTGAAATCATCCAAGCAGACCACTAAAGCAATAGGTAAGGCTAGAGGGATGTTGGGGTGTATTAGTAAGTGTATCACAAGTTGTAAGAGGGAGGTAATAATCCCTCTTTACAAGACACTGGCTAGGCCCTATCTGGAGAACTGCATGCAGTACTGGAGGCTGCACCTGCACAAGGACATTAACAAAATAGAGGCAGTCCGGAGAATGGCAACCAAAATGGTGCAGGGACTGCATCAGAAAACATATAAGGACAGATTAACGGAGCTCAATATGTATACCCTAGAGCAAACGAGGGAGAGAGGTGATATGGTCAAAACATTCAAACATCTTAAGGGCATTAACAAGGTGAAAGAGTCTAACATGTTTCAATATAAGAAAAATAGCAGGACAAGAGGACACAGCATGAGATTAGAGGAAGGCTGATTAAGTGGTAATGTGAGGAAGTTCTTTTTCATAGACTGGGTGGTGGATGCATGGAATGGCCTATCTCAGGAAGTGGTGGATATAAATTCAGTGCAGGGCTTCAAACAGGCATGGGATAGGCATAAGGGAGCAATACAGATGAGTAATAATAAATAGGGCATTAACAGAGTAAAGGCCTATGGCACATTCATAAGGTAGAAAAAATGGGCAGACAAGATGGGCCTTGCAGTCCTTATCTGCCATCAACTTCTATGTTTCTATGACTGGGCATAGCATCTCCAGATCACAAGAAGGTGACCTGCACAAACCTGTCCTCTTCCATGGCCAGACATCTGCTGCAGAGCGAAAGAGCTTCTGTGCTTGCTCACTCTGTATAGTGAAAACCACTGATCATGTGATCAGTTGGTTTCACTAAACAGAACGAGCATGCATGGGAGTGCTTTTATTCTGCAAAATGTGACTGGCTGTGGAGGTGGGCAGGTTTGCGCTGGTCACCTTCCATGTAACTCAAGAACTGGGTGCTGGAGGTAAGGAGGAGGGTTGGAGGGCACTGTGAGGGTAGGGTGGAGAGAAATTACTTATCTTGTAGTGCAAACGTGCACTTAAATGGAAGCCAGCCATGCAGGTGGGTGGGTTGTGCTGGTTGCCCATCACGGGAGTTGTAGCTCTTTAAACATGAAATTGTGGGTGCTGGGGGAGGAGGTGGGATTGGGTTTCTAATAGAGGATGGATGGTTGGGAAGCTTGAATGTATGGATGTGGTCTGGGGAGGAGGGTGGGAGGTTGTTTCTTTTTTCCTTTTTTAAATCATATTTCCCATATTGGAGTAGGCATGAATAGTGGCATTATTCATTCTACGTATCTGAATAACAAATAGTACCACTGTCCATTGTTGTTAACCTGTTTATTAACGTTTTACATAGAAAACAGCACAATACCACAACCAACATATTCCCCCTACTCGACCCCTTATTGCTCCCACCAGTCCCCTGCAGGGGTTGTATCCCAGATGGGTGTAGGCCCACCAGGCTATCCACCCCCCCTTCCACTACTCTGACAAAGTCCTCACTTTCTACCACCTAATGTTATAAGCAAATATTTCCTTGTTAAGGGTCTTGTGCATATGTCTTTGTCTTTGCATACGTAACTGAGCACTAATACATGCACGTGCAAATGAAAAGAAAAATATAAACATGTGTATGTATGTAAAATGGATATATGTATGTAGTTATATATTATGGCAAGTATTGTCTGTCTATCCCACAAAATGTTTTGTATTCCTTACTGTTTTTGTATAACTATGTGTATTTTTTATCTGTTCTGTATTCAATATTGTATCCACTCTTACCCTTCCCCTGGGACACATCTGGAAATGAGCTATTGTAGCTCAGTATGCCTTTCTTGGTGAAACTTTTCAAAATAAATAAAAATAAAATAAATAAACATATCAAAACATACTGTAGCTACAAACAGTGCTACAAACAAGATAACAGCCCAAGCAATAAAGTATATAAAAAGTATGCAAAAGTACAACAATAACCAATAACAAGCCACAGGGGAAATAATACCAGAAACTGTAACTAACAGAAAATAAACAAAGTTGGAGATGGCAAAGCATGACACACTATGACAACAAACACAGAAACATAGACCATGACAGCAGAAAAAGACCAGAGCTCCCTCCAGTCTGCCCATATTCCCTATAATCCCTGGAGCCTATTATTCCTCCAGGGTATTAACCCTCCCCATCCTATCCCCATACTCCTCCCTGGTCTTGTCACCCCAGCTGACCACTATTCCCTTCATTCTATCCCATGCCTGCTTGAATCCCCTGACTGTGTTTGCCCCCCCCATGGCAGCTGACACTGTTCCAAGGTTTCACCATCCTTTCCATAAAGTACTACTTCCTCACATCCCTCTTGAACCACCCTCCCATAAATTTCCACTCATGTCCGTGAGTTGGTATTCAGGGTAAATAATCCCCTGCAGTTTACCTTGTTAATCCCTTTAAGGAACTTGACTGTCTCTATCATATCTCCCTCTCCCTTCTGGTTTCCAGTGAATACACATCTAGTGCCTTGAGGCACTTCTCATAGGATCTGCCCTGCTGGCCCTAAATCATTTTTGTTACTCTGTGCTGCACTGTTTCCAACCTATCCCTGTCCTTTCTGAGGTGAGGGCTCCAGAACTGGACACAGTACTCCAGGTGAAGCCTCACCAGGGATCTGTATAGGGGAAGTATTACAGCTTTTCTTCTGCTATCAGTACTCTTCCCAATACATCCCAGCATCCTGTTAGTCTTGCTATAGGCCTTGTTGCACTGGCTTGTTTGTTTAAGGGTGTTACTGATGATGCCCCCCCCCTACCATAAGAGTTGACTCATATGTGAGACTTGACTCAAACAGAGGTAACAAAAAAATTCCCTGTATATACAATCAATAGAAATTGGAAGTGAGCAATGAATAAGGAAAACAGCAAACAGTATCAGCAGTCGAGAGTTCAGGCCATAACCACAGAGTGTCCAATTAAAAAAATGACAAAAGGCAAAAATTCCCAGGAAGGTAATGTATTAGTGTCCTGAGCCGAAAAAGACATCACAGAACAAGAATGAGGAATAATTGTCAAATGAAGAGAAGAAAGAAGGCTGGAAATGAAAGAGAATATGGCACAAAAAGAAAAAGACAGGGAAGAGAAAGAAAGAAAGAAAGAAAAGTCATTACAACCAGCTTCCTAAGGAAGGGAGGGGAAGAGAGAAGACCAGGTAGGAGTAACTGCATCAGGATGCTTTTCCAGAAATACCTGAAAAGGCACCCAGATTGAAGAATACTGATAGAGGGTGCCCACCGCAGTGTGAGACAAACATTCACTGGTAGCCACCAAAGACAAGCTGGTCAAAAAGTCTCGAAGGGTGGGGACTACTGTGATATGCCACTGTTGGAATATGAAACATTTAGCCTCAGTACTAGCTAACTGCAGCCATTCCACCTGTAAGAATAGAAGAGGAAGAAGGTCTTTATGCCAACCCAACAAGCAAAAAGCTGGAGCATGTGGAAGTGTCAGCTTAGAAATCTGTCCCAAGACATCCTGCACCTGTACCCAAACCTGAGATTTTGGGACAGAACCAGAGAACATGGAGGATATCTGCCCCTGGGCTACCATATCTCCAACAATTAACATTCAGAAGGAGGTGTTCTTTATGCAAAACCTCTGCGGTGTGGTACCACCTATGGAGTACTTTATTTTTCAACAGCCTACTACATACGTCCAGTACTGCAGTGTGAGCTGATTTCCAACAGTCGCACCAATCCTGATCAGTAAGTAGTTGGCTAAGAGAGGCCTCCCAAGTGGTTTTTGCATGAAGTGTCTTGTCAGGAATTGCTTCCCTGATCTCAGTATAGATACATCCCATCCTACCTCTGGAGTGTTTTTGTCAAGAAGACAAAGACCAGAGGTGGTGGTAGGGTGAACTCACTGAGACCCCTAATTAATTTGGAAAGGGCACTATGTAATTGAAGGGAACGCCAAAATTCCAGTCACATGAGACCATACCTGATTTGGAGGCTCTGAAGACAATCAGGCACCGGACGCTGGACACTATTCGTTATATGTATCTGGATAGCGAAGAGTGCACTATTCATGGTAGTTGGGAAATACTATTCATTACTCATGCATGCCTAGTGCAAAATTCTTGTCACTGCAGTACAGAATAGGACTTTTGTGGGCCTAGTACCTTTCTCCCCTTTCCTCCCTTCCCCTCTGGAATAACCTGTCCCTCTGCTCCTCCTTCTCCTCTTTGCCTTCTTTCAAATACCTTCTTTGTGATCTCTGTATTGACAGTACAGCTGCTTCTGCAACTAACCCCCCTTTAGCTTTTAATTATCATGGTGCTTGTGCCTTCGTCCACCTACCCTCCGGCATAAGTGGAAGACTAAGGACTCTTGTCAAAAGTTACTATAGTGGTGGGCAGGGCTAGAGTTAGCTTAGTGTGGGTGGAACTAAATATGGAGTGGAAGTGGTGTGGGAGCAAAGCCAGTAAGCAAAGAAACTATATTGCCATACTTAGGAGCTTAGCTTTTTAAATGTGCTTATGTTGGGGGACAGCCTTGCAAGAAGAAAATAAATTGGGATATGGTGGCAAAGCCCCCCAGCTTAAACAAATTTAAAAAGCTAAGATGAAAGTATGTAAATACAGTCACTTTGCTCCTGCTCAACTCCCACCATTGTCAAGGCCACTATAGCATGACACACACTACTCTTTTTCAGAAACACCTATTCATTAACAGGATGTGTGAAGCCTTAGTCCTCCACTTACACCTTGTATCTCTTGTGGCCAGGTGGCTTTGTGTATATTGTAGGTACCGTACAACTTTATAGCCCACATCATACTGCCTGCATTTGGTTCTTTGCCCCATGGCACATTTTATATTGTAAAGCCTATTATAGCATGGGGTAGAGAGAGGGAGGTAGGTGATTCATGGATTGGTGTCACCTGACAGTGCATTAATGCCCCCTTATTGGCACAGCTGAAGTGATGTGGTCCCCTCTATTCAGTAGCAGTGGGCAACATGGGTCTTCTTTTATCTTGTATGGCTCCAACGTCAATGGCAGCCATTTCTCAGACCCAGCTTAATGAGCGTTACACTGTAGGAGATGTTATTGACCACTACAAAGTGCCATCTCTTAGGTTTTTACACAGTGTGCATCAGTCCTGTGTGCAGGTATCTGTATGCATAGCCACCCACCCACCTGCACTGCAGATCTCCGTGCAGTGATTGCACATTGTGATCCAGAATAGTGTGAAACTGCTAGCTGTAGTGGCAGATGGCAACACTGTGTGAGTGTCAGTATCAGCTGCAGCGGGACAACTTGTTACAGTTGAAGCTCTCTAAATAACCACCCACCTGTGCAGTGATGGCACAGTGCAGTCCACAGTGTTGTAACTGTCTTGCCTAATCGAAGAGTCACAAAGGAATAATCACACTTGGCATTCACACATCAGAACAATTTATTGCAAGCAAAAGATAATTACACTTCATTTAACAGCAATGTCACTATCAGCATTAATGATTACACTTTAGCATTCATTCATTAGCAATATTACTATCAGCATTAATATATACTTCAATTAAGCAAAACATGATACGTCACCGATTCAATAAAGCATCATCCAAGCCTTTTCCCAGTAGCTGGGGAAGCCCTAAATCATCTCACAGCCTCAGCAGGAGTTTTGAACCGGGAGAAAGTTCCACAGCGTCGTCCACCCTGCAGATGAGGCTTCAACCAGGCATTGAGAAAGCTACATTTATATCTTATTCTATGCTAAAATAATCGTGCAGCCTTCATAGTGTTGTTTTCCACATTCTAGAAGCTGGCGGGTCCCAGGATGCTGCAATTCACACCATAAGACTGCTCAGAATTCCTACACCTGCTAGGTCACTGTGCTCCAAACACTGGCTGGGTGCCTAGAACACTATGAGCTAAGCAGAAGTTTAAACAAAACTACAAAAACAGGTTGCCTGATAATATCGACCTTCAAGTCAGCAAAATACACTGTCTGAAGCAAAACATAATAATGAGGCTATCTAAAGAGCAAAACACCAATTAAATGAAGCAGCATGTAAAATGGAGTCACACAATACAAAATGGAGTATAAAATGACATACATTACATGAAATAGCATACAAAATGGAGAGACAATAATCAACATATTATACTATCACTACATTCGGTCCTTTGATTATTGTGAATACGATTTGTATGATATTGGTACCATAGCAAAATTACTACGAATATAACATGATAAGTAACAAGTCCAAATAAGCAAGATAATTGTCACTACAGCAATGATTATGATAGGATGTATCAGAATATTTAACACTTTTGTAGCTGATAGAGACCATCCTGTAAAATATCCCACCATAATGAGTAGTCTCTTGTTGAATCTTGGAACTTAAATCAATCATTTTATTTTTAACTATCGTAGTTTGCACCTGACTTTGCACTAATGATTTATTTCTTATTGCCAAATGAGCCTGCATTACATCTGTTTCCTGAATTATCTGTTTAATTTTATTTAATGAGATCTAAAATATTGGGCTGCCAATACAAAATAAGCTTCTGCTCATTATCAGGGACCTGTGCATTTTACTGTGGTGGATGACATTACAATCCAATGATTACTAGGAATCCATGATTTGAACACGGTCCTCCACACATATTCATTATTACTCATTAAATCACTCTGGGCCTTATTTCTTTGCATTATAGAATACATATGTCGCATTGTGCATTCTGTCCAATCAATAAATCGTAAATATTTTCTGCTACTCCCATTCCCCATACCTGTGAAGCATTAAATAACTACAAGAACTCAAAATCATAATTCAAAGTTAATCTTTGGGGTAAGAAAACAGTTGGCATCCATTGAGCTTGTAGTTAATTAAGCTAAATACATCAATTCCTACTGCCTGAAGCCTGTTAGTCAGTGTTTCTATATCAACACTATTTAAAATTCCCATGCCTGCCCCTGCTCCACCTAATAGCGTATCATACCAAGCTCTTTTATATTTGCATTTCTACTAAACATAAACGTTATGTTAAAATGGATTACATTTTTCTGATACCGCTGTGCTACTGATGTACATGTGGATGGAACCTTAACTATACTATCATTGCTAATTACAGGATGATTTTTCAACACTGTAATGTGATCTGCCCAAGTAGTTCTATTAGTTATTGCAGTAGCATTCATGCAGAATAACGGTCTATGTCAATCAAAGTAATACTTGCATTGAAAATGTCTGTTTGATTCATGCAGCAATCAAGTCTATGTTGTACAGTCACCATGCAACTATTCGGTAAGTTGCAGCATCTAATAGCAGTCTGGTTCTGTAATGTAATCCAATTTGTGTCCTGCATAGGTTGGACATATAATCGTCCTGCCATTGTCTCAACTGGTTTCCAAATGTTCACATCTGGTGAAAAAGTAATGTTCACTATAGGACATCCTTGGTTTTCAGGGCAAGTAAAGCTGTCTTGCACCGTAAACTGGTGGAAGATTTCCAACCCCATTGTACAAGTGGGTCGCAAGCTTCAATATTCTTCCACCTGGGGTAATAGGCTTTACCGAATGGACCGTGAGAGAGAGTGTTATTCCTTTAGAATCCATTGAAGAACCTAGAAAATACACAGACTGATTATTCTCGAAGATAACATGTGTTCGCTGGTACATATTCCCATCTCTTTCCTGACCTGATAATTAACACTGTGTTGTCTCGTCCTTGGCTATCACCTCAGCTGGTTCAGGAGGGCCATTTTGGTTTTGTAACCCATATTTGGCACCATTGTTAAACCTCCTGTAGATCTAAAACCTTTATCCCCCCTGCTGTTAAGAGTGTGGGGGCTTGTCCCTTTATAGGGGTCACTTTGTTAACTGGAATAATTAACAATTGAGCCACTCTGTCATACTGTTGAATTAACAGATTTTGTTCTCTACTATTCAACAAAATTACTTTCACTTCTCCTTGGTAATCACAATCAATCACCCCTCCCAAAATTTGTATTCCCTTGAGGGCTAGTTCTGATTTAGGTGCTATCCAACCAAAATGTCTCAGTGGAATTTGTATTCCAATACCAGTTTCTATCACTTGAATGTTTCTGCTGTTTATTCTGTATTCTTGAAGGGCATGTAAATCAAGTCCAGCAGCTTCTGGGTTGCCCTGCAAGGAGACAGAGCTCTAGTGTAATTTCCCAATATAACACTGTTTCTGTAGTTGAGTAAGCCTGCACTTGCAAATTAGGAGTTATCATTCGCATTAAGGGGGTCTCAGATTCTCCAATTGGTCTATTATTTAAAATCTGTAATGCTTCATGCAAATTCTCTTTCCATTTTGTAGGCTTCCCCAATTTCCTAAACTGTTCTTTCAGCAATCCATTCATTCTCTCAATTAACCCTGCTGCCTGCGGGTAATAAGGGATGTGAAATACCCACTATATGTTATGGGCTTGAGCATAAGCTTGTACCATTTTCACCCTAAAATGGGAACCATTGTCACTTTGTATCTGCAAGGGTATTCCATAGTACAACATAATTAAGTCAATTGCCTTAATGGTGTTTTTCTGTGTAGCTTGTTTACAAGGGTATGCCAATAAATACCCTGAATATGTATCTACAACTGTGCAAGCATATCGACATCCTCCACTAAGGGGTAGAGGTCCAATGTAATCAATCTGCCAAATTTGTCCCGGTAATTTTCCCCTCCCCAATTGTCCTTTCACAATATGAGGGACTGGTCTTTGTTGCCCATGTTGGCATATAGGACACTGAGCAATAACAGTTTTAACCAAATCCAATGTTAGGGGTACACCCCTACTATATGCCCACCTGTAAGTGGCTTTCTCTCCCAAATGTCCACATTTTTGATGTGCCCATTTTGCCAGCCCTGATAACTGCTGACTTTGAGTTTCTTCAATATCCACTGGAAGAATCTTAGCTCTTTCATCTGCAATAGAATTATACCATCGTTCTAGTGTATCTGAAGCACAATGAGCATCAACATGAAATACAGTGGTCTGAGTATTTTGCACCATAGTCCATATTTCCTGCCACAGTTCTTCCTCATATGATCAATGGTCTCATCTAGTAACTGCTGTACTTTATCTTGATCAGCCCCCTGGATCAAGATATCATCAATGTAATGAGAAATCTGCATGCCATCCGGCAGCTTCAACTCATCAAGTGTTCTGCACCATCCGGTGGCAGATGGTGAGGCAATGTACATATCCCTGAGGTAATCTAGTGAAAGCTTATTGCCTCCTGCCATGTGAAGGCAAACGGTCCCAAAACTTTTCCTCAATCGGAATAGTAAAGAATGCATTAGCTAAATCAATAACTGCATACCATACCCTTTGTGCCTTTGTATTTGCTCTATCAGGGTGACGTGTGTCTGGAACGCAGCCATCAATGAAGGGGTGTACTTGTTCAATTCCCTATAATCTACTGTCATCCGCCATGACCCGCCACTTTTCTTGACCGGCCACACAGGATTGTTCCAAGCTGTTGTTGTGGGTTTAAGCACTCCTGCCTCTAATAGATCTTTAATAGTGGCAGTTATCTCCTCATGCCCTCCTGGTATTCTATACTGTTTCATACAGATAATTTTTGTAGCAGGTGGAATGGCTACTGGAGGCATCTGCACCTTCCCACTACTACTGGTCTTGCTGAAATGTAAGGTTTTACTCCAAATTGATATTGTCCATCAGACAATTGCAACGTCATCCCCTTTAGTATGTCTATTCCTATAATGTATTCCGGAATCGGAACAATCATTACACAATATTTTCTCCGGGGCAGCTGACCTATTTTCAGTTCCAAAATGGTCTGCACTGCCTCAATTTGTTTACCTCCTAATCCTGTAATTACCACTCACTGACCTTCGTGTTTTGCTGGGTTCCCATAAATTAATGAGGCCTCCGCCCCAGTGTCAATTAAAGCTCGTACTTTTGGGTTGAGCCACTTTTCCAATTAATTTCCAATTCTACATGAGGTCTAAATCCCTCCTAGCCCACCTTCTACTGGGGCTTGGCCTTCATTTCAGTCATATTTTAGGTTTTCAGTTGCTGCAACTCCCTAACGGGTACAAATCACTAGGATACAGATCTGCATACTCCTGCTCGGTCGGGGTGACTCAATGGATCCCTGAGTGGGAGCCCCCCACCCGGGACATACTTTCATCATCAAACTCTGCCGGGGAGCAGTTGGACTTACAGACTCCCTGAAGAGACATGTACATCTGTCTTTAACTTTGAATTGATCTGCTTATTTACTCGCTTTTAGTGTTCAACTCTTTTGTACATTTCCCACATATCAGGGTACTGATCCATCAATGTTTTCCTTGCCACCCCATCCTTTAAGAGAGCCAGGAACATATCTCTCCTAGAAACTCGACCTTCAGGATTGGACCGCTGTTTATCCTGTCCTGAAGAATCATATAAACTAGACCCTTTGGGCCCCAATCTCCCAGTTCCCCTAACTGCCAGTATTGCCTCTAGCACTACACCTACTGTTTTCCCGTCTGATTAATCAACAAAGTCATCATTACTGCCTTATATGCAGGTGGTGCAGTTTTGATAATCTTATTACGTACAGACACTGGCACAACAACACTCATTAAATCAGCATGGTCTTCTGTGGAGACCGCAACTTTCATCATTTCCATTTTAATGTTTTGTATACAGTCCTTTAAGGTAAACCATGGTTAACTATCCTCCGGCCAGTCACTCACCGTCGGATACTTGTGTTTGCAAGCCATAGCCACCACGTCCAGCATCATGGCATAGCCCTGCCCCTGCATTCGGAGGGTCCGAAATGCCTCCTTCACCACAGGGTCATAGCTTAGTGACAGAAACCTAGGGGCATCAGTTTCATCTAAGCTTACTCCATCCGCCCCTGTGTCATACAACCTCACCAGCCATCTCAACAAACTCTCCCCCCCCCCGGGTGTGCAGCTCAGGAGGTCTGATACCTCCTGTTGAGAAAAATCCTCCACTACATCTCGATTCCTAGGATTTCCCTGATCCAACACTTCAGTACGTCTTCTAGACACTGGCTGTGCATGCAATATTGGAACCTTACGTCCCTCAGCCTTTTCTTCTTTATCTGAGGCTGACCTTTCCTCATCTGTAGAAAACCAAATATCTCCATCCCATGTTTCAGGATCCCAGTGGGCTCCTGCCCTAACTATTGCTAGGCTTACCTTTTTCCTACTAACTCTGCCCCTCCTCTTTTTATACTTGTACTGTGCCACTCGGACAGCTGCATTTTCTGCAACTGTCCGATAGGTATCCAATTTATCACTCAGCAAATGATTTTGACATTGTAACATCACAGCTTTGCTTTCCAAATCACAAACCTTTTGTTCCAACTCTGCCTTTTCACTAAGAAGTCCCACTACCTTTTCATGCATCTTCCTATAGGCAGACAATAAAATCCACCCCTGCTTCCAAGGCAGCACATTCTTTCCCTTTGCCACAGGCACTCTTTTCATACATGTAACAACATCTGCAGGCTCAGAATCCTTTAAACAGGATTCCCAGTGTTCACTCAACCCTGCACAACATGACCACTCAGTGGCTAAATCAGCATAAGGTTGGTTTTCCCAACCAGGAATTTCCACTTGTGCACATGCAACATTAGACTCTTTTCTTTTAAACATTTTTACTTCACCTTAGTGTGTACTTTCCTTTATGAATCCTGCCGAGTACGCCAAAATTGTCTTGCCTAATCGAAGAGTCACAAAGGAATAATCACACTTGGCATTCACGCATCAGAACAATTTATTGCAAGCAAAAGATAATTACACTTCATTTAACAGCAATGTCACTATCAGCATTAATGATTACACTTTAGCATTCATTCATTAGCAATATTACTATCAGCATTAATATATACTTCAATTAAGCAAAACATGATACATCACCGATTCAATAAAGCATCATCCAAGCCTTTTCCCAGTAGCTGGGGAAGCCCTAAATCATCTCACAGCCTGGCCAGGAGTTTTGAACCGGGAGAAAGTTCCACAGCGATGCGTCCACCCTGCAGATGAGGCTTCCAACCAGGCATTGAGAAAGCTACATTTATATCTTATTCTATGCTAAAAATAATCGTGCAGCCTTCATAGTGTTGTTTTCCCACATTCTAGAAGCTGGCCGGGCTCCCAGGATGCTGCAAATTCACACCATAAGGACTGCTCAGAATTCCTACACCTGCTAGGTCACTGTGCTCCAAACACTGGCTGGGTGCCTAGAACACTATGAGCTAAGCAGAAGTTTAAACAAAACTACAAAAACAGGTTGCCTGATAATATGTGACCTTCAAGTCAGCAAAATACACTGTCTGAAGCAAAACATAATAATGAGGCTATCTAAAGAGCAAAACACCAATTAAATGAAGCAGCATGTAAAATGGAGTCACACAATACAAAATGGAGTATAAAATGACATACATTACATGAAATAGCATACAAAATGGAGTGACAATAATCAACATATTATACTATCACTACAGTAACACAGTACCTATCATTGCTCTTTGTGGGGATATAAGTGGAGTCCCACCCAGTGACCCACCCACCCAGTGGATCTGTATGCATCCTCCGTACAGTACAATCACAGTTGCCCAGTGTTGTTTTCAATGTCTTGTGGAGCGTGACTGCAGAGTTGTATCATTGCCCACCCTCCTGGCTCAGGGATCCTGAGCAACACCCTCTTGTCCCTTGCCTCTCACCTATTAATGTGCTTGCAGCAATCTGTGGCTACCTAGCCACCTGCCCCACAGATCTCCAGCTCCTGATTGCACAGTAAAAAGGGGACAGCATTCCTGCCTTCTTCACTCTGTGTCCCTGTGGTGCCACTGTCTGTGTGACACTCTTTGACTACCCACCCACCCGCCCCACAGATCTCCATATGCACTGAGTGGACAGTGAAGGGGACCACCAGCTGACTTCTGACACTGTGTGTGTCATACATAGAACAGAGCATGATGGCTGGGAGAGATACACTGTCAGTTCCCAGGAGCCCCCCAGGATGCTGCCAGATGATCTACGGCCCCTGTCACCCTCTGAGCGACTGTGGCAAACAACCCTGCTTCACCACCGATGGTGTGCTGTCTGTTGCTTCTCAAGGCTGGGACAGACACACTGTCAATCCGCAGGAGACCCCCCAGGAAGCGGGCCAAGAATCACCTCTGCTTCACCACTGATGGTGCACTGTCTGTTGCTTTCCTCTGTCCTCTGTCTCTCTGGCTCCTGATCATACAGTAAAAAGGGCGGCAGTGTTGACTTGTGACACTGTGAGTCATAGTACAGCAGAGCATGATGCCCAGGAGAGACACAGTAATAGTCTCCAGGTGGCCCTCCAACAACAGTCTCAACAATCTCTGATCCCCGTCCTGCAGTTACCGACTGTGGTAGACACCCATTCTCCACTGCCAATCATGCACTAATGTAGTATTTGGATGATGATGTAAATAGTAGGGGTACTTCCACTGCTCAATGCACCCCATGATTAGCCATTGTTGGTTTCTTTTTGTGTGTGTGCACCACCTCCTCCTGTGTGTGTTTTTCTCTCTCTCTCTCTGCTTTAGAATGATGATCGCGAGCAACATTGCTCAACCAGGTGCAGTGAGAAAGAGAGAGAGACATGACCTGCATGGTGATTTAGTAACAAAGTGACAGACACGCAGTGGGACCAGACAGGGTGACAACATAAAATTGGGTATGTGTCAGCTAAGATCCTCCCCCGTGTCTCCTTGTCTTTCTGTCTGATTATGCATGGTGATCGCGAGCAACACTGGTGAAAGTTAAGCAGCCAGAAAGTGAGAGACAGAGAGGCCTGGATTGAAATTGTCAGACTGGTACAGACAGCAGAAATCATAGTGACAGTCATGTTATGAAGCACTAGTGGTAGAAATGACAGAAATAGTACAGCTGTGGCATGTCTCTGTTCATATCAGCGTCGCTGCATCTGAAGGCTCTGTAACATGGGTGGCTCCCTTGAGCATGACACCCCGACAGTGAAACTTGAAAACAGACCATTACAGTGACAGTCACTGTAATTGCCTGTTTTCGGTGATGCTTGTTTTCCAGTGTCCTGCCCCCTCCCTGGAACAACTCCAACCTGGAGTTGATTATATTAGAATGCAGAGGGTGCAGCGGGCAGAGCCCCCCTGGAAAAAAACTGTCTTTTGCGAGGGCACAATACTGGTGTCAGTATTGTGCCATCACTGTGTGGGACATCAGGATTCTTTCTGATGTGCACACTAGGTGCAACATAGAGCTGATAGCCAGCAGTCATGGAGACATTTGGGGTGGGGGGAATTACATGTCATAGGCATGGTACCACAGGATGTTATGCAGAAGAAATATCACAGAGCATATCAGTACTGTATCTGTGACATTTCTACGTGCATAACTGGAAGGGAATGTGGATCTTTCCCTAGGGACTATTTTGCAAGGTGGAAGGATACAGTACCTTTTTATGAGTTTTAAATAGCAAAAAAAAATATTTCTTGATATGGTTTTGTTGTTTAAATATAACCCCTGTTACAAGTGCACTAACCCACTCCAGGGTGTGTTGTTATTGGGTATTAATGCACACCCGGGTGCTGTGAGGACACTTGGCCTGTGGTCTCATCCCTCACAATGCAGCTGGGTGTGCGTTAATCCCCAACAACAGCACCCACTGTCATGGATTATTGTTTACTTAATCATCTGCAATATTTCTGTAACTTCTAATATTTTGTTATACCCCCTGTTTGTAACTCCTTCACTGGATCACACTAGGAAATGAGCCTTGGTTCAGTGTGCCTCTCCTGACCAACAATTTCTAAGCAAAGTAAAATAATTAATAAGGCTGCGGGTATTGTGTGCTGCTGTATGAAACCAGAGTGCCCATTTGGGAGTCTGTACTTGTCTGGAACAAATTCAAGGACTTGTTAGTGTACTACTTTTTTGAGCTTCTTATTTAGGATGCACAAAACATATAATGGTCTCTAGTTGGGGTCCCTGAGGTCACCTGAAATGGAGAGTGGGATTACCACTACTGTCTCCCATGTGGATGGGATGTTACCAGTAGCCAGAGACATTTCAGAAAGTGCTATTAGTGACAACGCCAGTACAGGAAGGATCTGGGCTTTGAAAGAGATGGCTAATGGTTCAATGCCAACAATTTGTAGAATTTTCATGAAAATTGATATACTATACTTAAAATATATGTTTTATGCAAGCTCAAGGTTGAATCGATTAAAAAACAGCTGTCATGGTCCAGGCAGGCAATTCATATCAATGAGTTGCCTACCCAGGAGCTAATGTAGCCAGTCATTTAATTTTTTTTTTGTGCAATATTATTTATTTATTGTGGTTGGTGGACATATGAACACAAGAGCCCTTTTAGAAAAGTGCCCCCCTTCCTCACCTGCCCCACATCATAACTGTTATAGCTGGCCTTAGCAGTGGGCAAAGTTTCCTCACCTGCTGTCCACACTAATTGCCTCTACAATTAGGTGGGCCTGGCTTGGATCTCTCCTCTACAGGTATGCACTCTACTCTGTTTTAGCACTTACTGTCCTACTGGAGGACATGCCTGGTACTAGCTGACTCCAAACCCCCCCCCCTTATAGTCACCCCCCCAAGTCGGCTTTTTTTCAGTCCCCATCCCTGTTACCAGGACAAAGCCTGTACTATGGGCTGCTGAGGTCCTTGTCTCTGTGTTCCCCCATAAGCTCATAGTCATACTCTGTTTAAGGTTTTTGGCAGTAGCTTCAGTAGCTGGTTACTTGTTATTCTGTACTTACTGTATATTCTGCATAATGTCTCTCTGTTTGCATTATCATTGCAATTTGTTTAAATGTTCCCTGAGTTGTTCTTATTGTGTACACTCCTTCCCATGAAGTGTGAACCACAGAGGGGGAAATTCCCCTTCTGTTGTTTATTGTTTGTTTATTGTTTCTTGATAAGAATCAGAATTACAACCCTTTGAGTCATAGACTCCTTTACAAAGGGTCTATATCAGGACATTATGACACTGTACAAGGAAAACAATCACGGTCTGACAGAAAACAAATACATAGTGTGGGGAGGAAACCCTGGATCAGAGTTACAGATGATTGAGGCATGTAGACCCTATATCAGTGAATTAAACATAGATAGTCAAAGACTATACAAATATATACAAAATCATAAGCAAAGTGAAGCAGTTTTGTACAGTGGATTAAACATAGCTAGCCAAAGGAGCATCGGGCACCTGTTGTACTGTATATGCCATGTACTCGATGTGGAACATCTGCAAAATAGCTTTCACTCAAAGGTTTTTTCCGAACAATGAAATAAATAAATAAATAAATGAATAGTATTGTAGCTTCTGCATACAAGTTGAGCTGCCAAGCAGCACTGCAGGCTTATCCCTGAAAAAAGCTTTTTGATGATGTGAGATAGGGGAGAGAGCCACAGTTGCTCTACATACATATTTAATAGGATCAGGAAGGAGGGCTGTTTAAAGGTAATTATAGTATCTTTCTAGCAGTTTTACGTGTACGGGGAAAATATGCCCCCATTCCTTCACCCCCATTACTGGGACCTCCTTTGATGCTGCCACACCATTCCAACTTGAGGAGCTTCTTGGACATTCCCTCCTTCCATCACAAGTACTGTATACTGTCTAGCCCCCCCCCCGGACCCCTAACCCATCCACTCTCATCAAAGAAAGGATCCATGTGCAAGGGTGGAGGCTGGCCCTGAAGTGACCTTTGTGGAGCATGGGGAGTGAGAAGCCCGTCATCTGCTCAACACTGTCCATTTCCCAGTTTTCTATTCACCATCCTTGACAAAGTCAACTAGGCCAAACCTTCTGTACACACAGCAGACACCCAAAGCATAAGACGTTCTCCTTTCTCTTTGCCCAAACTCTGAAGGGGTTTTAGGCAGCAGGCAGGGACTGGGAGTACTACAGACTACTCCACTCTCCTCTGGCCATCATAATGTCCCAGGCTTGGAATGCAAGCCTGTGTGGCTGACATACTGTAGCAAATGGCACCCCTGCCACTGTGCCATGGGTTAGCAGGAAATTCCTTTAAATCAACATTAAAAACAGTGCAGAGAATGGTTTATTTTGTGGTAAACACATTTTCTTCACATGTGAAGAGAAGACCTATAACTCATGACTGGCAGATATATATATAGCAAACACACACACGCACACGCTGTTTTGGTTAATGATGCCAAGTCGTTGAGTTGAACTATAAATAGCTTTTCTCTTATTCAACTAAAATTAGAACAAACATTAAGCCATATTAAAGGGAACATGAACCTTGATTTACTTTTTCTAAATATAATTGGAAATTTGGGCATTGTTATGTGGCAGCCTTGATCTCCTTACTCTAGTTTTTCTTTTGTGTACTATGAAATAATCTCCCCCTTATGGATTCCTTTCTGCAGGAAGGGGCTGTCACAGGCTTTATATTTATTTATTGAATTTTGACAACTGGGTAGGCCCACTAAGACTAATAGTCCCTTTTTCAGGGATGACATGGAATTAATTACTTGGAAACAAAGTACCCAAGGAAGTCAATAAGCAATACAAACCATAACAATGAGATAAGTGAGATCACAGGGTTACAGAATTAGCAAACATTGGTCCATCTACAATAGATAGCAAACATTATGACAAGTCTTATGTTATAGAGCAGTGAGCATAGTAATTCAGACAAGGTTAGTAAAAGTCATTGACTGCAAGTGTACAAACTGTGCTCGAGGAAGAATGTCTTAAGCTCTTTCTTGAAGCCTTCCAGCAAGGACCACTCTTGGAGGGTAGCAAGGAGGGCATTCAATAGAGAAGAATTAGAGGAAGCAAAGGATCTTTTGCCTGCACTAGACCTTGATCTTGCTATTTCAAGCAGGTACAGCTAAAGGACCAGACCTTACTTCTCAGAGGTTTAAAGAGCTAGTGGAACCAAAACAGACAGACAGGAAAATGATGCAAATTTTAAGTAGTTAGTTGTAACCTTTTATTTCTGAAGTATTTTTCTTTTTCCTTTTGCTCATTAGAAAGTTTCCTATGTGATAATATTGTGCTGGATGTGTGGAAGAGCTCTCAGCCTGGCAGCTGTCATATCTATCTTTAATCCTCCTGCTATGTCATCAACACTGTGATCTCACTGAAAGTGACATCATAGACAACTGACTTGGCAGCGACTGAGTGGCTGTTCCTAAGCAGCAGTGATGTCACAGTCAGTGAGGTCACAATGCTGAATGTGTAATTGGGGAAACAGAGCTAGATGTGTCCGCTGCCAGACAAAGTGCTGTTCTACACATCACATTTACCAACAGCAAGTGAAAATTCTTCTAGTTAACCAAAGGGAAAAAAAAGTATCTCAGATATAAAAGATAATGATTGACTGCTTTTAAAAACTAATATTAGTTTTAGGCAGTACACTAGCTCTTTAAATACCAGCACATGGCTAGAGAGGGGGTTAGTACCTTTGATTAATTTGAACACTAGACAGACAAGAGGATAGCTGAATCTCCCTTCAAAGGAGGGCCAGTTTAAGAAGTGGAGCACATCACAATGGTGCTCCCTAGACGAGGTGCCTGAAGCAAGCTGACCAGTTTTATTGTACAGAAATTTTAGCTTGTTTGTCTCTGAGCACCTTAGGGTCTGTAGAACTGTGGCACCATACCACAGTATTTGGAGCAGTGTACTACTGGCAATAGCTAGTCATGAATCCTTGGTTATATAACTGCTTGAATGGTAAAGTAACCCAATTTGCTGGTGCAGGGACTTTGAGATATAATCTACATGAGGTTTAAATCTGACTTCCTGGTCCACGTACTCTCCAAGATATTTAATAGAGTCGACCACCTCAATTTGAGCTCTGGTGGATGAGGCAATAGTTAACAAATGCTTTCTCCCGGTACCCATGTGCCTGGGACCAAACAGGATGGCTTTGGTTTTCTTTGTATTTAGGACTAGCTTGTTACTAGCAAATCATTTTTCAAATACCATGAAGTCTCCAACAAGCTGACTATTGATTTGGACAGTATCACCTGAGCATCATCTGCGTACAGTAGTAAGTTAGCCCTGCCACAGTTACTAGACATATCATTAATAAAGAGGGAGAACAGTATAGGACCTAAAATGGTACCTTGGGGAACACCATCTGATATGGGTCTCTGCGTAGATTGGGTATTCTTCCACTTAACCTGTTGGAACCTATTTTCCAGGTAGTGAGAGAACCACTGACAGGCTAGGCTGTCAAGACCTAGCAGCTCTAATTAGACTTAACAGGAGACTGTAGTTCAAATCAAAGGCTTTGGTGAGATCTATGAAGACAACACCTGCTGAGTGCCCTTTGTCCGTAGCCCCCAGTATGTCAGTAGTCAACTTGACTTATGCAGTGTCTGTCACATGATGTTTCCTGAAGCCATTTTGCCTTTCTGTGAGAAGGTGATGCTGTTCAAGATGGTCCTGTATCTGAATGTACAATAAACTTTCCAGTATCTAGGATAGGGAACTGAGTAGGGAAATGAGGTGGTAGTTTTCCTCAGGTTCCTTGGGACCCCCCCTTGTGCACTGGTACCACAAGGACCACTTTCTAGCTTTCAGAGATTCTCCCTTCAACTAATGATTTGTTAAATAGTATAGCAACAGGCGAGGCAATAACAGGGGCAGTTAATTTTAGGAGCTTGGGCTCAAGTTTGTTGTGCCCAGCTGAGCCTTCTAACTTTAATTGATTTTTAGAGGGGCAAAACCTCTTTTCTCTTTATCCTTTGGAAATGGAACTCTGCATAAGGGCACTTCATAGCAGGCAGACTAATGGAGTGAGGAGGAGAATCAAGGGAGGGCAGCCTGAACCTATCTAGGTTAGTAAAAAAATTACCCATATGGAAAAGAAATATATTTGAGATATATTTATAAAGGTATATTTCAAATACATTTTAAAATATATTTTCATCATATGTCTGAAGTATATGCAAAATATCTCAAATTGGCTGATTTAAAGTATCTGATTTATTTGCAGAATATATGTGACAAATATATTTACCATATATAAGAAATAGATTTCTATGATGTATTTATTATAGCTGCATTATCTGCTTATATGTATTGAATTTTTAATAGATGGTTCCACCATGCCGCATCGACATGAAATTTGTCAATTGGCATTACAGTGATGGCACAATTTATTGATTTAGTTTTTGTTTACTGGGAGGGTATGCTAGCCATAGAGATGACTATTTTCAGACATGACCTGGGAGATTACAAGTAAGGCAGTACAGCAACAAAGTACCGGGTGGGATTACAATAGCAGGATACAGCTTTTGACAGTGAAAGCATGGCACAAATAATGAATAAACAATAGCAGGATACAGCTTTTGACAGTGAAACAAATGGATTACAATAGCAGGATACAGTTTTGACAGTGAAACATGGTACAAATAATGGATAAGGTAGACAACCATAAACCCCTCCTTGATTATGGCTCTATTGTCTACTCCCCCTAACACATCTCCCCTTTTCTCCAAACTCAAGACTACATACAATAATATTGCATGCTTCGTGACCGGCCTCCCCTGGATGACCCATCACTGTACCCTCTATGCCTCCCTCAGCTGGCTCACCCTTGAAGGCAGGTTCCAACTTAAAATGCTCTCTTTCCAATACAAAGTTCACCAAACCTGCTGCTGATCAGCGTTAACTTTCTTTTCCCCTTATCGATTCCCAAGCGCAGTACAAGGGGGGTCGCCTGTCATATCTTCGACACCCCTTTTTACCGCACCAAGCATGCGCAGAACTCAGTCACATACAAGGGCCCAAGTTTTACAATAAACTGCCCCATGAGCTTCAGGCCTGTAGTTCAATTGGCTCATTCACCTCCTCCCTCAAGGACCACCTTCTTCAATTCACTACTTGTGCCTGCCCTGGTAGGCAACCCCCCTGAATGTCCACCAACCATTGAGTTGCCTTAGAGTTTATATGTATCTGTTTATTGGCTCTTTTGTTGTGTGCTCTGTATATATTTTTTTCAAATCTAGATGATCCTGTCATATACACTGTTCCCATTATAAATACCATAACATTTTTCAAATTTGTTTTACCTTTTTCTCTGTATCATCAATTTTCTGTACCACTGGATGTTTGTGAAAACGAGCATTTTTGCTCGCATATTTTCCAGTATGAAAATAAAATTGAATGGAATTGAATTGAAATGCATAGCAGACAAGAAATAGTACAGGTTTGCTGACAGTCAGCATTGTGCCATCAGGAGCAGAAGGTAAGCCCCCGGCACCTCTGCCCTGCACCCCCCACATTTCAGATTGTCAACTCCAAGTCGGAGTTGTTTCGGGGATGGGCAAAATCACGGCAGACAGCAGTGTCGGCAATACTGTGGACCATTACAGTGAACTGCAGATTTTGTCGCTGTAATGGTCTTCGCAGTATTGCCGTCACTGTGTGATAGGTATACCTTAATAAATATACTTTTTTATCTAGTTGACATATATCTAAAATATTTTCTAAATATATGCATTATAAATATATCTTAAAATGCCCAGACAAAAAGAGAATGGATTAATCTTGATGTAATGTCTTTAACTGTATATCTGTAATTTGTTTTATTAGTAACCTTTTAGGGTTCCATGCCATAATAGCGATCGAGAAACAGCGATCGCTATTATGGCAAGTGTACATCGTCAAAAAATAATTTTAGTGATGCACACTGGCAGTGCACAGAAAAACGGCACCTGAGACCTTCAGGTCTCATTTTTAATGATGGGGCTGCGACTTGCACCCTGCACCCCCTCCCCTACCTCTATGGATTCTCAACTATGGGGGGGGCGTGCGTGTCGGGGGGGGTGAAAAACTTGACTAAATGCATGCCGCCAGGTGGCAAAACAAAACCCTGCACCACGCCGGACTAGAACCCGGTACCCCATGCCTCCCAGATGACCACCCTCCCCATGACACCAGTGATCCAGCTTGGCAGCTGCTCGCCACAATCCCTGCCACATGCCATCCCTCCCCTGCATCTCCCCCGAGTGGGTGCACATGCATGTATATGCGCGAGTTCCTGTCACAGTTTTCACTGACCACAGTATCTGGTTGCACTCCTCCCTAGGTAGCCGTGATCACAGTTGCTGAGGTTGACTCTCCATTTTTCCAGGTACTCAATCTGGGTCACTATGGTCATGGACTACCACCATTTAGATATCTGTAGTAGAATTAGTCATTTAATGATGTACCTTTAGCAGAGGCTTATAGATTATACATTTATACTCAGCACATAGGACTTACTTCTTGATCTCAATATTCATAAAGGCTCAAATTGATATTTATACCATTCCTCTTTGGTTCCATTTTATGTCGGGATGAGTTCCTACATGTACTTGTTTTTCACTCTTTACCTTTCCCTCTGGTGTGTAAGGAAATGCTGTCAATTCAAAATTATTTTAAAAATAGAAATTAACATGATTTTGGTTGATAAACTATACTTTTGAAATATGCAAATTAGTTATGCAAATATGAACACAGTACCAAATCAGGCATTTACAAAAATATATTTGACATATATAAAAATATATATTCTACATATATCTACACATACTGTGTCTTGCAAGCAAACAAGATACATATTTTACTCGTAGAAGTTAGGCACTTGTGCATACAAAGACACACACACACATACACACACCAGACTAGGACTTGGATTTTCCATCACAAAGCTTATTTCTACAACAGAGGAAACACTGTCAAACTAAAGCCAAAAGTAGGAATAATAAAAAACAGATCTCTCCACAGGACCAACATTTTGCACTGTTTTTGAAAACATGCGAGAACAGAAAGAAATGTCAATCTTGTGGGGAGGTCTGTTTTTTACTATTGCTACTTTTGGCTTTGGTTTCACAGCATTTTATTTTTTGTACAAATAAACTTTGTGGTAGAAAATCTAAGAATTGTCTTCTGGAGTTCCTGATCTGGTGTATGTATGTATGTTTATTTTTATTTATTTATGTCTTTGATAACCGGGTAAGTGCACTGATCCAGAGGACCATTTTCAGTCATGACCCGGGCCACACACGTGGCACAGCAGCAGAGATAAGGACTTGATACATATTAACAATGGACAGTACAGAGCACATAGGGCTTATATGGCCAGTAGTCATGAACTTGTTACAAAGAAGCAGCTGAAGTTCACATAAGTACAACACTATTTACTAGTGTGAGGATACACGCACCTTAGTGGTAGTCATAATTACAAAATAGTATTTACAGCAGGAGCACATTATCGATGGGAGTAGTATTTACATCAGTATTTACAACAGAAGCCCCAGTGCAATTCAGATCCTAACATCGGCAGGTGGATTCCCTCAGCAACCAGCCTGACTTTTACCATGAGTACTGTTTACATTTATGTTGTGAGCACCACTACATTTTGGAGCATCCTTCTTTGATTTTATACATATTTTACTATAGGAAGATATGCAGAAATAGTGCATTCAGTATACATTTACGGAATGTAGTCTATATATATATTATAAAGGTATATGTACTATGTATTCCAGTCATATTTGAAAACTATAAAACATATTTATTTGCTATGTAAAACATATACTTAAAATTAATTAGCTACATATAGGATAAATAACACATATATTACGATACTTTCTGGATGTATATCAGGCCAAACCCATTTTAACATATATGAAATATATCTCAGAATATACATCTCTAATATGAATAACATACACCTACTGTAGAAATTACAGAGTAAAATTACACTTGCATAAAACTATAATAATTTTTCATTAGAGAGTCCATAAAAACATTAAAATGTAAAGCAAAATACTTCCTTTGATAGTATAACATGATATATACAGTTTGGCCAGGATATTCAAACTGCACCCAGACATGGTGCAAGTGGTTGCTCCATGCAACTGAGTTGCACTGAAGTACAAAACTGATATATTCAAATGAGATGTGCAGTTGCACATTCCATCTGAATACATCAATAAATGCATGTGGTGCAAATGAGGCCACCAAAGATGTGCCATTACATTTCTCTTTCAGGTCTGAATACCTGGAATGGGAGTGCGCAGCTGGGTTCTCGGTGATTCACCGCCCGAGGTTGGATCGTAGGGGTGGGGGTGTAGCCATCTTTTTTAAGACCAAACTGAGCCATATGGAGGTTCCAGTGGGAATCACCAGATCCTTTAAGTGTATCATGGGAGAGGGTGTAGGTTGCAGGATACTCCTCATTTACTGTCCACCAGGTGATGGGGGCTTATTCCTGCAGGAGATTGAGGACTTTGATCATTGACGTGGTATTGGAGTCTCCCAGATGGATTATTCTGGTGGACTTTAATGCCTGGGTCGACGATGAACTCTCGCAGTTTGGTCAAAATTTCCTCCAGCTAAAGATAATGCTGGGCCTCACACATATAGGAGGTCACTCATTGGATCTGCTGTTCCTCCTGGGGTTGGAGATCTCTGACTTGGGGGTGGAACTAGTCAGGTGGTCTGACCATTATACCATAGGGTTCAGTTTTGGGGCCCCCCCAAATGGACCTACCCCTTCGGAGATGGTCCGGTACCGCCCTTTAAGGGGAGTTACCCCAGATGGTCTGTCAGTGGTTCTGGACCTATCGGGATTGCTGAGTGAAAGCACAAGTCCGGGGGATCTAGTACTAGCCTATAATAAGGCAGTGGGAGATGCCCTGGACTTGATTGCTCCTGTTCTTGTTCGATCACTCACTCTTTGCCCAAGCTCCTCTTGGTATGATGGATCCTTGAAGGAGTTGAGGTGGGTTAGTCGAAGGCTAGATAGAGCATGGCGGAAGTCTGGCATTGATGCTGACAGGCTTAGATTGATGGAACACTATGAGGGCTGTCAATCAGAAATCACCCATTAAGAAGGCAGAGTTCCTGTCCAGGGAGATTTCTGCTGTGCAAAATCGACTGGCTCAACTCTTCCGAACCGTTGACAGATTGTGCAATCCAATTTGTCTCCAGTACGGAAGAGCATTTTCACAAATTAAGTGTGATGAGCTAGATTGGTTCTTTGCAGATAAGGTTGCCAGCATCAAGGCCGGAATCAGCCCGGCTCCCTCTATGAGGGCTTGTGGAGGTCGATAGGAGGTAGTGAGCACCTGGTCTGTCTGGACTGATTTCAGCCAACCGGAATTCATGGACATTGTGAAGATTGTCCAGACTTTGTGCCCTACCTGTTGTAGTCTGGATCCGGGCCCTACTCACCTATTAGTGGGTTGTGTAGATGCTATCTGTCCAATACTAGCTGAAATTGTATGGAGATCCTTAGAGAGAGAAGTCTTTCCAGACCCCCTAATGGAGGTGGTCATTCGACCACTCCTTAAAAAATCCTCCTTGGATCCCGATGATTCAGCTAACTACTGACCTGTCTCTAACCTTCCCTTTGTGGGGAAGGTTATTGAGAAGGTGGTTGTGCTGCAGCTGGATGATCGCATTGTAACTCACAATGTCTATGAAGCTCTCCAGTCTGGTTTTAGGAAGAGGCATAGCACAGAGACTGCCCTTGTTCGGATACCTAATGACCTCCTAATGGCAAGAGATCGAAAGGCTCGTACCATCTTGGTCCTTCTTGATCTCTCAGCAAACTTTGACACCGTGGACATGGGGTGCTTTTGGAGACCCTGTGGTTCCTTTGTGGACTGTCAGTACAGCTCTTGAATGGTTTTGATCTTTTCTCATAGGCAGGTCTCAGAGGGTGGTCACTGGAATTTATTCCTCTGACGCCCTCTCCCTGTCCTGCAGGGTGCCACAGGGCTCCATATTGGTGCCCATGTTGTTCGCAGTGTATATGCTGCTATTGGGAGATATCATCAGGCGATTCGGCTTGAGTTTTCACTGCTATGCAGATGATACTCACCTGTATATGTCCTTTGTGCCTGGACAGGTTGATGTGATCTCTGTGCTAAATAGTTGCCTCTCCGAGATCATAGACTGGATGAGCTCGAGTTGGCTGAGACTGAATCCAGATAAGACTGAAGTGTTGATTGTGGACCCAGGTCACCCGGGGGTGGGTTTTGGGTCTGGGCACATGTTGGGCCTATGGCTTGATGTTATCCAGCTCACTACCTCAGACTGGGTGCATAACCTGGGCGTTATTTTTGACGACGGTCTGACCCTGAAATCTCGGGTGTCGGCTGTGGTTAAATCCTCATTCTACCATCTGAGGAATATTGCTCAGGTGAAACACCTGGTTCCTCTGGGTGACCTTCCAGCACTGGTCCATGCCTTCATTACTACCCGTCTTGACTACTGCAATGTCCTCTACCTAGGGCTATCTTGGGTTGATAACCACCACTTGCAGCTAGTGCAGAATGCTGCAGCCAGGCTGCTGACTGGCACGTCTAGGACCAGTCATATTATGCCTGTGCTGCGTGAGCTGCACTGGCTGCCAGTTCAGTGGCAGATCACCTATAAGGTAGGCTTGCTTACCTTTAAGGCCCTACATGAACAAGGACCTGACTACCTGAAAGATCTCTTGACTCCCTACTCCCACAATCATCCTCTCCAATCCACCGATGAGGGATTGCTAGGGATTCCCAGGGTTCATTTGAAAACTTCTGGGGCTCGCGCTTTTTCATTTGCAGCACTGACCCTGTGGAACTCTCTACCATGTCAGTTAAGAGAATGTCTGACCATCAGTAGTTTTAAAACTATGTTAAAAACTCATTTATTTTCTCAGGCTTTTCCAGACTGATTTTAAATAACTTATATTGCTGTTTGTTTTTATATACTGTGGCTTATGTCTGTACAGCGCCTTGATTTCAAAAGGCGCTTTATAAATAAAGCATTGATTGATTGATTGATTGATTGATCTTAGAGACACATCGGTGCAAATTCCAGATATTCAGACCCAAACATGCAAATGGAACCATTATGTATGCACGGTGCAATTGGGGCCATTTGCATGTCATTATGACTCCATTTGCATGTCTCAGGGAGGGATGCACATGGCAGAATGCACCAATGTCAGCACTCTTTCTCCCTGGTAGTTTAGTGGCCCCCTCCCTTTCCCAAACCCTGTCCAATTAATAAATATTTCCCAAAATACCCTGGTAGTCCAGAGGTGCCCCCCTCCCTTCCCGACCACTATCTGAGTAATAACTATTTCCTGAAATTCCCTGGTAGTCCAGTGGCTCCTCCCTCCCT
Source organism: Neoceratodus forsteri (assembly GCA_016271365.2). NCBI lineage: Eukaryota > Metazoa > Chordata > Ceratodontiformes > Ceratodontidae > Neoceratodus > Neoceratodus forsteri. Next base: position 1,190,876,028 of record CM057456.1, read on the forward strand.
CCCTCCTCCTTCCTGACCCCCATCTGAGTAATAACTATTTCTCTAAATACCTTGGTAGTCCAGTGGTGCCCCCCTTCCATCCCCAACCCCTGTCCAAGTGTGGGTTGGGAGAGGATGGAGGGATTGTAGGGGGTGGCACCACAGTGAGCTGCTGAGCTGCTTCTGTGGCATGGTGGGTGGGTTCAGGGCTGTGGCGGGAATAGTGCTGGGTTCGGGTCCTGGCACAGCTACTTTTTGTTGCGCCTGGCCCAAATTTTTATTTGCACCCCCCCCCCACATAAAGCAGAAAATCCCAGCTCCCTGGCACTGTTTTGCTGTGTGCTGGGGATTACATCACTGAAATATTTTTTCAGCAATGTGCCGTTGCCCTAACAGTGATCGCCCATTGGCGATCGCTGTTATCACATAGATCCATAAGATACAAATATGGTAGACAGTGTCCCTTTAATGAGATACAACTATATCCAACTAGCCCAAATTAGTAATAAGCACAAATCCTGAGTGTGTACTGAAACAAGGCAGCAGAGAACCCAATGTATAGCACACAGTGGGTCTAATTAGTACATAGGAAAATTTCAGAGCAGTGCAATGTATTTCAGTAGTTACCATGGTACAGAAGACCTGGGTGAGCTCATAGTCCTGGCAATATATGAGTAGTATGTGTCCAGTACCTGTAGTTCACAGTTGGTTGCAATGGTTCAGATGGCTAACAGCTAAGCAGTCTTGGCCCCCCGCTTCCTTCCATGGCAGACTCCCATGCAGACGCCGTTGCTACCCTTTGCACTTGGCCCCTAGCATGGAGGGCCACAGCATGGAAGGATCATTTGGGAGATGTGTGTTATGAGGAGCAGATTGAGATGTAAAGGTACTGGAGGGGCTTGCTTCCACTTGGCTGCCCAGATGCAAGGAGGCACAGCCAGGAAACTGATTGGAGGGCTGGTAGGAGCTGAAAAGCCCTTGAAGCTCTGTAGTTGTAGGAGGTGTGGCAGGCATCCTGTGGCAGATCTGGATTGGCGGTGAAGTGCGGTGCAGGAAAGGGCTCCATGTCTTGCTTAGAAATGCCCTCTCCACCCCCTGCAGGTTCCTCTTTGGTGGCACTGTTACAGGAGCAGCAGAAGTGGTGAGCCACTCAGGATTTGAAGCTGCAGAAGTCTTTCTTTTGCTATGTAAAGGGACTGGAGGTGCTTGCTTCTGATTGGCCACCTAGATGCAAGGAGGTGTAGCCAGGAAGCTGACTAGAGGGCTGGTAGAAGCCTGAAAGCCCTTGAAGCTCTGTGGTTGTAAGAGGTGCAGCAGGCATCCGGTGGCAGGTCTGGATTGGTGACATAGTGCATTGTGTGTGGAGGACTCCACATCTTGCTTAGAAATGCCCTCTCCATGCCGTGCAGCTTCTTCCTTAGTGGTGCTGTTACCGGAGCAGCAGAAGTGGTGAGTCACTCAGTATTTAAAGCTGCAGAAGTGTTTCAGATGTAAAGGGACTAGAGGCACTTGCTTGTCACCCAGATGCAAGGAAGTGCAGCCAAGAAGCTGATTGGATGGTTGGTAGAAGCTGGAATGCCCTTGAGGCTCTGTAGTTTTAGAAGGTGCAGTGGGCATCTGGTGGCAGGTCTGGATAAGCAGTGCAGTGTGGTGTGTTGGGGGGGTGCTCCATGTCTTGCTTAGAAATGTCCTCTCCACCCCATGTGACATCCTCCTAGGTGGCACTGTTACAGAAGCAGCAAAAGTGGTGAGTCAATCAGAAAGAGTGTTTATTTGATGGAACATCACCAGGTAAAACAAACTTTATGACACCTTTAACACATTTCTGGTACTAGGAAATGTTTTAGTTGCATTTGCCTAACTGGTACAGTAGAGCGGTGGACATTTCTAATGTCACTAATTCCGCTATACAAGACACTAGTGAGGCCCCACCTGGAGTACAGTGCACAGTTCTGGAGACCATACCTACGTAAGGACATAGACAGGGTAGAGAAGGTTCAGAGGAGGGCAACAAAGATGGTGCATGGATTGCATCACAAATCCTATGAAGACAGGTTGAAGGAACTGAATTTGTACTCCCTGGAGGAGAGGAGGGAGAGAGGGGATATGATAGAGACATACAAGTATCTTACAGGGAGGAACAGGGTGCAGGAAAACACTATTTTTAAGCAAAAAAGATGTTCCAGGACTAGAGGGCATGGGATGAAGTTGGAGGAGAAGGATTCAGAGGAAACATGACAAAGAATTTCTTCACAGAACGGGTGGTGGATAAGTGGAACACCCTGCCAGAGGAAGTGGTGGGGGCTGAAACAATCACGGGATTTAAGAATGCATGGGATAGACATAAAGGAATTCTGGAGGTCAGGGGTAAGGGGCAACAGACTTCTAGGAAAACAAACTGAACTTACAAGCTCAAATGGGAGACTGGGTGGGCCATAGGCCCTTATCTGCCGACACTGTCTATGTATCTATGTCACCATGAAAACTTGGATGGTCTAAGAGTTTTATATAAAGATCCTCATCTTCTTAGAAACATAATTGTTGCTGACAGTGCTTTGCTCTATTTTAAAAGGCAGACACTCAATGATGTCATGGGGGTATTTCAGCAACTAAATTAATATGGCAGCTGTTTTCCAAACCACGTGAGAGTAAGCCTGAATATAAATGATAAACTGAAAGAAGTGAAGCAAATACCTTTCTAATGTGCTTGGACGTTAGAAAAAATAGTAAAGGCCATTTACATGTTTCAGTGGAGAGTTTTTTTCAGGTTTTGCCTAAGCTTTTCAGTGAAAATGGTAATACTGAGGGGACATTGTTGTCTAATGGTTAGAACAGTGGCTTGGGAACTAGGAGATCACAGGTTCAAACCCTGCTTGAGCCAAATACTCACTACATGGCCTCGAGCAAGTCACTTAATTTCCTAGTGCTCCAGTCCACCCAGCTGTAGAAATGGGTAGAAGCAGGACTCCACTGAAAACGAGCTATTGCATCTCAACTGGGCTGTCCCTAGTAAATGAATTGTAATATGTTGCTGTGAAGCTGGCTAGACAAACTGCTCCTGCACTGTATGCACCCAAACCACACTTGATAATGAGGGACAACAAATATGCATTGGGATTGTTCCAGCAGCCCAGTCTGGCTGTTTTGTAAATTGTATTTGTCATTTTCCAAGCAGACACAAATGGCTTCCCACAGAGAGGTGATAATGTGAAGAAACATCATACATGTTAAACTTTTACACAGGAAGTTTCAGACACCCTCCCTAGCATTACAAACATGGGAAAATATAAAAAAAAGTACAGCAGACGGTCTCCCTTTGGTTTGGTTCTTCTGTTTGATTACATAAAACAAGAGTTTCAACAGTGTATAACCCTCCCTGCATTCTGTAATGATCATGTCACAGATGTTGGCTTTACTGCAGGAGAAAAAAATATCTGTCTCACAAATATCTAGACCTGTTCAGTCAACACCGACAGCTCATCCAACAGAATCCACTAGCTTTGCCAACTTTTTTGTGAAGATTGTTAGTACCACTGACTACAAGTGTGGCGATGAGCTAAACTTACTGCTTCCCAGTATGTTAGGTGATAAGTGTAACCGAACTCTTTTATTTATCTATTTAAAATATTTCCCCAGGCGGGCATGCTGAGCTGTGAACAGCTCAGTTCCAGGTGCGTTCTGGGAGACGGGGGCACTAAAATACATAAGAAAAAGCAAGTGACAAAGCAGTTGTCTATACCATGGTCTTTAGGGAACAAGGAGGCTCAAGAACCTATCCGGACTGCCCCACCACCAGCACCATCTCAATTGCTACACCTGTCAGTATTACCACTCAACATAAAATTGTCCAAGCCAGATCTAAACATCGGCTTTGTAGTACTGTTTACCACATCCAGAGGAGGTCACTGAATATTCAACAATCTTCTGGATGTACAAGTGAAAGAGTATCTTCTTCGGAGATATCCCTCTCCAGCAAGCCACACCTGTGGAGCATAGATGCCATTGACGTCTGACCTGTCTGGAAACATTTGCCTAGTGAATGCCCCAAACTATGCACATCGTCAGCACCTACTGTATATAATGTGAGTGGCCCTCAACCTCCTCAGGTTTTTCTTTTTCTTTCAACTTCATTTCTGACTGGAAAACTCCCTCCCTGGACTTCATTACTGTGTGCTTTGCTGGTCTTTACTTCCTATTTTCAGCAACGTTGGTCCTGTTCTGCTTCCTAAATGAGCATTGTTTCCTGTGCTGCTGATGCTGCCTGCTGGCTTATCATCACTGGATGTCAGCTGTTAATGGTCTACCTTGGCATGGCTTCCTTCCAGTCTCCCTCTGTTGTCTGCATTCCCACTGCTGAATTGTCATCCCACCCTTTCTAGCATGGGTCTCTGCTGGTGACTGCACTGCTTCATGGAGATGGTGAGTGCTGATTATTTATGTGCCCTTTATTGCCATTCTGACCATCTGTGGATTACAGGGTTGGTTTCTGGCTTGATTGCCCAGCCCCCCCCCCCCATTATCATAAGGCTTGACGTTCCCTTCAGCTTCATCACCTAGCTTTGCCTCAGTGAGGACTTTGCTGTTTGGGCAGGGGTCATCTTTTTTTAGGCATTCCTCTTTGTGCTGGTCACTGCCTGTCTCTGCATCATTGATGTTCCTGCTCTGTGACAAGTCCCCTGCCTTGCGCATGGCTGTGTTCATGTTTCTGTTGTCGGCTTTGCCTTCGACTTGGCTCTATTCACAGTCCAGCTGTTGTCTGTGGTGCCTTGGTTAGTTCCCGGTTTCCTGCTTGCCCCCCTCCTGGTTCTCTGGGGCCTGTGACTCCCTTTGGCTCTATTGATGCTTGTCCTTGCCCCATGGATTATCTTGTTTTGGGTTGTGGTTTGCTGTTTTTGGCACTCTTCCTTTCTGCGGGTCTTCACCTGGCTTTAATTCATCATCGTCGTCCTCAGTACGTGTGCAGTCCTCTGCTTTGTGCATGACTGTTTTCACATTTTTATGTCATCAGCTTTGCCTTCAACTTGGCTTCTGGTCAGTCCAGCCACCTTCTGGGACATCTTGGTCAGTTTCTGGCCTTGTTTCTTGGCTCTCGTTTCCGCAGGGCCAGTGGTTCCCTCCAGCTTCATCTCCTGGATGTGTTCCACTGATGTGTTCACTGACTGGGTTAGTGTTGCTATTTATGGCATTCCCATTTTTGACTGGCCATTGTTGGGCTTTACCTCTTAGGTATGCCTGCTGCATGCCTGGTCCCCTGCTTTGGGAAGGGCTGTTTGCATGTTGCCGTCATCAGTTAGGTTTTTGCCTTGACTTTCTGCCACCAGTCTGGCCATTCCTTTGGGATACCTTGGTCTGTTCTTGTCTTCATTGTCTGACCCTGCGGGGCTCGTGGATCCATGCAGCTGCATTGCCTGGCTTTGCCTCCTCATCAGTTTTGTGCTGTCTTTGATGGGGTTGCCATTTGTTGCTATCCCTCTTCTTGTTGGTTGTCATCTGACTTTGCCTCATCAACATTCCCTCAGCTTCTTACATCACTATTTCCCCAGGCGCTGTTGTCAGCTTTCTTAGCTATGATTTTGGGGTGTTCTGCGAGTCCTTCAGGCCATTGTACTCAGTCTCTGGCTGGGCCTTCTGTGGTCATTGGGACAGTGGCATTCTTGGGTCCAGTTCTGTGGGTGCCTCACTGCCTGTTTCACGTTTGGTTGCCACCTGGCCTCACCTTGGTGGTGTTCTTTGTTGTCAGGTTTCCAATCAACACTGTAGTTTGTTCGTGGTGCCTGGTCTCATCAACTTCCCCTGTTTGCACCCAGTCTACATGCCTTTTTACTGGCCATGGTGTGTGTCTGCCATCAAAGCTTTTTTTTTGCACCATTGGCTGGGGATTCCAGGTGTCTTTCTCCCATGGGCCCTATATTCTGCTGGGGTCATCCTATTGTGGCTCCCTTCTTCTTGGTCTGTGGGATATTGGTCTACATGTTGGTTGGCTCATATGCATTCCTGTTGGCCTCCCCCCAGCTGTCTGGGGTACTGCTTGGAAATTGTTCCATAGGTGTGGCTCACTGTAGGGAGATACCCCTGAAGAAGATAGGATAGTTAACTCATCAGTAACAACAGGTCTTTGAAGAAATCTCCAGTGAGCCACAGTGCACCCTCCCACCTTCCTCCTTGGTTTGGTGGGGGTCTAGTGTGAGTTTTAGGCTTAATGGTTTCATCATGTTTACCTTGTACTGGGTTTTCTTTGATGGTTGCCATTGCTTCCTTTGTGGTGCTGCAGCATGCTCGTCTTTGCCATTCATCGGTCAGGCATGACATCATTTCTTTGTCTGTGGTAGACAGGCAGAACTGAGGAGGTTTGGAGCGACCCACATTATATAGATGCCGGTGATGCACGTCATCATGGCTGGCCTGCTAGGCAAGAGTTTCCGGTTAGGTCCGATGCCACAGGCATCTGTTTTCCATTGATATGGCTCACTGGAGGAAATTCTCTTGAAGATCTACTGTGGCTGGTAACTGTCCTTTCCTGTAATAATTTTAAATGATGATCATCTGAGTTTCCTGTTATGCCCTCATAAATTGTTCTCTTACTTTATAGTTATGGCTTCATAAATTATAAATACAAGTAAGTGACAATTTTAATATACGTAGTCATGAATTATAAATACCGGGATGATAAAAAGTGCGTCAATGAAACAGGTAAATGCAGTGTAAGTACTGTGCACTGATATTCAGTTGACAAAATTCCATCCTACCAACAGTGGGCAAGGCATGTATTAGAATGTAGGTCACATGGTGGTATTTTTCAAAAGATAAGGTGACCAGGACAAGAGGGCATGCAGTGAAACTGGAAGGGGTGAAATTTAGGAGGGATGTAATGAACTACTTCTTCACTGAAAGAGTGGTGGGTGCCTAGAACAGTCTTCTAGCGGAGGTGGTGGGAGTGAAAACAGTGAAGGGCTTCAAGCGTGCATGGGACAGGCACAAAGGAATCTTAGTAGGAAAGCGGGAGGAGGGGGAGTAGCCAGATATCATGTAAGGTCTGTGGTGACAATTCAGGCAGAGACAAACTGGGCAGACCGAGTGGGTCAAGCAGTCCTTATCTGCTAACAAATTCTAAAAGCAAACATGGGCAAACAAATGATGAGGAGAGGGGAGGGGAAGGGAGTGGAGAGGAGACAGTAATAGGAAGGATAAGGGAAGAAGTGTGGGGGGGCTGGAGAAGCGAGGAAAGATTCAGTGCAGGAGCAGGTGTGAGTGTGCTCACGTGGCAGGGCCATTAGGGTGAAATGGGAGCAGAAAGAGTGGCGAGAGACAGGAAGGTTAGTTCAGAGGAGGGGAAGTCTGTGGAAGAAGATGGACTGCTCTGCTGAAGTTTTAGCACAACAGGAGAATGACATATAGTTTGAAAGCCTGAGGGAGTAGAAGAGAGGGGACAGAGGGGACAGTGAGGTAAGAAGAGAGATGAGATAGGAGGGAAGGAAGCCATACCAGAATCTACAAATGAAACAAGCTCAGTGAGAGAGTTGCCTGCCTCTCATAGTGTGGGTATGAGGTGGGTACAAGAACAGTGGTGGGTACAAGGAGAACAGTTAAGAGCAAAGTGACAGAAGGTGTGAAAGAGGGGATCCAGTCTTGCCAAGGTGGACTTGGAGGCAGCACAGTAAACTACATTCCCGTCATAGCCAAATGCCAGGAGGATCATTTTTTTTCCCTTAGTTTCTTAATGTGTCTGCCGTCCCTGGTCCTGGCAGCATCCCCCTAGCCCCATCACTAACTCATCTCATGGACTTAGAGGTTAACCACCACTTACACAGAGCTGTATTGGCAGGTGGCCTGCGACATTGGATTGTGTGGTGCCTGCAGGGAATGCTTAGCGAGCCAAGGCATTATCCTCATTTTCTTCCTGGGGCATCTGTGTGTGACATACACACATGTATGATACATCATCACACATCCCCCCTTATGTTTGCTGGTCCCACTGGTGCTGCGTTCGGCCACTACTAGATGGCAAGCAAGTGGCGGGACTCAGAATACCTTCTTCCCGAGGGAGGAGAACTGTGTTGGGACACTTAATCCTCCCTCACCAAGTCAGCATCTGGGTGACCCAGGTGTGTTACTGAACTCAGGTCACCAGTGTGGCTGGGAATGAGGCAGTAGTGCCTCAGCCTTCAACCACCAGGCTGACAAGAGGATCATTTTGTCAATACTTTCATGGTGGGCAGAGAGTGCAATGCATGCCATGTTGTGACAAAGCATAGCTAATTTGAGGAGGAGTTTCTTGTGGATGGCATCAATGTGGCATGTAAATTCAAGACAATGATCCCACCATATGCCAAGGTATTTAAAGTTTGGAACTTCCTCAAGGTGGTAGCCATCCAGGGTCATGTAGGTCAGGGTGGACTGGAGCATGGCCAGCCTCTGCTTGGGGCCAAAGTTCACAGATACCTTTTTTGGCATTAAAAAAAGATCTGGTGAGCATGGAAACAATATTGAATATTGTCAAAGTACAACTATAGCCATAATGCTTGATCAGGGGCTGAGAGTCTGTAGGCAAAGAGCACTGTATCCTCCGTGTATATGTGAATGCACAGGTTGAGACAGGCCTAGGTGAGGTCATTAAGAAAGTTCTAGAGCAGACTGGGAGCCAGAACAGAGCCATGTGGAACACATGAACTAATATGGGAAAGGCAGGGACAGGACATTTTCTACTGGATATTTTGGTCCTGTTGATGTTATATACTACCACTAATGGCAAACATTCTACATGACATTTTTAGCAGCTTTGATGTACATTACTACTATTGTAAGATTTTTTCTTTGTGTGGTTTGGGATGTTGATCCTCCCTTTTGAACACATCAGCAGAATAAAACTAGAGTTAGAACTAGACAATGCTTGCACAGTTAGCAACACACACACACACACACACACACACACACTCACATATACACACACCAAAAGGGACCAAACATTTGGGTTGAAAGCCATCAGGTTCTGGAATACATTCACAAAAGGGACATATATTGACGCAAGCTATAGCAAACAGCAGCTTTCTCCAAAGCATGGTGCACCAGGGACCCTGCACCAGATTCTGGTACAGGAGGGATCCCGGTGCCTAAGTTCCCACACTTTCAGCAACCTCTCCCCTGCAACAGATGCCTGGTGCATGGGAGGTGTTTGCCGCAAGCTCCTGTGGCAAAGGCAAGCATCCTTGCCCCCTTCCTTGGTGGTCTAGTGGTCCTCCCTCTCCGATCCCTGATGGCTCAGTTAATTTTAATAAAATAATGTTCCCTTTCCTGGTGGTCTAGTGATCCCTCCCCTGCCACGATATGCTCATTGTTGTAATAATAATAATCTTTATCACTGGTGGTCTTGTGGTCCCTTCCCTCACCCCAATATGGCCGTTATTGTGAATTTAATAATTAATATACCTTGGTGGTCTAGCGGTCCTGCCACCACACCCTGGTATGTAGTGCTCACCATATGGGGGGAGGGACCTCTAGACCACCGGGGTTAAATAAGGATTATTATCACAATAATGGGCATATCAAGGTGTGGGGAAGGACCACTAGACCACCAGGGTTAAATAAGAAGTATTATCACAATAAGGGGTATATTGGGGCAGTTGGGAGGGACCGCTAGACCACTGGAGTTAAATAAAGATTCATATCACAATAATGGGTACATCAGGACTGTGTGTGTGCGTGTGTGTGTGTGTGTGTGTGTTGGAGGAACATGACACATTACCGCAACTGGCTAAACCCCTCTAGAGGTTGATCTAAGGGTACTTAGAAATTTGTCCTCTGGAGGTGTTTAGAGAATCTCTTTTATGGGGATGTGGCAGCTTGCATCTGCCAGATGCCCCCTAGTGCCAGATCGCAGCCCATTTTTGGGTGCATGGGCAGTGCAAGTCTCATTTTGGGCAGGCAGCCCTTGGTTGATACAGGCTGCTTTTGTGAATAGCTCAGGGGGCAGTTTTCAACACATGGTGCCACTTGCGCCATTTATGTTTGGCACAGGCATCTTGCGTCATTTTCAGGGCTTTGTGAATCGGGCCCCCATGTCTAATTTTATGGTACTTCTGTAAACTGCTTTAAGGCTCTTAAAAATTGGATAATTTCAGTCAGCCATTCAAGATTCATTTTGCTATCTGGGGATTATTTTTGGTGTAAATCAGTAACAAAGAGGAGCTCTATCTGAAGATCCTGATGTATGGTATATCTTTATTTATTCATCTGTTAGGCTTGTTTTGTTTTTGGATTCCTTGTTTGGTTTGTCCCAAGTTTTTAGTTGCTTTGTGAATTGTATGGTGCCTTGGAACTTTGAAATAGAATGGTGATTTTAAATAACATTGTCAATCTATCTATCTGCCGGTCTATCTATCTATCTATTATTATTAACACAAGCAAACAAAATGTTTTTATGCAGTGTGTCTTCAGGGCTACAAATAATTTTTTTGAGATGCCTGTCCAAGGAACAGGTGAGATGTAAATTTTGCCTGTCCGGCCAAAGTTTTACCTGTCCACATTGCTGTGAGGTGAATTTTGAACTTAAAACATAAAATGGACTGTAAAGTAGAAACAGAGAAAACTGTTGCTTTAGGGGGTTATTTCTCAAGGTAAAACACTGACTGAGTCTAGTCTATTCTATTTCTGAATCAGAACTTGAATCTCTGCAGCCATATGGTCTCTCATGGGGTCTTCTTTTTTGTTTTCCAGATTTGAACCATAGTGTTATGGCATTCTGCAGGTCAAATGTAGCAACAGTAGCATCTGACAGCTTGACATGCATTAGTTCATATGTAGTCGCAGGAGACAGACAGGACCACCAGTCAGACTTTACTCTGCCCATCAAGCTGAATCCTCTCTCAACTACTGCAGTTTGGGTTGGGAGCAGTACAGCTACAGTGACTAAGACCAGAATATCAGGGAATCGCTGTTCATGTGCATCATTATGAAGAATTTTTTTGCCAGAAATCCAAATAGTGAAATTTTGAAGACTCATTCAGTGAATTTTTTCATAAGTGGTTTAAGCTCTAACCATTGAATTTCAATCAGGTTTACACTATGATTGTGTTTCTTGAGTATGTCACTGTAGTGCTCTGTGAGGGTTCTGACTTCCTCATTGCCATTAAAGGGCTAGCTGGTCACTGTTATCTGGTAACTGTAATGGCTTAAATATCCTGAATGACCATAGGACTTTGTCAATTTTAAAATTAGAAAATCATGAGTTAATATTTTCAATTGTTGATGAAAGAAGGCTTGTAACATCACATAACACTGCCTGCTTGGTTCTAGCTATAGCATATCCCCTTTCTAAGTTAAGGAAGATATCAGATCCACTGTACTGAACCTGAGTACTGGCTGAGCCTGTCAGTCGACTTGTGCTAGTGTCACTGTCAGCTGTGTCAGGGTCAGGGAGCAAGAGCAATTCATTACAGACTTTGTCGAGTTTATCCTGCACAGGGTAGTTCTCTAGCCAGAGCACTGTGCTTTCAACCTTACTCACTATTGTTTCTACTGTTGAGCTATCTTTCTATAGAGTTAGACTGAAGGCCATCACGACAGAAAGGTATTCAGCCAGAAACTGAGTAAAGAGGACAAATCTCACAGTACTTATTGTTTTGAACAACCCACTGGCCTGATCTTTTATTTGCCCTGGTGTGGAAGCAGTGTGCTGTAAATGTACAACTAAGGCCTTGTAGCTGGATAGAATAACAGCCAGAGCTCTCTCTCTGTGTGCAGCCCACCGGGTTCCTGACACGTTAACTGGTTTGTGAATGGTGTAGCTCATGTTACTGGCTAACTATTTGAGACCGGCCCAGGTTTTGTGAGACTTATGGTATATTTTATAGATACCCAATAAGGCTTCATCAGTTGTTTTCATGTAGGGAACAGATGTTGCTGATTGCTTTATAGCAAGCTCCAACTTGTGAGCACTGCACTGAACCCCTAACAAATGAGGCATGTCTTTTGAAATCCTGCCAAACACCCCAGTCACTTTACCTAACATGACAGGTGCCCCATCAGATCCAAAAGCAACAATTTTTTCTTTCCAGTCTTTCCAGTCCAAGGTGAATTCTAAGGCATCACCTATTGAGTTATAAATGCTTTCACCATTTGGAATAGAGACTGGCTGAAGGGAAACAAATTTGTTAACTGGACAGAAATGTTCCATTGTCCTAATATAGACTGCCTCCTCTTCTACTACTGAGGCATCAGTGCTTGAGTCACATAGGACAGAGATAGAAGTATTACTATTAACCAGTTTTGCATCTTTTATCCTTATTGAGTCTTAAATAAAATGTGTGAACGTTGCTGCCTGTTTATCACTTCTATAACTGACTCCGACATTTGCACCATTTACATGCTGTACTTCTAATATGCCAGGGAAATCTGTGAGTGGGCGTTCTGAATCAATCAAATAAAGAGTTGTTCTAAACAAATGTTCCACTTGTGTTGCCTCATTTCTTTCCATTTGCATTATTCCTCGTTCTATTGCTAGGTTGGAAGGGTCTGTGTTAGATACAGTATTTTTTTCATTAGCTAATTTATGAGGTTTGGAGCGTTCATGAGCACGTACATTTTCAAGTCTCATGCTCTTACAGCCAGTAATGAAAGTGTTTGTCTCGTTTAAGTATTTTTTGTAGTATGAGCAGGTCATGCCCACATCAGGGTCATATAGTAGCCACTCCCTATTTTTCTTCCAGGTCTCCTGGAACTCCTTTTTTCTTTTTGTCCCACTTTCAGTTATGACAGGTTCCAGAGTTGCTGGCGTATCAACACTGGCACTGGCAGTGGTACTACCACTGAAACGAGTTGTCACATCTGTGGTCACAATGGTTAGGAGAGTAGTTGGTGCTACTGAGTCAGTCACTAATGGAGCAGCAGGAGTACCCACAGAGGAATCCAAATTTTCTCATCCCCCTAACCTTGAAGAAGCTAAAGGCTTTGCAGTAATTTTTTTCAAGACAAACTTTAACAAATACATTTTTTCTTTTTGTTTTTTGCTTGTCTAGGTCAGGTGGATAACTAAGTGAGTCTGTAGTGGTACTGTAATTAAACAGAGTAAAACACACCAGACAGAAGACAGACAGATGATCAGATAAGGTTGTTTTTCTCAAAACTCCAGAAAAAGTTTTTTTTTAATTTTTCTCTCCTTATTTAGGATTCATCCACTAGCTTAGTGAACACTCTGGTGGGTTGTGCTTGTGTTACTACTCCTGTTGGCAGTTGGCTGTAGTAGCCTATATAGTATAAAGTCAGACAGTCAGACAAAGTGATAAAGTTTAATTCAAAGTCAGACAACATGATAAAGTTTAATTCAATCACCCTTCCTTTCCCTTCAGCACAGCCCCTGACCGCTTCCTTGAATTCTTGTCACACACTTTTATTTTGTATTCTTGTTCTGTCCCGCCACCACCCACTCCTCTCCACATCTAGTGAGAGAACAAACTCTCAAGAAGGCAATCCTGCCTTAACCTTTTTTGTCCACCACCACCATAAGCAGTGAAATAGAAATCAAATATATATTTTTCTTCAATAGTTTTTTTTTGTTTCTGTTGGTAATGGGTTTGATGGTAGCCTGGTTAGTTATATACTATTTTCTTATCCACAAAATCCCTGGAAATGGATTTGCATTTTTTACTTCTCAAATAGCTTATTAAACACTCTGGAGTGCTGTGTTATTATTAGCCACTTAATTCAATCCCTCCTCCTCTCCCTTTGACAGATCCTTGTTGTCACTGTTCTTTTTTCCTTTTTATTCAGATCCCCTCCTTTACACACCACCACCACATCTAGAGAGAGAGAGAGAGAGAGAGAGAGAGAGATAGAGTGAGAGACAAAATCTATCTCTCAAGCTGCCAGCCAGGCAAAAGACGACCCTGCCTCAATCTTTTCTTCCTTCAATAATCTATGTTATTGAAAAGCAGTCTGTTTACTTCTCAGTTGGTTTTAGTTAAGCAAATATTTTGTTAGACTAATTTTTCAGTTTTAATTCTGTAAATCCCTCTCCCTCCCCTGCACAGGAAGAGAACTCCTTAGGTCACTTCACACAGCAAGCCTTACTGGGTGGGAAGGGAACAGCCTCTCTAGTTTATATTCTTATACTGTCTGTCCTACTCCTTGTCCTACTTTTCTTTTTACTTTGGTTTCTGTTTTGTTTTTTCTTCCAAGTTCAGACCACAATCTGAGAATCCCACTCCAGTCCCACTCCTCTTTCCTCCCCACCACCCACCACAACATGCGCTCCTTTTCTTTTTAAATCCAACAGTTTTTTTTAGTTTGGTTTACTTCTGTTTTGTTTTTTCTTCAAAGTCCAGACCTCACCAGAGCAATAAGAATCCACCTCCAGTCTCATTCTTTCCTCCACAACACCCACCACGATATGCCCTCCTTTTCTTTTTATTAAATCTAACTGTTTTTTTGTTTGGTTTCTTTCTGTTTTGTTTTTGCTTCAAAGTTCAGACCAGAGCAATAAGAATCCCCCTCCAATCCCACTTCTCTTTCCTCCATACCACCCTTCATGATACTAGCTCTGCTCTGCTCACCCTTTGACTACCAGATAGGTTAGAGATAGCAAGCAGACTCCTGGTGAGGCCCAGACGACAGTACTTAAATGTTTTTCAAGTCCACGCAAAAAAAAATGAAAGATCCCTGAAAAGGGCTGCTGTAAATTGAAGTAGATGTGGCTCTGGGGAGACTGTTCTCAAAAAATAGTCTCCTCATGCTCAGAACTCACGCTCACTCCTAGCTAACATCTGCACAGTTCTGCAACTAGATAGGAAATTCATAACGCGAGTTCAGGAACAGCAACCGTGCATGCACTGTGACAATAGATGCATGCGCAGTTGCTGTATTTCACTCGGCTGCATGCAAGAATCTCCCCGAACACAGTTGATGCCACTTCGGAAGTAGGTCAGGTGACATACACTAGCAGCAGTCACCTGACCTAACCAGACCCACAGCAGTAACGGCAAGGTAGGCAGAGCTGGCGGGTGGAGTTAGCTGGTGGAGCTATGCTTTACTGTGTGGCAAGGGCATGTAAGACATCGGAAGATCCTCCAGGTCAGGAGAGGACTCAGGATGGATTCCACTGGATCCTAGTGCCAGAATGTATGGTGCATGGTGGCAAGTGGGGATTTAAACTGCCTGTCTGAGGGACAGGTGGACAGAAAAAAACAGCTGTTCCAAGTGAAAACTGGCTGTACGGAATGGGTGGACAGCTGGTTATTTCGAGCCCTGTGTGTCTTATATAGTCCTATGGAAGAAGTAATCTAATATGAAGAAAGGACTAGATGGATCATCACTTGACCACATCAGTCATTCTATGGTGCCAGCAGGACTCTAACATGAATTGTGCAGAAAAAGTAGGCAGATCTAAAGTCCAAACTATTTTCCATACTCTTTCTGCATTATGGATGCCTTCCAATAAAGTATATAACCTCATTATTTAGTTTGTACTACAAACAATAGTCCAGAGTTATACAATTCTGGCTTGGCGTATGAATCAAGGATCACTTTCATTTATGACACCTAGTAAACTAATATTGTTTAATAATAACTACAGTAGATACCAGACTAACTTTTACACAATGTTTTCTTTACAATTCTAAGGCTACAATATTGCCTTAGAAAATGGGACTCTAGAAAGCTTACTTCTGATTGGCTAAAAATGCCAATCAGCCGGTCTGGTGTGAGACAACAGAGACCGGAAAATATGTAGTCCCAGTCTCTGTTGCCTCATATGGTTCTAATAATATTGGGACAGTAGAACTTTCAAAACGGCAACTGCAGCCATGTTGTTTGACTTGCTTAGTGAGACTTAAGCAGTCAGCTGATCTCTTCCTGTTCCATCTGCCATGTTCCTGAACTCACCTCAGGGGCAAGTGAATGAATGCAACATTTCTAATTTTTTTATTCTGTGCCCCATTAGCAAATGAACTAACTGCACAAACAAAATGTTTTGTTTAAAAAAAATCAGCACCATCATGCCACTTTCCAACCACTAACTGCCATCCCATAATCACTGACACACTCTGCGACTTTCTTTATTTTATTTTATTTTATTTTTTTGTATGTTTAGCTCTAACAACTCACATTTGTAAAAAGACCTCTGGTAAAGCAGAAATGGCCGTTTTCTTTTTTTCTCCCTGCTCTCTCTGTCTGTTGACTAGATCACGATTGCAAATTCCTCTGCTCAGTTTTGGGCTCCCTGCTCTTCATCACCCTCACCACACCACGCCACTCCAAGTCACACCATGCCAGCAAGCTGAAACTGTTTTAAAAAATAAAACAAGCCTCTGCCCTAGTGCCAGTGTGCTACAACTTTCCCTGTCTCACCTGCCTTAAAGAAGTACTCTTCCCGACTGCACTCCAGTACCCCACAGCTGTGCTCAATTTGTTGATCACACATCCACTTTCTCTGTCTTTCCACGTCAGCTGCAATCACAACAGCTCCTAGTATCAGTTTAAAAAAAAATGGACTGAAAGTGTACTGCCAGACAGTACAGGGGCATGGAAGAAAGCAAAAGTGTTGGTGAGAGACATGGCTTCATTAGTGCTGACTACCTGTTTCAGCACCGCAACCACACCCAATGTGTGCTTTCAGCCAAGTCCTTGTTCAAACCCCAGCCTAACCATTAATGAGAAACCCAACACAAATGCTACACAAAAAAAAGAAAAACAACTACTAGGATGCAAATATTAAAATCCTTCCCAGCCTTACACAATGAAAAAAGTAAAACAAAAGTGTTTCAACAATATTAAGCCCTGTGTATGTGGGGGTGTAACCATGTGTGTGTGTGTATGTGGGGGGGGGGGGGGTGTAACCATGACAACTAGCGCAAAAAAAAAATCCAGCATTCTAATGCAGGTGGAGGAACTATTTTATGTAAACAACAATACCCAGAATGCCTAAGAGTTTTATCATTTAAACATATATTTTTTCAAACATATATAATACAGTGGTCCATTTTCTAAGTGCAGTAATACCCTCCAGGGTGGGTGGTATTGGGCTATACTGTACATTCCAGAGGCAATAAGGCCTTCCGCCTGCAGGCGTCATGCCTCATTATGCCACTGGGTTGTCCGGTATTGCCCAATACCTCCCACCCAGTTAGGTATTATTGCCTACTTGGATTCAGTGAGGCAGTGTGTTTCCACCATTGGAACCCTACTGCTAAATTGGCTGCATCAGTTGCCCTGGTTTAGCATTTGCTGTTGTGTCTTCTCCTTGCTTTGTTCTCCTGTTGGGGTGAGGATTCACCTCCATTCTTTTTTTTTTTTTACTTTTCTTTATTTAATCAAATGTCCATAATACCACAAGACAAAGAAAAAGAAAATATAGAGATAAAAAATATACTTCCCATCTGACCACCCCTCCACTCTCTATCCACCTATCTGCCTTATCCCCACCTCACACTGTAGATGATAATTATAACATACAGTATGGGCCTACAAGGAAGTCGTAAAAGGTAAAATTTGAATTTCTAACCATACAAGAGAAAGAATATCCTATGCATTTCAGAGTCATCTTAGTTCCTCTTTAACTAACTGAAAGTTGAATTAAATTATGTTAATAGCTTGTAGATCATACAAAGTGTTAATATTATTATGGAATAAATGTGTTAATCTGATGATCTGAAGATTAAACACTATATTCATGGTCCATTCTCTCATGTTTAAGTCTTCCTTGTCCAGCCAGTGTTTTATTATTAACTGTTTTGTTGAAATCGCTATCAACGATGATTGATTTATTATTTTTACCTTTAACCTTGTTAAGATTTCCCAAAATGCACATTTCAAAATTAATGACATTATATAAGGACAGCTTTTTACCTAAATCATTTTTCAGTTGGTTCCAAAGGTATTGAACCTTCGGGCAGAACCACAGAATATGGCTAATTGAACTATCTGCTGACTCACATTTAATGCATTTGACTCCAATAACCTGAACTGAAACATTTTCTGTGGAGTCATGTATGAATTATGCATGATTTTAAATTGAATCAATCTCAGATTATCTAGTGGGATAAATCTGTAAACAATTCCCCATAAGCTGGACCAATCTTGTGGAAATTATTTAATTTCCTGATACCAACAGAAGGAGATTATAAGGTCTGGAGTATATTTTATGGTCAACAGTGCTTGATAAAGATTTGATATAGGATGAGGTTTTATGCCCCATTGTTTTAAGTCCCTGAATAGATCCTGGGAATTGGTAAGCCATGGCATAGGTCCAAAATGAGCCTTTAAAACTATTTTAATTAACAAAACCTTGAGTAAATATTGTTTATTTAAATTCTCTTTATCTAATATTTTTCTAAGTGAAAGTAGATATTAATTTCTTAAAAAAGAATGAACTTTGAGATGTCTAGATTCAGGGAGCCAACTAAAAAGAATAGGCTTACCATTAATTTTAAAGTTTGGATTACCCATAATTGGTTGATTATAACTCCCTTGCAAGTGCAGACCCAGATAAGACATAATCTGTTGATGCACTCTCAGTGAGGTTCCTATGACAGAATATTGTAATTCTGCAGGTAGAAGAGTAGGTTTAAGGTATAATATAGCTTGTGGTGAAATGTTAAGTTTTCTCATCAGACTAAGTTCTAGATCCAACCAGATGGGAGAATAACTCCCATAATCACTCTGTGAATGAAGCCATTTTATGTATTTATTAATATGAGTTACCATGTAATATAAAGTGCAGTCTGGTAACTTACCCCCCCCAAGTCTTAGGGAGAATTAGTTTCTCCCTAGTTATTCTTGGAATCTTCCCATTCCAAATAAATTTTGAAATTTCTGAAAGTAGATTCTTAAATCAAATTAAAAGTATAAAGGTATTGAGCATATTTATAGGGTAAAATAGTCTCGGGAAAATGTTCATTTTAACTATACTTAATTTTCCCCAAAAGGAAATAGGGAGAGTTTGCCACCTTTTCATATTTTGTTTAATTGCTGGGAAAAGGTTATTTACATTTAGTTTTATAAACTGGGATTGATCCGATGTCAAATATATACCCAGATATCTTAGTTTATGAGGTGACCATGACAACTCTAAGTTAATTACTTCCTTTTTAATGTAAAAACTGTTCAGAGGTAGAACCTCTGTTTTGTCTATATTTAATTTATAATTTGAAAGCGCATTAATATTCTTGTATAGTTTTCAAAGCTGCTTTAATAGAGGTAACAGGATTAGAAATATGTAGCAAAACATCATCTGCAAAAAGCAGATGTCTTGAGTTGATTTTTATCGCATTGAATGCCAGTTATTAATGAATTATTATTTAAAGCAAACAGCAGAAGTTCTGAGTACAGGCTTGAAAAGTATTGGGGGATAAGGGATAACCCTGTTGGGTTACACAATGAAGTTTAATAGGGTTTGAAACAATTCCATTGCAATATATTCTAGTAGTAGGAGAAGAGTAAAGGATTTTTAACCAGTCCACAAAGACTCCTGGAAACCCTAATTTAAGGAGAGTAAGAAAGAGAAAGTCATGATTGACCCTATCAAATGCCTTTTCAGCATCCAAGGACATCAAAGCCATTGGAATGCTAGTGCCTCTGGACACGGAAAAGACTTGAAAAAGCTTTCTGATGTGATCTGAGGCTTGCCTATTAGAGATAACTCCAACCTGTTCCCTTGATATTAGTGGATGCCAAACCTTTTTAATTCTTTGGGTTAATATTGAAGTTAGAATTTTAATATCATATCTATAGTTTCCCACCCTATTTCTTGGATTTCTGGGTTTGGGAATTAAAATTAGGACAGCTTCTAAAACTGATGTTTCTCTCAAGCCTTTATTCAATATAAAGTTATATAGCTCCTATAGAAACAGGACAAGTAAGTTTTTAAAAGTTTTATAAAAAATTACAATAAACCCATCTGGGCCCAGGGATTTATTTAAGGCTAGCTTGTCTATACCTTCTACTATCTCCTTTTGATCAATGTAGTTAGACATGTCTCTAGCTTGATCTAACGTTAAAGTTGGGCAGTTAAAACTTTCCAAATATTTCTGGAATGCAGCACAAGAGGGTAGGTTATTCATGGGACCATATAATCTGGAATAACATTTTTGAAATTCTGCCATTATTTCTATTGATTCAATCTTTACCTCTTTAGTTTCCTCTGTGATGATTGAATCTATAAGTCTTGATTGTTCCCGATTTTTAAGCCTGTTGGCTAATAACTTGCTAGGTTTGTCTCCCAACTCTATGTATTTAGCTTTACTTTTGATAATATTAAATTCAGCCTTTTCTTTAGTGATTGAAAATAACTCATTTTGGCATTTTTTAGCTGTGTTTTTTCCTGTTGTTAGAAAATTATAGTACTTCTTTTCTTTTTTATTTAGTAAACTTTATTACATTTTTTATATAAAGATAACCACCAACCATCCAGACAATGTACTAACATAAGTACACTAGAGACAGGGGAAATACCAGATAAAGAATACATGCATAAACATTAACCTCTGTCATTAACTGTGGAAGTTTAGACATGTATAACAATGCCCATCCCTCACCCCACCCCTCCCCAATCATCCCCTTGCCTGTGATCCACTCTCAATAAAACACATTACTAGGATAGATGCAAGTCCTCATTATCAAAAGATAGCAGTAATAAGCCAACAGAAAGGTGGGATTTTGTAAATGACTAGGTACCCCATAAGGACAGTAATGTGTGAATCGGCTCATATATAAGACGGTAGGTCTGTGATCTTTTACGCATGGAGACTATGTGTTTTTCCAGTTGGAGGGAAAGTAGGATCTCTTGATGCCACTCCAGGAAGAAAGGAGGAGTAATGTCTTTCCAGTGTTGAAGAATAATTAGTTTGGCAGTCATTGCAACTATGGGGAGGTGGGCCTTCTGGGTTCATGGGTACCCAGATGGGAAAATACCTAGGAGACAACTCTCAGGGGTGAAAAGGTCATCCAAACCCAGTACAGTGTCTAGAGCTTGTTTATTGCAATTACAAAAAGGCAGAATTTTAGGACAGTCCCAGATGAGGTGAACTAGGGATCCCGGGGTTTTCTGACATCTATTACATTCAGGAGAGGAAAGTCTGCCAATTCTATAAAGCTTGGATGGAGTATAATATAAATTGTGCATAATATTAAACTGCATTAAGCTCAAACAATCCTGTTTAATGTACTTATAAAGGTTAATCCAATCCGGCCTCTAAAACACTTTGTTGGCTGGTAGGTGCAATGTTTGGACCCAATAATAACATATTCCGGTGGGCAGGGTGGGTCTATAGCTTGAAAGTATTTGAATAGTGCAGATACTGCATGGGGTTGCCATGCTAAACTCAGGAGGGGTTCAACCCTTCCAGCCTGCGTTAGGTGCCAGGGTCAAGGGACTAGAAAATCAGTTATTACACTTCTAAGTTGAAGAAATTTGAAAAAGTCAGGGATCTTTACTTGGTACCGGGATTGGAGAACTGAGAAGGGGATGACATCTTCCTCTTGAAGCAAGTCAGATAAGGTACACTTGCTCAATTGGGGACAAAATGATGACGGGATGGGATGATGGTCAATTTGGAAGTGAGTATTGTGAAACAGGGGTTGAGAAAATGCCACAGAGCATGAGAAGTTTAAGTATGATTGTAACTGACTCCAGACAGTCCTTCTTTTCTAAGGTGTCTATTTTTAAAGAAAGTGATTTTATTTTTTTCTGTGTTTTTTCTTTTGTTTGTTTGATGCAAACCTGATAAAATCTCCCCTAATATAACACTTGAAGGTAGCCCATATTGTGTCCAATCTTGTACCGGAGTTTAAATTTTCTTTCCAAAAATTTGCAATTGAGGCATTAATATAATTAATAATGTATTCCTGTCTCAACAGTGTTATTTAGCCTCCAAATGGTTTGTCTTGGATAAGACTGTGGTAATGAGATATATAGGTCAATTCAAGAGTGATCTGAAAGGGATCTACCCAATATTTGAGTACTTTGCACTGCTCTCATGCAAACTGTAGAAATTAAGAAGAAGTCTAACCTAGAATAAGAATTATGCACTGGGGAACAGAAAGAATAATTTTTGGCCTCAGGATTTAGAGCTCTCCATTGATGAACCAGAGTACAACTATCCAGTAACTCTTTAAGTGCTTGCACATCTGATTGGAGTGCTGCGTTAGTAGGATTCAATCTGTATAATACTGGGTCAAGTGATATATTCCAGTCTCCACCTAGCAAAAATCTAAAAGTTAAGAAAGGGGTTAAAACCTTAAGTAACTGTGATAACAATGAAAAGGAATTAGTGTTTGGCCCTTATTTGGAGCCTATCACAATGTATTTGGAGCCTATCACAATGTTTGTCTGATTAGATTTTCTAGAAACAATAATATATCTACCTTCTGGGTCCTGAACAGTTTGTATTGGAATAAAATTTAAGGATGTGTCAACCAGAATGTCTACTTCTCCTTTGGAGGCATATTTTCCTGCCCCAAACACTTGTGAATTTCAATATCTTTTAAGAAGGTCTAATTCTGAAGATAATAAATCTGTTTCTTGTAATAAAACCAGATTATACCCTAATGTGTGAATATACTGGAGGACTTTAAATATTTTGACTCTGAAATGAATACCTTTCACATTCCAGGAAGCCACTTTAGTTGTTGAAGTCATAATCTTTTAGCTCTTGTAAATAGACTATCTTTGGTACCTTTTTCTACTGTGTACCTATGTTGCTGATCAGATCCTTGTAGGTTCATTGTGTTCCCCCATTATGTAACATAATTTACAATCCCCCATAAAACAACCTCTAAAAACATCAAAAAAGTCTATAAGTAACAGCAGTGGTAGTAATCGAAGGTGACTTTAGTTTCTATACTTTCCCCCAGTATCAAAGACTGAACTCCTAACATTTATTTATTTATTTTATTTATTTAAACTTTTGTTTTCTAGGTATGTATATGAGCCAAAGCCCTTTTTCATATATGACCCGGGGCATAGCCAAAGATGTTAGCACTATTGCATAACATAGCAATAGATACAAAATTTAAATACAAACTTATAAAACATAAAATCAATCATAACAAGTACAATGCATTTGTTCTCTATAAAATTGTTTTAGACCTGTTTAAAAGAAACATGACTAGACATTTCACGTAACACTTTTAGGAGATTATTCCAACACCTAGCTGTGCAAACACTTAGAGCACGGCCCTCCATAGATGTCCTAACCTTACGGATGACCAAAGAAAGATTATTGAAAGATCTTAAAGATCTAGCCTCTGGTTTATACTCAAATAATGATAACAAAGGAGATGCGTCTCCTAACCGTAAGGTTTTATCGACCAATGATAATAAGCTAAATTCACAACAGTGATGAATTCAGTCCTTGCTCTTTCCATACCTCAACCAAATATAGATAATAGCACATTATCACTAAAGCAACATTAATAACTATTAATATATTAGTGTAACCCCTAGGTGGTGCTATCCCAAGGGCTACTACCCCTGCCTGCTTAGCTAGGAGCAGGTTAAGGGGCCTGAGTTCTGAAATGGGTGCCTCCACCCTGAGGTCAGGGTTGGTAGTGGTCTAGCTAACCTGGGCACAGCCCTCTGGGACACTGTAACCCCCCTCTTTCCTTACTAGTGGCTGGAACAATACCCAATAATCACTTTCACAATACCCTGATACACCACACAAGTACCCACACTGTTTGCACTTACCACCAGGGCTTTCCTTTGGCTCGACCCTGGGGACCCTCTGTAAAACAAGGTTATACACAGCAAATAACAGCAGTACAGTACTCTTGCACAAACTGGAACCAAAGTCAGGGTAAATGCAAAAAGAGTTAGATCTGATTTATTTAAGGGACTTGAACAAGGGAGGGGCGTAATCAGGCTAATTTGCTTAAAGACTGTATTAATAAAACAGTTATGCATGCACTTCAGGGTCCATAAACAGTCACACACTCTGGGTACCCGGGTTAAGAAGAGGTGGGCTAGCCAGTATCGTTGCCCGGGGTAGGCCGGTGTCGCAGCTGGTTGGGGCCCTGTGATGGAAGAAAACAACATGCACCACACACACTAACTGTAATCCAGAGCCGGAGGGCTCAGTTCATGAAAGAAAAGAAACAACAAGACAATCAGATGACACACTTAGATTAAGCTGTTGTTGCAGGGAGCTACGCTGATGGTTACTCATGATACTGAAGACTGGACACAGGCTGGACGAAAATTGAGACTGCGGGTGGTCGAATTGGAGTGCCAGGAGAAGCAGGGCCCACATAATTCACCGAGGCATTGTTCCTGTTCAAGTGTGGAGCAGGGGGCCGATCCCCAGGCAGGTCTCTCGTCGATGGCTTTCTCTGTGCAGTGGGGTAGTCTGGCAGGGCCAGTGTGGCAAGGCCCAGGTCATATGGAGATGAACGCAGTTTCAGTCCAGTCGAGCTGGATACAGATTCCAGCAAGCAGAACACAAGTCACACAGTGGGGAACCAAATTACGACCCACTATACACACACAGCACATTTACATGTAAGGGATTCTACTATACCAGGCAAACCGCTCTCTGGTCACAATCACAAAGTCTCTGCACACACCAGGGGTTTAGTGATTGCTGGAAATCCTGACAGGCCAATGCATTCAGCAAATTTTCGGTCTTCTTCAGGTTGATCCCGGTCATAACTCAGTGGCTTACTTCGTTCTCACAAACTCTGATTCAGTCCAAACTGATTCTTTTCTCCCTCTCAGGGGCAGCTGGCAGGCATGCAGGCCAAAACTCAGGCCTTTCCACAGAGACTGTCTCAAGCTGTTGTTTTTTTCAGCTCCAAACTTAGATCTGACTCAACTGCCTGCAAACCTGGAAATTTCCCCAAGATTCAAAAGGTTTGGTTGGCTGATTTATCTGTCAGTCACAACAGGAGCTCTCCCTTCAGGTGCAAAAAGGCACCAAAAGCCCAAAACTACAATTCCTACAGATTCTGACTCCAGACAGCTCCTGTAATCCGGCTCCATTTTAGGTCCCACCAGTACTGATTGGTCCAATTTGGCAGCCCCGGGCCAAAGTGGTGGGGATAAACAAAACAGTCCTTGCTGCAAAGAAGGCAGGTTAGACAAACTACATTATCATTATCACTCTAAATGATTTTCAGCAAATGGTTACATCTTTCAACACAGCTCCCTGTCAGATTACTTATGACTGCAATCCAGGCAGCTCTTAAAGAGACAGCACACAGAGGCTATACAGGCACTCTCTGGCTATCACATTTAAGCTGCTAAATGCAGGACACCAGCCTGGCAGTGAGCATTTAGGCAAGCTTGAGGAAGACTTTTTGGGAACCCCTATTTGCAGGGGGGCTACATTAGGTTTTCTAAGTAGAAGATGAATAGAGTTAAATGTAAGAAGATCAAAACTATAAATATTGAAGCCTAATTTTAAAGATAAATTCTTAACACTGATAATAGTTGAACCACTTAACCTCCCCAATCTCACCTTTTTAATACAATGTGGACTGGATTTCTGTCTTTTATTTTGTTGTAAACATTACTGATCTTCATACCGTAACTCCTTTCCTAATTGTAAGAATAAAACAGTATACTGAAAAAGTTTTAGTAAAAATGAGTTTAGATTGAATCCTAGAGGAGACCCATCAATACATTGTGTAAGAGATTTCTTACCCTTGAAAAGTGAGAGCCTCCATTTAAATTTGTCCAACAATGTGAGTGTTTAAATCCAACTGATATTTAATATCTCAGTATTAGATAAACATATAAAATTAAATTGAAAGAATAAACAATACAAATTCTTCCTAAGGAATTAAATTTACCATTTTGCCCCTATTAAAACTAGTATATGATGTTTAAATGCTGCATTCCATCCCTATTATAGTAATGATATGACTATATATACATATATACACACATATGCATTAACCAAAATAACTTTGTTCCTATTTAAATATTTTATTATAAACCCATTTGATTGAGCAAGAGGGGCTAAAAAAAAAGTATGAGATGCATTGATAAGGAAAGAAACCACTTCTCTCATAAATGCTAGCCAGACTACATCTTATGTAGATTCAGTGAAAGTGAATCGCTTATGTTAGCCTGGAAGGATGTCTGCTAAAGTGATCTATCTCCAGCTTAGCCTGTCAGCCACATTGTACCATTTGTGGGATGGCATTAGTCAAAGGTCTGATTTTAAATAGCAAGAGGTCAAAGGATTTACCCTATATACTGGGTAGAAGGTGATGGGTCCCGCAACTCTAGAACCTGAAGCACAAGTTCTGAGGTGCCTCCACCCCCCCAAACTTTAAACTGACCTCTGCTCTGTATATTTTTCCCCCAGGAGTCAAAACTTTATCCAGCCATAATTCTTACATTATTCCAAAAAGATCAATATAGACTATTGTTCTAAATACAAATAAACAGCATAGGATTAAACCTTGTATGACAAACTCATATTAGTTTCCAGCTGTACCTTATGATTTTGTCTGTATTCACAGCATTGCAATAAACCCCATTCTAGTGTACAAGGTTAATCAACCTTCAATGATTCTAGAAAGTCCTCTAACCAATTTAGATATTTTTATCCTCTCTAAACCCATAATCCAATTTATTTAACAGAAAGCTGCCATTATCGGCTGAAAAACTTAAAACGTCATGGCATAAGCTTGAATCTCGTCATGAAACGTTTGCGTCAAAAGAAAAAGAACAAGTATTTGCATAATCCTTAAATACCTACAGCACTACTTTAGTCAACTTAAACCAAAGGACATAAATAGCTACAGCACTACTTCAGTTAGCTTAAACCAAAGGCTGTATTATATTCCTAAGAAGTCCCAATACTTTATTCAGCATAGTCCTTCAAAAACTTCTTTTTATTGAAAAGGGCCATAAATCTTTAATCTGCTGCAGTCAGCCATTTTTAAAAACGTTCAGTTGTTGTTATGCTTGCTCTGGAGAGTCAAAGAAATGCATTTTGCCATTTTTAGAAACAAATAATCTAGCCAGATAAGACATCCTAAATTTAATTCCAGCCAATATTAATTTGTTGATGGTTGGCGAAAGTTCCTCTGTTTCGGGCGAACCTCTTGGGGGAGATCTTGTGAGATCCTGATCCATTTGCTATCCCAGGATAAATCTCAGGCTTCTTTAACTTTGTTCAAGAGATGGACCCTGTCCAGATAATTTAAAAACCAAACAATAAATGGACATGGAGTTTCTCCTTTAGCTGACAAGGGTCTTAAGGCTCTATGAGCTCTTTCTATGATATATGAAACCCCATTAGGGGATTTACCAGCCACATTTTCACAAATCACCTGCACAAAGTGAAAGGGATCATAACCCTCCAAAAGTTCTGGAAGCCCATAAATTACAACATTGTTTCTCCTTGATCTTCCCTCCAAATCCTCTAACTTTGAATCGAGTTTACAAATTTTTTGCCTAATTGCTGGGAATTCTGATTCCACTTTATATCTCCAGTCTTCATTGGACGAAATCTGAGCCTCAGCATCACCCAATCTTACATTGATTTTTTCAATCTCCCCTCAGACAGCTTTTGATTCTTCTCCTAAGGTACAGATAACCTCTTTTAAATCTTTTATTTTCTCAATAATTCTATCTTCAGTTAATGGATTATTGCCTGGTGAGGATACTGTGCCTTTTCCAGCTGTCTTTTTAGTGCATTCATAGCTCCCCGCCTGATCTGGCGTTGGTGGTGAAGTGTGCTTTATAGGATTTTTCATTTCTACATCCATAACTCTGACAATTTTCAGTAAAATAACTGTAGAATCGATTAAAGCACTGCCCAATTGTAGTAAGGTATTTCTAATATCTTACTTTAGCTTGTTAATAGTTGAAATTAATGGTTAAGGATCGGAGCTCCGCAAAATCCTGCTCACCTCGACTGTCTCATCACCAAAAGTGCAGGATTCACATCCATTCTTCTCCATACAGTCCTCCCTCAATTCAGCTCCTCATAGACACTTTTTTTCAGCTGACAGGGTTTGCTTCAGTTGGATTCTGCTAGGTGTCAGCTCACAGCAGACTCATATTTCCATCACCTCAAGGAGCTCCATGACCAGGCTGAGCACCTGTAGTGTTCATACAGGACTGACTATTGTCCCTGGTCACTGAATCTGTTGCCAAATCCAGTTTGGCAGCCACCAAACTCTGTACTGGCTCCTAAACTCCATGTAAGATTTTCTAGGCCACCAGTAGTGATTCTAGCTCAGCCTTCTTTCTATTAGCTGCCTCATTAAAAGAGTAGGCGCATCCCATACTCCGTCAGACTTGGACCACCATGACAAAGACAACAGAGAGCATCCATTTCCTGTCTCTCTCCTGCCTCTCCTACTCATGTAAAGACCAAGCACCAGACCAGCATACCACAATTAAAATATAAAGTATGGACCCTTCCTTGTCTTATGGTCACCTTAAATGTCCAGAATATCCCATTCTTTGCCTTTGCCATGCAAAACAAATGGTCAAGCTCCACTTGTCCTTCTCCAAGCCTCAGATCCAACTCCAGCTTTGCAGTCTCCACTCCCCCAGGGATGACCTCTGAGCTCTCCTCGCCTCAGTTCAATCCTCCATAACCAATCTGGAAAACAAGGTTTCTTCTCTTGAATCTCATTTTTCTACCAGAGCCGCATCTCTAACTGATCCAGATTTTCAGAAATAGATCGAGCCATACAGAGAAACAGGGTGCTCTGTGACTAAAAAACTGAAATCAAAAGAAAAGTCATGGCCCACTACTCACCCCAATGAGAGTCCACACAAAAATTGTGAGCACTGGCACTTTAAAGTACGTCATGTGATGAAATGTGGTGCACTATTTAAGATATTCAACACTAGGGGGATATCACCTTTGACAAACCCCATGTTTGGGTGAAACGTGCATGAGGGGTTTGTCTTTATCCTGCTTTGGAGTTTTTTCACTGCTGCCTGCACCTTTAGTAAAATTATTGCAACTAGCAACTTTTGTGTGGACTCTCATTGAGGTAAGTGGTGTGCCATGACTTTTCTTTTGATCCAGATTTTCCTGGGCCTTCAAATACCCAGCATGAAATGGCAAGACCTCCTAAACCACAGCCAGTGATCCCCAGGCCTCCTAATCAACAAACCAGTCCTATTCAGGATACCTTGTCTCCAGCTACTATAAAACCACTGGCACCAGCCTTATCACCTACAACTGAATCCTCCCAACCTGAAGATAATTATTTGTTTGTTTATTTGGGAGAGCCATTGAGCAAAGCTTGTTTACAATGATGACCCATGTATTCATGAACATAACATTTGTTATATTACACAAAAATACATATGTAATAACAGTATTAAAATAAATACAGTGACTATCAGAATTTAGAAAATACAGTCTAATCACATAAAATGCAATTCTTCACAATTTTTTATCATACCATAATTAAAATAATTCTAGGAGATTTTTCCCTGCACCCATCACATAACTGATGTAACTGAGAATACGGTAACTGCTGGCAGTTTCACACCTTATGTCTAAATACTAAGGGCAAGGAATTCCAGGACTGTGGAGTCATACAACTAAAAGAGTAAGATGCCCTATGCATTTTAATCTTAGGAACAGTTAATTCCAAGAGACCAGAATTCTTTAAAAATAAATGGACTTCTCTAAAAGAAATCCACTCTAACAAATAATCTGGAATGGAACCCTGTACACATTTGAATGAGAACAGAATTTTGTGCAATCTGCAACAATCTTATAAAGGTATCCAACACAGTTGGCTATACATATCACATTGGTGAGTATTGAAAGGGCAATTTAATATAAGACGTGCCAGCCAATTAGAAAGCACGTCCAACTTCAACAATTTATCTTTCACACAATGATCATAAATTATATCTACATAGTCAGTTGTAGGTAGGATTTGAGATTCAACTATTTTTAAATGAGTCTCTGAATCTAAGCAGCCTCTGTATTGATACAAAACACCCACACCAGTTCCCACCTTTTTATCAACTTACTTACATGTAAATTCCTAAAGCCAGAAGGGTCCATCCAAAACCCTAAATATTTATAGGCCCCAATCTGCTCTATTCTACTTCCATCAGCAGTATGAATAGTCTGATGATTAATTAAAGGATCATTTAACTTAGTCATGGCACCACATAACATCACATTTCTTTTGGCTCTATTTAGTTTCAAATGGGAAGACTTGAAAAAAGATTGAAGACATTGAAAAGCCATCTACAGCCAACACTGCACCACTTCCACAGAGGCATCAGAGGTGTAGACCACGATATTGTCCTTGTATAAATGGTAGTCTAAACCTCAATGTTCTCACCAGTACCTCTCAGATATAAGGTAGAAAGGAGAAGTCCCAAAACAGACTCCTGTGCGATCCCCTTTACTATGGTTAGCTCCCCAGAGTGCTTACCATTTACCACTGTTCTGTCTTTAATTTTGAAAATAACTGGTAAACCAGGTCAAAGCCTCCACATGTAACCCAACCCCACAAAGTTTCCTTAACTGTAGCTCTGTAGATAAAGTAGGGTCTGCTGTGAGAATGTAGGTAGAGAAAAAAATGGGCAGACTGGATGCCCATGCTTATATGTTTCTATGTTAACAAAACTGAATGATCCATCATGTTGAAGGCCTTGGAGACGTCAGCACAGATGGCCCGGTTACCTTTCTGGACTTCATAGTGATGTTGACATCATCCAAGACCTTCAACACAGAGGAACTTGTACTGTGCTTTTTCCAGATATGTGATTGATCTTTAACTTAGAAATCTTCAGCTTCCAAAAAATCCTGCAACTGACTGGAGACAATTTACTCCAGTAGCTTGGAGACCACTGGGAGAAGAACATTAGGTGTTAATTGGTCATCTGGTTGAGCCTGCCCTTTTAAATACTGTGACAACCCTGGTCAATTTCTACCCCTGAGGGAACTCACCTAAACTCAAAGATCAATTAAATAGGAAGGTCAGGGGTCAGTGAACAACAATGCCAAATATTTAAACAATTTAGGTGTTAGGTTACCTGACCCACTACTCTTTCCTGTTTTAAATACCAACAGTAGATCAAGGACCTCATTAACCTGGATTTCAGAGAAGTAGAATAAAGTACCCTTCTTAGGAAGTAAAAGGTCACTTTCATCCCCTTCCCTTGTCTCAGAATCCTCATTAGTGATGTGCGAAGTGCACAAACTATGCTCCACAGAAAATGTTGTGGATTTTACTCACACCACGAAGCCCAATCCATGACATTTGCAGATTCAGGGAGCACAGGATCAAATGCGGAATGTGGAATTTCATGGGTGAAATTGCACACTTTGCATAGAGAATTTGATCCCCCCCAAAAAAACACAAATATATATCCCTGTTGTGAGGTGTCTAGTGCCCCCCCAATCGAGGGCCACAGTTAAAATTAAGTAAGTCACCCAGCCACCGATCACCTGTCATAGTAAATCCCATTCCCAATTCCCACCCATTGTGTCTAGTGGCCCCCCATGCCACCAATTGCATCCACAATATAAAAAAAAAATTTCCTTCCGTGGTGTCTAGTGGCAACCTCCCACTGCTGATCGCCAGTCCACCCCCACCACCACTGATTGCCTTCCACTCCTCCCGTCTGGGTCCATTCAACCCTTCACATACCTGGTCCATATACTTAATAATAAAAAACAAATTTAATTTAATCCCTGGTGTCTAGTAGACCCCACCCTCCCACCCTGTCAGGTAGTGCCCCCACCCCAATCCTCCCAAAAACCCAAAAGCGGGGTTCTGTGGCACAGCCCTACACTCCCCTCCATGGCTGGCAGCCCAACTGAGCTCAATGAATGAGCGCATGCTTGTACAAGCACATGCTCATTTATTGCAGCTCCCTGTCATTTCCTGTGGCAGTTTTTAGGGTACTAGAGAAGGACAGGGGGCTGCTCTGGTTGCCCGAGGGAGGGCTGGATGGGGGAATGGCATTGTGGACCCCACCATTCCCCCATTCCGCCACCCCCGCGGGTGACCAGAGCAGCCCACTGTGCTTCTGTAGCACCCCAAAATCTGCCACAGGAAATGACTGGGCGCTGCAATGAATGAGCGTGTTGTAGTACAAGCATGTGCTCATTCATTGAGCTCATTTGGGTTGCCAGCCATTGAGGTGAGTGGAGGGCTGTTCCAGTGGCCAGCTTTTTTTTTTTTTTGGGTGGGACATACTAGATAAATCAGATATCTTTGATACAGAAAATCTTGGTGGCCTATAACATCCTAGACATATGGGTTTATTGCTTGGTAAGTTTACCTCCAAACTAAGTCCCTTACAAACACCTCCTCGGATATTACATTCTAGTCTTCTAAACACAAACTTACTTTGACAGTAGAAAATAATCCCCCTTATTCCTATCCTGTCTTACAATACTATACCCCTGAACAGTTAAAAAACATAGGTAATGTGCAAACAAATTTGATATAGAGTGTACTGTACATTGTCACCCTCTCTTCCTGTCACTTCCTCTCCTGCTTGTCCAGTGCATTTAGTCCCTGCTCATGTTCATAAAGATATCATTGATTACAAGGATGTTTAGTTAGTGACACTTATGGTCTCTTCCCATGATACACCCACGAATTGCATAATTTCTTGTGGCACTGTGTCTGTCATCCTAAAGGCAAGGATAATAGACTTTTAAAAAAATGGCTATTTCAGAGTTCATGGCAGTGTTTATTATGTACCAGGATTTTCTCTGTGAAGCTTTTCCTACTAGGCAGGAAGAATTGACCATATCATGGTGTATCATTAATGACCTTGCTATCTGCTACAGTGGGACTACCTCTTTTGAATACCTCAAGTCTTCTTCTGCCAAGGCAACTATCCATCTTCAATGTTTTCACATATAGTACATCTCAATTTGGCCATACTGGATAATTGAGTTTTTTGCTACTATTTTGCAGGCCAGAAAGTGATATCTTGCTCAATATGTGGTTCACATTCTTCCCATTATAAAAAAAGAGTCTGAGAAATACTAGATTCTGATTGGCTGATGGCATTCCAACAGCTCTACATTAATCTTTAATTAATATACTTGTACAGCCTGATTACCAGAGCATGGATTTTCTCAGTGATGTCCTACATTTTAAAATAATTCTATTTATAGAACTTAGAGCTGCCATGACACTAGACCTGGCAAAACGGAAAAAAAAAAAAAGCCAACTAGTAAAATACATCTGAGAAAAAAATAAAGTTTCCATGTCTGAATGCAGACTGCTTTATTGTAAGTCTGTCAATGAGTGCTTATTCTTAACAATCTTGCTCCAAGTAACAGTCTCCCTAACTCTGCTGCTACTGTACATGTATGTCTCTCTCTACTTGTGCTGACAAGATCATCTCACCTATAACTTATAATGGGGGTGAGGGCCTTGTTGACTGCAGTTTTTTGTTCAACAGCTATCTGCAACAACCTCTGCTTTTTCTTTATTTAAACAGAAAAATGGTACCTTAACGAAGGTTACCATGGAAACAAGTATGCAGCTCAGTAACAGGCACACACATGATTACTGGGCTTCCATCACTCCCACTTATGTGCAGTCCTGAACAGCAGAAATTAGCAACTTGATGTAAAAAAAGGGGCATTCTGGGTTTAAAAAGGGACACTGTCAACCCTAGTTATGTAGAATTTAGTCAGCATGCTTTTCCTCTAGATTTTGATCACCGTCCCTATGCAGAGTGTCAGTATGCAGTTAGTTTGGTTAAACAAGGTTTCAGAGTCCTACAGTACCTGCAGTGATTTTCAGCTCACCAGCAGGTTAGTGTTACAAGTAGGCTGTTCATTAACTAGGATCTACAGCTTATCCAATAGGTAGGGAAATGGGCAGACAGGGTGGGCCAAGCAGTCCTTATCTGCTGTCAAAGTCTATGTTTCTATGATTCACTGGTAGCAGAGTTTACATTTTGAAGTTTAGGTACCTGTCACAGGCAGCAACCCTGTCTGTGTGCACGGTCTACATGACTGCATCATCATAACTGCCAATATGTGGCACTCTCACTGACATTCACTAGGTTGGAGCATACTGGGGATTTTCTGTTGTTTTCAGGGGGAGAGGATCTCTCTCAAATGGTCATGCAGCTGTGGCAAAGAATTATTTTTAACTAGCTGGAAAGCACAAGTGAAACAGAACAAGTGGTTGCTAGCCAAAACAAACTTATTTTTTTTATTTTTGAAAGTTTTGCGATCGGGAGAGGCTCACTGAGCCACAGCTTGTTTCCAGGTGCGACCAGGGGTTAAGAGAAGCTAGAAATGCACCAAAGGTAGCACTCAGAGTAGAAAGAAATAAGAAAAAAACTTACAAGTCAGGCCATCCAATATAAAAATAAATCAAGACCGATCCATAGCACTAACCCCTTTACTAACTAGCCTGGGCAGTGAGTTCCACAGAAGCTGAGTCAGCATTGCCATAGCAAGGAAGGACAAGTGAAACTGTGCTCAGGGAATGAGTGGGTGCTGAGCTAAAGTAGGGGTTAGTGTTGTGGATCAGTCTTGACCTTTTTTTACACTGGCTAGCCTGACTTGTATGAATTTTTTTTTTACGTTTAAATGCTGGCACTTCACTTCTACCAACGATTTTGCTTTCCAGATAACCAGTTGGTTACCCTGGAGACAGCTTCAAGTGCTCTGGCAAAACTCCTGAATGTTCACATCTTGGTGGATGGACTATTTTATTAAAAATCTTGAATTAAATATATTGTTTTTTTAAAAAGTACATTTTGAACACTTTTAAAAAACCAAAAAGATTTTTATAATAGCAGTAAGGTACTCCCAGGGGTTATGTTAATGTTCAAGTAAATCACCCCCTTGGGCAATATGGCACTCGGCTGTGCCTCGTGACACATTACACCCCAGGGGGTGATTCACTAGAACATTAACATTACCCCTGGTTGCACCTTATTGCTTAAGTCTTCCCTTTGCCTACTAACCACTCAGGATGGGTCTCCTTCCATATCAGATACACGTCCATTATTCTTAATGCCAGGCAACTTGATGAACAAAAGAGGGCAACACATCTTTCTTTCAACAGAGAAATAAATCTGTAGCAATTTCAATGATTCTTTTTGCTCAGACTCACTGTGCCAATTCCTTCATATATGTAGCCACTGCAGCTAAGCCCATTCGAAATCCATCTGTCACTGTCTTCATTCTCAAGCTCATAAATGACAATTAGGCCATCTGTTTATCCCAGTAAATACATCTAATTTGTCTAGTCACCTAGCATATCATCTGAACAAACAGTTAACACAGTTTCTTCTCCAGGGCCTTGAAGAAGCTTTCATACAGGGTTCAAGCACTACCCTGTCAGAATCCTATGAATGCAAGAATCTACTGTCTGCATCTGAAGAACCAGACATTGTAATAAACTCCTGCAACAGAAATTATTCAATGGATTTGTGATTGGCCCCTTCATCTCTCCACCATTCTCAGTCTACTGTATCAGCCCACTTAGTATTTCAGCTCACAAATATTCAGGCATAAAAAAGCCTCATTGTAGACTTGACTGTAACTTACTCATCTACTATTCTATGTATACATTTCTTAATTTCATCTTCTGAATACTTGTTATTTTATACTAGAAATGATGATGCTATTGCTTCAATTATATTGGCGGATACTGGTGCTTGGCTCTCCAAAGTGAATACTTCATATGTTTTCGAAATAATGCCTATTTACCCCACTGTACATCATCTTTTTAATGTTAAATGGCTTTTTTTTACTATTATTTTATGGTGTGGTTCATGACTGGTTGTAAAAGGAGCCCATAAATCTTTAATACCATTGCAGAAACCATCTGCTGGATATTGTTAAATATAGTCTATCACCCATTCATATTGAACCTCCTAGATACCTTTCTGCAGATTAATTTGCATTGTGGACCTCCAACTGCTGGCACCTTCTGTGTAGTTGGTCTCTTTCAATCCCTTGGAATTCTTCTAGCCACTGACAAACTTTTGGACCTACCACTGAGCTTGAATTTTTATGAATAACTCTCAACTTTTTTAACATACAAACCCGTCTTCCAAGGCATAAGTTGGAGTGAATGTCTTTCTATATCTTCCTATTTCTTCACAAAGTCCTGCGCCAAGTGAGAACATCTGTTTCTTTTAAGGCATTTTACTTATTAAGCAATAACGCACGTGAAGCTGGTCATTTCCAAGGGATTAACAACTGGTTCAGTGGATGGTTGGCCTGAGGAGCAGCCGAGGTTCACCTCCCTCCAGCAAGTCATTAATCTGAGGACGTAACCAGCTTTGAGATTGTTATTGTGATTATAAGTCTAATCGCAATAACAACTTTCATTTTTGGTGTTTTCTTTTAGTTTCAAATACCTTTTAGCTGTGTGGCACGAGCTGTGCATGTCACACAGCATTAGTTGACAGCTGGATCAGTCATTTCTAAGATGTTAATGACTGATCCAGTAGCCAATTAGGAGCCTTGCTAGGCTCATGAATAATTAATAGGACTTACAATGCTGCATATATTATTTTTATTTTATTTATTTATTTATTTAAGAATCAGTTTACAACCTTTGAGCCAGAGGCTCGTTTCCAAAGGTACTTCGTCACATAAAGACATACATTTATACATTTAAGACATATATTATCCTGCTAAGCCATAATTTCTTCTTTACCTTCTATGATTAGCTTCTTCATATACCAGCTTACACCATTATGTAACCCTATCAGCAGTTGCCAGATCAAACATCTGCTTGTGGGCATACTTCCTGTCCACTTGGAATGGCATCTCATTTTTCTGTGCTGATGATCCATGCAACATCGCTCCAAACAGTTTATGCTGATTCTTTGCCTAATCACAGCTTTACTGATCACAAATTTACCAAGCCATGACCTCAAGAACAGTTTCCATGACTTGATTTAAGGACTCATTTGCCTACAGTAGAGTCCATTGGGAAGCAACTCAGTTCTGCAAGATTCTGCAGCAGAGTTACTGCAGGAAACAATGCAATTCCGATGGCATGAATCCCTATCATAATGCAGGAATCTGTGATGCTACATTGTATCCTAGCAGGCCCCACAGTAGTTTGAATAATATCCCATAGTAGCTGCTGTGGTAATTTGGTGTCCATCCTGGCCTCTCTAGCCCATTACTGTGTTTAGTGATAACCAGCCTGCAGTAGCCATTTTGAACAAAGGGAGCATTTCATCACCAAGCATCATGAATTTACTATGAGAAATCATTTGGATTTTCTTACATTTTCTTTTTATCTATATGCAAATTTTTAGTGCTCATGAAAAGTGCTGGATTGACAGCACTGGAAGTTGAATCCCTCTGTTTATCCACAGGACAGATATAGCATGGGTGATCACAGTGCAGGCTTCCCCATACTGCAGGCCAGTGCACACATCAACCCTGTCATGGAGGGAGCATACCACAGAAGAGATTTTAGTTCAGACTCCATGCCCATTCTGGCCTCTCATGTGAGACTGTCATCAAGGGTGCCAATTAATGCCAGTTGTGTTGGTGGTTTTGTAATGAAGACATCTTTCATCTGGGACCTGTACTGAGAGCACCACAAATCATTTCACATAGGCTGTGGAACAGCCCTCATGTGATAATGGCATTTGGCCACTACCAACCTGGACAGGATTTAAACTTAGTGACCTAGAGATAAAAGGCTTCTTAACCCGCTACATATCCACTGAGTCATTCAGCTCCCCCCTAATTTTCTTACACTTTCAATTCCTCATTAAAGCAGCTGATATTCCTGGATCATTAATATACTAGTTGATACCATTCTATGCTACATTTTCAGATGTTCAAGAAACTCGCCCTAGATGCAGTTCAATAGAAAACTATGGTTCTGCCTCCAAAGTACCTCTAGATGATCTGACTCACTATCCTGTTAAAGCTTACCAAACTATCTGAAGCACCCTCATCCCAGTAAAAAAGGATTAATTATGACCACATCCAGGTTGATTCAGCATCTCCAGATGATTCTCTCAGAACTGGGTCTCAATCAACTCTGTTGCTCTGGTCACACCTTTTGAACAGAAGCAGCTACTTCAACATCATCATCATCATCATCATCAAGAAATGTTCAGACTCATATCATCAGATGACTGGGGTGTGGGACCACTTCATGTTTGAAGACCTATTGTATATACAGCACCTGGTTCAAGAACTTTGCCAAGCACAACTAACACTATCCTTCCACTAAACATGGAGGTAAGGCAACCTGAGGCCTTGGATCCCCAAAGATTTCCTCTACATGGGAGTTTTTCTTCTCCACCATGCCAAAGGTTATAATTATTAACATTTCATAGCTGGGAATAAGCAGAGCCTGGAAGGGTTATTATAATGATCCTTTTGGTGGTTAACAGACCACATTTTCTATGCGCAGAAGGGGCACTGCCCCCTTCAGCACCTCTTAAAGGGTGAAACTTCTCACCAAGTCCAAAGTGGCACCGCTAAACAAACAACAATGTTCCACAAGCTGTTACATCCAACAGATTGCCCCAGTGAATTATTAGGCTAGTGCCTTGGTTACATTGGGGCTGTGGGTTCCTACTTCTGGAATCGTATTTAAATCCCTAACTTACATCCGCCCACTGCTAAATCAGGCACTCCTCTGCCTCTTCCCCCTCCTTCTATGGTATCTATCCTCTTGTGGAGGTTAAACAACCACATTTCTCATAGGTAAAGGGGGCCTTGTCCCCATCAGTAACTCTTAAAGGGGGAACTCTCCACTGAGTCCAAAGGGACACCACCACACAAACAAATAAACACTAGTAAGTTGACACAAGCACTTATATCCAAAACACTGACCAGTGAAGATATGAATGAAAAGGTGGCTTGATCCATAATTCAAGCCATTTTTGATGTTTTTGGATGATAGGTCCACAGATGATCAGGTGAGACCCCTCACTCATATAAATCTCCACTTTGCTGTCTGCAGCCAGGAGAGCCCCAGCTGATGGTCTTTCTGTGGTCCATGAATGCTACTCCATGAGCTGGTCCTCTGTGGATTATGAGTGCCTCACTAACCACCTGTCCTCCTGCAACAATGAGTGCTGCTCTAGCTGTCAGACTTTCACTAGCTATTAAAATCCATCCAACTGACAGTCCATCTGTGGCCTACCTTGCCATTGCCACTCTGTTAGTGACCATACAGATTCATATGTGGCCCTGATTGCCATGATACTGGTGGCCATGGCAGTCACAGACTGTCTCTCCAGGGGTAGCCATGAAGCTGCAGATAGACTCTGTTGCTAGTGGTCAGGAGTGCTGGAGAGGAAGTTCAAACACCATGAGAAGTGGCTGTGTCAGCATTCACAGTGCAGTAAAAAGCAATTGTTTTGACAAAGAGTGCTTGTTACAGCTGGATGTAATAGGAGCTGAGTCCTAGCAAGACAAAGTACATCTGTTGTCAGTGTTGCAGTCTTGCATGGCCAAGGGAGCAATGAAACTGGACAGCTTGGAGAGTCAGTAAACATACAACATGGAAGGTGGTGAGGCATGCAGCAAGGTAAGTGGGGAAATGGGTGGTCAGGAGAGCTGCAGCAGTGAGTGCAAGCAGCAGGTTGTTCCTGCAAGAAAACAGCATCCACATTTGTCAATATGCCAAATTTACCCCATGCAAAGCTCAGGCCTGATTCTATATTGAGGAAGAGGATAATTAACATGGGCTGCAGGGCAGCTTAACAACAAAAGAAGCTTCTCCATATCATCTAATGGTGCTGCAAAAAGCACACATATTACAGTTTTTAAACATTTTATGTTTATATGTGCTTTTCAACAGGGACACTGCATCTTCTTACATGGGACTGCCATTGTGTGCTGTATGGGAGATAGTGCCTCCCCCTACTTCTGCACAGTTCAGTATGGTCAGCGGCTTTGTTAGGCACACTTGGTAGTGGGGGCGGCTCAAAAAAACACCTTATCTGCTGTTTTTAAAGCTGACAAAACAGTGCTAAGATTTTGCAGAGAAAGTAAATAGTGTCTTGGATGCTTTCAGAACATCTCTTTCTTAAGCCTGATTGTTTTTCCGTTTTTTGTTGGTCAAAATTTTTTATATGGTAATGGAGGCAGGTAGGTATCCTATAAAATCGTGCTGCCAACCAGCTTAATGGAGTAACCCCCACAAAAGTTGTATCACTCCCAATTAAAGGAAAATGGCACACACAGCTGTTATCTTGCCTGCTGCTGTACCCTCCAACCTGACTATGGATTTTAGCTATAATTGAAGTTTTTATATGCCTGTTTTTAAGATCCATTAAATAGAAGGCTGCCGGAA
This sequence comes from Neoceratodus forsteri, assembly GCA_016271365.2. Classification (NCBI taxonomy): domain Eukaryota; kingdom Metazoa; phylum Chordata; order Ceratodontiformes; family Ceratodontidae; genus Neoceratodus; species Neoceratodus forsteri. Next base: position 1,190,916,225 of record CM057456.1, read on the forward strand.
CTTCCTATAGTGGGGATGGCTGAGGCCATCTCACACACAGAAGCCAGCTTTCTGTGGATTAATCTGCTAATTGGTTCTGCCATTAGTCAGCAGCACCAGTTAGCATAGTGAGTGCTCTGGAAGATGGGTAGTGTGCATATGATGGCCACGACCATCCCTGGCTAAAAGATGTTATGGTAGTTTTCTATTTAACTGATTTTACTAACAAACAGATACATCACATTTTCAGTTATGGTTAAACCCCTACACTACACAAAATGGTACAAACTGAACCTAGTCAAATAAAAACCTGCAAATAAAAATTACACAACTCAGACCTTGCAAAAAAAAAAAACCTGAAACAAAACAATACCATTCCTTAAGGCTTCCATAAATGAAGAAATCCTCCCAGTCTCTCATCAAACAGAAATTCAAACAGAAATGTCCCCCAGTTCTCCACAGCTCTCACCACATGCCATCTTTCAAGGATTTTTTAGTTTTTTTTAGTTTTTTTGTTGACAGGGTAAGTGCACTAGACAAATTCTTGTCTATTTTCAGGCAAACCCGGAGAGAGGGGGATCCAAATGAATATAAACTGATCTTGAACCAGATTAAACTGTTGTTGGTATTTTAAGTGAATGGGGGGAAATTTGGCCAGGGCGCCAGGGAAATTCCCCTACTTTACCAGTAGGGGGGACTCTTGGCTGTCTGTCCAAGATGGCCACTTTGGAGGAACCGGTGGAGAGAATGGATGTAGATGTGGCAGGGGAGAAGGCCTCCTTCCCCCCTGTCCTTTCAACACAGGAGGCCGTCGATCTGGCTTTAATGGCTGCAGAATTTTCTGAAGATGACACAATAACTGATGGTAATTTTCCTGTGGAGAACATTGGAGATGAGATAACAATGGTACAGAGGAAAGTAGGACTTACTGAAAAGAACACACTGCTGCACTGGGCGTGATCCCATCAGAGCACCAGACCAACCACTTGCAGTTTCTTCAAGCGGAAAAATACAAATATTTGAAAAAAGTGCAAGAACTTGATTCTGCACTTCAGGCATTAACTAAGCAAATGACTGTCAGCTCTACAGGTTCAGCTGTCAAACAAGTTATGAGTCAGACAGTGGATGATGAACATGCATCTTGGCTCACCGCTTTAGTGGTGAAGCCCCTCCCCAAAGCTTCTGTTCCTATAGTAGAGCCGGGCGGCGCAATAGAAGTGGCTGGCAGTGAAACGGTGCAAAAGCCATTTGCCATCAGCCACCTCACCTGGTGCATTCGTCTTCTGCTTCTGCGGCTATTCAAATGCTGAAACCAGCAAGACCACGACTTGGAACCAGGAGACAGGCCTATACAGCCCCTAACACATCGTCTACTAGCAATAGGGGGCCTGAGCTCAAGGGGGACTTGGAAATTGTTTTTTCCTTCTCAGACTGACAAGTCAGTAAGGACTGGGGCAAGCAAGTACCAGAGCTTCCCCATGCTCAGAATATAGCTCCTCGGGATACAGACGTTGAATCTGGAACTTGGTTCCCCATCCATGCCTTGGAGGATGCAGGCTGGATCCAGGGACAGACTGGACAATAGACCCCAGACCCTATGGATCCCTCCTGCCAGAAAATGCTTATTACTCCTTCCTCAGTGATGGCTACCAACGCTGGACTCAGCATGAGCTCCAACACATCCCGGGGTTAAAACTCTATTTCTCATGATACTTTTGCTACTAATATTGTTGTTTTTCCTGGTAGAAATGTGGTTAATATAGGTACTAGAGTAACTTCCCCTGTATTTTCTCCTCCTAATGAGATACAGGTAGATGAGAATTCCATACGGTTGGGTCCCAGTGAAGAATTATTACAAAACCAGCAGGATAGGCACACCTTAGACCCCATGTTCAAACTTTCTGACTTATTTGTGAATAAGGGCAAGCCTTCTCTCAGGTGCAATGCAGTCAGATTGTTATATAAGGGAGGCCTGGAAACCCCCCAGTAGGATTCACATAACCAGGAATTTGTTAAAAAGCTCTATGAAATTGTTTTCTTCTGAGATATTTTCCCTCATTAGTCTGGGGAATGGAAACTACGATGTTAGCTTTAAGAATGTATCTAGTCTAGATCACTTCTGGGCACAGTACCAGGCCTTAAAGAACAACCCTGTTTGGATACCATTTCATGCTATTCCCTTGACAAAACCTCTAGTTAAACACATTACGGTAATGTTTAAAAATGAGAGTTAATGTAGAAGATATTCTCTTTTGGCTAAGACAGCGATGTGAAATTTTGGGGACACCTACTCCCACCCTGGACAGTGAACAAATCTGGGATGGAGACTGAAAGGTTAGGGTAAAACTATTTTCCACCAACACTGGCCCAGTTCATCTCCATAGCTCCTTCTACTTAGCGAAAGATCAAGGTTCTATATTTTACAGTGGACAACCTGGGTACTGTTTTAAATGTGGCTCCGGAGCACACCTGAGTTCAGCTTGTGATACCTCTCACTGTAGCCACTGTCTATAATATGGTCATATGGCTTCCACTTGTTTGAACCTATTTAAGTGCAACCTTTGTGAATGTATTGGACATGCCTATGGGCGTTGCCCATGGGCATCCCATAATAGAGAAGACTGCCCCTCCCACAAAGGTCTGATTATTATGGCACAGCATCAACAGGCCAAACGAATTGCTAAGCAAAGTGTTAGGATAGCCAATACTAACACAGGACAACAAGAGGTTCTCCTGATATAAGACCCTCCTGAACAGAGGGCTGTTGCCCCCCAGCCTATAGATCCTTCACTTTCTAACCATGTTCCTGATACTGAGGGAATGGAGAATGGGGCCCCTGTAAAGACTGAGGGAGTTGGCACTTCTACCACAGATATGCCCCCCCCCCGGGGGGAAGGACTTACCTTTCAAAATTGTAGCTATAAAAAAAAAGGACCAGGCAGGGGAATGCAGTGTCCTGAAAGGCCAAGGATGTAGGGACTAGACAGGACTCCAACTCTGCTCTTAGAAAGTGGGAAATAAGTATGTTATGCTGATCCCAGAGAGAATAGAAGGTGACTCAGATGAAGAGGGTACAGATATCTGCTCTGTTACATCTAATACAGACATGGAGGGTGGAAGAGAGGATTCAATTGCAAAATGAACTAGACAGTGTCATACCTCTAAAACTCTGTAAATCTATCCCCTCGGTTGAATGGCTATTCGAACCACTATAAGCATCCCATGTGCATAGCCTAACAATAACTACACTCAATATCAACAATATGAAGAGTGAGAAAAAATGACTGGGAGCATTATTTTCCCTGCTCAGATTTAACAGCGACATTACTTGTATACAGGATACACGTTTAAAAACACATCTCGAGCTCCAGCAAACTTCTAGAGCATGGACTTTGGGGCCGTCCTTTTGGTCCACAGGAGTAGACACCTGCGATGGGGTGGGTATCATTTTGTCGAATCCCCTTCTTCAAGTCTTGAGACTGGTAGACTTCCACACAGGTAGAGCCTTGCTCTTGGACATCTCTTAACTTTCTGAAAGGTTCTGTCTGATAACTACTTATGCCCCCCTCCAAACCAAGGCGCAGAGAGTGGCATTGTTCAAAGAAATCCAACCTTTCCTTCACACTTCTCATCTATTGGTTTGGTTGGGGGATTTTAATTATGGCTTGAAATGATCAGATAGGGGCCTTCAAACTTCTAAGTTATTCTGTGACTCCACCGCTTTGCAGCACATTCTTAATACAGCAGGATTACGTGATGCCTACAGGAAATTGCACCCATCAGGGGGCTACACATATTTTAGGGGTCTCCTAAAAACCTGCATAGATTTCATATTTGTATGTAGTGTACTGGATATTTTAAACATCTTCACATACCCAAGTGAGTTTTCAGACCACGTTGCCATTAAGATGCAGGTCTCATGGGACACAGCACCTCGTTACAAGAAAAATAAGTGGAGGCTTAATGAATCCTTTCTGGAAGACCCTAAGATGCAAAAAAATGTGGAAACAAGACTGGGCAGCAAGGCTTTCAATAGCAGAATGTTATGATGACATTTTAGATTGGTGGCAGAACCTATTCCAACATAGGGCCCACTATGTCACCAATAAGGATTACTTCATTATTTACAGTTACGACACCAATTACAACATTTTATTTCCCAGTCAGAATTAACAAAGCATGATTACAATTCCCAGATTAGCAACATAAAAAAACAAATGACTGACATACAGTACAATCGTGTAAAATCTCTCAGTCAAGAACTTAGATTTGGAACTGAGGTTCAAAAGGGTTCTTTGGATCCTTACAAGGACGGCAAAAATAGGGTGGATAATAAAATTATAACTGAACTTCTTTCCCCAACAGGATAGATTGCACACACTCCTCAGGAGATTTTAGAAGTAGTGGAGAAACATATAGCGGGATTATTTGATAACTCCCCCCCAAGAATTTGAGTTCTAGGGGTTTCTTATTTCTTTAGGTTTACCCCAGGTTTCAGGTTCGGATGCACAGAATTTGACCCAGGACATCTCTTTTGAAGAAGTAGGGATTGCTATTACACAGCTAGCAAATCACTCAGCTCCAGGTTCTGATGGTCTGGAGACAGGATTATACAAAACTTTTAGTGAGGAATTAGCCCCTGCATTAGTTGTCCTCTTTAATCACATATTGAAGTCCTCAAAATATGCTACGTCTATGCAGGAAGCCATTTTGGTATTATTACATAAAAAGGGGCCTAGAAACGACATTGGTAACTGGCAACCACTTAGTCTACTTAACACAGATTTGAAATTCTGAGCAAGATACTGCTAGCATAAGTTGCTCAATACCTCATTAGTCCCCCTCAGACTTGTGCCATCCCAGGCAGGAAGCAACATGATAATTTGAGAACACTGAGGGAACTTTTTTTTACAGTGGAAAGGGAAGACCTTCAAGGCATTGTTATAGGACTGGACCAGGAAAAAGCCTTTGACAGGCTATCACATAAGTTTCTATTTTCCACTTTATCCACCTTTGGGATACCTGATGCATTTGATACATGGATTCGGTATATGTATCTTGGGGCATCCATTACTCCAAATGTCAATGGCTGGTATGGAAGGAAAATTAGGATTTGTAGGGGAGTATGACAAGGATACCCACTTAGTCCCCTATTGTATGTGTTTGGGATTGATATTTTGATTCGTATGCTACTCTCCAATAGGGAGATAGAGGGGGTAGTAGCCATTCCGACTACTCCACCAGTGAAAGAGTTGGCATATGCTAATGATTTGGTTTTAACTTTAGCACCTAATTTTTCAACTGCTGCTTTATCAGACTTACTATTAAACTTTTCAGCTATTTCAGGTTCTAGAATTAATATAAGAAAAAGTAAAGAGGTGATACTGAGGACTGCCCCTTTACCGCCCACAGGGTGACTTCCTGGCATTGATTTGTCAAAAGACCCCATATCAGTCTTGGGGATAGAGTTTGGGCCTGGTGATATCTCCATGTATAATTGGGAAAAAAGGATGGTTCGGGCCAACAGAATGGTCGGTAGCTGGAAGGGGCATCAACTCTCATAAAAGAGAAGAGTAGTTTTGACTAAATCTTAACTAGTCCCCATATTTTTGTATCTAAGTTACATCTACCCTCTCCCACAAGGGGTTGTAACAGGATTATATGGTGTATTTTCCCAGGCCTTTTGGGGGTCAAGGTTGAATCCTGTGAAAAGAGAATTCACGTATCATCCCATATTAAAAGGGAGAGTAGGTATGATACATCCGGTGACCTTTTACTTTAGCATATTTCTGGGCTATAATATCAGCCTCACTTTGAAACCTGGGGCAATCGAGTGGCGATATCTGGTCGCGGCATGGCTCCAGCCCTGCCTTCCTTCGTGGGAAGTAAATAGACCCAGATTATTGAATAAGAATATAGCTATCCCTCAGTACTGTCTGGATAGTGTTAAAAATGCAATAAGATGGGGATTTTCCCCCACTCAACTCCAAACTCTAGGTAGAAAGTCCATATATAATGTAATCCTACAATTTGAATGGCAGGCAGAAATTGATTTTCCTTGTTGCCCGAAGACACAGATACAAGGGGTTCTTAAGCAGCTAGCTAATTCAAGAACCCCCTTGCATGGGATTGTACTTGGTTAAGTAATTATGGGAGGTTGAGGGTCAAGGGGAATAAGCATAAACAGATCTCAGAAAGGTACTGCTCCAGGGATGCCTGTGACAAGTCTTGGAGACACATCACCTGTTTTTGTAATGTACTTATATAAAACCATTTTGCATCCTCTTTGCCAATGCTTGGAAGGAGCCTCTTTTCTTGAATCTTTCTTATCAGACTATAGTTTATTGCCCTATGGGTGGAGCCTTCTTAAACATTTATGGAATACTTGTGACACTTGGCTTGCATAAAAATCTAATAATTTTGATGGCTGTATAAGTATGAAGTATCAGTTTTCTGTACGTTTTCTTCTTTTATTATTTCATTTGTCTAGTATAATGTGTAAACCTTTTTGTTTTCTGTAAAGTTGTTCTTGATTGTAATGAAGTCCATTTTTTAATAAAATACCCCTACTCTTTTTGAGAGGTGCCATGGAATCTTTAACATCTACCTGAACTGCCATCAAAACAGGCAGATGGGACCTTGTTTTAACATTTTATCCAAAAGACGGCACCTCATGCTGCTCTGCATTGTCAATATTGGGATATTAACCCAAGTGCCTGGAGTGGGGCTAGAACCCACAGCCTTCTGATCTCCTGGCCTCAGAGGTGAGTGTGCCACCTTCTGAGCCACTGACACTGCCTTTGTTGCAGTGATTGACTGATGTTGCAACCAGTCCATCCATGCTCCAGATACTTTCTTTTACAGGCTGCTAACACCACATGAATGCCATCCTGAACAAAACTGTTAACACCATGCACTCACAACAGCACCAAACTGCCGCTCAAAAGTCACGGTACATATCGACACAGTACGATACAGACAAAATGTACTGGGATGGTGTATAAACTGTAACTGGTTACAGCATTTACAATCCATATTCATGAACAAATAATCTGTTGAGTTTTGTTTAAAGTTAGCATGCAAGCTTGTTGACCTAATGTGAACAGGAATGGAGTGTTAAGCTCTACTGTAGCAGCTCTGGAGCCAAAAGTCTTAAGACCCAGTAAAACTTGCTGAACTGCATTAAACATGCATAATAAAGGAGTCCACCTTTACAGATTCCTGAGGTCCAGTTTTTACACACAGCCAGATACAAAGAATCATGCACTGACCACCACCATCACACTCTCTGGTTGTCTGGTTGCTGGACTTTCTGAGTTTCTGTGATGGAGAGGCTCTGCTAAAAATGGCGGCCACGCTGGGCTAGCCATCAAGATTGGGAGAGATATAGCTACGTTTAAAGTTATTTTGTCTGTGTTTATCGAATTTCAGTGGTAATGCTGTGAGTTTATATGTGTTTGGAGGATTGTGCCTAAGTTTAGTTGCTTATCTGCGATGGGAATAAGAAGTTAAAATGGGGGTTTAGGATGCCAAACCTTCATCACTTAACGTTATCAACAAACCCCTTTTTGGATTATTTGAAGTTGTCTCTAGCCTGCATATTATGAGCTAGATGAAACTTTGTTAAATATCTGAGTTCTTACTATCCACTGTACGAAACAACTGGATTTTTATGACCCACCTACCCATTTTTTTGACTCTTCCTGCTTGCCGTTTGGAACTGGGGAGCCATTGTTTGGAGGAGTCTCAGTTCCTGGAGGAGTGGATGACTGGTGTAGAGATTATTCTGTGAAGTTCTTGTGACTGTGTTCTTTGTTGTATGCTGTTCGGATTAAAAGGAGGTGAGCTACCTGGCTTTGGATTGGCCGGGTGGTTGGTGTTGTTTGGGCTGACACGGCAGTTGGGGAGAGTGATCTGGGGATTTGGGGGGTGTCTTTTTGTACTTAGTGGACCTCTGATAAGTCTATGGACTGGCTACTGGAGGGTGGCCGGTGGTGTGAGTGGACCGCGGGTTGGCTACTGGAGGGTGTCTGACAGCACGGTCAAGTTCAGGCTCTATTGAGTGTCAGAGGACACCCCCCCTTCTTATTTCTGGCAGTATAGTTAGCTCTTGAAAGCACCTGCTGAGTCCTGGGGCAGAGCTGTGGGATTGGGTTGCTGCCTGACTCGGTGCTATGATTGAAGACCGGAGGGTGGACAGTCTCGGAAGCCTTATGGTATCTGGGGATGGCTACTGAAGAGTGATCACCCCTGGGACCTGGGTCAGTTGGTGCTTGATTTGCCAGAGTTGCCCTTGGGAGGATTTTCCATTACTGCCTCACTGCATTGGGATCACTGGACAGTAATATGAGGAAGATCTGAATGCTGTCTTTCCAGAATCATTTTATCTTCATGGACATTGGGCAGGTTGATCAAAGACTTGTTTCATTTAAAGACATTTTGACTGTGAGAGTGCCTTATTTATTTCACATTTCTTCTAGTTAACTGAAGAAAATTGGACAGTGATAGTGTACATTGAGATATAACTGGATTTAAGCTGTGAGACGTGAGAGTTCTATGGTTTTATAATTCTGCGAATTTATTGGGGTTGTTTAGATCCCCATAAACTAGCCTGAAGCAAAACTACAAATAGTGTCCATTAAGATATCCTCACATCATCTCTTTTAGACATTTTAACTTGGACTTAATTATTCTGGAATATTTCCTCTCTCTAAACAGTTGTGGCCCTTATTATATTATCAGTAGGGAAGAGAAAAGGGAGATTTTGACCTTATTGTGGTAGTGGCTGGTACTGAATGTGTGTGAGTGAGGTATGTAGGATTGTATGAGTGTTTATTTAGTTAATGGTTCATAATTATTTGTTGATTTATTGTTTTTTATGGGGATTAATTTGTATGGAAGATTTTATTATTTATGCTATTTGCTTATTTGGGTATTAGTAGGAGTTATTTTGTAATTTGGGAATAAGGCTAAAAGGAGTGTGGGTGGGTGTCTTGGCAGAGTATATGTGGGTATTTATTTATTGCTGCTAGCTGATTTAAGGTTGTTATGTGTTGGAAGGGCTGGTTGGTGGTCAGGCACTACTCCCCCACCAGGCTCAGGGACCTCCGGCCTTTTGACTGTCCCCCTTTGGCTGTGAAGGTTTGTGGGCATTGCAGGGCTCTGGGGATAGCCAGAAGGAGAAGGAGCTGGTGAGTTAATGGGTCTGGGCCTGGTGGGGTTGTGGAGTGGAGTGGGCAGATTGGGGTTATGGGGACAAGGAGACACCCTAGGGTGAAATGGGTCCAGGAGAGGGGACCTCCCTGCCTGGTTCCAATAACCAAGGGCTCCACCTTTGGTGGGCAGGCAGCTCGGTCTGCCTCGACAACCTATCCTACTTGGGCAGTGTTGTGCAATGTCAGGTCAATCAAAAACAAGACAGCTATTATTGCTGATCTTGTTGGGTCAACTGACCTGGCTTGCATCACTGAGACCTGGCTGGATGAAAATGCTGGTCCAATTTTGGAATATGCAATTCCATCCGGGAACTCTGTGATATACCGCCCGAGAGGATCAGAGGGGCGGGGGGTGCTATTTGTTTTAAGTCAGATCTGGGCCTTGTAGACATTCCAGTGGGAACAACCAGATCCTTTGAGTGCATTGTGGGTGCAGGTGCAAGCTGCAGGACACTTCTTATCTACCATCCACCCAGGGGTGAGAGGGAATTCCTGCAGGAAGTGGTGGACTTCATTGCTGACCTTATGTTGGAATCCCCCAGATGGATAATTCTGGGGGATTTCAACGCGTGGGTAGATGATGATCTCTTGCATTTTGGACAAAACTTCCTCCAGCTGATGAATCTGTTGGGTCTGGGGCACAGGTGGTTACCTCTGCTACCCACAACCACTAGCATTCATTGGACCTGCTCTTCCTCCTGCGGATGGAGATCTCTGACTTGGTGGTGGAGCCAGTCGGTTGGTCAGACCATCACACTATAGGGTTTAGAGTCGAGCTCCCCCCCCAGATAGACCTTCCCCTATGGAAATGGTCCGGTACCACCCTTTAAGTGGATTGACCCCAGATGGTCTTATGGTGGTGCTGGACCTATCAGGCTTGCAGTGTGTAAGGAAGGAGCCAGGGGAGCTGGTACTAACCTATAATGAGGCAGTGACAGGTGCCCTCGACTCCTTGGCTCCTGTCCATGTTTGACTTCAAGCTCTTAGCCTGAAGTCCCCTTGGTTCGATGGGACTTTGAAGGAGTTGAGGCATAGGGGTCGAGGGTTGGAGTGGTGTTGGTGGAAATTGGGCCTGCCTAGTGACAAACTTAGATTGATAGCTCATCATAAGGACAATCAATCTACAATCTTTTGTAAGAAGGCAGAATTCCTGTCCAAAGAGACTGTGGTAGTAAGGAATCGACCTGCTCAGCTTTCAGGACTGTCGATATGTTGTGCAATTCAACCTCCCTTTAGTCATGGAGAGCGTTTTCGCAAATGCGACGAGTTTACTCAGTTCTTCGCCAATAAGGTTGCTACCATTAGGTCCGAGATCCATTCAACTCCCTCCAATGGGTGTTGCGGTGATCGGGTAGGATGTTGCAGGCCCTTGGCCTGCTTGGTCCAATTTTGGCCAGCTGGCGATCGTGGACATTGTGCGTGTCATCCAGAGTATGCACCCAACCAGCTGTAGCTTGGACCTGGGCCCAACACGCCTTTTTGTGGGGTGTATTGAGGTCATCGGTTCAGTCCTGTCTGAGATTGTCCAGAGCTCATTGGATTCAGGGGTATTTCCAGATCCCCTAAAGGAGGAGGTGGTGACTCCCCTCTTGAAGAAAGTTTCCCTCAACCTGGACTGCTTAGCGAACTACAGACCTGTCTATAACCTGCCCTTTGTGGGCAAGGTTATTGAGAAGGTGGTAGCGGCAGCACAGCTGGATGACCACTTAACTTCTCATGATGTCTATGATCCGCTCCAGTCGGGATTTAGGAAGAGGCATAGTACCAAGACTGCCCTGGTTTGGGTACTTAATGATCTCCTTATAGTGAGAGATTGGGGGAGCCATTCCATCTTGGTTCTCCTTGATATCTCTGCAGCATGTTGACACTTTGGAACATGGGGTGCTGCTGGAGCCCCTGTGGACACTTTGTGGACTATCTGGTACTGTCCTCAGATGGTTTTGATCATTTCTTACTGGCAGGATGCAGCGAGTGGTGTCATGAATTTAGTCCTTGGCTAACCTCCTCCTGTCATGTGGGGTTCCCCAGGGCTCCATGCTGTCCCCCATGTTGTTTGCAGTGTATATGCTGCTGTTGGGAGACATTATAAGGTGGAATGGGCTGCATTTTCACTGCTATGCTGATGATACCCAGCTCTACATGTCTTTTGTGCCCGAATCAGATGATGCAGTCTCGGTCTTTAATAGCTGCCTCTCCGAGATCCAGGACTGGATGAGTGCCAACTGGCTGAAGCTGAACTCTGGCAAAACCTAAGTGCTAGCTGTGGACCCAGATCATCAAGGTATGGGGCTGTTGGCTCAGAGGCGATCAGCTACTTACCTCGGATTGGGCATGAAATCTGGGAGCTGTGTTTGATAGCAGCTTGATGCTAAAGTCTCAGATATCTGCTGTTGTCAAATCCTCATTTTATCATCTGAGGAACATTGTCTGGGTCAAGCGCCTGGTCCCACCTTGTGATCTTTCAGTGCTGGTCCATGCCTTTGTGACCTCCCACCTTGATTACTTTAATGCCCTTTACCTGGGGCTACTGGGGGTTGATATATGTCTCCTGCAGCTGGTTCAGAAAGCGGTGGCCAGGTTGTTGACTGGTTTATTGAGATCTAGCTATGTCACTCCTGTGCTCCATGAACTGCACTGGCTGCCATACATTGGCGGATCACCTTCAAGGTTGGGTTACTGACCTATAAAGCCCTATATGAGCAAGGACCATGCTATCTGCAAGATCTTCTTTGTCCCTGCCACCCCTCCACTCACTCCAGTCCTCTGATGAGGGATTGCTAGAGGTTCCCAGGGTCCATTTGAAGACCTCACATGCTCGTTCTTTGCGTTTATAGCACCAACTCTGTGGAAATCTCTACCTCATCAGATTAGAGAGTACATGACCGTCAAATGCTTTAAATCTGCCCTAAAAACACATCTATTTGCTTTAGCATTCCTGGACTGATTGGATTATCTTGTTGCTATTTTTTATTGGAGAACTGTTTTAAATATTATGTTTATATTACATTATTAATTATTTTAATGTTTGTGTTTGTGTACAATGCTATGATCTCTTTTGGAATAGTGTTTAACAAATAAAGATTTTCTTGCTTGCTTGCCTATGTTTTGATGGACAAACTAGAGACATCCATGGTCATCGCTGCTCTGACCCTGATCTTTGTCCATGCTAACTCCTTCTGTGATTCATGGACAAGATTGTTTGACCATAGGAATACAGCAGCACAATAAATACAGTACAGTTTACAATATGTTGGAGAAAGTCAAAAAGAAAAAGAAAAACACATGGCAGTTTACAGTTTAGTTCACAGCTAAATGAGGCAAAACAAGTTATAAAAGCGGAGTTAGTAGTTAAGATGAGTGGGAAAGGTACCAAGTTGTTGGAGATTTCCCTTGAGAGCACAGGCATTTAGCCTCATTCAGTAACCAGGCTTTGAGTCAATGTTTGAAAGAGCTGTGGGTATCAGTGTACTGGAGTGAAGCAGGGAGCCTGTTTCAGAGAGAGGGAGCAGCCACAGACAGTGCTCTGCCACCCATTCTGGTGGAGACCTAAGGGAGTTCCATAGGGGGGACTGAGGACACACTTAAGCATCTGGGAGGAGCTCTGGCCTTCAGAAAGGTGGCACAAGGTGATGCATTGCCGTTTCTAAGTGTGTTGTCAAGGATACAACCTATTGCATAGTCATAATGATGAGAGAGTGGGAGCCACTCTAGCACCTGCTAGAGGTCACAGTGGTCAGTGAAGTAGGTTGCCAGAAGTGCGAAATGACATACGTAATTGTATACCGAGTTTAGACATGAGCACACTGCAAAACATGCATGGGAATATATGGGGGAGCAGTAGTCAATGATAGGGAGCAGGTTGCCTTGGGCAATAGCTAAGCAGGCCTCACTGGTCAGGAATTGTTTTAACCTATATGCAGCACCAAGCTTTTGGTTAACCTGACGTACAATGGAGTTGATGTAATCCGTATAGGAGAGTGAGGGGTCGAGAGTTATGCCCAAATATTTAAAATCGGGAACATTGTACAGCCCAGGGCCATTGGGTGAAAGTACTGAAAGGGAGGTGCCGGCCTTAGCGGTGCTTGTCAGGTATGGTTTGGAACCTAGAAGCATTGCCTTAGTTTTTTTTTCATTGACCAGTAGCCTATGTGAGCAGAAACAGTTCTAGGCCAGGCCATAGTTGATAGACAGGGTAGAAGATATGTCTGTCAGGGACTCATCACTGTAGAAGAGGAAAGGATCATCCACATACAGGAGGGCATCACAGGAGAGGCAGTCAGAGGGGAAGGAGTTTATAAAGATAGAGAACAGAGGTCCAAGAATAGAGCCCTGAGGGACATCTGTAGAGACAGGAAGGTCAGGGGAGATGGCAGTACCAATACACACTGACTGTGATTGACCAGAAAGATAACTCTTGAACCATTGGTCTCCATGGAGCAGCCAAGTTGGAGGAGAGTAGAATGTAGTAGGGGGTGGTTGACCAGGTCAAAGGCCTTGGTCAGGTCCACAAATACAGCACCTGTGGCTTTCTCTTGGTCCATGTTCCTGTGAACATGATTGGTAAACTGGGCCAGGACATATCTGGTGCTGTGGAACTTGTGGAACCCATGTTGCTGGCTGCACAGCAGGTTATATTTCTCAATGTAGTTGGATAGTTGGCAGTGGACAATCTTCTCCAGACATTTTCTCAGGTGAGGGAGCAGGGAGATTGGCCTATGGTTATCCCAGGATAGGGTTCACCTGCTTTAAAAACAGGCACCACCTTGGCATGCTTCCAGGAGTCTGGCATAGCACGGCAGGAGTATGGCCTTTAGAACATCATCTTCATTAATTTCTTAAAACTCAAACTTATTGTCCCTTGAATTTACAGAACTACCCCTAACCAAATTACCCGCTGCCTGTGTTACATCTTGGGAGCATCTACCTGGTGCCAAAACCAAGTCATTAAAACATTACTAATCACCTTGAAGTCATTAGTTAAACTATTACCAATTTTAAAAGACATGGGTAACTCCTTACCTTTGCTGCCAGAAAGTTCTTTAAATATCTTCCAAAAATTGCCTTGCTGAGATCCACTTTCTTCTTTAAGCCTGTTTTTTTCTTTAAATGACTTTTGGCTCTTCTTACTTGTTTAACATATTTATTTTGAGCGGCCCTACTATCATTCCAAGCTGCAATGTTATTTAACAAATTAGCCCTTTCCCATATTTTATCATGCTGCTTTGTAATAGATACAGTTACTTAGTATACCAGGGGGACTTAACATGCATACCTTTCTTAAATTTTATTGGGGCATGTATAAATAGAAATCATGGCATTCTATCAGTTATGAATAAGTACAGAATCCAATAGAAAAAGGGACATCAGTAAACAGTAAGTAAATGAAAGCTATTTCAAAAGTACAGTAAGTGTGGATAATGTCTTTATTACAGAATGTTAAGGTTGTTGAAAAAAAGGAAGTTACCCAGGTTGTGTAGAAATTTGTTTTACAAAATGAGTAAGAAAAATGAAGCCACCTGATTGGCTAATGGGCCCTCCTTGGTGTGCAATTATAGAATGTCACCATAATTTAACACCTTAGAACTGGGACTTGTTAGTAGTTCAGAAATGTATTTGTTTGACCATAGGTCATTACAAACTGACAAAAGTTAAGAAAAAATAAATACAAAAATACAGTCAAAGTGCTATGAGCATGTCAATAAATACAAACTGCACAATAAAACACAGTGACAGGAGACAAACAAAGACTAAACAATATATCCCAATATCCGAATCATTTATACCTCTAAGTAAGGTTATTCATCAAGTCATCATTTTTCCATGCCCATGGTTCCCATAAAATACATTGTACTTCACTCTAGGGCCACTTAGGGCATCAGGAAAGAAAACAACTCACCTATGTTACAATCAGTCAAGCAGGGGCAGTTATCCAGGGCAACAGGAACTATGGTAGAGATGGCCATTGTTCAAAAGTGAGGAGCATCCCTATCTAACACACATCTATTTCTAAAGCACAGTTAACTTTTCTGGGTAATTTCAAGAGTACACTTTTGCCAAAGCATCAGACTGTACAATACTGGGGCTCCATCAGTTGTGCCGACCCACAATATGCCAGGAATGACAACATCTCTATAGCACTTCTGTCTTCCATTGGCAGTATAATACAAATGTAAGCCAGCGTACTAGTCTGCCCTGTCTAAAAAAAAACGTAGGCTGGCATTCCAAATTAGACCATTACAAGTAAACAGCTGCCATTCTAGGAAATAGGCACCCAGAAAAGCCCACATACTAGCAGGGTGCAGGGCAACAGCTGGTCCTGTCCCAGTGCACACTTTTTAATCCCTTAAACTGTGTGTTTTACCCTAAAATGTCTATTCCAAGCAGTACATGACTGGAACCTTATGGTATTTGACAAGTGGAACTCATTAGCCTATTGCGCAAAACACATCATGTGACGTCAGTCTGTAGGAGGAAGGGGTTCTAGCCATCACTCCAGCTGACATTTTTTTAGTGGAATGGCTACCCAATTTCATGTGACAGGCAATGTTTTTCTACCATTTTATAGATTCTGCTATTGAGTCTGCACCTGCACTTCTGAATGTTTTTCACAAGAATAAAGTGATTGCATAGGTAAAACAATCTGTTTTTTAACATTCTTTGTGGCTGTGTGGAGAACTGTGTGTTATTTACAAGTCTTAGTATGAGGTAGGTGCAGATTACTCAAAATACTTCTTGCATGGCTGCTAATTAACCAATGCACTACTGTTGCCTGGTTGTGGTCACCAGTGCAACCTCGTTCTTTGACCATAATGGGCAGTGCCTGCTGAACAAGGCTCATAGCAGGAAAGAAGGCAGAGAACTCCTTTCAGAGGTGCACAGATGTGTATAGCTGTATCCTCCCTCCCTCCAACAGCAAATACTCAGGTCTGGTTCTTGCCTCAGTGTTCAACCCAGGTGGAACATGGGGTGGACACTGGTGCAGATCTCTCCTTAAAGCCAGTTGAGGGAGGGACACTTCAGCACACTCCAGTAGCCATCAATGCAGATCTGGGGTAAATCCCCATTAGGGCCCTCTCTTCCACTCTCCCTCTATACTGGAGAGACCGGGCAGCACCTATTATGTACCATAAAGTAATCTCTATGCCAAACAGCATGTAGCCTTTCAGATTCTCAGAGTGCAGATGGTCCTCTGCCAGGGAACCCTGTGTAGAGCTACAGGATGGGGGGAGGTGCTGACAATCACCAAAGAAGATGGGGACCTGGGGGTTATCATCTCAGGTGACTTAAAGGTGTCTAACCAGAGCACAAAGGCAGCAGGGAGGGCCAGTGGCTCACTGGGGTGCATAGGCAGAGGTATCACTAGCAGAAGCTGGAGGTAGTGATGCCATTGTATAAAACACTAGTGAGGCCTCACCTAGACTACTGTGTACAGTTCTGGAGGCCACACCTTCACAAGGACATTGACAGGGTGGAGGCAGTCCAGAGAAGGGCGACTAAGATGGTACAGGGCTTGCACCACAAAATGTATGAGGAGAGTTTAAAGGACCTCAATATGTACTCGCTGGAGGAGAGGAGAGATTGGGGGGACATGATAGAAACATTCAAGTACCTTAAGGGTATTAATAAGGTGCAGGATATAGACATTTTCCAATACAGAAGGAGTACAAGAACACTGGGACATGATACGAAATTGGAGGAAGGCAGGTTAAGGAGAAATATGAGAAAGTTTTGATTCATGGAGAGGATGGTGGACACATGGAATGGTCTGCCACAGGAGGTGGTGGGAGCTAGCACAGTTGAGGGATTTAAACATGCCTGGGACAAGCATAAGGGAACCTTAGAGGTGGGCATATGTATAGAAGTCATACATCAGGCCACATCTCGACTATGGAGCTGCCTTTTGGGCACTGTATCTTGCAAAAGATAAGAAACTCCTTGACAGTGTTCAAAGAAAAATAACCAAGATTATTCCAAGGTTACATAATCTTTCATATGAAAAGAGGTGTAAGGAACTTAATTTATATGACTTAGAGACAAGACAACTAAGGGGCCATCTTCTGTTGCTGTTTAACATCCTCCACGATAAACAACTACTGGAGGAATGTGACATTAAGTATGCCAACAAAGCTAACATCCTAAGGTGAAATAACAAATAATTATTCATGCCCAGGGCAGCTAAAAACAAAATAAAGCAGTTTTATATGATTAGGGCTGTAACATTTTGGAATAAACTACCACAGACCATAGTAAATGCAACAAAAGCTGAGCAGTTCAAAGTTAAATTAGATAAATATTTACTGGGCACTTAATCTCATTTCCCACGTGGTGTGGGGAGGTAGACTTGATGGGTCTTTGGCCTTCTTCTTCCTTAGAAAACTGAGTAAACCAAGTAAGTAAGGGTGATAAGCCAATGACCAGATAGGGTCACAGGCCACAAACAAGTATAGTGTTTATGGGCAGACTGGATGGGCCTAGCAGTCCTTATCTGCTGACAATTTTTATGTTTCTATGTAATACCCACTCCTCCACAGTCACACACACCAAAAGTACTTCTCTCTTCAGTACTTGGTAATGCAAGCATCGGTGAAGCTGTGGGATGACACAGTGAGTTGAAAACAATGGTGGTGGGCTCACTGAACAACCTTAGAGCTACAGTTCTGCTTCAGATCCCATGGGATGGAATAGAGCTGCGGCTCCACCCCATTGCCCTGCCATGTTCCCAAACCTTCTGCCTGGAATTTATCTAAGCCCTGGGAAGGGGGGCAGGCCTCAGGCTATCACAAAACCCACAGATCCTACAAGGCAGTGTTCAGCACCAATGCTAGTCTCTACTTCCACCTCTAGCCCCACTCAGAATCAGGAAGAGCAACCTTGACTTCTCATATCTAGGGAGGTACTACCCCGCCCCCCATGGGCAGAGTCAGTGGTGGAAGTAGTCATATGTTGGCAGCTATGGAATTTGAACCAAACCAGCTTTCCAATACACCTAACAAGTTCTTGCATTCATGGTTCTGTGATTTGTGAGCGTTACATATGCTCCTCTTGCCTGAAGAGGAAACTAGAAGTAGTACTCGTTGAACATTAAGCAATGAAAAAGAGAGACTGGCAGGCTCCATTGGGGATGATGGATGCCTGCCTCAGATAACACAAAGTCTGCTAGTCTTTCCTGTATAGACAGTATTTTGGTGTTTATTCTTCAAGCTGTTTAGTACAGTAGATGTAGTTCAAATGGTAATCATTTTGTGATCAAGTGATGTGAGCAACTTATTAGTTAAGACAGAATGCACACTGCCTCTCAACTGAATTATTTAATATCAGTGCAGAGATTGCTTCCCAGAAACCTACAGGTTATGTGCAGGATTGTACCTAACCCATCCATATGATACTGTCACCTCCCAGCAGCAGTTTAATGTCTTATTTACCCTTTTAATGCTATCACCCACTAGAGGTTGTAATGACTGAAGACCATGAAATCTATCAGATTACATCATGTAACTTGCTGGGACTCAACTCTCCTATAAAAAGAAAGCAGGTACTTGCACATCTCTGCAGAAACCACTGTGATATCGTAATGTTGCAGGAAACTCATTTGCTTCATGCAGAGACACAAAAACTGTGCTAGAAATGGGTGGGACTGGTGATATGCAGCTCATACTAAAAAAAACCCACAGTGGGCAGTTCTGCTATTTCATGAACAGCTCTATGCCCAGCTCCTAACTTCAGCAAGTTCGAGGGAGGGTTGATGGGTGTTAACCAGGGTGCTTATCAACTCCCAACCTGTCCTACTGGGTAGCATCTATGGCCTGAACACTGACTTCATCCTCAAAGTCACCCAAGCAATGTTTGGCTTTTATACAGGAAGGGGATAGAGCAGTACTGGGAAGAGATTTTAATGAAGTCTCTGACCCAGTACTCAACAGACTTCGCTGTCACAGCCTCAGAGTCACATAAGCCCTGTTTACACCATGGCAGTGATGTGAAATCTCCACCGCTCCTCATCCGCTGTGCTGTCTTTTCACTGGTGTATCCGAGTTTACACAGCCCCCTATGCTTCGCTGCAAGTCCCACCACATGGCTACTGTTCCTTAGTGCTGGGAGTGAACATGCACAATGGGAAAATGGGCAGCACTGTGACTTGTGCACACCAATTCATTTATATTTGGGGCAAATGCACTCAATTCGAAAGAGATACCCTCTCCTGCATTGCACCAAAAACTCAGCTGAAGGCATCCTGATGTGGCATGGTGAGTGTTCACACAGTGGCATCTGCAATGTATTAACCTCTGCACATGGGTTAATGCACTGCAAATCGGGTAGTGTAAACAGGGTTTAAGTCTCAAAAGGTTCTTTTCCACCTAGCAGAAGAGTTCCAGCTCACAGAACCCTAGAGAAGTCTAAACCGTAAGAGTAGAGATTTTACACACCACCCCTCCGCTCACCAGAACAGCAGTTGCATTGTCTTCTTTCTTCTTCATACTAAACAGATGCGGGAGGTACAACAGGTATCCATAGGCCCAATAAGTCTCTGATCCTGCCTGTGTGCACTTAGTAATTAGGATAGGTCCACAGGAGACAGGTCCTGCGAGATGGCAGATTGACCTGCTTCTGTTGCTTAGACCTGACTTCTAAGCATGGCTTGTGGATGAAACCTGCTCCTTTCTCAGCATCAGTGATACCACTGAAACATCTAGAGCCATTTTATGGGATACAGTAAATGTGTATGTATGAAGCAGAATCACCAGTTTCAGCTTACATGATAAGTAGCAGAGACTGAAGGTGATCACAGATATGGAAAAAGCTCTTAAGGATAAGGAGAGGTTATACACCTCCCTTCTAGAGCATAGCTTGGAGCTTCGTTGGGGGATGCAACAACTTAAATTTCAAATAAATTCTCTCACATCAATGGCAGCCCAGGGAGCAATTGTGAGAACAGCCCACAGATACTGGGAATCTGGAAAGAAAGCCAACAGGCTCTTGGCCTACCATACCAAAATACAGCAAGCCGCCAAACACATTGGCAGCCTATGCCTTCCCTCTGGGGCAGTCTCTAGCAAACCATATGCAATTAACAAAGCATTTATTATTATGCAGAGCTGTATACATCCAGAACAGGCTCCTCAACTCCCCATCTGCAGGATTTCTTGCACAACACACATCTGTCTAGACTCTCAGAGGACCAGGAGGCTGCTCTTGAAGCCCCTGTATCTCTGCAGGAACTGCAAGTTATAGTTAGGACCCTCCTCAAACAGAAGACCCCAGGCTCAGATGACCCCCCCAAGGGAATTCTACTAAACATTTCATTCTTGTGTTAGGGGACACTCTTCTAGCGACCTTCACATCGTCATGCAGTGCAGAGGCACTGATCCCCACCCTATCAGAAGCACTGATTGTTCTCCTTCCCAAGCCAGGGAAAGACCCCCAACTGGTACAGCACTACAGGCCAATCTTGCTGATAGTGGATGCCAAACTCTTGGTTAAAATTCTGGCACTTCGGTTTCAACAAGTCATCCCATCCATCACTGAATCTCAACAAGTGGGATTTGTGAAGGGGAAGATGGCAACAGATAACATATGTGCGGCCCTGGACATTATGTGGTCAGTGGCCAACAGGAAGTAGCCAGTTCTTCTAATCAGTGTTGACACCAAGAAAACTTTTGACTCTGTGGAGTGGGACTTCTTCACACAAGTGATGCAAGCTACGGCATAGGTCCCACATTCATTAAATGGGTACAGCTGTTATATAAAAAGCTGTCAATGAGAATTCTTACATACAGATTGTTTCCATGTCTGCTCCAATTCAACTAAGTAGAGGCATGAGGCAGGGGTGACCCCTCTCACCCCTGCTGTTTCTCATCACATTGGAGCCTCTTCTCAGAAAAATACATCAGACAAAGGAGATTCAGAGCATCCAGTGTGGTAACACAGAATTAAAAACACTGGCATATGCTGATGACTTGCTAGTGGTGACAGCCCAACCTGACACCTCCCTCCTCTACTGTTTCTTATCACACTGGAGCCTCTCCAAAAAATACATCAGACAAAGGAGATTGGGGGCATCCAGTGTAGCAAGACACAACTAAAATCACTGGGATATGCTGATGACTTCCGCTAGTGGTGACAGCCCAATCTGACACCTCCCTCCCTGTCCTGTTTTCCATACTAAATGGCTTTAGCAGCTTTTCAAAACTTAGAATAACCTGAAGCAAAACCGAAGTTCTACCACTTAACAGGGTGACTACAGAGGAGTCCATCAGACATCTAGACCTGCAATTGAAGTCAAGGCATGTTACAGACCTCGGAATACTCCTCCCCACTGACCTAAAAATATAGTGGCCCTAAATCTCAACCCTTGCACCCTCCTCTCAGAGGCACACTTCAGTCAATGGAAGATGCTGAAGCTATCCTTTGCCGGGAAGACTGCAGCTTATAAAATAATGCCCTTCATCAAGATTTTGTTTTTTTCTCAACAGTCTCTCTGTTCCCGTTAGGAAGGAACAACTGCAGAAACTGGAGAAGTTATTCCTGTCCTTCTTATGGAAAAGATCTAAGCCCAGGTTCAGCTATATTAAACTCTGAGCACCTGGTGAAAGGGGGGGGGTGGGCCCTACCATGGCTTTGGGCATGCCACCAGGCTGCAGGTATATGTCAAAATAAATACTGGCTCCCTCCACCCTCAGAGAAACACCTGATCTGGTTCTCGCTAGAGCAGGGAACTGAGGGAGGCCCACTGTGGGCAACATTGAAGGGACATTATAAGTCAAATAAATTATTCATGAGTTGAAGACGCTCACTGATTGGCTACCATGCCAGTCTGAAATCTCTTAGACATGCCCGGCATGGCAGCCACACAGCTGGTCATGCGTTGCACACCGACATCACTGGCATCAAAACAAAGTGTTTTCAGCACTGCTGTCAGTGAGGAAGATCCAAAGCATCGTGTAGCAGCGACATTAACAGGAAACAAACTCCTGAACCGTAGCCCAAAAATGTCTTTTCCTGAACCTTACTTTGACATGTTCTGGGAGTAGATGTTGAGCAGTGGCTAACAGATGTGACTCTTCAGTTCTCCGTAACTGATAGTGAAAATCCCGTCTGCACTGAAAGACCTCTGTCACTTGAGGTAAACACAGCAACCATGACACATCAGCAAGAAGCAGAAATACTGGATGAAAAGCTCCTACAAATAGCACTGGAACCTGTCACAGCCATGGCAGATGAAAACATGGTGCATAGTGCCAGTGAACAAGTGACAGTCGGAGGCATCACCATGACAATGGACAACACCTCAACAGTGACAGCTCAGAGACACTTAAATAGTGGAGAAGGGAGTGAAACAATGGAGATTCCTGATGCTTCAACCTCAACAGAACAGGTACCCTGACACACCACCTCAACTAATACCTCAGAAAGCAAAGGCAAACAAATGCCTCATTCCACACAGCACCCCCCCCCAGACACCATAGATCTAGACAGGCTAGAAAATGAATGAAACACAAAAAGTACCCAGACAGCAACAAAATGGGTAGTGAGACTCTTCAAAAGTTGGCTTGCTGACAACGGGAAAAACATGGATTTCAAAAGTTTGTCAGTAACTGAACGAAATGAAACCCTATGACAATTCTATGCTATGGTCCGAAACACAAATGGACAACCCTATTCTATTCATACTTTTGTTTCAATAAGATCAGGAATTAACAGACACTTAAATGGGTCATCACGTAGTCACAACCTAATCATACAGCAGGACCCAGAATTTACTTAAACAATGTTTATAGCAGTACTAAACAAATTTTAAAAAACAGCTCAAGATAAAACAGTGGCCTACCCTGCAATTAATGCAGCTGATTTACAAAAACTAAGACACTCACCAGTCCTGGACATAAGCACTCCACAAGGACTGTTTAACAAAGTATGGTTTGACATACAAGTTATTCTTTGGCAGAAGAGGCAGAGGACAGCAAGAAATGCCACCAGATGCATTTCTCATACAAACAGATAAAAACGGGAGTGAGTTTGCTACACTGTCATATAACAAGAAAACGAACAACCACGCAGATCCATTCAAGACAATCAGACACAAGTGCAGAGAGGCAATGTATGCAACACCTGAATCTGCACAATGCCCAATTCTGTCACTAAAAAATACTTATCCGAACTTCCATAATCTTCAAAGAGCTTCTACCTAAAAGGGCTGAAAATATTCCAGAGGAACAACTGGAAACTGCAGCATGCTGATATGGCAATGTCCCTGTTGGGAAAAACATTCTAGGCTCCATGATGAAACAGCTCAGTACAACTCCACAACTCTCCCAGATTTACACAAATTACTTGATTAGGTCCACAGCAGTACACATTTTATCCAATGCTGGGCTGCAAAGCTGGGAGATTATGAGTGTAACTGGCCACAAAAACAAAGGATCATTAAAAACTACTGGGCACCAACAGTAACCCAGAAGCACAGCTAGAGCAGGATCCTGGCACATGGGGCACTCAATCCATGAAATCTTAAAGCAGCCATCTTCCAAAACAAGCATGCCCAAAACCTTTAACCAGTTCTGCACCACAGTAGGTTATGTATGTTTTACATATTTAAATTCATTCAAAGTGTATTTGCTGAATATTAATGCACAGGGTGACATAGTTGAATTTGATTTGCAGCATAGGTAATACTGTATAAAAAACAGTTTTATATGTAGAAAACTTAACAAACATTTTTCAGGGGTATTGCTTGTGCATACTTCAGTTCTCATTCTCGGTGTTTTCTGTAGCAGAAGCCTCTTGTGTTGACCCAGAAGGTTTCATAATAGGGCTGTGCAAAATTAAACTTCCACCAACAGAATTTTGACAAAAGTCAAAATTTCACTTTTGCAAAGTTTTAGAATGCACTTTGGCAACTTTGGTGGAAATTCTGACTTAGAACAGTGGAATCAATGTATGAATTGTGGAATAACATATTATGCTGGAGACCTTTAACCCTAATAAATGTATCATTCTACATTTTGGAAAAAATAATCCAGAGTATAAATACTACATGAACAGGACCCTATTGGAATCAGTGTGCAAGGAGAAAGATCTAGGAGTAAGTGTCAGCAACACTCTGTCACATTCTGACCATTGTGCGCAGGTGGTTAGGAAGGCCAATTATTTGAACAGGGTGATAAAGAGATCCTTTGTGGCCAAAGACCCATCAATACAATTTTTGTTATCCCTCACTATGATTATGGCTCTCCCTTTTGGTGCCCATACCTGAAGAAAGATGAAACTTTACTAGAGGGTCCACAGAGATGGCTAATGAAGGGTTTACATAGTATGGCCAATCTAGATTATGATGATAGTCTAGAAAAACTCAGGCTGTTTAGCCTTAAAGAGAGGAGATTTAGGGGAGACCTCTTATTCTTATATAAACTATTACAGAATGATGTCTTGATGGTGAACTTGGGATTATAGTATACCAACAGAATACTCATTTAAGATTGCACAATAAACAATTATTAGTGCAGAGAGTGAATACCAATAAAAGATTACACTACTTCACCATCAGGGCAGCCAGTAGTTGGAATTCATTACCTATATCTGTAGTAAATCAAAAGACATTAGATCGTTATAAGAGAGAACCTGACAAATATATTCTCCATTTAAGGACAATGACCCACGGGATGGTGGGAGACAATCTAGATGGGCCTATAGCCTTCTTTTGTCTCAGTAATACCAAGACCAAGATACCAAGAAAGAAATTCCACAAAACTGATCAGTGTCAGTGGTCAGTTTTGAGGAATTTAATACATTAATCTGCAGTTCATACATTCATCCCACAGTTCAGTCACCTAACTACATATCGAATGTATGAACTATGGATTAATGTATTATACTGCAGAAATAAATTCTACAGAACTGATCACTGAAATGTGGAATGACATATCTGAAAACGTTGTCAAATGGGTCAGAAGCTACCTCTCTGGCAGATTGCAGAAAACTAATACCAACGGTCATTTTTCTGCTGAATGTCTGATTAAATATGGGGTACCCCAGGGCTCCATCCTGGGCCTGCTCCTGTTCTCACTCTTCATCAATAACCTCCCTTCCATCTGCCAGACCACCCAACTAGTCCTTTACGCTGATGACACGGCCCTCTACTGAAGCGACACTAACCTGGACACAATGTTCATTAAGTAGTAGTAGTAGTAGTAGTAGTAAAAATGTTAATTTTTATACAGGAATAGCAAACTTTAGGTCACTGACCTATTTCCAAAGTTGTCCTGTGTCAAAAAAAAAAACAAATTACATTCAATATAACATACAAAAACTCAGACTACATAAAACAACTAATAAACAATTCTTAACATTGTACAAGACAAAAAATCTACAAACAAACCAACTACTGACACATTTATCCACATTTCAAAAACAAGTACATTCATTGTAAAATACAGTACTCAATCCTAATTTAAACTGGGATAGTTTAGTTGTTTTCCTTAATTCAGGGGGAATATTATTCCAAATATTAGCAGTCTGAGCCTCAAGTGTCATAGTACCATATATTGTATTAGTTTTTGGAAAAATGTAACCTCTGTGCTTTACATCCCTTAAAACATAGGGATAACATTTATTAACAGAAGACAATTCCATGTTTCCATCAATCATCCCATTTATTATTTTGTAAATAAATACTGAATATTGTTTTTTAAATCGTACTGATAAACTATCACAATTTAAGTCTCTATACAAAATGCAATGATGGGTATTGTAACTGCAGCTCAGAACAAATCTTGCCAATCGATTATATGATATGACTAATTTATTTAAATGTGTTTGACCCACAAAATTATACACCATATTTCCATATTCTAATACAGGCATTATTAATTGATTTACAATTAACTTACGGGTTTGTAAATTTAATATCCTTGATGACCTACATAATGTCCAAATCTTGCTATTAATTTTCTTTATTGTATTATTAATATGAGCGGAGAAGAATAAAGTGTGGTCAATCTCTACACCTAAATATTTATATTGATTTGTGACTATCAATTTTTTCCCATTCCTCATTAGTACATCCACATCTCTAATCTGTTTTTTATTAACCTTTGCTTTTTTTATTGAAAAACATAACCTGAGTTTTTTTTTTATCACTTATCACTAATTTAGAGCTGGAAAACCAATCCTGTAAAACATCAAAATCCATCTGTAGTTTAACCATCATTTCACTTTGGGATTTTGCTGTTGCAAAAAGTACTGTATCATCAGCGTACAGCCTGATTTGTGTATTATTTGTTTTGATAGGTAATTCATTAATATATAACAAAAACAATAATGGGCCCAAAATTGAACCTTGAGGGACACCTCTTAGTATACTACCCACTTCAGAAAAATGACCATTTATTATTACTTGCTGTTTTCTTTGACTCAAATATGATTTAAAACCATAACAGTGACCTAGGGGTTAAACCAATCCTCTCCATCCTCTCATACAATAAGTGGTGGTCAACCAAATCAAAGGCTTTGGACAGGTCAACAAACACTGTGCCCATGGACTCTCCCTTATCCAAGGCCACTGCCACTTTATCAACAAAGTCCACAAGCGCAGTGCAAGTTGAATAACCTGCCCTAAAACCATGTTGGTATTTGGTTAATTTTGAATATTTTTCTAAGTAACTATACAACTGGCCGAACACCATCCGTTCCATTAACTTGGAAAGGATGGAGAGGATCGCTATTGGTCTATAATTTGAGGGATCATTTAAATCACCCCCCTTAAATATAGGTACTATTTTGGCTATTTTCCAGATAGAGGGAAAAACATTTTCCATAAAACATTGATTAAATAAATCAGTCAATATTGGTGATAAGACTTCAACTGCATCCTTAATAAATTTCCCTTCAGTATTGTCCATACCATATAATTTATTTTTATTTAGTTTTAAGATCTCCCGCCTAACTTCTGAGATTTTTATTTTTTTAAAATAGAAAAGATGACAGTTTTCATTATTGGTTGCTTTATCTACTAAATCAGTTTGTACTTGTGAACCAACTGGGATAGTAATATCTGGCAATGTCAAAAAATATTTATTCAACAACTGGGCTGTTTTCTTTGAGTCAAGGAGCTCACCCTTATTATTAGACATTTTTATATAAGGTTTTGCTCTCAAAGGGTTTTCCAGTTCTTTTATCATATTCCAGTATTGTTTACGATCACGAGTAGTCTCAATTTTAATGTTGTACATTTTTTTCTTGCAGATCTAATTAACCTTTTACATTCATTCTGCTTACTTTTAAAATTAACCCAATCTTCCTCATTTTTTTGTTTTATTTGCTCTTTTCCAGATTCTATCTCTAATATGAATTTTCTTTTTCAAATATTCATTTATCCATGGAAGATGTATTTTCTTTGTTTTAGTTTTTTTGAATGGTGCATGCCTATTACAAACCTCCAAATAAGTTTTAGAGAATTCTTCAACCGCCAAATTTAACTTGCAGGCTGACTTCAGCAAGCTACACACTTGGTTTTCTGCCAAAGGCATGATTCTCAACTCCAAGAAGACCAAGTTTATGGTCTTCTCTGGCCCAAGAAAACCCCCAGTTATGGGCCAAACCCTCTCAGACAATCTTGGTAACATCATAGAACAAGTCTACAAATTCAAATATCTTGGACTGTACTTAGATCCTCACCTGACCTACACTATCCATATTACCAGCCTCATCAAGAAAATCCATATGAGGCTAGGTCTCTTATACTGTATCAGAAAGTTCCTTGTCCCTGTCTCCAGACTACACTTTGCCAGCTCCCTTCTCCTGCCCCTCCTTGATTGTGGCTCTATTGTCTACTCCCCCTCAACACATCCCCCCTTTTCTCCAAACTCAGGACTACATACAATAATATTGCATGCTTCGTGACCAGCCTCCCCTCGATGACCCACCACTGTACCCACTATGCCTCCCTCAACTGGCTCACCCTTGAAGACAGGTTCCAGCTTAAAATGCTCTCTTTGCTACACAAGTTCACTGTGACCTGCTGCTGATCAGTGTTAACTCCCTTTTCCCCTTATCGGTTCCCAAGCGCAGTACAAGAGGGGCCACATGTCATATCTTCAACACTCCTTTTTACTGCACCAAGCATGCACAGAACTCCATCATGTACAAGGGCCCTAAGTTTTACAATAAACTGCCCTCTGAACTTCAGGCCTGTAGTTCAATGAGCTCATTCACCTCCTCCATCAAGAACCACCTCCTCCTCCTCCTCCTCCTCCTCCAATCCACCACCTGTGCCTGCCCTGGTAAGTAACCCCCTGAATGTCCACCAACCCTTGAGTTACCTTAGAGTTTATATGTATCTGTATATTGGCTCTATTGTTGTGTGCTCTGTATTTTTTTTTCTAATCTAGATGATCCTGTCATATACTCTGCTCCTACTGTAAATACAGTAACATTTTGCAAATATTGTTTATACCTCTTTCTCTATATCATTGAATTTCTGTGCCACTGGACGTTTGTGAAAATGGGCCTTTTTGCTCACATACTTTCCAGTATAAAAATAAAATTCAGTTGAATTGAATTGATGATTACATGTATTGTGGAATGATCAATTAAACTGCAGAATAAAATTCCTCAGAACTGTCATTCTACCGTTCATGTGTATTATTCTGCAGTTCATTTTCAACATTCCATGGAACAGGGTGAAAATTCACCAAACAACATTCAAAAGATTCTGATTTTGCTAAAGGCGAAAGTTCAGAAAATTTCATGAAATTTATGAAATTTCACATAAGCTTAACCAGCTTATTAAAATTTTGTACTGTAAACAAAAACAGACAAATTACTTTTCTTCAATAGCAAATATTCTAATTTATATGCCCTTTCAAGGCATATGCAATGTTTATATGATTAAAACAAAAATTAATATCAGTACACACTACTTAATACTGATAGTAATCATTGTTTTTACTCAAAATTATCCCACAGGACAGAATCACAAAATTATTTCTGCACAAAAGGTTGTAATATCAAAATTTATATTTAATACCAGTCACCAAGAACACCCAATTTGTGAAAGGACTTTTTATTGAACTGTTTACAGTTTAGTTTTTAGTCAAACAAGACACTTATAAGTTTCTTAGGAAAAATGACTCTGGTGTTTTCTTTACAGTCTCTTGTTTAAAAAGGTTTATATAATTTTGTAAATGAACATTACTATACATGTAGCATCCAATAAGTATCAAAAATAGATAATAGTTTATTATGAAACAGTGAAAATGACCATAAATAGCTGTATTTTTAGGTAATTATACAGCAAACAGTGTATATATTTTGAGGTAGAACAAGTATACTAAAGAAACAAAAAGAATATTAATAAATACAAAACATGTTGGTGTACTTTTTGTGAAAGAATTAACACACTTAGATTGTTCTAAACCTTGAATAACTAGATATCATTTTGTGTATCCATATTGATATGAGGTTCAAAGACCTTTAAAAACAAAAATAAAGAAAAAAAATAAAATTAAACTTGATCATGACAGGGTGTGGTCCTCAGAAAGTCTAGATATACTAGACGGAGACTCTTGGTAGCAGAGACAGCTAAATTCTGGGCTTATTTCAGCTATTTTTCCTTCTGGAAGGTTCTTCACTGCAATGTAGGATTCTTTGTTGGTTCTCATGGAAAACTTCACTTTGTCTGCATGATGTATCCCTGTCAATGGGCACATGAAGTCTGGTGGTGCCTTGTAAATTGCCATTTTCATAGCAAAAGTGATGTCATCTTCATGACATCACTATTAACAAATTTAATAACACTGATTGGACAGGTTTATCACACAATCTGCTGTATTTCTAATGACAAAATGAACACATTGGTATGATAGTGGATTTTGAGAGGTGTGTCACTGTCAGTCCAATACAGGGTAGTCTGCAAGGGGCTCGACAGTGTCAGTCCTATCAACCAGGCTGACCATGATGCTCGTCTGGTCTTGCTGAGTGGAAACTTCATGTAGTTCAAAGAAAATAACCACATGAATCATAGGGCAGCTGTTTTCTTTGATCTGCATAACATCGCCCAGCAAGCAGAGCTGATCAGCGTCATGATCAGCCTGCTGTGGTCCTCCCCCAATGAAAAAACAATCCCTCCCACCCTCTGCCAAGTATCCCTCCCACTTCCCATTGCTTCACCCTTCATTCTTAATTTTTCAACACTAGGATGCCCAATCATCAGTGCCGGCTAGTACCCTCCACCCTGCCTGTTTTTACTGTGTGACACTCTGGAGCCCACCCCAGTGCTGACTAGCATAACAATGACACTAGGCTGCCCAATCCCAAGTGCCATTACTTGAACTAAAGAAAAATGTCTTTTACAGTCTTTTTTTTTTCTTCCTGTAATCCTAGTCTCTGCTAAGTATCCCTCCCATCTGATTGACTCTTTCCATGCCCCTAGAGGTTAAACTGACACTGGGGTGCCTAATCCCCAGTGTCATTACCAGAAATAAAGAAAACCATCCCCTGTAGTCTTTTTACACACCCTATAAAAATTAAACTGTCCATTGATGCCTTCTATAGCTGCTGGCCCACCACTACCACTACCATTACCCTTTCCCCACCCTACCCTTTCAATCAACACCCACCACCCCTCACCCCTTACTTACTTACTTACTTACTGGGGGTCCAATGCCATAATCCTCTCTGACCCAGAGATATGTCTTCACTCTTCAATGCTGGACCAGGAACTGAATAAATCAGGAATGTGATTCCATGTATTTCAATAAGGTTTGAACTTGTTCCCATAACTTGGTAACTTTGTTTTATATATTTCTCCCAAATTTTCATCATGGCCTTTTTGGGACCCTACCACATGAACAATGGCAGTGAAATCATGCAAATCTACCTTGAAAGGTGATTTTGCAGTCACTGAGTGAAATCACCTTTTGGGCAGGATTTGAAAATATTCTTGCCCTTGTTCATGAGGTGGGGTGATAAGAAGGCTATGTTGAAAATGTGGGGTAAAAATATTTAAAAAAACAGCAACATTATGAACATGCATTGAAAATGTTTCAATGCATACTTACCTGTATAACTTTGGTAATTTTCAAAATTTTGGAACCCAAATGTGTAGTACAGCCATTTTTTCACACCACCCCATGAATATGGCAGCTGTCATTTTTCAAATCCTGGCCAAAATGTCTTTTCATATTTGTGGCATAAAATCATCTTTCTGGAAGGATTTGAAAATTTCTCTGCCCTTGTACATAAGGTGGTGTCATAAGAAGGCTATGTTGAAAATGTGAGCTAAATTGTTTTAAAAAAAGTTATGAGTGTACATTGAAAAGTTTAAACACAACTCGTAACTTTGGTAATTTTCAATATTTTGATCCTGAATTTTCAACATAGCCATTTTTTCATACCACCTCATGAAAGTGACACCTGCCATTTTTCAAATCCTGGCCAAAATGTGTTTTTGCACTTGTGGCACAAAATCACCTTTCAGGCAGGATTTGAACATTGTCTCCACCTTGTTCATGAGGTGGGATCATAAGAAGGTTATGTTGAAAATTTGGGTTAAAATATTTATTAAAAAAAAGTTATAAACATATGTCACGATCAAGAAGGAGTGGTCATAAAAAGACTATGTTGAAAATTTAACTTTATTTTTTCAGATTTTGGCCCCTAAATTCAATATATCCCTTGTGTTGCTCCACCTCCTGAACATGACAGGTGTCATTTTTCAAATCTCCTCCAAAACTCGTTTCCGCATTCACACTGTGAAATCACCTTTCAGATTGTGACCGGGAGCTCCTGCCACTCTTGAGGACTGACCTTTTCTGAAATCTGTTGCAACAGTTCTTCTATTTCTTAGCCTAATCTAGCCTTTACAATTTCTAGTCCATAAGGTTGGCCACCTATGGGCACCCCCTTACCTTTCTTGACTATGCTATAGTGTCCTCTTTAGTTTTCCATTTCTCTCTCAGGTCCTCATACAGGGAGGTTATTGTGGTGACCTCCAAGTGTATGTAAAACAGATTGTGTTTATTGTTGTTGGATTTAGTATGTAATAGCAGTATGTCATAAAATAACTTGATGTATATACCTTATGTTTATGAAACCTGTAAACGTTGAAAATACCATGGCACTAGGTGTTTTTTGATGATAAAAAGTACTAGGTGACAATTATAGAAATTAAGCTAGTTGTACTATTTAAAATGCATGTAAATTGTTGTAAACTTAACAAGCCAAAAATGTCATGGTGATTTGCATATATCCCACAATGCATTGCATTAAGGAAGTATGTATGATGTTGTATTTCTTTGAAACTTGATTTGTTGCCAATGCCTTTTGGGGTAAACCTTCTTTCAGTGATTCTGCATTGAGATTCTTTGTCTATAGCTTGTTTTGTTTTGTTTTTTTTCTTTTTGGGCCCCCACTACCCAAGCAAATGGGGCCTGCATGGGGTGGTGGCTACATCTCAACTAGTGAATTGGATCAGAGATCAGTGTCAGTAGGTGCTGGCTAAATGCAGAGAAAGAACAATCATAGTCTGTTGCTGCAAACTGATGTACTGAAGAAGGGATATGCCATTGCTTAAGGTTGTCTCTGTTATTTTGAATAAACAACACACAGAGATTGTGTGTTGAACTTGAAACTCAGTGTCTGGTCCATCTGTTATCCCACAACCCCTCCACAGAGTTGGTGTTAGTAGTGGGATAACTTGTTGGAAGCATCTGGACTGGCTGAAGAGGGACATTTTCCGGTGGATATCGCCCAGATATCCCAGGTGGACCAATGCACCAGGAGCTGCCAGAGAAGAAAGTCTGTGGAGTTTGGTCCAGAACCATGGCTGACAGATGGAGAGAAACTGCTGCCTGGACTGGACTTGAGAGATTGGAGGGAGGCCAAGCCTGAAGACAAGGAAGAGATGCAGGTCAAGGCAGACTGAAGGTGCAAGAGAAAATATCCAGGAGGTGGAGACCCTGATGAGGATGGTCCACTGGACGAGTGGGCAATGGCTGGAGGCAGACTGACTACACAGAGAGGCAGAACACTGGTGCCAGGTGCTCGAGAGATTCCTGCTGGAGAGCTTGGACAAAGAGTCGGAGAAGAATTTTTTGTGGGCTCAGTTTGAGGAGGACCCTCTGACTGAGTAGGATATTCCTTTGTTCTCAGGATGTTACCAGTTGGAGGGCAGAAATGTAAGTATGGAACTTAAATGTAAGACCCTATGTAGGACTGTGCGTAGTGATATTGTGCTGGGGTTGAAGGCTCCAAGCAAGCAAGAAGAAGCCTATGAGGCTGAAGGGACTTTTCTCTTGTATTGACGCAGCTAATTAACAGTATTGACTGGGGTATACCACATGCTAAAAATACTAATATTGTCAAACTGTTACAGTATGTTAAAGTTAAGGAGGGTAGAGGTCATTTAAATAAATGTCACCCTTGGAAAAAGGGAAACTCTCACATAGGTTACAAGGTATTAGATGGTAACAGATGGCTGAAAATAGCACAGTGATTAAAAGGATGTTTACTAAGACACCCCAGAGTTAAAAGGTTTAGGAACCTGCTGTTTAACATTGCAGGATATTCACCATGAGAAGTTTCTTGGGATCCTGTAGGTGGTCCCTTGGGGTCCTGTAGGTTTCTGTAGAGACCTGCCTGGGGACAAGATGACCAAGGATTTGGGGTCATAGGTTATAAAAGGTTGAAACAGGAGAGTAGAAACTACTATTGCTCCTTCCATATTCCCGCAGGCACTTTGTGTAAGACAGAGGGGTCAAGTTAGTTGCAGGCAAGGCCAGAGGTAGCTCTGCAATGGTCCCTTTCTGTAGGCAAAAGTGTAGCATGTTTGGTCAGGGGGCAGGCCTGATGTCAAAGAAAGAGATACCCAAGGGCAGACAAGGTGTCTGAGGTGGTACATGTGTTTTATTCTTTTCTGAGTGAAAACCTACAAAGGAGAAGTGGGTGGAAAATGGATTGGAACCTGTGTTGGAGTAACACCTTGAGTGTATACCCTCAGGTGTCTATATCTGTAAAAAGTGAAATGAATCAAGAGTCATAGTGGGTTTATGTAGAGGGGTTGAACCTAGGAATGGGCCCCTGCTTAAAACTGACTTGTCTGGTGGGGTTGAAGCAGGTAGTTACTCACCCCAGAGAAAATCTTTCTACGGTACTGGACTTTACAGTCATTCAGATTTGTGGTCAATAAAATATGACAGACTTTCCCTAAAAGGAAATAGTTCAGGGGAGGTACCGTTAGTTTCTGTTGAGAAATGTGTTAATGCCTCAGGGCAAAGAATTATGATATCCACTATGTTTATAATAGAATGTGTATCAGTAATAAGAACCCTGAGATGTAGCTTCTGAAGATGGATGGGTAGAAAGAAGCTCCATCCCTTCCTGGGACAGGAAGGTGGTAAACAGTCTGCAATAACCACTTCCCTCTTATGGTGGGGGATATGTGACCGGGAGCTCCTGCCACTTTTGAGGACCTTTTCTTAAATCTGTTGCAACAGTTCTTCTATTTCTTAGCCTAATCTAGCCTTTACAATTTCTAGTCCATAAGGTTGGCCACCTATAGGCACCCCCTTCCCTTTCTTGACTATGCTATAGTATCCTCTTTAATTTTCCTTTTCCCTCTCAGGTCCTCGTACAGGGAGGTTATTGTGGTGACCTCCAAGTGTATATAAAACAGGTTATGTTTATTGTTGTTGGATTTAGTATGTAATAACACTATGTCATAAAATAACTTGATGTATATACCTTATGTTTATGAAACCTGTAAACGTTGAAATACCATGGCACTAGGTGTTTTTGATAATGATAAAAAGTACTAGGTGACTATTATAGAAATTAAGCTAGCTGTGCTATTTAAAATGCATATAAATTGTTGTAAACTTAACAAGCCAGAAATGTCATGGTGATTTGCACATATCCCACAATGCATTGCATTAGGAAGTATGTATGATGTTGTATTTCTTAGAAACTTGATTTGTTGCCAATGCCTTTTGGGGTAAACCTTCTTTTAGTGATTCTGCATTGAGATTATTTGTCTATAGCTTGTTTTGTTTTTTTCCTTTTGGGCCCCCACTACCCAAGCAAAAGGGGCCTGCGCAAGGGTGGTGGCTACATCTCAACTAGTGAATTGGATCAGAGATCAGTGTCAGTAGGTGCTGGCTAAGTGCAGAGAAAGGACATTCATAGTCTGTTGCTGCAAACTGATGTACTGAAGAAGGGATATGCCATTGCTTAAGGTTGTCTCTGTTATTTTGAATAAACATCACACACAGATTGTGTGTTGAACTTGAAACTCAGTGTCTGGTCCATCTGTTATCCCATAACCCCTCCACACGGATGGGATTTAATTGTTTTGATCATAACATCAGGTCATGAAAAGACTGTTGAAAATGGGTTAAAATGTGAGACACCACTGAAAATTAGTTATTGCATCTGAGCTGGCCTATCCTGATTAAAAAACAATCTAAAAATGTGTAAAAGCAGGAGACCACTGAAACTGAGATATTGCATCTCATCCAGTCTATCCTGAATAAATATATAGTAAAAATGTGTGCAAGCAAGACCCAGTACAACAGCACCGCAAGCAGCAAACATTTGGCATTGACAAATGCTTGTTCTATACAACAGTAGTCATGACAGTCCATCAGATCATTTCCATGGTGAAGACAAAATAATGGGTAAGAAAGTTATTTTTTTTCATTTTAAAAGCTGATATTGGATGTAAGCCCATATCAGCAGTGCTTGGACATCACTTTGAACAAGTCACTGTAGGCACCTGTGCTTCAGTCCTGCCAGTTCAAATGCTGGCTGTAAGAAGGACCTCACCAAAATGAAATGGTGTATCTGTGTTCTGCTGTCCTGGGCAAAAAATAATAATTTTAACAAACTGCAGAAGGTTTGTTTATGTTGTGCAAGAATCTAGCTGCAAAACAGACTAATGTAGCTTTTATTAATTAATTTTCACAAAGAGATTCATCTGTGAAAACACTGCCTAGGAGTGACATATCAATAGTGGCTTTCTGCTTCTGCTCAATTGTACCACTGGGATGACTGCAAAATACGGAGGGTTACCGGCTCATTCATGGTCAGATAGTGAGTCACTGGCAGTGGTGGGAGTAGAATCTGAGATCTCCACTCTATTCTATGATTTATTTATTTATTTGTTTGTTTGTTTAGTTGTAATTTTGACCAGGAAAGTCACTCTCTGTTGGGACAGCTGGTTTCCAGGTGCATCTGAAGGATGTTCACATAAATCTGTTTTATTGACAGGGGGAGTTTTGGCTAGCACACAAAGGAAAATCTCCATTTTCACAATAAATGCCATGGGATTTTTAATTTCCACTTGGACATGCACCAGAGATGCTCAGGTGGGATCCTTGTTTAAAGCCATGATAGGTGTTCTTTATAGCCGACATGCCATGTTGCACCATAAGTGTGAAAACACATTTTGGGTTGGGTTTGAAAAATGAAAGCTGTCACATTCATGAGGTGGTGTGAAAAATGACTATGTTAAAAATCTGGTGTCAAAATACTGAAAATTACCACAATTACGAGCATGTGTTGAAAAATTTCAACATATACCCATAGCTTTGTTTTTTAATACTTTTACCCCTAAATTTTCAACATAGCCTTCTTATGACACCATATAGTCTTCTTATGACCCCACCTCATGAACAAGGGTGGAGAAAATTTTCACATCATGTCCAAAAGGTGATTTTGTGCTACAACTATAAAAACACATGTTGGCTAGGATTTAAAAAATGACAGCTGTCAAATTCATGAGGTGGTGTAAAAAAATGGTTGTGCTGAAAAGTTGGGGTGAAAATATTGAAAATTACCACAGTTACAGGCATGCATTGACACATTGCAATGTAGGCTCATAACTTTGTTGTTTTCTAATATTTTTACCCCAGATTTTCAACATAGCCTTCTTATGACCTTTCCTCATGAACAAGGATGGAGGAAATGTTCATATCCTGCCAAAAAGGTGATTTCATGCTACAAGTGTGAAAACACATTTTGGCCAGGATTTACAAAAAAACAAATATAACATTAACAAGGTGCTGTGAAGAAATGGCTATGTTGAAAATGTTGGGCCAAAATATTGACAATTATCAAAGTTGTAAGCCTGTGTTCATAAATTTCAACTTAGGCTCATAACTTTGTTTTTTTTTTATATATATTTTAACCCCACATTTTTAACATAGCCTTTTTATGACCCCATCTCATGAACAAGGGTGGAGAAATTTTTCAGTTCCTACCTGAAAGGTGATTTGGCACAGCGACCACAAAATCACATTTCAGGACAGATTTGCCTAATTTCACTGCCACTGTTCATGAGGTGTGGTCCCCAAAAAGGTATGTTGAAAATTTGGGGTAAAAATATTCAAAAAATGATCAAGTTTTGATCGCAAGTTCAAAACCCATTGAAATGCATTGAACTGCATACCTGATTTCCTCAGTCTGGCATTGAAGAGTGAAGATGTGTCTGCAGTCCAGAGAGGATTATGGCGTTGGACCCCCAGTAGGAAAGTAAGGGCTTGGGGGGTATGGTGTTGGGTGCTGAGTGTGAGGGTCAGGTGGGGGGACAGTAATGGTGGTGGCAGCAACAGATTTTGATGGACAATTTTCCTTTTTACAGGGTGCATTAAAAAAAACTACAAGGGATGATTTTCTTTATTTCAGGTATTAACAGTGGGGATTGGGCACCCCCAGTGTTGATGTTATATTTGGTGGCACCGGGGATGGGCTCTCTGGTGTGACAGACTCAAAACAGGCAGGGTGAGGGGGGGTTAGCAGATGGCACAGGGGATTGGGCACCCCGTGACAGAATATTAGCATGCATGGCAGCCAGCACAGCACAGGGAACTGGGTACCCATATTAACATGCTTAGGTTTTCTTAATGTTTGGCAGCACTAGGGGTGGGCTACCTGGTGTTGCACAATGAAAATTGGCATGGTGGAGGGGTTGAAGCTAGCACTGAGGATAACATTGGGGGGGACTACAGCAGGCTGATCACAGCAGATCAGCTGTGCTTGCTGTGACGTTATGTAGATCAAAGGAAAGAGTTGCCCTATGACTGGTTCAGCCCTCTACTTTGAATTACACAGAGTTTCAGCCCAGCAAACCAGAACCGTGTCATTGCCAGACTGGCTGATGATTGGTGTGACACTGATGAGCCCCTTGCAGACCACTCTACACTGGACTGACAGTGTCACACCCCTCAAAACCAACTATGATAGCAAAATGTTCACTGTACATGCACACAGCAAATGTGAAAAGGAAGACAAAGGAAAAAAAGGAGAAGACCGGGGGTGGGAGAAGAAAAAAAGAGAGTGCGATCCAAGTAGAAAGTGTACTGTGCTGAGGGAAAAGGGGTTTACTAAAAAGAACACTCCTAAGGGACTCTAATAAAAAGTAAATATTCAAACTCTGTCTCCCCTTCCCTCACTTAAGTGACTCAACCCACCATCTCCGAGTTGGTGAGCACCAAATCGTGAATGGATGCCTGTTTAGTGGGTTCCTTCATCAGCTGCACCAGCAGGCAGTCCTGGAATGTATACAACAGGGCCTGATTTCTGGTGCACCTGGCCGTTGGAATGTCCCAGTCAATATCTGGCAGGTTCAGCTCACCCACCACCACCACTTGCCTCTTCTTCACTCCCCTTACCAGCTCTTCCCTGAGCTCCCTATCTTTCTCTCATCCTCTTGTCCTTGAGATCACCCCCACCCAAATTCTCTTGCCTGTGGGTACTGTGAGATGAACTCACACTGACTCAGTTTCCCCTTTGTTTGCCCTGGTGTGTCCATCTTCCATAGCCTCTATTCTCTCTCTGACATATAGGGCTACTCCCACCTTGCCTTTCTCCCTATTCTGTCTAAACAGTCATTTTCTGTGGCCTAAGTTTATGTGATGGCTACTAGATCCACCTCAGTGTCTGCCACCAATGCCTTGAGCTCACTGATTATATTATCCAGACTCCTGGGATTAAGGTAGACCCCTTCCAATGAGCTCTAGATCCCCTTTTGCTTTTTATGATCCTACTCCTGCATTCTTTACCATTCTCCTTAACTTCTTATTTTTCATATTGCTTGCAGACATAGAAACACAGAAATACAGAATGTGTCAGCAGAAAAACACCGGTAGGCCCATCAAGTATGCTCTATTTTCCCTGCCTAACACTACACCTTGGACTCTATTTGGTCACAGTTTTCCTTCCCTCCTCCCTTACCTCTGTTTACTATGCCCTGTGCCTATCCCACATATGTTTGAAGCACCTCACTATCAAAGGTTCAACATTTTTTATTGGTCAGCATATGCCATTACGATATACAATAAATATGCTAAAACATTATGGCTCTTTCATAAAAAAAAAATCATAATTTGTTCCAATTTACATTTGAACATTTTGCAGAGTATATTTTAGTGTTTTAATATAGTCTATCTTGTCATCCATCAATGTATTACTCTGTGTAAAATCCAATGTCATGCCCTAATCCCTATGAAGCTATCCAGCTACAAATGTGCAGATATTAGAAATCTAATCAATTTTGTGGAGAATATATTTGTCAGTTGTTGAAAAGAAATACAAAACCATTTGGTCAGGAGGGAAGCCGAGACCTCCTATAACATCCCGTAACCAGCATCTTCTATTTTTACTATACAGAGGTCAGACGGATAAGACATGTTTGAGATCATCCACAACATTATTACCACATCTGCAGTATGGCAGAGTTATTCCTGGTCTTTTTTGTATGAAATAAGTATGATGAGCTGTATAGATTTCTAGTCTGAATATGGTTAAGATCCTATGCAATTTTGGGTCATCATCTTTATTAAGTAATATTCAAGCCCTTGTGCAATTTTAATTTGTTTATACCATCTATATAACTTGAGTTCAGAAAGTTGAGCAAAAGAGTTAATTAAGTTAGTGTTTCTTAATCTGGTTTTAACTAAGGTTACAATGTCCTTCCAGGGCTTTAACTATATGTCATATAACAAATGCCCCAAGCCCTGCAGGAAGATGATTTTTTTAATCAACTGGATAGATGGAGAATTATGACCTTCGGCCAAATATTTTATGTCTTCTTCAAGTCACCATCGAGGAATACATGTGTTACACAGAAGAAATAGCCTCAGTATAAACATAATTTGTCTCTCTAATACTAATGTGGTCATAGCAAACTGCTCTAATTCTAGTCTAAGAATAACTGAAGGAGTTGCCTGTGGGACCATTAGAATATATCTGTAGAGTTTGTTTAAGATGATCTCTGTGGCTTCTAAGTTTGTAGAGCCCCAAACCTCTGATGCGTATAGAACACTGGCCTTTATTTTTGTGTTCAGAACATTCAGTATCCCCTTAATAGTGGTTCTGCCCATTTTTGCATTAAAGATTTTGTACGCATTTGAAGCTGTGTTCATTTTAGTTTGAACTAATTTAACATGCTCTTTCCATGTATTACTTTGTGTAACTCTGACCCCAAGGTAATCATAATGTTTTACAACTTCTATTTTTTCATTATTTACCCAGAATTTTGGCAATATTTTATCCTTATTCCCAAAAATCACAACCTTTGTTTTATCTTTATTTATCTTCAGCTTATGATTTGTACACATGTCCGAAAAAATTTGTAATTTTCTCTTCAAACCTAGGGCAGATGTCGAAGTCAACATCAAGTCATCTGCATACGCTAAGCAATTGATTCTTTTTTCCTTAATTTTGGGGGAATGGAAGTC
Source organism: Neoceratodus forsteri (assembly GCA_016271365.2). Classification (NCBI taxonomy): domain Eukaryota; kingdom Metazoa; phylum Chordata; order Ceratodontiformes; family Ceratodontidae; genus Neoceratodus; species Neoceratodus forsteri. The sequence continues at coordinate 1,190,957,146 of CM057456.1, forward strand.
TAAATTAGAGAGACTTTCCAGTATATCATTGATATAAATGTTGAATATTGTGGGTGCCAGTAAGTAACCCTGTCGTACTGCCAAATTGGTTTGAAATGTAGGAGTGGTTTGTCCAAATTGATTGTATTGGACTTTGGCCCATGTACTGTCATGTAGCCTTATTAAAATATCTAGCAATACCGGATCAAGTCTCAGATTTTCCAGTTTCTGCCATAGCAGCTTTCGGCTTATGCTATCAAAGGTAGAGGAGAAATCTAAGAAACAACAATATAATTTCCCTCTTTTCATTTTTACATATTTCCAAATTAAATGTTGTAGTACACAGCAGTGTTGTGTTGTTGATCTGCCTTTCCTGAAGCCATTCTGGAACTCATTAATTATTGAGTGCTCTTCTAACCAGTCCAATAATCTCGTTAATATGATTTTTGAGAATATTTTTTTCAGATAGCTATATCTATCAGGTTTGTTGGCCTGTACATTTTGGTGTCACTTGGATTGCCTTTTTTAAATATGGGGTAGATGACACTGCCGTACCAGCTCCATGGGTATTCTTGTCCTTGTATAAAAGCATTGAAAATTCTTTTAAAGATAGGGAGCCACCATTCTCTGAATGATTTATATACATCTCAAATGATCATATCTGGCCCTGGAGCCTTGTTTGAAGCCGGCAAAATCAGAGCCATACATATTTCTTCCTCTGATATCCATATAGGAAGGGGATAGATTGTTTGAGTCTTATTAATAGTCAACATTAAGAGTAATTCTTCCTCATCTTCTGAAAAGTACAGATTAGAAAAAAAAGCTCACCAACTGGTTAGGAGGAATGTGTGCTTCCACCTTTGTGGAATATTTATTATATAGTATCACTGGGTGACTAATTGCCAGAAGTGTTTACCAACTCTTTTTATAACTGCTTTCCTTAATTTCTCCCATAGTGCTAAAGTATATTTTTGTTGTTCATCCTTCAAGACATTTTTATTATCCTCCCTTTCCTTTCTTATGTCTTTAAGATAGTTTTACCATCAAATCTCCTCATTTTGTGTCATCTAAGGACTTTGGTAAAGTTTTCTTTGGCTTTTCTAAAGTTTTTATTAAACCATGTTTTACCATTTTTCTTTTTTTCAGTTGTCAGAACTTGATTGATCGTACAGTCTCCCAAATTTCTTATCCCTTATAGCAAAATTTGAAAAATTAGAATATCCTGGCAACTGAGGATCTGTATTTTCTAAACACCATGTCTCCTGTAGGCATATGATTGCATAAGACTCCAGGTACTTTCTGACTTCTGGGTCCACAAGTTTATTACGAAGTCCTTCAATATTCCAGGATATAATTTTGAGTCATTTATCATTACTTTAAAAACTACCTCCCAATGTTTGCTCCCTATACAACATCTGTCAGTCACTTTCTGGACATTTCAATGGTGCATACTTGTTTTGATTGAGCAAAGTATCCTGATTTTTTGTTTCAGTAAGGATGTCATCATTTGAAATGTCTGTCTTGTTTACTTTTTGGCCCCTTTTGGTGTCTTTGCTATTAAATGTCTGTGGTGTCACTATATAAATCCCTAGAGCATCCAATTTGGGCTTTACATTAATTAGGGCATATACTATTGATGAATTTTTGAATGTAATGTTTATTTGGGATGAATTACAAGAGGTCTTATATATTCTTAACAAGTCAATAGAGTTTCTGGCTATATTGATTTGGAGAAAGCATATGAGAAAAGACAACAACTCTCCCCTAATGGTGCCAGCTTAATCTTGTTTAGCTACTTTCCATCCAAAGATAGAGATTGTTTTACATTCCCATTCTTACTGTTATTTTTCCTTGTATATTTTTATGATATCTACTATTTTAGTAATTTCATTTTCCTCCTGTTCTTTCCCTTTTTCTTTTCTGTTTCCTATCTCTTGTGTCTTTTTCCATGTGGTAATTTTTGGGGTCTCAGTGTTTTTAGTTACAGGCACCATCAGCAGGGGTTTTATCACAATCACCCTTAATTTTAAAATTGATTCCATATTCCATATGAATTTGGCCATTTCCTCTGACTGACAATATAGCAATACATAGTCTTGATATTGTAGACTAGGGAGTCTCATGATGTATATTTTATCTTCAGGAGTAGGCAAATGGAAGAGATGCAACATTCATTTTGTTAGTGTTTCTTGAGTTTCTTCCTTTAATTTATGTATGCCATGAATTTCCAAGAGATACTCAGTCTCATTTGTATCCTGATTAATATACTTTTTCAGATGAGACAAATGCATTAACTATAGCCCAATTTCTTTTACTCAGATGCATTGAATCCCTTTTTTCTTTTTAGAACTGGAGGCTTGGTTTTGGGGATGCATCGTGGTCTTGGTCTCCCTCCCTTTACAATTCTTGTCTTTAACTACAATTTCTTCAGCATGGTTACCTGCCCCATCTAAAGTAATATCTGGTCCAGTTTGTGGTACTTCGTTCTGCATTACCCCTGCAATATCACAGGGTTCCTTTATAGCTAAGGGGATGTCCTTCTGAAGTTGCTGGGGGCCTGCCTCTTTCCTCTGTTTAGTTTTAGGTGCTTCCTTTAGAGGGGGTTTAATATAGCAGTCACATATTTTATTTTTATCAAATGTTGGTGGCAAATTACTTTGGACTGCGTTATTCTCTCTTATTGGAGATATGATTTTGTTGTCCATTTCACTTCACTACCAGTCTAGCATTGCTTGTAAAAGCACTTTGGATGTATGAAAAGCGCTATATAAATGCTGGTTCTTCTTCTTCTTCTTCAGTCTGCACTACAACTGATTGATTTGGGTCAAATTTTGGGATTGGGTGGTTCTCATTTAATTTGTTCAACAATATCCGATTATAAAAACATTGGTTCTTAAATCTGATATTTCATCTTTTAGCACAGCTAAATTTTCTAATATTACAATATCTGCATAATAACAGGTCTTAATAATTTAAAGCATTTGTTGGGAGATGGTTGAACAGGATGTGAAGTCACTCTCATCTGTAAAGTGTTCTTTATTAACCTCCGTATCAGGTGGGTCTGAGTTAGTTTTAGATATTTTAGAGCGTTCTATTTTTTTTCCAGTTTCATGTTGTTTCTCTCTCTGATTTCTTCCCCATGTGCTGTTTCTAACTTTTTTAGGCCTTCTATGGTAGTGCTTAGTTCCTGAATTATTACTGCCAATTCAGTTCTCTTTTCTCTTTTATTATTATCTTTGGTGGTAGCCCTTATCTGTGGTAATGCCACACTATGAGGTGTGTCTTGGTATAAGGGGGAGTAAGAAAGTTTCAGACTTTTTTTCAAACTATGAGTCAGTACATGGGGAGAAGATTGCCAGAGTGCCACCAGTTTCCTCCTCATAACTCCCTTCCATTCCCTCAAAAGCAGTAGTATCCCATCCATAATTTGCAAATGAAATCCCTTGGGATATTTCAATATCACTTTTCCTACTTGGATTTGTATTTGTACTTGGATTTTGTGTAACTAAGTCTACCTCTATTATTTTGTCCACTTCCTATTTTTCCTTAAAAGAACATAGAGTGGACAAGTGGTTGAGTTTATTAATTTTCTCCTTCCATATTTCTGTTATTTTAATTGCTTAATATCCTTGTCTTTATCATCTTTTATCTCACTCCCTTAGGTTTTAGTTTGCCTTTCTTAGATGGCATTTCTTTAGTGGGTTTCTCTGAGCATAATTGGTATTGGTGCTCTTTATCCTCCAGAGATTGTTCCTTGACAATGGAGCTGTTTTTCCCACTTCCAGTTGAAACTATCTTAAAAATAGGAAGTTGAGGGACTGTAGTTTCTTCAGAGTTTGGACCTCACTATATTACTGGCAGATTAAACCTAGTTAGTCAGATTTCTTTTTCTTTTACTATAATTCTTAGTGCAAAAAGTCAGTTTTGGAACACCCAGACATGAAGAATTCTAAAAGGTTCTGTTATGCATAGTATGTGATGTACAGTAAATTTTAGTCTGTTTAAATCATACAGTATCTGCTATTTATAACAGGTATTTTGTTATAACAAGGGTGTTTGACAAATACACAGATTGTCAGACTGTCAGATTCCAGATTTTGCTGTGATAAATAAAGCACTACATCTTAAGACAAATGCAAAGTGGCAAGTGCTATAACAAAATATAAGCAATATAAGCTATATGAAAATAGATTATAGGAATACCAAAATGCACTGTTCAATACAGTTCAGTGCTAGTTATACAACAAACACAAAGTGAATTGATTTAAATTCAAATATTTCAATCGCTCTAGTTAATATTCACTAAATTGACCTTAGATATCAGAGACAATGTCAGTTCAATTACATTTGTGCAAACTCTTTCAGTAATGAGTATCAGTTGTTGATTCAATAATGCAACTCTTTGATGGTAAAAAAAAGGAAACCACTGATTTCCAATGTGGAATCCTGTAGATGGTAAAGTGCAGAAAGTTTAAATCAGTTGAAGAGAAGAAGTCAGTTTTTCCAGCTTTCACAGCTTACTACTCAGCCAGGGTCGAGGTTTCCCTCTTGCTTTAACTTGCTTAAAACTGCTTTGGTTTGCAACCTCCATTATTTCATGTTTCAAGATGTTACACCCTTCGATTTTGTAAAGTCCATGGATATCCACTGCAATAAAAGTAAAAGGCCCAAGTAAAATCATTTAATATTAATCGACTGAAAAGTACTAAAAAGGTACAATAAAATAATAAATGTCTCTAGGAAAACAATTTGGATTTTCAGTAGATCAACTCATACATAAAATGTATTCTTTTGAGGCTTAAGTATGAGTCTTAGTCTTTGAGTGTGTCAGCAATGTATTTAAAACAGTCTCTTTCCTTAAAATGATACTAATCACAAATCACTCTCAAACCCAGTGTTTATAAAATAACTACGATACAACGTATTTCATGAGCCTTTTACTTACTCGTGGATTGTTGTCTGAGATATTCCAATCCCCAGACCGGCATTGAGTAAATACTGGGTGAAATAAAATAGAATGGAGTCGAGCACGGGGAAGCCAAATAAAGGTCATAATCTAGTTTTGCTAGTTTTTTACCAGCTCAGCTCATAAAAAGAGACCTCTGACTTCCTCTGCATGTGTCTCCAGCAGCTTGTAATGGTGAGTCTGCCCAGAGGATGCCACGCATACCCTTTATGGGATTCTTGGCTGTGCTCTGATTCAACCCAGACTCATTTTGTTGGCTAAGCCAAATCAGCTGGAGCGCAACGCTTGCCACTCTATCAACTGGAGAGCAGTTCACCCCACAGATTTTTTATTTATTGTAATTGATTAATCACAGGGACTCTACCAGCTGCAAATGGGCAGGTGACCTTACAATTACATAAAATAGCCCAAAAATAGACCTAACACCATGGGGTGAATCAAATTTGAATCCAGTGATTTCATTGCAATTTACAGGTTTCTACAGGTTTAACCCATCTTCAGCCTGCAATACACAAAATATAGCAGTATAGTATACAAAATAAGCATAAGATAAGCATAAAATAAGCATTGGATAAAAAAACAAGATAAAACCAACAGTGTCCTGAAGTGCTTAAGCAAATTTACATGTAGAAAGAGGAGGAGATTTTGAAAAGGTAGGGCATTTTGATCTCAGTCAGACAAGTGTAACTAGTCCAGCTGTTCAACTGTTTCCCTTTGAGTGTCCAACCCTCTGCAGGGCCACCCCGAATTTTCCACCTCAGGAGTTGGCTCTTCCACCAACAGACTCCTGGCTCCAAAGGTGGAAAGACAGTACAGCAAGGGAACGTTGTATTAAATGGCAGCCCAAGAATGTATGGAAAGTACACTTATGGTAGGCCGCTTCCACAGGCCCTCTCTTGCTTGCAAAAGTTTAACACCAAGTGTTATTCAGACAATGATATCATACCTACTGTAAGCAAGCGGTTATAATGTCAGTGCTCCTGCTAGTCTGCTGCTCCACAGTAAGATCAGTGTGCAGCTGCACAGTCCTCTCCCCTCAGCACTCCTCCCTCACAGGCCGGCTTCACTGTCTTTATCCCTACTACTTCTTCTGGCAGGCTATTGCAAGTATCCACCACTCTTTCTGTGAAGAAGTATTTCCTCACATCTCTCTAAAACTCCTCTGCCCCCAAGCTTCATAGCATACCCCTGTGTTCTGGTGCTCCTCCTCTTGTGAAAGAGACTCCCCTCCTACACCTTGCTTACCCCCATGAGGTACTTATGGTTCCACCAAGCTGGTTTGACAGAAAACCTACTGACCAGCTTTACAGCTGATGGCACAACAGTGCACTACAATTGTGGTCCCGTGATTGTGCCATTGGGGAACACAAGTGGGGAATGAGAGGCTGTGCCCCCTGCATGCCCCAGATTTTATTATAATCACCTCCATGATGGAGGTGTTTCAGGGAAGGTGTGCAAAACCCAGAGAAGCTGTGCCGGGTGTCCTGCCATTGTAGTGCAACCATTATAGTGACCCACAGTGACCTGTCATTTTATCATTGTAAATGACTGGTCACTGTAATATTTTCGATGAAGTAATGGCATACCGCTACTTGTAAGTCTCAGTCATGTGCCCTCTCCCTGCTAGATATCCCCCTGCCAATGCACCTCAGTATTTGGCTTGCCTTGCCTTGCCCTGTCACATTGCCCTGCCACCTTGAGATCATCAGATATAATCACCCAAAGGTCCCTCCCTCTCTTGCTTGGTAACTGCAAGTAGCCCTCTCCCCATCTTATACACAGTTCCTGGGTTTCCCCACCCTAAGTACATGACTTTGCACTTTTTGGCATTGACATCCAGCTGCCACTCCCTGGACCACTCTTCTACTTTGCCCAGATCCTTTTGCATTCTCTCTGGCCCCTCCTGGGTGTCCACCCTGTTGCAGATTTTGTGTCATCTGTAAAGAGATACATCTTCCCCTCCAGTTCCTCAGCAGTGTCACTTATGAAGTCATTGAAAAGGACTGGGACCAGTACTGATCCCTGTGGTACTCCACTGGTCACTCTCCCATCCTCCAATTTACCATCATCTTCTGCTTCCTCTCTTCCAACCAGTTAGACACCCAGGTCACCATCTTCTCCCTCATCCCCGAGTTACTACATTTCTTTATCACGCACCTGTGTGGAACAGTGTTAAAAGCCTTACTGAAATCCAGATAGGCTACATCCACTGCCCTCCCCTGATCCACCTCCCTAGTCACCCAGTCAAAAAAATATATGAGATTTGTTTGACATGACCTCCCCCCTGTGAAGTCATGCTGCTGGTGGTCCTGCAGACCACATGTCTACAGGTACTGTGTCAGTCTATCCTTCAGCAGGAACTCCATTACCTTCCCCACCACTGATGTGAGACTGACTGGTCTATAATTCCTGGCCTCCTCCCTGCTGCTACTTTTGTGCAGATGGACCATATTTGGCCTCCTCCATGCCTCTGGAACAATCCCCTTCTTCAATGAGGTGCTAAATAATGTTGCCAGAGGGACGTCTAGCACCATGCTCAATTGTTTAAAAAGCAGCTGATACCTTTGGGAAAATTTTGGAAAACATAACATTTAGACACAATTCAGCTTGTATTTCATATATCTTCCATAGATGTTGCCTCTCCATAATTTATCACTGAAGAAATTCCCACAAAAATAAGATCTTTATCCCGCAGAGTTCATGCACCTCTATAGCTAATTCCCCACTTGAAATTTTAATGCTCTGTTGTGACATCACAGTTCATTGCAATGAGAATCACTGTAATGTCACAAAAAGAGCATTATGATGTCAGGTTGGGAAGAAGCAACAGGATTTGATGAACCCTCGAGGAACATGTATCCTGTTTTTCATGCATATTACCTCAGTCATAATTGATGAGGATAAGAAATACAAACCTATTGAGATCCATAAGCTGCTTTGTGTCCAAATATTATTCTTTCTAAGTTCTTCTTATGGTGTCAGTAGCTCTTTAAGTTCCCTTGGGTGGATCCCAAGTGCCTTGTTTTCTTTTAGGGCTTCCAGCCCCCAGAAGACTCTCCCTCTCTTCCATAAACAGACTTGTGTTGACTCACCCCTCCCTTGGGTGCCTGTTAATGCATGTCAGTCCACCACCTCCCTTCCACTGTGAAGACTGAGCAGAAGTATTTGTTTAAATTGTCAGCTTTTTCTCGGTCTTCTGCACAGTCCCCCCCCCAATCTCCTGATCTTCACTATAACACCCTTTGCCTTCCTTTTTTCGCACATATACCTGAAAAATAATCTTATCCCCATTCTTGACCTACTGAGTGAACCTTTTCTCAGTTTGAGTCTTTGCTGTCCTTACCCTCCTTCCTGCCTCCCTTTATACCTCTAGATATACCTCCCTGCCCACTTCCATTTGGGTCTCCTTGTACTTCCTGAATCAGACCTTGAGGACCCCCTTCCCAACTACTCCTTTCTGAACCTCAGCCCTATTTTTACCACCTTACTGATACTAGTCCCCTGTACAGAGTTAGAACTAGTTAAGTTCCCCTTCCTTGTGCCCTTTACTATTCTACATGCAGTGTCAGTGTCTCCTGCAGTCAGTTGAACTGTCCAAAGCAGACATCAAACTTCTGCCCCAGTGCTCTGGGACCCTCTATTCTCAGGTGAAGGCCATCACCTTTGAAGAACCTCCTGTCCCAGAAGTCCCCTAGTCCCCCACAAAGCGTTACACTTTCTCCAGACACCTCCCTTTAACTACTCATTTAGCTCCTCAACCTCTTCCCCCTTATTCTATCTTTTCTCCCCCCACTTCACACAGGGAGGACCTCGAAAAAGCCAGGAAGATTGAGTGTGCCTGAAGTCTGTCCCCTAGCCTCTGAGAGTTCCAATTCATTTGCTCTACAGGCTGGTTTGCCAGTTTGTTGGTATCCAAGTGTATAGCACCCCCCGCTCCCTACTCCTTCTCTAGTATCCTCCCTCTTCTGTCTATGTCCCAGATGGCTGCTACCCCAGAAAGGCACCTGATGATCCCTCACCCCTCCTCCCCCTCCCATCACCCTGTCTACTCTACTGATCATAGACTCCCCCACCACTAAGACTCTCCTAGCTGCCATATTCCTTCCCCCAACCCTGGGTTCCAGCAGTGTGTCATTCCCATTCCCCCACCTGACTCAGAGTCCCACCATTGGAGTAAGGTACCTGAGTCTCCTCCAAGGGTGCAAAGTGATTTGTCAATGGAATGGCATAGGGCTAGTTAACCACCATGTGGCTACCCCTGCCACCATTCTCTCTCTGCTGCCTCACCACTCTCCACACCCTGGACCAGTGGACCTCTGGGGGAGTGGGGTTTGGGCTTCAACTGAGCCAGTGCCGCAGGAGAGAAATCTCTTCCCTCACTGCTACCAGCTGAGCCTGGAGCTCTACAAAGGACCTGCAGAAGGGGCTGTGACCTCTCCTCCAGAGCCTTATGCTGGAGAATACTGCCCCATAGTCCCTGCAATTGACTTACTCCCCACTGAACCTCATCCTTATTATGATCATTATGATAATCCTTAGACTTCTGATAATAACCATTTCACCCCACCTTTCTAGTAGACTTGTGCTGGAACCGGACTGGCCTACCCTATATATGGTCACCCTGATAGGAAAGCAGTTGTTTCTAGTACACTTAACAGCACAGGCTAACTTAATAGGGGTCACCTAAATAAGGAGAGGCTATGGTGCAACACAAACAAACCCAACAAGCACTCCTAACAACACAGGTTAGCTATATAGGGGTCACCTAGATATGGTGAGGCTATGGTACAATACAAGTAAATTCAACACAGTTACGCCAAGTTAGCAATCCAGGCCAAGTTAGCAATCTATCAGCTATGAATTAGTGTTAACCCCTCTTCACAACACAGGCTATCTATGCATTTGACTTACAGGAGTTTTTAGATACCTGAATATTTAGTGGACTTAACCTTGCCAGAGAGGATAACTGATTAGAATGAACACCTTGGTCTGGTGCCCCCTGCAGAGTGTCTTGCGAACTGTAGTCTTCCTGCATATGTTCTGCGGACATCTTCAAGGCAGATGCTCCCCTCCTGCTCGGTGCCACTCAGATGCCTTCAAGGCAGATGCTCCCCTCCTGCTGTGCTACTCACACACTGGGATACAAGCATGATGGGACATGATGGGAGGAAGTCCTTTATGCAGAAGTCCCTGATTTCTGCTTTCCCCTCAGTGGCTGATCATGGTCTTGCGATGTGACAGCTCAGAGGTCATGCAAAAATGGCAATCCTTTCTCTTCCTGTTAAACAAAGCCTGCCAGGTTAGAATGAAAACTCCACAATGTCCAATGATTTGCTCAATGTCAGACAGAAATAGTGCTGTTAGTAACTTAAACTGACTGATCATCCAGGCTATAACAAATCCCTCCCCTGCAGTTGCTGTTTCTTGGGGGGGCAAAAGCTTGCTCAACCAACTCCAAAATGTCCCCTAATTTGCTCTGCAGTCAGACACAAATAGTGCTGCTGGTAGGTAAAACTCACTGCTCATCACATCACATGAAATCATCAATAACTTTGGCATTTCCTGGTGTTTCAACAAGATATTCAGAATACGTGTTCTCCAAGGTGTCCCCTGAAGTCCCTCAAATGCTCCCATCAAATGTTTAAATATAAAGTGGTTTTCAAGGGGTACATCTGTATGGTGTCTTCTAAACCACAGCCCTCCATTTCACTGTTTAAAAGTACCTATAGCAAGTTTCAGACATCACACAGAAGCATTCATTACTTTGGCATTTCTTAGTGTTTTCACAAGACATTTAGGAAACATGTTCCCCAAGAGATCTCCTGACAACCACCAAAAGCCCAGGTGCCTACGAAAAGGTTAACGGTTTTTGTGTGGGTGGGGGAGGGGGGTATTTATGCGATAAGTGTCAAGACCCAGGGCGAGTTTTTCTCTCCTCCGAGGGCCTGCTTTTGTTTGGCTGACGTCACATAACATCACTAATAACATTGGCATTTCATGGTGTTTCAACAAGGCATTAAGAATACATGTTCCCCAAGCTGTTCCCTGAAGTCCCTCAAAAGACCAGGTCTACATTTTAAGTGTAATGTAGTTTTCAAGGTGTACACCTGTATGTTGTCTTTTAAACAGCAGGCTGCCATTTCAGTGTTTAATAGTGCCTAAGTTTCAAAGACATCACACATAAGCACTCATAACTTTGACATTTCTTTGTGTTTTCACAAGAAATTCAGAGAACATACAGTATTCCCCAACGGGTCCACTAATGACCACCAGAAGCCAGGATTTGTAAAAAAAAAAAAAAATGGGTAAAGTGATTTTCAGGGGGAGTGGTTTTATGTGTTCAGTGCCATGCTGCAAAAATACTTATCCTCTTCTCTGAGGGCCTGCCTTTGTTTGGCAGATGTCAAAATCAACCATAACACTGGCATTGTTGGTGTACAGTATTAACATTAAGTTTGTCCACAAAGTGACAAACATATTATACTGTAGAGTAACAAACCCCACCACAAGGGACAGCAGCTGAAGCACTGTGGAGCTGGCGGAGAGTCGGCACATGCTCATAACTGACAGCTAAAAACAACACAATGTAGAAGTGAGATGCAATTACATGGAAAGTTACAACCTCAATAATAAATAAAGTTAGTGCCGTGGAGGTGGTGCTCCAGGTGAGCACAGAGATGTGCCATTCTGCTCTCACGTGGTAGAAAACAACATAACACTGAACACAGCTGTGCACATTGAGAATCTAATAAAAAAAATCACTTGGCCCAAAAATTGGCTTCCAGTACAGGCTTCCTACCCCTACATGTCTGCATATTGTGAACACAATGTTAATTCCTCTGCTGCACTTTTAGTAACATACTATACGATGGGGCCAACAAATCAGTCTTAAGCAAGCAAACTGTTCTCTACAACAGGCTTGTTAGCTTTGTACTAAATGTACTCCATGACAGCCATCACTGCACACTGTATACTGTAGTAGACTTGAATTAGCTGAACCTATGTGACCTCAGACAACTTCATCTTCTACACCTCATGTGCAAATGTACCACAGGTAAGGTGTCTGACTATATCCTGGCCCTGGTGGAGCCCAGACTAGTTCAAGAAGGGGTTAGATTTGTGGATTGGAACATAATGTCCTGCACATGAACACCAAAGTGGGCTCCAGCTGCTTCTTCCATGCTGGCCCTCTGGCTTGGAACAACCTACCAATTAGTCTGCACCCAATCCATGCCCCTCATCATGTTTGTTGCGATATGAGGATAGTACATGCTGAACTGCTTGCAGCTTAGGCCCTGGTATACCTGATCAAGCTTGGAGACCTAATGGTATGGGTGACTACACCCTGCACTGACCTATGTCATATGCTTAACATGGTGGCGGTTTATCTATCAGTAATCAGTTCCTGTGTAACAGTTGGGTGATGAGTGCCTCTCCTCATGTGAGGGATAAGTGAAATATTATTATAATTGTGCTGAAAATCTATATTTATATTTATGATATAATGTATAAAATGTACCTTCTCTAAGCTGCAACCAAATCCTGCTGCAATTGGGAACCATTATAAATGAGTCCCTCTCAATAGTGTATCTGTTTCTTATGAATAAAATTATAATTATTATGATATTGTCATTAAAACATGAACTTATCCCCTTAAACTGCACCTCTTTGCATTGCTTATACCTGTTTCAAAGGGGTTGCGCATGGCGCAACAGTGTTGTGCCATGCGCAATCCACTGATGCACCCTAGCACGATATTCAGAAGGGGATGTTGCACCGTGCAGATCCCAGTGCCCTGGGGCACATCAGTAATGTATGCAGCGCAAGTGCAGGGGCATGCCCATGCCTATTCCGCACATCCCGATATTCAGCCTGGGATGTGCGGCGAATATGCTGGTGCAACCCCTACTTGCGCCACACATTGGTGCTCAAAGTTGAGCCTAAAATAAATAGAAGCAAGGACTGGCCACCCACAGGTGAGCTGTTGTATTGCAGGGTGCAACACGGCAGCCGCCAGCTGTGGGTGGCTACCCGAGCTCTGGAGCCAGGGTCTGTCGGCGTCGCACCCCCCCCATGCCCGATAGCAGGCATTGTAATGGAATCGATATCCCTGGTGGTCCAGTGGACTGCTTCCAGCCCGATCGTGGGCATAAGTATAAATGAATACATGTCCCATATCTCTGGTGGTCCAGTGGACTGCTTCCAGCCGATCGCGGGCATAAGTATAAATAACTACATGTCCTATATCCCTGGTGGTTCAGTGGACCGCTGCCAGCCTGATCGCGGGCATAAGTATAAATAAACATTTTAGAATATCCCTGGTGGTCAGTGGTACCCCCACTCCCCACCCGCCCACTGAGCCCGCCCGCGCCCTCTGGTACATGGGCGGGCGGTTCACCATCCACAAGGCACCCAGCCGCCCGCTGACTGACTGCATACATATCTGGACTGTGTAGTATGGTTCGGTCTGCATGCCCATTGGCCCATGCTGTGGACCAATGGGCATACAGCTGTACTGTATGCAGTCAGTCAACGGGTGGCCAGGTGGCTTGCGGATGGGAAGCTGCCGCCCACTGCTGACCGGGGGAGAGCGGGGTGGTGATGCTGAGTGGGTGGATGGGGAGGGGGGTGCCGCTGGACCACCAGGGATATGGGACGTGTAGTTATTTATACTTATGCCGCGATCAGGCTGGCAGCAGTCCACTGGACCACCAGGGATATGGGATGTGTATATATGTATACTTATGCCCGTAATTGGGCATTGGGGCACTTTGCCGTGCTGTGCAGGGAGTGTCGGTCTCCGACGACTGCAGCATGGCAGGGCACCAGGCGCAAGTTGCTGGGAATCAGTGCACCTGCATGCAAATGGGGCCATAATGACATGCTAATGGCCCCAGTTGCACCTTGCATGCATTATGGCCCCATTTGCATATCCACCACTGAATATCAGCGGTTCGCTAAGCGCCAACGCGCACTTTTGTGCTGGCGCAGCCCCCTGCTCCTCCCTTGCCAATTGCACTGGTGCAGTGCCACTGCACCATGCGCAATGCGGGAGGCCACATTGCCATATTCAACGATGCTGAGCCATGGTACAGCACTGTTGAATATCACCCAGCACACTACCTGGCACATCCCAGTTGCGCTGCATCCAGGCTTGCGCCCCTGCCTGGCACACACTGAATATCCCACCCATTATCTTTAGCTTATGACACCAGAGCCCATTGCCACAGAAATCATTCTGATGTCACAACTGGAAGATTATGACTTCAGGGCAAGAAAAACACCAGCGGCAGATAAAGTCTAGGGTGGCAAAGAGCCTGTTTTCATGCAGATATCTAGTAATAAAGAATAAAATGGCCTGAAATTCAAATATTTTGGGGGAATGTTATGAGATTTGAGTTCTGTCAATGCCAGCTACAAGTTTTTGCAGGAAACTGGTACATTACATTTAGAGTGAGCATGGGACTTGCAGCTAACTGACTCTCGTGGGAATGGAAGTAACTGCTGTTTTTCTTTTGACCAGAATTCCCGCAATTTAAAGAGAAGAACTGCAATGGCAAAACATGCTGCGTTTTGATTCCACCGCCACCACCACTATTTCCACCCCCACCACTGTGGAACTTTGTGAGTATCACTCAAAACATTTTATTGGGGTGTTGATGTGACTTTCTTGGTGTGTGTGTAGCTCACAGTTGGCAGCACTGTATCAAAATGCTCATGTAGCTAGGTGGACTTGCTGGGCAAAGATTGGTACTTTATGAACATAGTGGCTCTTAGTATACTTTGTCTGCTGTATAGGAAGTCAGGCATGAAGGCTGTGCCAGTGTTAGCATTTCATCCCCTCCCCAGAGAAGATCAGTCCACTACCAACATACTGTAACTGCTTTATTCGGAGATGTAGTCAAGCCAAAATGGCAAACCTGAAGAAGGTGGACCTGGAACAGAAAGCTCTCTTGTGTACAGTAGGTGCATTTTATGGCCTTGATGTTCCATGGGGCACCTGACACAGACTGTGTAGGTAGCACAAGTCCACTACTGGGCTGACATCAAGTGTGCCTGCTGCCCCAGTGTTCACTCGTACTAGAGGCAATGGATGTATCTCACTGCCTCCTGGGTATGGTCTTCCCTGAAGGAAGGTCATGAAAGATCTTCCATTCTGTAGCTGGCAGTGCGGATGCCCTGGAGGGCATCGCTAACATAGAAAGCCAGGAAGTAAGAGAAGTCATAGTGAGAAGAAATGGATATTATGGGGAAAATGGTCCATGCAATTTTTATTATGAGAACAGGAATCTATGAAAAAAACATGCTTGATACTATTATAGTTACAATTACTGTATGTTTAGCTTTTGATTTTTTTTTTGTTACAGTTCTCCAGATATTTGTCTCCTAACCACACATCTAATACATATGTGACAGTTATGCTCACTTTAAAGTCTTTTGCACAATGTTCAGCTGCCACCCTCATGGGACTTGACCAAGGGGATGTTTTTTTTTTTTTTTAATTAGGCTTTTTTCTCTGGCCTGTTACCTGTATGCAACCTTATTTATGTGGCGATACTGAAGGACTCTTGACCCACTTATGCCTGTGTCTTGGCTATGCTATGCTGCTGTTTGCATCAAGGAAAAAAACGACCTCACAATGCTGAATTAGTATAGCCATTTAGTTTTTTTTAATCAATTTATTTGAGTTTGGGGGCTTGCCCCCCCCACATTCCATTATTAAAAAAAACATGAGGGTGTAGGGGACAAAACCTCCCAACTCAAAAAAACGGATTAAAAAACTACATAGCCATATCTAAGCCAGAGTAATGCTGCTATTCACTCACGCAAGTAGCATAGCGTAATATATGCTAAATCCTTTTATGTACCACTACGCTAATTGCATGGGTCCAGAGTCCTCCAGTATCACCATTTATGTACCCCCATGGTATGACTCACCTGTGTTAAGGGTACCCAGCACTGTCCCACAACTTCTGTACTCTGACTGTGACATAGTGCCTTTGTTGTCATGTCTTTGGAATATAGTTATCACTGAACTGAATATGGAATTCAGTCTACACAGACAAGATAGTATAGGAAGATAATATATCTTTATTGACTATTTACAGAGAGGGGTTCCAGTACATACATGATGCTCTGTACCAGTTAGTTGGTTACAGTGCAGGGTTTTGGTACCTGGATTGTCTGTTCAAGCTGAGTGTCCTGCCCTGTGTGTCCTTTTATCTGCCAGACATCCTTATCTTTATGCCCCTCTGTGTCAGCAGAGGTGTAAACTTAGGTCTCTGAAGTCTTCCCACATAAACATCTCTCTCTCTCGGATTCTGTCCTGGGACCCCCTCCCCCAATAAGTAAACAGCCTAGGCATTTTTTTTCCAAACAGATGTAGGTCTCAGTCTAAGAAAAGATTTGTTAGAAAAAAAAAATATGCCTGTGTTGTTTACCTAAGCTATGTGTGCCACTTGTGCACCTACTGCTATGCACATGACAGCACGCACAACACATACTGTATTGAAAAATGCTTTACTTATTTCACTGAGTTTTTCACAAAAATGTGACTCTCCCCAACTGACCTCACCATTGCTGGGTTTGTGACATCACAGTCTGTTGTCATGTGAACAGAACCAAAAATGTAGTGGCACACAAAGCAAATGTGCTACATACAGTATATGTAGAATACAATGTAACTTTTATTCAAGAAAACACGTAGCTTACAGCACAGACTGCTGCTTCAGCTCAGACCCCTGGCACTTTAAATCTTATGATTCTTCTAAAGGAGGTGGGGCTGTAAGAATGCAATAGCCATTTTATGCTGGGTACGTTAATTAATTAACAATCAAGATTATACTAGATTTATTAAATTATTTATATTAAACACCTGCACCAGAGCTATATACAGTATTGCATACATAATCATAAACTAGCAGATCCCTTTATACTTACCATAATATATAGAGTCACTCCTAATACAATTTAAATACATTAAGAAACACTGCTGCCATTTGGTACTATGTTAACTTAGGTTGGGACATTACTATACAAAAAATGAATGAAGCGAAACTACGGTGTTATCAGAACTGACCCTAAGCAAGATTGCTGTCAAGGCGTATAACAATCAGGTTAACCTCCCTTGGTGTCAAATACACATTCTAGATACGAGGGGGATCTAAGTCCAGAACGAAACATCCCAGAAGTGGTGTTAAAGGCACACCTAGAACAGAGAGAAAAAGAACAAGAGAAAAGGTTAGTTTGCAAGGAAACAGACATCAATATCATATTATAATAAAATACAAAATTCAGAATTCAAGATATGCATTTGACACATTTGCAGTTTAGGCAGACTAAGCCCTGTTCAGCAAATTAATTCTTAAGAAAAGGTTTAGGTCCCATTGATCATTGAGACCATTTGATTTAACTCTATTTAACTTATAAACCCACATATTTTCTTTTTGAAGTAATAGATTAGTTCTGACACCTCCCATTTGAGGGTGAGGCACCCATTCTAGACCCATGAACCTTAACGCATCAGGTTGCGACATGTGATACAGTGAAAAATCTAAACTGACTGGTTTATCCTGTCTGTTGTTAATAATTGCCCATACATGCTCTTGTATTCGTTGTTTTAGTGGGCATATAGTCCTTCCTACATAGATAAGGTTGCAACTACACCATAAAATGCACACTTCGTAGGACGTACCACAGGTAATGAGTTCTCCAATCTCGATGTTGGTATTGTCTAACTTTGGATGTTTGAAATTGTGACTACTCACTGAATATTTACAAATATTACATCCGGCACATTTGAAGAAACATTTTGTTCTTTTAGGTAACCAATTACAGTTAGTATCATCTGCCAGTCTGCTAGTTTTAAACCTACTATGTACCAAACTGTCTTTAATATTTTTGACTCTGTTGAAGGTAACTCTTAGCTGTGGACCTACCGCTATGCTTACCTGTTTGTCACTTTGCAAGATAGGCCAGATCCAGTATATAATTTTCCCTATTCTTCCAGCCACATGATTATACTCCATTATGAATGGCACTGGAGGATGTACATCATTCTTAGTTACCCTATCGCTTAACTGAGTGTCTCTAGGAATATTAGACACCCTGGTTTTAGAATTGACAAGTAGATTTAAATCACACCCTCTGTTTAAAAATCTCTGTATCAGATCATTAGCTTGTGTGTCAAAGTCTGTGTCTGTGTTACAATCACGCCATAGTCTCAGTAATTGTCTTTATGGTATGGAGTTCCTTAGGCTGGGAGGATGGCCACTCTCCACATATAACACTGAATTTGTAGCTGTTTTCTTTCTGTAGCATTTAGTGTTAATCACACTACCATCTTCCTCATTAATAGACAGTGTAAGGTCTAGAAAATCTAAACTCTTTTTATTTGCTATATATGTAAATTGTAAATTAAGATTGTTGATGTTGAGCCATCGATAAAGCGGAACCAATGTTTTATATGTGTACAGCATGGATTATCGGTTTAGTTAAAAATGACATTTTTCTCCCAATTGCCTAAGAAGATATTGACATAACTAGGTGCCATGAAGGCATCCATGGCAGTACCACAGCTTTGCAGGTAAAACTGTACCTCGAATGCAAAATAATTGTGTGTCAAAATGAAATTGAGGGATGTAAATATAAAGCCAATTGGTACCTTCTCAGTGACTGATAATTCCTCTAGAATACCTCTGATAGCAGCAAGGGTGTACTGATGCTGTATGCAAGTGTACAAAGCCACTGTGTCATTGCCCAAACATGGAAACTCATCTTTCCAGGAAATATTCCCTCATTTAATAAAAGATCTCTGGTATCTTTAATATAAGACTTCAATTGTGCTACCCCAAATTGTAGGAAAAAGTCAACAAATTTCCCCAAATTTTGTGTCATGGATCCAGACCCTGAAATGATGGGTCTCCCTGGTGGGTTATGCTGGTCTTTATGTATCTTAGGAAGAATATAGAATCCTGGAACGGTAGAAAATTAAAATTCAAAGTGCCAGGGGTCTGAGCTGGAGCAACAATCTGTTCTGTAAGCTACATGTTTTCTTGAATAAAAGTGACGTATTCTACATATATGTAGCATGCTTGCTTTGTGTGCCACTACACTTTTGGTTCTGTTCTAATGTTGTTTCGGGCTGGCCGCCCGTGGAGAGTGAGCACCTACCCAGTCTGAGAAGTCTCAGTTCCGTTGTTGTAGTCACATTGTTGTCATGTGAAGCATGATGATGTTATCAGCAGAGTCACTGTGATCACTTGAGGACAGTCTAATGCATTGTAGTCACACTTCTTGGACAGGCTACCCAGATATGTTTTAAACTCTAGAAAGGAAAACTGACATTTCAAAAAAGGTTTACTCTAGTAAATTTTAACAGCTGAATCACTGTGTTTCTGAAAGTGAAAACTGAAGTAGATACTTGCTCTTTAATGCAGTACTTCATCCAGAGGGCTTGGACCACTGTACAACAAGGCTGGCAACCCCCAAATACAAGGACAGTAAATTCAAGCAGCAGTGCATGTTACAGAGAAACTTTTGACCTACATTTTTTTATTGCATTTTAGATTGCCCCTTATCTCCTGTCTTGCACCCATCTTTCCCAATTTTGAGTCTGCTTTAGCACATTTTTTACATTTGAAATATTAAAAAGAGCATTCCTTGAAATATGCCACATACCAGGGCCCCATAAGATCAGGGAGCAGTGTCTGCTGAATGCTAGTTCATTTTAGTCACAAGAAAAATGATGATTCTATGGGTGTTCACTGAAAAAAGAAAATTGTGATGAAAACCTGGACTGAGTCATATTAAAAGGAGCAATCCTTTTGTTACTACAAATGTAAAAAAGTGCTAGAGCAAACCCAAAGTGGGGAAAAAGGGTATCATATAAGACAACAGAGAAGGATTAATCTAAAGTAGAATAAATAAGTATATGTAATTAACCTCTCTCTTCACTCAGTTTGAGGCCTGTTATTAGCGAGCCCTCACATGGTTAAGCCTGACCCTGGGAGTTGTTCTCTAGTGGACCCAGTGTGGAGACAGGGGGATGGATTTTCAAAGTACGATGCATGGCTTGTGCCAAGCCCTGTCAAATCTGCTTTTTGGCATAGCTGTGCCAAACACATTTGCCACAACTGCACCCGATTTTAGTAGGTTGGGCACAGTTGTGACACTTTACCCAAGTTATGGCAGCTTGTGCCAAATATTTGGCACAAGCCTCATAAAAAAGGCACTGAGAACTGCCACAAGCTAGACCAGAAAAAGTTGGTCTAACCTGAGGCAATTGCCACAGAGGATGGAAAATCACAGTCGCCTGCCAGGAGAGTGCCATAAGCCCTGTGCACGATATCTTCAGTGCATTCAGGGCTTGCGCCATTCTGACCCTTTTGAAAATCCAGCCCAGGGTGTCTGGATGTTGTGTTCTGACTTTTATGACACAGCTAACAGCAGGATGTTTGGGCATGAATATTCACAGCCCTGCTCATCCCCCTTTACAATATAAGAGTGGAAGGCAGGACTTCCAGTGATGTCACCACCTCGATGAGCAGCTAATTCCGTTTGCTGTATCACTTTTACCAAACAAAGCAAACTACTCTGAAATAGGTGTAAAACTGTGAAAACCTGCAGATATGACATCAGGTAAAGATGGAGGAGAGTGCTTGACAAGATCGCAGTCACAAAAGAAATTCTGGCTGCAGATGGAGCTTGATGCAGTCCTGGGTTAGTGATCGTAGCCAGAGTCACTCATCAGTTAGCATGGTAGGTTGGAACTATGCTACTGATGCCGAGCAGGAGATCATATCTCGTAGCCATTCTCAGGTACTACTACAGGAAATAAAAAACTATCAAGAGGAAAACAAGAATGAATTTCACAGTTTAAACAATAAATTGCAAGCAGTAGAACACTGCCTAGAGAAAGTGGAAGGCCATATGAGTGCAGTACATGATGGCACACTGCAACTACACAAGGCCGTCACATTTTTAATAGACCAGAACATGGCCTTGGATGAAAAGTGTCAAGATCTGGAGGGCAGATCAAGCAGGGATAACCTCTAGTTATGTGGTTTACCACAGGGATAGGAAAGTGGCCCTATGCTAGAGTTCCTCAAAGATCTCTTAACAGATGTCCTTGCCCTCCAGCCCACAATGGACTTCAAAACTGAACGATCAACATTCAGTGAACAAACAATCATGCCTTACTCCTCAAGCCTACTGATCTAAATCTGAGATCCAACTTCCTTTACACTTGCATATCCTTGACCAATCAGTGGTCATGAAATTCTCCAGCTTTCTTGATAAGGAGGATATACTGTGGATTGCATGGGGAAGAAAGGAGGTGACTGATCACTTGGCCGAGCTTTATTTTGATCAGAATTCTCTGTCTGAAGTCCTGAAACACTGTCAAGGCTATGCTTCACTACTCTGAGTACTGCATAAGCACAATGTGAGATTTCAGACCCCTACCTTACCCAGTTAAGTGCCTTCTGGTAAACAAGCACTCAGATTTACCATACTGTGGAGGTCTGCAAAGTGTTTAAATAAAGGCAAGGACTGGCTGATTCCGCAGCCACTGGGTGTGCAGAGAATTCAAAATCCACCTCGGACAGAGTGGAAGGAACCCCGCAAACAGGGACTGTGAGCCAGTGGAAAGAGAGCTGCTGTTTTGGCAGTGTGTGAAGTTTGCACTATTCTGCATGCCTTTCAGGAGGGCCCTTTGAGTGTCTCATGAATCCACAGGTACCTAAACCAGGGCACAGCTTATATGTGAACAATCTGTCTTTCTATGGCCCAGTGACTGGGTTAGTTAGTACCTTTTTCTTAGGCTTTCAGGGACATTCTGTGAGACATGCTTTTGTTGTGGATAAATTAACACCTGTTACTGCCTGGATTACATAGTCAGTCCCAGTTCTTATTTTTTTTCTCTACTGCACACTGAAGTTAAGGCTCACTACTGTCTAAGGTGGGATTTTTTCCTGTCATGTTTTGATGTGGTTATTCCTAGCAGTACCACGGTCTGAGAAGTGAATCCCAGGCCCAGCTTTATCTTACCCTTTAATTTGCAGGTCGGTACCATGCAGTTGATTAAGGACTCTGGACTGCCTCTACTCTGTCTACGTCCTTTTTCATGTACAGTCTCCGAATTTGAACACAGTACTCCAGCTGTGGCCTAACCAACAAGCGATATAATGGCAACACTTTTCCTCTTGCTGGATATACCCCTCCCTATGCAACCCAGTATCCCACTAATCCTGCCTACAGCCTTGTTGCACTGCCCTGCCACCTTGAGATCCTTGGATGTGATAACCCCAATGCCCCTTTACTGTCTACTGACTGTTAGTACCTCCTCCATCCTATACTCAGAGCTAGAGTTTCTATGCTCTAGGTACAAAATTGTGCAGTTTCTGGCATTGAACCCCAACTGCCATGTGTAGGACTGATTATCACTCTTGTGGCAGTATAGCATAGTGGTTAAGGGCACTGAGCTGCAAACCTGGAGACCTGGGTTTGAATCCCATCATCCCCACTTGCATACCATGTGACCCTGAGCAAGTCACTTAACTTTCTTGTGCTACCAGGTTGCATCTGAAAACAAGATCTGGCTTAGTGTGCCTTTTTTGGTTAAACAATTTCCCCTCCATCAACCTAGACTGAATGCTTATTTCTCTCTCTATCCCCAGAGGGGACTATCAGCCTTTTGCAGTATCATTGAGCTCAGACATGTGGCAAATGAACCCATCTTGCATAGGGTTCCACCACTAGAGGTGCAGCAGGGACAAAATCCCTATTCAACAAAAGGTACTGTACCTTAGGGAGTAAAGCAATGAGCTTTGTGAGGCTAGAAAGGGAGTCACCAGAACAGTTGTGGAGGATGGTGGAACAAGAATATGAGTCCAAGAGAAGTTGGAGCATACTTTTTAAATTGTGCTCTATGGGGATGAGATGGGATGGGTAGCCCACTGTCCCACTGAACCACAGGCATAGCCTCTTAATTCCCTGGTTCAGCGTGAGGACTGGGCTGGCAGTATGGCCTAGAGGTTACAGTAATGAGCTGTGAACAACCTTGGTACATCCCATAGACCTGGATTTGATTTCCACAACCTCTTCTTGCATACTGTGTGACCCTGAGCAAGTCACTTAATCACCCAGTGCTCCCAGGTCACCTTTGAAAACAGGCCTTGGGCCTACTGGCCCTTACTCAGTTACCAAAGAATTATGGGGCCTATGCACGATGGTGTGGAGTGCCTACACAGTGCAGATCCGTGGTGCATAGCCACTCTGCACCCATTCTGCCCCCCCCGCATGGAATGCACTAACTGGGGCGTGCAGCCCCAATGCACCCAATCCCCCATCTGCACGAACAGCAACATTCCAGGGCGGGCCGGCACTATGTGCCATACACTAAGGTATGCAATGCCCTCCACAGGGGAGCGCATGCCGGAGCAGGTTATGTCAACCTTGACCATGCCATAACTCACGTGTGCCCCCAAAGACATGACCCTCCAGCTATGGCAGAAAAAGGAATCCAACCCCCATGCTGCCCCAGACCACTAGGCAGATAAGGAGAACAGGGGCAGCTGGTTGGGCACAACCCCAGTGTGATCCATACTGCCAACCAGCCCCCCCAAACACAGCCCCATCACAGTCATTGCCCAAGACAACCCCCCCACACACACACAGATGCCCTGAGGCAATCACCCATGCCCCCAAACCCAGTAGCCTGCCAAAACAAGAGAGGCCAGTGGTCTATCTCCACCCACCCATGGCACTGACCCCCAATACCAACATACGCAGCTTGGTGGTGCTGCAGGCATGGACAGCCAGTGGCACAGCCTCCTCACACCTCCTCAGCCACTGGCCATCCAAGTGGTGATGGGAGTGCAGTCTTATATATAGGCAGCATGCCCCCAGCATCACTTGGTTGGCTGGTGGCTGAGGAGGTGTGCAGTGGGTTGTGCTGCTGGCCGACCAGTGCCCGGCACTGACTGGTGGTTACAGGGGATGGTGTTGGCAGTGCGTAAGGGTGACACTGACCACAAATGGGGGCACGGGGGCACTAGGAACAGGGGTTGGGAGGGTTCTGAATGTGGTGTTCCAGGCTGGGCATTCCCAACTGGGCTCTTGTGGGTGGGTGGGTTACTCCTTTGGGGACAGGGCACAGGGTTCTTGGGGGGGTATGCCACAGTGGGGTCGGGGCACAGTTGTGTAGTTGGGGGCAGACAGCGGGATGGGGGTGGGGTCCCACTGCTGAGGGTCCTTCTGTGCTCTGGAAAGGCACTTTGTATTAAGGGATGAACTAGGGAAGATGACCGGATGGGGCCATTCCATGTGAGTGCAGGTGCCTGCGGCACGCATTCATGGGATCCACTGTGGGACCCATGCTAAGCATCCAACTGGATGCCCTGCTGGGTTCGCGACTCAGCCCCCGGCTGCCCTGCATGGACCTGCATGCTGGGGAGGGTGGGCCCATGGACAGGTGGTGAATACCAACTGGTGCACACCTGTCCACAGGTGTGGAGCTACACAGGTAGGATATGTGCTTTTGGAGTGTAACTCCCACCCAGTCATGCATAGGCCCCAATACAAAAAAAAAGAATATAGACTAAATGCTTATGCAACATAGACTTTGGCCATCTCTCTACTCAAGCAGGAGACAACTACCCTTTCAAGGTACCACTGAGCTTGGTCATACAGTATTTGATAGGAACCCATCTTGAGGAGGGTTCCGCCCATTAAGGTGTCACAAAGACAAGGTCTCTGTTGACTAAATGTACCTTAGGGGTATCATAATTGAAAGGCTTGCCTGTAATTATGGGGGGGAAGAGCTCCTCCCCCACAGCCTATTTAAATAGATCATCTGACTTCCGCCTCTGCTTAGAGCGAGTCACACTCGCTGTGTGGCAGTGCTGGTGCTTGGCTGCTCTTCCTTGTTCTCTGTATCTGTGCCCCCCCCTCATTGTTCTTTGTTTGTCCCCCACGCAACCCTCCTTGTCGTCGGTCTTCCTTTGCTTTCGCTGGGATTCCTCCTTCTTTTCCCCTGCTGACCGTTCTGCAGTCTCTGCCCGGCTCTACCTTGCTACTTGTTTCTTTCTTTCTTTTTTTCTGCCTTCTTGAGCAGCTGTGGCTCCATGCCCGCTTAGTTCCCATCTCAGTCTGCCTTGCCTGCATCTGTCCGGAGCCCTTTCTGATCACTATGGATTTTCTTCTAACTGCTGCTTTCCTGACATCTGCAACTCCTGCAATACTTTGCCGCTCCGTCCCCTTTCTTTGGGGTTTCTGCCAATCAATTGCTCGCTCGCTGTTCACGTTGGACCAGCCACCATTGCCTTTCTGCAGCTCACTGGCTATGCTTCCTCGCTGCTCCGGTCCTCATGTCTGTGCCTTTGCTGCTCGGGCACCCTATCTGGCTTACGTCCACTGGTGCGAGGACTCCTGCCACACTAACTGGCACATCGTTGTTTTGTCTGGAGCTAGGCGCCCACCTCCGCTGCGCTGCTGCTCAGGACCTCCGTTCTGGCTGTGTGCCACCAACCCTTGCTCAAGCCTTGTTCCTCCGCTGCTGCCTCCTGGACGACTCGCCTTCTGCGCCTTCCTGCCTGAAGGAGCCTTCGTCCCCTTATTTCCCCCACTGGCCTTCGCTAGTCTCTGGCTGCCTCAGAACATTCTGTTTTGCCTTGTTGGCTTCTACTTTTGCATTTTGCCGTTGTGGGCCCTTCAGCGAGGACACTCCTCTTCTACAGCTCTGATGACTTTGCCAATTCTCGCATGCTATTTCAGGCACCCACTGCATGCTTGCTGAGCCTTTGGATCACCTGATTTGCACCTCTCTCGATATAAGTGGCCGGACAGGACCACGTACCTGTCTGCTACAGCTGGAGGTAATCCCATAGTATGTTGTTCATTCATTTCTCTATGGGCCAGTTCATTAGTCATTGGCTGGGGTGAGAGGTGCTACAAGTCATTTCATCTGAACCGCACCCTCTTTCCTGATACCTCCGCACCCGGCATTTCCCCACCTACTCAGCCTTGCATTTGATGATGTATTTGGATGAACTTTCTTGGGGACTGTTCTGTACCTGTATTTTTTCTATGGCAGCGTACAGCCTATAGCAATCAGACCTTGGTGTGCCATGCTATAAGGATACGGCTATCTGACACTTGAGTGGCTTGCTCGGAACATATCGATGCCAGTATTATCTTCCTAAGCTACTGATGACTTCTCTGCACACATCTGGTTCCCTGAATTCCTTGCATGACAGAACCCAGGGATGTCTCATTGCAGGTGATTGGCCCTATACTTGCTACGCTACAGCATTCCTATCCTCAGTCTTATACTGCATGGTCTTATTCTGCATTCACTGAAAATGGGTAGCTCCTAATTATACGGATAAGTGGCTGGTCCTCCCACTTCCAAGCTATCAGACTACCTTAGTCCTCATTCAGCAGCTTCCAGGTGACTCTCTTTCCATCTGCTTCACCAGCATTGGGCCTCGAGATTTGACCTCTGTCAGCCTACCTACCCTGATTGGGCCTGCAGGTTCATTACTTGCCTCCATTCTGCCTCTCGTCCAGCCTGGGGTTCATCTATTCGTACACCATGCTTACTGGTGCCACGCTAGTCAGGAGGTTGCTTTGTCAGATTGCCTAGCTCTTACACCACTCCTGCCTGCCTTAGCCTCCATCGGTTATTTCCTATAGAGCTTCTGCAGGGCTTGTATGGTTCCTCAGGCCTTCTCCTTAAGAGTGCTTCTGGATGTTCCATTCGGCTTTTCGACCATGCCTGACTGCAGTGTTTTACGTGATCATACCTTTGCTTCACTGATTGACTCCAGATTCAGGATGTTCTTTGCCTCGTCTGGTTGCCTGCTCTTCTGCCAAGAAATTCGCTGCGATCCCTGCCATCCTCGATCTGCAGGATCCATCGGTCTCCACCATCGTTCTTTCTTTCATACATCTGCTTTACAGTTACAATGCTACTTCATACTTACCTGGCTCAGGATGCTATCTCCATTCAATCCCTACTGCCTACGCTGCCTCGCCCAGCTCGGGGCCTGGAGATTTACAGCTTTATGACCTGCCTTTGCCCTTTGGGCTGGGAGGTGTACCTACTTCTACTCTATGCCTGCCTTATTCAGCTTGGGGCTTGGAGATTCACAGCTTCCTTGACCTGCCTTCGCCCCTCGGGCTGGGAGGTTTACCTACTTCTTGTCTGCTTCTACGACCTGCCTTCGCCATCGGCTGGGAGGTTTACCTACTTCTGCTCTACTTCTGCCTCGCCATATCGGGGCCTGGAGATTCCCACATTCTACTATATGCTTATTTGCTGCTGTGTCAGCCAGACGGAAGCTCCTTATTATGGATCACATCTGACCATTTCTTTGTTCCTCCTCTATTATTGGATGCTTGCCCTGCTGCTTCAGCCATGTGGAATTGCTGCTGCTTCCCCTTTCCAGGACATTTAGTTGCGCCTCTTCTGCAGACCTTATCCTGATTGTGCTCTACCGCTTTTTGACTTGTGCCAATGCTACTCCATTTGACTCAGCCTCTTCAGTTATCTCCATCCTGGACTCTTATGCTCGACTATTCAGGTCTCGTCCCGTTATTGCTACCTCAGACATTGCATAACTACAGTTTCGGATGCTATTCCTCGTCAAGTTGCCATCTCTATGCCACAGTCTCTTCGATGTGCTCCCTGCCATCCTTGATCTAATGGATCCGTCAGTCCTCAACATCATTCCATTCTCCATGTCTTCCTTGCAAATCTAGTCCTATCCTGCTAACCTTACTCAAGAAACGTCTCCTGGAGGCTGTATGCCATGCACTATTCCTAATGGCTGACCTTCATAGGTCTGGCTGTGTTTCCTGTTGCCTGGAGCTAGTCACTTCTCTACTTACTTCTCCAGCTGCTGGCAAGCTGCTTCTCATCGAGGGACTAACTGCCACGCTCTATGCTCCCAGCAGACTTCCATGAGTCTGTCTGCGCTTCTCATACTTGGAATCAGCCGCCTCTCTCCTGCCTCACCAGCTCTTGGTTAAGCTGCGCTTGCCTCAGGGGCTGATTGCCATGTCTTGTTCCTTCTCATCTGCCTTTGTGGGTGCAATGCCTGCTCCTTCTACCTATCACTTCGGATTAGCAGTCCAACTGACTTGCTTCCTTTGGGCTCACCTTATTCTACTACTTGGATGCTTCATAAATCATACCAGGGTCTCCAGTTATCGTATACAGCATGCCATTCCAGCTCAACTCTACAGCAGTTGCTTCATATCAATTCCTAACAATTATACATTTATCAGAACTGAATTTGTCACTCGATAGCCTGGCCTCAAGCCTCTTCTCATTCTTCGTACTATACAAGCCCAATTAGAAACCTGGAATTCATACTACATCTAATTCGTCTGCCTCGTAGACATCAAGCTTGGATGCAATTATCTTCTAGTCTCCTGTACTGATTTCGTCAGTCGTCAACTTCATCTCAAACATCATTCAATACTTGGATTATGCCCTATCAACTGAAGTACGGAATATGGTTCTTCAATACATCTACTCCTCCATCATTCAGAATTATACATGGATTCTCAGACTCTGACTTTATTTGAAGGAAATTATTCATTGGTCATCTACATTCAGCTTTCTTACGCTCCATTCATCTGGATTGAATTCTTCTAATTTGAATTTAGATTTAGCTGATTAATTAGTTTAATTAGGATCTCTCTCCTTTAGTATGCCCAGAAGGATGGGCAGGTCAGTAGCCATGGGTCCTCAGAGGTTTCCCCCCAAGGGGGGTTTTCCTCTCCTGAGTGCTACTGGTCACACTCTCCAGAGTTGGAGGAGGTGATCGTCTATTCTTATCATTAAAGTGTTATGCACGACTTCAGCACTCAGTTACTGATCAATAGTTGATATTTATTCTTTTTGGGGCTACATAATTCTAATCAAGCCTCCTTCCTTCCTACAGGTGGAATACAGAGAAAGGCCAAAACCTTCAAATGTTATCAAACAACTCAATTCAAGCATCCAAGTACCTAAGCATTAATCATTCTATGCTGGCCTCTGTATCCATCAACCATCTACATCATTCCACTGTATGTTACATAAGCACTGAACTATGAACCACACATAATGATCACCAAAAAGAAAGATGGTGGAGTTGACCATATAAACAATTGTGAACTGCTTTCCAATAAGGAGATAGGAAACAGAACTAGCCACAGAGGCATACTAGGCAGATGAGATGCCATCCAGACCCTCCAGGCCCCAACTCATAGCAGAAATGACTTTCAGCATATAAGGGAGGATACCACTGGGAATTCAAAGCCAATGGTTGAGTTGCCTCCATAATTGTTATCTTTACTAAAAATAAACCAAAAAACAGTGAAATACCTCAAGCTGAAATGAGAAAATGAAATGATGGGGTAATGAAATGTCAGCTTAAGTACTGCTTGAACTTTGGAAATTATTAAGCATTGGAGGCAATATGATAAACTTGAGTAGAGAGTTACCTAAATGTTCACTGTATCCCTCTAATGGGACAACAAGCCTTGAAGAGCCCAATCAGTTTTACTAAAATGGCCTTCGTGGGGATGGACCCATGAGGACACTATCCCTAGGGCTACAATTGGACTGACACCAATGGCAGTCAGGTAAAAAGGGGCCCCTTGAGAAGAGGTGACTGCTTTTGAATGGCACAAATGCCTGATCTGAAGCCCACAAGATGGCCTAACATAATCGGGACATCCGCTGTATTGGGATGTCTCATCGGGCACTGATTAAGTCACTGTGCATTTCAATGGCACCCCCATCCATTTAATAGGGATGGGGATGCCGGATTATTGGGATGATTCAGTTCAGTTCACACCCACTGCTCTTAAAGATCATATGCGGGGAAATGTACAGAATGTAAACTGTCAGCACCATTCATTAAATTGTGTTATAAAAACAGTGTCTGCCTGGTGTACTGTATGAAAATCCACCATTTCATACCAGTTTTAGACATTTGTTGTGTGCTGTTCTTCAGCCGCACTGCTAGATGCTGAGGTTTGCTGTTCCCTGTGGTAATCAGCATGTCTCAACCCTGGTGATGTCATGTGGGGTGCTATTCTCTTTCATCTAGGAAGAAACCAGGGAGATTGTCACATTGCTAAGTTCTGTAAAGTTTCAGTTTCATTTTTGGTTTTTGCTCTGTGCCTATTGTAAGAAACTGAAAGGCAGTCAGTTGTTTGATTGTGGTTTTGTCATGCTCAATTCCAGTAATGCACAATAAAGGTTTAAAATGATAATTTTAGCCTGTGCAGAAATCAGAAAGAGAAGCACACTGCTGTAAGGTTTTCAGACTATAACTTTCTGTTGTGGTGAAAGGCACGAGTCCTATTGTCATGTTAATGATTGCTGTGCTCATTCACACCTGAAATTCAACAGAGGTGATTTTTTTAGGATGGCACTAAAACTCAGCCCACCATCCTGTAAATGGGGTGGGAGACATAATGCTGTCTTGAAACCTTGCTTACCAAGAGTTTCTATGCACTAGCCAGCCCAGTATTTTCTCCCTGACAGGCTTTTACTTGACCTAACTTCAGGCTCAGCTATTGTTTATTGTACATTAAAATGATATTTTTACCAGGGCTAACACATCCACTGCTAGGAGGAATTAACACAGATAAGGCCACTATTAAAATGTATTGTAAAGCAGACACTGACCAAGAGTTACAAAGTTACCAACATTACAATACTAGTAGCAAAACAACTTCTTAACAGGCACAGTAAACTTGCACCCTAAATGACATCAGCAGCATGAAGGCATGCTGACTCAGCATCCTGCAACCTTGGAGAAATGGACCACACCAAAAGGCACTGAAAAAGTACAAATTTATCAACTTTTTTAGCGGTGGGTGAACCAGTTCGTAGAAAATCTCACCCCCCCCCGAAGAAGCCAAAACACTAGGGATCGAACCACTTCCAAACAGTTTCAGCTGTTCGGATCTATTTAGAGGGCAGCTCCAGTGTGGGACTGAAGTGTGTGAGAAGCACAACATTGTAAGAGGGAGTGACAGGGACCAGATGTGGCTCCTCATTGGACGGTGACACAATTCATCTTTGGGAGATGGCAGCTAATTGAACTGTGCCGCAAGGAAGCCATATGGTCCATGTATCTGCTGACTGCTCAGTGCATAGCAGAGAAGGAGCAGCATGTGAAGTCTGCTGTGCTACATGTGTTTTTGTTATCGACTCGAGTAGTCTCTCGACTGCATTCCAGCGAACTCTTCGAATTTTAACTAATGGGCCAAAAAAACAAACAAAAACAAGAAGATTTAAAAAAAATTATTTTATTAAGAAAAGGGATTGGAGGGTGATGGTGAAGACTGTGTGGGTAGTTGGGGAGTGGGCTGAGTCAGGGACTACTTGGGGAGGAGAGAGGCAAGTGTGTGAGCCAGTGCCATGTGTTTGGCAGGCACTGCCTGAAAAAAGAAAAATCAACAAAAACAAGCAAAAGTAAAACCAAAAGAAAAATAAACTACTGGGTCGGGAGTGAGCTGGGGACTACTCGGGGAGGGGGGGAGGAGGAGTGGGACAAGTGTGTGAGCCAGTGCCCACGTTTGGCAAGCACTGCCAGAAAAAAAAAACAATAAACAAAACCAAGCAAAACTAAAAGAAAAGTGAAATACTGGGGACTGATTGGGGAGTCATGGAGTGGGGACTCAGGGAGAGGACTTGGATAGGGGCAAGTGAGCCAGTGCCATGCGTTTGACAGGCACTGCCAAAAAAATAAATAAAATATAAAAAAAGAAATTACAAAAGCCAGGGGAAAAAAACTAAAACTAAAGTGGGTGAAACTTTTTTTGTGACCCAGTCCTTGCTTTGCAAAGAAGTGTGTCTGTGTGACTAACCATCCTGAACAAGTCAGTCATCTCTCCTCTCTCCCTGTGCTCTGTGGGGTAAAGCAAGCTTTGGCTCAGTGAGCATTCCATCACGTGGAATAAATAAAAAATAAATAAGGCCAGGCCCAGGCCCCTGAATCTCTGTGAGTAGCAGCTGCAACACCAGCCCTTATAACCTAGGTCCAGTGTGTATATGTATATGTGTGTGTGTGTGTGTGTGTGTGTGTGTGTGTGTGTGTGACAGACCTGTGTGTGAAATAAAATCTGACAGCCAACCACCAGTGCCACTTCTTGCATACTGTCTGTGTGACCATCCCCTGAACAAGTCAGTCAGCTCTCATTTCTTCCCTGTGCTCCGTGAGGTACATGTACAAGCTTTGACTCAGTGGGCATCCCGTCATGTGGAACAAATAAAAATAAAAATAAATAATCCTTGAAGGAAAGGAACGTACTGTGTCAGACGGGGTTGGCCAGGGTCCCTGAATGTCTATGAGTAGCAGCTGCAGCACCAGCCCTTGCAGCCTAGGTCCAGTGTGTTAAGCAATTTGTGTGTCATAGACCTGTGTGTGAAATAAAATCTTTCAGCCAGCCACCAGTGCCACTTCTTGCATACTGTCTGTGTGACCCCCCCCCCACCGAACATGTCAGCTCTCATCTCCTCCTCTTCCCTGTGCTCCATGAGGTAAATCTACAAGTGTTGGCTCAGCAGGCATTCCATCACATGGAATAAATAATAACAAAAATAAATAATCCTTGAAGGAAAAGTAAAGTACTGTGTCAGCGATAGTTAGGCCAAGTCCCTGAATCTTTGTGAGTAGCAGCACCTGCAGCAACAGCTCTTATAACCTAGGTCCAGTGTGTGAACTACTGTGTGTGTGTGTGTGTGAGTGTGACAGACCTGTGTGTGAATTAATCTGACAGCTGCCACAACTTGCATTTTTGACCCTAAACACGTTACAGATTGGCATTATGAGTACTCACAAAAATTCAAATTGTAAAGCAAAAGCTGGGGCAAAGGAAGTAAACGTAAGAGTTTTAAAAAAAAACATGTGCAGCCTAAGCTTCTACATAGCTTGAAGTGCACTCAAAAACAGCAATACAGCTTTTTGTGACCATATAAATGATTTTTACTTGCTGTCAAAAAACACACCTCAGTAGCAGAACCGTATTGTAACATTTTCTCATTATGTCTGTATGCTGTAAACACAGAGGGACGGATATTCCGACTGCGCCGGGCAGTAGCACAAGCCTGGGTGCAGCGCAACTGAGCTGCACCGGGGCCAAGACCAGGTGATATTCAATGGTAATGCGCCATGGCTCAGCACCGTTGAATATGGCAGGGGCGGTGCACAAATTGCGCATGGTGCAGTGGCACTGCACCAGCGCAAGCCACAGAGGGGGAGCAGGGGGATGCACCAGTGCAAGTGCAGTTGCGCTAGGTGCATCACCTGCGATATTCAGCCAGGGGCATGCAAATGAGGCCATAATGTATGCAAGGCACAAATAGGGCTGTTTGCATGTCATTATGGCCCCAATTGCATGTGATGCACCTGGCGTCCCGGCGGTGTGCTGGCACCTGCCAAGCTGCTGTTGATGGGGCTGCAGCACTCCTGGAGGCTGTTACAGCCCCGTCCTATGTCTTGAATCGTGGGCAGCCATCAGCTGAATAGAAATCCTATGCCAAATTGCGGGCTGTAGTGTAATGTAATAGATCCCTGGTGGTCTAGCAGACTCCCCGCTGCCCGATCGCGGGCATCTGTAATGAATAAATATATCCTGTTGGTCTAGTGGACCCCCCCATATGCTCAATCACGGGCAGTCATCAGCTGAATAAATCTCTAATGCCCGATCACGGTCTGTAGTGTAATGAAATAGGTCTCTGGTGGTCTAGTGGAAACCACCCCGAAAGCCCAATTGCAGGCCATAGTACAAACCAATGTCTACCTGGTGGTCCAGTGGTACCCCCTTCCCATCTACCCACAGAGGCCCTCAGCCACCCAGCACCCCCCTCATCATTGATGGGTGGCAGCACCCTGCCCTCATACTGCCCGGCTGCCCGCCGAATGACAGCATACAGTTTGAACTGTATGCCCATTGGGCCACAGTGTGGACCAATGGGCTTGCAGACCATACTGTACTACACAGGTCTGGATCTGTGAATGAATGCGTTCATTCACAGATCCAGACCTGTGTAGAATGAATGCGCTCATTCACA
Organism: Neoceratodus forsteri; assembly: GCA_016271365.2. Classification (NCBI taxonomy): domain Eukaryota; kingdom Metazoa; phylum Chordata; order Ceratodontiformes; family Ceratodontidae; genus Neoceratodus; species Neoceratodus forsteri. The sequence goes on from CM057456.1 coordinate 1,190,991,177, forward strand.
GATCCAGATTCTGTGTAGTACAGTATGATTCGTGCCCATTGGCTACACTGTGCCCAATGGGCATAAAGTTCATATTGTACACTGTCATTCGTGGCAGCCGGGCGGTAGCGGGTGGTGCTGCTGCCCATCGATGACGGGGGTGCTGAGTGGCTGGGGCCCTGTGGGTGGGTGGGTGGTGGAGGGGGTACCACTGGACCACCAGGTAGACATCGTTTGTACTAGGCCCGTGATCAGGCTTTCGGGTGGTTCCACTAGACCACCAGGGATCTATTTCATTACACCACAGCCCGTGATCGGGCATTGGAGATATGTTCAGCTGATGACTGTCTGCGAGTAGGGCATACGGGGGGGGGGTCCACTAGACCACCAGGATATTTTACTGCCTCACTGATGCCTGCAATCAGGCTTATGGGGTGGGAGGGGGTCCACTAGACTACCAGGGGGGTCCGGGTGCTTATGGATGGTGTTCCCGCTGGGCGAGTGGCCACCCACGGCTGGCAGCTGTTGTGTAACGCCTTGCAATACAGCCATTCACCTGTGGGTGGCCAGCATTTGAGTCTATATATTATGGCTCAACTTTGAGCATCAATGTGTGGTGCATGTAGTAGGGGTTGCACCAGCATATGCACCGCACATCCCAGGCTGAATATCGGATGTGCCGCATATGCATGGGCACGCCCCCTGCATCTGCGCTGCATAGGATTACATTGCACCCCAGCACATCGGGATTTGCACTGCACCAGGCAGCCTTTTCAATATCCCGCCGGGCGCAATGCGGGGTTGCGCCAGGCACAACCTCTTTAAATATTCTAGCCAGAGTGTTCGGTAAGCACCAGATTCAAAGAACAGTTTCTTAACTTTACTTTACTCATACGAGAGCTCCAAATGTCCATGTATAGCTCTTTTGGTAAAAGTTTATTCAAGAGCTCAGAAAGGAGTGGCCCAAAAAGTAAAGTACAAGCACCACAGTCTGTTAAAGGGGTTGAAGTTGAACTAAATGCTGCTGCTACTATCAATGACAATGTGCTGGATAACTCTCAAAATACTGAAAAGTTGACAACAGGGGTGGACTGTCCCTGTCAGAAGGACCCAGTACAGCCAACAAAGTTTTAAAAGAATCCAAGGCATCTACTAGCAAGTCATCTGAGAAAATTGCAAAAACAAAGAGTATTCCAATTATATACAAAGTTAAAGCACTTACAGGTACAACTCGCGGTGGAGTTGCTCGATTTGCAACACATGCATATCAAATAACTCAATCTGCAACTGTAAGAGCTAACTCTACTGAATCTGATGATGATGATGATGATGATGATGACCATGGTTATGGTCAGACTGATGATGAGCTTGTGACTTAACCTTTGGCTATGTCTCATTCTGGTTCTGACAATGACACTGTGGATAAAGATAAAGAGAGTAGTAGAGTGTCAAAAGGGAAGAAGAAAAAGTCAAAGGTACAAGCCACACAAAGTGAAACAAGGTCTGACAGTAGTGATGATGGCAATGGTGCGAGAGAGTATTCCATGATTGTCTCACCCAATGAACCTGCATCCTCCGTCAATATGTCTTCCCCACTTAAAGCCAGCCACCCGACCCCTACTGAGCTTGTTGCTAGACATAGACAGTCCACCTCCACTATTTGAAATCATTTTTACTTAAACTCCAAGGATACTTGCCAAGCTACAGTATATCTGTGCATTGCAATACCTGTGTTAGTAGGGGGAAAATAAGGGGCATCTTGAACTCACAACAATGATGCAACATCTTATACAAATTCACCCAATCTTTGTATATAGTTCAAATAAACAGTGTAACATTGGTGCTGGAAATGTAGCAGGGCTCTCGGTGAACAGGAACATTCTGCTAAAACAGTGGGAGATGATCACCAGGCAAGATCCAAAAGTCTACTTTCACCTCAACATAACTCTGTAAGGTCCTCTGTTTTACCAGGCAGGACATATAGTTGTACAACACCCCCAGCCAAATCTAACTTTTTCGCTGTTAAGAGGCAATTGAAGTTAAAATAAGTTTTTGAAAGAAAGTCTAAATATTCAGAAACCGTCCTATAGCAGTGGCAATAAATCACAAAGTAGCAGAAATGATTGTACTTAATTTGCAGCCATACTCTGTTGTAGAAGGCATAGGTTTCAGGAGGCTTATAGGATACTTAGAACCTCGATATTTAATGCCAAGTAGAAAATACTTCTCGGTAACTGCTGTGTCCAGGATGTATGACATTTTAGTACTTCAAGTAAGGCATGCTCTCTGAGAGGCTAAGGACAAGGTAATTCACTTTACTACTGATATGTGGACCAGCACCCAAACCATTGCCTGTCTTTCTTTTACTGCACACTGGGTCACTTTTGAGGGCAACTCATCATCCTCACATACCAGTCTGCCTGCTACCCCCACCACTTCAACCAGTACTACTACTACCACTACTATCTTTCAGAGCTAAAAAAAAAAAAAAGTCACGTTTCAGAAAATGGTGGTTCTCAATATCTCCCACTTTCAAGATCCACACGCAGCACAGCACATTCAGCAAAAACTGGAAAGACTAGTTACTGTTTGGGTTACTTCACAGGGTTTGAAAGTTGTTCTTTTTGTTGCCAACAATGGTTCAAATATTCAAAAAGCACTTTATGATGACATACATGCTGTTTTGCACATTGTCTTAACCTGATTTCTGGATAATGACTGGCAAGTATCAACCACAGTGGGAAAAGTGCACGAAGTGTGTGGCCACTTTAACCATTCAGTAAAAGCTCATGACACCCTTGTTGATATCCAGAAGGACATAGGTCTTCCTCATCTCCAGCTTGTTCAGGATGTACCAACAAGGTGGAATTCAACTTACATTATGATTGAACGTATTCTTGAACAAAAGGTAGCTGTCACTGAGTATATCATGTACAATGATATCGGGGAGGGCATTGTACTCCATTCTACTCAGTGGTCTCTGCTGGAACAGTTGTGTCACATTCTGAAACTATTCATGAGTGCTACAAAACAGGCCAGTGCAGAAAAGACATCCCTTAGCTAAGTTATTCCACTCATTCTACTTCTCCAAAAAAAGTTTGGAGAAAATGAGGAACAGCTTGGATGTGACTCAATTGCTAGTCAATAACATGCTTACCATAAATAGCAATGATGACAAATTATCAGCACGGAGTAAGGAGTATCTCTTAGCAACATAGCTAGGGCCATGTTTCTGGAACAAACACCTTCCTGATGTGGTTTCTGAGGACAAGGGGGAGTTGAACTACATGCAGCTTTTGACTGATGCAGTAAATGAGGTTTCATTAGGATTGGGAAACAGTACTACAACGACACCACCTCAAATTCAAAAGACTGCTCCAAAAAACAGTACAGAAACAGACAATGAGGAGGAAGACATTTGGTGCCAGCTGCAGAAAACTGAAATTCCACAAGGAGAAAATGCATACTCAGTAGTAAGCAAGGTAAATGCATATCTGTCTGAGCCCAACATTAGTATTAAGGATGACCTTTTAGCTTACTGGCAACAGAAAAAAAATCATACTGGCCAAAGCTGGCTACCCTGGCTTGTAAGTATATTGGATGTCTACCCTCCAGTGTCTGTTATGAATGTTTATTTAGCTCTGCTGGGGATGTTGTGACTGATAAACACACAAGATTAACACCAGACCATGTGGAGAAACTAATATTCTTGAAGGTTAACTTGCCAAACTTTGGCTACAGATGTGATGCTAATCTTGAAGAAGATGACACTGACAGCAGCACCTGTGCTTCATCTGTGGATTAAGTGACACATCAGCTTTCAGTTTTCAGACTGGACTGGTTAAAAGCAGAGATCGGGGATTGCCTGCCTTTGGACAAATCATCGTCATCCTGGGGGTTGGTGTGGGGTGTAGCCAGTACATCACATGATTGTACTGGTAGCAACTGTGGCAGACAAGTCCCTGATCTCACACACACAGTTGCTTTCTCATTCTGAGATGATCGTTTAGCTAAATGCACCTATGAATAATTATTATAACCCTACTGATACATGCTGCTAGCTCTGTTTCTTCCCCCCTATAGTAGTGGTAGTACCAGTGGTGAAGTGGTCACATTGGACTGCCTGGTGCTCTTTGCATTGCATTCCATACTGAGAGCTGTTGCTAAACATAATTGGTGACATACAAACACACTGTCCCCTTCTACAAAAAGTCAAACTCCGGAGACTGGTTTAAAAAAAATAGAGATCTGGGACTTGCCTGCCTTTGGACCAAATCGTCATCCTCCTGGGGATGGGTGGTTGGTGCAGCTAGTATATCACATGATTGTACTGGTAGCAACTGTGGCAGACAAGTCCCCATTCTCACACGTACAGTCGCTTTCTCATTCTAAGAAGATCATTTTTTTTTTTTAGTCTTTGGTAACCAGCTAATACCCACTAGGCATAAGTGCCTGTTTTCAAGGGCAACCTGGGAGCACTGGGGAGATTAAATGACTTGCTCAGAGTCACACAGTATGCAAGTGGAGGTTGTGGGAATCAAACCCAGAACTGCTGGATGTACCAAACTCACTCACAGCTCATCACTCTAACCTCTAGGCTATACTGCCAGCCCAATCTAATCTAAGTCCAATTTAGCTAAATGCACCTAATACCCACATTGATAAATGCTGCTAGTTCTGTTTTTTCCCCTGTTAGTAGTGGGAGTAATTAGTAAGAGTAGTGAATTGATTACTTTCAGACTGCCTGGTGTTCTTCTCTCACATTGCTTCACATTGCATTCCATACCAAGACAGAGTCTTTGCTGCTAAACAAAACACATGTGGCACCTGTGACTGAGAAATAAAACTAGTAAACTGTTTATACAAAGTACAATTAAACACACTATCTCCTTCTAAACAAACTCTGGCCAGAGCTGATAGGGCTGCAGCTGAGGAAGTTGGGGTAAAATATTGAAAATTTGTTTATTATTATTGTTACACCACAATTTTCAGCATATTCTTGTTATGACCCTGCCTCATGAAGAAGGGCAGAGAAAATTTTCAACTCCTGGCCTAAAGGTGATTTTGCACAGGGACTGTGAAATCAACTTTCAGGACGCATAAACACATTTTGGACAGGAGATGAAAAATGACAGCTGTCACATTCATAATGTGCTGTAAAGAAATGGCTATGTTGAAAATTTGGGGTAAACATATTGAATATTACCAAAGTTATGAGCCTGCGTTTGCAAAATTCAACATAGTCTCATAACTTTGTGTTTTGTTTACACCAAATTAAAAAAAATAGACTTCTTATGACCCTGCCTCATTAATAAGGTCAGAAAAATTGTTAAACTCCTGTCTGAAAGGTGATTTCATGCAGGGACCACAAAATCACCTTTCGGGATGTAAAAAGCATTTTGGCCAGGATTTGAAAAATGACAGCTGTCACATTCATGAGGTGCTGTAACGATATGGCTATGTTGTAAATGTGGGGTAAAAATATTGAAAATTACCAAAGTTACGAGCCTGCATTTGCAAAATTCAGTGCAGGCTTATAACTTTATTTTTTAATATTTTACACCAAATTTTCAACCTAGCCTCCTTATGATCCCCACTTCCTGAACAAGGGCAGAGAACATTTTCAACTCCTGCCCGAAAGGGGATTTAATGCAGGAACCACAAAATTACCTTTCAGGACATGTCTACCTAATAACAGTGCAATTGTTCATGAGGTAGGATCCCAAAGAAGGCATGTTGAAAATTTGGGCCAGAAATATGCAGAAATGCCCAAATTATGCCACTAAGTTCAAAACCCTATTGAAATAATGCACATTGAACCGCATACTTGTTTCTTCAGTTCGCAGTCCAACTTTGAAGACTGAAGATGTGATTGCGGTCCAGAGGGGATTACGGCATTGGACCCCCCCCAATGGGTAAGGGCTTCAGGGGGTGTGGGGTGGTGGGTGCTGAGTGGGAGGGCCAGGTGGGAGGGCAGTTACAGACACAAAAGACATCGCTGGATGGTTTTCTTTTTGCAGGGTTTAAAGAAAAACAGCAACAATGCACAGAGGATTCCTCATCGGGACACTGGGGGATTGGGTACCCCCAGTGTCACTCTTATGTTTTTAGGGGGTTGGGTGGGTGATGAGAGGGAGGGTCAGGTGGGGGATATCAATAAATATTTAAAAAAAAAAAGAAATGACCCTGAATGCATGGTGGTGGTGGTGGTGGTGGTGGTGGGATTGCTGTAAACAAAGAAAATCAAGGACTCCACATCGGAAAATCGGAGGGTGGGGGATTGGGCACCCCCTGTGTTAATCTTATGTTTCTGGGGAGGTATGGGGTGGTAGGTGCTGAGATGGAGAGTCAGGTGGGAGGTAACTCTAATTTTAAAGAAAAAACAAACAGCGGTCACAGCACACAGCACACTCCACCGTGTGCAAGATGGCCACCACACTCTACTGCACATGCATGACTACTAATGCATGCACAGTAGAGTGTGGCAGCTATCTGTACACGGCAGAGTGTGCCGCAGTCTGCATGTGACCACCATTTTTTTCTTTAATATTAGAGTTATCCCACCCGAACCTCCCCCAGCACCCCCAGAAACATAAGAGCGACACTGGGGGTACCCAATCCCCCAGTGTCATGATCAGGACACCCCAATGTGTTTTTTAGTAAAAAATAATGCTGTGCGAGTGGAATGCTCCACGGAGGTGGAGGCAACTGTGGTGCAACTCCAACATGTTGTTCGGTCTCAAAGAATGCAAGAAATGCGGAGTTCTTTTTTGAAAGGAATCGACCTGCAGGGCTCCACCCTCTACACCCCTAAAAATCAGACTCGGGAGGAGACTATTTATGAACTAGAGATATGGTCTGGGACTTGCTCGTCATCACAGTCACTTTCTTGCCTAAACCATATTGATCTAAGTGCTGGTAGACTACTGCTTTTCCCCCTGATTCTAGTAGGTGGGGGTAATAGTAGTCTTGAGGTGGTAGCTGGCTGACTGGCCCTCTCTAACTTGCTGTCTGACTGGCTGCCCTTGGTTGCATGTGATAACAGTGACTACTAATAGTCGCTGACCACAAAGAGTGATACAAAAACCGCCAGACAGAACTGGGCGACAACACATTACATCGACCATTGCAAATAGTGATGGTTGCTTACTACATGAACAAAAAACATCATATGTGTTTTTACGTGGGGGGCTATGCCCCCTGTGCCCCCCAAAATAATTATAATCAACTCCACGGGGGGAGGGGGTTGCAGACTTAGGGGAAAAAACATAACAAAAAAAACAGAATCTCTACTCTCGGGTGCTAGACCTGACCCCTGGTCACTGGCTTTAGGAGCAGTAGGGTATACCACTACGCTAAACATCCAGTTCAGCAGGGCTTGGTCAAACATGGTCCTATAACCTGCTGTAGTGAGTGTAGGTCCCTGCTACACTCGCTGTAAAGGATATAGCGGACCTTGTTCACCAGTCACTATACTTTAAAGTGCTATTATTGAGTCACCCAGATTGAGTCGCTCAATAATAGACACTCATGCAGGGTGCTGCCACTGCCCTCTACTCTGGCCTGGTGCTGTTTTTGTGTCCCTGGCTTCTTCTTCATTACTTAACTAAGAGACATTCACAGTGGTGCCTATTGAGAAAAAGAAATCACTACTGTTAACTTATACACAGTATTAGTATTACTTTCTTAAATGTCAGAAACAGAAGTCATTAGAGAGCATTCTGGGTGTTGCCTGCCTTTTGACAAAAAAATCCCACAGACAGTATATGGTGGGTGGCTGTCAGAGTTTCATGGTTCACACTGGTGCTTTAACTACTAAGCTATAATGGCTGATCAGAGTTCTGGGACTTGCCTGCCTTTGGACAAAATCATCATCATCATCTTCTTAGTGGTCTGTCAGTGCCAGTTGTGAGGTTCAGCATGTACATATTACAGCACTGGCACTTCCAGTATGCACATCCACAGTCACATCATTCACTCCTTCACATCTCATTTCACTAATCATGCTGTTTATTACTACTAAACAGTGGTTTAATTGCTTTTTTCTACAGATATGTTGATTAAAAGCAGTTTAAAATTATTTTTTAACATACAGTTACCATAGAACAATAAAGGTTATAAATGGTTTGGATAAGCATCCAAACCTTTTTTTGCTTATCAGAACCTTTTAGAACCTTAGAACCTTTTGGGGTTCTCCCATCCCTACTCTTTTTACAAAACCTGGAACACACACACAGCTTTTATAGCAGTGTTTAAAGAGAAACTGCAAGATTTTAGAGAATTTTTTTTCAACACATTCATTCATTACCTTATGCTGGCAATAGTATTCTGAGGTAAAAACAGAATCTTTTCCATATGTCCACTACAGGAGGGAAGGGATCAAAAATTGTGTCGAACAGATGGCTAGCCGATCCCTTCCACTTAACGGTCTGCCAGGCCTGCCACTGCACGCAGACGTTTTGTGACATCTAACCAAGAAAAGTACAGGGGTGCACCACATTCAAGTCAATGGAGGAATTTTTCAGAGCTGTTTCATATTAATCAAAGCAACATTTATTACACATGAAAGCCATCAATCAACTAATAGGGGCCCTATTAGTTGAGCAATGGCTGTCGTACATATCAAATGTTGCTTTAATTAATATAAAACAGCTCTGAGAACTCCTCCATTGCCTTGTATGTAGCACCCCCTCGCACTCTCCCTGGTTAGACCTCACAACACATCTGAGTGTGGGGGCAGGGCCTGCAGATCGGGAGGTGTGAGGGACTGGCTGGCCATCTGTTCAGCGCAATTTTCAATCCCTTTCCTCCCACAGTGGACGTACAGAAACACTCCATTTTTATGTTTGTTTGCATGCATGTGCAAGAAACACAGTGCCATCATCCGAGTTTTCGGAGGTGTGGCACCCTGTCTTCCAATGAAGTCAGTGTGTTTGCAGGCGTGGCCACAGTTCCCCAATGAATGCTGCAGCTGTCTATGACAACAGTTGAAAATGCAGTGCCATACAGTTCAAAGGGAGAGCTACGCTTCAGTGAACAGCGATAAGATATTGTGTGCTCATCCCCCACACACACACGCATATTGCGTGCTCATTCTTGGCCGCTCACGCATGCACTGTGTAGCTGACGGGGGGGCCCAATCCCCCGTCGGCTCTGCTGCACTCCCCCAACAGAGTTTCAGGTGCCACGCTAGGAGCCCACCCCAGTGTGGCAGCAGTCTGTATGGCCGACGGAGGGGTGCCCAATCCCCCATCGGCTCCACTGCCCCACAAAAGAGCCTTCCAGCTGCCATGCTGGGAGCCCACCCCAGTGTGGCAAACATCCCGCGTCGTCCAAGAAAGAAAAAAAACCTGAAAGAAAAAACCTTCCCTCACTGACTGTTCTGACCCCTGCACCCACCCTCTGTGCATCCTACCTCCCCACACCCACACCTCACCCCATACTTACCTCCGGAGGCCGGCGTGACGATCTTCGGTGGACTGGGAACAAGTCTGCATTCTTCAAAGCCGATCGCGAACTGAGGAAATGCTGGTAGGCTGTATAATGTAATAAATAGGTTTTTTTCAACTTTGGTGTATCGGAGAGTTTTGAGCCACTACCTTAATATGGGGTTTTTGGGACCCCACCTCATGAATTCTGTCACTGTCATTTTGTTAATCGGGATCGAAAGGTGATTTCATGGTCACTGCGTGGAACCACTTTTCAGGGCTGATTTATGAAATGACAGTGTCACAGTTCATGAGGTAGGCCCCCAAAAACCCTATGTTGAAAATTTGGTGAAAAAAATTCCCAAAAATGACTGTTTTATGAGCATACATTGCGCTGTTCCTATGCATGCTCATAAGTTTGCAAATTTAAAATATTTTCACTTCAGATTTTCAATATTGTCATTTTACTACACCTCCTTATGAGCAGTATAGCTGTCATTTTTCACATCTCGTCCAAAACATGTTTCCGACCATGTAGCGCACAATGGCGCAGTTGGTGTGCGAAATCAATGTTCAGAACAGGTTAAGAAAATCACAGTGACACTGTTCATGAGCAGAGGTGTTGAAATGGCTATGTTAAAAATTTGGTGAAAAAAGTCCATAAAATGACTGTGTTACGAGCAACCATTGCGCAGTTTCCACGCACCATCGTAAGTTCATGGATTTCTAATATTTTCAGTCCAGATTTTCACCATTGGCATTTTTACACACTTCCTTATGAACAGTACAGCTGTCATTTTTCACACCATGGCCGAAATGTGTTTTCACACTTCCAGCGCAGAAATGCGTGGTCGCTGTGGGAAATCACTGTTCGGGACAGATTAAGAAAATTACAGTGACACTGTTCATGAGTGAAGGTTCAAAAATCCCTGTGTTGACAATCTGCTGTAAAAAATCCCCAAACTAATTTCACTACAGGTGTGCGTTGCGCATTTTCTACGCACGTTCGTGACTTCACCAGTTTTTTTAATATTTTCACTGCAGATTTTCAACATTGCCATTTTTTGCACCTCCCCATGAACAGTACAGCTGTCATTTTTCACATCCTGTTTGAAATGTGTTATTGCACCCGTGGTGCCAAATGGCGTAGTCGCTGTGTGAAATCTGCTTTCGGCTAACAAACTGATATTGCCACTGTTCATAAGGTGGGGTCACAAAAAACCCATGTTGAAAATTTAGAGTCAAAATGCCAATGAACACCTGAGGTGTTAGGGTTTCCGACCATAATGCCCCACCTTGTAGAGATTGACAGACATCAGGGATGTGACTTGGGATTCTCGTCTGTAGTGGTCACGCCATTCTACACCCTGTAGCCAGTGAGAGGCATCGAGGTGTGCCTTGGACTCTTCGGCCCCAAAGTTCACCCCATTCTCCTATACAGGACCCATCTCACCATATTTCCTGATGGAATGGGGTGAGCATAAGGGCCAAAGACCCCAAGGGACACCGTGATATTTGTCAGTGTCTGCAGGGTAGGGTGTGGTGAAATGGTGTGGCCGTTATGCCTGACGACCCAAAGGCACACCCCAATGTCTGTCAGTCTCTGCAGGGTGGTGGTGGGGCTGGCTTCAGTTTAATACTTCACTGAGATTCCTATTATGCAGCTCTCTAATTCCTACACTGCCAATGCCAATGCCAGCAAGCAAACATTAGGCATTGACAAATGCTTGTTATCTCAGCAGTGGTGCTGCCTGTTTTAGTTTTGAAAACCATTGCACATGATCTTTAATGAGTCGCAGAGTATTTGCAATTGGCACTGTGAACAGTGCTCTCAGTCACCTCCGCAGTCATCTGTCACTCCCTGACTACTGCCACAGTTTCTTTTCTTTATTTGCTCTACTCTACTCTCCCTGGAATATGCCTCTGCTAAAAACACCAGCCCTGATTGTTGCTCTCAGATAAGGTAAGGACTAAGGTTTTTATCTTACTCAGCCCTGCTCCTGATTCTCTGTAGATTTATCCAGCTGCTGTCACACTTAGTCTCCAGCCTGTTGAACCTCATGCTTCCACATTCAGGGATCAGCCATCTGAACCCCGTGTCTCACATCACATCCGTAAATCTGTGGGCCATACCATCATTCACAGTAACAGAAGCGGGAGCAGAAAAAAATCATTAAAAAATTTTACATTGCCTATCAAAGTGTGCTTCTTTTACAAAAAAGATTGACTGCTTCATAGTATATTAATATGTAGTTGGGGGTGTTTCTTACAGTGTAAGAATATTATCGCGTGCTGCTTTCACTGACAGAACTGCTGAGCTTCACTTCATGATCCTCTCACCCAAACAATATGAAATAACATTTTCGTGCTGTAAGAACCCCCCACACACACCAATATAAATTAATATACAGTATAAGCTTAATGAGGGGTGCCACATTGCTCATTTGTATGACTAAAGGAACCCCCAGCTGGGTGACAGTTCCAATCCTGACAAAAGAGGAGCTTGGGCTTGCTAAAGGAAAATGGGGAGTGGGGTCGAGACCAGGCATGGCCATGGCAGGCTGTCTGGAGAATTCAAGTATCAAGCAGAAAGCAAGTTTGACAGTGCCTCCTGAGCCTGTCAGTGCATCTACAACATGGGCTACAGCACAAATGAGCTACAACTCAGACTACAGCACAGTGATAAATCTAACTGCTACTACGGTATGCCCTATAGAATCTAGCTCCCTTGGCTAGGCCTTACTGCAAACTAGGCTGTAAGCTAAGACCAGGAGGAATGGTAGCTACGCTTGAATCAGATACATCTTTGTGGAAGGCTTTGCTAAGCGAGGAGGAAGCTTCATGGGAAAATGGTATGGAACCATGATGGTGAGGGGTGTGGAGCAGTCTATGCCATAACGAGCTAGACCATGCTGAGCTCTGGGCATGAAGCAGCAAATTAAGGACTCCAGTACAGAATGTATCCAGAGACATAAATGAGAAACATACCAATCCTGAAAACAATCCATTTTGAATTCTAGATCACACTTTGTAGACTGAACCCAACTGTAACAGCTAAAGATGAATAGGGAGAAACTGAAGGAGAGCTAAATCTACAGAACAGCCAAATAGGGGTTAAATTGTGCAAGAGCCCACAGGAACTCAATTCCATCACCTTTCAAAAAACTGCATGACAGTTCCACCACCTCTGTCACCTTTCTCCATTGACTACTATAGGAGAGTTCCACCACCTAAAAATGATAGTTTCACCACCTAGAAATTTAGATGCGAGTGTTCCCCCACCTAAACATTTCCAGTTTAACCACTGAAATGAGTCAAAAGCTGAGATGTAGCAAGGAGGAAGCAAATCCACAGTAACTGGAAGTTCAGTGGAACCAGGCTCCAAGGAAAGACAATAAGAAGCAAAGCAGGTCAGTACACTGTTTTGTACAACAGACAAGAGAAGGCAGAAGATAAAGAGCATGGGCTCTCATTTACTGGGAGTCTAGAACAAAAGGTGGGGAAGGAATCTTCCCAAAATATGAACAGGAACACATAAAGGCAGAGGAAAGCCCTTAATTCAGCAGCAACCAACCAGCAGCACAGCAGCAGTGAAGCAGCAAAAATTTAAATAAGATTCATAGAGAAGCTGCAGCAGGTTCATGCTCAGAGGGGTGTTGTGGGCCATGTAGCCCACTGCCCCAATGAAACACAGCGTAGTTTCTTAGTTCTTATTATATGACAGGTATATGTTCTAAGCCAATCAGAAGACAGGAAAACTTTCAGTTATTGTCCCACAAACTACTGAAATCATATTTTAGATACACCCACAATAGGTTATCCGCATTCTGGCGATGCCAGCAAAAGGTTATCCACATTCTGGTGATGCTCACAATAGGTTATCTGCATTCTGGTGATGCCCACAGTAGGTTATGCACATTTATAAAATGGGCAAAACATTTGGAGGATCTTGATTGGTGCAGAGGTTGCCAGAGCCGTGTTCTTATAGACACATATCTTGGTAACCTGCACTACATGTCAGCCAATAGCCATTGCACACACACAAATCAGTGAGCCTGCACTGTCAAAATTGCTTTCCACAACATTCGCATAATCTCAAAGCGGGAGTGACAAAAGTCACTCATTTCTGAGGCAAATTTGAGGTGCCAACATAACGTAGACGGGCTGCACAACAGTCCCCCCCCCCCCCAACACCCACGGACATCAAACACACACTGTATCTCCATACAAGACAATTTCAAAGATATTTTTCTGTCATCTCCCATATGAAAAGCCAACTGCAACAGAGAGTGAACAACGTACCATTTGTTTAAAAAAAATCACGCCACAGATCCACCAGGGCTGCTCCGTTACCAATGCAGTGAATAACATTCTCCTCCCCACCACTACCAAAGACACACAGTATCTCAGGAATGGACAAATAAATAGACATATAACCTGAGCAGACCACAGTGATGAGAGTGAACCACATCTTACTGCTTTTAAATTGTCATTCAGATCCACGAGCGCAGCTCCTTAACGTCAGCGATGCAGCGAATAAAACTGCACATTCAGAATAGAACTCAGACCCAGTCTACCGGTAGTATTTCTATGTACAGCTCCTAAAATAAATAAAACATGTATTTACTCAAACTCACTTTTTGTTTTCTTTGTTCGTGTTGAGTTTGGCAACTGCAAAGCAAACAAATCGAGTGGCTACGGAAGCCATTGGAAAGCAAAAAACGAGTGGCTACGGAACCCGTTTATGAACACGTTCGCTCCCAGTCAAGCAGCCCACCAGTATCAAATAAACAAAGTGATTGAAAGACATAAAGCTTAAAAAAGAAAATGACACAAAAAGTTTGTCTGTGGGAGTTAGCAAATATCACAGTAAATACTGTGCATAACCTTACCTGATATGGAACACGATCACTCCCGCTAACTGTAACAACATGACACTGCAAAATAAGACTTATTAAACAAAAAGGAAACAAATACATGATTTTCAGTGTTTGTGTGTGTGTGGGGGGGTGTAAGCACTGGACCCACAGACAATAACATCTATTAACTTTTACTAAAAGAGCTCCATTACAGCACAATAACAGGGACTACTTTTTCTATTACTGAGATAATCATATTTTTTTATTATTTTTATAAACACTTATTATGTGCTTTTTTTTATAATTAAGTTCTTTACTGGGGTGCCCATTTTATAAGTGCAATAAGACACTCCGAGGTGTGGGTTATGACCTGATAAAACACTTCCAGGTGCAAAGGCACTTCGGGCGCAGCGCCTCGTGCCTCATAACGCACCTGGGGCGTGCTCTTATCAGGCCATAACCCACACCTCGTCATGTCTTATTGCTGGCTTCAGACACTCCCAGAGTAGGTTATCCATTTAGTCCACAGACTAAAAAGGAGGAACAAAGACATGTTCCTCTTCAACTGTTTCCTGGGATAGTGTAGTGGTTAAGACTCTGAGCTACAAACCTGGAGAACCAGCTTTGAATCTCACAGGCAACACTTGCTCACTGTGCAACTATGAACAAATCACTTAAAAATTACCCCAGCACTCAAAATCCTGGGTTCAAAATTTTTAGTTATATAATAGTAATAACATTCAGTTAGCTAGAGTATACTCAGAATAACCAGCTTCAGTGATTGAATAAACACCTCGTCCTTCAGCCTCGGCATTTCATCATCGACTTCAGCCAGTCATTCCTTTGTATACTCCAGCTAACTGAATGTTATCACTTAATTATACTTTCTGCAGTTGGTGGTAGATCTTTTCCCTCTGCTGCACCAACAGTTTTAAATAGCCTTCCTGCTTATATAGTATTATATTTTTTCTGCCTTTGAGATTTAACTTCATCTTTCTTTCTCTTACATTTTTATGTGTTTGTATCAGCCTTACCGCCATCTCAGTCATCTTTATCTTATTTTATTAATTTTCGATTTTATTATGTCATTACTATAATATAGTCCATCTGTGAAGTGTTTTTTAATCTTGTTTATTAATGAAGTTATATACAAGCAATGGCCCCTATTCACGAATGGGCGGGTAATACGTGCCGGAATCACGTTACCTGCCCGCGTAGTTCCACACCTGCGGACAGGTGTGCACCAGCCGGTATTTGCTACTGGCTGCCACCTGTCCATGGCCTAACCCCCCCCCATGCAGATGCATGAAGGGCATTTACGTGGACCAGGTGTGTATCCAATGGGATGCCTGGACCTGGTCCGTGAATGGATCCCTTGCACCCACAGGGCACAGAACACAGTAGTGGGTGTGATGTCGGCCATCCCCAGCCCTCCTTGATGATCTATGGGCTGGGGTGGCATGTAGTGGGGGTCTGCAGTGCCCCCAAGGCAGCACTGGTACCAGCAGTGGCACACTGGGGGGCACGTATCCCTTATGGCTGGGTGTTACCCAGCATAAGGTGCGCCCCCGCACCCAGCACTCCGCATCTTTCTGAATGGCGTGGAGTGCGGACATGTCCCCAACATGCCCCCCCCATCCACCCCAAGTATGTTGCTGTCCATGCAACCAGGGGATCAGGTGCCAAGGGGCTGTGCACCCCAAGTGTTGAATTTGGCATGAGGGGCACAGAGGGTGCGCAGTGACTATGCGCCTCAGTTACGTAGCACATAGCTACTCTGCACAATAGTGCATAGGGCCCATTATGTATTGCATTATACTTTATACTTTAGAAAATGGGAAGAAAAACCAAAACTGTCTTTGACTGGCTGAGCACTTCTCCTGGGGTGCAGCTATGTGCCAAAAGAGACTGGGTAAAAACAAGTGCCAGTGCCAGCCTGTTTACTGCACATATTAATGTGCCCAAGCTAGAAATTTCCAAAATTAAATGGCAGCCATCTTTTTCCCCTCGTTAAGCCCACCTGCCCCAAGCTTGCCCGCTCACCTCTCTATTCCCCAAACCACACAGCTGCAACCACAAATACTGTGTGATTTCAAACACCAATTCATTTTATTTTTTTTCTTCTGTACAGCTACTGCCAACTCCTGCATGTTCTGAACATACTCCCTGAACATACTCCCTTGTGCTATATTTTCAAGAACACGCTGCATCCCATCTGTAATGCAATCACAAAGATTGCTTTTTACCAGTTTAATTTAGTCCCCCTTACACACGACACATTGTTTTATTTATTTTTTTTTATAAGGTTTTTTTTTTAATCCTCCTGGGCTGACTAGGTGGCTATTCAGCCATGTCCCCAATGGCTGGTGGCAGCCAAGAGCCTTGAAAGCGAACCACCCCTACTCAGGAGAGGATAGGACTCTTATGCAGTATATGGGTCCCAAAATGGCGGACGAGATTTTGGCTTCTGAGATTTCAAACAGTGATGTCCTTACATACAATTAGTAGTCAGGGTAGATATAATATACTGCTCATGGTGGGAGGGGGGGTTAGGGGGCTTTGCCCCCAAAAGTAAGCTGTCGGATGTATGTGGGGAAGGGGGGTTCGGGCGGCACTTCCCCCCGATCTGTGGAAATCTTGTATGCTATTTTGACGGGACCCATAAACTGCACCTGCTCCGAGGAGAGCTGCCTGTTGGCCATTCGTTCTGTCTCCCTTCGTCCAGACCCCAGCAATCCGACCTCATGCCCAAATTTAGGTTGCCGGCATGATGCAAAGTAAGGTGCTTTACAGTGCCTCAGCCCTCTGCACCCCCAGTCTGGCTCTATTTTGTTTCTTTCTAAAAAATTAAACATGCGTGAGCTGTCACCAGCAACTAATCACTCTGCCCTACATTTGCAGAACTGGTGACAGTCGTTCTGAATTTCAGAGGTATTGTTCACAATTGTGCTATATTTCCAAGGACGTTAAAAATGAAAAACAGTTGAAAATGTGACCACTACTTGGGGAAGGAGGATGGGGAAAATGTTAAACAACGATGTGGTGGTGATGGGAAGGATGCCACAATGAAAATGAAACCTGGGGAGTACAGGACATTCAACAGAATGACTAGAATAAAAAAAGACAGTCAAACACAGCATCACCCTCTACTGCATATGCCATCAGTGTAAGGACTGCTCAACACAATTTTTAAATTGCATTTCTATTAAAAGGAATTGCATTTCTATTAAAAGGAAATGTCCATATCCCAAAGTCCAACACCTCAGTGTGGAGCAGTCTCCAATTAGCAGTTTTACATAATTAATAAAATTTTTACCTTAGTGGCTTCTTGTTTTTTTTGTTTGCACATTATCTGGGTTGATCCTGCTGTCCCTCCCACCGGGATAGTAAACTCAGTGCCACTGCAAGTCTGACCCACAGCCTCGCACAGCTGTTCCGAGTCTGACATATGAGCCAGGGAGCAGCCACGGGAGAGTGTATGGTATAGCACTAAGGACTAGTCGACACAATGTAGCACCCAGACCTATACATCTCAAACCAGTTACTAATAGCTCTGTCCATAACAGTATACTATAGTGTTCTGAGTCTGACTTATGAGCTGGAGAGCAGCCGTGGGAGGTTGTGGGATGCGCCTCTATTGTCATTTAGTTCAATATGTCAGTGGGAAGGATGGCAGGATGAACCAGACAAAGTACAAAAACACAAGAAGCCACTAGGGTAAAAATTCGACTTATTATGCAAAACTGCTAATCGGAGGCTGCTGCACACTGAGGTGTGGGACTTTGGGATGTGGGTGTTTCATTTTAACAATGTACAATTTGTTTAGAACATTTTCTCTAAAATGCAAACCAAAACCTATTTTATACATGCAATAATACCCTCCAGGGTGGGGGGCATGGGCTATACTCACTCTCAGGGGCTATAAGGCCCTCTGTCATCTCATTACGCCCCCTGGGTGGGTATAATCCAATACCGTTCACCCTGCCTGGTATTATTGGTAGAATATTATGTGTTGTATCATATTGTACTGTACTGTATGGAATGTACTATATTACATTATAGTATATGATTAGCTCCCATTGTGCATGAAAATCCATCCTGTCTGTTGTTTAAGTTCAGTGCCTCACTACACACACACACACACACACACACACACACACACACACACACACACAGTCTCCCTCCGTTTATAACAAAGTTATTGTGTTTGTGGTAATTTTAAAAAAGCATAAACCCACTCCACACCCAGCTGCTAAGAACCCAGCTAGTACCAGAAATGAGAAGAAGAAACAGGGCCGACCAAACAGCAGAAGTGTTGATTATCAATGCAAGCATTTCCATTTCATTCAGCGCTCATTCAGGAAAAAGCCCTCATAGTGAGAATCAGTGCTCTCACTGATTGCCCAGTGCAGGATCTTTTTTGAAAGTAATGCTATTTTTTTCTCATTTTCAAACATAAATACTATTACTGGAACCAGGTGGGTTCTTAGCAGCTGACTGTCGGTCTGGTTTATGGTTTTATTTTTACACTACTCCCCATGCTTACCCCATCATGTCCACTTTGTACCAAACAATCCTTTTAGTATAGTGGCACTTCCACTTTCACCCTGTCCCTTTACCAAGAAGTTCTTGGTAACCACTGGTACCACTTCCCCTGCCCTATTCCATGCCAGGTAGTCATGGCGTCCAACAGTACCCCACACTCTCTTCCATTCCAGTCCTGCTTAGCAACCAATGGTAATTCCTTCTGCCCCATTCCAGGTATCCCTGGCATCCAATAGCATCCCTCTCTCTCCCTGCCTAATGTCTAAGTATCCCTGTCCAGCAGAACCCCTCCCATACCCTGCCCATTGCCAAGTATCCCTGGCATCCAGTGATACCACCCCATGCTCTGCCCCATGTTGAAGTATCCTTGGCATCCAGTAGTGACTCCCTCCCACAACCTGCCCCATGTTTAAGTATCTCTGATGTTCAGTGATACCTGCCTTCTGCACCCTGCCTTGCAAGGCTCTGTCCCTATGTAGTTTCAGTCTTGACTGTGGGGTAGTAAGTAATCTCACTGGCATGAAGCAAAGAGGATGTATAGGGGTAGATACACACAGGGGATATTTCAGGCAGCCAGGAGCCATTCATGCAGGGCCTTGTAAGTCACCAAATCTGTCTTGCAGCTGATGAGCCACCAAGTTGGCAGCCAGTGCAGTGCTGGTGTGATATGTTCTGACTCAGGTGCCTCAGCATTCAGCCAGGCTGCTGCATTCTGCACCAGCTGCAAGTGACACATCAGACATCCAGATAACCCAAGACAGCAAGCATGGCAGTAATACAGCCTAGATGTAACAGAAGCATGCACTATCATGATCTGGTCCCCTGGCACTAGATATGTTTTAATCCAGGAGATGTTCCAGAAATGAAGAAAGCTACTCTAGACTACCACCGACACTTTTGTTCTATTGCATGCAACTTGGCATGATTACTTGCTGATAGGTGCTCTAATAATATCATGACATCAGGACATATCATCCCAAAATGATAGGTGCTCAATGTCTGTCAGCTTGCAGGCTATAATGACCCCCAGATTTTCTACCCTAGCCAAAACTCCAAGCATAGTGTCATTTAAATATGGTGCAGTGGCACTGTCAGTCATCATTGTTGACTCATCGGAATCCAATTCGACAAGTAACTTGGCTTCCAAAGGGGTGGAAAAGATTTATGGGTCTGATTGAAATAGAAGGGTATCGAGGGAGGAAAGTGGGGCTGCACTGCTCTTGGGGGGTGCAGCAATGCACAGCATTCGGTTGATGAGTTACGGATTAGATAGGAACAGAGCAGACTGAATGGACCTTGGTCTTTTTCTGCCTGAAAACTTTTCTGTATTTCTAAGTAACACCTTTGCCTTAGGTGGTTGTTTGTAGAGTGCCCTATGCCTCTGAGTTAAGGTACTGGAAAAATAAATCTACCTTACCTTAGCTGAAAAAAACACATAGGTCCTGGTTTTTGATTACTCAGTATCACTAGCATTAAGGGACAGTCTGCATTTTAAATGGGGACTCAACTACATCACCTATACAGAGTTAAACCTGGAAGAGATATAGACAATTAAGAACAATTAGTATCCTCTCTTTAAGAAAATTAAAGATGCTATACTTGGTGGGATTCATTAGACGTGCTTCTCTTCATGAGAGTATAATCACTTAATGTAAACCTCTTACCAAGACTGCTCTATCAGGTTCTAAACTATAGAAACATAGAAACATAGAAGTTGACGGCAGATAAGGACCGCAAGGCCCATCCAGTCTGCCCATTTCTTTTTCTACCTTATAAATGTGCCATCGGCCTTTGCTCTGTCAGTGACCTATCTATTCATAGTCATTTGTATTGCTCCCTTATGCCTATCCCATGCCTGTTTGAAGCCCTGCACTGTATTCATAGCCACCACTTGTGGTAAGCCATTCCATGCATCTACCACCCTTTCTGTGAAAAAAATTTCCACATTCCCCTTAATCGGCCTCCCTCTAATCTCATGCTGTGTCCTCTTGTCCTGCTATTTTTCTTATATTTAAACATGTTAGACTCTTTCACCTTGTTTATGCCCTTAAGGTGTTTAAATGTCTCGATCATATCACTCTCTCCTCCTTTGCTCAAGGGTATACATATTGAGCTCCATTAATCTGTCCTCATATGTCTTCTGATGCAGTCCCTGCACCATTTTGGTTGCCCTTCTGACTGCCTCAATTTGTTAATGTCCTTGTGAAGGTGTGGCCTCCAATACTGCACGCAGTACTCCAGATGGGGCCTAACCAATGTCTTGTACAGAGGGATTATTACCTCCTCTTACGACTTGTGATACCCCTACTAATACACCTCTAACACCCCTAGCCTTACCTACTGCTTTAGAGGTCTGCTTGGATGATTTTAGGTCATCAGTGATGATGATGCCCAAGTCTCTTTCTTCCTTTGTGACTGCTAGCAATCCCTCCCAGCCTATAAGTGGCTTCAGGGTTTCTCTTCCCTATGTGCATGATTTTGCACTTCTTTGCATTAAATCCCAGTTGCCACTCTTCTGACCATTCTGCTAGTTTATCCAGATCTCTTCTCATTCTGCCCACCCCATCTGGATCATCTACTCTGTTGCAGATCTTGGTGTCATCTGCAAACAGACAAGCCTTACCCTCTAGTCCATCTGCGAGGTCACTAATGAAGATGTTGAATATCCTGGTATACATCACAAACATATTTTAATGTATGGAATAGAGCCTTGTCCAAATTCCTTCTGACAGGCAAGAGACCTTGGATTAAAGTTAAACTTTTACAGGCATCAAAGATTAAAGGTGGATTCACTGTCCCTCTATCTTACTGTCTCATATCCCATCTACAGTATATACTGCTATGGTGCAATGGGGGTTACATGGTTCATTAGAAAGACATAGAGGCAGTGGTGAATGAAGATATCCCTCTTCAGGATTTTCCCAGGGCTCACAACTAAGTAAGAGGGCTGCTAATATGCAGTAATCAGTGATTAGGGCAATCTTACAGTACTGAAAAACATTTCTGAAAAAATGCAAAGCAGATCCTACTTTGTAAGGGACTGGGGGGTTTTTGGGACAGGAAGCTCTTCAAATGCAATGGATTTCACCTGACAAGAGAGAGGACTAGTACGTTAGATGGGCAGAAGTTTAGTATCTATATTGGTGGACAGTTAAATTAACTGCAGGGGAGGTTTAGGCTAGGGATTCCACAACTGAGGTAGAGGAAGTGAGGAACCCAACCAGGACTCCCCCAGGGATGGGAGCAAGGTGTACAAGAAGTAATAGCAGAGTGGAACAAGTTCAGGGAACCAGGTAATGTAGACCTAATAGGCCAACAAATAAGGACAAACACAAGACACCAAGAATATCATGGAACTGTGATAGGAGAAGTCATTCAAGAACCAAAAGGGGTGGGAGCTAAGTCAGAGGGTGGTGAGCCTCAATGCCAGGAGTTTGAATAATAAAATTAGAAAACTCCAGGCACTGATTACAAACTCTGGGCTGGATCTAGTGACCATTAAAGAAACGTGGGCCAATGAGAAACATGACTGGGGCCTGCCAACCCATGGATACACCTTACATACACACAATAGAGGGATGGGTAGAGGTGGAGGGGTGGCCATTTATGTCAGGGAAGTAACAAAGGCAATAAAGGATGCATCCATTGGAGTTATTGGGGAGGTAGGATCAGTGTGGGTGCAGCTCACAGAGTCATCAGTTAGGAAACTTCGCTTGGGGTTTGCTTACAGGCCGCTAGGTAAGGGAGAGGAGAGAGATAAGGAACTAGGAGCAGAAGTTGGAAAGGGGCAGCAGAAGGGGAGCTTGTAGTAGTAGGAGATCTTAGCCTGCCAGACATTGACTGGGCCAGCCCCACAGCCAGGAGCATCAGAACAAGGCCTTGTTTCATACTTTGTAGGACTTTATGCTGGTGCAGAAGGTCTGGGAACTCAGTAGACAATCCACTGTCCTCGATGTGGTGGTCACCAACTCAGAAAGTGTAGACGTAGTGTGGGATGGGGAACCACTGGGGTTCAACGACCACAATATTGTATGGTTTGAGTTGGCCCTGGTCAGTAGTAAGCCATCATCTATGCTGAGGTGCTGGTCTCCAGAATGGGGGGCTTTCAATCAAATGAGGGAACTAATCCTGGGCAGGTTAGCTGAGGCAGACAACACTGGAGGAGTAGAAGAAAGATGGAGTCAAAAAGGGAACCATTTTCGAGGCAGTGAAAACATGCACAAGAACATTTATCAAGAGAAACAAGTATAAGAGACAAATCTGGTTCTCTGAAAAGGTCAGGGAGGCAGTTAGTCAGACCAACCTGATAGTATTCTTTGACTGGGTAACCAGGTTGGTTGACAAGGGGTACACTGTAGACTTACTACACTGTGACTTCAACAAGACATTCAACTCAGTGCCACACCAAAGGCTGCTGAAGAACATGAGGGATCTGGGTACAGCTATGGAAATAGTAAAGCATGTAAGGATTTGGTTGGAGGTGTGACAGCAGAGGCTTATGGTGAAAGGGGTCAAATTAGTGGAAAGACAGGTCACCAGTGGAGTACCACTGGGATCTGTACTGGGCCCAGTCCTCTTCAATATGTTGATCAGATCAATGACATGGACGAGGGAATCCAGGGCAGGCTGTGTACCACAGGGATCTGTCCTGGGCCTAGTCCTCTTCAATATGTTCATCAGATCAATGACATGGACGAGGGAATCCAGGGCAGGCTGTGTACCACAGGGATCTGTCCTGGGCCCAGTCCTCTTCAATATGTTCATCAGTAACATAGGAGAGGGAATCCAGGACCGGTTGGGTCTATTTGCAGATGACACAACACTCCGTGGTACAGCTGACAATGTGGAGGGAATAAGGGAATTATAGAGAGACCATCAAATCCTGGAAAATCAATCTAAAATCTGGCAACCGAAACTCAATGCCAAGAAGTACAAAGTGATGCACTTAGGGAACAATAACCACCAAACAGAGTAATAGATAGGACTGGACACACCATCAGAGGAAAAGGACTAGGAGTTATGATCAGTGACTCCCTTAAACAAACCAGCCAGCGTAACAAGGCCTTCAGTGAGGCTTACAAGATGCTGGATTGCGTTGGGATAGAGTTCAGCAGTAAGAAGCAGAAGATACTCCTACCTCTGTATAGGTCACAGGTAAAGCCACATCTGGAGTACTGTGCCCACTTCTGGAGTGCCCACCTAAGAAAGGACTGTGACAGGCTACAGATGATGCAATTTAGGGTGACCAAGATGATTCAGGGCTAGGAAGGAAGACCCTATGAAGATCGCCTAAAAGCACTGAACATGTATTCTCTCAAAACCAGATGAGAGAGAGAGAGAGAGAGAGAGAGAAGAGAGAGAGAGGGAGGGTTATGACAGAGACTTTCACGTTCCTGAAAGGAATAAACAAGGTGAACTGTGAAAAACTGTTTTACTAGAAACAGAGAAGCTAAGATAAGGGGTTACGAGTGGAGGTTAATAGGAAAGGTTTAAAAAAAGATGTGAGGAAGTATTATTTTACAGAAAGAGAGGTTGAGCCATGGAATGGACTGCCAGCAGAGGTGATAGGTGCCAGAACCATAAATATCTTCTAACATAGCTGCAATAGAGCTAAAGGTATGTTAGCTACTCAGAGGGGCAAAGGAGGTGAAAACACAGAGAATGAAAGGGAGAATAGGATAAGCGTAGAACCCACAGAGACAGTAGGTCCCAGAGTATGAGTGGGTAATATGGGCAAACTAGATGGACCGTTGGTCTTTTTTGCCATCATTATCTGATGTTTCTATGTTTCTGTGTGGTGGTACCTGAGATATTTCTCTAGGAACTGGGAATCTGAATTATCTAGTTTCTGAGAATCTGAGTTTCAGGCAGATGAAAAGAAAGCACCAAACTCACCCAAAAACAAATCCCACATAATGGAGCAAGTTGTACCTTGCAATACCCTAATGAAAACTAAGGTCTCATAAACACTGTTTCTTTATCTGCTATCTGCAGATAAAAATCTATGTGATGGGAAGAATACACTCCATCCCAGATCTAACTAAGTTGCAGGAGCTGAGATGGGTAATGAAAAAATGTAATGGAAAGGAGAAGCTGTAATTACAGCATGTCAGTACAAGGTGTCAGAAAACACAAGGATAGATTTCTCCGTAACTATTAAAAATAAATGGGCAGCAGAGACAGGGATAAATATCACTGGCCATACACGGGTTAAAAAACTAAACTGTATCTACACATAGAACTACATACAAATATCTAGGGGGTTGGTTGGATCGCCATCTGGACTTCTCTAACCACGTCAATGCCATCTGCACTAAATTGTGCCCCAAACTGCCTTCCCTTTATTGACATCAGACCAGCCTCCCCCTCCCCATCCGCTGTGAGTTGGTTACCAGAATGATCCTTCCTGTCTTCGATTATGCCAGTGTGGTTTATGG
Organism: Neoceratodus forsteri; assembly: GCA_016271365.2. Lineage (NCBI taxonomy): Eukaryota > Metazoa > Chordata > Ceratodontiformes > Ceratodontidae > Neoceratodus > Neoceratodus forsteri. The sequence goes on from CM057456.1 coordinate 1,191,016,425, forward strand.
TACTGCCTCTCAATCTTCACTTACCAGACTAGACACCATCCTGAACTCTTTCTGCCACCGCCTCCCCCCCCCGTACCCATCACTGTCTCCTGTACTCCGGCCTCACCCTTGTGCCCCTATCCTGCAGTAGAATGGTTCACTTTGCCTCCTTTGTTGCAAAATTCTGGTTTGGAACCCTCCCTACCTACCTCTCTGTCTGCCTCTCCCAAGCTGCTCCCTCTGCCTGCTCCCTTCGTCATTGGGATCTGCACACTTTTGCCATCTCGTGCCTTCTCTCTGCATATGGCCAATCTGCTTTCTCCTTTCATTTCTCTTCTCTCTGGAATAAACTCCCCATCAACCTCAGACTATCCTTCTCCCCCTTTTTATTCAAAGGTCACCTTAGACTTCTGCCTCACCCGCAGTGCTCCCTTTGTACCCTAGCCCTGCCTCCTAAGCGTTAGTTAAGCAATCACCTACAGTTGCAAACCCCTGACAGCCATATCTCCTTGTCTAATAGGAACCCCATTGTTGTAATTGGTGCCTTGCTCTCTGTATTTCTTCTTGCCCTGACCCCATTATTTATCCTTTGGTGCAACAGCCTGTCCTGAAACTGGATTGTGGCGCTATCTGTGGATAAACTGTTTCTTTTTTTGCTTTAATGTTGTACTCCTGTACCTTCATGTTACCCACTGTTAGGGGTTTTGTAAACATGACCCTTGTTTCTTGTTACTGATGTGTTTTTTTGTCATATGTAAATGTGCTATTTTCCCATGTTGCCTTTCCCTGGGTCACACCTGAAAATAAGTCTCAGCTCACTGGTGCTTTTCTCTGTTATCAACTTTTAAATAAATAAAAAAAAAATACTCTCCATGGTGTTATGGATTTTCCTGGGAGATGGTTGTATGTTTTTATAAGACTCTGCATTTACAGTAGTCACTAAACAAAAAAGAAACTCTTATCCAAAATTACAGCCCTGAAGAAATTGTGGAAACCATGATGCAACATGTACGTACGCACATGTTTTGTTCATTCATGAAACCGGAGGGTTATTGGGAAGTGGTTACTATTGCAATAAAGGACATACTAGACATAAAAGCTTATTTGATATCCCCAGTCATCTAGTCTTACAGACACAGGTTCGGCTTACCTTTGGAACTTATTGGTAATGGTGACTAACAGAGCTGTGTGGAATGAGAAAATTCAGAATTCATGGAATTTTAACAGAATTGCACTAACCTCTGTAAAATTTCACAGAATTTCATCTGAATTTTGTGGAATTTTTGAAATTTATTAATTTCATCATATCTGAGCTGTCAGTTGAGCTAGCGATCTGCAACTTGGCATGATTACTTGCTGATAGGTGCTCTAACAATATCATGACATTAGTACATATCATCCCAAAATGATAGGTGCTCAATGCCTGTCAGCTTATTTTTTTTCTGGGAAATTACATGAAAATTATTATGTGCATGTAACTCAGGCACCTTTGGAGCTAGAAATCTGAAACTAGGTATATATATATATACATATATATATAGGGGATACATGATGGGGCTGAGTGGGATATGTAAAATATTGTCACTCTTGCAGAGTGAGGCATGGATATCTCACAAGTGCTGAAGGCACAAGTGAGATATTCATGACTCACGAGGCAAGAGTGACAATATTTTACCTATCCCACTCAGCCCCATCATATGTTCGATTTATACAATAGGGTAGGTTTGGTAGGTGTTGCTGAATAGCATGTTTTACTGATGAAAATGGGTGTTATTTTAGGTATCAGTGGTGCTCCTTTCTAATGAGGCTGCTTTGGTTGTGGATACTGATGTTTTTTATGAATGGATGTTGTTTCTCCTCTGTGATTGGGTATTGTAGCATTTTCTGAATTGTCATTGGTTAATGTGTGTGAAGTGGGGTAGAAATTCAGCTAATTGGTTCTTGTTGTTGTGCAATGATTGGTTGCTGCTTGTGAGTGACAGCTTGATTTCTACTTTGATAGGGTTTTTTTTGTGTGAGTGGGCGTGCACTTAGATTAGTTCTCTGTATACAGCATGTCGCTATGTGCTTACAGTGCTGGGAACAACTTTATTTACTTTAAGTTTAGGTTTGTGCACTTTATTTATATTTGTTTGTGGTGCTTGTGACACTGTTTTGCGACTTCGTGAAGGGACCCATTTACGCCTTTGGACTTCGGACATTTTGACTGCGTGCTGCTTCTCAGGTAACAGGTTCTAATCTGATGTGCAGTCTGAGAACATCTGCTTAGCTTTCTTGTGAGGAGGGCTTTCTTTTGGGTGACCTGTAAAAAATAAAGATATTTGTTAACATGTGTAGTAATTCAGGTGTTACTGTTATTTTACAATATTCCTTTCCTAATTTACTGTGGTATTAAGTTTTACTGCTTACTGTGATATATATTGAACATAATGTTTGTAGCAGAAATTGTAGGACTGCTGAAACACGTGGAGAATGATTTGTATATCTCAAATTCTTTCCCAGTTTCTTGTATGCTTTCTGTTTTTCTGGAACTCATGGCATGTGGCACAGAAGCCGGCATTTCATTTTGTAGGATAGCTGTCTTGTGCTGTTCCAGTGCAGTTTTACATTCGGCAGAGGTAGACTGCTCTGAGTCACTGTGGTTGCTGAGTAGATTAGAGATATTTTTCTGTTTTTCAATGTTTATTTTCAAGTAATCGTTAAGCGACTGCAATAGTTTGTGCCCCGATATCTGTATTACCTCCGTCGGAGGTACATTACTATCAACTAGTTTCTGTACCAGGTGTTTTCTTATGGAATGGTTGGTAAGCCTGCTGTCTGTTTGGATGCCTGCAGTTTGTATCATCATTTTTAGTATGGTAGCGATGGTATTTACAACTAGTGCTTGTTGTTTGAACCACGAGTTGTTACTTGCCACTTTATAGTGGTGGTTTACCGCTAAAAAAAAGGGGCCGAATCATAATTGAATTTGGTAGGTTTTTTCTCCATATAAAACATAAAGTTCGCCACTGGACACTTCTTTCTATTAGCAATGGGATATGCCCGTGGTTTTAAGATGTGAGTGTCTTTTGGGTTACTGCCAGTCCTTGTTTTAGTTTGTCTCTCCTGGGAATATTCTATGTATTTGTCTCCTTTGTCATCCAAGCATAATTTTATATCTCCCCACTTCAAATTCCTACATTCAGTTTCCCCAGATACCAAAGAACATTGTTGTGTTGAGCCACATAGTATTTAACAGTGACTGTGGAGTTCTTGGTCCCAGTACATCTTTTTCATAAAGATCATGAATTAAGCTGTCAGTTAGTTCATCAGCCGCGAATGGTCTATTGCCTTTACCATCCTCCTTTAATTTTTTTTGTTTAGAGAGCAAAACATCTCTACACTTCATAAATGCAGGGGAAGTCGACAGAGATTCAGGATACTGGTGTTTTTTCAAGTGTCTCTCAAAACTTTGAAATTTTGCTCTCAAGCTCAATGGTTCATATTGAGAGCCATCTTTCTTTTGGCACTGAATAAAGTAATGACACAAAAGGTAGTTTAAATTATGTACAGGCAGAAATTCCATGGGTGTTGTGATATTGAAATTCTCTTTGAGATACTTCTGCAAATTGCTAACATCACATTCCATTTTTCGGCGTGTATTGTCATTTTTGGCTGATTCAATATACTCATCAATGTAATTAGTGTCTATAAATACTGTTGAAGATGTAGTACGAATTGCTTGTGGATCGCACACATTTGCTATGGATTTCTGTACTGCAGTTGGCTCTAACAGTGGCTCTGTATCAAGCTCAAATTGCGAGCAGCTTAAAAATATTTCCTGTTGTTTGTTTAAATGGTCTGCATTTTCTTCGGCTTTCGCTCCATTCAATACTTCAGTATTCCATTATAATGTGCTGTTTTTTACATAGTTATCCATGGCTTTCCAATCTTTCTGGTATGCTGTAGTGCATATATATTTTGTGTTTGAATGACTATTGTCTACTGTTTCACTTCGGGGCTTTTTGACGTTTTTAACAGTGTGTGAATTAATAACAGCTGTGTAATGCGCAGCACGGAAAACTCGCTCTACTTTTCTAAGCCTTTCATGATTCTGACAGGTGATTCTCATTTGTTTCAGTTGCTAGGAAACAGAGCTGCCTGCACTTTTTACTCTTACTGACATAGCAACTGTGAGAATATCAGTTGCTGACATAGGAACTGTGTGTAAATCTGCATATCTACCACAGTTCCTATGTCAGCAACATTTATATCACTCTTGTGAGAATACATGTTTTATCTGCAACATTTATCAGCCACCCTATTGTATAAATATATATATATATATATATATATATATATATATATATATATATATGGATATGACATGACCTGAATGAAGATAACATATTTATCTTCATGAGAGGCCAATGATATCATGATATCTCATGAATGGTGAAGCCACGAGTGAGATATCTTGATGTCACTGCCTCGAGTGAAGATAAATATGATATCTTCACTCAGGTCATGTCATGTTCTGTTTATACAAACATATGTTTGGGGCCACACATGCAACACAATCCCCTATATATACCCCCACCCAACAGATGAGAAGTTGCTTGAAAAAATATATGTGGTTGATCCTGCCAGTTTAAATTTTTTTATAGATCTTTACTGTTATTTTGTAGATCTTGCCATTATTTTTAAATAAATAAAAATTTTAAAGCATATCTGGTTGATTCTGCCACTCTGTGTTTCAATAATTCTAAATGGTACTTTCACTTTCCCCTTCGAAATGTAGCATGATCAAGCGTATAAACTAAGACAGAGAATGAACTCTCAGATATTTACAGTGGAGCAATCAGTGTTTCAAAAGTACTGTAAATTTTTTTTCCTAAAATTTCCTTCATTCTTATCAAAGAAGCTGCCAACAGTACTGAGAATGAGGAAAGTGAGCAAGTTGGCAGCTTCAGAACAGCAAAAAGAAATGGGAGCGAGCGTTATTATAGCAACGCTCGCTCACATTTCCTCCTGCTGTTCCAAAACTGGTGACTCGCTCACTCTCCTGGCTCTCAGTACTGTTGGGAGCTTTTTCAAAAAGAATGAAGGTAATTTTAGGGGAAAAAGCACAGTTTACAGTACTTTTGAAAGACTGACTGCTGTAGTGTAAATGTCTGGGAGTTCCTTCTCTGTCTTAGTTTATACGCTCAGTCATGTTACATTTTGAGGGGGAAAGTGAAAGTACTATTTTGATTTATCAAACACAGAGTGGCAGGATAAACCAGATATGCTTTTAAATTGCTATGTATTTAAAAATAATGGGAGGATCAACTAGATGTTAGGGGTCTGTGCTTGTGTGTGTGAGACACAACGCTAGGCTTTACAGAGGTAGCACTACATTGAAAGCGAAATGGTTTCACTTTTGTTTGGATGATGTATAGGAACATAGAGATATCTCCATGATGTATAGAAACATGGAGATATTACTATGACATATAGGAACATGGAGATATCAGTGATATCTTCACTGCCTGCCTGAGATACAAGTTTTTATCTGTATATTTATCCCCAAACATATGTTGTGTGTGTGTGTGTGTGTATATATATATATATATATATATATATATATATATATATATATACACATACTGGTTTTATATATATATATATATATATGTATATATTAGGTTATATATATATATAGGTGTGTGGACAGTATTCAAGAGACTTGGGTGTGCACTTAAAATAAGGTCTGTATTTTACTCATAATTTATTAAAAATACAGAATTTGTGCTCAGTACTGTTACCAGTATGGTCAAGAGATAGTGTGCATAAAAAAGGGTGTATGTATTTTTATTTTATTATGGCAACATTTTAATAATGAAAATAGCCTTTAAAAAGACAGCCATTTTGTGACATGGCTGTGCTACACATCTTGGTGACCATTAAATTTACTGTATTTAAAGCACAATACTAAAGTTTTCTTTTTTAGTGGACAGAGTGGATGTGTAACTGTCCTCTTGTGATTATTGATGTTAAACAGATGTAATGACATTTACATGACACCACATGTAATTTATTACTTCCATGCATTACTGTGGTGTCTTATATAGCTGCATAATTTCTTTGTGTGTATTCTGCCTTTATGCTTGGAGTTTTTTTTCAGTGTCAGTTCACATTGCTTAATGTGTTTCCCCCACACAAATCTGCAGTCTTAATGCAGTGGTACATAAAGCCTGCTAGGAGCAGCAGCATCAAAAGCTGTGGCTCTTGCTGTAATGTCCATGTTACCCACATGGATGATGACGATGCTGGTATTGGTACAAATAGCCGGGACCCAAAGGTGACATCAGGCATTCAGCTTTGGTACTCTGGCTCTAAGCAAAACTGTTCTCTTCCCGCTGCTTCTCCCATTTACCATTCTTAAAAACAGGTAGAATGAAGCGTCGTCCATTTTAAATCTGGTGTGCTGCACAGGAGTTTGGATGGATCTCAGAGGTCTTCTGTCACTAGTAAACATGATCTTCAACATTCTTCTTCAAAACAGCAAGTTAAAATTCTGGGAGGCATATTAAATAGTGACTGGCTAAAGTGCAGTAGTTATTCTGTGTCATTTTGGGGACAGAAAAAGTAAAGTATTCACCTTGAGACTTCATGGTCCTGCTGTTTGTGAAGGGCCCCTCTTCAAAACAGAGGATGATTGGATTGGTGGGCTGTGAAGCACAATGAGTATATTTTAAAGTTTTGTTTGGGAAGTATATCAACAGAACTTTCCTCTGATTCTAGCACTGTGTAAATGGGGCATATTAAATGGTATAGTTTAAAGTTGTGTATGGAAGTATATCAGCAGAACTTTCTTCTGGTGTGGTTAGCATTTAAATGGGGCATATTAAATAGTATATTTTAAAGTTTTGTTTGGGAAGTATATCAGCTGAACTTTCCTCTGTTGCTGGCACTGTTTAAATGGGGCATATTACATACTATCTGGCTATAATGCAGCAGTTGTGTTCTATCATCTTTGGGGACAGAAAAGCTAAATTTGTGTGTTCTCTCATGGCTCAGCTGTTTGTGAAGGGAACCTCTTCAAAATGGGGCTGTGCATATATGCAACCAGCCTAATCAAATAGAGTTTTGTTTGAGATTTATAGTTTTTTATTTATAATCCATCCAGCGGGTTTTCATTGTATAATTAGATTTTTTCAGAATATTGCTAATATTGGCGAACTTTCCTCTGGTGATGACTTTAATCATGTTTAAATGGGGAAAAAAACAACACATGTGGGGTTCCTAGTGGTAAATTCTAAGAATATATATTTGTTGAATGAATGCTACACCTGTTGATGTGATGATGGCTCTATTTTTGAAGTGTGTATGTGGAATGAATATAAAAGCTGCACTCTTAAAATGTTTAAATAAAAATAAATGCAATTTGTGAGAGACGCTTGTAATTTTGGAAAGAAGGGGTGATGCTGGCTCCAGTTAAGGTAGGGTGTGTGTGTGTGTGTGTGTGTTTGTGTGCGTGTGTGTGTGGTGTTTTTTTAAAATGATAAAGTTGCCTTTCTTGATTTAAGATTATACATAAGCATAATTGTATTGGCATACTAAACTAGGGGATCAGGTATGGGTGGTGGCATAATATATTGGAACTGTTTGAAATAAAAAAAACTACAGCAATGGGACCTACCTCAAAAATGCTTCTAATGGCATTGGTCAGTTCATTCAAGGTTATGGGGGTTACCACATGTAGGAATGAGACTGCTTCTAAACTAGATATCAATTGGTGGCATAATATGTTGGAACTGTTTAAAGATAAAAGAATACAGCACTTGAGCCTACTTCAAAATGGCTGCTCATGGCATGGGGGGGGGTACCATGTGTAATAACTGGGTCATTGCCTGGGTGTACTAGTGCCTGTAGGGCAACATCATTGTTTTGGATTCATCTGGCGAAACATTTTCCTGATTTATTTATAATAAGACTGTTTCTAAATTAGATGTCAAGTGATGGCACAATATGTTGGAATAGTTTAAAAATAAAAAAAATACAGCACTTGGGCTTACCTAAGAAAGGCTGCTCATGGCATTGCTCAGTACATGCAGGGGTGTGGGACGGATACCGTGTAGTACTGGAATCTGGTCATTGCCTGGGTATACTAGTGGTTGTTGGGCAACATCAGTGGTTTGGATTCATCTACAAAAATATTTAGCAGATTTATTTATAATGAGACTGCCTATAAATTAAATGTCAAGTGTTGGCATAATATCTTGGAACTGTTTAAAAATAAAAAAATACATCACCTGGGCCTGACTCAAGCAATTTGGATGTGGCATTCCATGTGCAGTACAAAAACCCTGAATCAGCGGTATCCTTGTGATACACATGGTGGTGAGCACAGGGTAAGCCTGTGTGATATTTTGCCATGATTTTCCCCATAATGGCTGGCACTTGGTTGCCAGGGAATGCCAGCTTGCCTGGGTGCTTTCTGGTTGGTAACTGTGGTTGGGCCTGCCCTCAGTTTGACTCTTTGGAGGTACAGTGATGTCAAAATGACCCCTGATGTGACTGAGGCCTATCGTGTAACATCCAGCTGTCTCTTGCCTTACCTTTGCTTGTTCATGGGGAACTTTAGTGTATTGTGTTGACTTGTAGAGTAGTTTGGATGTGGCATTCCACATGCAGAACAAGAACCCTGCTGCAGCGGCATCCCTGTGATGTACATGGTGGTGAGCTTAGGGTGGTTTTGTGTGATATTTTGGCATCATTTTCCCCTTAAAGGCCAGCACGTGGTTGCCAGGGAGCATCATGTGGCACCCTCATCTGTAGTTATCAGTACCAAACAGCTTGCCTGGGTGCTTTCTGGTCATTAACTGTGGTTGGGCCTGTCCTTAGTCTGGCTCTGTGGAGCTACAGTGAAATCAAAATGGCCCCTGATGTGGCATGGTACTTATCAATGTGTATTGGCTGTTTGGTTGATAATAAGCCATTAATAAAAGTTGCACCATGTATTTCACATGTTGCATTGCTACTGTGGTATCCGCATTACCCACAGTAATCTTATGCAACAGAGATGGTCACATAATAAATCAAGTACAACCAAGTGATTTGTTCATGTTTATATTTCTGCTTAGTATCCAGCTTAAGTGTGAAAGGCATATAGACTGGACATAAACAGTATAAGCATGAAGTAATGAAACTTTGGCAACCTCCTGTTTGTATTTTTAGTGCTGTCTACATTGGAGGATAGATAGCGACACATAGGTATGGAAGAACATCAAATCATTAGATGTTGCAAATGAATACACTTAAATAGAAGACAGAGACACTGGATTTGAAAACGTTATTTATTACTAGAAATGGGAAATAATGCATAATGGACGCCGCGTTACCCACGAAAGTAGTTTACACATCATAAATAACTGTGCCATTTTTCCAAACTTAGAAATACAGAACTATCTTTATATTTTGTATTATGCAACTACCACATATACACATTAAAATTAAAGTTGAGTCATGCCTAATTATAAAACGTTTTTTGAGTGTATGAATGTCACACTTTGTCTCTCGAATACCATCCACACAGCTATATATATATATATATATATATATATATATATATATATATATATAGTAATAATGCTTTCAAAATTATAATAAAATAACTAAAATCAAATGTTTGGCAAAATGTTTGGCTATGTATATCACAGCCCACTTTAGAGCTTGATACTAAAAACTTGGTACGCATACCCATGTTGCACATGTCTCTGAATTTTGACACTGTAGAAAAATCTGGATAAGAATTTTTAAAATTAGACGGAAATAACTGAAACTTACATTTTGATTGCATGTTTGGTCCCTCACAACTTACCCACTTTCAGTCTAGGACTCTGAAATTCAGTATACTTATAAAAGCTTTTAGTACTTGTATACCTCCCAAGTTTGGTATCATTTGGATGCATACATTGAAAACTAGACCAAAATAACTGAAATTTAAAATTCAACAGAATTCAGTAGAACTTTTGAAATGTATTACTGTGGTCATAACTCTGCCTTCTATTGAGCTAGAGATCTGAAATTTGGGTTGATTACTTGTTGATAGGAGTTCTACTGATGTGACAAATGCCATGACAGTAGGACACAGTGGGCTCAATTTTCAAAGTCCCCAGAGTGATGCAAGAATTCAAGTGGCTCCTTGTGTCACGTTGTGCACAGTTTCTGATTTTTTTATGGGTGACTGCAACACACCTGGGACCCCTTGTACCAAAGTGTCCCTGTGCCACCCTTGCACCCAGCATGGTGGTGTGCCTGGTCCCAAGAGGGCTTGCACCATGGCAGATCTACAACATCCCTTTATTTGGAAGTTTGCAAGCCACGGATGCAGCAAGGGGCACCACTTAGACCATTCAGGAGGTGGTCTATGTGGCTTGCACCAGTGGGATGAGGTGGATAATGGGCAGCTGGGGGCATATGGGGCATGGGAGGAGGCATGGAGGAGTCGGGGGGCAACTGGGACAGACTGTTAGTGAAGTGGCACCCGGCAGGGTGTGTTTACATCTGTATAAATATTATATATGCCAGCATGTAATCATACAGGACTACAATGTACAGTAACTAGCACCCATACTGTACATTCAGAACCAGCCCTACACAACCACAATGAAGGAAGGAAGGACAAGTGATACAACTGCATAATAAGGCATCATGTTAAACTATAACATGGCAGACCTCACAGCTCTACAGTCTCCACTGGTTGAGGGTATCATTCATTTATCAACAAGCAATTGGTCATCCTACTTTTATAAGCAAGCAATAACACACGACGAGATGTGGTTTATCGCCTGATAAGAGCATGCCCAGGTTGGTACTAAGGCACAAGGAGCTTACACCGAGTGCCTTATGCCACTGGGCATACTCTTATCAGGCAATAAACCACTCCTCGGAGTGTGTTATTGTGCTTATAAAATGGGCTCTTTGGTAAAGTAATTAATTTAAAAAATGAGATAGAAACTGTATATAAAAAAAACAGTACAAAAATGTGATTAGTAGAAAAATAGAAAAGTAGTCCTTGTCATTGAGTTTCAATGGAGCTGTCTGATTAAGTAAGTAGAGGAAGTTGGTGTCTGTGTGTTTATTTCCCAGTGAGGTACAAATAGAAAAAAGTCAAATTTTTTATACTTGTGTAATTTAGCTACTCAGTTTTATTAGAAGGTTGAGCGTGTGTCTGTACAGAAGTATCAGTGAGGGAGTGTGCAGTATGCAGTTTTAGCTAGAGTAACAAGGGGCAAGGGTTTGTCATAGTGGCTTAGTCTGCCTTTGCAAGGTAGTAAGGTTTTTTGTGTAGAGTTTGTATTTTTTTTGGGGGGGGCTTTTGTTCAGGAGGTGTGGTTCTAGTTGGAGCGAGCATGTCCTTTAGCGGCCGCTGTATGTTATGATTTTCTGCTTTGCACTTTTGAAACCGGAACGGTCATAGTGAAAAAATAAAGATGTTTTCATTTTGGGGATATTGAAATGCACATCTTTTGTTATTTTTTTTATTGTTCAGCGTGGTCTTTGGTTTGTGAAGTGAAAGAGGAAATAGGGGAAATTCTTGAATCGGAATTGAAGATCAGCGAGGCGTGTGTACTGGGTAGCAGTTTGAGGAACAGGACTGTTGGACTGCTGCTACCATAAACAGTCAGACTGGGAGTGAGAAAAAATGAATTAAATGGAAGATTATGAGTTTGGTGCAATGGTTGTACAGGAAGGGGGGCATAGAAGTGATTTTTTACTATTGTGCTTTTTCAGTTGCTGCCATGCTGCCAATGAGGAAGTGCTGTTTCTCGCTGTGAGCTGTGCCAGCTTGTGTTTCTGTTTTTGGGTGGCACAGCTCACTGATTCCGTAATGTTGTGGGGCTTGGGACTGGAGGGTAGTGCCGGTTGGCTACAATATCATCTGGTAAGGACACAGCTGAGATGATATTATAGCCAATCAGTGAATTAGGATTTTTAAGCCCATTTTATAAGGTGCAATAACATATTACAATAGCATGCTGTAATTGGGAGACTGGAAATCTTTTTTCGCTTGCCCCTTGAGGCCTCAGTATCTTGCTGCTTATACTAGCAAGGAAAAGTAATCTTAAGCAGTAAGTAAGGATTCCTGCTGTTATTATAGAGTTTATACAGTTGAACAAAAGGTTTTTCTCATATATATTGAATGGATTCCATTAAAGATATTCTCCTGTTGCTGAGTAATGAGGGCTGCCTAATAAAATGTAATTCATGTGAAATGTTTGACATTGTTAATGAAAACTCCCCCAACTGAAATTTCATATGTCCTAAATGTCTGTTAAATGATTCCCTGCTTAAAGAGATATGGCAACCTAAGGCTGATGTACGCAAGATGGCAGAAATAAATAATATTGAGCATTTTGTTACAAATATTAATGCAGAATGTGGCTTACTTGGCCAGGTGAATCAAACCTAAAAAAAGGAAAAACTAAGGAGAGATCTGGCAATTCTCCCAACTCATTCTGCTGATTAAATAGCAAAGAGAGGTAGGGAAGACCTGGGAAGCAGCTGAATGGTCAATGGTTACAACAAATTTACATAATAAAGGACGAAGGGCCATATCAAAAGCAGGTATTGAGACTTCAAATAGATCCACAGTTCAAGCTGACCAGCCCCAAATCTTAGAATCACCTAATAATACAGTTACTTCAGCCCATAGATCATTCTCAAATGAAAAGACACAAAATACACAGGCCCAAAGAAGGAAAGTAATTATAGGTGATTCAATCATCCGTTATACTGCTAGTCATGTTCCCACTAGTGATAGACTTCATACTATTGTTACTTACCTGCCAGGGGCTAGAATTTATGATATTGATAGTAGAATTGACAGGAATATAAGCAAGGACTCTTCGATTATACTTCATGTTGGAACTAATGATGTTGGGAAACTCCATGAGAAGGACATCGCTTTGAGCTTGTCTCAATGGGAAAAAGGTTGCCAGACAAGGGATGTAAGATTGTCATTGCTAGTATTCTACTGATTCCTAAAGCTTGTACAGAGAAAAACCATACAATAATCAGGATAAATACCTGACTATCGAACTGGTGCAGGGAAGAAGGGCTATTATTTGTAAACAACTGGGATATCTTCTGGGCTAATAATAATCTGTTCTGCAGATATGGTCTTCATTTAAACAGAATGGGCTCTGAAGTCTTTGCAGAAAGCTTAAAAGCTACACTGGACATTATGGATTTAAACTGACTGGTGGGGGGGAGGGGATCTCCCGAACTTAGTAAAGGTGCTTCAAGGCCTTGATTCATGCATGGACAAATCAGTAAATTATTTGGCGTCAGATCATAAAAACTTAATTAGGTCTACTCCTAATATGATTAAGTGTTCTTTACTTAATGCATGGAGTTTGAATAACAAATTAGATGAACTGAGTTAGTGTGAGTAAGGTCACTGGAGCATTTTTCAGTGATTTTCAAAGGATATCCAGAAGTGAGAACAGTGGGTGCCTGTTCCAGGATTGGGTGTATGGGGTGTTTGACAGTTGCTAGGCAACCACACTCCATGCCCCGAATGAATTTAGCCAAGTGTCCATAGTAGCTGGGGTTGTGAGTGTCCATAGCAAAGGCCAGGCACAGGCTCTGTCTCATAGTTGAGACACTTTCAATAATTTTAGCTGTTTTTATTTGCATTTTGCACATTTTCACAGAGGTGCTACCATGTGTGGTGAGGGACCAGCTTCCATACTGGGGGACATAAAAGCAGGCTCACTCATGAGCATTGGTGAGTGTGTGGCAGAGGCAATGTGAGGCAGGGAGCTACATTTATCTGCATCTGCCGAGGAAGACAGCCACATCTCTCGGTCAACAGGTTTGGTGGAGGCAGGAGCTTACAAAAGGTATTGAATATTACACTCTATAAAAATGGAGGCCGAATTAACCCTGTGTGAAACATGCAACATGTATACAAAGGGGGAATCGACGAGTAATTATGTATGTGACAAATGTGTACTTATAGAGAACCTGCAGAATGAAATAAGAATGCTTAGGAGACCATTAGACATCAGAGGGGAGATTGCATCACTGGAAAATTCATAGATGAATCAGTGATACTACTGCACCATGGGGAAATTGTGGAACATCCAATACAAGGTCAGCCTTGCTCAATAAGGGAAGTACAAATGGAGGATTTTACAGAAGGGGCCATGGGGGACAAAAGAAAAAGAGGAATATCTGAGTATACAACTGATGATGATGAGACAGAAGATATAAGCTGCACACTGGTCCAGGGGAATTCAAGGTGCAAAAGGAGGTATGAAACAAATAGGGCCTCTGCTGGTGGAAAGGGAGACACCAGTATCACACATTGAAACTTATGACCTACCAGAACCAACACATAATAATACTGACATGGAGAACCAAAATGAGCCAATTGATGGTAATAGCATGGATTTAGGGTCAATCAATAGAGACATCTTAGTAATAGGAGATTCGATTCTCAAATTTACCGATTCAGTAATCTGCAAAGGAAGAAAAGCAAGCACTATGGTGGCATCTCTGTCTGGAGCTAAAATTAAAGATATTAAGGATGGTATTGAGAGTTATCTAAAAGGGACATTTAAACCAATCACAGTACTACTGTACATGTTGGAATGAATGATGTTGGAAAAAGAGCAGTGCTGGAGGTACAGAGAGATTTTGAGGACATAGGAAGGCATTTAATCAGTAAAGAATGTAGTGTGATCATATCAGAAATACTTCTAGTTCCGAGAGCAAGTAAGAACAAAAACTATTACTCTACTAAATGGCTGGTTGAGATGCTGGTGTCAGAGGAATAATTTTACTTTCCAAAGAAACTGGGAAAGATTTAGTGACCACACACTGTTCTGCAAGGATGGCTTGCACCTAAATAGGTATGGTCCACACCTTTTGGGAAATAAGATAAACCAGTCAATTGAAAAGCATTTAAACTACAAGATGCGGTATGGGGGCGGAAATAAGTACTAACATTTCTAAGCACCCAAATACATCAGGAAAAAATAAAAAGTGAAAATGGAGATGTATGTTATTAAATGCAAGAAGCTTGGTTAAGAAGAAAGATGAATTGGAAAGGATTATGATACTGGAATCTATAAAAATCTGTGCTATCACTGAGACATGGTGGTGGATGGATGATGAGTGAGATAAAGGTATTAATGGTTACAAACTTTTTAGTAAAGAAAGGAGTTAGAAGGGTGGGGTGGAGTAGCTATATACATCTCTGAAGATATTACTGCAGAATAATTGAAGATAAAGATGATAATGGGAACTTGGAAGATATATGGTTACACTTGTTTCCTACTGTGGGTAAAACAAAATAATTACAGGGCTTAATTACAGACCACCTACACTAGACACAGAGAGAAATAGATTACTGCTTGAAGGATTAAAAGAGTTAAATCCTGATATTAATATATTATTTATAGGGGACTTTAATATGCCCAGTATAAACCGAGAAGATAAAACTGGAGGTACACCCTTGGAAAGGGATTTCCTGGAAATCTTAGCAAAGATGGAACTTGAACCATACATTAAACCCCCAACAAGAGGCAATAAAATATTGGATCTTGTCCTAAGTAACATGGGAGAGAAAATCAAAAACTGCAGGTCAACGTATCACCAGGAAACAGTGACCATGTAATGGTAAAATTTTCTATAAAGGATGTTGCTTTCAGAACAAAGAGAGAAACCGGGATTAAATGTTTCATGGATGCAGATTTTGAAGGAATGAGAGAAAATATAAAAGCATTGAGTTGAAAGGAGGATTTAGAGGGGAAAACACATAATGAAATGTGGAACATCTTATTAGACAAATTGGACTCCCTGGTGAAGGAATTTGTACCAGAAAAGATTATATATAATAGATTGGGTAGAATACCATCATGGTTTAGTGCAAGAGTAACTAAATTGATTAATAGAAAATGCAAACTATATAGGAAAGCCCCCCAAAAAAGAATACTCTAGAGGAGGCCTGGGCAAGGTACAAGGCTGCTATAAAGGAATGTAAAAAAACAATTGTAAGGACAAAAAGAAATTATGAACTAGTATTGGTAGTTAAGGTCCAGGATAACTACAAGTCTTTTTACACATATATAAATCATAAACGGGGGAGAAATGTTCAGGTTGGGCCAATTGTAGATGAAAATGGTGATATGATAATAGAGGGAAAAAAATTGCTGACAGGCTTAATAACTACTTTGGCTCCGTGTTCAGTGCAAAATCAGATAGTATGGCACTTAGTGAAACATTAATAAGAACCTCACCAATAACTTTACAAGAGAATGACATTAGTGTAAGATTGCAGGGGTTGGACCCTAGTAAAACACTGGGACTGGATGGAGTACATCCTAGGGTGAGCAAAGAATTATTTGAAGGTTTGGCAGGACCAGTAACATTGATTTATCAAATATCCCTGAATAAGAGGGAAGTGGTCGATGATTGGAAAAATGCATCAGTAATTCTCATACATGAAAAAGGCTGTAGGAATGAATGCAAGGACTACAGACCTGTTAGCTTAACATCAGTATTATGTAAGGTCTTTGAAGAGATTTTGAAGGAAAAAAGTGATGGATAAATTGCAGCACAGGTTTACAAAGGGAAGGACATGCCAGACAAACCTGCAAGAATTTTCTGATAATGTTAAAAGAGAATAGAAGATGGAACCCCCTGTGGTTGTTGTCTATTTAGACTATAGTAAAGAGTTTGACAAAATCCCCCATAGTGACCTTGTCAGGGTCTTACTTAACATAGGATTACATGTATACCTAGATTCCTGGATAGAATCATGGCTTACAAGTTGAAGCAATACATTCATTTGAGGGGTCATAAGTCAGATTGGGTGGATGTTTCTAGTGGTGTACCTCAGGGGTCTGAGTTTGGGTCCATGCCTGGTTTATGGGACACTCACCTTCAATGATTTGTGGGATTGTTTGGGATTGGAGTTAAAGGCTGTGATCATTGTACTAGATCACATACGTTACACCTCAAAGGTGAAACATGCAGAACTGTTAGAAGAGCAGCATGATTTAGCCAAAGGGTTGTTGCCATATGGAATTGCCATCAGCTAGAAGTAGTGGGAAGTAAGGCTATGGAAGAATTCAAAAACAATTTGGATAATTTCTGTAAGGAGAATGATATTATCAGTTATTCCCTTTGAGTTAAGGGTGAGCTATTGTGGGGCATGTGCCCACACTGGCTTGTATTAAACCTATGAGATCTATGAAACTACTAGCTTATATTTCCATGGAAAAGCCAGGAACAGTGGCAGTGACAGAAACCTAGTGGTCCAGTAAAGAAAGTTGGGGAAGGGGCATTATGGGCTGTGATTTATTTTTCTTGAATAGGCAGTTAAATAAAAAAGGAGGAGGAATAGCATATATATATATATCTATATCTATATAGATATAGATATATATATAGATATAGATATAGATATAGATATATAGATATATATATATATATATATAGAGAGAGAGAGAGAGAGAGGGAGATTCTCAGTACCAGGCTGTGGAACAATTATAACTTGCAATAGATAAAGAAACAAGAGTGGAAACATTATAGGTAAAGTTATTCCAGAATTCAAATAATCCTATAATTATGGGGCTGTGTTACTGCCTTGGCTGCTATATATGAAAATATCAGAGAATTAGAAATGGCATGTGAATTAGGCAATATTATACTCATAGGAAACGAAGGTAACCTACTTCAGGGGGGCAGATTTCAAGGAAATGGGAAGGATCCTTAAGAAGCAATTGGATGGGATTGGGCCAGACATGGATGCTGACAGCAGGTGGGAAATCATCAGGAGGGGGTGCAGAATGCTACCATCACCTGTGAAAGAGTAAGACAAAAATGTGGTAGGGCCCGTAAACCCTACTGGTGGACCAGGGAGGTGCAGGAGGTGGTGAGGGGAAAGAAGGTGGCTTATAGGCATTTCATGTGCTCAAGGAGTGAAAGGGATAGAAAGGAGTATGAGCTGATGGCCAGAAAGGCCACTAGAGTGGTGAGGGTGGCTAAGGCAAGGAAGGAGCAGAACCTGGCCAGGGAAATTAGGAGAGGGAATAAGGGGTTCTTTAGAAACATTGGGGGAAAAACGAAGGGTGAAGGGGAAGATTAGCAGGATTAAAACAGGGGAGGGATGGGCACAAGATCTGGGGGAGCAGGCTGAGGTACTAAATGAGTACTTCACCTCAGTTTTCACCAAGAAAATGGGGGGCTGCATCATACATGGGAGGAGATGGTGAACTGAGGGGGGACCCTTGCCGATCGTCGGGTCTGGGGGGAGAGGATGGGCCATCACTGGTAGGAGGGGGGAAGGCAAGGCAGGGGGACGAGGTAGCGGAGATGGAAATCACAGCAGAGAGAGTGAGTGAAGCCCTCAGGTCCCTTAAGATGGAGAAAGCACTGGGGCCAGATAAATTACATCCCAGAGTGCTGAAGGAACTGGCGGATGTCCTAGCAAAACCCCTGGTGGAGCTTTTCAGCATCTCTCTGAGGACAGGGTGGGTGCCCCAGGACTAGAAGGTGGCACATATAGTGCCTATGCACAAGGGGGGATCAAGGGAAGTGGCAGGGAACTACAGGCCCATCAGCCTGACATCAGTGGTGGGCAAGGTGATGGAGGGCATTGTCAAGGAGAGGCTGGGGGGACCTGGAAAAGTTGGGGTGCCTGGATGATAGACAGCATGGATTCATCCCAGGGAAATCATGTCAGACAAACCTTGTGGAGTTCTATGACTGGGTGATGAGAGCCTTGGACCTGGTAGACCAGTGGACATCCCCATCTTGACTTCAGCAAGGCATTTGACTCTGTTCCTCACGGGGCCTGTTGAATAAGCTGGGAGAAATGGGGATGGGGAACCAGATGATCAGATGGATAGGCAATTGGCTCCAGGACCAGACCCAGAGGGTCATGGTTGGTGGGATAGTCTCATCCCCAAGGAGGGTCATTAGTGGGGTCCCTCAGGGATCAGTCCTTGGGCCCCTCCTGTTCAATGCCTATGTCTCTGACATAAGTAAGGGTATCAGGAGTGAGATGAGTCTCTTTGCAGATGACTCAAAACTGGGGGCGGTGGTGGATGGGGAGGAGGGAAGGGTGGCCCTACAGGGGGACCTGGAGGGTCTGGAAAGGTGGTCTAGAAAGTGGAAGCTGAGGTTTAATGCAGGGAAATGCAAGGTACTGCATCTGGGAGCCAGAAACCCGAGCCAAGAGTACACCCGGGGGTGGGAATGCTACAAGTCTCAATGGCTGAGGGGGACCTGGGAGTGGTGGTGGATGTCAAGATGAACAACTCTGAGACTTGTAGGAGGGCAGTGGCCAAGGCCAACAGGATGCTGGGATGCATCGCTAGGGGGATCACCTCCAGAAGGACGGAAGTGATACTCCCCCTGTATAACTCCTTGGTGAGGCTGCACCTCGAGTACTGCATGCAGTTTTGGAGGCCACACTTAAAGAGGGACATTGAACTCCTGGAGAGGGTCTAGAGGAGGGCAACCAAAATGATCTGGGGCTTGGGGGACAGGACCTATGGGGAGAGGCTCAAAGAGCTAAATATGTACACATTCAAGAGAGAAGGGACCGGGGGGACATGATAGAGGTCTTCAAGTACATGAAGGGGTTAAACAGGGGAGACGCAGTCAAGGTGCTCTGAAGGAAGGGGGGACAACTAGAGGGCATGGGTGCAAGCTGGAGGGGGGGAGATTCAGGAGAGAAAGGAGGAGGTGGTACTTCACTGAGAGGGTGGTGAAGCCATGGAATGCACTGCTCAGGGGGCTGGTGGAGGCAGAGATGTGGAGGGGTTCGAGAGGGGGTGGGACAGGTACAGGGGAAGGGTTCTGGATGCAAAGTCTTGTGCAGTGGGAATATCTGGGACTGGGAAGGGAGAAGCCAGAGAGGACGAGGGGGGAAGCAAGGTCAGCTCCTAGGGTGGAGGCTGACCAAACGAGCAGACACGAAAGACCGATAGGCCTATTCTGCTGGCATTTTAGTATGTTAGTATGTAAATTTAACTGATTTAAATTGGGTCACCTATTCTACTTAATCAAAAACCAGTACTATTTTTGCAAACAACTGTGAGCAGAATGGCTTACAACAATCTGCGACAGAGCCCACTAGAGAAAATAACATCTTAGATAGTGTACTCAGTTCCACAAGTATCAGTATAAAAAAACTGTTGGACAAGTGCCCCACTTTCACACAGTGACCATAATATCATCAAATTTAATATTGACTTCAAGAACACTGTAGCCTGAGATATAACTGAATTTTACTCTTATAATAGAGCCTATCTTGTAGGGATCGAAAAAGAAATGGCAAGCATAGACTGGGATACTGTTTTGGCAAACTGCAGTACAGAAGACATGTGGCTCAAAATTAAAAATGCCCTTTTGAATACCAGCAACAAATATATTCTGAAATGCAAAAAGGAGATAAATGATAAAAATAAACTTAGATGCTTTACAAACAAAATCAACAGGTTATTAAGAAGGAAAGCAAGATCTTATAGGACATCTAAGAAACCAAACAGTAAATGTCTTTGGGATAAACATAAAGATCTACAGAGGAAATGCAAAAATATAGCAAAAAGAATCTTAGAACATGATAAATAATTTTACAGGTATATCTCATCTCTGAAAAACCGAAATGTACCATAGGGCCATTGCTAATGGGCAATAATATAGTCAATGATCCTAAGGACATGGCTAACATATATAACGATCACTTTTGTTCTGTCTTTGCTAAGAAGTACAGAATGCCAGTTGCTATAAATAAGATTTCATGTACACTAGTGGAGATTTCAGAAGAAGAAATCAAGATCAGAATTAACAGACGTAAATCACACACTGCTCCTGGCCCAGATATGATCACAGGAAACATTATAAAATTGATGTCTACACCTTAATTCATCCCTTAAAAATTACTTTTTGAAAATAGCATAAACAATAGTCGAGTTCCAAGTGACTGGAAAAAGGCTCTCATGACTCTAATATTCAAACAGCATTTGTCAATGCAGAATGTTTCCCTACATGATGTATGTAGCAGGGGTATATTATGCAAATGAAAGTACTGAAGTGCTCTGCATTGGAGCTTCAGTCTTTTCAAGTACACAAAGTTTATGCCCATGAAACTGTGACCACCATCATACTCTGCTTGCATGGTCATTGGTCTGTCAGGGACATGCCCAATGTAGATTGCTCTGCATTGGGCTAGTCCATGACAAACCTCTGAAATGCCATTTTCTGAAACAAGATGTTTCTTGCGTATGCGAAAGGAAACATAAAAATGATGTGGTGCCTGCTCATCCACCATTCTGACATGGACAAGCACTTCAGAGGCTTGGGACCTGCTGCAGCAGGCATTTAAAAAGTTTGGTCTCTCTCTTTTATACACTGATACAACTTGGGGAAATGTTTTTTATGGTGCCAAATAAAAACTCACCATAATTGTAGTCAGAACTCGGCACCAGCCAAAAAATGTAGGTTTAGCGACCCACCACAGCTTGCAGTCAGGGCAAGGGACTTACCACGATAGGCATTTCAAAAGTCTGGGCATTCTTTAGAAATTGTTTTAAAAAACAATCAGTTCAGAAGTGTCATCTCTGTATTCCCTAAACTACACTACTACTCAGGGATATTTGAATGCTGCCAAATAAACTCACAATGACTGAACTCAGAATCTGAGGGAAAAAAGCAGACTTATTGACTGACCCACTACTGCTTGCATTTCTCATGGACAAGCACTACAGGAGCTAGGGATTCTCTGGGGCAGGCATTTCAAAAGTTTGGGCTCTCTTTCAAAACTGTTTAAAATAAGCTCTGGTGCATGAGATCCTGGCAGCCATTTTAGGCACAACAGGCTCTTCTGTTTCAACCCCAACTGTGGAAGTGACTTCCGACAGGCTGTGGTGCAGCTCCGTTGCCGTGCCTTGTTTGCTGAGACCCCAGGTGCACCTCCTGGTTTCCAGATGGACTGAGTGAGCCATCATCGCTCAGTAAGGCTGATACTAATGATCACCAGCAGTCTTGAGACATGCCCACCTGCGCCTCCTCCCACTGTTCCTGTAGCAGTCTCTCTCTGTGTCTAGGATAGTTAGCAGTGCTCCTCCGCCTCTCATGCCTGGGACGGAGTCCCTCCATCAGGTATGGGTCTGGTTGTTGTTTTTATCCAATGTTATGTGTCTCCTGTTCATGCCGTGCAGACTCCGCTGGCTCCCTCTGGTTAGCTTGTATGGGAAAATACATTTGTACAATAAAACTCATAGCTGCCAGTGAAAGATGCGGTCCTCCAGCTGCTCAGCTATTTGCCAGATGACTTTATGCAAATGAAAATACTGAAACGCTCTCTCATTGGAGCACTTCAGTCCTTCCAAGTACACAAAGTTTACACCCATGAAACTGTGACCACCATCATACTCTGCTTGCGTGGTCACTGGTCTGTCAGGGACAAGCCCAGTGTAGATTGCTCAGCATTGGGCTAGTCCATGACACACCTTTGAAATGCCATTCTCTGAAACAAAATGTTTCTTGTGCACATGCAAGGAAACATAAAAGGGGGGATAAACAGAAAGATAATAATTACAGACCAATCAGCCTAACATCGATTATAGTTAAGATGCAAGAAAGCATTATAAAACACAGAGTCGCTTCCTCATTAGGCAATACAGATCCTGATCAGCATGGCTTCAAAAAAGGCAGATTGTGTGTTACTAACTTATTATGTTTTTATGAAAGTATTAGCTACAGTCTAGATAACAAGCCAGCTTCACAGCCACCAAGGAACATATGGGCAGCACAAGGGTTCTCCCCTTCAACTCCCCGGGATGGTGGATACCACCTCTGTACTACAGTCCAGCTCCACGGCCACCAAGGAACATACGGGCATCACAAGGGCTCCCCCATTCAACTCCTTAGATGGATTATACCACCCCTGCACTAGGGGTAATTGCTTCAACATGGACAGCATCTGGCACTATCTTTGGTCTCCCCACTCCAGCAATCCAGCCTACTCACTCGGTGCCTGGTCAGAGCCTTACAGGGTCTGGATTCAAACTGGCCAAACAGTACTGATTGTTTGATTTTAATCAGGGTCTACTCCAGAACTCAGAATAATTTAGTTAATATTGAACAGTGTTATTGCTTTATGGCCATACTGTTACTCGCACAGCAGAACAGGTGGTAGTCTTCTCTGTGTGATTAAGCCTGCTGTGTGTACTGTCACTGAATTGCCAGTACCTTGTGGTCAGCCTAATTGCCTGATTGTCTCATAGTTGCTAAAATGTATTAGCCTTCTCAACCCCACCACCAGTTCACTGTGGGTGCTCTGCAACTAGCATAGTCCCTTCCCCCAATCCCTCCCTCAGCAATCCCCTTCCCAAGGCTATCCCTATTTGCCTGTTTGTGTTTTTCCTCCTCCCCAGTCCAGCTCCACAGCCCCCTAGGAATATATGGGCAGCACAAGGGCTCTCTCCTTCAACTCCCTGGATGGCGAATACCACCCCTGCACTAGAGGTAATTGCTTCAACAAGGATGGAGTCTGGCTCCATCTTTGGCCTCCCCACTCCAGCAATCCAGCCTGCTTGTGCAGCACTGTATTGCATGGGCTGCCCTCCCTCCCCAACCACCTCCCACCCTAAGTTAGTGCTATTATTATAGGCTTAGGTGCTGTTTGAAACAGTCAGCCCACTCCTCCCCCCACAGCAGCCTAGGCTACATGGTACTAGCCTCACCCCCCCAAACCTTCAGTTCTTAGTCCCTCCCATCAAATCCTTCCCCTTCTTCCAAGTCATGTGCCCTGCATCCACTTCATCTTAGTCTATAGCTCTGCCATCACCTCCCTGATCCGGCTAGAAATCACTTTCTCCCTGCCACTACATCGCCTGGCCACTAGCCATGCCACTATGTTACATTTACCTTCTACCCCTCCTTGCTGTCATCGCCCCCTACTCCCCTTCACTACACCCTTTTCTCCCCTCTCCTGATTCTCCCCCCTCCCCAGTGCTGATCAGTACCCACCCCCCTTCCTCTTCTTCTTCCTTCCTTCACTATCCCCAACCATGGGCCTCCTTGCCCCTGCCACTGTGGCACTTCTATCTTACCACTTCACTACCCTATAATTGTCCTAACCGGTCCTTTACTTATGTCCCCCCCACCTGTTAATTCCTACCGACAACCTCCTGGGCCACCTAAGAAACACATCTTCATAATTACTCACTACCTTGTCACCCTGCTGTTATTACTCGCTGGTGACATCAAATTAACACCTGACTGTACTCCCCTTCTCTCCCCCCAGCTACTCCCTGGGCTGCAAATTGCACATCTAAATATCAGGAGCCTGCTGCCCAAAATTGACCACATCCAATCCCTAGTTCTGTCTCTCCAACCTGACATCCTCATTTTGTCTGAATCCTGGCTTAGCCTAAAAATACTAAATGAATGCGTCTCTATCCCTGGCTTCACCATCATTCACCGGGACAGAGGCAGAAGGGGATGTGGGGTAGCAGTGTACCTCAAATCCACCATACACTTCACAACTATCCTGGCTTCCTCAACCCCAACTATGTATGAACAGATACTAAGAAAGATCTCACCCCTCCTCCCTACCAAGCTTTATAGCAGGAATTTACTGTTGACCTGCTCTCCCCCCACCTCCATCACTGACCTACTGGCTTCACTTTCAACCCACGCTTCCTCGGGTGAACTACTAATCCTGGGTGATTTCAACCTGAATTGGCTTGCCTCTGCACACTCCTCCTCTGCCTCTGAAATCATTGCCCTAAACCTATCCCAGTGTATTACTGAACCTATGCATCTCAACAACAAAACCCACAACCATTCCCTCATTGACTGGGTCTTGGAATCACATCCTCACTGCATCATAAACACGGGTGTTCTACCAGACGTGCACAGTGACCACCATATCACATACTGTGTACGGAAAATTCAGCACCACTGAGCCCCATCAAAATTCCTACAAATTCATTCATTTAAATCTCTAGATCTCTCATCCCTACTTGATGACCTGTCCAGGACAGACTGGTCCCCCATCAACACTGCCACCTCAGTTGATACAGCCCTCAACTATTTCAGATCTCTCTCTTCCTCAGCATCTGGAATCACCATGTCCCACTCTGATGCACCACAGTCTGCGGTTCCCACCTCCCTTGGATTACATCAGACCTCCTGGATAGTCTAAGGATCCAAGAACAAGCTTGGAAAGACCATAAATGGTCACTTTCCACCACAGCCTATCAAAGATACTGCCATCACCAAAATATATGCACTAGGCTAGTCAGACAAGCCAAATCTGACTACTTTGCTGGTACCTTTCAAGCAAGTATAAACCACCCTTCTAAATTCTGAAAGGTGGTAAATGTTCTATTCTTACCCACAAATAGCCCTCCTGCCCTACCCTTAGAGTGGCTGGCTTCACTCTGTCAGTGGCTGGCTTTACTCTGTCGGACCCCCCATCCCCCTTGGTAGCCAAAGCGTTTAATACCTTTTTTGCCTCCTGTGCCTCCTCCCTTCTCTCCTCTCTCCCCTGTACACCTTCTCCCCTTCCTTAGTCCCCAGTGCCTCCTGTTCCACCCTTCCTTTTTCTCCCCTGTATCCCCCTCAAAGGCTCTCGAGACACTCTTTGCCCTGAACCCATCCAAAGGCAAAAGCCCTGATTACCTTGATGCTAAACTGCTTTATCTGTCTGCTCCTGCCATTTCATATCCCATAGCTGAACTACTAAACATCTCTTTTAAGTTAGCCTCTGTCCCAAGTGCTTGGAAGCCTGCTACTGTCTTCACTCTTCATAAAGGTGGGGACCCATCCACAGCTGGCAACTACCACCCCATCTCCCTTCTTCCCATCCTTGCCAAACTGCAAGAACATGTAGTACTTTCCCAGCTATCTCCTTACCTTGACACCTCCTCCTTTTTCACCCCTTTCCAGTTTGTCTTCCATAAGAATCATTCAACATCCACCTCTCTCTCCTCTGGCTTACTGATTCCATCTATTCTGGCATGGATATGGTCATCTTATTTTTCACTCCCCAGGCTTTTGACACTGTCTCCCATTCCCTTCTACTGGACAAATTCTCAGCCACTGGGTTGTCTCTTACTGCCACCAACTGGTTCAAATCCTACCTAGTGGGAAGATCACAATCGTCAGAATCAGGGACTCTCTTTCTCCACCCTTACCCATCCACACCGGGGTCCCACAAGGCTCAGTCCTTGGTCTGATTCTCTTCTCCATTTTCCTTAACATCAGTCTATTCATCTGCATCCATTCACATATATGTAGACAACACCGTTCTGTATGCTTCTGGTCCCTCCACTCCCATGGTGGCATCCACACTGCAGCAGGACTTTAAAAATGTCCAGCAATGGCTACATGTCAACCAGCTGTTTTTAAATGCCAAGAAGACTGTCTCAATGGCCTTTGGCACAAGGCAGAGACTCTCTAGGCTCCCCTCCCCCCCTCCATACTCTTGAGAGAACCATGTTGGAAGATACTGCCTCTTTCAGGTACCTAGGGGTCTGACTCAACAAACACCTCAACTTCACCAGTCATGTGGATGCTATTCACAAGAAGCTACTCCCCTGCCTGGGTGCATTGTACCAGAATCGTGAATGCATTCCCTTGCCGGCCCTCAGAGACATTCTGTTGAGAATGATCCTTTGAACATTTGACTGTGGTGATGTAGTCTACAGTGCTGCCCCAAAACCACCCTAACCAGACTGGAAACACTCTTCTACTTCTTCTGTCACTTCACTCTTGACCACCCACCCTACACTCACCCCTGCTCCCTTTACCAATTCCTGGTGCTCCCCTTCCTCCATGATCACCACCTGGCTCACTGTACCAACTTCACTGGTACATTCTTGTTCAGAATGCTCCCTTCCTACCTCTCATCTTCACTGTCCTTCCCACCCTCCTCCTCTCGCTCCCTCAGAAGCAGTGCTGCTCATACCCTGGCCATCCCCTCCAGGTCCTCATCTGCTGGCCAGGCTTT
The DNA here is from genome assembly GCA_016271365.2 of Neoceratodus forsteri. NCBI lineage: Eukaryota > Metazoa > Chordata > Ceratodontiformes > Ceratodontidae > Neoceratodus > Neoceratodus forsteri. Next base: position 1,191,043,417 of record CM057456.1, read on the forward strand.
CTTCTCCCACTGCTTTCCCAAGCTCTGGAACTCACTGCCTGCTGACATCAGAAATGCACCATTGATTCATACCCTATCTGTCATGCGGTTCTTCACAACCCCCTCATGCAGCTGTTCCTAATTCCTTTAGCACCCCTTCACCTCTATCCCCATGACCCCATGCCTGCTCCATCCAACCTTGCACTGCATTGATATCTAATTTACACAGCATGCACTTACTGTATACAATTGTTAGTTTGTCAAGTAAATGTGTTTGTAGTCATTGCAATCACAGCTATCCCTGCTTGTATGTCATCAGGTTAACTCCCTGTATCTTAAACTACTGTGCATGATGTTGAATGTTAATTCCATGTAGCCTATGATGTAGCACTTTTTGCCTATTGTTAATCTAAATATTCTACTGCAATCCCTTTTTCCTTCCCCCCCAGGACACATCTGGAAATGAGCAAATTACTCAGTATGTCTTCCTGGTGAAACATTTAAATAAATAAATAATAAGATCCCTTGTCATATTGTATGTTTAGATTTTAGCAAGGCATTTGACCTTGTGCCACATTGGGCGGTCTTGGAAAAATTCAAATCACATAACTGTGATGCATCCCTTGTTACCTGGATATTAAACTGATTAGAAGGATAGAGACAGAAGGTACAAATTACTGGCTTTATGTCAGAGGAGGGTAAAGTGTTGAGCAGTGTGCCTCAGGGATCCATCTTGGGTGCACTAATATTTCAAGTTTTATTGCTGGCATTACTAGTAATTTAAATAGTTGGACTACTAATTACACTGATGATTTCAAGGGGGCACTTGCAACAGCATAGAGGAAGCTAACATAATTCAACAAGACCTCGATTATACTGTATATTGAGTTGAGTATCTGCTTGGGAGATGCACTTTAATGTTGGCAAGTGCAAGGTAATGCATTTGGGTGACAGGAATGAGAAATGTTGTTATATCTTGTGTGGAAGACAACTGAGACATGCCTAGAAAGGGACCTAGGAATTCTAGTCAGCAACGATCTAGAACCAACTAAGCATATTAATGAAGCCATCAAAAAAGGTCAATAGAGTGATATAGTCCCTAATGAGAAATATAAAATATAAGGATCCTGTAGTATTGACTCCTTTGTATAGGGCATACAGTATGTCCATCCCAGTTTGGATTATGGTTCACCCTTTTGGTGTCCATTTAAAAAGAAAGATATTATTCAAGTGGACAGAGAGAGTACAAAAAAAGATTTACTAAACAAATGGCAGGTCTGCAGAATCTCACATATCCAGAAAGATTATTATCCTTGGGTTTGATGTCATTGAAGCAGAGACGAATAAGAGATCTGTTTCTAATGCAAGAGGTTGTGCAAGACCAATACTTAAGGAATAGAATGGTGGTGGAATTTAAACAAGGTACAGTTGTTACAAGAGGACACTAACTTCAGATTAAAAGGAAATATTTTATTACTAGTAAGAGAAAATATTATTTGTCTTATAGAATAGTTAACTGTTGGAACTCACTCCAAACTGATATTGTTACCAGCAATAATAAACAATTATTCAAAACCAAGTTGGACAATTTAATTACAGCAGCAGCACAGTTAAAATATGATGGGTAAGGAGTGCATTATGGGCCTCTGCCCTTTGCTCCTAATACAGCTTTAGTATGAACCTTAGTAGTATGATGAACCTTAGGTTTGCTGTGTTACGGTTCAATATGATGCCATATTCTGCAGATGTATCACTTGTTCCGCCTTTGTTATTGTTGTGTACGGTTGGTTCTAAATATACAGTATGGGTGCTAGTTACTGTACATTGTAGTCCTGTATGATTACATGCTGGTATGTACAATATTTATACAGATGTACATGCACCTCACCGGGTGCCACTTCATTAACAGTCTGTCCCAGCTGTCTCCCCTGACTCTCCCATGCCTTCTCCCATGCCCCTTATGCTCCCTGCTCCCCTTCTGGAAGGCTGTTTCACCTCCCAACCATCCCGTCCCCTCTAGTGTTGCACCAAGCGGGGGGCCAGATCCCTGCAGCAGGTCCAGCAGGTGTGCCATTTGTTTAGCGCAAGCCTACAGGTGCGGTAACTCCCGGGTTTTTGGTGCAGAGACCCCTGATATTACAGAATTGGGCACAGGGTCTCTGATTGCACCCGGAGTTCACCACAGCCCTAGATTGCTGCAACTTGTGTCAATCTATGGGCTCTTTGAAAATCAAGCCCATTGTCATTTTATTTTTTGTGGGAAATTTCATGAACATTTTTAACTGCATGTAACTCAGGCACCTTTGTAGCTTGAAATCTGAAACTGTGTATATATATAAATGTGGTAGTAACCCATATACACAATGTTATAACATTTTGATGTATATTTTCAAAATTATACTAAAGTAAAATCTAAATTTTGGCAAAATGTTTGGCTACCTATAGCACAACTCCCTTTGAAGCTTGAGAATTAAAAGTTACTGCTCATAACCATGTTGTGTGTTTCTCTAAATCCTGAAACTGTGGAGAAATGTGGATAAGAAATGTTAAAATTAGATGGAAAGCATGAACATTAGATTTTGTTGAAAATCTTTGGCCACCCATAACTCAGCTCCCTTTCAATCTAGGACTCTGAAATTTGGTACAATTACACAAGCCATCAGTACTTGTATACATGCCAGATTTAATGTTATCATTTTGATATGTACTTTAAAAACTAGATCAAAATAACTAAAATTTAAAATTTGGCACAATTTCTAAGAATTTTCACACAAATTCTGTGAAATTCCATGGAATCAAAATAGTAATGCCATAGGTAAAAGTTCAAAAATTTTGCACACCAAGAAATTTGTGAGCAGCAGTTATGATGTGGTGGTAAGTACGGGATTTATTTTAACTTTTGCTTTCTTTACTTATCCCTGCACCACCGGCCAAGTGCATTCTCTAGCTTGACATTAATTCCACGGGCATTCTGCTGGTAGAATGTTATATTCCACACAGCTCTCATGGCTGATCAAGCTTTGACATCCAGATGAATGCAGCTAGACTCCCTGCAGAAGTAGAATGGGAGAATGATGCAGTTGAAAGGTATCAGATAGAGCTACGGCAATGTTCTGATTCACTGAACAACAGATTTGGAACCTTTCAAAACAGATGTGCCAGGTAGTGGGCTTTATTACACCAGGGAGTAATAATTTTTACCATGGTGTCCAATAGAACAAGCACAATTAATGGGTCATCCCCTTTATAGGCCTTATCTGGATTCACTGTGATGATAAGCTGCACAGTATGGAATATCAGTATTAGAAGGCAGAGAAGAACCTCTCTTTAGAACAGTATATTGTGAAAGTTCTGCTACTTAAGGATTTGTACAACTTGAAGTGTTCAATGATCCTCTTGTATGATTTGACTTCTTAAACAAATAAACTGAGTATTAAAAATTGATTTAAATCTATGGGAGCAGTAGCAGTTTTATACTTTCAAAATATTAGCAGTTCACAGTTTTTTTAAAGTCAGCAGTCAGGAATGAAGCCACAGTTGCTGATTTTACTGCTAGCTCTAAAAGACAGTTCTAGGTAAACATGGCCATGATAAGGGATGTTGGAGTTCTCAGAACTAAAGTAGAGACTCTTGAAAATGGCATGCGGCAGTGTAGTGTTCAAATTGTGGGGTTCTCCCCACAGCTTGTGGGCCATTCAGAACTGCTTACCACATTAGACCACATGATATTTGGCAATATAGCCTAGAGGTTAGAGTAGCAAGCTGTGAATGAGCTTGGTACCTCCAGTAGACCTGGGTTTGATTCCCACAACCTCTACTTGCATGTTGTGTGACTCTGAGCAAGTCATTTAACCACCCCAGTGCTCCTGGGTCGCCCCTGAAAACAGACACTTGCATCTAGTGGGCCTTACCCATTTACCAAAGAATAAAATTTAAACGAATATTTGAGGACTTGGCCTTGCTTTCCAGTGATGCTGGCATAAAGTTAGTGCAGGCTTTTGAAATCCCTATGAGGTCACTGCCACAGGAAGGAAGAATGGTTTGGTCGCTGCTGGCAATCATTAGATTGTCTAGTCCAGCGGCTAGAATACATCTCTTGCAACTGCTAGAGCACACAGTGACATAGTGTGAGAGGGGAGTACGGTAGGTTGGGTTTTTCCACAGTTTGTACTCACAGACACAGGACCACAAGAAAAAGCTGCGGAGTATAAAGAAGTATAAGCTGAAAAAGGGCCTGGCTACACAACTTATTTTCTCTACTCGAGCCCAGGTCACACTTAAGGGAAAGAATCATGTTTAATGATCCTGAGGTGGCTACTAGTTTTTTTTGGGATGATCAAGGATTCGGAGGGCTTTGCTGGTAGGGAGCAAGATCCAGATGAAGAAGCTGAATAGCTGTATTCCTTGGAATAATAATTGCACTTTTTGTTGGTACCTTGTAATTTAGGGTCTGAGTTGATGCACTGTTAATGTGTCTGTCTCTGATGGCCCTCGTGTGAGATTTGATTTCATTTAACTGGCGTATTTACAGGCGTAAGAACAATCTATACTGTTGCCTTTTCTTTATTAACAACTTATTTGTTATATATTACATTGTAGGGTCAGTTGCATATTGGTGTACTGTAGTACACCCCTCAGATTGTGGACTTTCAAATATAACTTCATGATATCCTTCCTCTTGCATGGTGTAAAGTTTTGTTACCTGAGTAGTCAAGATTTAAACATAATTTAACAGAGACCAGATAATCTGTAATTTCCTATGTCTTCCCTTACTGGTATTCAGCCTTCTCTACTTTGTCTTCCTCCTGTGAGTGGTGGGGATATTTGGTGTTAAGACTATTCCTGGCTATATCCTGTGGTGAGGGTGTTCTGTCCTATGGATTTGTCTCACTGGACATTTACTCTTGAACATTTTACTGAGGCCTTTAGGTCATTCTGGATTGCTGCTTCTGATTTGTTGTATTCATGTATTCAGATGTCATGACTGGGTACTGTCTTTTGTCTGCTTTTCAAATATCTAATGTGTACATGTTGCCTATTTGTGGATAACCCATAAATAAAAAGTAAAGAAAAAAATAAATGAAAAGGAAATACCATAAAACAATTACAAACTTAAAATACTGACTTGCATTATCTCTGGTCCCCCCACCCCTTGATTAGAGGGCTTCCACTGGTCACTGGGATCTCTGCCTGTGTGCACTTTGTCTCAGTATAGCATTGGGACCTGCAACCCCCAAATTGGAGCTATTAATAGCTCTGATTATCATTATGACAATGATGAACACTCTCTGTGGCTGCTTGCCAAACTCTGACAGCAACTTCAGGATAGCCACAGGAGGTTGTAGGCTATATCACTAGAGGTGCTCAATATGAAATGTTGGTGGCAGGGACATCAGGATCAGCCAGACGAAATATAAATCTTTAAAAAGCATGCAAGAAAAAAAGTCATTTTTTGCAAAAACACTAGTCGGTCCTGCCCAACACTGAGATGTGGGGCTTTTCTACTTGGACATTTTGCTTTAATATTAAAGTTGGCAATCTTGGTTTATCACCAGCTGCCTTCTCCTGGATCAGAAATTACCTGAGCAATAGGCACCAGATGGTCAAACTTGGTGACTCCTTCTCTAAGCCTACCCCTGCTTCTGTTGGTGTGTGGTTCTGTCTTGGGCCTCGTACACTTCTCCTTGCATATCAACAACCTCCATAGGTGCCTAGCCCATTATATACCAATCCTATATGTGAATGATTTGGTACTTATAGCTAGCTCAAATGATATTAATGGTTTAAATAGTATGCTTGCCACTGATTTACAGGTGGTGCAAAATTGCCTAGCACAAAATAAACTCCTTTTAAATGTCACCAAAAACTCAGTCTATGCTATTCAGCTCTCTTCCCAAGCTCAGATGTTGTCAGTCCCCTATACTGACCTCTTGCACCAATGGTATTATGATTGACCCTGTATAGTCCTTTATTATGCTTGCATGCACATGCGCGAACAGCAAACATTTTCATATGGTAATTGGGTGTTGAAAGATCTTGCACTATTGTCCAATGCAGAGCAGTGTTTTAGGGGTGAGACAGTGCCACATCAATCAACAGTTGGGTTGAGTATGATGGACTTTTGGCTTGATGGGTGGAGATGGCACAAACTTCAAAAGAAACAGCTGACCCAATCATGGGTTGGCTCTTCCCTTTGATCTATGCCACCCACCAAGCAAGCTTCTCTATCATCCTCAGTCTGGAATGACTGGAATATGAAACATGCAAGCTCTAACAGGACACCGTCCATCAATGTCTGATACTGGTGCTGCTACCACCCCCATAACTGTCCCCTGTACCCGACCCTCTCTCTCAGCACCTCCCCCAAATATTTCACTGACACTGGGGGTGCCCAATCCCACAGTATCGCCACCTCCTAAGCAACCCCCCCCACTACTGCACCACTCCCAGTGTGCAGTCACATTCTGTAACTGTCCTGCCCACCCAATCCTCCCTCTTGGCACCCCCCCCACAAACATAACACTAACACTGGGGGTGCCCAATCCCCCAGTGTCACACCTAAAATAAGAAAAATCTTCCCTTGCATTTTTTTTAAACAACAGTAGGGGTGCTAACCCCAATGTCGCTGTCGCTCTCAGTTGTTGCCACCCCTGTAACTGTCCCACCCACCTGACCCTCCCTCTCGGCACCCACCCCCTCACATCCCCACACAAACTTAACAGTGACACTGGGGATGCCCAATCCCAGTGCCATGACCCTGAAATGAAGAAAACCTTCCCTCGTAGGTTTTTTAAATTATGTTTAATAAACCCAGTAAAAAGAAACCATCCATCAATGTCTGTTGTAGCCTTTACTATCCCCACCCTACCCTCCCACTCAACACCCATACTCCTCAAGCCCTTACTTACCCACCGGGGTCCAACACTTAATCTTCTGTGGAACGTAGACATGTCTTCAATCTTCAAAGCTGGACCACGAACTGAGGAAACAGGTATGTGGTTCAATGTATTTCAATGGAGTTTTGAACTTAGTTGCATAACTTGCCCATTTTATTATATTTTTTCCCCAGATCTTCGACATGCCCTCTTTTGGGACCCCACTTCATGAACAATTACACTGACATTAGGCAAATCTGTCCTGAAAGGTGATTTTGCGGTCCCTGCACAAAATCACCTTTCAGCCAGGAGTTCAAAATTTTCTCTGCCCTTGTTCAAGAGGCGGAGTCATAAGAATGCTATGTTAAAAGTTTGGTATAAAAATATTAAAAAACAACAAAGTTATGAGCCTACATTGAATTTAGTCAATGCAATCTCATAACTTGGGTAATTTTCAATATTTTTACCCCAGATTTATAACATAGCCATTTACTTACAGCACCTCATTAATGTGACTGCTGTCATTTTTCAAATCCTGGCCAAAATGTGTTTTTACATCCCGAAAGGTGATTTCATGGTCCCTGCACGAAATCACCTTTCAGACAGGAGTTCAAAATTTTCTGTGCTCTTGTTCATGAGGTAGGGTCTTAAGAAGGTCATTTTGAAAATTTGGCATAAAATATTGAAAAACAACAAAGTTATGAGCTTATGTTGAATTTTCGAATGCGGGCTCGTAACCTTGGTAATTTTCAATATTTTCACCCCAAATTTTCAACATAGCCATTTCTTTACAGCACCTCATGAATGTGATAGCGGTCATATTTCTAATCCTGGGCAAAATGTGTTTGGCATCCCAAAAGGTGATTTTGCAGTCCCTGCATGGCATCACCTTTCAGAGATGAGTTGAACATTGTCTCTGCACTTGTTCATGAGGTGGGCTAATAAGACTATGTTGACAATTTGGGGCAAAAATATTAAAACATAACAAAGGTATGAGCCTGCATTGAAATTTATAAATGCTGGCTCCTAACTTTGGTAATATATAACCCACACAATACACTACAATGCATCTAATACTCCGGGGCTTCTATACCAGTGGCAAACATCCGGCATTGACAAATGCTTGTTTATTTGGGTATTATCCTGGATCCCTCCCTCAACTTCTCCCTTCGTGTGTTTAAGACTTGCATATCTGTTAATACTGTGCTTGATGTATCCTTTAGAATCAGCCAGAACCTTACACTGCAAGTCAGGCTAGCAATTTCTCAAGGTAGCCTTCTGCCAAAACTCATGTATAATGTGCCTGTCTACTCACCTAACTCCACTGCTATCCTACGGAAATGGGATAACTTCTACAACAATATCTGCTGCTTTGCTGTGGCAGCCAGCCACCTCACCCATCATTGCAACCTGTATACTATGTTGGGGATGGCTCCCCACTTCTTGTATGACTTATTTGAAGTTATGGTGTTTTACTTATAAGGCTTTGCAAAACCAGTGTGCCCTGTCCCTTGCCTCACTGTTACATCCCCTGAACAGCATGTACCCCTTAAGGACTACTGATTAGGCTCTTTGGCTGTCCCAAAATTAGGTCCAGTCTTGGTTGTGTTGCATACTCAAATTCAACTCCCAGGCTTTGGAACACTATTCCACGGGAGATACAACACTGCTCTACTGCAATAAGTTTCCACAGAGGATATAGTGGATTTTCACTAAATACTTCCATTTGCATCTGTTGCTAAGCCAGATAATAATGAATACGTATGACTTGCTATTTTTCCTATATTTGTACTCTGCTTCATGATTTTTATCTCATCTTGTGCTGTGATTGGTGGGTTAATCTGTGATACTCCAGTATTTTATTTATTTTGTTGTTCTACAGTATCTGTAATTTGTCTTTACACATACCTTCTTGTACTGTGCATGCTTTTGTATAATCCTGCTGTAACCTCAAGGGCTGGTACCTGAAAATAGGCAATTTTTGTCTAGTGCACTTATTCAGTAAATAAAAACTAAATAAGTAAATACATTTCCCATAAGTCAGAGGTGTAGAGTGTTCTGCTAAAAGACACAAGCAAGTATTTATTTTTATTTTCTTTACTTTAAAATGAGTTAACCAGGTTAAACCCAAAGGCATCAGATGACAATTTTCATGGGTGAACCGGACATAAAAACAATGTACATCTACATGTACGACATACAAATAAATCATAACATGAACAACTAGAAGATTCAAGACAATGTTGTTTTACACACCTTTTAAAAACATACAAACAGTTATAAGATGAAAAGCAAGCTGGCACTCTGTGCTTGTGGCTTGTGAAGTCTTACTGTGTGTGTGTGTGGGGGGGTGTGCAATTTACCAATTTGTACAAATCAAGTGGAATGTGAATGTGAACAAGATGAGATGGCAGACATAAATGGAAAAAGGAATCTGACAACACATAAATCTTTTAAATGCTAATAAATTAAAATACACTCTCCTTTGTTCAAAAGACAACCAACCTAGCCCATTATACAGAAGACAGTGATGAGTAAGACATGAAGCTGAACTTGCAAATCTGAAGTATATACAAAGACAGTATTAGATTAGCTTGTTTGGCAACTGAACACGTATGAGTTATTGGAATTTAACATGACTCTGGATATGGAGTCATGAAGGCATTCTAAGGTGAACTAAGTCAACTCTTATGGTTTAATCTGAGCTGAGTGCTGGCCTCCATCAGGATGGGGGCACAGATACATTTTGATGCAGCAGTGTATGCCAAGGATTGATTTTGTGTTTTTTTGTTTCTTTGTCAACAGAAAGGCATTGAACCCCTTGAGAATAAGCTATGTATACCTTCATGTGTACCGGGCCCTCCCGGTCCCCCAGGACCTCCTGGCCCACAGGTAAGTGCAGCTTGAAACTCTTCTCATTGCTTTTTCCCTGCACAGGCTGTTTAGCCATTCCTGAATTGGGTTTGATGTCATGAGGTTTCATGTTTCTACTCGAAAACCTGCCCTTTTAAAGTGCAGCCCAGCCTGTCACAATGAAGCCCAGCTTGCCAAGGAAAACCATGCAAGTTTCAGAAGCTTAATTATACAAAACAGACCACATTAGACTCCGGATGTTTGGGCTATAAGAAGTGTTTCAGTCTTCAGTAAGTAGAAATTCACTGTACCTGAGTTCGCTATAAGAAGATTCCATTGTAGCTGGGATTGGGAAGATTTTCCCCTCAGATTATAAGTATTTCTTTTATCGCCATGGTACATACATCTTTGAGTGCAGTGCTGAAAAAAACTACTTAATTTTGAAGAACAGAGTGTGTTGACCTGACTGTGTACATCCATTTGAAATGGTGTTGTTCTATGACTTTTATCCAGTGGGCTCTAGAAAAACTTTAATTTGCACACTGGCCCCAATCTTTGGACTCTAGCGGGCAATGCACCCATCTTAGGCTTGTGGCATTAGTCTCAGGGGTATAAAAAGAAATCATAGAGCTACAGTTTCCTGAAGCCTGTAACTGTTGGCCATTGGCCTACAAACCGAAACATATTTTGTGGCAGCAGTATTTGGTGCTGTTTTTAATATTTTGGTGCCATTTTTAATAAAGAGATGTTGTGCCACAAAACATGGCTATTTCCACCCTGGTTTGACATCCCTAGTTGCCCTCTGGAGTTTAAATCTGCAAATGTGAAAGCCACAAACTGAAATATTACATTTCTTTTGGGCTTCCCTGATGATGGCCCAACTGTAGCACATTGGCGTTGTGCTACGATGTGGATTTCCCAGGTTCAGAAATGAGCCCAGCTCCAATTCATGGTCATTGCATAACAACTCTCATTAATCTTTGGACCTGCATCATGAACCTGCCACACTGGATTGTGCTCTGGAATCCTGCCATGGGAAGGGGCTTGGGGGATGCCAGCAAGTGATTGGCTGTCTGGGCTGGAAGGTTGTTGTTAACAGTCCTGATGGAGGGAGCAGCACTGGACATAAGCAGAAATACTTTAATATTTATGATTTTATGTAACTTGAATATTGGGATTTCTTGTCTCCTGATTTACATGGGGTAGGGGTTAACTGTTGGTTTCTGTGATCTCAAATGGGGGTTCTTGCATTTGAAAACAATCAGAAATACACCCATAAGACACTGATTGGTTTGGAAATTTCTAAGCTCTGTAAACATGGTGATGGAGCAAACTGTACCCTCTTAAAGGCTCTAAATGTTTGCCTAGATTACCGACTACCTGCCCAAAAGCAAGAACTTTGCCAGTCAAGCTAAAGAAGCAGTAGTGGGAGATTGCAAGGAGATTCTGTGGCTATACCACTGGATATACTAAAAATCAATAATTCTATGCACAGATGGTGGCTCAAGGATTATAAAATACCTGCTGGAGTTTCAGGAAAAAGTTTGGAAAGTATAATATTTAGACAAAGTTCAGCTATTTCATGTATTCTCTGTATTTTTCTCACTCTTGTTCTTTATTGCATTTGACATTTTTAATAAACCAAAACCTTTGCTCATTTTATTTCATCTACTTGTGCTGCTTATCTACACCTGAAGTAATGTCCCTGTGTTTGTGACATCATAATCATATAGTGGCATTCTGTGATTTAACAAGCAGACCACTGGGATTTCAGAGGTAGATAAGCAGACAAGAGCAGGAGAAATCTAAGGGGCAAAGATCCTGTTTTCATGCAAATGTCTTCTGTTATAAAGAACCAGGTAAAGATAGGCCGAGATATCTATATTTTATACATGTTTAAACTTTAGATCCTAGCACCTGAGGAAGTCCCTAGAGGTGAAACGTTGGGCATCATCTGGGGATCTGACTGAGAAAAAAATTCCTAAATAAAACAGAAGAGTTACTTAAAGATATTTTGTTGTGTGGCTGGTGCTTTTGAAACTGTTGGACTTGGATACACTAAGCATATTCAGATCTAGATCAGACACGCACATGTTGGGTATTTATTCAGGGTTACTGATTGTAAACACTGCATTAACATGCCATTGCCATGCACACCTGGTTTCAATCTTTCTTTACAAAACACAGGGTTCCTAGCTCTAACAGTTTCAAAGTTAGACCATTATTTTTTTTACAGTATTCTGTAACAAAAATCCAGGCAAATACATGTGTACAAGGAACTGCAAATCTGAAACAGTTAATAGCCTCATACATAGGTCCACCCTGTCAAATTCCTTAGTGTAACCATGCGAGGGGTCTATCATTAAAACAATACTAGAAGTATTAATACATCGGGGTCTGCTATTCAAAACTTTGCCCAGGCACAAAACCCAGTCTGCCCACAAAAACTGGGCTTTGCATGGATTTCTCATATTCAAAAGCCCAGTTAGCGTGTGCAAACTGGGTTTGTGCACAGGCAATATTCAGAGGGGGTGCCATGCAGCTGGAGGAACGGGAACCTTAATGTTGGCACAGTCCAATATTTATAGAATGAGCACCCCACAAGGCTGTTTTGCCCAGTCCCTTTGCACAGAACACATAATGCCAATTGAGAGCTCAACTTACTCCTGCACAACCCTAGCCATTGGCAGAGGAAGTGCAGCAGCCTCCCACCCCCAACACAGTAGTCCCTGGCATCTAGTGGGGCACCCCCATCCATGGCTTGATGATGACAGTAATCACTCCTTGGTGCTAGTGGTACACCCTGCTGCTCACCAGCCCAATGGTGCAAGTAATCATTCCCTGGTGCTAGTGGTGTCCTCCCACCAATCGCCGGCCTGATGGCAACAGTAATTATTCCCTGGTTCTAGTGGCTCACCCTCCCCACATGGATTCGTGGGCCGACAGTGATGTTAATCATTCCCTGGAGCTAGTGGTGCCACTCACCATCCACACCCATGCCCAATGATTAATAGGGAATCAGGGATAGGGAGGAGGGTCCACTAGACATCAGGTAATGGGTTATCTTTCATGTAAAGAGGATCAGATGGGGAGAAGATACACTAAACACCAGGGAAATGGTGTCTGTGTGTCAGGTGGGTGATTGGGTAGGGGGAGGGACCACTGGACACTGGGGACTACATGTTAATCATTGGGCATGGGTGTGGGTGGGACCAATGGACACCAGGGAATAATTTGTTCCAACATCGAGCTGGTGATTGGTAGGGGGCACCGATAGCACCAGGGAAGAATTACTGTTACTGTGAGCCCAGTGATTGATGGGAGGGACCATTAGCACCAGAGAATGATTAATGTCACCATCGGCCAGTGATCAGCGGGGAGGACCACTAGCCCCAGGGATAGCTCTCCATGACCAGGCAAGAGAGGGTGGCACCACACTAAACTGCCAGGCTACCCATGCAATTGAGCCAATAATGGGTATGCAAATGGCCTCTTAGCACCTTGCATGCCCAATGAGCTCATTTGCATGGGCCTGTTTGAATATCAGAAATGTAGCGCATGTCAAGCCGTTGTGGTGCTGTATTTTGGGATTCATGTCTGCCCAGCGTAAAGTGGCTTAGTGTTGGGTTGCCATGGCCCTATATCCAGTCAAACAGTGCCAGTGCACTATTCCACTGAATATAGCATTTCTGGACACTCAGGTAATTGCAAGGTGCAGTGCTGATGTTTGCACCTTTTTGAATATTGGGCCCCTGGAGTGGTAATGCAACCAGTGCTCAGTGGAGATAAGGATGGATTAAATAGCACATTTCAGCAATGCTAGGTCTTTCTAAAATCATGTCTTTGACAAGGCTAACTCTGAAAATGTTTTATCTAGGGACTTTGTTTTTTAATGAAAGCTTGGAGTCAGGTCAGCTTTTATTACAATTTACATTTATTTATTTAGTTTTTGGAGACCAGGTAAGTTCACTAGACAAGAAATTGTCTATTTTCAGGTAAGACCTTGGAGGTTACAATATAGAACAAACTCTGGCCAGAGATGATAGGGCTGCAGTTGAGCAATTTAGAGTAAAAATATTGAAAGTTTGTTTGCAATATTTTTATACCAAATATTCAACATTGCCTTCTTATGATGCTGCCTCATGAGGAAGGGCAGAGATAATGTTCAACTCCTGGACTAAAGATGATTTTGCAAAAGGGCTGCAAAATCAACTTTCAGGATGCAGAAACACATTTTGGACAGGAGTTGAAAAATGGCAGCTGTCACGTTCATGAGGTGTTGTAAAGATATGACTATGTTGTAAATGTGGGGGGAAAATATTGAAAATTACCAACGTTACAAGCCTCCATTCACAAAATTCAATGTAGGCTCCTAACTGTATTGTTTTTTAATATTTTGCACCAAATTTTGAACATAGCCTTCTTATGACCCCACTTCATGAACAATGGCAGAGAAAAATTTCAACTCCTGCCCATACGGTGATTTTGTGCAGAGACCGCGAAAGCACCTTTCGGGATGTAAAAAACATTTGGGCCAGGATTTGAAAATAGCTGTCACATTCATGAGTTGCTGTAAATATATGGCTATGTTGTGAATTTGGGGAAAAAATATTGAAAATTACTAAAGTTACGAGCCTCCATTCACAAAATTCAATGTAGGCACATGACTTTGTTGTTTTTTAATATTATTTCACAAAATGTTCAACATAGCCTTCTTATGACCCCACCTCATGAACAAGGGCAGAGAACATTTTCAACTCCTGCCTGAAAGGTGATTTTGCACAGGGACTGCAAAATCACCTTTTGGAACAGGTTTGCCTAATGTCAGTTTAATTGTTAATGAGGTGGGGTCCCAACAAAGACTGTTAAAATTTTGGGCCAAAAATATGCAAAAATAGAAACATAGAAGTTGATGGCAGATAAGGACCGCAAGGTCCATCCAGTCTGCCCATTTTTTCTACCTTATGAATGTGCCATAGACCTTTACTCTGTCAATGGTCTACCTATTCATACTCATCTGTATTGCTCCCCTATGCCTATACCATGCCTGTTTGAAGCTGTGCACTATATTCATATCCACCACTTCCTGAGATAGGCCGTTCCATGCATCCACCACCCTTTCTGTGAAAAAGAACTTCCTCACTTTGCCCCTTAATTTGCCTCCCTCTAATCTCGTGCTGTGTCCTGTTGTCCTGCTGTTTTTCTTATATTGAAGCATGTTAGACTCTTTCACCTTGTTAATGCCCTTAAGATGTTTGAATGTTTTGATCATATCACCTCTGTCCCTCCTTTGCTCTAGGGTACACATATTGAGCTACATTAATCTGTTCTCATATGTTTCCTGATGTAGTCTCTGCACCATTTTGAATGCCCTTCTCTGGACTGCCTCCATTTTATTAATGTCCTTGTACAGATGCAGCCTCCAGTACTGCACACGGTACTCCAGATGGGGCTTAACCAGTGTCTTGTAAAGAGGGATTATTACCTTCCTCTTAAAACTTCCAATACCCCTACTGATACACCCCAACATAGAAACATAGAAACATAGAAGTTGACGGCAGATAAGGACCGCAAGGCCCATCCAGTCTGCCCATTTCTTTTTCTACCTTATAAATGTGCCATCGGCCTTTGCTCTGTCAGTGGTCTATCTATTCATACTCATTTGTATTGCTCCCTTATGCCTATACCATGCCTGTTTGAATCATTGCACTGTATTCGTAGCCACCACTTCTTAAAGTAGGCCATTCCATGCATCCACCACCCTTTCTGTGAAAAAGAATTTCCTCACATTCCCCCTTAATTGGTCCCCCTCTAATCTCATGCTGTGTCCTCTTGTCCTGCTATTTTTCTTATATTTAAACATGTTAGACTCTTTCACCTTGTTAATACCCTTAAGGTGTTTGAATGCCTCGATCATATCACCTCTCTCCTCCTTTGCTCAAGGGTATACATATTGAGCTCTGTTAATCTGTCCTCATATGTCTTCTGATGCAGTCCCTGCACCATTTTGGTGTTGCCCTTCTCTGGACAGCCTCAATTTGGTTAATGTCCTTGTGAAGATGTGGCCTCCAATACTGCACGCAGTACTCCAGATGGGGCCTAACCAGTGTCTTGTAAAGAGGGATTATTACCTCCCTCTTACGACTTGTGATACCCCTACTAATACACCCTAACACCTCCCTAGTCTTACCTACTGCTTTAGAGGTCTGCTTGGATGATTTCAGGTCATCAGTGATGATGATGCCCAAGTCTCTTTCTTCCTTTGTGACTGCTAGCAACTCCCCTCCCAGTCTATAGGTGGCTTCAGGGTTTCTCTTCCCTATGTGCATGATCTTGCACTTCTTTGCATTAAATCCCAGTTGCCACTCTTCTGGCCATTTTGCTAGTTTATCCAGATCTCTTCTCATTCTGCCCATCCCATCTGAATCATCTACTCTGTTGCAGATCTTGGTGTCATCTGCAAACAGACAAGCCTTACCCTCTAGTCCATCTGCAAGGTCACTAATGAAGATATTGAAGAGGACTGGCCCCAGGACTGATCCTTGAGGTACCCCACTTGTGACTTGCATCTCTTCTGACTGTATACCATTTACCACCACTCTCTGTTTTCTGCCCGTCAACCAGTTTGCCACCCAGTTGACCAACTTCTGACCCACCCCGAGCCTACCCAGCTTATTTATCAATCTTCTATGTGGAACAGTGTCAAAAGCTTTGCCGAAGTCAAGGCAGGCGACATCAACTACTCCCCCTTGGTCCACCACTCTGGTTACCCAGTCAAAGAAATCTATGAGATTAGTTTGACAGGACCTTCCTTTTGTAAACCCATGCTGTCTTGGATCTTGTGCCCCTATGGATTCCAGGTGTTGCACTATCCTTTCCTTAAGGAGTGCCTCCATAATCTTGCCCACTACTGAGGTAAGACTGACTGGTCTGTAGTTCCCTGCCTCCTTCCTGCTACCACTCTTGTGGAGCAGGATCACATGAGCCCTTCTCCAGTCTTCTGGGACCTCTCCTGTGCTCAGAGACTCGCTAAACTGTTCTGCTAATGGCTCTGCTAGTTCCACCTTTAGCTCCTTAAGTACCCTGGGATGTATGCCATCAGGTCCCATTGCCTTATCCACCCTGAGCTTAGCAAGCTCTTGTAGGACCCTTTCTTTTGTGAAGGGAGTAGTAGTGCCACCTCCCTTCCCCTGTGTCCATGGTGTTGAGCTGTGGGCCCTGCCCTACCTTCTCTTCAGTAAATACTGAGCAAAAGTATCTATTTAGGATAGATGCTTTACATGGTCCTCCTCCTCACATGCTCCCCTTTCATTAGCAGCATACCCTCTGGACTTTCTCCTTTCACTAATGTATCTATAGAAAGTCTTGTCACCTTCTTTTACTGTTCGTGCTAGTGTTTCCTCAGTTTGGGACTTTGCCTGCCTTACTGCCTTCCCTGCTTCCCTTAGGGCAGTTTGGTATGCCTCCCTATCTTCATCCCTCTGTGTTTCCTTATATTTCCTGAAGGCCAGCCTTTTGGCTCTGACCTTTTCTGCTACTATATTTGAGAACCAAAGTGGTTTCCTTCTTCTTTTGCACTTCCTTTTCTGTCTAACACAATGGGATGTTGCTTCAAGTATTGCATCCTTAATGCTTGCCCACTTTGCCTGTACCCTCACCTGTGTTTCTTTTGCCAGGGCTAGCTTAACTCTGTTGGCCATCTTATCAAAGTCAGTTCCTCTGAAGTCCCATATTTTTGCCTTGGAATGGGATGATTTAGATGTAGTAGCCAAATTGAACCATACCATGTGATGGTCACTGGCCCCAGGTGACCTTCTACCTGGAGATCTGTGATCCCTTCCCTGTTAGTCAGTACTGGATCTAGGATAGCCCTGTCTCTTGTGGGTTGTTGTACCAGTTGTTTGAGGCCCTCCCCCTGCAGGGAATCCACTATGTGTCTAGTTCGGGCATCCCTCTAGCCTTACCTACTATTTTAGTGGTCTGCTTGAATGATTTCAGGTCATCTGTGATGATGATGCCCAAGTCTCTTTCTTCCCTTGTAATTGCCTGCAACTCCCCTCCCAACTTATAGGTGGCTTCAGGGTTTCTCTTCCCTATGTACATGATCTTGCACTTATTTGCATTAAACCCTAGTTGTCACTCTTCCAACCATTTTGCCAGTTTATCCAGATCTCTTTTCATTCTGCCCACCCCCATCTGGATCATCTACTCTGTTGCAGATCTTGGTGTCATCTGCAAACAGACAAACCTTACTCTCCAGTCCATCTGCAATGTCGCTGATGAAGATATTGAAGAGGACTGGCCCCAGGACTGATCCCTGAGGTACCCCACTTATGACTTACATCTCTTCTGAATCTATACCATTTACCACCACACTCTGTTTTCTGCCCACCAACCAATTTGCCACCCAGTTGACCAACTTCTGACCCACCCCGAGCCTACCCAGCTGATTAATTAATCTTCTACGTGGAACAGTATTGAAAGCTTTGCTGAAGTCAAAGTAGGTGACATCAACTGCACCCCCTTGGTCCACCACTCTGGTTATCCAGTCAAATAAATCTGTGAGATTAGTTTGACAGGACCTTCCTGTTGTAAACCCATGCTGTCTTGGATCATGTGTTCCCATGGATTCCAGGTGTTGCACTATCCTTTCCTCAAGGAATGCCTCCATAATCTTGCCCACTACTGAGGTAAAATGGACTGGTCTGTAGTTCCCTGCCTCCTCCCTGCTACTACTTTTGTGGAGTGGGATCACATGAGCTCTTCTCCAGTCTTCTGGGACCTCTCCTGTGCTCAGAGACTCACTAGACAGTTCTGATAATGGCTCTGCTAGTTCCACCCTTAGCTCCCAAGTTATGCCACTAAATTTTAAACCCCATTGAAATACATTGAATTGCACACCTGTTTCTTCAGTTCGCAGTCTGGGTTTGAAGAGTGAAGATGTGTCTGCAGTCCAGAGAGGATTATGGCATTGCAGTCCTGATATGGTATGTAAGGGCTTGGGGGTGGGAGCTGAGTGGAGGCTCCAGTGGAGGACTATACCAGCCACAAAAGACATCAATGGATGATTTTCTGTTTACAGGTTAAAAAAAATGAGCAGATTCATGCACTGGGGGTTTGGACCCCCCGGAGCTATTTCATTTCTTGAGGGGGAGTGGGGTGGTGGGTGCTGAGAGGGAGGCTGGGGTGGGGGATATATTTACTAAAGAAAACAAAACAAAAAAATGATCCTGACACTGGGGAATTGGGAACCCCCAGTGTCAATGAGCAGATTCCTGCACTGCGGGATTGGGTACCCCCAGTACAGCTATTTAATTTCTTGAGCGGGGGAGTGGGGTGATGGGTGCTGAGAAGGTGGGTTAGGTGGTGGGCTATCTCTAATAATCAAAAAGAAAAAAATGATCCTGACACTGGGAGGTTGGGCACCCCCAGTGTCACTCACTCATATATTTCTGGGGGGATGGGGTGTTGGGTGCTGAGAGGGAGGGAAGGGTAGGGGGATATCAATAATTTATAAATTATTTTTTCAGCAGTTGCAGTGGCATATGGTACAATCCGCTATGACTAAGATGGCTGAGCACTATTGTGGATGCACTAGTAGTCACACATGCACAATCCTGTTTGTCAGCTGTGACTGGCATTTATTTTTTCTTGAATATTACATATATCCTCCCCACCTGAACCTCCCTGCCAGCACCCCCCCCTCGAAACATAAGAGTGACTTGGGGTGCCCAGTACCCCAGTGTTATGATTAGACTGCTGTTTTTTTTTATAAAGAAAAAAAAACAGTGCTTTGTGAGTGGACAGCTCCACAGATGCAGAGGTGACTGTGATGCATGTCTAACAGGTTGTTCAGTCAGAAAGAATGCAAAGAATGCAGAGTCCTTTTTCTGAAAGCAAAAGCACTACAGGGCTCCACCCACTGCAGCCCTAAAATGGAGTGGATGATTTACAGTATAAACAACAGTGTAAACAAGTAAGTAGAGAAGTGTCAGACTGATTGCAAAGTTACAGAAAAACAATTACATGAGAACATGGATTGATATATGTCAAAACATGTTAAGATATATATCACTACATATTTAACTATAATGTTAGGGTTAAAAGTATATTGCTGTCTATTGATAGAGCTTGTACATGTTCATCTGAGTCCAAATTTTCATTCTAAAAAAATTAGGCTAGTCAGGTGTCAAATATTGCATGGAGATGGACAACACTTGACATAATATTGGCCACTGCATTAGTAGATACTCATGGTATATTCTGTGAAGGAGAACCACATTAGTTTTACTTATATATTTATTTATGGAAACTTTTTTGCTCTCCTGGATAGCCCTATGAGACATAACATCTCATTTTTATCAGGGTCCTGGGTGGACAGCAGGAAAATATTATATCCTTGCCTCAAGCTCACATAGAGACATAAATGCACAAAAACAAATTCAAATGGGATGCACGGGGCTTGTAAGAAGTATGTGTGAATCATTTAAAAATGGCTTTGTGGAAGAGGTTAACACATATTCAGGAGTGAGAAAAGATATTTTTTGTTGTTGTGAATCATAGGAAGATGTTTCAGGTGGTGCATGATATTGTTCCAGTCATAAAGAGTATGGAAAGTGAAAGAATGTCTCCCATAGCCAATGTCAGACTAGTCCACCTGTATACAGTACCTGGAAATTCCCTTAGGCTGGCCCCTCAAACCTTAAAAACACTGAAAATCTTTTTAAACCTCATAGCCTTTTTTTGTCCTAAGTATATTGGAGTGGAAGGGGTCCATGAAGGTAAAAGGATAGTTGTGAGTGACAGGTGTGAGGCTGTTTTGTAGGTACCCAGGAACTGTCAACATTATCACTTCCTTTCCAGTTCATCTTACAGTGAACCCCAGGCTGGTCAGGCTGTGTCTGATGACTGACTATCAAACTGATATTAAACAGCTGTTCAGCTGTTGGCAGTTTTCCAGTAGGTGACTTTTCAAATGTTGCTGTTCCTCACGGATGAAAACTAGACTTCAGGAAATGTAATAAGAGGTACAGTACATGTACTGTAACCAAAGGGTCAGACTAAGGGCACCTTCCCTTCCTTCCTAATAAGTCACCTGTCATGAGTGGGCTAGTTCTCCGGTTTGACAGGTCACACCAAAGCTCAAAACAATGCCATCAGTGCTGCTGTCGTTTTTTTCCTCCTTTGCTCTGAGGTAACCCCTCACCCCTTCACTTGTGATAGCAGGACCACCCTTGCCCCACCTTAGCCTCAATGTTCATGATCTACCAGCTGATCGCATCAGGCAGTGAGGTGGGGTTTCCTAATGCCAGTTTCTAGAGTCAGGATTTGAACTTTTGACTTTCAGAACATGAGGACAGAGCATGAGACTCTGCAGTCTCTATTTAAAATCATTTAGGACTATTACATGATAATGCCAGTATCAATAAATGTGTTTAAAGCATTTCACATGTCTCATTGGGAAACAGGTTATGCTTCCCATTATGTGTGTACACACAGATCCATCTTCACACATGTCATTTCTGACAGCACTGAAAAGTAGAAAAAAAGATAAAACCTTTACAAGTACAAGTGGCTATATAGTTACCAAGATGCTTCCTGTCATCACCATCATCATCACCATCCATGGACATAGAAAACCTTTCTGCACAGTGTCACAAACCCACTCAGCAGGTCAGCCCTCTACTCCCAAAGTGCCAACCACCAAGCTCAGTCTTGTGAACAGGAAACAGAAATAGGGTAACCCTCCTGTCTGTTTTTGTGGATTCAAATCAACCTTTGGTCTCAAGTCTTGGAGGGATTCAAACTGTGAACCACTTGTTAGTGTACCCAGTGCACAGGCTCAGATAATTCTGTCTTCGGGGGGGGGGGCAGATATCTTTGCCTATGGGCACCTAACCAGGTGTACAAAAATGAACCCTTAAAAACTCTAATGAAAGACCTCAGATTTAACTCTACTTTTTTCCAGTTTGGTATCACCATTTAAGCTTATGCATGGTGTCAGCTTTAACCATATATGCTTCACTTGTTAAAGAAAGAAATTCAAAGACAGACCAAGTAGGCTCTAAAAATAGAATTTTACTAAAATAGATAAAAATATGTAAAACATAAAATACAGAACCATATATCACAAGAACCATACAATCTTTTAAAAGAACAAGGTTTTAACTGTGCAATTCCTACTATAGTACTTAGATTTATCTCTCTTTCTAAATACCTGCTTAAAGTTCTCAAAGATGTGTCTTTTTCAGAGTGTAGATAGAAGTGTGTGTAGGAAGACAGAATACTATTTAAAAAATGGTCTTTGTCAACCCCTTTGCGTGAAGTCACCTAGCTCCTCCTCTGTTTATTAGAAATCATACACCCAGGATGTTTTATCATATTAGAAGGTAAGTTAATTAAGGTTACATCTGCAGAAACTCCCTTCCCCATGTGACTTCCCCAATCAAGTCTGTAAATTCCCTTTCATCTATGAGCAGTATCCTCTCTCACACAGACATCAAAGCATTTATGATTTCGCACCAGTGTGCTGTAACCTGGTTTCCTCCACTAAACGTCATAAAATGGATATTGATTTCCCTCTTAGCAGTTAAAGCTATATTTAACCTAGATAAACAGGAGATCCTTGATTAAGGCCTGTTCTAGTCTATAATTAGCTGTTGGCCTTCCAGGTAACACCTATTAGCTAAAACCTGGGAGGGGGGTTTGTCATTCCAGAGACTGTCAGCATCTCTCATGAGAGACAATCAGTAACACATTTTTATATTACAAAAAGCATAGGTTAATCAGAACCAGCTGTCCAAGTGTCACAATTCCTCCCCACCTAGACTGAATTTGGGGGCTCTATCCCATGCATGGGATGAGCTTTCCAAATCAGTTCATTCCTCATAGACATGAGACAAGCCATCTCAGTTCTGATTTTTGGCTTCAGCCCTATGTAACATTGTCATATCATATCCTTGCAAAGCAAGACTCCACCTTAGCAATCTACCATTCGTCTTTCCCATCTGCATCAGCCAAACCAGGGGGTTATGGTCAGTCTGCACCACAAAATGCTGCCCATACAAGTATGGCTCCAAGTTCTTTAGGACCCACACTATGGCAAGACATTCTTTTTCCACAGTGGAATATGCCTGCTCCCTGGGAAGTAACTTCCCACTCAGGTATGCTACTGGGTGATCCCTCCCTTGGGTGGATGTCTGACTCAGTGCTGCCCCAATACCCACATCTGAGGCATCAGTCTAAACTATAAAGGGTTTGCTATAGTCAGGACTTGTCAAAACAGGAGCACTGCACAGTGCCTCCTTTAGTTTGGAAAAGGCTTCCTCACAGGCTGGGCCCCAGGTAATTTTCTTTGGCATCCTTTTCTTTGTCAGGTCAGATAGGGGAGCAGCCAGAGCACTGTAATTGGGTACAAATTTCCTGTAGTACCCTGCTGTCCCTAGAAAACTCCTGACCTGTTTCTGTGTTTCTGGTCTGGGCCACACCTGGATTACCTCTATTTTTATTTAGTTAGGATGGAGCTGTTCCTGGCCTACCGCATGCCCGAGGTATGCCACCTCTCCCATGGCCACCTGGCACTTCTTGGCTTTGACAGTGAGCCCGGCCCTCTGTATCCTGCCCAGCACTTCCCTAAGGTGGGATAGGTGTTCCTCCCAGCTGGCACTAAAGATGGCAATGTCATCCAGGTATGCCATCGCGTACTCCTCAGCACCATTTAACACCTGGTTTACCACTCTTTGGAAAGTGGCCAGGGCGTTCTTCATTCTGAAAGGCATTACTTTAAACTCAAATAAGCCTATTGGAGTGATGAAGGCCAACCTCTCCCTTGCTCTGTCTGTCAACATTACCTGCCAATACCCCTTTGTCAGGTCAATGGTAGTAAGGTAGGTCGCCCCTCCCAACTTGTCCAGGATTTCATCCGTCTGGGGCATTGGGTGGACATCTGACTTCGTGACTGCATTCAGTCCATGATAGTCTACACAGAAATGAGTATAGCCATCTGGCTTAGGCACAAGAACTACCAGTGAGGCCCAGGGGCTATGGGATCTCTGGATTACCCCTAAATCCAGCATCTCCTCCACTTCCCTCCTAATGTCCTTTTGGACAGCTCTGACACCTGATATGCTGTCCACTGTATGGGCGTCTGTGTCCCTGTCTCCGTATCATGAGTCGCTAAAGGGGTTAGCCCAAGCTTGGTGCTAAACAATGGGGCAAAGTCTGCTAAAACCTTCCTTACTTTCTGGATCTGGTCCGAGGCCAGCTGAGGAGACAATTTTACTGCCTCCACAGAGGACTTCTGCTTACTTTCCTCCAGCAAGTCCAGAAGGGGGTCTCCTTCATCCGTCCCCTCCCCAGGACTACACAGTGCAAACACCATGTTAGCCTTATTTGCATATGGCTTCATCATGTTGACATTGTACATTGTTTCTGTCTGCCTTCGGTTAGGTAACTCTACAATATAGTTCACGTCATTTACCTTCCTAACCACTTTGTATGGTCCGGCTCACTCAGCCTGCAGCTTGTCTTTCCAGACCGGAATAAGGACCATGACTTCCTGACCCACCATGTACGAGCGAGCTCTGGCTCTGCAGTCGTACCACACTTTTTGTTTCTGTTGGGCAGCTGCCAGGTTGCTCTGGGCTGTCCCCATAAGCTCCTTCAGCCTTTCCCTAAACCTAAGGACATAATCCACTATGGGAGTTCCCTGGGTGGTGTGTTTGCCTTCCCAGTCCTCCCACATCAAGTCTAGGGGCCCACGTAGCCGGCGTCCATATAAGAGTTTGAAGGGGGAAAATCCTGTTGATTCTTGGGGCACCTCCCTGTATGCAAACAACAGGTGGGGAAGATATTTCTCCTAGTCCCACTCATGCTGTTCAGCAAACACCTAGAGCATTGACTTTAGGGTACCATTGAATCTTTCCAAAAGCCCATTGGCTTGTGGGTGATACGGTTTTGTGCATCTCTGCACCAATCCACACTTCTGCCATAAACATTTCATCAGGTTCGACATGAAGGAACCCCCTCAATTGGTGATGTCATCCTGTGGAAACCCAACACGGGAAAAAATCCCAAGTAAGGCATCTGCCACTTTGTCTGTCCTCAGTGAGGATAGAGCGACTGCCTCTGGGTTCCAGGTGGCATAATCCACCAAAGTCAGGATGAATCTCTTCCCTGAGGAGCTGGGGGTATTTAAAGGCCCCACAATATCCATTCCCACCCTCTGGAATGGCTCCTCCACTATGGGCAATGGAATCAGGGCAGCTTGGGTTTTTTTGCCCACCTTCCCTATTTCTTGGCACCAGTGACAAGACCTGCAATACTCCTTCACCTGCTGGGTGAAGTTAGGCCAGTAGAAATTCTGGGCCAACCGCTGCATCGTTCACATGATTCCCAGATGACCAGACAAGGGAATATCATGTGCAATCTTGAGCAACTGCTCACGAAACCCCTGGGTAACGACAAGCTGCCTGCCTAGCACTCCTCCCTCTGCCTGCACAGCCTGAGTATACATAAGTCCATTTTCTCAATAAACATTATGTCTGCCATTACCTCCCTGTATGCTGACTGAGTCTGCCCAAGCCCTCAGCTTCTTTAAACTAGGGTCACTTCTCTGAGCAGCTGCAAACCCCTCACACATTCCCAAGGCATGGGACAGGTCCCCTTCAGTTGTTAAACTAGGGTCCCTAGCACTAGCATCAGGGCACTCAGGATCACTGTCAATCCCAACCCTCTGACAATGGGTCACCCCTCCCTCTTCTGAGTAACCCTCTGTAACTGTGTGGTTACTTGCTACTGGGGAAATTTCTACCCCCTTTTCATTAGTCTCCCCATCTGGAGACACAGGCTTGGGAACCAGCCTCTCAGTGGTTTTCACAATGGTTTCTGTGGGGTTCAGGGAACTACAATTTTCCCTTCCCACTTGGTTATGGGTAACTGCACATACCATCCCCTGTTTGAGATTGTTGCCCAGGATCACATCCACTGCTAACATTTTGGCTACTGCCACCTGTTGCACAGTTCCCCCTGTTTCACCCCAGTCTAGGAAAACACTAGCGAGGGGCACTGTTTTTGCCTCACCAGTAAAGTCCTGTACAATGACATATTTATTGGGTATAAGCTGACCAGGCTCTACTAGATCCCTTTTTACCAATGTCAGGGATGCCCCTGTGCCCCTTAACCCTTGCATCTGTACACCATTCACCATGACTGGGTGCATGTGTTCCCTTATGTTCACAGGCATGCTTCAAGGGACACACAAACAACTCACTTCTTTTCTAGTACTATTCTGCGTATTCTTGCTCATTCTTTTGGGACACTGTCTGGCAAAATGCCCAGTTTCTTTACATAACCAACATTCACTTCTCTTTTTAGAGAAATCTTTTCTCTGAAACCTGGGGCTAACTGGTTTCAGTGGAGGCAGTGAGGGTTTTAGCTGCCCTGAAGGCACGCTTTTCCCTTTCTGCACTGCCACACCCACCCCATTCACTCTCAGAGCAGGTCTGCTCTTGGCATAGCAGTCTGAGAGTTCAGCAGCCTCTTGCACTGTTTTAGGATCTCGGTCCTCCAGCCAGGTTTTCAGCTCTGCTGGGCATGCCCAATAAAACTGTTCTAACAAAATCACATTTTCAATTTTATCAACAGAGTTTGCCTCAATTCCTTCCCACCAACGTTTTAAAAACTGATGTTGTTTCATGGCTAGCTCCTCATAGCTCACGTCAGGGCTTCTCCTGAGCTTACAGAATTTAGCTCTGTATGATTTAGGAGTTAATTCAAATTTCTTTAACAGTGCAACTTTAAGTTTGCTGTAATCATCACTGTCCTCATTGTCCATTTGACCCAATGCATCCCAAGCTTTCCCGCTAAGTAGTGGGGATAGCTGGAAGCTTCAGGACTCTCTAGGAATTTTAGCCTGAATACAAAATTTTTCAAAATAATTTAAAAAAGCATCCATATCCTCTCCCTCTTTAAATTCGGCTATCAATTTGGAATTCAATTTGTAACCCAATCCTGTAGTCCCAGTTAAACCCAAGCTACTTACCTGCTCTGGTGCTGCTGGTTGGAGTCATAGCTTCTCCAGTTCGTGTTGCCACTGGCGCTCATACTCCTCACAGTCAGTGTCTCTTTGTTCTCGCTCTGCCTCTCGGCATTCTCACTTTGCCTCATGGCATTCTCACTCTGCTTCATGGTCCACCTCTTGTTGCTCACGGTCTGCCTCTCACTTCTCTCGCTCCCTCTCTCTCTGGAACTCCAGCTCCATCCTGCACAACTCAGTTTGCAGCCTGAGTACTTCTGAATCCAGGATACTGGTGACCTTCCCCTGCTGCTGTGGCCCTTCGCTGACAGTGGCCCAATTGCTCTCCTCATTGGATCTGGACACTGTACTGGCTACTAGCCCTTCCACAGTCAATGTTTGGTCCCTTTCAGTCACGGTCTGTGACTCGCTGCTCTGGGTATCTGCTACCATCAGGGCATCTACGAGGTTCTGCTTGCTGGCTTTCACCTCGAACAGGACTCCTCTGTCCCTGCATAACTGCTTTAAGTAGTCTACAGTGTGCCTGCTGTAGTTGGAAGCCATTTTCTTCCCTAACTATGGACACTATGACTTGCACTTTAGAAAAAAATAATAAAATGGGTAGGAACTTGACTGTATGCCTAGTGATATAGTTCTGTTTCCTTTTTAAAAAAATAAATCACTGCCTTTTTCTTTCTTTGCAAGTGAGCTGATGGTCTCAAGCTGACACACTGAGCAATAAAAGCTGCCAACCAATCTGTCCCAAACCCACTCAGCAGGTCAGCCCTCTACTCCCAAAGTGCCAACCTCTGAGCGCAGTCTTGAGAACAGGAAACAGAAACAGGATAACCCTTTTGTCTGTTTTTGCGGGTTCGAATCAACCTTTGGTCTCAAGTCTTGGAGGGATTCAAACTGTGAACCTCTTGTTAGCATACCCAATGCACAGGCTCAGATAATTCTGTCTTTTGGGAGCCAGATATCATTACCTATGGGTACCTAACCAGGTGTACAACAATGAACCCTTAAAAACTCTAATGAAAGACCTCAGATTTAACTCTACCTTTTTCCAGTTTGGTATCACCATTCAAGTGTATGCATAGTGTCAGCTTTAACCATATATACTTCACTTGTCAAAGAAAGAAATTCAAAGACAGACCAAGTAGGCTCTAAAAATAGAGTTTTACTAAAATAGATAAAAATATGTAAAACATGAAATACGGAACCACATATCACAAAAACCATACAATATTTTAAAAGAACAAGGTTTTAACAGTGCAATCCCTACTACAGTACTTAGATTTGTCTCTCTTTCTAGATACCTGTTTAAAGTGCTCAAAGATGTGTCTTTCTCAGAGTGTAGATAGAAGTGTGTGTAGGAAGACAGAATACTGTTTAAAAAACTGTCTTTGCCAACCCTTTTGTGTGAGGTCACCTAGCTCCTCCTCTGTTTATTAGAAATCATACACCCAGGATGTTTTATCATATAAATCATACACCCAAGATGTTTTATCATATTAGAAGGTAAGTTAATTAAGGTTACATCTGCAGAAACTCCTTTCCCCATGTGACTTCCCCAATCGAGTCTGTAAATTCCCTTTCATCTATGAGCAGTATCCTCTCTCACACAGACATCAAAGCATTTATGATTTCGCACCAGTGTGCCGTAACCTTTTTTCCTCCACTAAACTTCATAAAATGGATATTGATTTCCCTCTTCACAGTTAAAGCTATATTTAACTTAGATAAACAGGAGATCCTTGATTAAGGCCTGTTCTAGTCTGTAATTAGCTGTTGGCCTTCCATGTAACACCTACTATCTAAGATCTGGGAGGGGGTTTGTCATTCCACAGACTGTCAGCATCTCTCATGAAAGACAATCAATAACACATTTTTATATTACAAAAACCATAGGTTAATCAGAACCAGCTGTCCAAGTGTCACACATGGCATATATTAACAAATTACCTTTGTTTTTAGAGCTTTGAGGAATTTCTTGTGCGGCTTCTTTACTTTCTATTTTTGCCTCCTTGCTGGTGGATCAGTCTCTCTTGCAGCCTATCTCTGCAAACCCTGGATCCCAGGCATACAGGAATGGTCTTCATTGGTCCCCAGATTACTACTGCCCACCCTGAGAATTCTGAGACCTTTAGTGCCACATTTTCAATTGCTATGGGTGGTACTAATGGTTATTGGGATCACTTAGTAGAGCTGAAGAACTCATAACCTCATCCAGTGACACCCCTTTCTGAGCAGTCCAAAGTGTTTTTAAGATTGGTAAGGAAAGGGGGTGGGAACCACCATGCAAATGGTCAGCATAGCCATTCACAAAAGACTGGTGGACCTCACAAGTCCAGCTGCATCCTCCTGCACCTCCCTGGGTTACTGCCTAGCAAAGCCGGGTGATAGCAGACTGCCTTGCAAGGACCAGGTGTAGCTGCACAGACTGGAGAATGAGGATTGGGGTTGTACCACTGGACTACCAGATATAGACACAGTGGAAACTAAGAAGAGGATACCCACTTGTCCACCATGCTATGACATTAATTTGGGAGTGGTTAGGGGGTCAGTTGGATTACCAGACACAGTGGTTACATACCACTTGAGGGGGACCACTAGGTCACCATGACCTATTGCTGAAGGGTAAGCGGAGGGGGGGAAGGAGACTTCAGGGCAGGATGCCCATGTGCACCAGAGTGTGATTGGGCTGGGCCACAGCATGCCGTGGCAGCATGAACCTCATGTAATGCCTTTCTGTGATTTGGTTGCAAGAGAAATACAGCCTGTCTGCAGGTGCAAACCCCCTCCCAGCAGTATGCTCCTAGCTTTGTATATGATGCTATTGGTTGCCAACACAACAATGTTTACAAATTCTGCCTGGTTTGTACCACCCCAGTGGGGCTGAAAATAGGGCCCCCCATTCACCAGCTGAAGATAGAGTGACATGATAATGCATTATAATGTATGGTGGAACGTTGTTATATAGAGAAATCTATCTTTTCCCTGGGTTGTTATACCATCGATGTGATGTATCCTTGTTGTTAACCCATCAATGGTACATCACATCGATGGCATAACAGCATGGAATTCAGTCACATGACTATCTCTATGGCAGTGTGACTACGTGCATATTTAACATTCATTTTTCAGCAGTGATTCAAATAACGGTCACACAGCACATATTAACCCCCCCCAATCTGTGCTGAAACCCTTACAAACCCTCAGTCACTCACCAAATTAGGGGATATTTAGAGCGTGTTCTGTATTCCTGCTTGTTTACTAAATATTTTTTTTTCTTTATGTCCCTCGTATGTGTGTCTTGCCGGAAAGTTCCGCAGAGGTCAATGCTTCACATCCTGACCCTGTCTCTCAGTGCACAGCATCCCTAGTTGGGCGTTTCAAATCACGTGCTGTTCTTGTGATACCGATGCCAATACACTATAAAAGACAAAGTATGGCATTGATGAATAACCAATCTAAGTTAGCTTCTCATGGCTATCTTAGCAACTATGGCAAACCTCTCGAGCTACACTCTCGAGGTTTACCTGGGTTGCCAAGGGAACCACTTGAAGCTAGCATAGCTTCATTATTCATCGATGCCCATACTTTATCCTCTATATCATCCAGAAAGAAGTTCTATAAACCCTGGAGGGTAGGAAAATCAAAGTGTGTGTGTGGGGGGGGGACTGTAATTGTGGATGATAAAGGGTAACAAAAGAAGATGATTTTTGATTGCTGCTGTAGGTCTTTAGGACATGAGCAGGATGTTGCTTGGGAAAGGCTTTTTACAAAATAAGAAAAGCTGATCTGAGACTGAACATGTTGATCAGAGGACATTCCGTTACCCAGATAGTGAACAGGATAATAGTAGAGGTACAGCTGCAGCAAGACACATGAACAGATATTTCTAATGCAAGAGAAAAGTGCCTGTTCTTTGATATCAAGCAGGATTGGTTTCTCATCCAATCTGCAGAGCAGCCAAGAAGAGCAGAAGCTATTTTGGAACTGATTATTGGAAACAATTCTGGAATAGTATTGAAAATCAGAAGTGTCTCTAACCTAGCAATCAAAGCATTTTCTGGTGTGAAATTGTCTTGAGGGCAGCTGAAAAGAGCAGTAATGTAAAATTATTAATGTAAAAAAAATGTATTAATGTTTTATTGTTTTTTGTAAATACAGTCCAAACATTACATAACATAAATCGAACTAAAAACTTTCGGCCATCTAAGTACATGAAACAACACAGCAAAAAAGGTAGAGAAAATAATCAGAAAAACATTTCAGCTGTTGGATATAAGAGAGGTTCTGGTTTAAAGAATTAAATTGTGGATGAGGATCAGCTCATCCCCAAAAGGCCTCATGCCAAAAATGATATCCCTATGTTACTTTGATTAAAAGTTACAAGCCATTTTGTCCCCCCCCCCCCGATTTCACTGACTGTTAAAACAAAATCAGTCTTCTAAGTGGAATTTTTTTTGTTTGTTTGTTTATACCCACTAAGATGTATGTCCATGGATTTCTGCTGCCTTTAAAGTACTCCCCATCCCCCCTGGAGAGTTTTGGCCACATGCAGTATATCTCATGTCCTCCACTAATTGGACATGGGTCGGGACAAGAAACCCACTGTGGTTGACCCACTGCCTCCCCTGAACACCACAACCCCCTTGATGTTATTCATTGTGATAGTACACCTAGCCAACTGCACCCTTCCACATAAGTTCTGGTGGTGGAGGGAGAGAGTCATTATTACTGTGGTACCACCTTCCTGTCATAGTGAGGATACTACATATTGGTCCCACATGGTGACCGATGTCCCTACTTGAAATCCTAATCCTAAACAGCAATGCTGTTGGAGGCTTTTCCTTTTGAGGCATATTTACCCTGTAGTGGGTTCACCCACTGCATAACAGGGCCTGGCTAGGTCCCTTTTTGGAAGTCACCTTGATGCTTAGTTTTTGTTAGTGTGCAATTTGCAGTCTGCACAGTATGGTCAAGGATTGTAGTTTGGGCCTTTGCCTCTCTTCCCAATTTCTCTGCTTCAGAATGTAAACTTCATCAGGACCTCACTGATCTCAGCAACTGTGACTGCTCCACTTAGGTCTGCGTCACCAACACCCCTCCTCTACCCCTCCTTCCTCTTCCCCCCCAACCCTTGGCCCCTCCCCTTCTCCCACCCACCAGCCCACCTAGCACTTTCCAACCTATTGCACTTGTGACAATGTTAACTGCTTGACTGCAATCTTTCCTCTCCTCCTCACTCGCTCGGCTCCCCTCTCACTTATGTTAGTACTGCTCTCCTGCTTCCTGCACTCCTGTTTCTTTTCCCCTGCATGTCCTGTCTCTTTTCCCCTGCACTACCTTTACTTTCTTTGTTATTGCACTACTTTGTAAACTTACTTCTGTATTGTACCACTCACTGTTTTGTTTTTTATTCTTCTGCTGATGAGGAACCTTTGTAAATGAACCTCTGGTTCAAAGGTATTTGTAATTCTAGTACTCAATAAATAAATAAATAAATAAATGAAAGGGTGTTATACGCAAATACTGTTGTTCATGGTTATGTACTTTGTTCTTATAAAAAATGCATGGTATCGGCAGGCTAGAGGTGAGCAGCGGGAGAGGGGGTGGGGTTCGGGGAAGTACCCTAAATTTTCTTATGGCTAGACCAAATGTTCTCTACTGGGACCTTCAATTTAGGGTTAAAACAAAACAAAACAAAAAAAGTTAGTGTGTTTGAGTTGGCTGAAGTGAATTGTTATTTGTGCAGTTATCTAGGTATTTGTCTCAGGTGGCTGAAGGGAATTGTTATCTGTGCAATTAACTAAGTGTAGAAAGAGCTGTAAAGTTGGGGGAGTGACTTAGATGGAAGGAAGCCAGGTTAAAGCCAGATTTAAAAACTGCCCTAGATAGCTTCTGCCAGAGAACAGGCAGAGAACACCAAGAAGAAGGAACTGCTGTTATAACTATACTTCTCTTCTGGGACTATATTGCCCTCCACTGCTCCACCCTAAGCCAGTTCTACTTTTATAGGCACAGGATTTGACTGACAACAGGAACTTCCTGTTTGGGAGCAGGAAGTGATTGATCATGGAGCCACAAATGACTCACCATCCTAGAAGGAAAAGAGTAGCTATCCCCCCCCAGCTGCTGGAGGTCTGACTCTGAGCAACTAAGGAGACTACTGAGAAATATAGGAAATTCTTGAATCAGAACAGAAAGATAAGGAGTTTTAAAGGGCACAGAGGCAGTAAGTAAGTAGGGAGAAAAAAATACACAGAAGAAAGAGTAAGTATTCCAAACAACAGTTAAGGGGCCAGAAATAAGACATGATGGGAGTGGTGCAGTGCAGTGGCTGTGGAGCAGCAGTCTTCCAGGAGACATTCTGGAGGATGCGGTGTTGTCCCATCTGCAGGCACATCTCTGGGCTGAGGGAGGAGGTTGCACATCTCCAGGCTGAGCTGGTCAGGATTTGGGGGGACCTCCTCTCCCACCCAGGGACCACCAGGGCCACTGCCGTTGCCTCAGAGGTTGCCAAGAAAGAGGAGTGGTTGGACCACAGTGGGACCAGGGAGGGTGAGGGTGGTGGAACAGAGGTGCATCCCTCCAGTTCTACCTCTCCACAATTCATATGCCATTCTGGCAAAGTGTGGTTCCTCTATGGAGGCACCCGCAGTGGAGATCAAGTAGGGTGCTGGGAACTTCCACAAAGGAGACCCACAGGAGGGTGGCACAGGACCACACAGGGGGAGGAAACAACTCCTGTTGGGGGACTCCATTGTTAGGGGGGTAGAATTGGGGGAGGAAGGGGAGAGGGAGGTAAGGTGCCTGCCTGGCACCATGGCTTGGAGGAACAGGGAGCGAATCCTCAGGATCGCTGGAGAAACTGCACAGGGGAGGGAGCTGGATGTTATTGTCCACCTAGGGACAAATTATCTGGCTGAGAAAGGGATCAGAGCAGTGCAGGAAGAGTTTGTGGAGTTGGGGAGGGGGCCTTAGACAAGTAGCATGCAAGGTAACCTTCTCGGAGGTGCTGCCTGTCTATGGCATGGGTGAGGCTAGGGTGCTCCACACCATGGGATTCAATCAGTGTTAGAAAAACTGGGCAGAGTTCAGGGATTTGGCTTCATTGGAGAGTGGGAGTCCACCTGGAGTGATGCAGGCCTCTACTGGGTGATGGTCTGCATCTGTCCAGGAGGGGAACCAGGATCCTAGATGATAGGTTTAAATGCTTCATTGGCAAGCATTTAAACTAGCCAAGGGGGGGGGGTACTGGAAAGGATCAGAGAAATCCTAGCCCCCCAAAAAAACAAATCAGGGTAGTAAGTGAGGTAAACACCAAGATAGAGATGTCGATAGGGAGAAGGGCAGGGGTAAATGGAGAAAATGACAAAGGCAATAAGGACAGGGATGGGGCAAAAATGGGTAAGGCCATCAAGAAATGGAAGGTAATGAGTACCAATGCCCATATTCTGGACAACTAGCTCCTTGAACTGGTGGCCTTGATGGAAGAGCGATGCCTGGATATCATAGCAGTCACAGAAACATGATACACAGAGAACCATGACTGGGATGTTAACATACCAGGGTACACAACCTACAGGAGAGACAGAGAGGGTAGACAAGGGGGAGGAGTAGCTCTCTATGTAAAGGAAGGGATAAAAGCAACAGACCAAAAGAGTAAACAGGGAGGGGAGGAGAGGAGGCACTGTGGGTCATCTTAGAGACCAGAAATGGCACCACAATCCGCACAGGGGTTGTATACAGACCCCCATGTAAGGGAGAGGGAATGGACAAGGATATGATAGAAGGCATCCTTAGGATGGCAGAGAAAGGGGCGATACTGTTGATGGGGGACCTGAATATACCAGATGTTAACTGGAGCATGTTTGCTGCAGCCACATCCAAGAGCAGGGCCATTCTTGATGCCCTATGAGTGGCAGGCCTCAGACAGCTAGTTTTGGAACCCACTCATGAGGGAGCAATCTTAGGCCTCATACTCTCAAATGGGGACAATGAGAGGATCTCAGATTTAGAAGTGGGTACCCATCTGGGAACAAGTGACCACCAAACAGTGTGGTTCACAATAAACCCAGCTACAGAGTCAAGCCATACAAAAATGAGGGTACTGGACTTCAGGAGGGCTGACTTTGGCAAGATGGGAGAGTGCCTTAGAAAAGCACTAGCAAACAGGCTAGAAGGAGGGGTGGAGCAACAGTGGGGAAACATCAAAACTGCCATCACAGAGGCAATAAGCCCTTGTGTGAAGCAAATAAATCAAAATGAAAGAAAAAGCCACTATCGTTCTCAAAAGAGGTGGAGGGGAAGGTTAGGGAGAAAAAGATAGCATTTAGGAAGTATAAGGAAACACAGAAGAAGCAGGACATAAAACTGTACCAGTTAAGGCAGAAGGAAGCAGGTAGGGAAGTCAGAATAGCAAAGGCCCAAACTGAGGAAAAGATAGCCAACTCAGTTAAGAAGAGGGGTAAAACCTTTTATAGGTACATCAGGGAGCATAGAAAGACAAAGGAAGGGATAGTGAGGCTGAATAGAATGGACGGTGGGTGGGCAGAGAGGGACAGTGAAAAAGCAGGGACACTGAATGGATGCTTCTGCTCAGTATTCACAAAAGAGGAGGAGGGGGAGATGCCTAATCCAATTAACAGAAGCACTCTGGATAGGGGGGTCGATCCCAGTCCTTTCACAGAAGAAAGGGTTCTGAAAGAACTCCTAAAACTGAAGGTGGACAAAGCAATGGGGCCTGATTGAATTCATCCCAGAATTCTAAAAGAATTAAGGGGAGAACTAGTGACACCACTGACTACCCTTTTAAACAAATCATGGAAGGATGGTGTGGTACCTGAGGACTGGAGGAAGGTGGATGTGATTCCCCTTCACAAAAGTGGGAGCAAGACAGAGGCAGGAAACTACAAACCTGTCAGTTTGACCACTGTGGTAGGAAAAGTGATGGAATCAATTCTGAAGGAAAGAAATGTTGAGTACCTAGAGGCCAGTGGGACATAGGACCCAAGGCAGCGTGGGTTCACAGTGGTAAGGTCATGTCAGATTAATTTAATTAATTTCTTTGACTGGGTGACCAAAGTAGTAGACCAGGAAGGGGCTGTAGACATGGCCTACCTAGACTTTAGCAAGGCATTTGACACAGTAAAACACCAAAGATTAATTATCAAATTAACCAGCCTGGGAGTGGGTCCCAGGGTGGTAGCCTGGGTGAAACACTGGCTGGACAACAGAACACAGAATGTAATTGCAAATTGAGTCCACTCTGAAGAAAGAGGGGTTACTAGTGGGGTACCGCAGGGTTTAGTACTGGGACCAGTCCTTTTTAATGTCTTTATAAGTGACATTGCAGAGGGACTGGAAGGAAAAGTATGTCTCTTTGCAGATGACACAAAGATCTGCAACAGGGTTGATACACAAGGAGGCATGGAAAGGATGAGAAGGGACTTGACAAGGTTGGCGGAATAGTCAGAAGTATGGCAGCTTGGATTCAATGCAAAGAAGTGCAAAATAATGCACCTGGGAAACAAAAACCCAGAGGAAGATTACACAATGGGGGTGGGGGCAGGGGTAGCAACAACAACAAAAATGGAAAGGGACCTGGGGGTAATCATATCAGATGACCTTAAGGTTAGCAAGCAATGTGAGAGGGTAGTAGGGAGGACTGGGGGGATCCTGGGATGTATATGGAGAGGCATCACCAGCAGAAAACAGGAAGTTGTTATCCCTCTGTACAGACAGTTGGTGAGACCCCATCTGGAGTTCTGCATCCAGTTCTGGAGTCTCCATCTCCACAAGGACATAGCCAGGATGGAGGCAGTCCAGAGGAGAGCTACTAAAATGGTGCAGGGTCTGCAAGAGAAGCCATATGAGGAGAGACTAAATAAGCTTAATATGTATACCCTTGAGGAAAGGAGGGAGAGAGGGGACATGATAGAAACTTTTAAGTACCTCAGTGGAATCAACAAAGTCCAAGAGGGTAGCATCTTTCAGAAAAAAGAGATGTGCAAGAACAAAGGGACACAATTTTAAGATAGAGGGGGGATGGCTCAGGGGCAATGTGAGGAAGTATTTTTTCACAGAGAGGGTGGTGGACACATGGAACAGCCTTCCTGAGGAGGTTGTGGGGTCTAAAACTGTGGGAGAATTCAAGAATGCATGGGACATACATAAGGCAATTCTTGTGGGGGTAGAAAGAAATAGGCTGTTGGTTAACTAGGATCTGCAGCTTATCCTGTAGGTAGGGAAATGAGCAGACTAGGTAGGCCAAGTGATCCTTATCTGCCATCAAAGTCTATGTTTCTATGTTTCTGAGTTCCATTAATGTAAATGGACTCAATTACCTTATCAAAAGATCCAGGACAGTTTTCCTAGCAAAATACATTAAGCTTGATTTAATATATGTATTGAGGAGTCACATTTGACCCTGGTTAAACACAATAAAGTGAGAAAATGTGGCTTTTCCACAATTTATTCATCCTCCCACCCTTCTGGGAAATGCCCTGAAGTTGCAATATTAATTCCTTGGACAACTTCCAAGAGCATAAAGTGGTCACTGACCAGGAAGGCTGTTTGGTTTTGATGCAAGACCACATTAATTGGGTAGCAGTAACACTAGTTAAATTATACTTACCCCTGAGTATAAGTGACCAAACATTTACAAAACTGATGGCTGTTTTACTCTTAAATATCTCAGGAGTGCTTCATCTCTCAGGAGACTTCAACACAACACTCGGTCCCAGGGTGGACTCGTCTAACTCATACCCCCCCCCCATTGGCAGCCGGCATAGCACAAATATTTTAAATGGACATGAGCAGAAGTAGGCTAGGTGGACATGTGGCATCAACATCATACACACACCCGACAACAGACTTGACATATTCCAGAACTGATTTTTGCTTTATGCATGTGGAAAGTTTAGGTAGCGAGCTGGAGCGTCACATTATTGTCATTTCAGACCATCTCCCAGTAAATAGTCGTTGAAATCTGTTGGCAGAGAGGAAAGACACATGTTAACATCTACATGATATGCACCAAAAATCCAAAGAATTCCACACCTACCTTTTGGATACAATAGAGGAAATGCTCTTATATAGTGCCTGTAATCAATACAGCAAGAAGTGCAGGGCAAAAGGGCAGCCCCCCTGACACAAGCCTCCAGGGGGTGCACACAAATCCCTCCCATGCTGATTAGTTATCTACCTGTGGTGCTATTATATTCACTAGCACTGCTGAGTGACCTGCAAGTCTGTGCTGTGGTGGGATTTTTATTGATGATCTCCGATCTTCCATTTCTCAGTCGTTCCTCCTCCCCACCATGGCAGTGTCACTGTCTCATCTGTCTGCTTAACACAAAGTGCTGAAACTTGACCCCCTCCCACAGCTGCCAACCCCCACTGAGTAGTAAGTGTGAGCCCGTCCCTATCACTCAGCCACTGCTGATGCACTACATTTGGTTTTCTGCATAATTACGGAATAAAGTATTCCTGATTGGCCATTTCAAACCAAGTAGAGCCACAGTTCCCAGAGCCGCTGGCATCAGTTCGCTGCTGCTGCACTTGCTAACTGTGTTGCTTGCTGCTCACCGACTGTTGCTGCTGTCCTGCTTTTCCCCCCACTTCCTGTGCTCCTTCTTGATACAGACTCAGTCTCGCCAGAAAGAATTGTTTGCTTGCTGCATTGCTTCTTGCTCTGCACTCGCTGACACAGTAAGTATTTGTTTTCCATCTATATAATTTACATGAATCTGTTCTGTGTGATTGACTGATCACGTCACGGTCTGATGGTCCACTGATTTGTGTTATTACACAGTTTGTGTTATATATTCAGAAATCCACTGTGTGTGTGTGGGGAAGGGCCACCAGGACTCACTTTCTTTAATTTGGGGGGGGGGCAGATTTACGGACCAACTCCTTGCGGAGGCTAGTGTCTAAGACCTGGATCCTCCTGGCAGGTGTAAGCCAGCTAGTAAAATTTATCATCAGAGGAAACTGATGTCATCATGTCTCCCACTAGTGTATTGTCAGAGGTTTGGAGGGGAAGGGGCCATCAAAGCAAAAAGCATATAAATTAATCCTTACAGTATATGTTAAACTCCAAGTCCAAATAAATTCTTTGGGAGGGGGGTGGTGGGGACTCTATAAAAAAGGAAGAAATCAGGAAGCAGCAGCCCATTGATATTCATACAGGGAGAAATACTTAGCATCTCTCTGTACTGCTGAAATGTCTTTTTCTGTAAATAAAGAAGCTAGCCCTGCCCAAGGGCATCTCTTCTTCTCTCCATACTACTCTCCTCCACTTAATCTCTTCCTACAAATTTGATTAGCAACTAGCAAGCAAAGCAAAGCAATCATCTGCTTAATAGTTTCAAATAAACTTAATATGTATTTTCATATTTCACTCAATTATACTCTGCACCAAGATCCTGTTTACTTGTGTTTTGCAATGTGAAACTATAAATTTGAAAAAAGGACAATATATTTATTTGTTTTATCCCTGCCTATTTCTTACATGCAAGTTGCAAACAAAGTTTATTTTCTGTGCAGGATGGGGATAGGGTGCAAAATGCGTGGCTTGCCCCAGGCATGAAAATGCCTTGCTTCAGCGTTGCCTCTAATGAGGTACTGGAAGCCATCCAATGAGATATGCTGAAGGCAGTGCTAAGCAGATACATAATCTAATACACTACTCAGTGGAAAAGTGAACATCAAAAACACTGTATCCAACTTGAAGACACATTTCATTTTTTACAGATGGCATACCAAAAGGTGATGTCTCAGTTAAACTGCAATTAGATAGGACTTGGGCAGGACTTGACACCCTCTGTTTGCAGCAAACAGAAATTGCCCTTTTTTATCTCAGGCAATGTTACACTGAAGTGGGTCCACATGCCACAAGGCTGTTAGCCTTTCAAGTTTGTAAACAGCAACAAAAGGCAACAGTTAACAACAAGTTTACATCCTGAAACCAGGCACATACTGTATGTTTCAAATTACACAATATAACTAACTCATTTAGGATACTTTATCAGCACTTATACACATTGGAGGAAGAGTCCCCCCACCAATAGGACATGCGAGAATTCCTGTCCTCCCTCAAGCTACCCCATCTCCCCTGTGAATCTCATAACCAATTAACAGCACCACTCTCTGCTGAGGAGATCTTGATGATTCTAATTACACTTAAATCCATGAAAGGCCCAGGTCCTGATGTATATGGGTCAGAGTATTACAAGGTGTGCAAGGAACAGATGCTCCTTGTTATGACCCACACTTTCAATGAGAGAAGGGGGCACTCCCACCCTCATGGGTGCACACTGCCGTTTCTGTAATCTTAAATCCAGGGAAAACCTCCCAGCAATGTAGTTCCTATCACCCAATATCAGTGCTCAACACTGACTGTAGGATTTTATGTCACAGCCTGCCAAGTATTTGAACAAAATGCTACCAGTCTGAACTGGACTGGATCAGATAGGATTTGTCCATGGTTGTACATCTACAAATAACAACATGAGGACACGCCACATTCTTCATCACCTACAGATGCTCTCAGAACCTTTGGTTATTTTAAGCCTTGATGCCAAAAATGTTTTTGAATGGGTCTCCTGCACCTTCCACTGTTCAGTGATATGGAGGCTGGGATTTCCGGTCAAATTTATGCAACTACTTCAACGACTGTATCAGTCATCATAAGACTGTATCAGAGTCAACGGACACCATTCCATAACCTCCCCTTGCTCTGTGCCACCCATCAGGGTTGCTCATTGTCTCCCCTCCTATTTGCTGTTTATATACAGCCACTAGTACAGGCAATTCAAGAGTTCCCAGGCATACAAGGTGCACAAATGAATGGGGCTGGGGAGGAGGCAGCTGATAGCCCTTTATGCAGATGGAGTGTTGCTCAACTTGCAATCCTCAAAGACGTCATTGCCCGTGGCCCTTGACATACTGCACCACTTTGGTTCCCTTTCTGGTTATAAATTTAACACTACAAAGACCAATCCCCTCACATTTCACTACAATCCCCCACCAGAGATATGCACTCGGTACCCATTACAGTGGGACCTTATACACTTTCCAGAAGTTCCTGTAATGATCTATAAACACAGTTATCAAGCCTTTACTACACAACTCCAGCAGGAACTTACACACTGGAATACATTACCACTTTCTCTTTCCCGTAAGGTGGAAATAATATGAATAGCAGTGTTACCCCTTGCACTACATCTCTTCTGTAATATATCTTTACACTTACCAGACTTGTTGTGGCATTAATGGAAGTGGTAAATTTCAAGATTTATCTGAGCAGGACAGCATCCACGCATCTGATACCAAAGTATCCCTTCCCCACTTGGCCAGAGGCCTTTCATTTCCAAATCTTCTACTCTATTATTGGGCAACACGATTCCACTTTCTTCTCCTGCGGCATCTTACAGACACCTCCCCAAGGAGGACTACCATAGAACAGGCTGAACTTCCCTTTGCAAAACTCATTCCTCTCTTGTTCCATGCAGAATGGGACTGCACTACATTAGACAATCTAAATTCCTTCTGCAAAAGTATGATTGTAATGTGGCATAAGTTTAAAGAAACCTCTTCAATTAACAGCCTCTCTTCTGCCCCATCTCGAAGTTGAAATACTTTCAACCCCAAATTCTAGATCACAGTTATTGGATTTGGGAATGTTTTTCCCTCCAATATCTCTTCCAGCTTTATGCTGGCCCAGTTGTCTTAACATTTCTAGAGTTACGACAGAAATATGGTCCTAGACAAAATGGGCCCAATTCTAAAAGAGATAGGCCTGGCATAACAGCACATGCACCAAAAAGAATAGCGCAAGTAACAAACTACACCAGCAGTTGGGAAGTGCTGGATTCTACAATGTGGCCTGCGACATGCTGTGGGCCACTTGCTCCAAAGAGTAGTTACGCCAGCAATTGGACCATAAACCCCCGGCGACATGGCGCAAGAAGGTTTATGGCAGCAGTTGTGCCCTATTCTAGTAGAGCAGCAACAAAGTCCCCAATGTCAGGATTCTACAAGAACCCCTGGAGGAGAACCATCAACGTAAGTTACACAAGCATTTAGCTGGCGTAACTGTACATACGTCCTCTGGGAGTTCTGTAGACCCACTCCATCCACTCCAGGATGTGCCCCCATGCCCAGAACACCCCTGTCAGTGTCCCACAGGGCAGGCCACAACCCCTCCAGACCCCAATCCCCCATAGCAGAGGTGTCCAGCTGGGCATCTCGCATCCCCAGCCTCCAGTACCCCCACACCCTAAATGCCCTGTAGGGCAGCCCACACTCATCATGCCTCTGAACTCCACACTGCTATCAGCCCTGCAGGGCAGCTGTGCCCCCCCCAATCCATTCCCTGACCCGATTTTTTGCCACAAATGGTTAAAAATTAAAACCCCTGAGATCCCTGGTAGTCTAGTGGGCCCCACCCACCCCACCCAGCAGTGCCAGTCCTGCCCCACCCATCCCCAGCTGGCGACTGGCACAGCCCACCTCTCACCTCCACAGCCAGCCGCCGACTGAGCTCCGCATGAGCACTTACTGTATAGATGCACTCAGAAATAAAGGCCACCATAGCTGTCTCTGTAAAAATATTCTATAATCAATCATAAAATGATTATATTGCAACACTTTTTCTGTCAAGGTCAAAAAAGCTTTAGTCATACCAGGGCCATTATTTGACCTAGTGTGCAAAGCCTCACGTAAAGCATACATTATTAGGTATATTATTAAGAGTAGCTAATATAGTATTTTTCTTAACATGAAGTCCTCTAATGTGATTAAAATGTCTCCTGCATCCTGAATGTAAGTAAGGAACCCGCTAGCAATTACCTTAATGTGCTCATCTATTAATTTAGTTAATGGCTCTGTGAGGGAACCAATACTAGAATTATTGGCCTCCCTGGTGGGTACAGATCTTGGGGAGACAGTATAAAGTAGGCCTGATAGGAAATTTGACTGTCATGAATTCATAGCTTTCCCTCGAGATAACATTGGACAATAATCATTTTTGTAGCTAACAATCTCTGTTCCTCTTAGAAATCAATGTGGAATCGTGAGATAATTCTCTATGAAATTATTTGTCTAACAGTCATCTGTACACCTCTGTTTCATATCTTTTCCTATCCATCACAACTATGGCACCCTCTTTAACTGCTGCTTTAATTACTATGCCCTGATTTTCTTGTAAACTCTTTATTGCCTCACATTCCTCCCTCATGCAGTTATTATAATGGGGGCAGCATAATTATGACAGAATTCCTTCAGTTTTTTCTCACAGGCTTTTTCAAAAGCTTGAACC
Source organism: Neoceratodus forsteri (assembly GCA_016271365.2). Taxonomy (NCBI): domain Eukaryota; kingdom Metazoa; phylum Chordata; order Ceratodontiformes; family Ceratodontidae; genus Neoceratodus; species Neoceratodus forsteri. The sequence continues at coordinate 1,191,086,474 of CM057456.1, forward strand.
ATAGTGTTCATAGGGGGTTAAAAGGTGGATTCTTTTCCTTTAAAACAGGACAACCATTATTATACTCAGTCCCAAACAGACTATCACTTAGATTGCTATCCACTATCACATCTTCGGGGAGTAAATCCCTATCAGAGTCTTTGTGGTAAAAAATGTTAAGATTCAGGTTCCAGGTAAATCTTTTTAAATTCAAAGCCATCTCAAAATGATCAATATGATTAGCAGGCACAAATGACGTCCTTTTTCCACAACTTTTCTTTCAGCATCAGACAAATTATAATCAGAAATGTTAATAACAATAGTATTGTTCACTGTCCTCTCCTCAGTCTGTTCTGGTGATAGTTTCTGCCCCTCTCGCTGTTGCCCCTCTGATTGTTGAAGTGGTAATTAGGGTAATGATTTTGCTGTCTACCCTATTCTTGCCATTCTACCCCTCCCTCTAGGTCCCCTCTGTACACCTCTTCTCTGAAGGGGGCAATTCTTGGACTTCTCCTTGGGAGGCGGAGGGGGAGTCATTGGGGAAACTGTATTTGTTGCTGTGGAAACTCCTGTCTCAACACCAACTGGTTTGGAGAGATATTCATTTGGCTGTTGTCTAAAAAAGGACTATAGGTTCTATATTAGAAGGTCATCCTAAATCAGATTCACTAGTATAGATCTCTGTACTCTTTTGTTTAGACTTTTTTTTAAATAGAATGAGGTATAGAAGATTTTTTCAGGGACCAGTCAAATATTCAGCCCTCTAATTAGTCCAATCTATCCCTCTCAAATTTCCTCATATTAACCCTGTAATTTGCATATCATGCCATCAGACAGTTTCCTCTAATTGTTTACAATATTCAGGACACTTAACTGACTTGGCAAATGCAGATGCTTGTTCTTCTTTAGCCACCACCACTTCTTTAACTTCTGCTTCAACCGTTTGGGCATCAGTTAAAATATATATAATTAAACTGGCTAGCGATTCTAGTAAGAATTTTTGCCAACCCACTAAAAAATTATCCCTATCAGTTCCAAAAGATGACTGTTTTGTTACGTGGAGTCCATGTGGAACTCTATTAACTTTTAGATATGCCTCTAGAGTAACTCTTTGTCAGTATAATGTGTGAGCACATAAAACAGCCCTCTCAAGTTGCACTAAGGCCTCTTTAATATTTTGTGCTGTTTCTTGCACAGTACTCACTTGTTCCACAGATTCTGGAGCCTGGTAATCCACCACATCCTTTGCAAGTAAAGGATTTTGTTCCTCTTCATGATAAACAAAGTATCAATAAAAATACGATGTGTAATCCAATACCATGGGTGCTGCTTGTACTGGCTGTTAACCCTGTAAGGTCCCGAGACATCTTCTTCCTTGCTCCTGCTCCCCTCATGGAGCCATGTAGTTAAAACTCATTTTTAGTATTTAAATAGGCATCCCCACTAATGACTTTAGCCTTTTGAAAAGATGCACGAAGCATGCACAAAATGTCAGGCATGAGGGAGAGTCTGCTTGGTTGTCCCTGTTTATTGTTTTTATTTATCAAATAAATGTTTTTTAAAAAGGCTATCTGAGTCAGTGTATCATTCTGACTCCCTTTCACCACAAAGCCGTACTTTTGCTTTGCTCAAGGTGACTCAGTACGTGATGGTGTTGGAGGTTAGTATTATCACTGTATGATGTAGGAAGGTTAGTATTATCAAAGCATGTCATGGGCAGGTTAGTATTATCACTATGTGATGTAGGCAGGTTACAGTACTATTATCACTTTTGCTATTACATGGGCAGGTTAGTATTATCACTGTATGACATAGACAGGTTATTATAACTGTACAATGTAGGCAAGTTATTATTATTACTTTATGATGTGGGCAGGTTATTATTACTAAATGATGAAGGCAGTTTAGTATTATTACTTTATGATGTGGGTTGGTTATTATCATTACTGGATGATGTAGGCAGGTTAGCATTATTATTGTATGACATAGGCAGGTTATTATTATTACCGTATGGTGTAGATAGGTTAGTACTATTACTGTATGATGTAGATGTGTTAATATTATCACTGTATGATGTAGTCAGGTAAGTATTAGTACTGTATGAAATGAGCAGGTTAGTGTTATCACTGTAGGACATAGGCAGGTTACTTTTGTTACTGTATGATGTAGGCAGGTTAGTATTATTATGGCTACAGTGGGCATAACCCTGCAGATGTTTTGGTATTTCAGTAGAAAAAGAGAAATCTCCAGATTCCTAATGGACTACATAAAATTAGAGGTTTTGTGTTATCACTACGCTAATTAATTGAATCAATCTGCTGAGGAGTGTTTCAAAGCACTATTTTGTGTGCCAACCTTCAGGGTGATAGAATTCACTTTCAGGAAAGATTTCATAGCTCATAAACATGCCAAGTCAGTCGACCTTTCCCAGGCATAAATGGTAATTGAGAGTGAGGAAGGAGGTTTCAGATTTCAGATGCTATGGGGAAAGGCCTCAGACAGGCCAGACAAAAACTGAAGCATAAATGAGAAATCAGACCAGAGAGCTACTTTGACATGAAGTGTATAATTTTATTTTTCATCAGCCAATATTTTGTATTTCAAACCAAGCAACATTTCAAGATCATAAAAACTTCTTCATCTGGGAATTGGCTGAAATTCACATAATAATCATAAAATTAGTATGCAATGTTTCACTGCTATCATACCTCACAAAATAATTCATATAATCATTTTTTTTTGTTTTGTTTATTCTTTTGGTAATGTGTAAGGCCCACTAGGCACAACTGCCTGTTTTCAAAGGCAACCTAGGAGCACTGGGGTGGTTAAGTGACTTGTTCATATTTACACAGTATGCAAGTGGAGTTTGTGGGAATCAAACCCAGGTCTGCTGGATGTACTAAGCTCATTCACAGCTCATTAACCTGTAGGCTATACTGCCAACCTCAATTGTAATATGGAGAGGAATAGTCTCCACATTACCTTAATAGTTCCACATTGTATGTACTTCCTTATCTGCTTTCATTAAACATTTTTTAAAAAAATATTTGTGCATAAACATATATTAAATTATGCTCCTATATGCTTCTAAATATCAATATAGACACTGCAAAATCACTAAAACATGTTATTAAAACTTGTTAATGGCCACACAATTGTCTACAAAATAAGTTTATTTTTAAATCCTATATCAAAGCTTTCACCAGACACAAATACAAATAATTACCTGACTCAAGTTTGCTAGGAAGTCACTATGTTACTATGCTATACGCTATCACAAAAGAAAAATGTAGTTCATCATGCCACTCTTTAAACATGAAAAAAAAATCATTTTCAATACAGACAGTTAACCTAATTTACTTCACTCCTTCTTAAATTCTGTGACCATTTTAGCCCTTACCACCCCTTCTGGTAGGCTATTTCAGGCATCCACCACCCTCTCCATGAAATAATATTTTCTCACATTTCCCCTGAGCCTTCCCTCCTCTAACTCCATTTTATGCCCCCTTGACTTGGAGTATCTCTTACTTTGGAAGATGCTTCCTTGCTGTACTTTGTTTATACCAGTGATGTATTTGTACTGTATGTTTCAGTCATGTCCCCCTTCCTCTCTTCCTCCAGGGAATACATATTTAACTCCTTTAGTCTTTCCTCATAGGTCTTATCCTGCAGGCCCTGCATCATTTTAGTTGCCCTCTACTGCACCACCTCCACCCTGTCTACATTCTTTCTCAGATGGGCCTCCAGAACTGGAAGCAGTATTCCAGGTGTGGTCTCTCATGAGTGTCTTGTACAGGGGCAAAATGACCTCCCTTTTTTATACTTCTGATACCCCTCACTATGCATCCACATGTCTGGCTAGCTTTTCTAGCCACTGTATCACACTGCCTAGTTTTTCTTAGGTCTTCCAAGATGATAACTTCCTGGTTCATTTCCTGCTTTGTGACTGTCAGTACCTCTGCACCTAGTTTGTATTTGCCCCTAGGTTCTTGTGCCCTATGTGCATGATCCTGCACTTCTTTGCATTGAATCCCAGCTGCCATTTTTCAGACCACTTCTCCAGTTTTTTAAGGGCTTCCCTCATTCTTTCAAAACCCCCTGGCATGTCCACCCTATTGCATACCTTTCTATCATCTGTGATGAGGAATACCTTCCTGTCTAGTCCCTCTGCAATGTCTCCAATAAAGACATTGAAGATGACAGGCCCCAACACCGACTCCTATGGCACCCTGCTCCTCACCTCTCCCTCTCCAGAGTACTCCCTGTTTACCATAACCCACTGACTCTTGCTATTCAGCCAGTTCTCCACACATAGACTATTTTAGGATCCACCCCTAGGCTGTGCAGTTTGTTAATCAGCTTTCTATGAGGAACAGTGTTGAAGGCCTTTCTGAAGTCCAGCTAGGCCACATCCACCACACTTCACTGGCCCTCTACCTTAGTTACCCAGTCATGCTGAAGATTAGTACAATGAGTTAGTGAAAAACACAGTGCTTATCCTAAATACAGTAAAAGTTAGGTTAGATGTATAAGTAAATAAATTCCTTATAAGGCAGTGTATGTGTGTTAGTGTGTGTGAGGCAATGCTTTGTATGTAGACAGTGCACTGCTATGTTATACTGCAATATATATGCATATATGTATATATGTATTAGTCAGTGTGTGTGTGTGTGTGTGTGTGTGTGTGTGTATCACAACAATTAGAACATGCAGTTAGGTGGCTCAGTGGTTAGTGCAAAAATTGCTAATTTACATTCCCCGCTATCTTGATCAGTTTCAGCCTTATGCATGTCATTGATGATTTAAATGAGGTGTCTAGTGGCAACCCCATCCTCCGGTGTCCCTCGGAGCCTGAAAAGAAGACAACGGTCCCTCGATGTCTTTTTTTACCGGTGAAAATGTGTGTAGGCAGTGCACTGCTATATTATACTTGAATATATATATATATATATATATATATATATATATATATATATATATATGGAATACATGATGGGTTGCAGTGGCATAACACATTTATTTCCACTAGTGAGTGGTAAGACCTATAACTCACGAGTAGCGAAGCCATGAGTTAGTTATAAAGGTCTTACCACTCATGTGTGGAGATAAATGTGTTATTCCACTGCAACCCATTATGTATTTGATATATACCACACCACTAGTAATGTTTTTACTGGTGTTTTACCTTGTTTTAGATTAAAACTGCCTTTTTTTTCATTGTAAACTTTCTATCTGGCTCATTGTTCTCTGTGTTCTATTTCTAGATTCTAAGTGGAAATAACATGTTCTAAGTTAAATAAATTGTGTTCTAAGTGAAATAAAAGGTGTTCTAAGTGAAAATAAATATTTATCCCCAAATAACATGATTTATTTACCCAATGTATTCACCACTGGTGTTGTATCTATATATCTATCTATATGTCTCTCTCTCTCTCTCTATATATATATATATATATATATATATATATATACACAGTATATGCATTAGTCAGTATATCACAACAATTAGAAAGTGCAGTTAGGTGACTCAGTAGTTAGGGCAAAAATTGTTAGTTTACACATTTCTCACTGCCCACAATACCATTATTTTGCAGCCGTATTAGCTCTTGCTAGAGTTTGTTACTTTCTGATGTAGGCAGGTTAGTACTTTCACTGTAAGATGTAGGTGGGTTGGTTTTATTACTGTGTGATGCAGACAGCTTACTATTATTACTTTATGTTGTAGGCATGCTAGAATTATCAATCTGTGGCATAGGCAGATACGTTTTAACACTGTATGATGTTCGAATGTTAGTAGTATTACTTGTGCAGTGATATGGGCAGGTTAGTATCATCTCTGTATCATGTAGGCAAGTTAGTATTTTCACTGTATGACATGGGAAGGCTAGCATTAACATGTTTACTGTGATGTGAACAGGTTAGTATTATCACTGTATGATGTAGGAAGATCAGTGGAATATTAACACTATATGACATTAGCAGGTTAGCATTATCACTGTGTGATGTAGTCAGGTTAGCATTATCACAGTATGATGTGGTCAGTTTAGTATTATCAGTATACGGTGTAGGCAGATTACTATTATCACTTTTGCTATGACATAGCAGGTTAGTATTATCACTGTATGACATAAGGAGGTTATTATTAATGTATGGTGTAGGTAGGTTAATATTATTACTTTATGATGTGGGCAGGTTGTTATTATTGTATGATGTAGGCAAGTTAGTATTATTACTGTATGATATACACAGGTTATAATTACTGCACGATTTAGACAGGTTAGTAATATTATTGCATGACATAAGCAGGTTAGTATTATTACTGTATGACACAGGCAGGTTAGTATTATCATTGTATTATGTAGTCAGGTTAGAATTATGTAAAAATGAAGACAAGGTGCTCCGTCTGCATGTGGTCTGAAAGCAAAACAAAATGGTTATATTAAATGCACGCTGAAAATAGAAAATGGAGTTAAAAATCTACATTTTGACCTTAGGTCTTCTTCAGAAAATATCTGAAAGAGAAAAAAACAAAGTTAGTGAAGAGAGGAGGTAAAATAAAGGATATATATGTGGGGAAAGAAGAAAAGGGAAGGCTCAGGGTGAAGTGATAAAAGGCAAACTTGAGACAGAATCTGTGAAACAAAAGGGTGATAATGAGAAAAACAAGGCATAATAGGAGAAAATGAGCTGGAGAAGTCCCCAGGTAGGACTAATTAACAGGGCCTAGTAAGAAGGCTGAAAGGTGACAAATGTGGGAGAAGGAGACAGAGATGGAGACAAATGGTGAAAATGAAAAGAAGTTAAATGTGTACAGATACAAACAGACTTTAGGGAAAACAAGGATTGAAAGATGTTACTGGAAAATAAGTCTATCATTTAAACCAGAGGGCTGCAGAGAGCCAAGATGGATGATCATCTTAGTTTCCAAGTTTTTTCTATGGTCAGAATCCCAGAAGCCCTGCTGAAGGACACAGACAGAAAGGTCATTGGCACTGTGGTCCCTGGAAATAAAGTGGGACACAATGGGTTTATTAGTGTCTCCATTCCTGACTGCCCCGTAATGTTCCCTGAAATGGTCAGCAAGGCTTCTACCAGTCTCTCCGATGTAAATAGCTGCACACTTCCTGCAAAGAATACAGTATATCACATTATAGGAGGTACAGGAGAACTCCTTGGTGATATGAAAAACCCCTGTGGGGCCCCAAATTTTAGTCACAGTGGAAATAAATTTGCAGGTGCAGCAGCAAGTTCTGTTGCAAGGTTTGGTACCTGGTAGAGAGGAACTGTTGGGAGCAGGTAGGCTGCTTTTTAACAGGAGACTTCACAGGTTGGGTGGCCAGTGGTAGGAGGCAATAGGTGGTTTTGTAAAGGAAGCACCAATGACTGGATCAGTTTGCAAAATAGGAAAGTTACTGGTGATGATCCTGTGAAGAGAAGGTGTACTCTGATGAAAAGGAAGCACTAGTGGAATTTGCCGTTGTTCTTGTGTGACAGTACCCTTCCTGTGGGGGATGAGGTTACAGGGCATGTTACTGACCCAGGAGAGTGCTGTCCACTGTGCTTTTAGGGTATCCCCTGTTGATAAAAAAAACTATGCATTATTTGGGCCTGCTCAGCAAAATCATCCTCTTCACTGCATAATCTGCAAAGTCTAAGAAACTGTGAATAAGGCAGGCCATTCTTGACATGCTTAGGATGGAAGGAGCTGTGGAGGAGGAAACTGTGAGAGTCAGTGGGTTTGTAATAAACTGATGTCTTCAGTCCAGTGTTCTGTACTGACAGTTGGATATCCAGAAAAGGCAGTCAGAATTATTCCCTTCTGTGATGTGAGCAGGTTAGCATTCTCACTGAATAATTTAGGCATGCAAGTATTAGTACTGTATGATGTGAGTATGTTAGTATTATCACTGTATGATGTAGGCAGGTTAGTTTTATTACTGTATGAAGTAAGCAGGTTAGTATTTTTACCTTATGATGAAGGCAGGTTAATATTTTCACTGTATGATGTAGGCAGGTTAGTTTTATTATTGTATGATGTAGGCAATTTAGTATTATTAATTTATGACGCAGGGAGGTTAGTATAATCACTATATGGCATATTATCACTGTATGATGTAGGTAGATTACTATTATCACTTTTTCTGTGATGTGGGCAGGTTAATAGTATCACTGTATGATGTTATTGTTCTGTATGATATAGGCAGGTTAGTATTATAACTATATGACAGGCAGATTAGTATTATCACTTTGCTATGACATGAGTAGGTTAGTATTATCGCTATATGATGTAGGCAGGTTAGTATTATCACTTTGGTGTGACATGAGCAGGTTATCACTGAATGATGTAGGCAGGTTGTTATTTTATTTTTGCTGTGACGTAAGCAGTTTAGTGTTATTGCTACATGATGTAGGCGGGTTAGTATTATTGGAAGGCTATAGCCTGTGATTCAAGGGGGTGGTGCAACTGGCCACACATACCCCTTTTGGCCTATTTAAGGACTGCTCTCCTCATTCCACACACAAGCATTTTTCCTTGCAGCCGGAGGCTCTGTCAGTCTGTCTTCTTTCCTGGGGCCTACTGGGGCTTTGTCCCCCCATGCATGCTTGGACTCTGCTTGGTTTGTGCGGACTTCTGTTTTTCTGTTCTCCTGCTTTTGGTTTGTATTACGAACATATGAAAATTGCCAGCAACAAAAGGCCATCATGGTGTGTCTAGGTATTACTGGCCTCCAGCTGTTCTGTGCTTCCGTGTGTGCTGGTTCCCTTCCTGCTCCTATCCTTGTGTTTGCCTTGTTTGTTTCTTTTTGGCTTTCTAGTTTTCTAGTGCCCTGTGCATACATTGCTACTTGTGCTTCGGGTTACACCATGTATTTCCTTGCCTCAAGCTGCCCTGTGCCTGTACCCACAGGCTCCATTTCTCACCTGCCATTGCAGCCCTCTTTTCACTGCATTGTTCTCTGTATGCTTTAGCTCAACTTGCTTCTGCCTAACAAGCCTCAGTCCCTGCTATTGTCATTGTCTGTTTCAGATTACACTGCAATCTGCTGCCTTGCTCCCCTTAATTGATTACACCTGGCTCATAGCTTTGCTGCCTAGCTAACAACTTCTTGTTTTACTGCTTCACAATAACATAAGCAACCAAGTCCATGGAACTCAATCCTGCTTCCTGAACTTATATCAAGCAAATATTGCTGCTGTTTATAGTGCATTGCCTCTCACTATGGTTTCTGTGTTCATTCAGATTGCTACCCCTACAAGCTATTGTTAATTGCTGCTGGATGCTGCTCAATTACTTTTGCAGCCCTACTACATCACTCCTCACTTCTATGTTTGTGTTATTTAGGCTCATTTATTGCTGCTCCCACCTTTACCAAACCTTACTTATACCAAACCCTCAGCAGCTTGTTTCAGATGATAACCTAATCCTGCTTTCATGGCTGGCACGTATTTAATTTATTTCATTAGCTGCTTGGTGTTGTGGTGTCTTGTTTGTGACTTCTTTGTTTTTCCTATGGTAGAGGACTGAGAAGTCCCATCAGGTATCGTGGCTCCAGGCAGAGGGAGAAGCTTTTAACTTCTTATATGTTTTATTGGTCACTGGCTTGCCCCAGCCTTCTATTGCTGCTCCACACAGCCTTTATGGCATTCCACAACCTGCTATTCCAGGCAACTCTCTACCTTAGGGCAGCTGGCTCTGTCCAGCCTTCTACCATCCTTTCCCTGCTATTCTGCACCTGATTTACATAGTCATCCCAGCCTTCCTGTCTCTTGCAGTCCTCCCAGCCTTCCTGCCCCTTGCACTACCAGTATTGCTCATATACCAGCCATCACGGCACTTACGCAATCAGCTTGCAAGTCTGTTCATTCCAGGACCTCTCTCTTTTCAATACTGGCACCCACTTTCAAGTCTGGGAGCATATCATGTTTACTTGCCTCGAACTGCACCTCCTACCATACTGGCTTTGCAGCCTCCTCCTACCTAACCAGCTTCACAGCCTCTTCCTCTCCAACCATCAGCCCTGGGCTTTATCTGGTCTCGTAGATCTCTTGTTCATAATATACTATCCAATTCACTCCCAATTCGGCTTTCTAATGGACTTGGTCAGCATGCATTCCTGTGGTTGACAACTGCTATTTGCCTTACCTAGATGCACGAGAAGGTTCATATTGCTCAGCCTTACCTACATACCGGCTCATCCAGTCAAGACCCACAAGAGGGTCCACAGTGCTAAGTCTGACCTACATACAGGTCTCCCAATGTCTGCTATCTTCCATTATGACCCAAATATGTGTCCCATGCTCCTTCCCATGTGCAGATTTCATGCTCATTACAACTCACTTTTCCACATTTTGGAGACATGTCGACTATATCCATTACTCCAGGACTCAGGGCCAATGATCTATCTTTGCACCCTGAAGACCACATCTTGAGCATGCAAAGCTTGGGATGGGGTCCTTCTCACCTGCCCCATAGTTGAGAAGGTCTTCACTCCAGGTGGACCGTCAGTCGTCAACCATACCAACAGCACCTCTTGATGTAGCATTTAAGACTTCAGCGGCAAAGGGGTTGGGCTGTCATGGGAAGTGCCCCTTTAGCTGCTGAGCAGGTTCAGAGGCACCCTTTTGTGCTATTCTCCCTATGACCACCTCTGGTTCACCTGGTTTGTTCATAGGTCGGTAGGCTGGCTGAGCACCTCGGTGGTTGTTACTCTCCTCCTCCTCCCACCTTGGTCTACTCTTGTTGCACAGTGCACTCGCAACCCTCCACGGCATTCCCGTTAGAGGGATAGAGTGAGAGTGTTCCCCAAAGTTGCAATTCCCTTGGATTGGTCTACTAAATTCAGTAGCAGAGTCATCACTAACCAAAACTGTCCCAAAGCCTGGAGGGAACATGACCTAGGCCTTGCACCCCCAGAGGTTTCCTCCTCAAAGGGTTTTTTTCTCTCCTCCTTGCCAATGGTCATAATACTAGATAGGCATCCTTGTAGTCCCTAGGTCACTTGGGTAGGTTTCCCACTTAGGTAGGTTTCTGCTGTTGGATGGAGTCGGGTGGATATCCTGTAATCATACCATCTCCCCCTTTGGATGTTCTCTCTCTTCTTAGGAAGTCAAGCCTCCATGCCTTACAGTCAGACCTCCAAGTGGGTCACTATGCACCTGTCATTTCCTGCCTACTTTACTCAAGCAATATGACCAACTGATCTATGCTACCAGCTGAATTCCATTACCAACTGACCTACATACAGGTCTTCATTGACCCATGCTACCAACTGAACCTATGCTACCACACAACCTACGTACAAGTCTTCATTGACCCATGCTACCAACTAAACCCATACTACCAACCGACCTACGTGGAGATTCTCGACCCCGATACTTGTTCATTACCTTGTATGCTTTGCTTGACACTCTTTTTAGGCTTCTTCCTAAGGTACCTTTAGCCAAGGGAATAACTCCTGTGGCATCTCAAGGGGTGGAACCCTCCCCTAGGGTTCCTTATCTTTGTACCGCTACAGGGTGGTATAGCCCATGGATAGAGAGGCGAACAGCCAAAGTTTATCTGCGTTACACAAGCATGAAACCAGCTACACAGGCACATTGAATTGAAAGGCTGTAGCCTGTGGTTCAAGGAGGTGGTGCAACTGGCCACATACCCTTTTTGGCCTATTTAAGGGCTGTTCTTCTCACTCCACACACAAGCATTTTTCCTTGCCCCTCCATCCACCCCTCCTCCTCCAACAGCATGCCTCTCTCCCATGGGCTTCTTCTTAAAGCACCTTTAGCCAAAGGAATAACTCCTGTGGCACCTCAAGGGGTGAAACCCTTCCCTAGGGGTCTTTGCCTCTGTACCCCATACAGGGTGGTATATCCCCTGGATAGAGTGGTAAACAGCCAAAGTTTATCTGTTTACACAAGCACAAAACCAGTTGCACAGGCACACTGAATCACTTTTGCTGTGATGCAGGCAGGTGGTGAGAAATGCGTGATGTAGGTAAATTCATATTTTTATTTTTGCTGTGACATGGGCAGTTTAGTGATTAGCACTGTATGATGCAAACATCTTAGTAGTATCACTGTATGATGTAGGCAGGTTAGTATCATCACTTTTGCTGTGACGTGGGTAGGTTATTATCATTGCATGATGTGGATAGGCTAGTATTGTCATTGTATGATGTAGACAGCTTAGTATTACCACTTTTTCTGTGACATGGGTAGGTTAGTATCATTACTGTATGACATAGCCAGGTTAGTATTATCATTTTATGATGTAGGCAGGTCAGTATTATCACTTTTTTGTGACATGAGCAGGTTAATATTATCACTGTATGATACAGGCAGGTTACTATTATTACTTTTGCTGTAACATGGGTAGGTTAGTATTATCACTGTATGATGTAGACAGCTTAGTATTATCACTTTATGATGTTGGCAGATCAGTATTATCACTTTTTTGTGACATGAGCAGGTTAATATTATCACTGTATGATGCTGGCAGATTATTGTCACTTCTTCTGTAACATGAGCAGGTTAGTACTATCACTATAAGATGTGGGCAGCCTAGTATTATCACTTTTGCTGTGACTTGAGCAGGTATGTGATGTTGACAGCTCAGTATTATTACTTTATAACATAGGCAGGTTAGTATTATCACTTTTTTGTGACATGAGCAGGTTAATATTATCACTGTATGATGCTGGCAGATTATTGTCACTTCTTCTGTGATGTGAGCAGGTTAGTATTATCACTATAAGATGTAGGCAAGCTAGTATTATCACTATAAGATGTGGGCAGGCTAGTATTGTCACTTTTGCTGTGACTTGAACAGGTATGTGATGTAGACAGCTCAGTATTATTACTTTATAACATAGGCAGGTTAGTATTATGACTGTGGGACATATTATCACTGTATGATGTAGGCAGGTTACTATTATTACTTTTGCTGTGAAGTGGGCAGGTTAGTAATATTGTATGATGTAGGCAGTTTATTATAACTGTATGATGTAGACAGGTTTTTAAAGGGACACTGTTAACCTGTTTTTCATCATATTATTTCTAGTTAAAAACCTACATTTTATGATTTCTTACATTTTCTAAAATTCATTGATGTTGCTATTTGTTTTGTCTGTCTCCTTCTTTAGTAGAACTGAAATGCATGCTAATGAACATTTATAATGGATCTGTTCTTACTACATAACTCCTGAGCATTACAAACACCCCCAAACAGTGCAGTCCCTCATGAGGCAGTAACCTCCTAAACTCCCACTGCATCATGACTGGCTAGACTATGTTGTGGGTGTTCCCAAGTCCAGGAAATATGCAGTGGAGTTGATCAAGGAATGTAAACAAACATGTCTTTGTGTGGTAACACTAGTATGGTGGACAGTCTGTTTTTCACTTTTTTAAAGAAAAAAAGAGTCAGAATCAAACTACCAGCTACATCAACAATCTTTACAGAATGTTAGCCATCATAAAATGTGTTTTTCAAACTAGGGACACTTTCAGACCTAAGGGGATTGACAGTGTCCCTTTAAAGGGACACTGTCAACCATTTTTGCTTCAAATTATTGCTAGTGTAAAACCCAAGTTATACAATGGCAAGAAAGAATCCTGGATTCTGATTGGTTAGTTGGCCATCACAACAGGGATGTTATCCTGGCATAACATCCCTGCTGATGATTAGGATGGCCATGATGGCCATTACTTACTCTTTTTTTGCATCTTCTCTAAGAAAGAAAAATATTTTTCCAGACAAACAAAAACATTCTTTTAATTTTTTTTTTTATTCTTTATAAAATAACAAGCCACTGTGTAATAGGAATAATGCCCTCCAGGGGTGGGTATTATGCTGGGATAACATCCCTTCTCGGGTGTTGGGTGCCCTCGGCTGATGGCCTCGGGCCCAACCACCCGAGGTGGGATGTCATCCCAGCATAACACCAACCCTGTCAGGCATTATTCCTTTAGTTTATAATTGTTCACCTTGTCTGAAACACATTGATGTTGCTAGTTGTTTTATCTTATTCCTTTCTTAGTTCAACTGAAATGCATGCTAATAGTGTAATTATACCTAGCTTTGTTTTCTTCAAATCCTTTATCTACTTTTAGTGCATACTTACTGAACATTATGAAGACCTCAAAACAGTGCAGCCACTCATGATGAAATACCTTTGTAATGACAACAAATGTCAGACAAATAAACTTAAACTGAACTGAACATGATGCAACAGCCTCCACTCCTCCCATTGCATGATGTGTGGCTAGACTGTATTGAGGGGTTTCCAAAGTCCAGGAAAGATGCAATGAGAGCTGATCAAGGCAAGCAAATTGGTTTTTGTACAGTAACACCAGTATGGTTGACAGACTGTTTTTCACTTAAGAAAAAAAGGTATCATAATCGAAGAACCAGCTACATAAGCAACTTCTAAAGAATGTATCCAATTGTAACAAGTGCATTTTACATTAGAGACATTTTGAGGCCTAAGGGGGTTGACAGTGTCGCTTTAATTTTTTGTTACTGTAAAAGCCATTTTCTAACTGTAATAAGACCTTTCAGGGAATCGAGTGGTTTGAGATACTTGCACTTCTAGGGACTGTAAGGACCTCCATCTGTTGCATCATGCTTCACTACACCTGGTGCATGTGGGTATCCCCCAACACTGTACACCTTGTCAGGTCTTACAGCCAAAATACCTGCTGAGCAGCAGCAGATAAACATATTGGGCTGCTAGCCCGCTTTTGTCCAAACATCCTAGTATGTTCCTTCATATTTGTCAAAAGACTGATCTATGAGTTTTTGCATTTATGCCTGACCAACATGTGATATATAGAACAGAACTGAGGCACATATATCAACCTGCAGTGCTACTGATCAGTGTGACTCACAGTGATAACCCGTCTTGTTGAACACCACTAACTCTGCATTTTTGTTCTGTTTAGGGTCCACAAGGCATTGCAGGTATGATGGGACCAAAAGGTGAAAAAGTGAGTGTTGCAGTCGTTCACTATTCTGCTGTCTCTGAGAATAAAAATAAAATAATTATAGGTTAATGATTCAGTGTGGTTCTTATTTATGCAGTTTGTTTATTTATTTATTTATGTATATATTTACTTTTGTTCACCAGGAAAAGGGGGGGCTAGGACACGAATCCTGTTTTCAGCCATGTTCCAGGGCACAAATAAACACACAGCAGCAAGACAAAACATGATTATTTTTGGGTTCACTGGGGAAGGCTGTGAGATGGAATGAGAGGGTCAATTTAAAAAATGGAACTATGGCTGTGTTTTCACCGAGTTTCTTTAGGACCTATTATTCTTAGAATTATTTTGGAGTGTCAAGCAGTCTGGGCAACAGGACTAGTTCTATCTTCCCATACTGTGTGATATGATCTCTTTATACCATAAGTGATATCTTGCATAGCACATATAAACTTATTATAGATAACATGGGTTGTCTAGAGTGATTGATGAGCAGTTTTACATTTCATTCTCATAATTAATAAGACAGTGCATGTAGCACTCCTTTCCTTGCCCCTAAAGCGGATCATTTCACGTTCATATTCCTGTATGAGAGAACAACTGTGTGCAGGACAAGTGTTCCTGTGATCCTGAGCACTGATTAGCTGAAATCACATGAGTAGTTTATAATGCTAAATACCAGGGCTGTGCCCTTTTCTGAAACATGGTTAACCATGTCAAGTATGGTGCTATTCATTATTTCCTTCCCATCTGTAGTGCTCCCAGGGCTTCACTGGCCTCAGGGTAGGATGTTGGGGGCATAGTGAGAACTCAGCTCTCCTACCAAGCTACAGCAATGCAGTACCACTGGTGCTGCTTCCACTGGGCTGTGCTAAGAAGCTATGTTTTTATACACAGTACGTCTATCCAGAGAAGTAATCAGGAGCCCCTCTGGGAGCTGCTTTAAAGGTGACAGGCAATGTTTTTGTACTGCTGGGCTGCCCCTCTAACATCACTCACCCTGCCAGTCAAGGTCTCTATACTGATGTAGTGCACCAGTTTTTATTCAGTCATTACTTTGTATTTTAATTTTGCAGAGTGTCGGCAAAAGTGAAAGTGGAGGTGGCTCCCCAAGATGTCCAACTGAGTGTCACCAGAGACTTATCGGTAAACTACCTTTTTAATGATGTAAATCTGACAATTGCCATATTGAGCACAGCAGGAAGTGGGTATTAGTTTTAGGTTTTTATAGTGTTAGTGAGAGGGTTACTGTTTAAAAGTATATTTACAGCTAGTTGTGGTCTAGAAGTAGCTTTAAATATACTTTTAAACAGTAACCCTCTCACTGACACTATTAAAATGTAAAACTAATATCCATTCCCTGCTGTGTTCAATACAGCAATAGCAGTACGTATGTCACTAAACAGAGTTTTCCCATAAGTCTTTGGTGGCGTTCAATTGGACATCTAGGGTAGCTGCCTCCACATCCACATTTGCTGACACTCTGTAAAATTAAAATTCAAAGTAATGACTGAACAAACAAGCTCTGGCCAGAGCTGATAGGGCTGTGACTAGCTGCCAAGTGAGCAAAGTTACACATGTGTGTAGAAATTATTGAACACCTTGGTGTAACTTGGCCATTTTTGGAGGTGTTGCACCGAATTTTCAACATGGCCTTTTTGGGTCCCCTCCTCATGAAGAGTGCCAGTGTCATTTTGTTCACTTGTCCTGAAAGGTGATTTTGCAGAGCAACTGTGCCATTTTGTGCCACAGGTGTGAAAACAAGTTTTAGGCAGGATATGACAAATGACAGCTGTACTGGTAAAAAGGAGGTGTGCAAAAATGGCAATGCTGAAAATGTGGCGTGAAAATAGTAAAACCTGCCAAAGTTAGGAGCATCCACAGAAACTGCGCTACGCACGCTCATAACACAATCATTTTTTTAGAATTATTTCATCAAATTTGCAACACAGGCTTTTTGGGACCCCACCTCATGAAAAGTGCCACTGTCATTTTGTGAATCGGTCCCAAAAGGTGATTCCACGCAGCCACCACAAAATCACCTTTTGGGGCTAATTAATGAAAAGACAGTGAAAGCTTTCATGAGATGGGCTCCCAAGAACCTTATGTTGAAAATTTTGGGCCAAAATTCCAAAAAATGGCTGATTTAGCAACATAAATTGAAAACCCCACTGAATGGCATTATAGCATGCTTACCTTTGATTCTTCCGTTTGTGGTTCAGCTCTGAAGAGTGCAGATGTGTCCCAGTCCAGAGAAGATGACAATGCCAACCTCCAGAGGCAAGAATTGGGTAAATGATGGTGCAGGGAGGTGTGCTCAGTGGGTGGGTGGGATGGGGCAGGGGACTGGGGTGACGATGAGGGACCATTTTCTTTTACAGATAACAAAAATACATCAGGGATGTTTTTCTTTATTTATTCATTCATTTACTTTATCTACCAGGTAAGTATACTGAGCTGAAGCCCACTTTCAGAAATGACTTTGATTTACAAGAAACAAAACCAGACATTTGGGTGCCCTGGGGTGGGCTCCCAGTGTGCCACATGGGTGGGTGGGTGGGTACATGATGCCAACATTTAAACTGGGCACCCTGATGTTGGCAAAGGGTGGGGAAATATACATTTGGGCACAGTGGGGTGGGCTCCCAGTGTGCCACATGAGTAAGGGGGGCTACATAATGCAACATGGGGACTGGGGACCCTGATGTCAGCACAGAGATGGGAACAGAGGGAGTGGAGAGGACAGCAGCAGTGGGAGACAGTTTTTTTTGTTGCCGGTGCTGGCGGTGGTGACGCAACTGCACATGGTGAGCATTTGCTGTGAATGGCAGTTTGCCATTCACAACATGACAGCACCAGCAGAACTGTGCATGCACATGAGTCATGCATGAGCAGTTCATGCTCCAGAATGTGAAAGTAACAGCCAAAATAGTGCGGCTGTTATTCCATAGCAGCCGATCATGGCAGAGGGTTTCAAGCTCCATTGGACTTTTGGAAGGATACTTCCAAAAGTCCAATGGAAGGTTCTATGATCTGCCATTTTTAGAGCTACGATTGATCCAATAATGGCTGTAGGGTCCACCCACAGCCCTAACTATTCTTAAAGGCACAGAATGATCATCATAAAGAATGTGCCATAGGTTTGTCAACATAACCTAATTTACTACGATTTCCAAATGGCAACCACCGTAACCAATGGTATAGGTCACAGTGATGTGTCCTATGATCTGCACCCAGGACAAACCTACAAATATTATTACAAAGTGCATGAAACCTTCTCAATACAGTATGAGAATCAGCACTGTAAATGATGCCATAGCTAACCAGGGAGATCACAAATCACTTAGCAGATATTTTCCTGGACTCCATAGTCAAACAGCAACATACTCTATATAATATATCTAAATCACTATCTGCAGTTTTAATTAAAAATAGCAACATGATCACTAAATGTTAGGCAATTGTCCAATATAAATTCCAAGTATTTAAAACCTGAAACCCTTTGGAGGCAGTATGTCATAGTGGTCAAAGGGACTGTACTGCAAACCTGGGTTTGAACCCCATCAACCCCCACTTGCATACTGTGTAACCCTGAGCAAGTCACCTAACCTCCTTGCTCTTCCTGATCACATCTGGAAACAAGATCTGTCTTAGTGTGCCTTTCCTGGTTACAAAATTTCCACTCTCCCCTTTCCCTTTCTGTAATAGATTGATCCAGTATTCTGCTATGCAGGGGCAAAGCATTAAATGTCACTAACAATACCATCAACAGCTTAAAATCTGGTTTAGTTTCAGATGGCATGCACCTATATCCCCTTCCCCTGGGACAAGGCTGAAAATAGGCAAAACATTATCTAGTCCTCCTTCCCAATCAACAAAAACTAAAAGAAAGAATTCAACTTTTTTCCTTTGACTTGTCAAAAACATTACTTAGTTTTCCTTGTATTCAGAATTACATGCAGTGAAAATGGGTCACTACTTGTGAGGTGGGGTACATAAAAGCTGGTATAGGAGAAAGAGAAGGCTAGCATAATTTTGTAATCTGCTGTCCTAACATTGCATTCATGGCTATGTAAACAAACTCTGGCCAGAGCCGATAGGGTTGCAGGAGAGGAATCTGGGTTAAAAATATTGAAAATTATAATTCTTTTTATATTTGTACACCTACTTTTCAACACAGTCTTGTGATGAACCTGCCTCATCCCCCTGGCCAGATCCCTGATGACACGAGGTCGTTCCTGAACCTGGGTCACCGGCGTGACACACGGTAAAGCTAGATGCCTCAACCCTCTGTGCCACTGGGCTGGCAGGTGATGGCCTTCTAAACTGACCTGCCAATATAGACTGTGGACATGAAGACAGTAGAGCAGTCCCCAGTATTACCCATCCCTTAGCTTTTTCCAGCACTGAGCCGATATGACTGTGGAGAGCTATTAGGACTGGCATGAGAAATTGAAAAGAATATGGGGCACTCTCGCTGTACCAGAGTCAGATGTAACTGATACTTCTCTGCTATTACAGAACTGTGCATGTGTGATAGTCGTGCATGCACAGTTTGCCTCGTAATCAGCCATAACATGGCAGCACTGACATGACTACATATGTGCCATACTCATATGTGCATAGTTTAAGTCAGCAAAGGTAAAAGTAAGACCCCACTGAAAATGAGACATTGCATCGTAGCCAGTCTAATGTGTATCAGTGCATTGTAGAAATGAGTAAAATTAGGACCCCTCTGAAAATGAGATCCTGCATCTCATCAAAGCTATCCTGTGTCAGTACATTGCCAAACTGGATAAAAGTATGGCCCACTGAATATAACATACTGCATCTCAGCCAGCCTATCCAGCTGTGTCAGTACATTGTAACAATGCTATAATACCATCAAGAGGTTTTGGAGACATGTAAACATTGAGAGCAAAGTTTGAGAAATCTCAACATTTTCCAGAGCCTCTGTGATATGTTGTAGGTGAGTTTTACCATTTAAAATAAATAACAAGAGCCTTAACATTTGTTATAGTGATGTTACTGACAGGCATAATGAAGTCAGTTGCATATATGTATTAATTTGAGCATACAGGAAAATGTACAGGAGTTTTGTCCCAGTTTTACATGAGAAATACAGAGAAAAGGAGGGTGCCCTACAGGGACATGCTTTGTTCAATCTGGGAATACTGCAGTTGACACCACTATCATTCTTTGTAATTCCCTAGGATGCCCCTTGAAACCTCTGAAAACACTAAAAAATTAGCTGCTTAGCATTTATTTACCCTTCCTACAAGTAAAAAACCATGAGAGTTCCAATTACCCCATAGTCAGCCATATCATGGCAGCACTGACTTGACTACATATGTGCCATACTCACATATGCATAGTTTAAGTCAGTACTGGTAAATGTAAGACCTCACTGAAAATTAGATACGGCATCTTAGCCAGACTAACATGTATCAGTACATTGTAGAAGTGGTTAAAATTAAGACCCCTCTGAAAATGAGATCTTGCATCTCATTATAGTTCTCCTGTGTCAGTACATTGCAAAATGGATAAAAGTATGACCCCACTGAATATGACATACTGCATCTCAGCCAGGCTATCCGGCTGTGTCAGTACATTGCAACACAGCTATAATACCTTCAAGAGGTTCTGGAGACATGTGAACATTGAGAGCAAAGCTTGAGAAATTCCAGCATTTTTCCATAACCTCTGTGATATGTTGCAAGTAAGTTTTACCATTTAAAATACATAAAAACAGCCTTAACATTTGTTATAGTGATTTTACTGACAGGCATACTGAAGTCAGTTGTGTACATGTATTGATTTGAGCATACAGAAAAATGTACAGGAGTTTTGTCCCACTTTTTCATAGAAAATACTGGGAAAAGGAGGGGCCCTACAGGGAAATGCTTTGTTCAATCTGGGAACACTGCAGTTGACACCACTATCATTCTTTGTAATTCCCTTCCAAAAACATTAGCTGCCTAGCATTTAAAACCCTTCCTACATCCAGTGCCACTAGTTAGGTCCAGAAAGGGTTAACCTCAATCAACTATTCAGAGGAAATGCTGTAAATCTTTGACACACACACACACACACACACACACACTAGAAGAGTTGACTAAGACTGTAATTTGACACTACTCTGCAGTTAGATGCTGATATCAATTGAATGCCATGTCAGTAAATTATTAGTCTCCAAAGATAGCAAGTCTCATTGTAATAAAAAAAAAAAGAAATAGAATACATTTATTAGACTTAGCTGGGCAGATCATAGAAACAGTAGTTTAAAAAGTGTTTTTTTTTGTTAATATCCTGAGAGGTTCTGAGGCACAATACAGTGGCATTCCTCCTCCCTTCAGATGCCTTTAACATAAAGCAGCAAATAGCAAAAATCAGAGGGGGAGTGCACTACTTTGCAGCTGTGGAGGAATACTTTCAAATGTCTAAAAAGAGAGTGCCACGTAAAGCTGTTTTAGAGCTACAGTTTGATCGATGACAGAAGGGCTGTAGGCTCCACCCACAGCCCTAAAAATTATGTACTACCTCAGGATGGACACCTTAGCTGGCAGGGTAGTTGATGTTAGAGAGGCTGCCCTGCAGTAAAAACCATTGTCTGTCACCTTTGAATGGCAGCACAGCCTACACCAAAAAAAAAAAAAATGAGTTCTTAACATTTTTTGCTACTAAGCAAGTTTTAGGTTTTAAAACATTCTAGACACAGTTTATATGGAGTGTTCCTAAATCTACACATACTGTATACTAGCATGGAATTAACCTGTCAGAGTAATGGCCACAGTACTCTTGGGCTTCATGCGGCTTGTAAGGAAATTAGCAAATCAGAGTGATGACCACCAAGGCTCTTAGGCCCAGCACAGTTAAGAAGGGAATGGGACTAGCAGAGTGATGTCACCACTACTCTCAGGCCCTGGACCGCTTGGATGGAATGGGCCAATCAGAGTGATAGCCACCTATACTCTCAGGCCCCATGCCACTCTGAAGGGAATGGACCAGTCAGAGTAATGGCCACGTGTACTTTCAAACCCCATACTGCTCAGATGAAAATAAGCTTATCAAAGTGATGGCCACCAGTACTCTTAGGTCCAGTGCTGCTTAGAATGGAATGGGCCAATCAAAATGATGGTCTTAGTACTTTCAAGCCCATGCTGCTTGGAAAGGAATGGGCTGGTGAGCATGATGGCCACCAGTACTCTTAGTATGTTCCAGCCCACTGCCACTTGGAAGAGCAAGACAGAGGCAGGAAACTGCAGACCTGTCAGTTTGACCTCTGTGGTAGGGAAAGTGATGGAATCACTTCTGAAGGAAAGAACTGTTGAGTACCTAGAGGTCAGTGGGGCACAGGACCCAAGGCAGCATGGGTTCACAATGGGAAGGTCATGTCAGACTAATCTAATTGATTTCTTTGACTGGATGACCAAAGTAGTAGACCAGGGAGGGGCTGTGGACATGGCCTACCTAGACTTTAGCAAGGCATTTGACACAGTCCCACACAAATGATTAATAATCAAATTAACCAGCCTGGGAGATGGTCCCAGGGTGGTAGCCTGGGAAAAAAAACATTGGCTGGACAACAGAACACAGAAGGTAATTGTAAATAGAGTCCACTCTGAAGAAAGAGTGGTTACCAGTGGGATACTGCAGGGTTCAGTACTGGGTCCAGTCCTTTTTAATGTCTTTATAAGTGACATTGCAGAGGGACTGGAAGGAAAAGTATGCCTCTTTGCAGATGACACAAAGATCTGCAACAGGGTTGATGCACAAGGAGGCATGGAAAGGATGAGAAGGGACTTGGCAAGGTTGAAGGAATGGTCGGAAGTATGGCAGCTTGGATTCAATAAAGAGCAGAATAATACACCTGGAAACAAAACCCAGGGAAGATTACACAGTGGGAGGGGGTGGGGTAGTAACAACAAAAATGGAAAGGGACCTGGGGGTAATCATATCAGATGACCTTAAGGTTAGCAAGCAATGTGACGAGGCAGTAGGGAGGGCTGGGGGGATACTGGGATGTATAGGGAGAGGCATCACCAGCATAAAACAGGAAGCTGTTATCCCTCTATACAGACAGTTGGTGAGACCCCATCTTAAGTACTGTGTCCAGTTCTGGAGACCCCATCTCCACAAGGACATAGACAGGATGGAGGCAGTCCAGAGGAGGGCAACTAAAATGGTGCAGGGTCTGCAAGAGAAGCCATATGAGGAGAGACTAAAGGAGCTTAATATGTATACCCCTGAGGAAAGGAGGGAGAGGGGGGACATGATAGAAACTTTCAAGTACCTCAGTGGAATCAACAAAGTCCAAGAGGGTAGCATCTTTCAGAAAAAAGAGATGTGCAAGAAAGGGGACACAATTTGAAGATCGAGGATGGCTCAGGGGCAATGTGAGGAAGTATTTTTACAGAGAGTGGTGGACATATGGAACAGCTTCCTGAGGAGGTTGTGGGGTCTAAAACATGCGAGAATTCAAGAATGTGGGGCAGACATAAGGCAATTCTTGTGGGGGGGGGGTTAGGAAGAAATAGGCTGTTGATTAACTAGGATCTGGAGCTTACCCTGTAGGTAGGGAAAGGGGTAGACTAGGTGGGCCAAACTGTCCTCATCTACCATCAAAGTCTATGTTTCTATGCTTCTGTGCCACTCAGATGGGAATGGGCCAATCAGAGTGATGGCTACTAGTGTGTTCCAGCCCACTGCCACTTGGAAGGGAATAGGCTGAACAAAGTGATGGCTATCAGTACTCTTCGCCCTGTGCCACTTGGAAGGGAATGGGCCAGTTCGAGTGATGGCCACAGTACTATCAGGCCCAGCATGACTCAGAAGCAAATGGGCCAGTCAGAGTGATGGCCACAATCATCATGTAGAGTACAGTACTGCACAATAAGGTGCAAATAGTAGGAATAACAGAACAGAACAAAAAAAAAAGGGACAGGTGTGCATATTGATGAACAGAGCAAAACCGTACAAAAACCTGTCCTGTGTCTGATTTCTGCTGTGCATAGAAGCAAATTACAATGCAAAGGAAATACAGTTCAGGAAACTTGTGGACAGCTAGAGATAAGAAATACACAGGGGAGAAAAGTGAGGTGAGGTGAGAAAGGAGCAAAAGATATGGTGAAGAAAAAATGAGGGAAAATAGGAGGACTGAGTAGAGCTGGAAAATCGGGAGGCATAAGTAGGGGAAGTGGAGTATCACTGGTTGCACTGAAAACAAAATAGTATGTATAGGACAGGGGAAAGACTTGGCTAAGGTGGGTTGGGTAAGAGGCTGTAGGAGTAATCTCACTGAGGGCCACTAAAATCTTCAAACAGTCTCTGGAGCTTATCACCTTGAGAGCTGTACAACAACTTTTCCCCATCTTCCCCTTGTGTGACACCTCCCGTATCTCCCTGTGGTACCAACTGTCAAGGAGTGACCCTCTGGGACAGTCCAGCTAGGTAGTCGTGGTGGGAGGGGTGCTGGTGATCCAGAGTACATCACAACTGGAGAGGGAGAGTGTGGTAGAGTGAATGCTGGCCAATGCACTGGTATAATCTCTAACATTTTTTAGAAAGTGCCACGTGATCTTTAACTTTTGCCTTAACAACCACCAGGGATGGGAAGAAAGGACTTTGGTTCAATGTGTCACCCAATGGATGGCACTTCCTGTCCTGCAACCCTCTATCCCCCACCACATGCCGTATCAGCACTGTGCATGATCCCATGTGCCTGGTTTAAATTCATGGCTTTCTGGACTAAAGCTGAGAGTGGTAACACTGAATGGTAATGAAATTAAAAAAGGTGTTTTTAAAATGGATCATGACAGCTAACTTCGACAGTGCATGTTCCACGTGGTACAAGTGCTACAGGTGGCATCATCCAAAGCTCTATTTGGAATCTTAACAACATTCGGAACTTGTTAAGTTATTAACAGTGATCTAGGGGTTATCAAAGAATCAGTATGGAGATGAGGTACAGCAGGGAGGTAGTCAGTTGTGGGACCTATGGGACACTCATCACCAGTTACGTTCTGAAGGAGGGGGAACTGCCCTACCTGCAGGAACATTGTGGAGGTCCATGCCTAGCTGATAGTAGCAAGAGATCAGATATCTCAGGTGTGGCACCAGCTCAGCTGGGGTCCACCCCCCACCCCCCCACTCCTCCAGAGGCCCACTGGCCCAGGGGGTTGGAGGGCAGTGTGGAAGGGGAAGGATAGTAGGGGTAGTCATAAGGTATTTAACCAATCTCCCACCATCCATACAGCAAACTGGTTTGCACCCCTGAAGGATGCTCTGATACCCGAATCTGTGGAGGGGGGACTCTGAGTCAATCGAGGGAAATGGGCAGAACTTCGTGGCACCGGAGGGGGGGGGAGTGAGCAGGAGGAAGTCAGCAAGGAGAGTCTTAGTGATTAGGGACTCAATGATTATGGGAGTAGAGAGGGTGGTGGGTGGGGAGGAAGGATAGTGAAATGGTCAAAACCCTTCCTGGTGCACTGGCCATCCGGGATATAGATAAGATAGGGAAGATGGCAGAAAAGGGGGAGGGGGAGCTGGGGGTGCTGGTACTCTTTGGTACCAATGATCTGATGCACCATCCTGTGGAGGAACTAAAGTGGAAATTTAAGAGGCTGGGGGACAGAGTGACGGGCCACTCGGCTTCCCTGGCTTTTTCAGATGTCCTCCCTGTGTGGAATAAGGCGAATGGGAATGACAGAGTATGGAAGATAGAAATAAAGGAGTTTTATGGGTGATTGAAGAGATAGTGTCAGGAGGAGGGGTACCACTTTGTGAAGGACAAGTGGTGATTCTGGTACAGGAGGCTCTTCAAGGGTAATGACCTTCACCTGACAAGAGAAGGGGCAGTGCTCTGGAGCAGAAAGTTGAAGTCTACATTGGACAGGCAAACTGACTGTATGGGAGATGGAGATTAGGGGGACCACTGAGAAGGTAGAGTGGGTGGGAAACCTAACTAGGGCTCCCCCTGAACAAGAGACTAGAAACAGTAGAGTGAGTAACAGTAAGGTTGAAGTTCAAATTAGGTTGGGGAGGAGATCAATGAGTGAGGGCTGACAAAGCCTGCATTCAGCATGGAAAATAAAAAAAAAATAAGGAGACTAGGGAAGAATAAGGCAGAAGCAGTAGGAAACAGCAAGAGATTTGGAAAGAGATGGAAAGGAGTCTGACTTAATGCCAGAAGTTTGAGAAATAAAATTAGTGAGCTCTAGGAAATGGTGGCAGGTATTGAGACGGACCTAGTAGCCATCACAGAAACTTGGGCAACACAGAGAAACAGTTGGGAGCTGACAGTCCAAGCTACACCATGTTTAGATAGGAAAGTGGAAAAGGAATGGAGGAGGCCTAGCCCTATATGTCAGGGAAGGCATAGAGGCAGTGGAGGATGGAAACATCAGGGGAGGTAATGGGGAAATTGAGTCGCTGTGGATTCAGCTCACAATGGCCTCAGGCAAGAAACTATGGATGGGGTGGTCAATCAACATGCAGGGCAAGAGGAAGAGAGACATAAGGAGCTAGGCACAGGACTAAAAAGGGGAGTTGCAAAGGGGGACGTGGTGGTGTGGAGATCTATAATTGCCGAGATATTTGATTGGGTCATTCCAGAGGCCAGGAAATCCAAAAGTCAGGTGCTGCTGGATATGTTGTAAGACTGCCTGTTGCTGCAGCTGGTTAAGGCATCCACTAGGCATGCTGACATTCTGGATGTGGTGCTTACTAGCTAGGAAGTAGTAAGAGGAGTGAGGTAGGGGAGTCACTAGGGTCCAGCAACCATAACTCTACATGATTCAACCTAGCATTTGGGACAAGTAAGTCCTCATCAAAGGCTGAAGTCTGAGATTTCGGAAGGACAGACTTCAACTGGATGAGGGAGCTGGGAAAAATTACTCAGAGTGAACAGCATGAGGGATGCGGAGAAAAGATGGGTGCAATCAAGTGGGCCATTCTCGAGGCAAAAGAGTCTCGCATGAAAACAGTAATCAAAAGAAACAGACACAAGAGTCCAGTATGGTTCTCTGGAAAGGTCACGGACACAGTGAGAGCCAAAAAGAAGGCCTTCACCAGGTAAAAGAAAAAACAAGAGGAGGAGGAATGATGGGGAGAGTGCCTAATGAGAACAAGGGAAACCAAGAGGGCAGTCAGAGAAGCAAAACCAGACACAGAGGTGCGTATTGCGGAGATGTCAAGAGTGGGGAAAAACAGTTCTTTAGATATATTAGGGAAAAAAGAAAGAAAGGAGGTGGGATTGTTAGGCTAACAGAAAGGCATAGGGTAATTGAGGACAGGCAGAAAGCAGTCATTCTTAATGACTACTTCTGCTCTGTATTCACAAGGGAAGAAAGAGGGCCTCTGCCAGAGAGTGGCATTAAGGCAGCTGTAAGGGGCATCCCTGAGATGAGGCTGAAGTATTTATCACTGAAAGGATTTGGAAAGGTCTAGCAGCCCTAATAATAGATGAGGCCCTGGGGCCGGATGAGATACATCCAAGGGTGTTCAAGGAATTGGCAACAGAACTAACTGCACTCCTGGTAGGGCTATTCAACAGCTCAGTTAAGACAAAGGTAGTTCCAAATGTCTTGAAGGTAGCACATGTAATCCCGCTTCAGAAGGGGGACAAGGGGTAACCAGGTAACTACAGATCTGTCAGTCTTACCTCTGTTGTGGGTAAACTGAAAGTGACAGTATCCAAAGAGGATCTTATAGACTACTTGGAGAACAATGGACTCCAGGATAATAAACAGCACGGGTTTGTGGAAGGGAGGTCTTTTCAGACCAACCTAGTAGTATTCTTTGACTTGGTAATGAGAGTAGTGGATAGGGGACACGATGTGCTTTACTCTACTTTGATTTTAGCAAGGTGTTTGACTCAGAGCCTCACAGAAGGTTGCTGAATAAGCCTGAGGATCTGGGTGCAGCAAAGAACACTGTTAGATGGCCAAGAAACTGGTTGGAAGGAAGACAGCAGAGGGTTGTGGTTAACTGAGTCAAATCGGAGGAGAGGGAGGTCACCAGTGGGGTGCCACAAGGATCAGTCCTGAGTCCAGTCCTTTTCAAAATGTTCATCAGCAATATGAGAGAAGGAATCCAAGGCAAGATGTGTCTCACTGCAGATTACTCTAAGCTCTGTGGCAGGGTAGACAGTGAGAAGGTGGTTAGGGAGATACAGAGAGACTTGCAAAGGCTAGAAAGGTGGTCAAAGATTTGGCATTTGGAATTCAACACCAAAAAGTGCAATGTGTTGCACATAGGGAACAAGAACCGCAGGAGAGAGTACTGGATTGGAGGAAAGTAAAGCTGTGCATGACCTTTGAGGAAAAAAACCTAGGTATCATCATCAGTGACTCCCTAATACAATCAAACCAGTGTAACAAGGCCTACAGTAGGGCAAACATGATGCTGGGGTGTATAGGAAGGGATAGTGACAACAGAAAGAAAGGCACTACCACTTTTTTATAGATCACTGGTGAGGCCCCAGCTGGAGTACTATGCTCAGTTCTGGAGTCTTCACTTATGGAAAGATAAGAACAGGCTGGAGACAGTGCAACTTAATGTAATCCCCCCCCCCCCCCCCCATGCCTCCGTCTAGGGGCATAACTTTCTTTCGCAGGTGTTCCAGGGCAATAGAAGAGGGGCACCCTCAAGCGCTAATGTTGAGACAAATGCACTTCCATATTAAGGCAGGGAAAATAATATTCTACCTCTCAGGCATCTTCAATACTCGTGCACTCTACCTTCTCCCTCAGTATTTGACTTTTCTCCTCCCCAGAGGCTGCATGCCGGACTAGGACCTCCACACTGTACCTCTGCTGTTTCAGGAGCCCTTATGGTCCTGCCCATGCAGGACTACTGTAACTGTAATGCAACTCATGAAAAATTAATCAGGCTGAACATAAAGGGGAAAAGGATTTCATTTCATTTGCTTCCCCTCTTCAGTTTAAATAAGGCATGTTACCACTGTTTCCTCCCCAAACTGGCTTTTATTCTGCACCTGCAATGAAAATGATTTCCAGCAATGCAGGGGTCACATACATCATTTTTGAATAGATAAAGCAGCTCCATGGGGCTAATTAACTATTTTAAAAGCACTGGCTGGACAGTCTACGGCAGCAGAAATGACGGATACAAGCCAGTCCAAGCAAGGATTGTATTGTTCTCTCTCTCTCTTTCTCTATCGGATGATTTACCCAAGACTTACTGAAACTCAGATTTCAACAATCTCCTAGCCTCTTTGGATCTGGTAAGCCAAAATTTTGATTATCCTTCCTCACCTGGGGTTACTCCCTTTCACACTGGCACCGGTTGTCCCCCCAAACTCTAGTGCAGGAAAGTGATCTGCCTCCCCCACCTGGACCTCTGGGTGCTGGCCCAAGCCACAGGGCTTCCAGGAATTTTACTGACAACCCACGCCCCGACCCTCTTTCAATGGTTGGCACTGTACCCGGTACTAATGCAAGACCTGCCACCCCCACTCGGCTCTGCCTCAGCACCTGCCTTCTCATGGGTGGCCCAAATCACTCTGGATTCTGCTGGTGATCTTCTTTGGGGGGGTCCTGGCCAGGCCCACATCCCCTTTTACACTGCCTGGGCTTGAGTTAAGCTCCAGCATGGGGACTACCCCCCAGGACCTACCATTACAGCCTGTGACCCAGCTGGCCCTCAATGTAGCGGCATCCCAGGACCTGCCCCCCTCCAAAGCAGGCCCCATAGATGGGTAAAAGGCCCCCTGGCTCCCTTCTCGACTCCAGGCCACCCTGCCTCACCAGGTGTGAGAGGAGACACTGCCACCAGCTCCCCTCCTGGGAGGGCCCTGCCACTTCCCTCCCAGCCCTGGTGACCTGGGTATACCTTACAAGGGGTCGCTTAGGGCTCCTGCACTTTCCTGGCCTACAAAGCCACCCACTGTCCCTGCCCCTACGATGCAGGACCTGGCTAAATATCCCCCACAGAGCTCCATGCCTCCACTCCTGGTCAACCACAATGTATGAAAAAGCCATCCTGACTGTTATTTTTCAGGGGGTTCCCCACTGGTCCTCCTGGACCACTGAGCTCCCTTACTTGCCCACCTCATCTGCTCCTAACTCTATGCTTCCAGCCTCCACCCCCCTCCAGCCAAAGGCCTACTGCCCGGGCTGGTAAGGCCATAATACTTCTGTCTGTTCCCTTATATACTCCCTAAATCTACTCTCTGCTGCCACCTTAAGGCATCCAGCAGTCAATTTCCCCCAGAGCACTAACCATTCCCTAGCGTGGGGGGGGGATAGGAGGGGGGGAAAGGGGATGTCCAAGATGGGAATATAAACCCCTCTTTTAAAGGGAGCTTTACATTAAGGAGACCAAAATGATTCAGAGCCAGCAGGGCAGATCTTACAAGGATCAATCAGCTCAAGACACTAAACATGACTTCACTGGAGACCAGCTGAGAGAGGGGAGATATGATTGAGACCTTCAAGTTCCTGACAGGAATGAACAAAGTAAACTGAGAGGAACTATTTAGCATAAGTAGCAGATCAAGAACATGGGATCATGAGTGGAAACTGATGGGGGGAGGGTCAAGAGGAAAGTGAGAGTTTTATTGTAAAGAAAGGGCGGTGAAGCCATGGAACAATCTGCCATCTGATGTGACGGATGCCAAGACCATCACTGATTTCAAACACGGCTGGGAGAGAATGAAGAGCTTAATTGTTGCAGGATATCGAGTTATGATAGCATGGACAAAACCGTGCAAGGAATAACGTGAATGACTATACAGTGACAGGGGTTGTTACAGCATGTGGTAAGAACCGCTACCTCTGTTGTTGTATGTGTCCATGGGCGGAAGTGAAGGATGCTGCTAGGGTGGTGCCTGGCTGAGCCACTCCCATGGTGGAGTGGCTAGAGCACCTGCCTCCAGCAACATCTGGAACCTGGTGCTGTAGTTCGGTTCTCCTCAGGTCCCACTATGATGCGGCTTTTTGTTTTGCAAAACGTAAAAATGTTCCCGGTCTGATTTGTTTTGTTTTCCCCAAAGTCCACGACCCACCAGAGTTGATTATAATTAGTCTGGGGAGTGTAGGGGCAAAGCCCC